>OW387797.2:0-1273500 GCA_936446665.2 Synanthedon andrenaeformis
GGTAAGTTCCCTTTAGATTGCCCGATTTCCGGGCAATGGTAAGGATCACCATAGCACTCTCTTCAGCCTTCTTCGTTAGGTTCTCCAATGATAAAGCCAAAGAGGCAGACCCCATCGATCGGAACTCGAGATCCGAAGAACCGAGGCCGTCATACTCCGAGTCAGTCTCGTACTCCTGTAACTCCCGGCGAGCTTGTGCCAGTCCATAATCATGGCCATAGGGTTTGCCTCGACGACCCTTGGCACCCTTCATCACTTTCGGCGGAGCCGGCTCCTCCTGATATCCAGACCCGTCCGAGACCACCTCCTCAGTGGACCGGGCAAGGGACTGGCCTGGTCTATGGCCTGACGCCGACGAGGCTCGGGAAGACCCGAGATTGTCCTCCTCCAACAATGCTGTGCGCTTGCGCGCCTTCAAACGCGTATTGCCCGAAGGCCAACCTGACTTGGAGTCCGACATGGGTCAAAAAAATGGCCCTGTCGACCTCCGAAAAGTGAGGGGAGTCCACCCCTACCACAAAGGATAGGTCAGAATACCCAAAGACTTAAACAACTACGAAAATTAACAAAAAACCTTAACCTAAAAATAAGAAAACAACAATAACTTCTGACTGGGAGAAGACAGCAAAAAAGAGTTCGGGCCGGCTGGAAGCGCCTTCAAAAAGGCTTCCTCCAAGCCAACCAAAAACCGAAAACTTCCGGAAATCCGGAAGTTACAGGCCGAAGAAATTTTCAGAAAAACCGAAAATTTTCCGGCCCGACCAGTCCTCCGAGAGAAGCCTGGAAGGCGGTTCTCACGAATCGCCTCCCAAACAATTCCGGCCACGGAATCGAAAGTTATTACAAAAATAACCTAAAAAACAACAAAGTCAGAAACAGAAAACAGCAAAAAACAAAATTAACGACCACGATTTTAACAGCTGGTGTGGGCAGTCCAACGGAGCCTCACAAGAGGCTTCGAATGAGCCGCACCACACCGCCGAGGAGCTACTAACGGCGCAGTACCGGTCGATCCAAAATTCCCGGAAATCCGGAAATTTCCGATTTTCCGGCACCGTCCGAAAGAGCTCCAAAAATAACCCCACCAAACTAAATATTAGCCAAATCTAAATTTGCGAATTTTCGCAAAAAAATCCAAACAAAACTAACGAAAACAAACAAATCAACAAAACGAACAAAAAGACAACAATTAAGAAAAATTGCCGCGGGCCACCCGACGAGCCTTGAAAAAGGCTACAAACCAAAGCAATCCGCGGCAAGATCTGACAACAAACAACCGAGATATCTCAAGTACAAATTTACGGACTGAAACTCAAGAAGCCTTAAAAAAGGCTTCAATCGCGTCAGTCCGTCAATCCAACCACAAAATCGGATAGAGCGACGTCTAAAGTACCCGAAAGCAATGCTAGCGCAGTAACTTCCGAGTAAACTTCAACCTCAACCTTTTTTTTTTTTTTTACGCGGGGAAATCAGCGACCCTGATTCACTGCCAGCAATGGGGCGCTGGCAGGATATGTGGGATTTCTACCCACTAAAACCCCGCGGTGTTCCTTTGCCACGCGCGCGTGGGACGGGAGAGAGGTGTCAGCGCGAGCATTTCGTCCTGCTCTCCCGTCAGCGTTTGCCCGATCGGGCACCTCCGAAAGTACATCGGAGGGAGGGGGGATGGTAGAGTCCCCCCTCTCCGGATGCGAGTGTGTGAAGACGTGCCGGAACACGGACACGTCTTTCACCGGGAGCCGGGTGAGTAGGTGAGCGGATCCCCATATCCGCTCACCCTCCGGCTGATCACGGGGGCGTATGGAGTTGGCCGTACAGCCTCCTCCGCCTCCCGGATCGTTTCCGACGGATGTCGTTGGCGAGGGCGGCATCCTCCCTCGCTCGTTCCGCCGCCTCCTTCAGCGAGAGGACGTCCTCGCTGAAGGAGATTAAAGCCTGCCAGGCCTCTCTGCTGCCGACCATGGACAGAACCACGGCCGGCAGCGAGAGGTCTCCACCTACAACTGAAGTCAGTTCGCTCCGTTGCTGGTCCCATGCCGGGCATTCTGCTAACGTGTGGTGCGCCGTATCCTCCGGGCCACCGCAGTGGTGGCAGGAGGGTGTCTGCTCGCGTCTTGCGACGTTGCACAGATATCTGCCGAAGCAGCCATGCCCCGACAGAATCTGTGCAAGTCTAAAGGTGATCACACCCTTCCTGCGCCTGCACCACTGCTCCAAAACTGGAGCGATGGCCCGGATGGTGTGAGCGCCGGCAGTTGGCTCGGCGAGCCTCTCGGCCCACCGCGAACCTCAACCTTTTTTTTTTTTTTTTTTGAGGAGGGGAAATCACGTTTACGGACTAACCTCCCCCGTCGGCGTAGGACGCGCCGGCGGGGGAGAGTGTGGGACTCGACCGGCAAGAGGTGCCGGTAATACCCACTAAAACCCCCCCATGCTCCACCATCAGCGATGATGTGCGGGTCCCGTATAACAGCCAGGCCATGTCCGCGGTGGCCCGCACACCGCTGCATCCATTGAAGGATTCTCCTTCACGGTGGCGACCTAGGGAGCATGCCTAGGTCGCCACGCCGTCAAATCAGTGTAAGCCGGGCGCCAGTCGTCCTACCCGACGCCCGGTAGTCACTAATTGGCGCGCGCAGCGTAGGCGCGACGCCGTCTTCCGGTTTTGCGGCGCCTGAGTGGGTCCGCCTGGGGGTCCTCTTCGCGGGACCGCTCCCCGGCCTCTTTACCACTCAGGGCCGCCTCGCAAAATGTTCTGACGGCTTCCCAGCCGTCAGAAGTCTCGATCATTGCTCTGACGACAGCAGGTAAGGACAGGTCCCGTCCCACGACTGCCGTCAGAGCCGTCCTCTCCATGTCCCAACCTGGGCATTCTTCCAGCACGTGTTGTGCCGTGTCGTCGGTGGCTCCGCACTCGTGGCAGACGGTGGTTCGCTCCCTCCTCGCGACTTTGCACAGGTACCGTCCGAAGCAGCCATGCCCCGTAAGCACCTGCACAAGCCGGAAGGAGAGCGACCCGGCCCGCCTGCTCACCCACTCCTTTAGCACCGGCGCGATCGCAGATGTGGTGCGGAAACCGCTCCCCTCCTGCATCAAATCATCGCGCCAGCGCTCGAGTGCCTCCTCCTGGAGCTCTCTCCTCCACCGCTGCATCTCCTCCGGGAGTGGACTCGCGCCGCGGGCCCTCGCATCCGCGGTCCTACTGTAGACCGCTGCGAGAACCGCAGCATCCAACTCCCAGGGAAGCGTGCCGGCGATCGCGCACGCCGCTCTCCACGAGGTGGTGCGATACGCTCTGATGACCCGGGACGCCATGACCCGCTGCAGGCGACGCAGCACGGTCAGGTTTTGGGTCGACAGTGAGTCGACCCAAATGGGCGCCCCGTACAGGGCCATCGAGCGCACCACAACCGCGAACCTCAACCTAACCTAACCTAACCTAACCTAACCTAACCTAACCTAACCTAACCTAACCTAACCTAACCTAACCTAACCTAACCTAACCTAACCTAACCTAACCTAACCTTTTTTTTTTTTTTTTGTTGAGGGGGGGAAATCACTCTTTACGGATTGCCCTTCGCCGACTAGGGCAGTCGACGAAGGGGTATGTGGGACTCGCCCGGCGACATGCTCAATCGCCGGGCACTACCGCACTAAAACCCCCCCATGTTCCACCATCGGCGGCTTATATGAGACCCGGAAAAACAGCGAGGCCTTATCTCCGGGCCCCATAGTCGCCGCCGTGTCCTTGCGGACTCACCTCCCTGTGGCGACCCACAGGAACATCAATGGGCCACCACACCTCTCAGCAGCCAGGCTGCACCTCCTCAAGTCCCGGACGCCAGATGCCCTGCTCCGGCGCCCGGAACAGCCGGACGACGCCGCCGCAGCGACGTATACCGGCTCTTCGATGCTGTGTGAGGCAGTCTTTGGGGGCCGGATTTACCCGGGAGCCGCACGGTACGACACCGTGCGGTCACCGGAACCGTAGCCCACAGACCCCTTCTCTGACCCAGACATCGGTAACACCTCCGGCAGGTGAGCAGGGACCTGGGTCCACCCCCCGGGTTTCTCAGGATCCCTGACTCACCCCCCCGACGACAGCTGGCGAGAAAGCAGAGGGGAGGGATACTTGTCCCGCCCCAGCCGCCGAGGTTTGCACTCTCCTCCGTGTGGGCCTTCTTGGTCCCCTCGCCAGGCGAAGAACAAGCGAGGGTAAGCCCCCCCACCACGTCAAGGTCGTGGCCCACCTAGGGGGGGAACCTAACCTAACCTAACCTAACCTAACCTAACCTAACCTAACCTAACCTAACCTTTTTTTTTTTTTTTGACGCGGGGAAATCAGTGACCCTGATTCGACTGCCAGCAATGGGGCGCTGGCAGGATATGCGGGATTTCTACCCGCTAAAACCCCGCGGTGTTCCTATTCCACGCACGCGTGGGACGGGAGAGAGGTGTCAGCGCGAGCATTTCGTCCTGCTCTCCCGTCAGCGTTCGCCCGATTGGGCGCCAACAAATGTTCATCGGTAGGAGGAGGGCGGTAGACTCCCTCCTCCCCGGATGGCTGGGTGTGGGAAGACGTGCCGGAACACGAACACGTCTTTCACCGGAGCCGGGTTGGTAGGTGAACGGATCCCCATATCCGCTCACCCTCCGGCCGATCACGGGGGCGCTTGGAGTCGGCCGTACAGCCTTCTCCGCCTCCCGGATCGTTTACGACGGATGTCGTCGGCGAGGGCGGCATCCTCCCTCGCCCGCTCCGCCGCCTCCTTCAGCGAGAGGACGTCCTCGCTGAAGGAGATCACGGCCTGCCAGGCCTCTTTGCTGCCGACCATGGACAGAACCACGGCCGGCAGCGATAGGTCTCCAAACCTAACCTAACCTAACCTAACCTAACCTAACCTAACCTAACCTAACCTTTTTTTTTTTTTTTGTTTTTTTTGTCGAGGAGAAATCCTTTTATTGATCCCCTGCCGCTTGCTAGGCGACAGGGGTATGTGGGGGTCGACAGTATACTCCGCGTTGCTCACGTAGCAGACGGAACTGCCCCTACCCACTAAAACTCCCCGGTGTCTCCTTGCCCGTGAGTGGGGAGTGGACGGGCTCTGGCGAACCAACTGCTCCGACCCACCCCCCTCGGGCAGCCTAGCCATTGCTGGCTAGGCGACCGCCAACAGGGGGATTGCCCGGAGACACCCGAGCAATCCCCAGACGTAGGGGACCCGTGCAGGCACACACAGCTAGCAACTGTGTGCGCAGGTCCCCTAGGACATTTGAAGACGGGCTGGTGCCCGCCCTCTCCTGCCCGGCCGTCTACGAGATGTTAATGGGGGACTCAATGGACACCGCAATGTCCATTGGCTCCCCCACCGTCAAAAAAGAGGGCGGGACAAGTCCCGCCCGACCGCCAACTAGAGCAGGGGACCAGGGGCCACCCTCCATGGCCTCCCTGTTCCCCTGAACTCCAACTAAAAATAAAAACAACAAAAAACCCCCGGCGACAGAGGCGAGAAGGCAGAGGGAGAGATACCAATCCCGCCCCTGTCGCCAGGAGAACGCCGAAGAGGACGGAACAAGTTCCGCCCACCCTCAACAAAAACCCTGGCAGCAAGCTGCCAGGGGAACCTCCGATGTGCGCTCCGCTACGGGCTTGGTATCTCAAACCCGCTCGGAGCGCACGGTGTGGGCCTTCTTGGCCCCTCGCCAAGAACTGGCGAGGGTTGAGCCCCCCCACCACGTCAAGGTCGTGGCCCACCTAGGGGGGGAACCTAACCTAACCTAACCTAACCTAACCTAACCTAACCTTTTTTTTTTTTTGAGGAGGGGAAATCACGTTTACGGACTGGCCCCCCTCGCCGACGTAGGACGCGTCGACGAGGGGGAGTGTGGGACTCGACCGGCAGAGGTACCGGTAATACCCACTAAAACCCCCCCATGCTCCACCATCAGCGATGATGTGCGGGTCCGAATAACAGCGAGGCCATGTCTGCGGAACCCGCACACCGCTACGCCCGTCGCCGGGCTCGGCTCTTTGGTAGCGACCTAGGGAGCATACCTAGATCGCCACTCCGTCAATCCGGGTTAGCCGGACGCCAGCTAACCTAACCTTTTTTTTTTTTTTTTTGTTGAGGGGGGGGAAATCACTCTTTACGGATTGCCCTTCGCCGACTAGGGCAGTCGACGAAGGGGTATGTGGGACTCGCCCGGCGACACGCCCCATCGCCGGGCACTACCGCACTAAAAACCCCCCCATGTTCCACCATCGGCGGCAGATATGAGACCCGGAAAAACAGCTAGGCCTTATCTCCGGGCCCCATAATCGCCGCCGTGTCCTTCCGGACTCACCTCCCTGTGGCGACCCACAGGAACATCAATGGGCCACCACACCTCTCGTCAGCAGCCAGGCTGCGTACCTCTCAAGTCCCGGACGCCAGACGCCCCACTCCGGCGCCCGGAACAGCCGGTCGACGCCGCCGCAGCGACGCCCACCAACTCCTCGACCCCGTGTGAGGCAGTCTCGGGGTCCGGATTTTACCCGGGAGCCGCACGCGCGTCGCCCACGTGCGGACTCGACCGGAACCGGGGACCTCGGACAGCTGGCTAGGAAGTCTTTTGTCTCCCGGATTTTACCCAGGATCGACCCACTGGGCGGGTGGGTGATCGACCGGAACCGTACCCCACAGACCCCTTCTCTGACCCAGGGGCGGCCAACACCTCCGGCGGGTGAGCAGGAACCTGGGTCCACCCCCCGGGTTTCTCAGGATCCCTGACCCACCCCCCCGACGACAGCTGGCGGGAAAGCAGAGGGGAGGGATACTTGTCCCGCCCCAGCCGCCGAGGTTCGCCTTCTACACCCTCCTCAACGTTGCTCCGCCACGAGCTCCGCTGCGATCGGAGCCCGCTCGGAGCACACCTACCAGTGTGGGCCTTCTTGGTCCCCTCGCCAGGTGGAGAGCTGGCGAGGGTAAGCCCCCCCACCACGTCAAGGTCGTGGCCCACCTAGGGGGGGCAGCTAACCTAACCTTTTTTTTTTTTTTTTGACGCGGGGAAATCAGCGACCCTGATTCGACTGCCAGCAATGGGGCGCTGGCAGGATATGTGGGATTTCTACCCACTAAAACCCCGCGGTGTTCCTTTGCCACGCGCGCGTGGGACGGGAGAGAGGTGTCAGCGCGAGCATTTCGTCCTGCTCTCCCGTCAGCGTTCGCCCGATCGGGCGCCAACAAAATTTCATCGGTAGGAGGAGGGCGGTAGACTCCCTCCTCCCCGGATGGCTGGGTGTGGGAAGACGTGCCGGAACACGAACACGTCTTTCACCGGAGCCGGGTTGGTAGGTGAACGGATCCCCATATCCGCTCACCCTCCGGCCGATCACGGGGGCGCTTGGAGTCGGCCGTACAGCCTCCTCCGCCTCCCGGATCGTTTTCGACGGATGTCGTCAGCGAGGGCGGCATCCTCCCTCGCCCGCTCCGCCGCCTCCTTCAGCGAGAGGACGTCCTCGCTGAAGGAGGTCATGGCCTGCCAGGCCTCTTTGCTGCCGACCATGGACAGAACCACGGCCGGCAGCGATAGGTCTCCACCTACAACGGACGTCAGGTCGCCCCGTTGCTGATCCCATGCTGGGCATTCTGCCAGCGTGTGGTACGCTGTATCCTCCGGGCCACCACAATGGTGGCAGGAGGGTGTCCTCTCTCGTCTCGCGACGTTGCACAGATATCTGCCGAAGCAACCATGCCCCGACAGAATCTGTGCCAGCCTAAAAGTGATCACACCCTTCCTGCGTCTGCACCATTGCTCCAGGACTGGAGCGATGGCCCGGATGGTGTGAGCGCCGGCAGTTGGCTCGGCGAGCCTCTCGGCCCACCGCGCCAGTGCGGCTCTCTGCGCCGTGCGGCGCACTTCCTCCGGCAGGGGACCAGCAACGCCCCGAGTGTGAGCTGCCGCTCGACTATCGTAGACCGAGGACAGAACCTCGGCCTCCAGGTCCCACGGGGGGGTACCCGCCATAACGCACGCGGCGTCGCACGATATGGTGCGGTATCCGCGTATCACCCTGGTCGCCATCACTCGCTGAGATCTTCTCAGGAGCGTGACGTTGTGGCGATCCAGGGCGTCCGCCCACACAGGCGCTCCGTAGAGCGCCATGGAGCGCACCACCCCCGTGAAGAGACGGCGACAGCCGACACTCGGTCCGCCCAGATTTGGCAGAAGGCTACCTAACGCCGAGGTGGCCTTAATCAAGTTGGGGCTGAGCCGCCGGAAGTGCTCATGGAATCGCCACCTGGAGTCCAAGGTGAGCCCCAGGTAGCGCATGTGCACTCCGACGGCAACGTCCACATTACCGACTTTAATGTGGGCCTGCTGCGGTGGACCCTTCCGCGGACCATGGAAAAGCATGGCCTCGGATTTGTCGGGTGCCACCCGCAGGCCCAACAACTCGATACGCTTGGCCACGAGAGCGACGCTCACCGTAGCCAAGCTCGTCACTGCCTTGTAGTCGTCTGCACACGCGACGACCAGCGTGTCGTCGGCGTAGCAGACGACGTGTACGTCCGGTGGGAGGGCGCCTCTCAGCGCCCAGTCAAATCCAATGTTCCACAGGAGCGGTCCTAGGACCGACCCCTGTGGAACGCCGCAGGACATAATCCTCTCGAGGACCGTCCCGTTTCGGGTAGGACACAATATCCTACGGTCCCTCAGATAATCTCCGACAATCAGCTGGAGATACGCGGGCAACCGGTGAAACCGGAGCGCCTCCGTAATGCAGCTGAAGGGGAGGGTGTTAAAAGCATTGGAGATGTCTAAAGAGACTGCCAATGCCACTCCTCCCCTTTCTACGGTATCCTGCGCGATGGTCTTAACGCGCAGGATGGCGTCGATCGTTGATCGACCCGCGCGAAAACCATACTGATTGTCGGAGAGATCTGGCCCCTCCGAGTTCAGTAATCCGGTTATACGGCGGGCAATTATCCTTTCGAACAATTTGCCCGCCTCGTCGAGCAGCACAATTGGCCTGTATCCAGAAGGAGAGTCCGCGGGACGTCCCTCCTTCCTTAACAGGACCAATTTGCCCTCCTTCCAGATGCGAGGAAAGGACCCCGCTCGCAGGGCAGCGTCAAACACGGCCCGCCAGCGGTCCCCCAACTCGCCCGACGCCAAGACCCAGGCGCGACCGGGTATTCCGTCCGGCCCGGGGGCGGTGCTCTTGCCGCGAAGACGGGCTATGGCCTCCTCAAATTCTCCGCTGGAGATTGGCGGAGCTCCGTCTTCGGCCCCGGTTACGGCGATCGCTCGACCGCCCATGGGCGGTGGAGTGTGCTCTCCCTGTTCGGGGAACAGTGTGGAGAGCACAACCCGGAGGAACTCTGGGTCCAGCGTCTCGGCAACGGGTGGACCGTGCGAGCCGAGCTTGACCCTGGCTGCGCGGTAAGGGCGCCCCCACGGGTCTCGGTCGAGGGACTCGAGCATCCGCTCGCGAGACCTTGCCTTCGCCTCCCGGATAGCGATTTGAAGGGCTTTCCGGGCCCCTCTATAGGCATCGTAGAGGCGCGCCTCTAGCTCGTGGTCCTTGTCCCTACGCCTGCGGCACCTGGCGTATTTGCGGCGGGCGGCTACGCAGGCGGCACGAAGATCCGCCACTTCTTCGCACCACCAGTGCACCTGCTTCCGGCGCGGACGTGTCCCGGCACGCGGCATGGCGGCGTCGCACACTGCGGTCATGGCGACACGCATGCCGAGCGCCTGGTCTTCGACCGACAAGTCCTCGCTGGGCTCTCGCGAAACCCAGTCCTGGACGATAGCCGCCTCGACAAGGAGGTCCTTGTCGAGTCTCGCCAGAGCCCAGCGGGGGAATCGCTGGGACCGTCCACCTCGACGCCGCGGAGACAGGTTGTCCGCACGCGAAGAGCCGACTAAGCCGAATCGGATGTATCTATGGTCCGAGAGGGTCTCAACGCCCTCCAGCACGCCCCAATCGCGGACACGATCGGCGATGGCCCGACTGGCGAACGATATGTCCACTATCGAGCCACCGTTATGCCGAACGCAGGTGTTAACCGTGCCGCGATTGAGGAGCACTAGCCCCGCGGAGGCTAGGAAATCCACGACGGCGTCGCCTCGTGCGCCCGAAACGGGACAGCCCCACGCCGTGGACTTCGCGTTGAGATCCCCCAGGACCATGACCGGGAGTCTCGCACGGAGAATTGCTCTCTCCAAGTTGCCGAGAAAGACCTCGAACTCGGCGAGGGCGCGGTTAGGGGAGAAATAAACTCCGACGAGCAAAACCGCGCCCCACTCAACGGCAACAAATCCTTGGCCTCTCTCGGCCACTCGAAGAGGGGCAGAGCCAGCGGCACCCACGATCGCAACCGTGGATGCCGAGTCCGATGCCCAGTTGGGGCGGGGCGGTACATAGTATGGCTCCGCCGCCACCGCGACGTCAATCGACCACTGCGCCATGGACTGGAGGAGGAGATCCTGAGCCCCGGCGCAGTGGTTGATGTTCGCTTGGAGGAGACGGACGTAAGGGACGTTGTCCATTACGGAGCCGTTTCCATCTCCTCCTCGCGCGTGGATTGCGCGTTATCCGTGGCGGCGGGTGTACCGTCCTCCTTGGTCTTGTTCTTCACCTTGTTGGCCTTGGGGGCCTTGCAGCCCCGACTGCCAACAGGGTGGTCCGCCCGCTTTTTTGCTGCGGCGCAGGGACCGCAGTGGGGGGGATCTAAACATTGGAAGGCCTTGTGGCCTTCCTTTCCGCAGCGGAAGCACGCACCGGTGCGGTCCACCTCCGATTGGCACTTGGGGGCCACGTGTCCGGTCTGCAGGCACCGGAAGCAGCGGAGTTTCCGCTGGGGCAGCACCCTCACTTGTGCCGACACCCAGCCCACTAAAAGTCGCCTGCCGTCGGCGACTTTCTTCGCCGCTTCGACCGGACACGAAACCCACACCGAGCCCATCCCCAGTGGGCCGGCGCGAACCTCTCCGGTCTTTATAGTGTCTCGGGGGCAACCGCCCGCGCGAGACACGGCCTCCGCGACCTCCTCCGCCGAGACGGAGTCGTCGAGCCCAGAAATGCGCAATTCAGCGCACTTCTGGGGTCTCGTCACTTTGACGACGCCCGGCTCAAAGAACTGGCGGAGTTTACTCGCCAGTGCTTCCGCCGCGTTGCCGCTATCCTTGCCCGGGATTTCGAGTACCCGGGCGCCCGCCTTCGAGGCTCTAACGTGAAGGGAGCCGATGCCGATGGAGGGGAGGTCAAGCCTCCTCCTGGCTTCCTTCATGACGCTCTCATAATTGGCGCCTTTTTCTGAGGCCTCGGGCCCCAGGGTAAGAACAACAGCCGCGGAGCGCGGAGGGCGGAGCTTCCTCCTGGCCTCGTCGCTTGCCTTAACCTTGGCAGCAGGTTTGCTGACCTTGGCAGGGGGATTGGCGGCAACGGTGGCCTTCTTTGCCGTGGCCTTCTTCGCCTTACGCCCCACCACCAGGGACCACGGTACCTCCGTGGGAGCTGGGGCAGGCGGCACCTTAGAAGCGGCTGGGGCCTTTTTGGCCTTCGGCTGTGAGGCAGGGGGTGCCTTGGCGGGCGGCGCCCTGGCGGACGGTGCCTTTGCAGGCGGTGCCCGGGAGGACGACGGCTCCGCTCTTCTCTTATCCGCCGCAAGCGGCGGCCTCGCTCGCTTCTCGGGGAGAAGGCGGTCTTCCAGGCCGGCGAAGCGGGCATCAATTCTCCGCGAGAAGATCTCCAGCGCCTCGCGCAACGTCTCCTCGACCGGCGTCGAGACGCTGGCTGCCGGAGTTGCGGCCGGAGCACCCTTCGAGATGGTGGCGCGCAGCTCACGCATCTCCCTCTCCACGGCCTCCACCCTGCCCCTGAGGCGGGCGTTGTCAGCCCGGAGAGCCGCCGCCTCCTCGCTCACGGTGCGTTGGACGAGCTCGTCCATTATCGCCGTGAGCGAGTCCACCGAACGGTTCAAAGCTGCCACAAAGGTACCTTTCAGGTTGCCAGAAGATTTGGCAACCCGAGCGATATTTTGCAGGTCCTCCCTGGCCCTGTCCCTCAGGATCTCCGACGGCAAGGCCAAAGGCGTCGGCTCCTGCGACGGCGGTAAAGAGAACTGCTGCGCGCGCCGACGCAGCATGGCGTCGGCGAGTTCCTCCTCCGCCAGCAGCCGGAGCTCCTCCCTGCGATCAGCCTTCGCCTTTGCGCTGCCCTTGAGCACGCCTTCGGTGGGCGTATTTCCGCTCCCGCGTCCTGCCTTGGCGGTGCGCTTCCTCAGCTGTCTGACCACGGACTGTGGGTCCGAGTCAGACGGCGAGTCTTCCTCTGTCCTTTTCCTGCGGCGGGCGGGGACTGCGGCGGCGGAGCGGAAGCTCGACGCCGACATGTCGGAGTCCGCGCCCTCCACATCACTCGGCCCCGGCGAGGCCACTTGGCTGCTCCTGATCTCCGCATCGGACAACCGGTCGAGCAGCACGACCGGTTGTCTCGCCTGAATTTCCTCGGATAAGCCGGTAGTCAATTTCACATCGACCGGCCCGGTAACCGGTCGACGCCGCTGGCTAGGCGGATCGCTATCGCCGCTCGTAGTAGATTTCACACTCGGGAGGCGAGCTACCCCCGAGCGCCCGGCGTTAGCGGGATCGCAAGACATACTATTTTCGTTTGCTGACATTTTCATATTGATTTGGGAAGCGTACCTGCGGCCCTTTCCCAACAGACCGCAGGAGCGCTTGGGACCGGGTTCCCCCCAGCCATGCAGCCCCTCGGCACGCTAAGCTTGGGCTTCGGGTTATTTTTTATAGTGGTTTTCTTCCACGCGGCCCGACGCTCAGTGCGCCAGACCCCCGGCCCCGCGAGTGCGGGGTTACGGTTTGCCCGACGGTAGCCTAAGCCACGCGCCGCGCCCACGGACCTTATCAGGCCCGCCACCACGAGCCGAAGCTCCGCTGGCCCATCTCTGGGCCCCTCCAAAAGCGCTGGTACGCGCGCCACCACAATGTCTGGATGGACAGGATCGCCTGCTGGCCGACTCACAGCCCACGAGGAGACTCGTGAGCGCTCCGCTACGAGTTCCCGCGAGGGAGCTCGCTCGGAATGCTCGGTTGTACGCCTTCTTGGTCCCCAAGGCCGAAGCCAAGGGTAAGCCCCCCCACCACGTCAAGGTCGTGGCGTACCCAGGGGGGGCAGCTAACCTAACCTAACCTAACCTAACCTAACCTAACCTAACCTAACCTAACCTAACCTTTTTTTTTTTTTTTTGACGAGGAGAAATCCTTTTATTGATCCCCTGCCGCCCGCCGGCGACAGGGGTATGTGGGGGTCGACAGTATACTCCGCGTTGCGCACGTGCAGACGGAACTGCCCCTACCCACTAAAACTCCCCGATGCCTCCTTTGCGGTGCCCATTATTGCGGGGGGTGGACGGGCTCTGGCGAACCAACTGCTCCGACCCACCCCACACGGGCGGCCTGACCATTGCTGGCCAGGTTGACGCCAACGGGGGATTGCCCGGAGGCATCCGAGCAATCCCCAGATGGGGGGGACCCGTGCAGGCACACGCAGCTCGCCAGCTACGTGCGCAGGTCCCCTAGGACATTTGAAGACAGGCTAAGGCCCGCCTTCTCCTGTCCTGCCATCTGCGTGTGTTGAGGAGGACTCAATGAACACCAATGGTGTCCATTGGCTCCTCCCTTCCGGCAGCAATAGCCCCTGTCGGGGCTTTAGGTTGTGCCGCTAGGCGGCCCTTAACGACTGGGGGGGAGCATTTGACGCCCCCCATGCGGTGGTCGGCCGGGAGGCCTGCGTCCGCGCAGGCCCCGCAATGATAGGCCGCCTCACACTCAAAGGCAGAGTGTCCTTCCTCGCTGCAGCGGAAGCAGTGCCCGGCGCGGTCTTTACGCGACGGGCAGTTGACCCTCGGATGGCCGAGCCCCATACACTTGAAGCAGCGCATGGGGCGCTGCTCCAGCAGCTGGATGGTAGCCGAGCTCCATCCCACCGCAAGTCGGCCATCAGTGGCCAGCTTCCGGGCGGCCGCAACAGGGGCAGAGGCGAAGGCGGAGCCCACTCCTCTAGCGCCAGGATGCACCTTTCCCAACCTGAACTGCTCAGGGGGGAAGCCGGTGCTCAACGCCAGCGCAGCCTTCAGCTCCTCGGCCGACACCGAGTCGTCAAGACCGACGACCCGGATGTCGGCCGATTTGACGGGACGAGTCACCCTCGCTGCGTCTCCTAGGACCGAGCTCATCTGCTCCGCCAGTTTGTCCGCTTGAGCGGGTGTCGCCTCCCTAGGGAGCACGAACACCCGGGAGCCCGTGATGCCCTCACGGAACTGGAGCGGGCCAATTCCAAGGGCCTCTAGGGAGACCTTCGCCTTTGTTCGTTTTATTGCAGCCACATAGGTGTCCCCCTTCGCCAGAGCCTCTGGCTTGAGGGACAAAACCACAACCGCTCTGCTAGGCACCTTAGGGAGCCTAGGGGCGGGCGTCTTCGCCGCCTTTGGAGCTGAAGGGGCAGAGGGAGGGGCGCGCTTCTTTCGCCCCACGACTTCGGTCCAGCTCACGGTGGTGCCTCCCGGTTGGCCCTGAGCTTGCGGCTCTGGGGCCTTGTCAGCAGCAGTGGATTTAGCTCCTTTTTTGCCCTTGGCCCTTGCCTTCTGCGGCAAGTTTGCCGGGGGCATGAGCGTCGTTTGGGAGGGCTGTGAAGCTGCAGCCGGCTCTTTCCTCGAGGGCGCCTCTGTAGGCGGTCGGTGCTGTTGGGACGGGAGGAGCCTCCCATCCGCCTCCAGGAACTCCAGGCGGTCGCTCACTACGCCACTCACGTGGCATATGAGCTCGTCCTGGAGGGCCCCGAGGGCCTCCAAAAATTCAGCCCGTGACAACGGCTGGCTAGCAGCCACCGTCGTAGGCGCCTCTAGGGGAGGCTGCGTGGCAGCCGTGAGCTCATGACGGGAGTCCTGAGACTCCTTGAGGGACTCCACCTCCGATAGTAGGGTCTGCACCCTTTCGGCGAGGCCCCTGTTCTCGGCCTTCAGCCGGCGAAGCTCATCCGAAATGATGAGCGCCCTCGCTTTCGACGGAGAAGCTGCCTCCAGCTTGCTCCGGAGAGCCTCGTTGTCGGCTTGGAGCCGACGCATCTCAGCGGACAACCTCCTGTCCTCCACTTTTCGTGCCCCGAGCTTGGGGGGTTTCGCAGCCTCAGCATTGACCAGCTCGATAATCGACCTGGTCGCATCTTTTACTTGCTTTTGGCAAGTGCCTTTCATGTTGGTGGACTTTTTGACCACCTCCAGTATTGCGGAGGCTCTCGCCTCCACCTTCCTGGCTAGGGCCTCCAATGATCCAGTGGGGGAGACTGATCCCACCGACTGGTATTCGGTCTCATCCTCCGAGTTGGAGTCGGAGGACACCCAATCCCTTAACTCACGGCGGGCCTGAGCCAGACCAATGTCGTGGCCGTGCTTCTTCTTTCCGGACTTGACCACCTTTGGAGGAAATGGTTCCTCCTCGGGCCCGGACTCGTCCATGGATCGGACCGACATTGCAGATGACGCCCTAGGCAACTCTGCACCCTCCATTATGCGCTTCCGCGTTTGCGAGCGCGTCTTGCCCTTAGGCGGGCTGTCCCTCTTGGAAGCCGACATTGGCCAATTAATGGCCCTGTCGACCTCTGAGTTTGTTGGAGAGGCCACCCCTAAAGAGGGGGGGCCAAAACAACAAGAAACTTAACAATACAACCGGGGAAATAACAATCTACCTAAACCTAAAAAACAAGAACAACAATAACTTTAAAACTACCTTAACTAGGACAACAAGTTTGGGCTGGCCGAAAGCGCCCTCAAGAGGGCTTCCTCCAATCAGCCCGAAAACCGAAAAATTGCCGGAATTCCGGAAGATACGGGCAAAGGAAATTTTCCGAAAAACCAGAAAATTTCCGGCCCGATGTATCTTCCGGAAGAAGCCTGGAAGGCGCTTCTAATGAATCGCTTCCCAACCAATTCCGGCCACGGAAACGAAAGTTATTAATGAAATAACCCCCAAAACAACAAAACTAAAAACACAAAAACCGAAATAAAGAAATAAACAACAACAAAATCAACAGCTGGTGTGGGCAGTCCGACGAAGCCTCAAAAGAGGCTTCGAATGAGCCGCACCACACCGCCGTGGAGCAACTAGCGGCGCAGTACCGGCCGATCAAAAATTTCCTGAAATCCGGAAATTTCCGATTTTCCGGCACCGTCCGAAAGAGCTCCAAAAAAGACGACTACAAACCGATTTTTAACGAAATCTAATTTTGACAATTTTTGCCAAAAATCCTAAACAAAAGACAAGAAAAACTAAAATTTGAAAAAACAACGAAACAACAACTAAAAACAAAATTTGCCGCGGGTCACCCGACGAGCCTTAAGAAAGGCTACAAATCAAAGTAAACCGCAGCAAAATCCGTCCACAAACAACAGAACTGCAGCGAAGTGAAATCTCGGGACTGAGACTGATGAAGCCTTAAAAAAGGCTTCAATCGCTTCAGTCCGTCAATCAAGTACGAAAATCGGATAGTGAAGCCTCGAAAGTATCTGAAAGCACTGAGAGCTCAGTAGGTTCCAGTAAATCCTCAACCTCAACCTAACCTAACCTAACCTAACCTAACCTAACCTAACCTAAACCAACTTAACTTTGTGGCGACTTGTGTGGCGACCGTCGCCAATCTATTTCTTGGCTTTTTCACTTTAACTTACTGGGGCTCTTTGGTGCCTCGAGGAGCCCTCTTTACAACCCCGTTGGAATTTTCGCTCTAGCTTTAAAATAAAGCGTGACCTTGACACTTAAAAAAAAAAAAAAAAAAAAAAAAAAAAAAAAAAAAAAAAAAAAAAAAAAAAAAAAAAAAAAAAAAAAAAAAAAAAAAAAAAAAAATTGCGGTTGTCTGCTTAGTGCTTTAGTTTTAAAAGGTACTAAGAGTCTACCGGCACTTAGTAAGGGAATGAATTTGAAAACTGACGAAGGTATTTCTACTCCCATCATACCATAACGGTACACGCGTGATATTACGTTCACTAGCTCCAAACCGACGCTGGCGAGCCGGTGAAACATGCTCCGGCAACCGATGTCACACGCGTCACTTAGCGGAGGGCCTTATATATGAAACGGATATCCGAATTGGACATGCGAATATTTTATAAAGAAATTTACATGTACCTACCTACATAATCAACCTCGATTATAAAACTATGATTATATAACTTTTTAATGAATAAATAATAACTTTTTTTTGTAGGTATAATTTAATGTACTGTAAAGATGTAGTACTTTTTTTTTTTTTTTTTAGTATGAAGAACACGCCAAATAGTATTTTATTAGCGAATTTTTGATACATTTGGCTTTTGTTTTAATAAAATATAGCCTACGTTTATAAAAAGAAAAAATATATATATATATTATTATTATTATTATTATTATTTTGCCAACTATTCCAATCGGTTATTTTTTTTTTTTGTGTTAAGGTCAACAGATAGGCTGTCGGTCCACTTGACGGTATAGGTAACAACGCCGGTGCCTATAACATAAACAACGGGGATTAAGGAAATGGGACAAGGACGGGACACACCGAAATACAACAGCTGTTGTGTTTCACGGTGGTCTTCTGTAGGGGGCAAAGTCAAGGTCTACAAAACATCTGTAAAGTCCACTTTAAGATAAACCATGAGCAAAAACTTCATACCACTGAAATGCTCATTTTACGTAAGACGACACTGTGCGTAACAAACACGTAAGTGGTAGTTTCAAAGTAACGCTTATTACCGAGAAGATAACAGTCCAGGCTGAGGTGGTTCTTACATGTTATGTCCATCCATTCGCTTACCACTCGTACCAGTGAAGAGGCGAGGGCAAAGAAGATGTCCTTTCACTCGTTTTACAGTAAAAATAATTTACAATGAAAAAAAAAACCCTTTTTTTTATTATATTCAACAGAATAGCGACAGAAACGTTAGTATAATATTAAATAGAACAATGTGTCTTTTGGTAAACCTATGTTGGCTAGAGTACTTTTATTTACACATAATAAAATTAATACTAGACTGAGCCTAACTTTTTTTTTCGGGTTCAGCTAAGTGCTAGCAGCTAGATAAGTAGAAAAAAGGTTTTGTAAAATATGTACAATATTTATTGAAAAACATATTATAACGATTTCAATTTCAGGATAATAGAACGATATTATTAGCCGTGACTAGTTATTAATGTTATTAGAGTTCACTAGATGGCGCCAGTGGCTCGGTATGTGAAGATGTAAAGTGACCATTTAGAAATCAAATTGCGAGTAAATGTCGCTTTACATAATTAGAACCCTATTGTTCGCATTTTGCGCTTGTATTGTATAAATGGATCAAATAAATTCAAGTTCGTCAGGAGATGATGAAATGAAACGAGAGTGAATGGAAAAAGATTCGTTTTATTAATTCCGTGTCTATCAAAAGAAATTCGACTTAATTTCGATCACTTGAATTCGTCGTATAAACTAGTTTAGGAGCTATGAGTATGTACAGGCGGGAATCAGCGGGGATCAGAGAGGAGGCGGGGGCGAGGGCCGAGGCTTGGCTCGTCGTACAGCGTCGGCGCCTGCAGGATGATGCCCGCCGACCCAACCACCACGGCCAGCGTGAAGATCCACAGGAGCACCATCGCCACGTACTTCCAGTCCTCCTTCACCCGGGTCGACTCCTCCTCCTTGCGCGTGTGCTCCGCGATGTAGTTGATGCCGCGGGTAGGGGCGCGCCGCGCCGCACCAGCCCTCGCCTGCGCCCTCCTCCCAGTGCGCGCCCTCCGCGGTAGCGCTCGCCAGCCCGGCGAAGCGGCTGCGTTGCGGGTCGGACCGGTAGTGCGGCCGCCGCAGCACGTGGATGTAGACGCGGCGCACCCACGACGACCGGAAGTGCACGTTCAGCACTACCACCGTCACGCAGATGCTGAACGTGTCCGGGATCATGGTGAAGAGCACGAAATTGCCCAGCAGCGGCTGCACGAGCGACGTGGGCGGGATGATCTCGGCGAGCAGCAGGAAGA
The DNA here is from genome assembly GCA_936446665.2 of Synanthedon andrenaeformis. Classification (NCBI taxonomy): domain Eukaryota; kingdom Metazoa; phylum Arthropoda; class Insecta; order Lepidoptera; family Sesiidae; genus Synanthedon; species Synanthedon andrenaeformis. The sequence goes on from OW387797.2 coordinate 19,054, forward strand.
AGATCGTTCCTGTAAAGTCACAACGAGTCTCCTTTAACGTAAATGTATACCTACAGTTTTATTTTTAATTTATCGATACAGTTCAATGCAACTCTCGTATTGAACAACTATGTGACACGGGTAGCGTCGATCACCGGTGCGCGGGTGAATTGAAACACGATATAGAGCACTATAGAGTACTATAGAGCTATAGAGCACTACACTATATACTATAGTTTATAGAGCCGAGAGCACTATATGAAGCTTGCGCTCGCCACCGGTGCTGTTTAATTTCAATAGTGCAACGCTGACTCGCGCGTGTAACAGGTTAGAACGTGTACAGTTAAGCACATAAATTCCAGAGGTAATTAGATAGTATAACTATTTTTCGTATGATTGCAGACGGCGACGATTATACAAGTAATATAAAATGAGTATATAGTAATATAAATGACTCATTTTTAATGACGTATGTACCATATCGGTACACGCGTGACACTGCGTTCACTAGCTACAAACGGACGCTGGCGAGCCGGTGAAACGTGCGCTGGCGACCGATGCCACACGCGTCACTTAGCGGAGGGCCTTAGATATTTAACGGATATCCGGATTTGATATCCAAATAATTTATAAAAAAAATTAACCTACCTACATAATCAACCTCGATTATAAAACTATTTAGTTGGATAAGAATTAATATACATTAATCCTTAATATACATTAATAGGTGCTGCATGTTCTCTGCCGACTTAGGTTTCAAATTTGACCCTGGCGGGAATCGAACCAACTCTTTAATAAATAATAACTTACTTCTAGGTAAATGATAAATACTATAAACATGTAGTATATTTTTTCATGTAGGTATATATAGTTTTCAGAGAATACGCAAAATAGTGACATTTTTAGCGAATTTTTGATAGATTGTTTTTTTTATAAAGTACAACCCACGTTTATTATAAAATAATTATTTTGCCAAATCAAATATAAATAAATAAATAAATAAGTGGTTTTTTTTATGTTAAGGTCGACAGACAGGCTGACGGTCCACTTGATGGTAGGTGGCTACTGTTGTCTATACGAAGGGATAGGGTAATGGGCCCTGGCATCTTATCGAAACACAACAGCACAAATGCTGTCATTTAGCGGTGATATTCTGTAACCAGACCAGAGCCAACTTTGAGAAGTTCATTTTCAAAAGTTGACCCTGCCGGAAATCAAACCGGGGCCCCTGATACATTAGGCAAGCACCCTCAACACTCGTAATATACATTATTGTCAAAAGATATTACCTACATCAACAATTATATTATACTGGTTATATAGAAATCAAATATTCATTGGTAGCTTCTATCCGACACAAAATAATACAAAAGTCTGTTCCTCCGCATGTATAGTATGCCTAAGCTTAGATCTTCGGACTTTAATGCAGTTTTCGTCAATAGAGAGTCATTCAAGAGGAAGGTTTATTTTATATGTTTACTTTATTATTGTTTTGTGTTAATTTGTTGAAACATGACAAATCCAGCCGTCTGGAAGCTTATGTCGAAAGCGCTGCCTAATCCTTTTGAGATATAACAAAGCAATGTATGGTGTCGTGAAGCGACGGTTAAAAATAAAAATAAAAATAAAAATAGGGGATTTACAGATATATAATTTTTAAACGAATATTTACAAACAATATATAAAAATGGAAGGATGATAATTGTGTAGTGTAGTGTAATGAAATAAATAAATAAATAAAACAAACAAACGAAGACAGAATAGCCTATATGGCCGCTTCGTTCGGAGAGCAGGAGAGCAGCAGGGGCGTGAGCTCGCAGCACGTGTCTGTAGGCGGACGGCCGACGGCCGACGGGAGTGTGGTTCAGGAGCCTTGTCCGGGGAGCAGCAGGGACGTGAGCTGGCCGCACGTGTCTGTAGGCGGACGGCCGACGGCCGACGGGAGTGTGGTTCAGGAGCCTTGTCCGGGGAGCAGCAGGGACGTGAGCTGGCCGCACGTGTCTGTAGGCTGACGGCCGACAGGAGTGTGATTCAGCAGCCTTGTCCGGAGAGCAGCAGGGACGTGAGCTGGCAGCACGCGTCTGTAGGCGGACGGCCGACGGCCGACGGGAGTGTGGTTCAGGAGCCTTGTCCGGGGAGCAGCAGGGACGTGAGCTGGCCGCACGTGTCTGTAGGCGGACGGCCGACGGCCGACGGGAGTGTGGTTCAGGAGCCTTGTCCGGGGAGCAGCAGGGATGTGAGCTGGCCGCACGTGTCTGTAGGCTGACGGCCGACAGGAGTGTGATTCAGCAGCCTTGTCCGGAGAGCAGGAGAGCAGGAGAGCAGCAGGGGCGTGAGCTCGCAGCACGTGTCTGTAGGCGGACGGCCGACGGCCGACGGGAGTGTGGTTCAGGAGCCTTGTCCGGGGAGCAGCAGGGACGTGAGCTGGCCGCACGTGTCTGTAGGCGGACGGCCGACGGCCGACGGGAGTGTGGTTCAGGAGCCTTGTCCGGGGAGCAGCAGGGATGTGAGCTGGCCGCACGTGTCTGTAGGCTGACGGCCGACAGGAGTGTGATTCAGCAGCCTTGTCCGGAGAGCAGCAGGGACGTGAGCTGGCAGCACGCGTCTGTAGGCAGACGGCCGACAGGAGTGGTTCAGCAGCTTCGTCCGTAGAGCAGCAGAGACGTGAACTGACAGCACGTGTCTGTAGGCGGACGGCCGACAGGAATCTGATTCAGCAGCTTCGTCCGAAGAGCAGCAGTGATGTGATGAGGTCGAGACAGCCCAGAGTATCAATGACACTCCTGGGGCGATAGGGTGAAGAGTGCGTCCGGAGTCTCAGCTCTGACAGCCCAGAGTCGCAATGTTGTACGAAAGGAACGACAACACTGACCCCTTTCATACCAGTCTCACCGGCTTATATAGCCGGCTGGAGAACCTTCGAAATCCTATTTTAAACATTAAATTTTGAAAATAATAATGATATATGGCCAGGACGTTTCCAGTTTAAAGGTGAGGTTGTAACTAAAAACGAATAAAAAATGAGCGAGAAAGCAACAATGTAATGAGAAAACATGATGTCAAAATATTATGGGAACTATGGCGACGAAATAAATAAACAAAGAGATTATGTAAAAAATATATAAATTTGCGTTTTTGAAATTATATGATGACTAAATGCATGTAAAACGTATGAGAAAATGTAAGAAAAATTATAGCAGACATTCTGAAAACAGGCTGTCGGTAAGATAATAAGGAAACGAGGGGAAAATGCGATGTTAATGATACGTAAATGACATGGAGGCCGAAAAATATATAATATACAAGATCTGAGGCGTTATCCAGGTTAGTAGCGCATCCAGGAATGATAAGTGTATGAACACGCTACAATGGTGGAATTATTTCTCTTTTATATTCGACGACTGAACTGATTCTCGAACTTGGCTCTACTTAATCTACCTATTTTAAAAAAAAAAATAATAGCTAAGAATACTGGCGGTAGGTTATGCAAGAATAAAAAATAAAAAATATTCTCTGTGGTAAAAAAAAATCCGTCATAAGTAAATAAATTTAATTATTATAATTATTAAAGTGTCGAAAATAATATGTTTAGCGCCATCTGTAGCCGATTTTTAGCAAGACAGTTGTAACACCTAGTCAAACAAAACATGGTCATTGTGGTAAGCCGGTGGCTGGTTTTTGTAGTTAGCAAAAAACTATAGTAAACGTATAGTAGTAAATACTATTCTTGAAAATAAGCCCAAGGAAGATTATCATTATGAGATTTCATTAAGCTTGGTAATTATGTCTTATTAAGTTTGACCAAGTCTAATCAAGTGTACCTACATTTTAAAACTATTAGATTTTAATTTTTGTTTTATTAGGTATTTATATATTATATCATTGATTTTCCTCATTCATTAATGCTTCAGGCATTAGATGCCGTTCTAATGTTATTATCCTAGTAACCGAAGATCAAGTAAAAATCTTTGCAATAGCAACTACCAATTGTGAACAACAATGCTTTCTGAAGTCATAAAAGTTAAAAAAAATCTGATTAAAGTTGCCCTCTCTATTTATAGACCTAATGCTTTCATCTGTTTTGTGTGTTTAGTTTTTGTAGTTATCAGCGCTGTTTAGTAGGTACTTAAAAATATTACTAGATGGCGCGATGCCAAGAATGTTAATAAAAATAAGCAAGCGATTCAAGCATCATTTTATTTCATGTGGTGTACCTAGAAGTTTAAAAAGAAATAAAAACAATACTCCATAACTATCACATACTCGTATTTCTGTAATAAACAGTGGTACTTACCTGTCAATCAAAGAACACATTGCTCTCACAAATTACCGACGCAAACAAACTATCTTGATTTCAATGGCAAAAGCTATAATATATGTATAGATAAGCTTACCTATGACCTACCATTTCTCTGCCTCATGAAAATTGAAATGACAATCTAATTCAACACACAATCAAAGATAAATCATCTTTAATAAATGCAAAGTTATGTTTTAAACGGGAAATAGAAAAATTAGTCGAATAGAATGCAGCATTTCTAGAAAAAACAGAAGAACGATATTTTCCTGCTGAAACTGAAAAATCTTAATGTGTACTTGTTAATTTTGTAATTTTTCTCTTGATAAAAAAGGTATCCTATGTTCTTTTCTGTAGACATCCATGACAACATGACGATAGTCCTAGTTAGTGACAATTCCATATTCAAAACAAAACTAATTGTGAAAAACACCCGTAAAGAATATGCTGTATTTGCCTGTTTCGATACTTTCGATGTGTAGCCTCGTTCAACCTCGTTTCACAACAACAACCGCGTCGAGATATGGCAGCGTCTGTTCCTTTTGGCTTACAAATACTTTACCTGCATGTACGGTTCGACGTGGTTCGACCATGTCAAGAGTACGTCATTATACCTATAAATATATATTTTAAAAAATGCTCTTATTTTGCCCTGATTTACACTCAGTGAAAATTCTTCACTGAGAATCTTATGGATTGCTTTAGGGACTCCAAATTATAATACCGTTTAGAGTAGAAGATTGATGTATGTATGTAATGTGACCAATGATAATTTATTTTTTAAAGTGAAGCGCGTAAAGAAAGTTTTAACATAATTTTTTACTAACAATAAGCGTTCATTAACATATACTTACATGATAGGCCCTAGCTACCGATTGTTAAGAACCTCTTGAGATAGTTTTAAGGATGGCCGATTAGTGCTGCAGAATGAGTTACAGCTTGTGGAGCTGACAGGCGACAATCTAGATCTCCTGCAGCGAGCAGGATGTTGTTTAGTTATTCTGTCTTTTTAACCCCCGCCGGCCGACGCAAAAGAGAGGTGTTATAAATTTGTATACCTGTCTGTGGCATCGTATAGCTCCCAAGCTGATCGACCTCATTTGGTATTTTTTTTTGTTTGACGAAGGTATTTCACTAACTTCCACAAATTCGATTGATTTGGTGTAGGCACTGTTACTTGGGTAGTATTTCCATGACATTGGTAACCTTACCCCGATGCAGCAGCAACTTACAGCAGATGAAGCATGTTTAGGCTTAATAGACTCTCGGGGGCTAGTTTATTCTTAATTGACTTGTAGTCCATTAAAGTAGTTGAACGAACAAGTCGATAATATTGTCATTGGCCACTATCCCACTACTCATGCAGCATCCATACGCCGGCCGAGGATGGCTAGGACGCGGGAGGGGAGGGGGAGGGGAAGGGGGGCGCATGCGCAGTACACTACACATACACACCGCGCAGCAACTCTCTCCGTCTGGCTGCAGCCAGCCAGTCACCGTCGGCGTCACTCATTCAGTCTGAGAGAGCCCCTCGAGACGCGAGCGCGTGTATTTTCGGACGCGTCGTTTGTTACTCGGCAAAGCCGTCGTCGCACAACAAAGCAACGGAAGGCGATATTTTGAGTGGAAGTGAGGAGTGCGATGGTCGGCGCGGTGTCGCGGTGTTGCCTGTGGTCGTGGATTTGATGTGTGTGGCGATGTGGGAGTGTGCGGGCGCCCGCATGCGGACGAGGTGAAGTATGTGGTGGGCGCTCGTGTGGTTGTTGGCGATGGGGGCGGCGGGGGCCCCCTGCGTGGCTCCCGAGGGCTGCACTTGCCTCGAGGGGGGAGCGAGGCTCCTCTGCCGCGGCGCGGGGCTCCGCCGTCTGCCGCCCTTACATCAACATTTGCTCTCGCTGTGAGTTCTCTCTCTTCTTTATTAAGGCTTTTGCTGCAGCTAAATTGACTGCGAATGTACTTATTCACTATTAACAAAATAAGTAAATAGAATAAACTAGCATCCAGGGTAGAAGTAGGTAGCCACGATGTACCTATGCGTAGCTACAACCACACTCCAAGATGTTAAAAATAAACGAAATAAATTTCAGATACCTACTAGGAAATGTTAAATATTATATACCAGTTTGGTATTATTAAAGATTACGCGCAATATAAAATTCAAAAATCCTGATCGAATATTTATTGAAAACACAAGCTGATATTTTCCCCCTCTATGAAAAATGTATATTTAGATATGAATGAAAACAATTTATAGTAATACAAAATAGGTACGAGTACATTGTACGCATATTGCATCAAAATCAATTGATAACTATGAGCAGATAAATAATATAAACAAGAAGAAGATGGCCAACAGGAAATGCGAAACCTACTAATTAAAAATATTGAAAGCATTGTTGAAAGCACTTTAAGTAAACACGAGAAACACGGAGCAGTACAATAAATGTTGCGAGTCAAAATAACAGATCCATTGATAATGAAATCGTTCCTATTCCTTAAGGCAAAAGTGGCAAAAGTGGCAAGGGTATTGGGTATCCTCAGCACACAACGTGATATTCTCACTTTTCTTTCACTACAAGTAGGGTTTAATTCAATTCAAATTATAAACTAAATAGCGATCACTCATCGACTGTTCTATTGTTGTTTTGTTACTCTCCTTTACACGCCCGACAAGTTCAATTCCATGATCAATTATTGTCCTGGTCTACAGAAGAGCTTTCTTGTATTCGTATAGTGATATCATAGATAGGCCCTTGTCAAACAGCATTGTGCTTGCACCGTATAGACTACGGACATTCCATCGAAACCTAGTTCAAAAGTTAAATAGGTACCCAATCATCAGTATGTCCATCCGTGGCATATTCTCATAAGCTTAACTGAGAAACTGGCGGCGAAGTTGGTGCATGCAAAAGCATTGAGAGAAGGACCTTGTACGTGTTGTGATGAATACATTTAAGGTTTTCCTCGATCGCCTAAAACGCTATGCGGCTCACGTCCGTTACGCCAAGGAAACCAATGACGACTATATTTGCACTGGCACTAGTCAATTACCTATGTACTTCCACTAACTAGTGGAATATTACTCTCAATGTATAAATAAGATTGCACTAGTTTCGCACGAGTCGTTAGATTCACGCGTTTAATCGCCATCACGTGGAAGCTTAATAAAATATATGGACTTTTTATAAGCACAATTTTATAAGTAAGTATATTAAATTGTTTATAATGTGAAATATATTGTAATAATCGATGAAGTGTCGTGATGTCGTCGGAGGGGAACGATGAGGCGTAGTCGCGTAATAAGGCTTGATATTTATTGCTCACCGCCATTCACCGAGCTCAGCGGGTGTGGGCAAGTGTGGGTCGAGGCCATCGTTGGCTGCAGGCCAGCGCCCATTCGCATTCGCATTCGCACTCCTATTGGCGACTTTACGAAACGCATCGACGCATAGGTGCGCATGCACACGATATCGCACGCCTAATCAGATATATTCCTATTGATCCACGTCGAAGTACACTATGGAAGTTCTGTAGTGGTAAAAGATTTCTTTATCTTACTAGAATGTAAAACTAAGAAAGAAAAATTTAAAACTAGACTTATAACCAAGCAACAAAAGCTAATTATAGATGTTCACCAATGGAAATAATTACTACAAGATTATGTTTAATTCTCAAAGATTCTGGAATAATTTAGACACGCGTTATAGAACAAGCTCTTTAACATTTATACCTATCTCATAATACGGTCATTATGAGATAGGTTCAGACGGTTTCAGACAAACAAATTAATAAAGTTTTGAAACTTGTGTGATACCTTTGGGTCTGTTGATCAAAACCCACAACTTTAATAAGTTTCAAAGATACAAAAGATTCAAGGGCAAAAATTAAATTAATTAAATCCTCATTAAATTCTTAACAAAATATGTTCTTACATTATTTTGATTAGCTTGACGGTTTTCAAGTTATAGCTAGTTTTCAAACTTTGAAATTTAGTTTGAAAACTAGCAAAATACTTAAAAAAACCGTAAATGGGGACAAATCTCATATACCTACAATAGCAATTGGGTCCAGGTGATCTGAATTAAATTATAATGATTGTTGTAACAGGAAAAATATAGTTGTAAAAAACCTATTAAAAAGTATTACTCAAAAGGAATAAGCTTTTAAAAATGTAAGAAACTAGTATCAGTTAGTTGTAAGATTGAAGTAAAGCAATGTAGTTGAACAAAACCACTTTCTAATGTACCAGTTGTAATCTGGTCTGGTAGACTTAATACCCAATCTGATTTTAGGACAGAGATGTGTAAAGATTATATATAATTTCATAATCGATACGCTGTATATTTCGTCGAAAATTTCAGAACACCTTTATTTATGGCTTTTTATATATAGGTACTTAGTAGGTAAGTATATTAATTTCATTTATTTATATAACAGTTATACAATTATATGATATTTATAAAAGCAGAAGTTTTGGTATATATGTAAAAATTAAATATCTCTATATATGGTATATTAGAGTTTCGTGTCACATTGTCGCCGATGAACTCCTCCTACATGAACTCCTAAGTTACGCGGACGAAGTCGCATGCAGCAGCTAGTTACTATATAAAAAATAAATACTATTGCCGAAGCGTTTCTGCACAGATAGGTGAGATAAATAAGTTAGTGCAAAAGAAATTGCCGTTTTCATATTGTAAATTTTATTCTTTAATATTTTAATTTATATTTTTATATTATAATATTTTAATATAAAAAAATAATTAATTACCAGTATTTAAGAATGAGTTAAATTAATAAAACTTATTAACAATGAAAATTTTAATAATATGAATGTATAATTTTTATCGTAAAAAAAAGAAGTCCGTTATTGGCAATCACTTTTTCAAACATCTGGACAACTTTTTGCGCTAAATCTAAGGGGGATGCTAAAACGGCCTTCAATGAGTCCAGATTTCTGATACCGGCATAAATAATCTCCAATACGTCTTATTATGATTGGAAATTATTTTTTATACAGAAAGTATGATCACTTAAAGATGTAAAAACTGCAATTTCTTTTGCACCAACCTAATATGTATATTCTATCTATATATGTACATATTGCAGTAGTAAATCTTAAAAAAATGCTTAATAGTTTCGATTGATTGTTCTAAGGGAGCTAGATGTGACGAGATATCTCCTTCCCTTTTTGTAAGATGTGCAGAATCACTTGCGACACTATAACTTTTCTTTTTAATGGCCGTTTTGCTGAAGGGTTTTCCCCTACAATTTGGAAAACTGCCAAATAGTCCTTGTTCATAAAAGGGATCTAATTCTACAGTTGAAAATTACAGGCCAATATAAATTCTTAATATCCTGGGATAATTAATGGAAAGAATTGTGCACACTAGAAAGTGGGTACTACGCTCTTATCTACTTTTAAAATTTAAAATACTTATTTTAACAAATAAAACTGCTATATATTGTTAAGTAATTAGAATATCCACAAGCAGAGCCGATCAGCAGAAGGCGAAGTGCCAACGAATCTTTCAGTCTGCCCGCTGCCGAAATAAGATTGATCATTTTTAATATTAGACATCGCGGCGGTGCAGAAGTAATTGACGGCGAATGAACGCCGAGGGAGGGATGATTGATGAGGGCAATAAAGCAGAGACCCTCGCCCTCCCCCGAACTGCCTCGCACTCCTTCCCACTCCTTCGACCACCGTTACTGACTCCCATTTTGTCTGGCTCGACAGAGACGTCTCGAGGAACAACATTAGCACTCTGCCACGCGACGCACTGCTGCCTGCCGTCGGACTGCGCGATCTGTGAGTTGCCCGACAGTTCCATCGGTCGTTGTGTGTATAATAATAATTATAAGGATTGTATTTGAACGATGACAAAAAAATGGTATTCTTCTCGGGATCTTGGCTAGTTTCTTTCGTAAACCCTGGTAAAAATAGTGACGTTTAAAAGTGTTTCCTTATGAAACGGATCTAATAAGTAATGAATAAATCCGTTATAGAAACCTGTCCGCCAACCGGCTGGAGTCGGTGGGCGGCGGAGCGCTGGGCGGAGTGGGGCTGACGCGGCTGTGGCTGGACCGCTGCGGGCTGCGGCGGCTGCCGTCGCACGCGCTGCGAGACCTGCATCAGCTGCATTTGCTATCGGCGGAGGACAACCAGATCGACGACCTGGAGCCGGGCGCGCTCAGCGGCACGCGCGCCTTGCGCACGTTACGCCTCGCGCGGAACAGCCTCCGCGCCGTGCCAGCCGCCGCGCTACAACCGCTACAACACCTGCAGATGCTGTGAGACCTGTCTCTCTCTCCTCTCTCTCCTCTAGAGTATACGTGAATCAGTACCTCTGCCAGCGACCGCTTTTCGCGTCTGTATGTCTATATCCGCTAACTCTTTAACCACGCAATGAATTTTGATGCGGTTTTTACCATCGATTAGGTAATTTTTCACGTCTGTCGTCTGCGTCCGCGTCTGTTTTGATACCCAACGGATTTTGATACGGTTTTCACTAATGAAAAGAAGGATAAACGAGGAAGGTTTGTGTATATAAAAAAATTCCATCCCAAGCGAAGGCGGGAGCGGGTCACTAGTTCCAAATAATAATCACTGGGTTCAGCGATCAAAATTAACCCAACGGTGTTACGATCCAAGGTCGCCGCTGAACGCAGATGAGGATAATATTTTTCTCGCAGCCTCCTCGTCGCCGGGGACGCTTTAAGTAAATACCAGAGACGCTATGTTGGGATATTGATTTTACAGTAGTCGGATTGAAAACAACGTTGTGTGTGTATGCAATAATACGAGTAGATAATACACACGTTTTCGAAAGCTGGTGCCACTATACGGCAGTTGACTCGCACGACCGTAACATAAATAACTATTCTTTGATATATTGGTTGTATGTTGTCAGAAACCTGGCCGGGAATCAGATCAGCGAAGTGAGCGAGGAGTCGCTGCCCTCGCTGCCCGTCCTGCACACACTGTAAGCGAACAGCGTATTAATCACACGATCACAGCCATAACTATAGATTCCGATCTCGTAATGGGGTCGACGAACCGACCGCGCCGCTGGCTGGGGTGGCGGGGGGAGGGGGAGGGGATGGGAGGGGGGGGGGGGCGCTGCCCATTTTTATATCCGTCCATCCTTTATAACTGTCACTTTCGGTGTTATTAAAATGGCACACGAGCGGGACCGGTTCCTCTCGCGCCCAAAACGAGTCGGATGACACAATCAATACATAACCTTTTACTCCGTTTACCTTATTACCGACATGGAAATTGGTTACATACATTTTCAAAAACGAAAGTCGTATACATTGAAAGCGCTCAGAAATTATCGATAGTAAAAATTTTATTTCATTTTTATTTTTTATTATCTAAATAAATATTAAATTCATTCATGCCTCGTTCACGTAAACTTCTTAACGTAATATTATCGGACGATACAGATATCGACCTGTTCCACAGTTCTATAGTTAAAACTAGAAATGTTGTACTATTCTTTCAACAGCTTTTTCAACCTTAGTTTTTTTTGCTTGCTTCGCCGCGTATGCTGATTTATTGTATAGTGGATTTTTTTTTTCTATTTAAATATATTAAATAAACGCGATGCAATAGGGTGCTGAAGAGGAACCGCATCACGCACATCGAGGAGCGCGCTTTCGCTGCGACGCCGGCGCTGCGCGTGCTGCGGCTGGAGGAGAACCTGCTGACGGAGGTGCCGGGCGCTGTTGGGCTGCTGCCGGCGCTGGAGGAGCTGTCGCTGGGCGGGAACCGCGTCGAGTGGGTGGGCGAGGGCGTGCTGCAGCGCTGCCAGCGTCTCGCCCGCCTCGACCTGCGCGCCAACCCGCTCGCCCGACTGCACCACAACGCGCTCCACCATCTGCCGCATCTCACCACGCTGTAAGATCACTCACACTCAGCAGCCTCATTAGCAGTAGGCGACTACTGAAGCCATTTAGAATAGGATCAAATATGAGACAAATAGGTACTGTTCAGAACTAATATATATTTACAAGTCTCAGAATATTTTAGTATGAAATGCAACCAGCGTCGACATGGCTCGTCTCATCTTCGTAAACAGTTGTCATCGCATAAAATCTAAAAGCCGTTACGTTTTATTTTGGTATTTACCTACGTTTCTAACGTAAATAACTGCTACATACATTTTTATTCCCCTTTCCATAGAATCTGCTAGCTATAGGTAATCTCGATTAGCAAATTAGCCTTGCTATGCGAGACAATGCAGCCAACAAACGAACTATGTCGAAGGGACTTGAGCTAGATATAACTTTTAAATTATTTATGTAAATAGGCAAGGTGTTGTCAATTTTTCAAATTTTCACATCAGATCCCACTGGTGTCTTTGTATTTATAGTGGGGGAGCCCAAGAGGGAATTTTTGGGATTTACTCGAGCGCGTCAGATTTTCAGAGGGGATGTTAATAAGTGAACCCCAAGCTCCCTTTTAAAATACAGACGATTCGGATGTAACGCAAGCTTGTAGCAGCTTTTTGAAAATGAAAAAAAGATTTTTGACGATTGCCATTTTGAAATACTTACTTGAACGCATCAGATTTTCACACAGATGGTTCAGCCTGAATTCCTGATCGTGCTGATTCTTAATCTGACGATTATTTGGGTGATTTTTCTTAATACAGCGTCCACAAACTTTTGAACGCCTGTAGATGCTCACCCCAGCGTTAAAAAGAAAACTTTCATATAACCTCTTTTTCGTCCTACAATCTAGTTCAATCCTACTTTCAATAGTTCCCCACGACGCTCGAATGTCTCCACATTTAGCATCGTGGGCTTCCCTACCATTAAGTTTACGTGTGGATATAATTTCGGCGACAGCGTGATGTCGGAGGCGCGCGGGCTGCGGTCGCTGCCGTCGCTGAACGGGTCGCTGCGCCTGCGCACGCTGCGCGCCGACCGCGCCCGCCTCGCGCACGTGCCGCCCTCGCTGTGCGACCACGCGCCGCAGCTGCGCGAACTGTGAGTGTCGCTCCTCCGCCGCCGAAGCCGCATCTCGTCTACTCGCCTACACGCCGCTAATCCACTCGCTCGTCCGTTGCAGAGACCTCAGGGCGAACCGCCTGGACCGCGTGCCGGAGCTGCGCGGCTGCTCCGAACTGCGCCTGCTGTGAGTATTTCCGAACGATTCAGATCGCCATCCGAATCCGATAGAATGACTGATTGGCCTGCGCAACAGGGAGGTGTCGTCGAACGAAATCGCGTCGCTGGGAGGCGGCGCGCTGCGCGGACTCGGGCGCCTGCTGGACCTGATGGCGGCGCGCAACCGGATTCGCCGCGTGCCCGCCGACGCCTTCGTGCACACGCCGCACTTGCAGCTCATGTCGGTCCCTTCGATCTGTAGCTATTGCGTCGACGCGACTTCGCCACTCTAAGCGCCACTCTTTCGTTTTCCAGAAATCTCGAAGAGAACTCGATCGAGCACATAGATACGGAAGCATTCGTGCCTATACATAAATTGGAAGACCTGTAAGTGGACGTCGGCGCTGTGAGCGCGCGGTTCGGCCGCACAGTTCGATCGATCGAACTACGAGTGAACTTCTTTATCACTTGACCACAAAAACATTTGTTTCGAACGATCGAACTATGTAGACTTTTTCTTCCTGTTGATCCATTTATAGTGTCGAACCACAAGGACTGTATATGGTTTTTAAGGCATCAACGTCTCCTTCTTTTTCTTCTTGCTGGTTAAAAAAAAAACTATTGAATTTTGCTGTCACTAAGAGGTCTGTAGTCAGACTAACAAAAATTTGGAAGTTCTCATATTTCAACTCACCGTATCTCAAACCGCTTCGTTCGATTCTGAAATCGATCCAATTAGAAAAAAGTTTACATAATCCGATGGGTCAAACTATACGGTCAAACCGCGCGGCCACAGCGGACGTAGGAGGCGTCGGTCAACAACGATAGATTAATTGCGATGCGTCTGCGCAGAAACGTCGGAAACAACAAGTTCCCGCACCTGCCCGCGGCCGGATTGCAACACTTGCTGCATCTGAAGGCGCATAACAACCCCAACCTGAGGCACTTCCATCCGCCGGAGCTGTTCCCGAGGATCCAGGTGCGAATCGCGGCGGAGCCAGGCGGCCGCGGCCGACGAGCGCCTCACGTTCGCTTTGTGTGCAGAGCCTGGTGCTGTCGTACGCGTACCACTGCTGCGAGTTCATGGCGCTGATGGAGAGCGTCGGCGGAGCGGACGCGGACGCGGACGCCGACTCCAGCGACGAGGGCGGCCTCACGGACTTCGTGCTGGTTCCGCCCGAGCGCGTCGACGTCGCCGCGTGGGCCAACAGCACCGACCTCTGGCCGAACTATCTGAACTGGTCGGGGGCGACGCTAGGCGCGGCCAACGCCCCGGCGACTAGGCGCGTCGCGTGCCTGCCGCTGCCCGGCCCGTTCCTGCCGTGCGTGGACCTGTTCGACTGGTGGACGCTGCGCTGCGGCGTGTGGGCCGTGTTCCTGCTGGCGCTGCTGGGCAACGGCACGGTAGTGTTCGTGCTGGTGTTCAGTCGCAGCCGTATGGACGTGCCGCGCTTCCTCGTCACCAACCTGGCCGCGGCCGACTTCTTCATGGGCGTGTACTTGGGCTTCCTGGCGGTGGTCGACGCGGGCACGCTGGGCGAGTTCCGCGCGCACGCCATCGCGTGGCAGATGTCGGGCGCGTGCGAGCTGGCCGGCTTCCTGGGCGTTCTGTCGTCGGAGCTGTCCGTGTACACGCTGGCGGTGATCACGCTGGAGCGCAACTATGCGATCACGCACGCGATGCACCTCAACAAGCGGCTGTCGCTGCGCCACGCGGCCGCCGTCATGGCCGCCGGCTGGGCCTTCTCGCTGACGGCGGCCGCGCTGCCGCTGTTCGGCGTCTCCGACTACCGCAAGTTCGCCGTCTGTCTGCCCTTCGAGACCGAGTCGGCCACCTCGCTCGGCTACGTGGTCACTCTGCTCGCCGTCAACGGGCTCGCCTTCCTCGTGCTGCTCGGCTGCTACCTCAAGATGTACTGCGCCATCCGCGGCTCGCAGGCCTGGAACTCGAACGACTCGCGCATCGCGAAGCGCATGGCGCTGCTCGTCTTCACCGACTTCCTGTGCTGGTCACCCATCGCCTTCTTCGCGCTGACGGCCGCCTTCGGCGCGCGCCTCGTTTCGCTCGAGGAGGCGAAGGTGTTCACGGTGTTCGTGCTGCCGCTCAACTCGTGCTGCAACCCCTTCCTCTACGCGATCCTCACCAAGCAGTTCAAGAAGGACTGCGCGCTCGTGTGCAAGGCGATCGAGGAGTCGCGCGTGACGCGCGGCATCGGCCGCTGCCGCCACTCGTCCAACTTCAGCAACCGGCAGACGCCCGCCAACACCAACAGCCTCGCCGAGCGCTCGTCGCGCGGGCCGCACGGCGCCGCGTGCGCGTGCCGCCGCCTGCTACCGGCCGAAGCGCGGCCCGCGGGCGGCGAGCGGCTGCTGCGCTGGCTGCGCGCGTGGCGGCCCGCGCCGCCTCCGCCGACGGCGCGCGCCCGGCCCGCCACCGCGCCGCCCGCGCGCGCCGGCTCCGTGTCGTCGTCGGTGGAGTTCTCGTCGTCGCGCTCGGACTCGTGGCGGGCGTACGGGCGGCCGCCGCCTCCGCGCCGCGCCGCCTCGTGGCTGGTGGCGCGCAAGACCTCGCAGGACTCGAACCTGTCGTCGTCGCGCAACGACTCGTCCGGCTCCAACGCGACGGCGTCGACGGGCACGTGGCGCTCGGGAGGCGCGCGCTCGGGCGGCGGGACGGGGCCGCGGCCGCGCCTCACGCGGCAGCCGGCCGTCTCGGCCGACGAGCCGCCGCTGTCTCCTCCGCCGCCCGCGCCGGCCGCGCCGCGCCTGCTGCACACAATCCCCTCCGCCGCCGAGACGGACGCGCAGCCGGAGGAGGAGCTGCGCTGAAGCCTCTCACTAGTGTCTTATCCAACCGTCCAATGCGTCCGTTCCGCGCACGAGGGACGACTATTGCAGACATAATTATATTTATTTAGGAAATTTTTACCGCGTAGTTACGAAACCGTCACTCGTTAGTTAGGCGTCTATATACGTACGTCCCGAACCACAGATATACAAAGCATAGTTTATTTACAACTAGCCTATGGACTAATTATATGATAGTTATGCGTAATGATGGAGTTACCATTGAGAGCAGTATTCGATTAGAAATTTAAGAGGAGATATCTATTTATACTGTAGAGTAAGGATAAGGACGCTCTCTCGGATAGGAAGCCCGCGACCTAGAGCCTAGAGATAGGCTAGGACGATTAGGACGTATGGGAAAACTGCCGGAAGTATACCACCGCCATTTTTACGAATCATGTTTATACGATACTCCCTTGTGTGATGTTTATTTGTGAATATGAAACTGAATCTGGGTTAAAATTGGATCAATCCCAATCCCAAAACAAATATACACTTGTAAAACTCGTTATTAGCTGTAAGTTGAGAATGTTTATCTTGTAAATTAAACCATAGAAATTCCTATTTTCCAAGTACTTATATGATAATGAGTCATACGTGTGATAATGTTTAGGAAGTACCGAAGTAAAGAATCGTCCCGATTGTGCCAAGACTTGGTATTGTTACACTTAGTGTACGACCACTGCTCGTTTACAATCAGTGGTTCCTCTCTTACTTCTTTCCCACTTCTACAAAAGACGGAATTTTAATATATGCCATTTTTTGACTGAAGATTGAAGAGCGTTTTTCGTTGACCGACCATCCGCGCACACATGACAATTTATGTTTATTGGACCTGTAAGATGAAAGAGGCAACTATTCCGTCGCCTGCACATCTGAGTCGTGCGAAGGTTTGATTGATATTTCCCTCATTAAATCAGTTGCCGAAGTCACGAGAACACGCGAGATATGTGCAACATTGCTTCTTATTGCTTCTAAAGATCCTTATATTGCTGCAATGGATTAGGCTGGTACCTAATCCATTGCGTCAAAGTAATCATCAAATCATGATGTCGGTGAACGAAAAACTGTTGTCACTATACATTTTGCCAAATATTTCGAGAATCCCCACTGATCCCACTGATCCCACCGTGAATCCCACCGTGGGGTGAGTGGGTTTACATCTGCCGAACGACATGTATAACTTATATACACTTATTTGTAATGTACATATACCAAGTTATTTGTTGAAATATTGATATGACATTATATTTTGTAAGTTGAATGGGACTCTAATGAGACGATAATACTTTAGTTAGATTATTGAAATATATTTAAGTAACTTTGACTATGAGTGTTCTTTATTGTGTAAACCTCTCGAACCCCTATTCCGATGCTAATGAAAAACTTTCAACATGCTACATTCATTGTACTCACTGGAAATCGACGCATGGCGCTACATGACCAAATGAAATTTACATTACGCCCACTGTTGAACATAAGCCTTTTCAATTGTGTTTTCCGCCCTCCAACGTACAAGTGTTCAGAGATGGAAGCGGAGGAGCATGTGAAGTGGCGCTCAACAGTCTACTGCTGGACATAGGACAGGTCGACCCTTGGCGCTTATTTAGGTCATCTGCCCCCCCCCCCCCCCCCCCCCCCATTTGTTGCAAACACTTCAACTTACTGATCCGCCGGCTTATCTCGGTAAGATCTCATTTCTAATTCGATCTCGCAGCTCGTTGAGCGAGAGGCATAGTTAGAGACCACATGTCATCACTTGCAATGGCAACACTGGTCATATCCAGAAGAGGATTTTGAGTGTTCACAGACCGCCTATAAACGTTAGAAAGGCTAAAATCTCTAGCTCTGAATTAACTCAGGGGTATTTGTGATAGTTGAGCTTTCAGCAAACACTATTTTTGTTGAAAGCAGTTTTGGATATGACTACATAACTATATAAAATTTATAAAACCTATAGAGGATATTATTATTTTTATTAAGGGGCCATAAATTTCTCTGTAAGTGAGGATAAAAGAAACACAGGTTTGAAATAAGCACTTATTTATTATGAGGTTATGGCAGTGGGCTCAGTATCTGTACTTGGTGGAGTAGTCCTTGGGGGAGACGACGAGGCCGCGCCCCTTGCGGGCCCCTCGGTAGACCGTCTCTATGATGTCTATCATCTCCTGCTTGTCCTCGAGGGGCCAGTTGATCTTGTTGTTGTTGCCCGTCCCCAGGTCTATCATTATGTGCTTGTTGCGGAAGAAAAACATCACCGTGCACGGGTCGTACAACTCGTACCTGCAAGCACATCGTTTTATCTAAACGTCGGCAAACACTGACAATAAACCTTTCAGGTACATATTTTATCTAGTAGTGCAATCATTCGTAAAAAGGTTAATTAAAAAAATTACTCTGGCGTCGAAGAGCCGGCCGACGTGCCCGGGCGTACGCCGCGGCGCACGTCGCGTGACAGCACCCAACGAGGCCGCTGAGCGGGGTTCGAAGAGGACGTAGCGGTGTGGGGTGTGTGGGGTGTGTGGGGTGTGTGGGGTCCGAGTGGAATCTGAGGGGGTTTTAGTGGGTATTCCCAGTGATAAGTCATTTCCCCTCCTGACGGGCTGCCAAATTTAAGTCTGAGCACTGCTTCTTTCTTATACATATATTTGTGGAATAGTAATTTTTAAAATATAATAGATTTCTTACATCTTGTTAAAATCTGGAACCTCTGTGATGTCAACGAGATATATGACGGCAAAATTCTTCACTTTTTCCGCTATGCTGTATAGAACTTCATCCATTTTCATGCAAGTCGGATCCCAGTCGTGTCCAAATCTTATTACCTACAAATCAATATGTTAATCTACTACATATATCATATTATTATACTTATTATTCATATACAAAAGCTAATCCATTTGCCTATAGCCACATTTAACTAGATGTTAACAATCTTTAGATACTCAGTATGGCCATAAAGTCTGTTTAAAGAAAATATATTTTTGCATACCTTCTAAAGAAGACCATAACTCCTAAATCGGGCCTGATGAAGCTCAGCCCTGATGAGAAATGAAATATTCCTTTTCAGCTGCAATGTGAGTTGAGTTGAGCCCTATGACCTGATGCCGAGTCTTGCTGAAAGGATTTTCTCAGTTATAGAACATGGCTTTACCATCACATGAAAAATCATATCTCTGTAAACTTGGGAGGATATTTTCATAGCTTTTTCACAAAAATATGTGTCTACCACTCTTTGATAGCTAATATACCGCAAGCTAACTAATACTTAAACTGGATAATTCCTATGTTGTACCCCAAATTGAGAAGGTTTTCTAAAGTTTTAAGCATACAATTAATACAATTTTGATTGATAGTGAAAAATATTTTCACTATCCCATACTGCGCAAGAATTTGTTGGGATGTAAGCGCCATTTATTTTTAAGACCTCATTTAAAAATATCATGGATATTCATTTAAAATCAGGGTCCAGTCCATATTCAATTCTTAAGATGAATCTTTTTGCTTAAATCCCTGCTCACAAACACAGGATATTTCAATATATATATGACCCTAAATCTAGTGGACATTTGACAAAAAAAAAAGTTTGCCTAGGGATATCTAGAAAAAAAATAAAGTTACTGAATATGTTAAAAATAGATGTTGTTCATTTACAACATCTTCATGTGGTTAATTCATGTGGTAATAAAAATAACCACATGTAGATTTTGAAAACATCTTTAAATTTCTTTTTAAGGGATTTTTCATGTAGATATCTCATCAAAAAATCTAAAATATTTTTCTAATTTAATTAAAAACACATTTAGTCGATTTACAATTACTATAAGTAAGTCGAAATTAATTTTTAATAATTCAATAATCTTAGAGAGCTAATACAAAATTATTTTTGTTTATAAAAAATATCTATTAAAAAAAAAATTTAATTAACCACATGTATATGTCGAGTCAATGAACAACATCCATTTTTAATATTTGCAGTAACTATTTTTTCTTTAGATATCCCTAGGCAAACTTTTTTTTGTCAAATGTCTGCCAGATTCAGGGTCATCAATTCATCATACTAAGAGATTTAAAAATTGCATTTAATATTGGCCTCCTGTACATACTTATGTACAATACCTTTTGTAAAACTGTCACAGAAAAAATAGAATTAAATGTTCATTTTATTATATTGTATTGAATTTTATTGTAACAGTATTTATGGCCAGACTAAGTATAATTAATCAATATTTAAGTATAATTGATCAACATTTCAGAAATATTCATCTGCGATGAAAATAATTGGATTAGAATAGATAAGTGAACATTCGTTTTAGTATTATTATACATACTAACAACCCGCCTCTAATTTGCACGGAGTTAAAATTTAAAATCCTTCGTTAGCGGATATAGGTAACAACGTTATAAAATAATCCTATGTTCCAAATTTCAGCTTTCTAGACTTAATAGTTGATAGTAGATACGATAGAATAATTTCTTTCCAGATTCTTCTAGAATCTGCATTCCGAACTGGTGGTTATTGAAATAAGACAACTGAAAGTGACTGAAATTTGTTCCAGTGCAATAACGAACATTTGAGATGAGAATTCGGCTAATGCCGGTCACTCACTCACATTCGCGAATACGCGAACCCACAAGTGTAGGACGACATTCGCAAATGACTATGCGAAGTTTTTGCTACATTCGCGCTTTTCCGTGCAGTGTCGGTTTTTTAACGCACATCAAAGCGCGCGAACCTCAAACCTTCGCGTAGTCTCCCACACATTCGTGCAAGCATTCGTGCGACCAGTTTCGCGTACGATTGCGTATTGATTGCGTAGGTAACGGACATCTCGTTTACCATTTTCAGAGTTCGTATCGTGTACTGAGTGGCGTAAATTGAATTTGATCATGGATTGGACAAACACTAAACTGCACTAAAATCATCTTCACCTTCAACGCATTCGCAAATGAGTATGCGAACCCATTTGCGTACTCGCTGAGTTTGCGAATGAATGTCACGTTCCTTCACATGCGTGCAAAGATTCGTACAATGTAAGAATGTTAGCACGCATGTCAGTGACCGGGGTAAGAATATTATCGAAATCGACTTACAACAACACGGTCTTCTTCCGATAGTATCGCCTGGTCCACTTGCCATCCGTTATGTAAATGTCCAAGCATATAACTCATGTTGATATATATCACAAATACGCACTAAGAAATATTATTAAAATGTTTCTTAAAACTATTTTTATTTATATACTTTGATACTTTCGGTAATTTGTAATTGATTTAATTTTGTTTGTAAGCTCCACGTCACAGAACACATTACGCCTGCGCGGAAATGTGAAGGTGAAGCTTGAGTTGACATTGACAGTTTAATGCACAGAACACTTTATACAAGGTTTTGACACAAAAGAACATCCTATCCATACACACACTATCTACGTCTTTGGACTAACTAATTTAAATATTAAAAATTATATTTACTTTTAATGTTCAATCCAGTCGTATTCTTGAAAATTGTTTTACACACCTAACCTATATAATCAATGTTTCCCTTTACTTTCAAAAGGTCAGATTTTCAAAAGAACAGACTTTCAGATGTTCAGTTTTCAGTTCAAATCGTCCGAATTAAAAATAGTCAAAGTACAATCAAATAAAAATAAATGTTTATTTTTTTTAAAAGTATTTTTGTACCTGGGCTGTGTTCCAGCAGTCCTTTGGATATATATTGAACCAATGTCAGAATTTGAGTTTGACAGCAGTATTTTTAGGCAGTAAAATTAATTTATTATCAAAAGACACATCATTTGACATAAAATCTGTTATATTTGACTGGCCAAGATTTGTCCAATTCAAAAGGTAGAACAATAAAATTATAGCCAGGCAAACAGGCAAACCATGATTAACTCTGACAGGTCGCCCGGAACGGGTATGATTAAATCTTATCCGGATCAAATTATGCTCGAATGGAGTGTTGGAATGACGGTTATAGCAAAATTACCCTTGGAATAATTTATTCAAAAACATTCGTTGCTGGTAATAAGGGAATCTGATATTTTTCCTTGATAAAATTACACTTGTAATTTTAGTAGACCGTATGTACGGGCTTAAAGCACGCACACAGTTGCGCGGGAGCAGGCCGCGCACATCGTTCAATAAACATAGCATTTAGTCCGCTTCGGTCCGCGTTCCACAGTACATGCGACCAAGCGTGTACTCATTAGCATTGTATCATTGTTTCGTAATTATCAATAATATAGCATTTTCAAGTTATCAATTACATTGTTTCTATCATTAACATTACTTATCAATATATGTACGGGACACCGTACAGTTAAATGGTCCTTCGACAACCTCGCGAGTGAATTACAAAGTGTTGTGTTCATATAGTGAGGAACCAGCGAACATTGGGATTACAGTGTACATTTACTTATCAGCATCAAGCAAGCATCTTATAAACATATCAAGTAAAATCATTCTTTAATAAGCAAATCAACACATCAATCCTAATCAACCTTCAATTATGACGTCAAAGTCAACTACAAGCAAATTGGAGGAGATGTATCGTAAACAAAAAAGCAATTTCAAAGCACTATCACGTACTATATCATCAGTCAATCTTGAAGACTTATCAGAAAAGTGGGAATTAGAAGACCACTTAAAAACCATTCAATCGCGATGGTCAACAATCGACTCCTTACACTGGGAGATCGATAGCGAGCAATACGAAGTCAATAACGAATACGATGAAGCATTTACCAAATATGAACAAATGTATAATTCTAACAAAAAATCAATCAACAGCAAGTTATGGACTTGTTATCATCGTGAAAAATCAACACCTCAAATCGAATTACCGCATTTCAGCGGCAATTATTATCAGTGGTTATCATTTAAGGATTTATACGTTGAATCTATTCACAGCAACAGATCAGTCCCAAACGCACAAAAAATGCAAATACTTAAAAGCAAATTAAGGGGAGAAGCAGAGAAGTTAGTATCTCATTTAAACATCAGCTCAAATAATTATCAAGCTTGTTGGGAGCTATTAGATCATAGATACAGCAATCAAAAACTTATCTTCAATTCTCATCTTAGCATCCTCCTATCATTACCTAACATACAAAATCAATCATCAACACAAATAAAAAGGATGCATGATACGGTGAACGAATGTTTAAATGCAATCAAAAATTTACAAGTCGATATATCAACATGGGACCCTATCATCGTCTATATATTGGATCAGAAATTAGACGAAGAGACCCACAACGACTACATAGAATCCTTATCAATAGAAAATCGCCGTCAACTACCATCATTATCAGATTTCATGAACTATCTTGAAGGAAAATTCACAGCATTAGAATCAGCTCGTCGGAAACAAGCCCCGACACTACCAACATTGTCAGCAAAAACAACGAACAATTATCGTGGGAACAAAAACCATATATCATATAACACACCTACTTACCCACGTGAAAATAAAAGCAAACCATTTTTCAATAATAATTATCAACAAAAAGGTTATTACGCAATCACTCCGAAGTGTCCAATTTGTAATAAGACACATGGGATATTCAATTGCAACATTTTTCTTGAAGCAAAACCTCACGAACGAAAGAGCTTAACAACCAAAAATAATTTATGCGAAAACTGCCTCTATAGTCATAATGGAAAGGATTGTATTTCCAATAAAGTGTGCAAATTATGTTCCGCAAAGCATAACACTCTGTTACATGATTCCTATGTGAACAGTACTAATACCTACAATCGCACGCTAAAGCAAAATGAGCATTCTCAGCGCAAAAATGTTACTCACATTTCAAAGGAAAATATCACAGAGGTACTTTTAGCAACTGCACTTTTAAATATACAGGATGTATATGGATCATATCATACCATGAGAGCACTAATTGATCAAGGCTCACAAATTTCCCTTATTTCAGAAAACGCCTCTCAGCTGTTAAAACTGCCACGTAAACATTGCAAGGGAGTAATACTAGGAGTTGGCGCAAAGGAAAATAGGTGCAAGGGAATCATTAATATCACATTATCATCCACCGATAATGAATTCTCACTAACAACAGATGTTACCATTGTAAACAACCTTATCAATCGATTACCCAATCACTCATTTAGCAAGCCATGCTGGCCGCATATAGCAAATATCAAGTTAGCTGACGACGACTTTTACAACAGTCGTCCTGTAGACATCTTACTGGGAGCAGATGTCTACCCTTCTATTATAATGAGCGGTATCATACAATCAGAACCTAATCACCCTGTAGCACAGCAAACCCGCTTAGGGTGGATACTAAGCGGTAACGTAAAATCTTACCATTGCAATGTTGTTCTAACAGACTTACAAAACATACATAAATTTTGGTCAGTGGAGGACATATCCGAAAATTCAGAAATATCCGACGAAAGTGATAAATGTGTAAAACAATATGAAGCAGAAACAACCCGTCTTAAAAATGGACGATACGTGGTTCGATTACCGATGAAAGAAGGTTATCAAGAAAAATTAGGGGAGTCGAAAAGAAAAGCATTAGCACAATTTAACCAAATCGAAAAGAAATTTACAAAAAATCAAACATTAGAGCATAAATATAAATCATTTATGAGTGAATACTATGACCTTGGTCATATGATGCCTTGTTCTAGCAAACAAACGCCCGTCTGTTACTTACCACACCATGCAATACAACGAGCAGATTCCACAACTACGTCACTCCGAGTAGTTTTTAACGCTTCAAACAAAACATCCACAGGGTTTAGTCTTAACGACTTAATGTACAGCGGTCCTAATTTGCAAAAGGACTTGTTTTCACTAATACTCAGTTGGCGCCAGTATCAGATAGCATATGTAGCAGACATTGAAAAAATGTTTAGAGCAATCAGTATTCACGAATCAGATCAATTTTTACAAAAAATAATTTGGCGTAACAGCTCAGCATCACCCTTACAAGAATACAGGCTAACAACGATAACTTATGGCATGAAAGCAGCGCCCTTTCTCGCCATGATGACTCTCAAAAGGTTGGCCAGGGATGAAGGTCATAAGTATAAGGAAGCAGCACATGTCCTTGAAAACTGTTTTTACACTGACGATTTGTTGCACGGAAGACACAGTATAGAATCAGCAAAACAAATGAAGTCAGATCTTATCAATCTATTAAAACTTGGGGGATTTAATCTCCGCAAGTGGTCATCAAACAAAACAGAACTACTTGAAAACACATCTTATAATGAAATCTTCGATTTTAACCATACAACTCAGGAGTCTACTAAAACCCTGGGAATAAGCTGGAACCCAAAGGAAGACAGCTTTAACTTTAAGCTAAATATCAACACCCTATCATTATCATCAGCACATACAAAGAGATCTCTCTTATCAGATATATCAAAGATATTTGACCCCCTGGGGTGGCTTACTCCAGCAACTACTAAACTAAAAATACTATTCCAAAAGGTATGGCAGTTGGAATTAAAATGGGACGACGCCTTACCGGAAGATATCAAAAAAGAATGGGATACAGCAAGTAAAGACTTAGCATACATAAATACTATCAAAATACCAAGGTGGTTACAATCCAAAAAAGGTTACTCTCTAGAGTTACATGGTTTTTGTGACGCCAGTAACAAAGCATATGGCTGCGTAATATACTGTAAAATGTCAGAATATCAGAAGGATTCCTCAGTGGTTATTATAGCAGGGAAATCACGGCTAGTGCCCATCAATAAGAACATTTCTCTCCCAAGGTTAGAATTGTGTGCAGCATCATTATTAGCAAAACTTATGAAAACAGTTAAAAACAATTTATCAGAATATAGCATCAAAATATTCGGATGGTCGGACTCGACTGCGGTGTTGGGTTGGCTTAACGGAGAGCCGAACCGTTGGAAGACCTTCGTCGCGAATCGGGTCAGAATGATCACCGAAATAATACCAACAGAGTGTTGGCAATATGTTACCTCACACGAAAACCCAGCAGATGCTGCGAGTAGAGGATCAAGTGTTGAGCAATTAATTAAAAATCATCGATGGTGGACAGGACCTTCATGGTTAATATCATACGATCATAAAAAACGAAATACGAAACAAAACTTTTCTACAAATGAAGAATGCAAATCAAAACAAATAAATGTCTTAACGACATTACCTTATCAAAACAATGTAATTGATCGCATAATAATGAGTCATAGCAACTACACACGCCTTACACGTGTGTTAGCATGGGTTCTAAGAACGAGCTCACGTAAACATAAACCTCTTACCCTTACAATCGAAGAGATAGAAAAAGCAAGAAATATTTTGATCAAGCATGTTCAATCAACAGAGTTTTTAGAGGAAATTACAGCCTTAAAAAATAATCAAAGAGTGAATAATAAAAGCAGATTACTTTGTCTTAATCCGTTTTTAGACAAGGATGCCATGCTAAGAGTAGGAGGTCGACTTAAGCACTCAAACATAGAAGAAAATATGAAGCATCCACTTATCATTCCCAGTAATCATCATTTAACTAACCTCATCATTGACTATGGCCATTTAAATACGTTTCATGGGGGAACTCGGTTAACGCTAAACTGGTTACGACAAACATATTGGATTATGGGAGGTAACAGATGCGTTAAAAAACACCTTAGAAGGTGTGTCACATGTAGAAGGCACGATCCAGTAAAACACGAACAATTAATGGCCGATTTACCAGAAGCACGCATTAATCAAAGCAGACCTTTTTATCATACAGGGGTAGACTTTACGGGGTATATGGAATATAAAGCAAGCAAGGGAAGAGGAATTAAGACATGTAAAGCCGTCTTCGTCTGTATGGTGACAAAGGCGGTACACTTAGAATTTGTATCAGACCTTACCTCGTCTGCCTTTATAGCATCTTTACGACGAATGTCAGCCCGCCAAGGTGCGCCGCGACACATATACAGCGATAATGGCACCAACTTTGTTGGGGCCTGCAAAACTATCAATCAAGAATATCATGATCTTCGAAAAATAACAGACGAAAATTTCTACAATAACATAACTGAAATGAAAATCAACTGGCATTTTAATGCTCCGAGTTGGCCCAACGCAGGAGGACTGTGGGAGGCGGCCGTAAAAAGTCTCAAATACCATCTAAAAAGAGTGCTCGGCGAACAAAAACTCACCTTTGAGGAGTTTACAACGTTGTTAGCTCAACTTGAAGGCTGCCTTAATTCACGCCCTCTCTGTGCTTTAACAGAAGACGGAGACGATATAAATGCACTAACACCCTCGCATTTCCTCTCCAGTGGCCCAATATTATCAATCGTCGAAACAGAAAAGGATGAGCGTACTAGGTGGCGACTCACCCAAAAAATCTTTCAAGATGTATGGGATAGGTGGAGAACGGAATATCTGTCCCAATTAACAGCAAGAAGTAAGTGGAGACAAGTAAAAGAAAACATAAAAGTGGGAGACATTGTAATCGTACACGATACCAACTTACCAGCAGGTAGATGGCCTCTTGGTCGCGTCATATCAACCCACCCAGGTGCTGACGGACTCGTCAGGGTCATCAGCATTAAAACTAAAAAAGGCACCTTTAAAAGACCTGTATCAAAAGTATCAATTTTACCTACTGCAACAAATAATCAGCAGAAAGAAACAGCAACCATACCAAAAAGGGTAAAAAAGAAGACTTGCAACTTCATATCACTATTGCTATTATCATTTATCATGCTAATCACATCAGTAACTTGCACTCAGCAAGTTACAAACATAAAAACAGATCAAGGTTTCTATTTCGATAAATTAACAAATTTACACTTGCAACGAGATGAATGGAAACTTATTGTTTACTATAACATGACTCCGTATTGGCATGCTACAAACTTACTCAATCAATACTTAAGCAGAATTGAACCAATATGTAACAAATCAGCTGCTAAATCACAATGTGAGATCATTTTACTACAATTGCGTCACCGCTACGTCAATCTCGAGCATTATAATAACATTCTACTCAGTCAGCAATATCACGGTAACTCAAGACAACGCCGTGGGCTTATAAATGGGGTAGGTTATATAGCTCATAGCTTATTTGGGATATTAGACGACGACTTCGCAGAACAATATAAAAAGGACATAGAGTTAGTTAGAAATAATCAACAACACTTACTGAAATTATGGAAAAACCAATCATCAATCATTGAAGCAGAATATAACGTAATGCAAAGAATGGAAAAGACTATAAAAGAACAACACGAAATATTTACCAACCACTTAAATAATTTATCAAATGCAGCAATATCATTAAAATTAAGAATAGAAGATATCACCACAATCAACGACTTCACGTTATATTCTTTTATTATCAACAACATATTATCTGAACTTAAAAATATCCAAGACAGCCTAATGGATACTGTGACAAACATATATCACGGTAAACTTAATATAAATTTATGGAAACCAGAGCAACTTCGAAGCGAGCTAAGCATTATTTCAGATCAATTACCAAAGGACTTAAGCTTGCCACTTAACAACATACAACTAGACCTACCAAAAATATACAGTTTATTAAAGGTTAAAGCAAGTATCAGAGAAGACTATTTCATATTTGAAATAAAAATACCACTAGTAGAAAGGGATACCTACGAATTATTTAAAATTTGGCCTATACCTAAGCAAAGGGATAGCAAAATGATCAAGATAGTTCCGATAGCTAATATAATAGCATTTAATGTGAAAAAGGACACATATATACCAACGACGGAAAGCGACATACAACAATGCCTACACTATGACGCCACTTCCATTATTTGCAATCTTCAAACAGCAAAATACCAACTACAAGCTGATGAGGATTTATGTGTCAAAGGTGAAAACTCATCTAATTGTAAAACCACAACATCAAGCTGCAAAAATACGTGGAATACCCTATCCCCTCTGAACACTTACCTATTCTTTTGCTGTGACACTTGTAAAATCAAAACGATATGTCAGCAGGATATAAGAGCGACACGACTCAGCAAGGCTGGCACACTTACGCTCGGAATGGGCTGTGTCATCAAGGGCGACACGTTTACAGTAATTTCGCATCAACAATATCAGAATCGGCTAGACATCGAACCAGACATTTTGTTACCTGAGATCCATTCAATTAATAACATCATAAATATAACAATTCCGTCTCATATTGACATGGACCATAAAACATTTGAAACGCAGAGCGAATCATTAGAACAAATAGACCAAAAAATAAAGATCATGAAAAGGGATGAAGAATTGGGATTATCAAATAAGATGTCATACCACGACGTTCATCATTATGTATCATTCTACGTCGTGTTGGGAGTAGCGGGAGCTGCAGCCCTTACCTGGTGGTGGAGGCGCCGCCGCGCGGTGGGACCCGCGCCGCTCGCCTGCCCGTCGGTCCACTACACAGCTCAAGGCAACACCAGTGATATAGTGCCAACACCAGTGATAAAGTGCCAACGCCAGTGAAAAGTGTAAAAGCAGAGCATAGTGAAATGTGTATTGATAGCAATTTAAGTGAAGTGAGCGTCAATAAAGGAACTTCGCCCTTATTATTCCGTAATGAGTTTAAGGAGTGATTAAATTACTACATTCTTTTTATCGCGAAGTGATTAAATCATAAAGACATTAAGCAAATCAATGCGTACATATTTTTAATTTGATGTTTACCTACTTTATTTTTTTGTTCTTATGTTTACTATCATTTTCATTTGTATTTAGCAGTAGTTTTTTCTATCTTTTATCATGTTATTTTACATTTAATTATGATTGACTTTTGAATCTTGTCCGCCTGGGAGCATGTACGGGCTTAAAGCACGCACACAGTTGCGCGGGAGCAGGCCGCGCACATCGTTCAATAAACATAGCATTTAGTCCGCTTCGGTCCGCGTTCCACAGTACATGCGACCAAGCGTGTACTCATTAGCATTGTATCATTGTTTCGTAATTATCAATAATATAGCATTTTCAAGTTATCAATTACATTGTTTCTATCATTAACATTACTTATCAATATATGTACGGGACACCGTACACCGTACTAAACTGACCATTTGTAATTATGACTTTGAAAAACTGACCATCTAAAAGTCTGTCCTTTTGAAAGTAAAGAAATGTTTCGCGAAGAACATTTTTCAGGTGAACTCTCGTCATCGACATTAAAAACTGTCATACTCACAGTAAGACTGGTCTATTTTCTTCTATCATAGAACAAATAGTTGAACTAACCCCAATTGCTACCATCGCCTGCTAATACTAGCGCTTAATGGGGAACCTTATTAGGGAACAAGTGCAAGAAAACACAAGAGCGGATACGAGTAAGTTTATTCAGTCTGTTGCAAAGCGACTAGAACGGTTCAGCGGTCCTCGTGCTGGCGGTCCTCGCGGCGCCAGTCGTGCTCGGCCGGCGCCCAGATGGACGCCAGCGGCGAGCGGAACGGGTCGAAAGGCCGCAGCGGGGCGGCGGGCGCGGGCGGCGCGGGGGCGCGCGGCCCGAAACCGGGGGGCGGCCGCAACGGCGCCGCCCGCCCGCCGCCCCACGCCCACCGCTCGCCCGCCCACGCCCACGGCGGCGACGCGTCGCGCTGCGGCGCCACGAAGGGCGGCCGCTCGCCAGGGGAGCGCCACGCGTCGTTGTAGAAGAAGAGCGAGTTGTCGCTGGGCGCGGGGTGCGGCGCAGGCGCGGGCGGCGGCGGCGGGGAACGGCGTCGCGGCACGTCCGAGCCGATGGGCGCGAGCCCGCCGCGCGCCACCACCGAGCTGAACGAGGCGCCCCAGCGGACGGCACTGCGGGCTTCCTGCGGCGGCGAGCGGCGCGGCGGCGTGGCTGACGAGCGCTCGCGCCGCTTGGCACTGCGCTTGCGGGGCGGCTGCTTCGCCCGCGACGGGTCCACGGTGCGCGGTCGCTCGCGGCGCGCAGTCGGCCCGCGTGAGAAGCGGCCGCCCGCCTCCGCGCTCGCATCCGCGGCAACGTCCGTGTCGCCGGCGGCCGCGTCCTGCGCTCGGTCGGCGTCGGGCGGCGTCGGCGGTCGCGCGGCGACGACGTCGTCGGCCGGCAACGACGACTCGGATCCGGTGGAGGCGTTGTCCTCGTCTCCGCTCGACCGCGGCTGCTCCTTCAAAATTAAAACAGTTATCGACATATAAAGAATATAAACACAGTTCATTATTCCGGTCCTCTATGTAGCGCGCTCCAAATGATTAATATTATCATTATACTTTTTAAACAGTCTTCCTAAATAAAACTGTTTACACCGGAAATAACTTTTTTAGACGTAGCATTGACGCATACAATAGCGAATTTGTGGATGTGGATGTATTCTGTGGTAGTTTGACTAATTATAGGATTCAGATACGTAATAGGCTTTTGATGGCTCCTTGAATGTATTTATTGTGTTTTCTTAATTTAAATTTTAAAATTTTGTTTATTTGTATTTTGTATTATGTGTAGGATTTTGTTTCAGTACTGTACCTATGTATCTATTTTGTTTAATATTTATTTTTGTGTATGGAACTCTAAGTCTATAGATACTAGGGCGGGTCAATAAGTCCGTGACTTTTTGAATTTCTGACCTCTTTACTGAAAAAGCAACACTACTCCTGTCAACAGGCATCTGTCAGTTGACTCCTGTCAAAATTTGAACTTGCTGCGTCAGTTAGTTTGTGTTTGACAGCCATCTTTATCAGACTACCCAGTAATTTGAGGAAAAAATGGAAAAAAGTGAATTTCGTGTCCTTATTAAGCATTATTTTTTGCGAAAAAAAACCATTACCGAGACCAAGGCTAAGCTTGATAAATACTATGGGGACTCTGCACCATCGATTTCAATGGTAAAAAAGTGGTTTACTGAATTTCGTTGTGGCCGTACAAGCACTGAAGATGCCGAACGTCCTGGACGCCCAGTTGAGGTCTCTTCACCCGAAACAATCGAAAAAATTCACGATATGGTGTTGGCCGACCGAAGATTGAAAGTGCAAGAGATTGTGGAAGCCGTAGGGATCTCGCATGGCTCAGTGGTTTCAATTTTGAATGATCACTTGGGCATGAGAAAGCTTTCCGCAAGATGGGTGCCGCGTTTGCTCACAGTCGACCACAAACGCAATCGTGTAACAACTTCACAGGAAGGTTTGGCGTTGTTTAATCGCAATATGGAGGAGTTTTTGCGCCGTTTTGTAACCGTGGACGAAACATGGATCCATCACAACACACCAGAGACCAAACAACAGTCAAAACAGTGAGTTTCTAAGGGTGAATCGGCGCCAAAGAAGGCCAAGGTGGGTTTGTCAGCCAATAAAGTTATGGCGACTGTTTTTTGGGATGCACGCGGGATAATCCACATTGACTACCTTCAAAAGGGAAGAACAATCAATGGGGAATATTATTGAAGGCGCGGTGAAAACCCCTAAAGGGGTTGACGAAATCTAAATTTCGTTGCGGCGGGATTGCGACAGAATCACGCCATGAATCCCTATTAGCGATTTAGTGGACTGTATCTGGTTGCGGCTATAAGCGAACAGTATGACCGTTTGAAGAACAGGATAGGTAGCAGAAGGAAATGCACGTACCTTATACCGGTGCTCTGGTGCGCTCTCCTGCAGGATCTTCTAAATGTCCAACTGGCAGACACTGTTCACATATAGTATTTCAAATGTTCAGCGATAAGGCGCGGATGAATTCACTTCACTTCCGAGATCGAGTTAAGGCGCGGATAAACTCCTTGTAGGCGCGGAAACACAGCTCAAGCGCGGGCGCGTGTCTTTTCTTACTTCTTCTCGCGGCGCGGTCATCGGTAGCAAAGCATTATTTTTTGGTAAGCGGGTAAAGGGAAAAATGTGAGGGCCACAATTATTGGGAAGGTGGGTAATAGGTGAAAGAAAGAAAGGACTTGACAGCCAACTATTCGATCACGGCGCAACCATCTCCCCCGGCCTTAAAGGGTCACCTTTAAAGATCTCACAATGCGAATGCGAAAGAAATGCGGTTTATAATGCCAAACGAAATGCGGTTATTTTAACGATATGCGTTAATTTATTACTAAAAAGATGCGGTTATTCAAAGAAAGAATGCGGTAATCTACGCGAAAATAAATGCGGTTCCTAATAACTAATCCTAACAACTAGATGATAATAAATGCGGTTACATAAACTAATAACTATCTACTACTAAACTACTATACTAAACTATAACTAATCCTATTTCCTAACTATTTTTCATATATGAGTATAAATGCTACTCTAATCCTATTATTAAACGCGATTATTGACTCGGCAAAGGACAAAGTCTAACTACTGGGCGCACGAAGCTTCCCTTACTTGTCCTAACAGTAACTACTCGCGATGTTCCGTCCTTCGAAGGGTGAACAGCCTCCACCACACCTAGCGGCCATGCAAGCGGTGGCACATTGTCCATAATAATGACCACAACTGACCCTAACGGAATGGGAGTGGAAGGCGTAGTCCACTTGGAGCGAGCTTGCAATTTATGCAAATATTCTATTCTCCAACGTTTCCAGAAGGACTGGACCATTTTATCTAGCAGCGAATGTCTCTCGCGTAAGCTAGAGGAGTCTACTTGAGGTGCGGGTAGTGACAATAGCGGTGCCGTATGCAAGAAATGAGCTGGCCTTAGAGCTGACTGCTCAGCGGGATCGCCACTTAAAGCAGTTAGTGGACGCGAGTTTACAAGTGCCTCGTCACGTAAGGGCGTGTATTGCGATGGACCTGCATAATCGCAGCCTGTATGCAAAAATGGTTTGCTTATTTTATTAACGCGATACGCGAGTAAATCTGCCATTAAAGGAAAAGACGGACGCGGTTTAGCTCTAAAGCAAGTGTTACATTTGTGTATGCGGCATCGAATAATATTTCGTGCTGTAATTATCCAGTACTTATGCCTAAGTATAGACATAAGAAGCTCTGGACCGGCATGTAATTGCGTTTTGTGATAATAATCGATTATCAGATCTATAACGTGGTCGCGTCGCGGAAGTACAGCCGGATATTTTTGCGAATAACTAACGTCAGCGTTTGATAGCCGACCGCCTACACGTATAATACCATTTCCGTCAAAAAATGGGTGTATTTTTTGCAAAGCATTCGAACAGCTTTGGTTACATTTTAACTTAATTATGTCAACTGCAAAATAGATATTCTGAATTACGAGTATTATTTTATTTTCTGCGAAATTTAAATCTGAACTCGTTATATGCGTTCTGCGCGGTAACAATTTCAAAAAACGATAAATATAAACAATTATGCGTAGTAACTTCGACCACGATGAGGTACGAGCAGCGAGCACATAAATTAAAGAGTCAGTTGAAGTAGCGGTCACTGTGTGTATAAGCGGCTTTATATCAGGCGTGCCCATTATTTTTTGGGGTGTGGAACCCTTGTCTATCTCCAATTCCGAGGAGGCGCGATGTGATGCGGGAATAGCGCGCAGTACGGCGGATGAGTTACTGGTCCACTTGACGAGGTCAAATTGGCCACACTTGAAGAGTTCGATGAGCTGCGCACACGCGGATATAGCCTCGGCTTCGTCATTTCTCTTTACGTCCTTGGACATTATGCTGAAGCACACGTCGTCCATATATGTCGAGCTGGATGCTATCGCGGCAGCTGTGGGGAATCTATCTCCCTCATCTTCAATTAGCTGACGCACAACGCGAACAGCGTGAAATACGCTCGACTTCATGCCAAAACAAACCCTATTAAATTCTGATATTGGGTCTTGCGGACGGAACCTGTATAGGATCCGTTGAAATTTGCGATCAGCTTCGCGCATGCCAATCTGCAGAAACATCTGACGATAGTCTGCAGCAATCGCGATATTAAAAAGTCGAAAATTTAAAACAATATTATTTAAATCAGCCTGTATATTTTGGCCGGAATGCAATAATTCGTTGAGTGACAACCCTGTGGTTGTTTTGCTACTTGCATCTAAAACCATACGAACCTTCGTGGTTATTTTATCATCGCGTAATACACAGTGGTGCGGTACAAAATAGGATACGGCGGGTACTGTTAAATCAATAAATCCTAATTTTGATAAATAACCCTTATCAACATATTCACGAATGATGTCGTTATAGGCGGAGCGTAGCATACTCGAACATTCTAACTTGCGTTCTAAGCATAGAAATCGTCTGCGGGCAGCGGAGTAAGAATCTCCTAATTTATATATGTCGTCTTTAAACGGCAACGCCACGATGTATCTTCCGTCATCCTCGCGCGTAGTGGTAGTACGAAAATGCATCTCACATTCAAGATCGTCTTGACTGTGGGCGGGCGGAGCAGAGACCTCCTCTAACTCCCAAAACCTTTTAAGGAGGTTGTCCAATGAAGACTGTTGCATGACGGTACAACAAGCGGATGCGGGATTTAACAAAGACCTATTTCGAGGCAATAGGACCGGAGCTGCTCCCATAATTATGTATCCTAGAACAGTTTCTACGGCTCGCGGCATCCCACTAATATTACCCTGTACCATGCCCGGTAATAATAGGTGTGGGAAAATATTAGCTCCAATTAGGACTTGTACTTCCGAAGGAGTTGCGAAAGAACTATCTGCAAGCGGTAATCCC
This sequence comes from Synanthedon andrenaeformis, assembly GCA_936446665.2. NCBI lineage: Eukaryota > Metazoa > Arthropoda > Insecta > Lepidoptera > Sesiidae > Synanthedon > Synanthedon andrenaeformis. The sequence continues at coordinate 54,890 of OW387797.2, forward strand.
CTTATGTGCACGAGCGTGGATTGATCGACCGGAATAGAAGGCAGCTTGTCCGTGATCCGATCGACAATAAGCGCCGATACGTCATAATGAACGTTATCCGAATAACGGGAAAATATTTTAAAGTCCGTTGCGCCTCTAATAGACTTCTCTGTATCACCGAAACCGCGAACAATCGTTTGTATATCTTTATTGCAATTCAAACCCAAGCGTGCACAACATTCGCTAGTTATAAAATTACTTTGTGATCCCGAATCAAGCAAACATTTCACAATATGCGATCGTCCCTTACTATCATAAATAATTACTTGAGCGGTTGATAGTAATACAGTAGTGTGTTGCATACATTGCGCGTTCAGGCCGCTACTACTCGCGGCACTCTCAACCGGCGCAGCGATGAATGTGTGCATCGACGAGACATTCATATCACGCGCAACAGTAGGCGATCTAGCTCGAGGCGTCTGTCTCGAGTTTAATGTCGACGGGGGGCGAGTCGGCTTGTCCGCTTGCGATGCGGTTTGAACCTTGAAATTATGATTTTCGAAATGTAACGCGGAGTGATGTTTTTGATGACAACTACGACATTTCACACTTGAACTACACTCGCGAGATTTATGTTTTAAACTAAGACAATTTATGCACGCGTTACGTTCCTTAACTGATTTAAAACGCAAGTAAGGTGTTAAATCGTTAAACTTCGGACATTTGTAAAGGTGATCGTGCATAATGTCTTCACATAGACATTTTTTACGCGCAGGTAACACTGCTACATAAGTGTGCGGATTTGGTACACGATTTCGCGGTTTATATGTACTATTATTGTATGTAGTCGGGCTCTGTACGCTATGGAATATTTTATGCTGACCCCTAATAAACTCAGTTAGTTGATTGAAAGTAGGTATCTTATATTCGCGACACTGTGATTCAAAGGCGCGGACGGTATCTAAATCAAACTTCTTTAATGCCATGTGTAACATAATAAAATCTGACAGATCTTCGAGTTTCAAATTTTTCAACGCGTTCGCGGCAGTTACAAACTGATCCATAAATAATTGGAACTTAGACTCAGAGGCGGGACCGTTTAACTTGACATTCATCATCTGTTCCAAGTAGGTATTTGCAATCGTACGAATATCCTGATATCTATCAATGAGACATTTTAATATTGTATCATAATTATCTGCGCATGGTGTAATACCCGAAAATACAGATTGCGCCTTACTGGAAAGCTTGCCCATCAGATAATATAATTTTTCCGATTTATTTAAATGCGGATTGTCATGTACCATGGACTTAAAACCTGCATAGAACAAAGGCCAGGTACGTATGTCACCATCAAAGGACATAATTTCTATAGGCGGCAGGGCAGGCATCCTACTTCTTAAATCTACGCGGTCCGTTGAACCCTTCTGGTCGTGGTCAGCGCTGTCCACCCTCGACGGTACGGACTCGATACGCTTCAATACGCGTTTAATTCGACAGTAAAGGTCTTCGAAGGCATTCAAACACTTATAACTCGGTGCGCTTTCCGGGTCTACCATAAGTGATGTTTTATTAAAACGATCTACAATCTCCTTAAATTCAGAACGCGTATCTTCTAACGTTTCTACGGAACACAAAAAATTCTCTTTATGTTCATCGTTAATATGAACCCCCTTTGATAAATCATACACTCGTTGTATATTTTCAAAAAGTGCATCGCGTTTCGACTGTAATAGTACAATCTCAGAATTCTGTTTAGCGTCGATTCCCCTTGTCTTAGACATTTTGTACGAAGAAGCGTTATAATAATAATATTACAGTAGGTGGGTAAGAAACAACGTTCGGTGCAAGCGCACCGAACAGAGCGCGCGCGATTCAAATTACTAACCGAATGTAGGTATATGAATATTGATGCGTATACTAATAATTCAAACGCGTTTATATACTAAATAAATCTAGCGGGAATGCGGATTAATTATACTAATTATATTAACTAAATTATATCCAATATGAATTTTTATTAATAGGTATGAATAAACACGATATTTCTTCGTGATAACGTTTAATAACGCATTTCGCGGTAAAATAAACCTATGGTTTGAAGAAATAATAAATATTCGGATCGGAGGACCAACAAATGAAGGCGCGGTGAAAACCCCTAAAGGGGTTGACGAAATCTAAATTTCGTTGCGGCGGGATTGCGACAGAATCACGCCATGAATCCCTATTAGCGATTTAGTGGACTGTATCTGGTTGCGGCTATAAGCGAACAGTATGACCGTTTGAAGAACAGGATAGGTAGCAGAAGGAAATGCACGTACCTTATACCGGTGCTCTGGTGCGCTCTCCTGCAGGATCTTCTAAATGTCCAACTGGCAGACACTGTTCACATATAGTATTTCAAATGTTCAGCGATAAGGCGCGGATGAATTCACTTCACTTCCGAGATCGAGTTAAGGCGCGGATAAACTCCTTGTAGGCGCGGAAACACAGCTCAAGCGCGGGCGCGTGTCTTTTCTTACTTCTTCTCGCGGCGCGGTCATCGGTAGCAAAGCATTATTTTTTGGTAAGCGGGTAAAGGGAAAAATGTGAGGGCCACAATTATTGGGAAGGTGGGTAATAGGTGAAAGAAAGAAAGGACTTGACAGCCAACTATTCGATCACGGCGCAACCAATTATGCCAACTTATTGTACCGATTCAATGACGATTTGAAAAAAAACCGACCTCATTTGGCCAAGAAAAAAGTTCTTTTCCACCAAGACAATGCAAGGGTGCACACATGTGCAGTTGCCATGGCAAAAATCCATGAATTGGGCTATGAATTGCTCCCTCATCCGCCCTATTCTCCAGATTTGGCTCCGAGTGACTACTTCTTGTTCCGAAACCTGAAGAAATGGCTTGGTGGAAAAAGATTTGACTCCAATGATGAAGTCATCTCGCAACCAAAGGCCTATTTTGAGGACCTCGACAAATCATATTTTTTGGAAGGGATAAAAAAATTGGAGAAGCGTTGGACAAAGTGTATAGAGCTCAAGGGAGACTACGTTGAAAAATAAAATGATTTATTTATCAAAAAATCTGTGTTTTATTCCAAAAGTCACGGATTTATTGACCCGCCCTCGTATTTATGTATATTGTAAAATAATATGTATAATGACTGTTTGTTTCCTGAATAAATTAAAAAAAAAAAAAAAATGCAAATCCGGTAAATTCGGCACTAAGCAACCAAATTACAATATTTCATGGTATAAAAAAAGTACCAAATCACCCATGCACCAGCACACCATGATATGCACATCAATACTAATAATAAATCTGTAAGTGTAGGTATTGTATGTATGTATGTATGTATGTATGTATGTATGTTCCTCCATAACTCTTAAACGAATTAACTGATTTTCATGAAACTTGGTAGATAAATATTTAGACGTACAGGACACAGGATAGACTACTTTTTTCTTTTTCAACGCGGACGAAGTCGCGGGCGCCAGCTAGTATTTAAATAAAAATGTTGTGTTTTTAACTATAAGTTGTGTGTGACTGTTTTTGCCTTAATAAATAAATAAAATAAATAATAAAAACTAAAAAGTCAAAATGCATAAAATTGGAATAAAAGAGCAACAATTGTGATTAGCAAAAGTTTTCCTTATTAGGTCGGATTTTTTTTTTGGTATTTCATAATCTCAGATATTTTTTATCATAGTTTATTTATTTATTTAATTATAATATTTTGTTCGAAACCTTGTTGCCATTTTGTAGGTAGAAGTTGTAGTAGAAATTTTGGGACTTCTGATTTTGACTAATTAAAATAAATAGTACGAGATCCGGCCGCAAGAATGCGTACCAATCGATTAGTCAATAAAAATCATTTTTTTATGTACAATTATAAAAGGGGCAATATGTTTTGGGCAGGGCAGGGGCCGGTAATATTTTTAATTAAATTAATTATTATTGACTGTGAGGGAGAAAAATTCTTTACTAGGTATCAAAATAAACTATACTTCACACCACAGCCATATACGAGTATGTACATAGAGAAGTTGAAAAGTGATGGGTGCCGTTGCTCACCTGGCCGGAACCTCTTGGCAGCCAGGTATAAACAGGTAATATTTTGTTACATAAATGACCTTCTACGTTCTACGTAGATGAATAAGTTCTATTATCAAATTAAGTGCCCGGAAAAAGCCGTGTTTTTGAAGCCGTCGCGCATACGGCGGTCAATAAAATGATTTTTATTGACTACTCGATTGGTACGCATCCTTGCGGCCGGATCTTAGACTAAAAGAAGCGGACTCACTTCGTCGTTCGGCTCCGTGTCCGCTTCCGTCTCGTAGTCGTCCGGCGGAGGCGGAGAGTCTGCGAGCGGCGGCTCCAAGGAGCTCGGCACCTCCGCCTCCGCAACCGCGTCCGCTTCCGCTTCCGCGTCCGCTTCCGCTTCCGCTTCCGCTTCGGCGTCCTCGCACGCGGGTGGCGCGGGGGCGTCCGCGTCCTCGCTGGATCGAGACGAGTCGTCGTCGGTGCGACGGTCGCGGCGCAGCACCTCCGCGCGCCACCTCTCGAAAGCTCTGCGTTCGGCGAGAGGGTCGAGCGGGGGCAACGGACGGCGCGCGGGGGCCGGACGGCGACGGCGGGGCGGAGGCGGAGGGGGCGGCGCGGCGCGCGACGGCGCGGGCGGCACGGGCGGCGCGCGAGCGAGCGACCGCAGGTCGAGCGGCGGGGCGACGTGTGGCGGCGGGCGGGAGGCTCGCGCGCGTCGCAGGATGCGCTCAGCGTCGAGCGCGGCGGATGCGAGCGCCAGTGCGAAGGCGGCGAGTGCGAACAGCGAGCCGGCGGTGCGCAGCGAGCGGTCGAACGGCGGGCGCGGCGTGGCGAGGGCGCAGGGCGGCAGCAGGCGCGCGGGCGTGGTGGCCACGAGCGCGAACTCTGCGACGCCTGTGTCCGTGCGCACGAGCAGCGCGGCGTGCACGCGCGCGACGGTGGCGTCGGCCGCGAAGGCCACGCGCAGCGGCCGCGACTGGTTCGGCGCGAGCATCACTGGCGCGCACGGCGCCACGCGGAAGCCGCGCGCGCTGCACGCTTGGCCGGCGACGCGCCACTCGCGCAGATGCACGGCCACGCGGCCCGTGTTGCGCGCCACCAGCGACCGCCGCACCGAGCCCACACCCTCCGCGCACTCCGACACCTGCCGTACGACTGTTTTATTTAGATACATCTACTACAGGATTTCCGAATTTAAATGTGCTGTGGTACCTCACAAATGAATATTGTATGACCAACGAGAAGTTCACATTCCAGGATTTGTTTTGTAAGACAGTCAAAAATCTGACGAAAAGTCTAATCTAAATCAAAATCTAATATATAAAATTCTCGTGTCGCGGTGTTTGTTGCCAAACTCCTCCGAAACGGCTGGACCGATTTTGATGAAATTTTGTGTGCTTATCGGGTAGGTCTGAGAATCGGCAAAATCTATTTTCCATACCCCTAAATGTTAAGGGTGGTCCACCCCATTAGTTTTTTTTTTTGGAAAAACAACGTTTGCCGGGTCAGCTAGTAATCATACAAAATTAAGGCAAATAGGGGTTTTAAGAAGAAAGCTACAATTTATAGTATATCGGTCTTGTTCATAAAAAGTTATAGGAGGCTTATTAGCTTGTTATAAGAAATTTACCAAAAAACATTATTCATAAACGTTCAATAGCGTAAAACGCTCTAATAACGGATATGAAGGCATAAAGTTATTGAAGCATGAACCCTACTATAAGCCTCTATAGCCGCCGTTGAACTTGTAGAAAACATTCCACATCGTCGAAAGGTATACCAAGAGAGACATGATCCATTTTCTTTGCCCGACGTGGAGTTCAAAAGGAGATACCGTTTTAATAAACATACGGCTGCCTTTATTATTGATCTTTTCAGGCAAGATTTAGGCCTCCTCAGACCAATTTAGCGGGAATTGGGCCATAAATATTCGTTTTTATTATCAATCCGACTCGTTCTTAGGCCACATATTTCACAGGCTACTTTGGCATCTTGAACACTAAAACACTATACACCAAATATAACACTACGAAGAAAGAGTATTTAAACACTAAAATTTTAGTTTTATAAAAATCAATACTCTGCTTGTAACGTAGTGTTACTTATTTTATTTCTTATTTTATAGTTTTAAGAATATAAAACCTTTTTAAATCATTATTCCTTCATTTGATGTCTAAATTTTAAAATTTTCGTTCTAGAATATTGCGTTTTTGTTTTTTCTCCGTCGCGCAGGGAGTTTCGACATTCTCTGTTTGGCTGTGGAGACATTTTCTTCAATTTTATCATTGATAGTTTTCCTTTTAAAATATGATTTTTTATTATGAGTTTAGTGTTGGAATAATATTCCTTCCCCCCCCCCCCCCCCTTCGTGATCTCAAGTCTAAATTGCTTTTAAAAATAAATACACTACTTTACTAATTGAGAGACAAATAAGTGAATGAGGTCTTGAGCCAAGTGTTTAATTTTGTGGTATGAGCGATAACTGGGGATGACTTAATCGGGGGTAGTAAATCTAAATTCCTGCAGGTTAACAATACTGCTATAACGACGCGTATTCCGCCGGCGTGGAACTTCAAGTAGGACTGGCGTAAAATCAGCGCTGTGCTTTGCATCACCTTATGCTGAGCCAGACACCTTTTTGCTGCCATGGCGCACACTCAATGGGATTTTATTTAAATACTAGCTGGTGCCCACGACTTCGTCCGCGTTGAAAAATATTAAGTAGCCTATCCTGTGTCCCGTACGTCCAAATGTTTATTTACCAAGTTTCATGAAAATCAGTTATTAATTATTAAAACAAAGTAATTTACTCCATGACCGACCCATACAGATTAATTATTAGTATTGATGTATCCTCATTTAAATGTAAAAAAATATGTATTTTATTTGTTTTGTTATATTTAGATGTATTCGTGTGTGTCATGTGTATGCGAATAAATGTTTTCTATCTATCTATCTATCTATAAGAATTGAATTGAACATGGGTCACCTCGAAGAGTATGGGCGCGGCGGCACCGGGCCGTCGACCGGCGATCTCGAAGGTGGGGAAGGCGCCGCGACCGCTCAGCGGCACAGCCTCCACCGCCGTCAAGTTGTTGCGCAAATACAGGTGCGCAGCGAATGCGCCGCCCGACTTGGGCGCGAATCTCACCACCAATTCCACCGCGGCGCCAGGCTGCAGCAGCAGCATGGGAAGCGAGAGCCCGTCCGTAGCCACCCCCATCGCCGCTTCCACCGTCGCCTCCAACGTCGCCGGCGCCACGCCGCCCTCGGGCGAGCGCCACTCGCTCAGCGTGAACGCGTCGCAGTCGTGGGCGCACGGCGCGTGCGCGTCGGGCGGGCCTAGCGCCGCCTGCAGCAGCAGCGCGTGCGAGCGCGACGGGTTGCGCGCCACCACGAGCAGCCACTCCGCGCCGCCCACCGCCGCGAGCACGTCGAGCGGCGGGGATTCGGCCGCCGGCACGAGGCGCGGCCAGTAGGCGCGCACGTGCGCGTGCGTCGTCACCTGCGGCACGAGCGTCGTGTGCACCACGAGCGTCACATTGAGGGAGTGGGGCGCGCGCGAGTACGCCGCGAACCGCTCGCGCGCCAGCGCCGCGTCCGTATAAAGCGCCGTCGCGCCGCGCCGAAGCCACGCCGCGCCCTCTGCCGCAATTACATTCCATTATCATCGCGTCAACAGCCTAAGCATTCCTCTAGCTAGATACTACCGTATGATCGTATTTTAACACGTATAATCGTCAAAGTAGTAAAGTCATAGTCATCTAACAGTGAAAAATTACATTTATTTATTTAAGGAGAAAAACAACTACAGTATAAGAAAACAAAAACAAAAAAAAGTGAGAGAAAAAACAATAACCGCAAGAAAGGAAATTACATAGGTCAGCACTTATCTTCCGTAGGAACTCTTTCAGCACACATCATTTATTTATTTACTTATTTATTCCTAAAGGTACACCAACAGCACAAACAAAAAACTTATAATAGGTATAGGTAACATAAGGCAATTTTAAGGCATAGACAGACTGTAAGCTAACATTTTTAGACCTTGTTTTGATTGACATTTTTATTAACTAAAATCGCACTCGATAAATTCTGATTGGATTGCGCATATCAGGCTTTTCTATGTTCTTCCCGGTATGTAAATACTTCTTTTATTTTTTGCAATTTTAATATGGACAACAACGTTTATGGTGAAGTCTTTTATGTCGAAATGGTCACCTGGCGAATCGAGGTCCAAGCCTGTGTAGCAGCGAGGCGCGCAGAGAGCCTCCGGCGCGTACGTCAGCGCGACGCCGTCGTCGAGCGCGCGCACGCGCGTGGCCTCGTCGCCGTGCAGCGCGTGCGCGTGCAGCACGCGCGCCTCCTCCGCCATCGAGTTCTCCAGCGCCACGAGGGCCGAGCCCCACGCAAACGGCGCCGCCTCCAACGCGGGCGCCGACGCAAGGCGCAACTCGCCGCGCACGGCGCGCAGCGTCACGCGCGTCGAGGTGTGCGCGTGCTGCGACTCCGCCCACACGCTGCCGCTCAGCGCGCCCGACGCGTCGGCTGCACCCATCGTCAGCCAGCCGCCGACACGACCTTCCGGTGGCACGCAACGCTCCGACGCGCTGTCATCCGCTTCCGGCTCGAGCGCCACGCTGGCGCCGGGCACGTCGGTGCGCAAGTGGCGCAGGCACAACGTGGCGGGTGCCGCGTTGCGCAGCGCCATGCGCACGCGCAGCCCCCGCTCCGCACTCACCGCGCCCAGCTCAAGCAGCTCCGACGTGGCGTTCACCCACTCCCACTCCTGCGACCGACCGACAGAATGCCTTCTCGTATATCCTTTGCATTTGAAAACTCTTTTTATTAATACCATACACACGATTATCGATTATTTTATTAAATCAAGTTCAAATTGAAACTTTTTCTCGTACTAAAATTAAAAAAAAAAAAAGTAAACCCAAGTATTATCACTAGTTACGTTAATGAGGCTGGGTCTTTTCCAGTCACTATACTAAAGTTAATGCAACTATAACACACTAACTATAACTGTGTTTGGTTAAACAAATATTAATACTGCCAAACTTCTTGGGAGGAAACACAAACTGTAAAAGCCTAATTTTAGTTTATAAATTCGTGTGTAGTGTGTATGTGTCCCTGTCCTACCAAAAGTTTCAGTATACTGGATCACAATATTAATAGTATTAATACTTGGTCGCTGTCAAAACTATTATCGATTAGTGTAAAAGTAAAACGAGCACTCACCAATGTGAACCTCCCGTCGTAGACTCGCACCGGGAGCGCGTACTGCGTCACGTTGGTGCGCAGCAGGATCGTGGAGCGCAGCGGAGCGGGCGGGGCGTCGGGGCGCAGGCGCAGACGAAGTATCTCCGCAGTGGCGCCGCGCGCTATCACGGCCGACGCGCCGTTAGTGTCCACGTGCACGTAGCGCGACAGCTCGGGCTCGTAGTGCGCGCCCAGCAGTAGCAGCGCGGCCGAGAACTCGTTGTGCGCGCGCACCGTCACCGGCTCGTGCGCCGCCGTCGCAGTAGTGACCAGGTCGACCGCCGGCGGCGACAGGCGCAGCGTGCCCGCCACCAGGCGCACGCTGTAGGGCAGCGCCGAGCGACCCGCGCGCACCCAGCCCGCGCACCACGCCTCCGCCTCCGCACCTGCCTCCGCCCACAGCGCGCCGTAGTCCAGCGACAAGCGGAGCGTCGGCTCGGGCGCGCCGAGCGGCGGCAGCGTGACTCGCGCGGGCTCCACGCGCGCCCCCTGCGCGGCGGGCGCGCATCCATTGCCTTGAGGCGCGGGCGGGTCGGAGGGCGCAGGCGGCGGCGGCGACGCCACTGGCTGCGGCTCGCAGCGCGCGCCCCACACGCTCGCCTCCACCGCCAGCGGCGCACGAGCGCTGTTGCCCACCTCGATCTCCAGCTGGAATGTACACCAATAGGCGTATAGTAACCGAAAGATCATTTTGATTGTAGTAAAAAGCTTATTAGCTTGCATTTCAAATAATCATTACAAATGCGCTCAAATTCTATTAAACGATTTAGTGCAAAAGGAAATCACCGACACTTTTTATCATCTATAATTACAATTAAATAAAAGATTACAATAGTCGTATCTGTGCATTGAATATATAGTATTATATCTACAAAAAAATTTATAGTGGGCAAAAAAAAAGTCTAGATGTAGGTATCAGTTCAATTCAAGTTAGCATCAATTTAAATTATAAGGTAGCTGTAAAAAATGTATATAGGTAGGTTTAAAAGAAAAATAAATGGAGGGCAACTGTAGATCAACAAACCGTAATATGTGATTTTATTTATGTTGATAGTAATAATTAATATCTAGTTGCAGTAGTTCAGTTGTTAGTCCGGTTGAGCGAACTAGTGCAACGTTGGGGTAGCAATAAAACTATTGATAAATAGTTTTATTGCAATGAAACACTTGATACAAATCACCGAACTTTTGAAACTTAAAGTTGCAGTAGTTCACATAAAAAATTAATTGAAATTAAAGGATAATACAGGTTAAAGTATCCAGCGATGCTTGTTGTTAAATATGACCATTTAAAATTTAACGAAATGGTTACATAATGTAATAGAAGAAAAGTTTGAATTATCATAGTTTTATTACCTACTAAGAACAGTAAACGACGCTGTTGTTTTAAAAGTATCTCAGAAAAATGATGAACTTAAATAAAGTCTGCTACAAAATGTTATTTTCCAGCCAATTCTAGTTCTGCTTATTTTATTTCTTGTTTAAGCTGAAAGTTTTAGATTACATCGAATTTCTTTGGAGCTCCTCAAAAAGATAATCCAGTAAGAACTTTATCTATACTAAATATTATAAAGAGGAAAGATTTGATTGTTAATTTGTTTATTTGTTTGCATTAAATAGGCTCCGAAACTACTGGGCCGATTTGAATAATTCTTTCACTGTTGGGAAGCTATATTATCAGCAAGTAACATGGGCTATATTTTGTAAGGTTACGCGGACGAAGTCGCGTGCAACAGCTAGTCTTACATGTTTATTGAATTGATTTCGTAACTGAATCGCTACAGACGTGCCATTGTGTGCACCACCTCTATATGTGCGTAATATCCTATAACTAAGACACTTATTTAAAATTACTATACTACTGATAACAATTAAGGAATGTTAACACTTTTAGAGCAGATTATTTGTAAACAATATTGCGCTATTTGTGAGACTTAGTAATGTCACTAAGACGTTTTAGTTAACCAGATCTCAAGACTTCGTACCAACAGCCTCTGACATGTATAGAATACTAGATGCGTACTTGTTCGGCGGAGTCTCTCGAACCGCGCACCCCGGGGCGCAATTGCAGCGGGCGCAAGTACTCGCCAGGCGCCACCGCGACGGCCTCCACGGCCACAACCAGCGGTGGCCCCGTGATGTTGGCCTTGATGCGCACGTAGGCCGTGAGCGCGTGCGCGCCCTCCGGCGCCAACGCGAGACGCACGAGCGGGCGCGTGGAGTGCGGCGGGATCGCCCACAGCGCGCTCGACGCGCGCGCGCCGCCCTGCGGTAGCCGCAGTCGCAGCCACGACGCCGACGCGTACACCTCCTGCACCTGCACCGGCCGCGACGTCGGGTTGTGCAGCGTCAGCCACGGCTCCAGCGACGCGTTCTGCGGCACGCGCACCCCCACTACCGGCCACAGGCCCCACTCGCTCGCCACGCCCACCGCCGACACCGGGTACTTGTGGATGCCGAGCGACGTGTGGATGTACAGATGGGCCGACACGGGCCCCTCGCGCCGGCCCAGGTACACCACGCTGAAGGACGTGTTGGCGAGCGGCGCCAGCGTCTTGGCGTCGAAGAAGGAGGCGTGGAAGTCGGGCGTGGTGCCGGCGACGGAGGCGAGGTGCAGCGTGCTGTTGGCGGTGTTGGTGAGCGACACGGTGAGCGCGTGCGCGGCGCCCAGCGACGCGCGCCCGAACGACAGCGACGCCGGCGACAGGCGCAGCGCCTCCGCGGACGCCACGCCCGCCTCCTCCTTACCCCATTCCTGCCCACATTCGCATCTCACTGTACAACTGTACTCACTATACTCACACCACACTCATTTTAAATGTAATTACCTGAAACGTTATCCCTTCGATAAGGGAATCATGCACCGTCACACCTGAAACGATATGTCTGCAAGTTAACAACTGTTTATTACTTTTATCAACTCTTATTTTTTCATTTTCAAGTATTTCATCAAATTAAGAAATTGCATTAAAAAAAATGACATAATTGGTGTATAGATGTGTATGCATGATGTATTGGAGATGATAAAAGTGAAAATAAATTGTGACCGTAATTTGTGACCACAAGTTTGCAAATTAGAGTAGTTTATTTTACATGTTATGGTCTATACCAGGGGTTCCCAAACTTATTTTGTCTACTGCCCACTTTGAGAGTAAATTATTTTTTAGCACCCCCATTTTTTCACCTACTTAAAAACCACTATAACTTCAAATTAAATTAATCAATTATTATTAATTATATATTAGCAGAGATTAAACATTAATTCTAAACGAGACTTACTATAACTCGCAAGAGTTAACTTGAAACCTGAGCGCAGTAGGTAATACACAATGGCGCTCAGGTCTCAAGTTAACTCTTACGGGCTACACCTGCCAATGAGAATGATTATTGAAACGCAACTTTATAGTATTCAAACAGAGTATCTTTTATTAAAAATAAAACAAACATAATCGATTCTTATATAAAAACTAATGTGAAGGATGAATCTGATGCTGTTTAATAAGTTTGTTGATATCAGACTTATTAAACATTTTTTTTTCTGGGTCTCTTACCGCCCCCCTTTAGGCCTGCAGCGCCCACAAGGGTACGTTATCGCCCACTTTGGCGACCAGCGACACTGGTCTATACAAATGTTTCTGTGGAATTTTTTCACAACATAATGAACATCTTTTTGAAGATAATCTTGGGATATATAATAAAAAACAAACCTTCCTAGATGGCTTCTAAATTTCAAGTAAAAACATTCATTCATATTGGAATCTTTGTGAAAAATATCTTTTGAATATGTCAATATTTGAAAACCTAGTGCCAAACGCTCCACGTGATCACCCCACTCTGCAAACGCCAACGGCAATCAAGCCCAGCTGTTCCTAAGGGGGGAGGGTCATAAGCCAGCATTCACATGTAGATTATATTAGTTAGTTATAGAGATTTTCTAGGTAAACAAAATTAGAAGATGAAGATTTAAAGCTCAATGTATAATTTACGAATTTATAAACTACACATAATAAGAAGTTTGCCGCCTAGCTAAATATTCTACTATGACTGTAAAACAGTGATACGAGGAAGAATTCCCGCTGTTTAATGGGAAATTTAAAATAACACTGCAGTGCAGTCACTTCATTAATTCATGCTATATATATTACAAATATAATGTAAATGCATATGCACTAATTGCGCCTCACTTTACGATTTACCATGTGGATTTAGGTATATAGGTAATTTAAAATTTTAAAGCAAAATAAAATCGATTTTACCATGACTCTTTCCTTGGGCTGTCAATTTGGTTTTTGTGGTTAAATCTAGTATTAACAGAATGAAAACGTAACAACAAACAATTTTCCGACACATTTCTATTTTTAGTGTACCGCAACAATTTTAATTCACATTTCTTATACACAATTTTAAATTAAATCTACTTTGTTCTCTTCTCAAAATCTCATCTCATTTCTAGCTCATTTCTCATTCTCATCTCAAGTTTCTGTGGAGTATCATGGAGTATACCAATACCACAGAACATAAAATTACGTTCATAAGAATACACAGAACACTATATATATTCAAAAATATACTCTAAAGTCTTAGAGCATTAAACCAACCGGAGACGTCACGCGCAATAAATTCTATGCAAAGAAGTCTGTCACTTTCTGCGCGGGGGACGAGGCATCTCACACAAAAACTGTTAACACTAACGCATTTCTCGATCTCGTCGCTACGCACGCACACGACCATATTATTAAACCCTAGCATAAACTTTACGCACACATATCCATTCTCACACAGTTGACTACCTGTCCGTATATGAGATGACGTCATTTTTAAGTAAACAATGGTAGTGCTTGACACTATCGATATTTCATTGTCGATGAAATCTTCCAATCATTATGACAAAGTCAAAACATTTTTTTTTTAATTCAGCCTTTCCCTAATGGTTAAGGCAGAACTTTTGATTGATGTCATTATGATGTAAATACAGTATAGTTAGTTCTTAAACTCAAGGGTATCCTAATAATATGAAGACAAATAAACTTGACTGACTGACATGTTTCTCCAACCAGCAGAAACTGAAAAACTTAACAGTTTCATGATACTTATTTAATACGGATAATCTAAATAATATCCAGAACAACACATCGATATCGATATTTGTTTTTGTTCTGACCCAGCACTAACTTTGCTGCAGTGTTGCCAATGTATTTATATAAAAACTGCCTAGTTTCTATTTTCGCAATAAGTCACGACTTCAGTTTATTATTATCTCTCTGATAAGTTGAATATTCTGACACTTACGGTAAATATCTTACAATAAAAATGGACACAGTGAAAAATTATTAAAAAAGTAAATAATAATAAATTAAAAAAGTATACAAACAGTAATCTATTCTTAATTGATTACGGATTTGCAGTACTAAATGGTATTATTAACTATTACAAAATTTTTATTAAATGTTGGTTCATTCAACTTTTAAAATTATGCAGAATTAGATCTTGTATAATAACACGGCAACACTTTTGGACTAATAATATTTTTTGGATATTTGGAAATTTTGGGCATTATTTGATAATATTTATATAAAATAATACTTACAGATGGAAAGTAACGTTATCCTTTTGAACACTAGATGATTCTGATCTCTTTTTACACGAAAACACGCTGTAATTCGGCATTTTTAGTTGACGTCGTTCCGCGAGCGTAGTCACTTATAGAATGGCACGCGTCGCGCCGCGCGCGGAAACTAGTTTTATAAAACCCGTATGAACGCCGGTCTCGTACCAAGGCAGAGGGGAACGCCTGGCAGTGGCGTCTCCGGTTGGTTTAATGCTCTAAGTCTAAAGTACACACACACAGTATCTTTGTCATTGTGGTTTACGCTTGTGTCCTGGCGACAGTAACCACCTACCATCAAGTGGACCGTCAGCTTGTCTGTCACCCTTCTTAATATAAATAAAGTTATAAACTACAACTAAGTATAGACCCATCACCTATAATACCGACTACGGGCGGTTGACGTGTGAAAACTGCGGTTACGAAATTTACTGTATGAACATAAGAATACGACAAAAAACGAATAGAATAATGCCGTTTAAGTGCTAGTTGGCTAGTACTGTCCAATTCATCACTTATTACACACAGTTTATGCCATGAATTGGGAAGGAACATCGATAACGAAATCAATTATTACTCTTACAATTATAAATAACGTAACGTAATACAAATACAATATGGAAATTACAAATAACGTGGGTACACGGGATTTGTCACCATTTGTCACTGAGAAATTGCTAAATGTAGTTGTGCTGTGGCAAGTATCGGTCAAACAAATGTCAGTCAGCTATTTGTTTTGTTTTTATTTACAACTAATTTACAACGCAAATAAAATTGTTACATAGAATATCAATTTCATACTGTTTATTTGTTTATTTATACCTATTGTTGAAACAATCCCCGCCCCCGCCTTTATTTATTCGAGTTAACAACTATTAGCTAATTTCTCTATTAATAGTTTTCGTGCATTTCTTAAGTTTATTTTATTATTATATATCCTGGCAAAACCATCATTCTACCGAAATTAAGCATTTCATTTATTCAAGCACCCATTACCATCAAAATTTGGCCTCTAATTGCAATATTGGGACGATTCGACATGGAAGAAAACGGTAATTAATAATCCATTTGTTGCAATTTCATAGTTATTTGAAAAAAAAAGCTGAAAACTGAAACTGAGTTTATTAAAAACTGAAACTTCGGCGGAAGTTTAAATTGACGGCTGTACTATTTAGCTGAGCGGTTTTCTTTTTGTTTATGTTTTATTTTATTCTTATTATTTAGATATTGTTTTTGTCTTTAGATATTGTTTGTCTTTGATTTTAGTGTTTGTTTTTTGTTTTCTTTCAGTTATTTGTTTAATTGCTATGCGTGTTATCGGACATCTCAATTTCTAGTTCGTAGTTTATCTGTGTGTCTTATGTTACCTAAGACAAGTTTTTGTTTGTGCTGTTGGTATACCTTTTGGAATAAATAAATAAATAAGACAATTATTAGTGACAATGGGTTTTCAGACGGTCCAGCCGATGGTGATCGGAATGAACCCGAAGATGGGGGAGGTGGTGACGGATGGGAGGGCCGAAATATTGTCGAGATCGGAGGTGAAGAGGAACCGTTTGACATCTCACTGGCTGCTTTGCATTCCGTAAGTTACCGAGTAGAAATGATGTCTCAACACATATTTATCAGTAAGAAAATATGGTTTTTATTTCAGTACATGGGAGCAGGGTTGAAGGCCGTGAGGGGCAGATGCGTGTTGGAAGCGGGCTGGGAGGGACGGGTGCCCGTGGTAGCTCATCACGGTGCAGTATTTCCAGGGGAAACTATACCTATGTTATTGCAGAACTCACAGGATGTGGCCATGCTTACGAGAACGCTTGAGAAAGACAAACTGTTTGGATTACTGTGTCCAGAGTAAGTATCAATAGTGGCTGTCCTATATCAATAGTGGTCAATATCAAAGCTATCAATAGGCATTGAAGGCCTTTCAGAGAAACACTATTTCACGCGGCAAAGCTTTAGGTTAAGGGGATTTGCCATTCTGATTAATGTTTATTGTTCTCAGTGAATTGTTTTACTAATGTTAAATAATTAAAAAATTTGGTTTTTATGGTATTTGTAAAAAAATTGTTCACAAATAAAAATATCTCCTTTACTTTTCTGTTGGTATACCTAAACAAATAAATTTACATTGTTTTAATAAGGGTAAATAAGTTCAATAGGCAGCCAATAATTTTGCCATTAAAAATTCCCACATCCAATAAATTTATTATTTATTTATTTTCTATATCTATTTATTTATTTTCTATATCTATTTATTTATTTTCTATATTCTATATTTTCTATATTATAAACTATATTGCGGCCCGTTTCGCATTTCAGTTGCCAACTGTGAACATTGTGCATATTATTAAAATATCCATATATTTGCAATGCTAATTTATTGCTCCAAACCTTTTTTTTAAAAAATTTCAGTTCTTTAAGTTGTCTTAACCACATTTTTTACAAATACCATCAAGGCCAATCACCTTAATTTTTGTGGTGCAAATTAGAGAGAAAAGTTGTTAAAAACCATATGACAGCGAGACGGGCACGATGGTGTCGGGGTACGGGGTGCTGTGCGAGGTGTTCGAGGCGGGCGATGAGGAGCAGGCGCCGGCGTCGGGGCTGCCGTTCAAGGCGCGCGCGCGCCACCGCTTCCGGCTGCTGGACGCGCCCAAGCAGCCGGTGCCGCTGTACGTGTACACGCGCATGCGTATGACGGACGTGGTGGTGCTGCCCGAGGTGGCGCCGGGGGACCCGCTGCGCATGGCGCGCCTGCCGCGACGCATGGACGCCGCCGCCACGCCGTGGCCGCTGTTCGTGTACGACATGTTCCAGTACGAGCGCATGCGCAGCGTGATCCGGGACCACTTCCGGATGCAGCTGATGAACCGCTTGCCCGCGGACCCCGTGTCGCTGTCGTTCTGGACGGCGTCCAACCTGGCGCTTTCGGCGCGCGACCGGCTGGCGCTGCTTGTGGTGGACAACGCGCTGCTGCGGCTACACATGGAGGTGCGCATGATCCAGAGCGAGGGCGCGCTGTGCTGCGGCGCGTGCGCGGCGGAGGTGACGCGGCGGCGCAGCATGTTCGCCATGTCGAGCGAGGGCGTGCACAGCAACTACACTAACCTGGGCGGGTTCGTGCACGACGTGGTGACGGTGGCGGACGCGGAGGTGGCGCTGAGCGGCGCTCCGTCGGAGGAGTACTCGTGGTTCCCGGGGTACGCGTGGACGGTGGCGCTGTGTTGGTCGTGCGGCGCTCACGTCGGCTGGCGCTTCGACGCGTCCTCGCCGCGCACTCTGCGTCCCTCACAGTTCTTCGCGCTGTGTCGCGACCGCGTCCAGCCGCGCGCGCCCCTCGACCACTGACACCACTGACGACTTCTATGTGTACATAACTAAATCACAATGTTTATCAGATATTCCTACTGTACTAATTACTGTAATAAAAAATGTATAATTGTTTTATTTTTTATTCACTCTATTCGATGAAAGGCGACTACGGTCACTTATTAATACAAGCGACACCGTAAGTGCTGCAAGCGCGTACCAAGCTTAGTAGGATAAGGGATAATTTTAATTTATTATGTTAGAAAGGAATAGGCCAATATGCAGAAGGATACTTGCTGAAACATTACAGCCCGCATGCTTTTCAAGATGTCCTCGTTACACAAACGGCGACCATGTTCAAGCGAGGGGTTAACAAATATCTACAGGGTAGGCAGCGCACTAGCACTCCCCTTGGTGTTGCTTGTGTCCTTAGGCGACGGTAACCACCTACCATCAAGTGGGCCGCCTGCCTGTCTGCCACCTTTATATTATAAAAAAAAAAATGTATTGTGACGAGCAAAAGAAACGACTTATTGTTGCAACAATGGTGTGCATTTACATTAGACCAGTCATGTTTTCCTTTTATATACAGAATTTAATTTGCATGGTGTAGGGAGAAAATGATCTTCATGAAATGCTCAAGTCAACTAACGTATGTACATATTTAAAATGATAAGGATTGATATCGTATTTGTGTAAATAGCTTTCCAATTACATACCGCTTTATAATTGCCTATTTTTCAAAGTATTAAAATGGATATAGTACATATGTTATCCCTAAAGCCTGGTTTACACGATGGCAGTGACTCGAAATTTCGGGCCCAGTTACTGTTATAATGTGGACGGGTTATTGCTTAAAAATGTAGCGTGGACACTATACTACAAACCGACGAGTTGCCGACGAGGACTGCCCGAACGCGTCCAGACAGACAATGCCAGTCACACTTGACTGACTTGTGTAGCGTGGTGGGGGAAGCTACTGGGCCCGAAAATAGACAGGTAGGCTAGTCAACTGGACTGACTTGAGGGCGCGAAGTCAGCACGACTGACTTGAAACTAGTGTCTATACAAGCCCAGTAGCAAGTCAGCGCTGGACTGGGTTACTGTACTGCCTTGTTACTGACCCCGTCTATACCAGGCTTAAGAGATAGACATATGCCATCGTGGACTTTTCTGTAGACCTATGTATGTAAGACACAATACATTATTTTGTTATATTATCTCTAAGGGTTTAGGCAGAGTTTTCGTTTAAAGCTCCCAGACGACTTATTTTTTCCGACACCTGTCTTATGTATACAAAAAATACTAGAAACCTTCCTCGAGAACCACTATCCATTGGTGAAAACGGCATGAAAATCGGTGCAGTAATTTTTGAGTTTATCGCGAACAGACAGACGCGGCGGAGGACTTTGTTTTATAATATGTAAGGATAGCCTATGCTACTCGCTGATAATGTAGCTTTTACTTTACTGTATTTTACTTTATCCATTGCATTGATTATAATAATATACGAAAATCAAATCTCTTCTCTTTTAATATTTGAGTGTAGATAAATGAAGACAAGATATTTTATTCATTCAAATCAATTGTGTGTGAAGTTAAACAATATCTTATTTTGTTCATTAACTATTTAATTTTTAACAAAAAAATTACACCAAAGTTAACATTAAAGTAATAAATAATTTATGGAATTATTATTCAATTCAGGATTGCAATTTTTTATAAGTAGGTGAAGTAAAAATAGGAATAAATTATTTTTAATTTACTGCAATTTCAAGTACATATTTAATATTTTTTATTGCTCCTTGATTTAATTTTTCCTTTTCTTTCCCTAATGTTGACGAGCGTATGAGGCAAATCTTTGTGTAGTATTGTGCGAAGAGTGGTGCGAGGCACCCTCAGTGCGGCCGACCTCTGTTTTAAGGACAAACTTGGTGCAGACCTAATAGACGCCTCCACTTGCTGCACATGACACTTCCTGCGTAACAATCACATTTCATAAGAACAGTTGGGACCAGAGTGAATGGGATAAGGGTGGTGGTGAGCAGTAGTGATGTGCTGGATCATTAAAAATGTATATCCACAGATACAGATGGATACAGATCTTTCTTTCTCGGTTTCAGTTCTAGATCTTTCAGTTCACGGATACGGATATCCGGCACATCACCAGTGAGCAGTGCAGTGTTATTACCTGGTGACAGGGCGACCAGACCTGGGCGCGTCATGGACGCCTCCGGTAGCGAAACACTTACGTTCCCATTGCAATAAAGTGCTTTTTGTGGGAGGCTCACGTTGGAACCGTTGGCGAAAGTCTTGTTTGATCTATGAAAACGAGTAAACTTGTGAGGAAAGTGTCTAAAAGGGGATATATCAGTGGAAAAGGTGCTATAGGTACTTGGCTTAGGGTTGTCAAGGTGTTACGTCGCTCGTGCACCCACACGGCCGCTACCAATCTCTCTTCGAAGCTAAAACTAGATGTATCCACAGGTTTGCAACGATCGCTCCCTCTCTTCTTACTTGTCATGGCCTTCTTTGCCCTCGTTTTACACTTTTCGTCAGCTTTCAATGTGCTGGTTTGAGTTTCCATAACGTTGAGAGCGGCAGAGGAGATTTCATCGTCGTATTGTTTATTTTGTGCGAGATGTGTTTCGTTAAATAAAGAACCCGAACACTGGTAGTGTTCCTTGTGGAGCCGTCGATGGAGAGGTTGATTTGAAATGGTGTACATTTTAAAAATTACCGCGATATTTACTTACTTGTGCTTTTTTTTAATAAACAAAAATTAATTTGGTACAAAAAATTTCAAAACATTTTTTTATTTTTAACAGTTGTGTGACAGCGCGCTTTCGTCGCAGAATAATATATATTAGAATATATTACTCTATGTGCAAAAGGTATCATAGAGGGAGACATATATACTCTCGCTGGAGAGTATATATCAAGGTTAAATAATATTTTTGATAGGGAGCTAATTTGGTATTTTAGACGGCTACTTTGCCGAATTTATATAAACTATTTTTTAAAAAAAGATATCGTACATCTCATTGGCTGCATTTATTTATACCTACACAAAGAAACTACATATCAAAAGTTTAAAATACCATAATCCGTTTTAAACTAAAGTGAATGATAATAAAATAAGTAGGTACATAAGACATTGAGTAATTTATATTTTCCTGAATATTTTGCTTGGTGACTGGTTTTGAAGCTAAGTCTAGGGATCGTGCTGGCCAAAAAGAATTTGCAGAAGGGAAAAAAGGGTAATTTGCAGAATTTAGTTGAATCACCTTTTAATAGAAATTAAAGTCGACTTATAGTTAAGTTTAGCAGTAATGGAGTTAATTAAGGATATTATAGACTTAATTCAGCAGTCCTAACTTCGACATCTTAAAAGTAAAATTGGAAAATTTTCTGTTACTAAATAATCATCTTCAAATATGATTGCAATGTTGAGTTCAAATTCTGAAAAAAAAAAAAACAAAATTATTATTTTAGATATGGATAGTATTATAATATATCATCTGGGTAAGCAGAGTGTGACATGCCTATTTTGAAGTTGACAGTAGTCGTGGTAGGACAGGTGAAGAGACGAGGTAGCACCATGTGCAGCGGCAGGTCTCTGCTGCGACAAACATCACCCTCACCCACTTGGATGTTCTGGATCTCTGTCGCATCTTTGGAGTAACCCTCGGCGCATCCACAAGTCTCCACTCTCACCAACTGCAGTTCTATGGACTTGATGGGCACCGTACACTCGTCCACTCGGATCTGTCCATCACACAAAACTTTGTCTATGATAGATGTCTGTCTATTATAGAGCACAACGAAGAGAAAGGTGTAATACCTTTCCAGTGATAGGTTTGTCGAGAGAGCATACTGTGGTGTCGATCTCAGCATATATTTGAAACTGTGGCATCTGCGACCGCTCACGAGCTCCCCCACCTGCCGCTCGGATTGTCGCCGGTGTTATCTCACACCGCACCGGTTTCAATGGAGGGGCATCTTGCTGAAACCACCAAAAATTAATTAAAATTCTGTTCCACATTTCATTTGCATTCTCATTTAACTAAAACATCGTGCCACACCTGTTGATACTGTACGAAAAACTGGCAACTAGCATTCAATGGTTTATTCAGGAAAGACCTCTTCATACTGCACTTGAGTGTGTACATTACATTGACAAACACTCCATGATATGTCTCCAACAGACCGGGGTATCCTGGCGAGACCGCCTGTCGTGGCATCAGCGGCATCTCAAACGGTATCTCGGTCACACCTTCTGGTATCTTACCACCTGGCGACAATTCTATCAGTGTATTTACAAGGTTCAAAGGCTGTAACAATTTGTAGAAAAACATAAATTATAAAATACTAATATAAGTAAGGTTTAATAATAATGTAAATAGTGATCATGCCTATGCATTATAGTAGCAAATGATAAATAAGTACTTTTATACTGTTGGAGAATGCCTCAAAGATGCCCACATTCTTGGTGCTCAACTGTAAGTTGACAGAGCCTTCCATCAGCAGCGAGAGCCCCTCGTGGCGCACTTCATTATTACTTTCCACCACCACTACTCCCGCTATAACTTCCTGGCGAACATTAGCATAATCAGACATATTCATCATATATGTAGGTACCTAATATATATTGCAGTAAACATTGTTAGAAATGTAAATCATTTACCGACCCCTTCATGGTATATTTTGCTGGCTCTTTTTAGATTAATTGCCAAACCAGTTGACATGGTTAATAGTCCTGTGAAAACGGAATTTGTTAAAACGAACAGAATAAAAATAGGTATTTAATTTTGTATTGTATTGTACCTACACTTACACTGATACAAATCGTCAGTAAGTTGCACCAATTTTCGATTTATACGTGGAACATTAAAAATAATGTAAAAAATTTACTACCTAATCCGTTTTACTACTATGTAACACAAAAGTTTTATTATAAGGATTATTATACTAACGTAACTTAACTAAGGCAAAAATTGTCGCAAGATTTTGTTTGTTCTATTCACAAACTGTATAAATATTAAATAGAGAAAATAAATGTTTTGTTAGTGATTATATACTCTTGTGTTTCTTCTTCTTCTTCTTCTTTTAATGTCTTGGCTCCATCAGATTTTCTCCGATGATTTTGCCAGTGTCATTAGTAAAAAATAGCAATTTGTAACAACCTTTTTTAGATAAAAAAGGCAAAATTGAAATTAAAATCAATTTTAGCAGGTCCCAAGACTAGTCAGTCAAGTCAAGTCAAGTCTAATTTTTCTAGAGTTTTCCAAAACAGGTCCGTCAAGTCCAAAGCAGTCAGGTCAAGTCTCACTCTTGTGTTTTGTATTGTTGCATTTGTTGCTGTCAGCTGTCAGGTTGTCGTATTGTGTTTTTTAAATATCTATCATTCGATGGTTCGATGGCATAATTTGACATTTACTGGGTTGCAGGTTTTTGACATACAAAAATAGCGATGGACCTAATCAAACTTATTAAAAAACTTACGGTTTTATGAAACCGTAATCAATGGATTAAAAAAACATTAGTTTGGAATTAATATTAATTATTATTTAATTGTTTAATTCATATCTTTAGCAAAGTCCGTTCTATAAGTCGCAATTATTTTATTATAATTTTTATGATGATAATATTTTCATATGTGTCATAAATTTATCACAAAATAATAGCTTACATAGCATTATACTATTTTTATTTATTTGGTTTCACACATAAACTGTGAAATGTTTATTTTATTCATTCATTAGTAATTCTGCTTTAAACGAAATTCAAACCTTAAAATAACTCTAATACGAAAGTTTTGGGTAAGCGTGGTCCACCTTCGGCCGCATCTGCACCTTACATCAAGTGAGATCGCGGCCAAGCGCTGTCTTGACTCAATAAAAAAAAAAGTTAAAACCAGATCAAAATTTTTTTACCGTAAAATATAACAATTTAAGTAAAACCGATATTAGTACGGCGTTACGGAAAAAACGCTGGTACTAACATTATTTAAAAATTTGACATTAGGATCTGCCAAATTACCTACTCCTTCGTATTATGGAAAGCAGTAAAATAAAATACATGAGTTTTCACTCTGACAGCCTGACAGCTAATGCCAGTGTTGCCAATTGCTATCAAAGAATAGCAGGCGTAATGTTACGATTTATGCCATTTTTGGCAAGGCGCAGTGCGTTTTGCCATTATTTGGGCAATCCGTCTGGCGGCAGTAATCAACTTACAGAAGAACATAGTTAATGAATAGCATGACATGACGTGCTTTTGTGTTTCAGGAAGTGAGTAAGGGATGCTGGAGCCCATTTCACTATCTTTCCTAATTCCTTAAGCTACTATAACCGGCAGCGCACTTGCAGCACCTGTGGCGATGCTACCATCAAGTGGACTGTCAGTCTGTTTGTCAACCTTATCATAAAAACACTCTGTAACTGTCAATAGATCAAAGCTTATTGTGCTGACGTATAGGGTATCATGCTACTAATATTTTAAGGATAATTTAAGGACTAAGGCCCCTGGTCCTTAATGAACGGACTCTCCTTCATAGCCTCACATGTAATAACAATGTTAATACATCAAAAATCAGCGAACTAACAAAATACAAAACCGTAGTAAATATACTTTTGTAAATATTTAATCTGGCAACATGAGTCTCTTATGTCAGCGTGACTCCATTCACACTGTCAAACACAGACTATTTTGGGCATATTTTATTTTGTTGTGCTTAGTTTAGTTTAGTTTCATAGAAATGCCCGCATTTGGCGGACGGGTGCAAATCGAACAATTTTGATTACGCGGTTTTATTTATTTTCTTATCGAGTTTCTTGTTATTTACAGTGTTTCTCTTTGCACTGACCTAATATTTATTTTCTATAATTATTAGTCTAAGGCGTTTTTTGTTTGTGTTGTATTCGAACAGGTGATGCTGAAATGTGTACGTTCCCAATGGATCGATATCGGTGACTTTGAATTTTCTTTATTATTTTATATAAAAGAGGTGCCTGAAAATGGAAAAGTCAGCGAGACCACGGACAGCCCTCAACGAGTGCGTTAAGGTTGTAGTGAGGTGTAGGCCACTCTCCGAAAAGGAAAAAAAAGAGGGCTATGAAGAGGTAAGCGACGTAGGCTATATTGTTTATAATGGAAATTAAGACTGCGCAGACCTAGTGCGTCGACTCTATCCAACGAATAAAGGTTCAGCAATTCTACTGATGATGTCCTCTCTCGTTACTATAGCGCTGACACACGACCGTGATGGGTATCCAAAGCCAAGTCTTCATGTAGGCCTACGCCCGTAGGTGTTATATTATTATTATTAAATGACGATGATTCAATTGTATGTTCAAATTCAATTGTGCTATTGACTAGTTATTGTTTGCATGATAGGTATTCAGTGTTGTGTAGTCTCAGATTTGGTTAATTTGGCTTAGCGTGATTCAGAGGCGTAGGTGGCGATTCGCCCTTGCTATGCTAACAGTAGGTAGACCTCACCGCGTACCTAAGTACTCCGAATCCGCGCATTGCAAATTATAAGAAATATTGAATACCTAATAGGACTCATTCTTGAGTATATGGGTCAATATTGTAAAGCAAAACAAATAGTTATTACTTAGTTAAAAACAATAAATTAACTAATTGATTAGCGAAAAAAAATACGATTTAATTTTTATTTAACAAAATTTCATATATTACATAAACGATTTATTTGACGTACATTAATTTTGAATAATAATGCTACTTGCATGTAACACTGGTAAGACCATGACAATGTAGGTCAATTCTGACGAAGCCACGAGGCGGTCATGAAGATTAATCATAAAGGTACGAGTGTGACGTGTAGGTACCCACTTAGAACATTTATGATAGGGCAATGAATTTACTTGGATGATGTAATTGTTCGTTAGTGAGAAAAACATGAAAACATTTTTGTAGTGAGGTATGAAGTTTTTATACAATCGCGCGCGCTATTCCGTCGTCGGCGTCGCCTCGGTGAAACCGCCAGCCGCCAGCGATTGGAGCAATAATGCTTCCCTGAAATGCATTTTTCAACAATTCGACCTTGGACTAAGAGAGATTAAACGATTATTTCAAATAGAATTACAATTGATTTTTAGTATACAGCTCGATTTTTTTTCCGTCATTTTACCCTCGTAAAGAAATCTTATAAAAACATATTCGTGTATAAGTGCACCATTATAATATAGGTAGGTTATCTTTCAAACTACTGTTATCCTTAAATGGATAACAGTCAGTATCCATTGAAGTCCATTTCCGCGTCTGTCTATCATCAGTATAAGATAAAGTAATAATTGTAACTAGTATAAAATAAGACGCTTTCAGGCGTCTTATATGTACGATTAGATTTTTTAAATTTTAATGCTGTTTTCACTAATGGAAAGAGCGTTAAACGATAAAGGCTTTTATAATTGCACCCGTGCGAAGCCTAAAGCGAGTCGCTAGTATATAATAAAACCTAATTCAGTTTTTATTTAAGTAGAAAAGAAACAATATTTTGCAACCAAGTCGCTAAAACTATCCGCGTCTGTTTGTTTCTCCGCTAATTACTTCTAAACACCCACCTATTTATTTTTCAAAATAGGGTACTTTACTTATATTGTTATATACCTAGTATTAAGTACCTATGTCTGATCGAAATAATGGTGCCTGTCGTCTCAAATTATTTTTTTACTATTGGTACTTCCATATGGGAGTGGATGCGAAACTTGCACGTTGCCAGTAATCGAACTCGTTCGTCTTACGTGACGGGCTATGTGCTTAGAGTAGGTATCCAAGTCTAAAAGCATAATTTCCAATTTCCATAGGTAACGAAGCGACAGAAATCGCCGCAGAAATGGTACGAGCGGTTGTCGAGCAAAACGCCGATGGACAATAAAAAGTTAGATGTCCCGTTGCAGGTCTGGTTTCACAAATTATAAGCGGAGACGGTGCGCACTAACCCCGGCTAACACGAGTAGACGCGGTGCCAACGTGATGACGCACATCTGTGTCTCACTGAGAGATACCCACGCATCTTTAACCAAATCGCTTATTCCTCGATTAAACCCCGGTTCTAGTCGGTGCTAATGTGGTGGTGGCGGGGGCGTCGAGCGGAGCGTATTTGAGCGTATACTAAGAGTATGAGTGTGGCCCCAGGTGGTGCAGGTGTGGCCCGAGCGCGGGGCGGTGCAGGTGTACAACCCCAAGGGCCAGGACAAGCTGTTCACGTACGACGCAGCCTACGACAGCCGAGCGGACACGCAGACCATCTACGATGAAATGGTATAACCGCTTCTCTTTCGACCTCTCACTCGATTCTGGCAAAAGTTTCACTTATTCGCTAACGACTCGCTCTATAATCATTAAAATTAACTAAATAAGTATTTATTCTTTTACGTTACGTTTGCGTAAAAAAACTCGTCAATGTTTACTAATTAGCGAATTCGTGTAACTGTTTGAAATGTTGTAGTAATATTGTTACGCTGCAAACGAGGATTAAAATAGCTCAGTACATTAACAAGCAATAATAGTATAAACATCGATAAGGAGGGAGAGGGAGGGGGGAAGGAATTCGGAAGTAAGTTTACGATGGAAGATATCTTCTGAAAGCCGCCCGAAATAATGAAACATGATAAAAATGTACATCACATGTGCAATGTTCTGTTTTTAGTGGCGGCTTCCGTATGAATTTTTACAATAATTTTAGCCCGTTCACATTTGGCACGTCGCCCCTAACATTTCTAACTACTAGTAGAAATCGAGATCCAAAATTATTTGTTGTATAAATACCGGAATATTAGCTCGACAAAGTGAAACAATACTTGGTTTAATGTTATTGAATTTTAACAAATAGAAAGAAATGAGATTTGATAATGATGCATACTAACTATACAAGGAAACGTTCGGGAGAAGGTCAGAGTCGGACCTTCGGCGTTTTTTTGTGCATTTAGCGAACAAGGTGACAGCCCACTCGCTAATTCCTCACATTTCGAAGGTTTTAGGATGCGCGTTCTACGGCTGCGCGCGTTAAATTCGACCTCAATGCGATGTTATGTCATCCGAGTTCATAACTGCGGCAGTAGTGTACTCGCAAAGCGAATTATACATTCGAAGGCCACGCGAGTGACGCCGTTGCGCTGGCGCAGGTCCGGCCGCTGGTGGCGTCCGTGCTGGACGGGTTCAACGGGTGCGTGTTCGCGTACGGGCAGACGGGCACGGGCAAGACGCACACGATGGAGGGCACGGCCGAGGAGGAGGGCATAGTGCCGCGCGCCTTCCGCCACATCTGGGCGCACATCGAGAACAACGCCTCCTCCGACACGACGCACCTCGTGTCCTGTTCGTACGTGGAGCTGTACCTGGAGGACGTCCGAGACCTGCTCGCCAAGGAGAGCAAGAAGCTCACCATCCGGGGCCAGGTGAGCAAACACCTCTTTCCTTTTGTACTTGTTTGCGACTGAGCAAACATTACACGCGCGCATGTGGCGGTCGACCTCGCGCGCCTCGAGACGGTCAATACCGCAAATATGGTCGTCCGCAACCGTGTCACTGCCATATTTGTCATCTAATCTGGTACTTTATTCATTCTACGGTGCGATCTCGCGCTCGGTCCCTTTGGTAAAGTTACAATGATTGCGTTAGGAGCTGAGCGGATTCTACATCCCGGAGATGACTTGCGTGGTGTGCAAGTCGGGTGAGGAGATGCTGCGTCTGCTGAAGACCGGCAACCGGCTGAGAGCCGCCGGACGCACCGACATGAACGAGCACTCGAGTCGAAGCCACGCCGTCTTTCTCGTCACCGTCGAGACCGCGCACCGGCCCACCGGCAAGATACGGTTCGTTGCTTATGTCTGCTGGAAAAGAATACTCCCCACGTTTCACACTCATTTGCCTCCTTACAGAAAGTCATCGTGAAATAACAGCATATGTGCTGTTGAGTTTCGGTAAGTGAGAAAGCGATGCCAGATCACCGGTCAGCAGCGCATTTGCAGCATCCTGTATCCTGTATGGTTGTACGTGTTATAGAGGCTATGGTAGCCATCTACGATATTATCAAGTAGATATCGTCAGCCTGTCCGAGCACATCTATGTATTTATATAAAAATGTTAAGTTGGTTTGTTTACGCTTCAAAAACACGAGAGTAGGTTGGTTCTCACATATAGAAAGAGGGACAAACGGGGAAGGTTAATATATATAAAAATTGCACCCCGGTATGACGGCACCTATATAAGTGTGCGATCGTCTTTAGTTGTAAAAGTAGTGAAATAAATAGGCTTCCGAAGGCAACGTACGGACAGACAAGTGTCCATTGTAACGTTGGTCGCAAAAAGCGATTTAATTATTGGGTGGTCACGAGGCGGCCGCTAACGGAACTCGGTCCTCCCTTCCACTGGACTCGCGAAGACGAGATGCAGCGAGTCTGTTGCACATGCGCGTTTGTCTAATGCCCAAAGCAAAAAGTAATTCGGGTTTACCGTACCGTGAAGGCCTCACCAAATGCCAAATGAAAAAGAATTACGAAACAACGGCTAATGGTTGTTTCATTGTAAATTAGATCGCATCGCATTAGCCGATACGTTCACTGCTATCGCGATGTGTTTATCGCTCATCAATAATTTTGATAATACAATACTCTGATAATATTTCTGCACTTTGCGATTTGTGCGACTTGATATCTCGGACACATGGATAAATAAATACATTTTCTAATGATTACATACGTACGTAAACATTACAGTTAAATAATAAAAGGTAATGCGATAGTGTGAGCCTACAGTTCATGGTAGATATTGAAAAATACCTGTATTGCAAGGTCACAGGGTTCCACCTCGATAGTTTGCACAAAACTTGTAAACTTGTGACATTTACAAAAAATACTTAGGTAACTAAGCAAGAAAAAAATAGCTAGATAATAAAAAAAGGCAATAAAAATAAGAGGAGAATGTAAATGAAAATATAGTGAGCTAAAGAAATTAATTGTAAAAGAAGAAGTGATGAAAGAATGGTATCTTATCATCGTGACGCTTATATGCCCAAACAACGTCATAGAATTCATTAGATTTTGCATGTAAGTTGTCGACCTCAGTAAGATTTGTAGGACCTTAGTAAGCTGTTGCCAAATTAGCTAAAATAAAAATGTTATATCACTTTGAACTGATATTAAGGTCTAAGAGTCCATATATCCTAAACCTTATACAAAAAAGTACTCCTGACTTAAGTGCCTAACTGATTCTTTTTTATTTGTTTGCTAATACAGTGGAACTTAAAATAAGCAAAGAAAACCATCTTTATTGAACTTTTTTGAAGGTATTTGTTACAATACAAAAAAAAAAAATAGGAAATTTCATCTTGTATTTTGACACTTCGTATTGATTTGAAATATGTTAATGTTATGAAGTTGGCATGCGATTATATTTAAATTGAAAAGGAAGTAATGAGCTACAAGCAACCCTTTGATTTTTTTGTGAAAATCAAAGATTTATAAAAATTTCAGGACAAGCCGATTTACGCCTTTGTTTTTTTATGGGTGAAATAGTGTGACCTTCCTAATCTTAACATGATATGAGCACATTTTTTACGCATTGTATGAATGGTAGAAAAACGAAAGGGTATTCCAGCAACTACATTGAAAATAGCCGTTTCTACTTAAATAATTTACATGAGGACAGGTTAATATTGTTAATGAGTGAGCCACAGAGAGTTGAACACAAACGTGTTGATCTCCAGCGTCCTCTTTTGAATGTATAAACATGAATGTATAACTCTTTGAATGTATAAACATCGGTCGGTGCATTCCGCAATTGTTCGCGACCATTATACCACCACGCCGTTCGGTGGTATGTGGTGTTAACATTGTCTGTAGGAATACTGTGAGGTGCATGAGTATGTTTACTGCGATTTTATTCCACTCGATTACAGAACATAGTTGGTATAACCCTTCCAGAATCCGTTTTTACCAAGTATAGACGCTGGGATATGTTAATATCGCGACATAAATGGAAGTAATCAGTGTTGTACTTATTTGGTTCAATTGGAATTACATACATTATCACATTTAATATTGTATATTAAATGCCTCAAGGTAAATAAAGTCACTTAAGGCATACCTATATGCGACTGAAATTCGGTTTATTACGCTTTACGAAAAATCTATTCTCCATTTCTATATTTAATGTGAATATTATACAATTTATTTTTATTTTCCAAAAATAAAACCGAAAGTCCCGTCAAAATCGGTCCAGCCGTTTCGAGGACAACATTTTTAAAAATTGTTGTTTCGTTATAAGTACCATACATATGTCCTTTGATATACATTTAGTAAAAGGAAGTTATTTTGTTTGACATTACTTCTATTTTATTTATTATAGATCGTAATTTTAAATATTTATTTGCATAGTATAGATCAGACTGAATTTCTGTCTCGCAATAGTATTAGTAATTTGTTTTGTATTTGTCAACAGTTCGAAATACATGTTTATGAGGAAAAACTGGCAAGAAAATCAATTTGCCATATAAGTACCAGTTTCACCATAGTTGTTATGCAAGTACTAGTCTTTTGTGCATTATTTCTGTTTTAGGTACATACTCTTTGTAATTTGAATGATGAATATGTGTTGGGACCATATTACAGACGTGTTATGCACTGACATGAAAATATTTATTGATTTTCTTAAGCATTGTTGGATAGTCAACTCATTGTGTCTCGTGTTATTATCACAACAAACGCCTATCTTAACAGATAAAAGACGTTTTCTTTGTAAATCCCTTGTAAGTCATTATTTTTTGTGTGTCATAAGGCTAAACTCTTGTGTTGCTTTATGACACACTATCAAAATAACTAAAATATAGCATCTTTCTAACCGCAAACACTGCTGAATTATGTGGATTGAAGTTAATTTGATTTTAGCGATCAACATTTTCGTAACGGCGACATCTTAGTCGCCTCTCACTTAAGATCTCGATGACAACCACTAGCAACAACGTCTAGGAACCGGTGGTAAATGGAGAAATGCGTTGTTCTAGTCGATGATAACGGTTTAGTAGGAATACACAATTCAAAACACTAATCTGTGAAGGTCGTACTTGTTATCGCGCAGTAAAAGACGCGAACTGTGGTCGATAACGACGGAATCCCTTTGCAACGATATCTAACGCCTAATGCCATACACTTTTCTGATCACCAAGGTCGCGGACCTTGTAGGAATGCGCCCAAAGAATTCCTTGTTTTATTAAAATTGAAACATCAGGACTTCCGAGGGTAGATATAGCTAAATCTTAATAATATTAAATCTACCTTTCTTGTATTTACAATGACTCGATAAATGGATTTGGCAAACCTTTACGATTAAAAAGGAACTCACTATTACGCGGTGACTTTCTGCAACATACTACTCTAATTTTGTCTTTAAAATACAGACTTACTCTAGGCGGTTGTAGCTTTCCGATTAGCGATTTGATTATGAAGTATACTGTATGTATAGTATACTAATGAAGTACGGTCACGCTGACAATGTGTCCATTTAATTCAGGATTTATGAGATTAGATTGTTTTTGTTAATGGATGACCGGACAAACGGTCGCAGCATGTAGGGCGGACGGAAGTGTTCAATAGAAGTGCGTTATCCGGAGGGGAATGTATCCCATCAGCCTGTTGTGCTGAATTGCTGATAATTCTAAATAAAGACAAGTTACGACGCGTCTGTTTCTTACAAGACGGTGCGCAATCGAATCGGACGCCACCTTTCTACAGTTGTTTTCGGGGATGAGTACCTACCCGATATTTTATTTCCCTAGTATTGATCCTAGTAATAGTTTTGCAGTTGTCTAAATAGAATTTCACGATGCACGCAATCAAAGATTTGAAAGAAACGCGGAAATCCTAATTACCGATTACGAGTCGCAACAATCAAAAGTACCTATATTATATAGTTCGACAGATCATCAGTTTTCGAGGCTTATTCAGTAAAACCTCACATTTTATTACCGAAGATAACAAATATGTACTCGTACTTCATTAGTTTGTAATTCCATGTTCACATACTAGGTGTGATTTAAACTTTGTACACACAAAGTTACAATCGCGAACAAATAAGAGTCATAGCCAATGTAAAAATTGAAGTATTGTTTTGGTTGCTTGTAAAATATGTACGAGTATAATGATATTAGGTTGCTACTAAATAAATATATCTATTACAAATAAAATTCTTATAAAGTAAAAAGCATGCTTGATTGCAATTTCACCGAAAATGTTCAATTTAAATAAAACAAGGGATCGTTCGTGGTGGTGTTTGTAGACGAATTATTGTCCTTCGAGACAGATTTTAATCAGTCACCTGTGAATAAACATTTAAAAAAAGTATATAGAAATTCTGTATCGGAACACTTGTCTCTTCTAAAGCGCCAGAACCTTATGTCTAGCGGCAATATTTTTAAAGGAGTTTTTGGGTGTATTGCAGAGTGGGAAAGTTGAACCTGGTGGACCTGGCGGGCAGCGAGCGGCAGCGGAAGACGGGCGCGGGCGCAGAGCGGCTGCGGGAGGCGGCGCGGATCAACCAGGCGCTCTCCTCCCTCGGGAACGTGATCTCCGCGCTCGCCGAGAACAGTCCGCACGTGCCCTACCGGGACTCGAAGCTCACGCGCATCCTGCAGGACTCGCTCGGCGGCAACAGCAAGACCATCATGATCGCCAACGTCGGCCCCGCCTGCTACAACTACGACGAGACCATCACCACGCTGCGGTACGCGCACCGCGCGAAGGCCATCAAGAACAAGCCCGTGCGCAACGAGGA
Source organism: Synanthedon andrenaeformis (assembly GCA_936446665.2). Classification (NCBI taxonomy): domain Eukaryota; kingdom Metazoa; phylum Arthropoda; class Insecta; order Lepidoptera; family Sesiidae; genus Synanthedon; species Synanthedon andrenaeformis. The sequence continues at coordinate 88,891 of OW387797.2, forward strand.
CCCCAAGGACGCCAAGCTGCGCGAGTACCAGGCGGAGGTGGAGCGCCTGCGCGCGCTCGTGGAGCGCCGGCGCGCCGCCGACAAGCGCCCGCGGCGCCCGCGCACCTGCGACCCCGCGCCCGATCACAGCGACAGCCTCGAGAGCGAGCACATCCTCGCCGAGAGCAGCATCGAGCGGGAGAAGGGCAAGACGGAGGAGCTGGAGCGCCAGATCCGCGCCATCGAGGACCGCCTGGTGCGCGGCGGCGGCGGCGGCAAGGAGCTGCTCAACAGCCTCAACCGCAGCCAGATGATCCTCGAGCAGCGCAACTCGGAGATCGCCGAGCGTAAGAAGCGCGAGGTGGAGATGCAGCAGCGCATCGAGCTGGAGCAGGAGACGACGGCCATCGTCACGGACACCTTCGCCTCGCTGCAGCAGGAGGTGGACCACAAGACGCAGCGGCTCAAGCGGTGCCTGGCCAAGTACGCGGGGCTGCGCGAGGAGGCCGTGGAGCAGCGCGAGGCGCACGACGCCGAGCGGCGCGAGCACGAGGCGCTGCAGGCGGCGCTCATCGCCGAGCTGCGCCGCCGCCTGCTGCTGGCGGACAGCTTCGTGCCCGAGGGCGGGCGCGGCGCCGTGCTGCGCCTGCGCTACGACGACGACCGCGACTGCTGGACGCCCGCGCCCGCGCAAACGACGCCCGCCGCGCGCCCCTCGCGCCCCGCAGCGCACCCCGCGCTGCGCCTGCAGCCGGTGCCGCTGCCGCCCACCACGCGCGCCTACCCCGCGCGCGCCGCCCGCGCGCCCGCGGCCCCCGTGACGCCCGCGGGTCCCGTGGCGCCCGCCGGCCCCGCCGCCCGCAAGCCCACGGCGCGCCCCCGCGCGGGCACCGCGCACCTGCGCCTCGGCACGGCCGGCGTCCGGTAGGGCCTCACGTTGTGATATTAGTTAGATAGTCGGTTGTCGGTTGTCGGTTAACCAAAGAAGGAAGCCGCCGCTTCCACTCTAGTCAATGTCGCGTATTGCTTTGTATTATGTATTTGTATATAACGAGAGCCAATATGCACCAACACATTCCGAATCGAGTTGATGTCTTAAGGACGATGTGATACATTTTGTAAACCGCTAGTCATCCGCGTCGCGCGTCCCACTTCGCGTCCACGCTTATTCTATACTCACAAATAAATGTTTTAAATTTTACATTCTGGACTTTCATTTCGACTCCTTTTTCTACGTCAAAAGTGACAGTGAGTAAACAACACTACGATGATGAAAGATAACTGAATCCTTTGTGTTGTTTCATCTCTGGATTCAACTGAAACTCAAAACAGTTTTCGAGCACCAGCTTCTTGATTCTGTCTACGTTTTCGACGTTTGAGGTAATTGAAAGTCGAACATTCACAGGCTTACATGATTTACTACTCATCATACAAATTCATCATTAGTTTTCTGCAACAGAGTTGTGTGCTGACACAAAATTTTAATTGGAGCAAAAGCTAATTTACTCTGCTAGTTTATCCATTGTATAAGTCGCCGAAATTAAAAGTAATTTAAAAAAAATCAATTCTGTACATACATACATACCAAGTAGTAGATCCGTTTAAATTTCGCGCACTTACTCAATACAGGATGACCAACTGCCGAATAAAGATTTTATTCTTAAAAAAAACCGTTCCGTTTTACTATATAAATATTTCCGTTTCGACTATTTTTAAATATAATCCGTGAGTTATTGTCAACAGTGATTAAGAAATAGAAAAGTAAAATTTATTTCTATTACAATTTGTTTTATTTTAATATATTTAACTAAAATCGTGTAACTATTACATTAATTTATGGAATTTTAAAATTCTATAAATAAAACATTGCAGTACTTTGTATTGTCAATTTATTTACATAATAAACGATGAATAGAATATTGAGTGAACTTGGGTGAGAAAACAGGAATAAAATTCAAAGCGTTTGACGCAAATTATACCTTCCTATAATGAATTTATTAATAAATCTAAATTTATTTTTACATTCATAGGAAAAAGTTATTGGATGAGAATCATTAAAAAAGTAACATACACAACGATTATTAAATAATCGAAACCTTAAAATAACAAGTTTTTATAACTGTTTTTGTTATAAAAACTTGTTTTTGTAACGGAACGCATAACGATTAATTTTTAAACCTATTAGTGTTGTTCTAATTTGTTTGAATTGAAATGACACAGAGTAATGAATCATAGATGACGTATTTTGAATATTGAATATTTTATTGTAAATAATGTTCTGTGAGGCATATCAGCGCCTGAAAAATCAGTTTAATAATTATCTTTTTTATTTAATATTTATTCAATCAAGTTAACTATACAGACTCATACTTTTAATGTTCGTTTACTTACTAAAAAACGACGTTATCTAGATAATTTTTAAAAAATATATACAGTAATAACTACATACTTAATTTAAAATTGTTTTTGAACCATTATATCGAGTGGGCCATATCAATATAATCAAACCTGCTCGCCACTTTTTCTAGATGTTGGTGCGTCCTACCTTTACCCCTCAACCCAACCACCTTTTTTTATTAAAATTCATTAAATAAAAAATTTTTTTTTGTTCTCGGTCATTTGTAAATATATTTAGAAAATAATTATTATTATAATTTTCAACTTTCAGTATAAATTAATCGATATGAGTAATTTAATGTTGTGATTTAAATTATTTAACTGAGAATAATTATGCTTGTGACATAAGCTTGTTTCATTGCTTTCATAAGTAACAAACAAGAAAATTCATTTCTCGAGAATGAATCAATAAATAATCAATAATCAAATAAATCAACAAGTGTGTTATTGTGAATAATAAGATTTTCCGTATTTATTTTACCTGTAAAGTTAATATTTTATAATCAAAGCTTAAGTTTTCGAAAAAATAATGAAATGTATAATCTCAATATTATTTTGTTTTGTAAATCGACTAGAAACTCATCTGTGCCAGTGTAAAGTATTCAACTTCATTCCTATTCACTCACTGCACATCACTATTGTACGGAGATCGTAACGGTCGACTATTTTTGAAATCTTACTTGCTTTGTTTGTCTGCAAAATGTCCAGATTATATCATATTTTGTTTAAATTGCTATAAAACCATGGGAAAGTTAAAGGATTATCAAGTTATAGACGTTTTAAACGGTGGTACGTTCTATAAAGTAAGGCACAAGGTCACCAATAACATATTTGCTTGGAAAGCGTACAATTGCTCTGCGTACTCGGACCAGCAAATACAAATTATCGCAAAGGAAGTGAAAATATTGAGCAAAGTGTTATCGGAGAGCCTGCTGCGTTACCACGAGACCATATTACACGCTCCTTCGAAGACTTTGTACTTTGTCCTCGAATACAACCCCCGGCGGCGGAGTGTGCACGAGTTGATAGCCACTTGCAAGGCCACCGACAAATTCATCAGCGAACACTTTGTTTGGAGACTGCTTTTTGAATTGGCACGCGTGTGCAAGGTGGTCGAAGACCTGAATTTTGTAACCTTAGCGAAATGTGTCGCAGAAACATCCATTTTCGTGGACGAAGATGGAGAACTTCGAGTCGACTGTTTCGAGCTGTCGACATCGAGTTGTTCGAAGGGTGATCTGATGCGTCAGGTCGGCGATGTGCTACACGCCGTCTGCTACCAGCCGGGAGTCTGCGACGACGACAAGATAAAGCAGTTCCACTACAGCGACGATCTCAGAAGCATAATCTCCTTCATCACCGACAACAGGGAGACCAGTCTACGGCCAGACGTGATACTTTACCATCCCACTGTCCTCGCTAATTTGGAACCGTCCGAGCCGAAGAAAACAAGCGAAATACTTGTATCTGTTAAGAGTTTCAACACATCACTAGTTGAAATCAATAAATGTGACTCCGACAAGGCTGTGGAGCTCTCTCGACAGTCCCTAAATGCACAGTCGGTGACAGTAAACAGCCCAATTTACGGCAACATCATCTCGAAAAGAAAGTATCCGGAAGAGAATGAGCAAAGTCACTCGGACAGAGGTTCGCTCTCTCCGACTCTAGCTGCTTTAGCTCTGGAACTGCCCGGATTCGTACCTCGATCGAGGAAACCGATCTCTGGTGCTGTAGAAGTGTACGCTAACCCCAAACATGTATCGGAAGTGACTCTCAGTCAACAATGGATGTCTCGTCTCATCGCATTGAGGCAGAGAGAGGAGTCACTCAACAAGAGAGAAAGAGACATCATTGCCAAGGAGATGGTGAACAGTCCGAACGTTAAGATAGTTCCGTTCAAGGATACAAGTGATCAATTGGTGTTTGACGGTGAAAGCAACGGTATCACATTGCCTCCCATAATAAATCAAGTGTCCGAAGAAAGCGTGCAGGAGTCACGGCGTCGCCAGCGCAGGCGCAATCCGCTCAAAAGGAACAATCGTAGGAAGACATTCGCTTACGAGGACCTCGACAGCTCCCTGTCTGCGGACACCGGTGACGGAAGCATTATAGTGACAGCAAAGAAGATTACAAAAGACAACATGCCGTGCAGAAATGTATTTTCCGATTTGTCAACAAAGAAGGTTCAATTTACATCAGCAAACCCGTTTGTAGAAAGCGATGAGAGTGTAACGTTGACATTTTACGACTTGGAAAATGTGGAGTGCAACAGATATCAAATTCCAAAGTGTGACGATAAAGTGTCCAAGGATATTACAAAGTTCAAATATTTAGACTTGGAAAAGGATGTCAAGGAGAAGAGAGCGACTATAGGGTGGGGCCAGTCTTCCCCTTCCAAACAAGCGAAAGTCAGAGAGGAACCTTTTAATAATACATTGAAGAAAACACCATCAAAAACCAGTCTCACATCGAAGGGGTCCGGTTCCTCCAGATATTCAATGATGTCAGCTCGCAGCCTTTGGAGCACCGAGTCCGCCCAGAGCAAGACCGGCGATGGTAATGTCTCCGACAGAACTAGATCTGGTGTGAGACAGTCTTATGCACCCGTGCACTCGTCTCCACCAAAAAGAAAAGTGAGAAAATCTTTGTTGCCATTTAAAACTCCATTCAAATTTAACAAGACAAGTACAAGAGTGTAAAGGTGTTAAATTTTATGTTTATTGTGCAATTTATCTAATTGAAATTAAGTTATAAGCATAGATTATGTAAATTTTGATCTGTTGTGCGGTAGATCAGTATTGTAATAGTTTTAGTTAAGGCATCGGTTGTGGTAGGTTTAAATAGGCTTCTCTTAATGATAAAGTATCCGCTTCCACATTCCCAGTTCCTGGTGTATGCATTATATATAGATTAGGATCGGAAGTTATGTATATATATATTTTTGTACATAACGTGTAAACGGACATGACCCACCCTCACCTTAGAATATCAATTTGTATGAATAGGAATATATTTGTATATTAGTTGACAAATTTTAGTCTAATAGTCTTCCAATCGATGATCATATGTTTATTTTGAATAGATTGTATTCTTATATTGTAAATGATTTAGGATAAATAAAATGATATTTGTAAAAAGCTCAGTGCGCGTTTATTTCTTCTTGGCGAGCGCCTTGTCGGCGCCCTCGACGAACTTGGCGGGGAGGCCGTAGGTGACGGTGAGCAGTTTGGCGACGAAGCGCGTCTGGTCACCTTGCAGCAGCAGCTGGTCGGCGGAGGAGCCGGCGGTGCGCGTGACGACGCAGGCGGCGGCGGCGCCCGTCTGGCAGGCGCGGCCGAGCGCGTGCAGCTCGAAGCCGAACGGCTGCAGGTTGGAGACGAGCGTCACCTTCTTGTTGCCGCTGCGCGTCACCACGCTCATGCGCACGGGCTGCAGCCGCGACTTGGTGCGCGTCACCGTCCCGTCCGCGAAGCGCACCTCCGTGCACGGCGTCATCGCGCCCAGCGCCGCACTCATCACGCTCTCCCACGGGACGCACTCCTGCGGACACCTCGTTCATTTAATACCTACTTGATGTCATCGGCTGATATCATAAATTTTGTGTGCTATTGGGTTGAAGTTTAGTATAGAATATTTTTCCATGGAGTGGTACAGTATCAATAAAATTATATTAATGTTAAATATAGAGTGTAGATAATACATCTTAATGGTCCTTCGGGCCAGATTAATCCTTTATGCTGCTTAAATCTGAGGAATATATCCTACTTTTGCATGGGTTTTCTAGCCTATTGGCCCGAGAGATTGTAGACATTTCTGGGTAGGTATTTGAGGCAAGCTGAACACCCTACACAGAACTACAGGTCTGGCTGGGGAGTAGTGGGGCTAAATCAGAACACCCCTCATATTAAGCTTGAGTGGAGTCCGCATATAGCTAAGTTGACGAATAAACTTGGTTCAGGATTTTTTACTGTTAGAAAGATATGATAATTTACAGTTATTAGCCTCTGCCAAGTTTCTATACTTCAGAAATTTTGATAGTTTCATGGCATTCGTTTTGGGAACAATTATGTGGGTGGGCTATGGAGAGGGCGATGCCTGGGAGTTTGTTTTAAGGAAAGGATTAGAAATTTTGTAATTTACTGACGAATAAAAGTTGTCTAGAGAATTAAGAAGCTGAAGCTGTCTGTCGCAGAGTAGATAAACGATGGGACATTCACTGTGCGAAAATAGAGTTTTCGAATGGAGGTCACGATGTGTAAAATGCAGTGTGAGATGCCCTAAGGTCAGGTGGACAGATAACCCGAAAGGCGTCGCGGGAAGTACAGAGGAGCGCGACTTCTATAATAAGGTCCCAAACTTACCGTCGGCTGGCGGCCGAGCAGCGCGGCGAGCGGCTCGTCGAGCCGAACGCCCGAACCGGCGGCGAGCCCTCGCTCGCGCACGTACTGCGCGAGCGCAGCGCGCACCTCCCTCGCCTGCAGCGCCGTGCCCTTCTTGTGCGGCAGCAGCGCCTTCAGCGCTGCCGTCACGCAGTGTAGCTCCGACACCGCGGGCGGGCGGTAGTCGGGCGAGGCGTCGCGCTGCGCCGGCGCCGCCTCTCGGCCGCCGCGGTGGCTGCGCAGGCGCGGATGCGCCCACGCCACCGCCGTCACCGCGTCCACGCCCTTCTCCACCTCGCGCACCTCCAGCACGCCCTCGCGCTGCATCGCCTCCAGGAATCGGCTCATCTTCTTGTGCGACGAGCGCTTCAGGTCCAGCGTCCTGCCGGGAGGGCACTGCGCCACCATGTGCCTCCGGTACAGCAGGTTGGTGGCCAGCGGCAGCTGCAGCCGCCGCCCCTCCGCGCGCAGACAGGACAGCAGGCACCACTCCAGCAGTCCGTCCATGTCCTCGGGCGGCGACGGAGCGCCCTCCTCCCCGCCGCCCTCCCCCTCGCACGGCGACGGAGCGCCCTCCTCCCCCTCGCACGGTTGCGGGGGCGTCGGCGGTGGGGAGGGTGGCTCTCGGATGAGCGCGGGGGTGGGGGCGCAGGGGGGAGGCTCCGCTCGGGGGGCGGAGCGCCCGAGCTGCGGCCACTCCTCCTTCGGAAGACTCTTGATGCTTAACTGGAAATCAAACATTCATAAATTTATATTTTATTCAATGAAGTTGATTTCTATTTTATTTAACTTGTACAAAATATATGGATATAATGCAGTGTTTTGTCAATGACACGTTTTTTTCATAGTTTAAATTATTCTAAAGAAATAACTAGAATGAAATATGCCAATTCCAATTTTATTATTTTAGTCCTATCCGACTCCAATGAATCTCTGTCAGTGTCAAGGTCAGACAAAACAATCTAAGGATATCATACTACCCTAGTTCAGGATAAACTTTTTTGTAGAAAATGGTCCCAATGTCAAAAGCACATTTTATCAGAACATTCTTAAATAGACAGGTACACTTAATAACACAAAATAAATATTTATCAATACTAATAATAAATCTCTAAGTGTAGGTATTGTATGTATGTATGTTCCTCCATAACTCTTAAACGAATTAACTGATTTTCATGAAACTTGGTAGATAAACATTTAGACACACAGGAAGGACATAGGATAGGCTACTTTTTCTTTTTCAACGCAGACGAAGTCGCGGGCGCCAGCTAGTTAGAAATAATATAGGTTTAGTGTATTTAATTTTTAAACTATCGATGTTAATATAAATTTAATTAATAGTCACTACCAATAATAGAATACCATTTTTTTTTAAACGAATGAATGAATTTACTTTAAAAAAAAGTAACAGGTTTCAACTTAAATGTCTTTCCTATATAAAGGTGTTTCATCCTATGTAAGAAACATAGGATGAAACATAGGATAACTTGTACTTGTGCACATGTCATACTGACTTTTGTCGACCTCAACCCTCGTGTACCTGTTCAATGTCCGCGCTGAGGTCTTGGGGTTCGGGAGGTGGTCCCGAGTGGGGCCGTTCTATCTTGGCGAACTTGGGCTCCTTACACAGCAGGTCACCAAACACGTGGATTGTGTCCAGGACCACACCGCTGAAATGTTCAATAACAATCACAAATTATTATTGGATTTGTAACTGGTGTAGTTGCAGTATAACTGCATTTTTTTATTCAAAGGCTACTGTCGCTTTTAACACAAGCAAGTGTGCTGCCGACCTTAGTAGGAAGGATTAAGGATAAAGGGAGAGCAAGGGATAGCTAAAAGGGCTTTCCTTACTCACTTACAGAAATACCACAGCACACATGCTGTTATTTCACATGTTGGTCTTCTGTAAATGGGTGGTTACAGCTGTCAAGCAGGCTGCTTAAATTACTGGCAAACGTTGACTGACTACTTTCTAGATCTGGAGCAAAGCAAACTTTGAAAAGTTCATTTCTAAAGTTGGCCCTACCGGAAGTCAAGTTACCGTAATTAACAGGGGTGGGATTAAACAGAAAAGAAGATACCCAGTGGCTAGTAATAGATCCCCGCTGGAGAGCCGCGCCCGGCCCACCAACGCGGCGGCCGCGTTGTCGCTGGTTCGAGCCGCCAGCGGAGCACCTCTTCCGAACATGGGGAAGCCCCCGGCTAGTGCAGCACCAGAAGGCAGCTCCACGCCGGGCGCGTACAGCGGTGCACCCGCTGCCACCTTTAACCATTCCAGTCTGCTAGTCATTAGAAATGTGACCATCCTTCACCATTGGACAGTGAAGGTGCAGAATGTGTTGTGGCCATGGGTGATGGAGTGTTCACTATTCTTTCTAGTTAGTCTTACAGGAATGTGTCAGTTTATTGACTATAATATTACATAATATTCTTCATAGTGATCAAGAACATTTACATCCATTGGGAAACACCATGGAGATATTGGGAATTTTACTTTTATTCCATGGATACATGACCAATGGGGATAATAAACTGCACCTATTAATAATATGTTATTTTACCAAAATAAATAATTGAGAAAAAGCATGAATTCACACGAGTGATATTGTCAGACAGATCTTATAATATTGATTTACAATATTAGAAAACAGTTGAGACAAGTCTTTGTAGGATATATTGACATTAAAATAACTTTTTAAATTGAGGTAAAATCGCAGTTTTGATGTCACTAGATCTCTGTATATTTTATCTCCTGTCCGTTTTCACATAGGCAATGGACAGACAACGCAGAACGGCCAGCTCTGTACCTTCGCCTCACTATAACACTTAATTTCCATTAGTTTCTTAAACATAACATTACTTAGTATTCAGATTGACTAGGGCTGTATTAAGATTAGAGATAGACATATGTCATCTTGTCATAAAGTACCTATCTCATAAATCAACCACATTTTCTATAACCTATGTATTTTTATTAGTTTTTAGTTTTTATCTAAATAATTACCTATAGTTTCAAATTTTACTATCTATCATAACATGTATTCATAAGTTACATCCTGTACATACAATTTTTTTTAATGATATAGATTAAATTGATTGCAATTACACCAATGAGGCCTTCATAGTATTTCCAATAATAACTAAAAGGTTTATTGATTGACAAGCTGTTATAAGTTATTACCTTAGTAAGCACTGGTGAGTGAATAGTTAGCACCGGAACTAGATCTGGAACCTTCCAAAGAGCGCATACTGTTGGCACTAGGAACCCATCGAGATCAATCATGATAGGAATATTTTCCACCGTGTACACGGAGACTACATTTCCAGAATGCAATATTAACTTTAGACAGTTGCTATTACTTTTTACTGACACTAACTCTTTCACTTTTTCCTCAGTAGCGGCTGCAAAACTTTCCAATATCCGTTGCGAGAGATGTTTTCTGCAAAATCATTAAAAAAAACATCTTCAGTCATGTAATCAAATTTATAAAGTTCGTATGCTTAAGGGCAAAATAGGTTATTTACTTTTCTGTGTTTTTTAGAGTGTTGGTTGATTTCAATTTATAACTTTTAGAAAACATCGTGTCGACGTTTGTTTTTTTCTTATATTATTTTCACTTACAAACTGAATAACAAACTAGTCATTGTTTTTGTTGAAATATAAAAACACAGTGATTATTTACTCAGTGGTAAAATGTCTCATTAACTAAATTTAGATTTGAGGACAATTTTTTTTTCTCAACAGACAGATGATAGATTATTTATTTAAGATTTTTGCCATAGTTTTTTAAATATAATTAAATGAAAATGAAACTTAAATGTACATTTAATGACATTTTTTTGGCATTTATCAAATATCAGTTTTCAATTGGTTATCATTTATCAACGATTATTAATGTCAACGTCATGGTCAAATTTTGACAGTCGGATTGTCAACGTCAACAATATTTAAAATCTTTCCGTTTCGCGCAGGTTCGTCTTGGACTTATGACTTGACTGCTTTGGACTTGACGGACCTGTTTAGGAAAACTAAGAAAAATTATAGACTTGACTTGACTGACTAGTCTCGGAATTTGGTACTTTTGATTTTAATCAAATTGCTATTTTTTTACTAATGACACTGGCAAAATCATCGGAGAAGATCTTATGGAGCCAAGACATTAAAAAAAAAGAAGAAGAAGTATTGTTTTCATTAACCGAACCTTTTCAGAATGAATTAAACCATTCTGAAAAGGTTAACTTTGAATGGAGTGCTAACCAAGATTTAATATCTTATCTTTGAACCTATTTAATTTTTTTTTCATAAATCTGTATTATTAATAACCTAACAATAATAACTACTATATTTATTACAACTTCTGAGTTCATGCACAACTTTCTTTGTTTGATAACCATTGCATACGCAGTATTGCCAGTAGAATGGCCAGTACTGTCTTATCAGTTACAAGATAAATAATATATACATTTCTATAACCACATTAATATTAACAAATTAATTATAAATTCATATATTAATTATTACTTAAGTAGGTATAAATTTAATTTCAATTGATTACACGAAATGTGTATTAGAAATATTGATATAAATTAGTTATGTTTATTGATAATTCCAGACGCGACCGTAGCTGCACGTCTTAGCGAGCCACACTGGAAGGTGTTGCTCGTTGAAGCTGGAGGAGATCCACGGTTATTAAGTGTGGTGATAATTTATTTCTCCACTTACACACATAGCTATTCCATTCCAAATGATTTCAGTAGTGGCTCCAGCACTACCTACTTTAAAGAACACCACCGTAAAGTAACAGCGTATGTGTTGTTGTATTTCAGTGTAAGTATATGAGCAATTGACGCCAGAACCTATCCCTCTAAGTATCTCAAAAATAAAAGTTACCTACATGAATTTGCGGACGGTAGCTATTTGTTATTAATGACTATTCGTTTATTTCTTTTCAGTTACCGAGTCTGTTTCCTCTCATACCTCATAGCAAATATGATTGGGATTACTATGGAGACACGGATACTGGTACTATACAGGCCCACTCGGGCGGCAAAATAGTGTAAAAGCGTGGCAAAATGTTGGGTGGTTCCTCCTCTGCAAACTACCAGATATACTGTCGAGTGGATTATCACGGATTAAAAGAAAAAAGTAGCCTATCCTGTGTCCTGTACGTCTAAATGTTTACCTACCAAGTTTCAATAAAATCAGTTAATTCGTTTAAGAGTTATGGAGGAACATACATACATACAATACCTACACTTAGAGATTTATTATTAGTATTGATGATTAAAAAAATAAGTGCCTGTGGTATGATATGTCATTAATAATAAACTACTATAGGTATACTATAAATGCTCAAACGTTGAGTTATTTTCTCTTACTTTCAAATTATCATTAAAGCAGCCAAACGCACAGACCTTTACGACTACTAAATTATGATCAGCCTGTTTCTCAATAATGAATGTATTTCTGTTAATTATTGTAAAATAATGAAATCATATCGCGTGATTGTACATCAGTGCCTTTTAGAAACCTAGTTTCCGTTGCGTTCGGAGATTACTTCAGTTACACAACACGTGGAACAGTTAGAGGTGATGTAGGATAATTATTGTTTGGTTGGTTATGTGTGGTTGCGTGTGCTTATGTTAATGACGATACCTGTCGAGTCGATGGCGGTCGCTCCCACTTTCGAGGGGATACGACAGATCCTGCATCTGTTCGCAATTGTTCATGCGATACTACCAGTCGGGTGGCCGACGTCTTACAACTTGCAAGGTCCACATTTGTTTTTTGCAAATAAGTAAATGCAAACAAGCTACATTTTTAATTACTGAAATATGTACGAGTATTTTTTTGTGTAGATGGGTCGAGTTTCGATTTCATAGTAGTGGGCGCAGGGTCCGCAGGCGCGACTGTAGCTGCGCGTCTCAGCGAGAACCCACACTGGAAGGTGTTGCTCGTCGAAGCTGGAGGAGATCCACCATTTACCAGCGTGGTAATTAAAATTTCTTCACCAGAGCAGCACAAAACAATTTATCAATTAAAACACAATAAAAATATTTAAAGAACAAGTAAAAATACTAACTAAATATACACTACTGAAGTGGAGGAATATGAGTGCGTAAGTAGGTAATCTCAGTTTCAACTGTGAAAATACGATTTTCAGGTACCCAGTCTGTTTCCTCTGATGATGCACACTAAATACGACTGGAGCTTTGTTGCGAATACCGACCCAGGAACTGCTCGAGCACACCCAGGTGGCAAAGTTCCATATACAGGTGGTAAGATGCTCGGCGGGTCTTCTTCGATTAATTCTCTTATATATTCCCGTGGTCGACCAGCTGACTATCACGAGTGGAACAGTTATGAGCCAGGCTGGGATTGGCCTACAGTCCTCAAATACTTCAAGAAGTCAGAAGGCAATCAGGACCCCAGTGTTTTTGTTAAAAGCAGCAGTGCTCATTTTCACGACAGAAATGGTCCTTTACTTATCTCCCGGCTTCATAACAATAACTACTACAGAAACATAGATGAAATTATTATGAACAGCTACGAAGAACTGGGCTTGCCGCGTTTGCTGGAGATTAATGGGCTGGAACCTGAAGGCGTGTCGATACCGCATTTCACATTTTCCACCAAAGGACGAAGGTCAAGCACAGCGGAGGTGTTCCTGTTGCCAGCTAGAAATAGATCCAACTTATTTATCGTTAAGTATTCTGTTGTGACCAGAATATTAGTAGATAAAGAGAAAAGAGCCTACGGAGTGGAAATACAAAATGCTTCACAGAGAAAATTAATAGTTTACTGCAAAAAGGAAGTAATACTCTCTGCGGGTGCCATCAAATCTCCTCAGCTTTTGATGCTTTCTGGAATAGGGCCCAGAAAAGAATTGGAAAGGACAGGACTCGAAGTTATACTGGACTTGCCAGTCGGAAGAAACCTTCTAGATCACATGTACGTTCCGATTGTATCGGTAGGAAGAAAAGGTTTTCAAAGTTCAATTCAACTTCCACTGTCCTTGTTGTCTTTGAATCAAGTCGCCACCCCGATTCAGACGTCTTACTTTGTCACCAACAATTCTGTTCGCCATCAACACATCGAGGAAGACAAACGACCACAGATGCAGACCTTCACCATTTACATGGGGGCCCTATCGCATCCATTTTTGTACTACTCTTGCCGAATGACGCTAGGTTATGACGTACAGCTATGCAAATCACTTTCCTCTGTGGCTGTAAATAGGGAAGTATTTTTGACTCTTCTCATTTTATTGCACCCTTTATCGAGCGGAACAGTCACGCTTCGTAGTAAAAATGCTTTTGATCATCCCGTTATTAATTTGGCGTATTACAGAGAGCGTGAAGATTTGGAGACAATGTTGCAAGGTGTGAAGTTGTTGAGACGTTTTGGCGAGACTTCGTACTTCAAAGACGTTGGTGGTGGTACGGCTCGTCTAAGTGTGAAAGGTTGTGAAAATTTGGACGGTGACGATTACTGGCGTTGCTACGCCCTCAATACACCTTCGACAATGTTCCACCCCGCTGGTACGTGTGCTATGGGATCGGTGACGGACGGTGATTTGCGTGTGTTCGGTACGAGAGGGTTGCGTGTGGCGGACGCTTCCGTTATGCCCACTCTGCCTAGTGGCAATACCAACGCACCTGTTATTATGATAGGAGAGAGAGCCGCTGATATTATCAAATTGCACTATGCGAGAGAAACATACTAAGTTTTTCGGTATCTACTTGTATATTTATAAAAAAAGTCACTCCCCCCACTTCTGTCCGTTTCTCTGCAAACTTCTTCTAAAGCGGTTATCACACTTTACAATTTGAAGGATTCCAATTTAGGAACCTAAGTAGTGAACTAGTGATCACACTACACTAAATTGATTTCTAAATCAAAGACATAGAGTTGAAAATAGATAAAATCTAAATTGGATCCAATCTGTTCTAACTGCGATTACACTTTCTAATTTCCTAAATTGGAATCCTTCAAATTGTAAAGTGTGATAACCGCTTTAACCACATTACCAATTTTAATACAGTTTCGATAAACGAGAAAGATTCGTGTATATAATTTACAGAAAAAATTGCATTCTTGGATATCAGGGGCAATTTATAAATATGTAGTTCTAATTTTAACTTCTACTCTTTTATCTGGGCATTGATAGTGTTGATGTTACAGAATTCTTTGAAGTTATGTTTGTCGGCTGTTGTGTTGTTGTTGAAAGTTGTGTGCGTGAGAAACGGGCCAAGGGTTGCAGGGCGATATCACTGCGTACCACCTGCTATAAGGTACTCAGTTGAAGGCAAAATGCGCAACCGCAAATAAAAATTTGCTTTTGCCCCTTAGCGGGTGTTTTGTTAGGTACATAGTAAATAGAATGCAACTGCGCACGAAAACGGTGGCCATGGGGGTGGTGTGGGTGTAGTCGCTAGTAAATTGATTCATATTTACAATAATGCGTACTGTATATGGCATTCAATGCATATGCATAATTGGAAACGATGCATTATTGCATTATTGGTACGATGTAAATTATTTATTGTATAAACGTTATTCCACGAGTAACCTTGACACTGCCATTCCTAAAATAAAGAATTCTTCAATTGTTGTTAAAATTATTTTATGAAACGATATTACAGCTAACAAAGCGCAGAAATTTATTAGTTTTAAAATTAAACTTACCTAAGTTTGCTATGATTTGAAAAGAATTTTTAATCGACTACAACCACAAAAGAGACTGATTTCTCTGAGAGTGAACCGACGGAATGTAGGGCGGCGGCGGCGGGCGGGCGATGTCGAGTCGAGTTGTGTTGACCGAGCGGAGCCTGAGGTCGGAGCTAGTGAATAGAAAATGGGACCGACTTCACTGCAATGCGGGAATCGAGAGCTTATGTTTGAAATATTATGTACTCACGTGCAATATAAAAGAGCCGCTTATATTACCTATCATGAATCATTCAGGAAACAACGAATCCAAGTGTACATTATACATAATTATTAATAAACGCATGAGAAAACAAAAAAAAAACTTCCTTAATCGTACTCTTAAATGCAATATCCATTATTTTAATTGTGTCTTATATTTCTTTTGTTGAAAAGGTCGGCAGGCAGGCTGACTGTCCACTTAATTCCTGAAATCAGGGATACAGAAAAAGACATAGGGCACCTTTCATCCAAAAAAAAGTAGGTATCTGGATCTACTAGTAATGAGGGATCGTCTTAAAAAATATTAAACAATTAACGCCTGATAGGAAATATATGAGCAATAAGTATTGAAATTATTGCTGATAATTGTTGTAAGGCGTTGATTTTTTTTATTATTCAACGCTTAACCATTGGTTATATTCATGGCAGATGGATTCTTTTTCCGAGTCACAACCAAAGGTAGATAATTGGGATGGATTTTTCCCATTCGCCATTTAATTTAGGCATTACGTATTTCCGTTTTAATACTACACTTGTCAACACTTTTTGTTCGTCTGTCTGGCTACTTTTGGCAAATGGCTTTTCTAGGCGCCATGGAATGGTACCTAGACGAAGGGTGTGTGCAGTTAGTCACGGATATCCGGGCGAGCCCCTGTCTGCCTACCCTTACGGGCCTCCCTTGACCACACCTGTTGAATAGTCGCGTTCATTAGGTTAGTTAGTACTACACTGCTCCTGTCAACACTATTATGTGATTAACGACTTCCCTCTTATTCTATTTACGGATTTCGGAGTACGACATCATCAGCGACAATCTCGTTGCTTTGCTCCGTAGTAAATTAAATGGTTTATTAAATTACATACAGATTAATTTTGCTAAAGACAGCAAAGTGCTTGCAAACATCAATTTTAACATTATATGATACATATGAACTTAGTATACATTTAAATTTTTATAAGAGCAGATATACAGACGTATAGAAGTAGGTAAATGCCAAAGCTCGCATGTTTTATTTTGCGTTTTAATAATTTGGCTGTATTAATCCAACCAAATAAAAAAAAATATGTGGCTAGCCGTGTGTTTTATATGAACATGTGTTACGTTACGAATAATATTCTCTTTGAGCTTATTTTAAGTAAGTATATATACATATATACAACAAATTCTAATATGTTTATCAAAAAAATATTTAATACTTTGGCTACCGAGTGGTGCAATTAAATTTTGGATGTATCTAAAACATATTTATTATGCACATGTATTTAGTCAACGGTATTACCTATCATTAGTTAACGACTTTAGTGACATAATCATTTTAATCGAGTTAAGTATTTTCAATCATGTTAGTCATAAAATTAAAATGTGAGCTAATTAAAAATAAATGATTTATAATGAAGTAAGTAGAGGTAGACGCAGTGCACTTTGAATGTTTAAAGTTGTTGTTGTGTATTGTAGCTGTGAACTTGTGATGGCAATGCACTCCGCCCCCGTGATTGCAGTTGGAAGTGCTGCTCAAAAGCACCGCCCGCCCCCGTCGAAAGCTCTCCCGTAGTCGAAGCTTTCGCGCGAGCTTTTGTGACGTCACATATTTACGGCCACTACTTTGTTACAGCGGAAATTATATGCAAACGAAGAAAATAACCGCTCCACGAGCCATAGTATTAAATGTCTCATTTTTGACGAGAATACGTCTTTAAAGGAGTGGGAGTGGGAGGCAAATGGTAACAAAATCGGGGGACAGTTAGATGCTGTAGCTATCTATCTATCTATCATCTACATTCAAAATTTAATTACACTACTCGATAGTTAAAGGATCAAAGATTTCTTTGTTATATAGGTATGGTATATTCGAATTGGTTGGATATATATATACATATTATAATACACAAAGAAAACATTACTCGAACATACACGTATTTAAGTACTGGTACAAAGCGAGCGTACAATGTTTTCAAGTGAAATATCTCAGAGTATCCTCCACTGAATATGAAGCAGTAGGTACACACAAGCGATACATGTTTTGTATTCGGTTCCGTTCGTTCACACGATGACGCAAGTAAACTATCTTTCTGTGTCGTCCATCACGAATTTGCGACTTACTTACCACACAGATAATTTAGATGACGATATTTAAAATATGTTATGCTATTAAACAAAGTATACTAATGCTTTTTCTCATTTTCAAACTTGAGTTAGTGAGATGACAAAACGTCAGCGAATTTTTTTTTAAATTTTTTTTTATATGCAATCCGATAAATGAGATACCATCGCTGAACACAGCTTTGGTTAGGTGGCCAACTATGTTAAGAACTTTATTATATTATACTTTATTTCAATCTGCAATAAACCTGTTTAAAAAGAAAAACTATTTAGTGATTCAATCTTAATGTGGGAAATCTTTATTTCAAATAAATTCAAAAATGAACACCTCTTTATTTTAATTCTGATTTAAAATGCTTAGAGTCTTACGGAGCCTTTCAAAATATATTGATAAATATGTAGTCACAAAAAGCATAAAAGTAAATGGTTTAAGAAATAAATTACCTTCATTTTCCTTTCATGGCCTTAGTATATACTTTATGTTGTACGAAAAGTTGGTAATCCTAGGCAGGTATGGGCTAACAATTTATATCCTAGCCTAGACCATTGCAGATTGGCTCATGTGCTGCTCTTCTCGAACACGTAAAATTACTTATAGTTATAGTTAAGGCCAATAATTTCTTTATATGAAATTCACACATCAAAACGAGATATGACTTGACCAGGATTCAAACTCATATGCTGTTATGATAATCACTGCCTTAAATATGTTGTAGACTAAAGCATAATATCAATGCGATCGCTTGCGACTACTAAACTTTAACTACCTATTTTGTTTTGACGCAAGAATCTAAATATTTACTAGAGATAACAAGTACTAACTAAGCCTTGAATATAATCCTTTATCAGCGAATGAAATTCTCGTGAAAATTTAGGTATTTGCAACGATTGGAAAAGTACTGTTTTCAATTCATAAGACTAGCTCACGAAAGATTGAAGTAAGCATGAAAAAAAGGTAGTCCTATTTCCCTATGCCTTCCCAAAACGATGGTCGGCAACGCACTCCAGCACCTGTGGCGACTGGCGTTGCTTGTTATAGGGGACGGTAGCCATCTACCATCAGTGGAATGTAAGCCTGTCTCTCGATAATTAACATTAAACAAAACAGTTGTTTTGTTTACTATTCATATGCACTTACATAAAATTGCAGATACAGAAAAACCATTTTTAAGTAACAATAATTTAAATCTAATATATAAAATTCTCGTGTCGCAGTGTTTGTTGCCAAACGCCTCCAAAACGGCTGGATCGATTTTGATGTGTGTGCTTATCGGGTAGGTCTGAGAATCGGCCAACATCTATTTTCCATACCCCTAAATGTTAAGGGTGGTCCACCCCAATTTTTTTTTGGCAAAACAACGTTTGCCGTGTCAGCTAGTATTTTATACTAATATACATAATCGTCTTTGTTTTAATAACTACTTGTTTGTGAACAAAATCGTAAGGCAGATGTTGAGTGCTTGTCATTTTTTTTACTTACCTATTTCATAATTTTAATAATAACACTTTTCTGGAAGGAAGTTGAGGCTTGTTGTGGCTGCAATCGGCAAGGCACTAGGCAGTAAGGAAGGCAAGGCAACGGCATTGGGCATATCGCACGGCGCGCTCGCGGGGAACGCTCGTCTCTCGTCTCTCGCGCATTGTAATGCGGCCGCACTTTTACACGCGAACTTTTACAATATTTTCAAGTGAGTGACTTGTGACGTTCTTCTTTATTATTTGTTTATTTGTGGAACTGCAGTGATTGTAAAACAAGAGCGATTCTGATTATTATTTTGGTGAGTTTTTTTATTGTTTTTCTTTTTTTTTACAATGGCTTAAGGAAGATTAAATTACCTAATTAATAATTTTAATTTATTTGAGTATTCTATTGCGACGACTACCCTGCGAATGCAATATGAAAGCAGGTCTTTAAGGGTTGCTAGTCATAATGGAGACTAGAAATTATGTACTTCATTTTTATCATACCAGTTGTAATTAAAATGATCTGTAAAATTGAAAGAAAACTTTATTAAATATTATTGATTTGAAGCATGTAATTTTTAATTCGAGGCTGAATGCACAAGTCAGAGTGTAAATGAAATAATGAAACGTGCGTCGCAACAGCTACTAAGCCGGAATGCGTTTAATAAGTTCTTTTACCACTTGTTTACGAAACAAAATTATGTGCTATTTGCATTCGGTCATTTGCAGGCTTTTAAAATTTTCTTTATACAAATAAAATGGTTTGACTACATCTGCCGGTGGTTATTTCAATTTTGTGTTCAACCCGCTTGGCCGCTACTTCATAAGTATTATCTAAACTTGTATTTTACTATTTGTATGGGTAGGATACAATATCATTTAGACAGTTACAGAACAGAAAGAAATAAATACCATTTATAATAGCCATACATCAGGAGTATATTGATTTATTTAGATTTTTTGTAGGAAAATAATATAGAGACGATTCGCGTGCGAATGTGACATCACGTGTGCATAGTCTATTTAGCCTAGTGGTGATATATTGCAGCTTTTTAAATCTATAGTGGAAATTAATATAATCAATAATATTCAATAAAGTTTTCCTTGAATTTTACAGATCATTTTAATTACAAGTGGGATGATAAAAATAAAGATTATAATTTCTAGTCTCTAGCAACCCTGAAAGTACTGCTTGCACGGTGCATTCGTAGGGTAGTCATCGCGATAAAATACTGAAATAAACTATATACTAGTAACATAACGAATTTTTTGCCAAATTGCTAAAACAGATGTTTATGCTTGTGCAACAGTAACTATTTTCCGATTGCAAATTATACAATTTTTTTCTAAAGTGATATTGTGTTGGTAATTCGAAGAAGTAGGCATAAGAAGTCAAGAGCTCGTCACAGGAAAAGGTTTCAATCAACAATGCGTCGATCAACAATATTGAACCGTCGCAAAGCACAACTCTGCAGTCATTATCATTGAAATTCTAGTAGAGTTCTTTAATCGAAGGAAAATGTTGGTTGTATCGATAAATGTTTTATAGTGTGGAAGCATCAGTCTGCTTAAGTACTGTAAAATATCACAGGGAAATATGCAAATTCAGTGAAAGTCGGATAAGAAGAGTGTAGATATAGGTATTCGTTCAGATATTCATCAATAGACCGTTAGCCAAATTAATCTTGTAATTATTGTAATTAAATTCGTTCACTTACGTAATAAAATAAAGTTTATAGAGACACAAAAGAAGCATCTGTATTTTGGGCTTAAGAGTTTAGAGGCACTAATTCGTATGTGCCATAAATTTGCTTTTTCATCCATGTTCCATTATCGTTTAAAATTAAGATAAAATGCTTTAGCAGCAGTACCTACTTACGGTTTTGCCTGTCCTCGGCCTTTGTCTCTTTTTTATCCAACTCATTGTTCGAAGGAACGGATATCACCGCCTTCGACCTTTTTGTGTGGAATCAAATTTTTACTTCAGGAGCATTAACGTAGATCTCATCGTTAACTACATGTAACGCCAATCAATACTAATACTAATAATAAATCTGTAAGGGTCGGTCATGGAGTAAGTTACTTTGTTTTCAGAGATGTCGTGTTTATAGGCTCTATACATGATACTGAAACTAAATTGACGATTTTTAGAAATTTTTTCTGTATGTATGTTCCTCCATAACTCTGAAACGAATTAACTGATTTTCATGAAACTTGGTAGATAAACATTTGGACGTACGGGACACAGGATAGGCTACTTAATATTTTTCAACGCGGACGAAGTCGTGGGCACTAGCTAGTGCTAAATAAACTAAGAGAGGAGCAATATTTGATTAATTGCCTCTTGTATAATAATAATTAAAAACAATAACTATTGTATAATTTGTTACATATACAAATGTAGACTAAAAATTGTTTGTTCACCTTCGAGTAAAACAAATGTGTTTTTTGCGGTCAAGCGCAGGCAAAAACGTCACTCGCGTCTCAAAGACGCAGTGATTGATTGATATGCTTATTGATCGGTCGATTGGTCCGGTCACCGCCGCGGGCTATCTGTGCTTCGACTCCCTGGGACTAATTAAACGGCCTTTTGGCCTTTTGTGACCAACATAATTGCATATTAAAGTTTTTATCTACTGCTTCTTACATATTATTATAGTTTATTCGTTTATGTGTAGCAAATACAAGATCAAATTTTTAAAGAAGTTTAATAAAATAAATTTAACTCGTTTCTATAATTCAATTAGAAATGCGATAAAGATGGAATTAATCTAGTGTTATTAGTTTAAAAATTCTTTTCATTATGACTAGAGTTTTAATGTACAATCTCGGTCTTATGTTCAATGTAACCAAGTAAATATACAGGCTGAATTTACAGCAAAGGAGCGAAAGTACTCAAAATACTGGAGATGGTAAATTTTCTCAAAATAAACATTTCTTTATTTTATTTTTAAAAGGAAAACTTTTAAATATTTTTGAAGTGAAAACTTCTTTAGGCGCGTTGGGCATTTTTGAGATGGGAAAAAACCATTGAACTCGCGACCTGTTATCGTAACGTAACCGTATAATTGTGTAACCGACACCTCTGTATATTTCAGATATTGCGCCATCTAAACAATACCACTGAAACTAGAATATGTTATGTAATAATACATCCTTGCGAAAACTAATTGAATTGAAATAATACGTCAATGGGAACAGAGATGGCGCTGATATTAATTAAAAAAGTACAATTTTTGAGATGGGAAAACCATTCAACTAGCGACTTGTTACCGTAACCGACACCTCTGTATAAAAGTATGTACTTTACTGACGATTCAAAAAATACACACGTAATTGTTCAAGTTTTCACTTCTCTGTTTTTTTTTAAATATGTTTGTCACACTCGGGAATCTAACCCAGTTAAAATCTTTAAATAATAACAACCTTTGCTTTTATGGCACCAATCGTTAGGGTCAATTCAATTATACTAGCACTTACTATCATTTATAAAGAAACACAGATTAAAATTAATGAAAAATGACAAGAGAAATTAGAAACATATTAAAACTAATCAATTGACGTCACTGATGGAGTTGTCACAGATAAACTTGTCATTAAACGATATCTCGGTTATAGGTCATCATCGTTACACTTAGACTTGGTGTTGATGTGATTGGTATTGTGACAAAACCTAACTATACTTGGAATTCATTGTAAACACATCAAATGTTACATCCTTAACCATATGTTGATACCTGCTCACATGAAACTGTTATAATTCCGTCTCTAAATGCGAGATCATTAGTTCCATAGTTGAGGGAGGCACTTAGGCATGTACTACAATGTATTCATCCAAACGATGTCCCCACTTCCTGTACATTATGGTTTTCGGATAAATGAGGTTTTTCTCGTCGCAATGGTTGTTATTATCATTTGACATTGAACGTGCTGCGTTATCTCGTCTCTCGTGTGTGGGAAAATATTATTTTAACTACCTATAGTAGTCCAGGGAAATTAGACGAAAAATAGGCAAAAGCTTGGAAAAACTCCAACCAAGCTGAAAATTTGTGTACACGTACCTTTTAGCTCCCCAAATAACCTCTGAAAAGTCCCACGAGTCCAGGGGTGGGCATAACTTTTGACAGCTAAAAAACGGTGAAAAAAATTACCTTTTTTCGGTTTTTTGCCAATATCTTCGTTCCTGTCAATCTTACCGCTATGAGGTATACTTATAAAAAAGAAAGAATGGAAAATTCTCTACAAAAAAGGTAAAATGAAGTTTATTGATAACACTAATAGTTTTTGCGTAATCGGGCATTGAAACTCCGGTAAAAATTTTCTATCGATATTTTAGTGCATTTCATAATCAAATATAGTTTTCTGTGCGTTATCTTCTAATTTTTATATTTTTTTATAGGAATTGGGGCACGAAAAATGTTTTATTTCAGAGAACAAAAGTTATTATTTGTTTATTTAGATTATAGATTATTTATTATTATTTTCTTATTTTTTACTTTAATATATAAAAAGATTATATAAAAATGTTGAGGCAATTTTTTTTCGTGGATATTGAGGAATAAATAACTCCGAAAATTAGACTCGTTAATATAAGTCAGTTTTTATTTACTTTCTTACACTTTCTCCTTATCCCTCCGTGATTTATTTTTTATTTTACCATTCGACTGGTGGGAAACACCAGGATTCACAATCATCACTAGTTGTTTCAATGGTTGTTTCTGTATCGTCGGTATAATGTGATTTTTCGGGGTTATGGTCCTCGATTGGGGCAGCATTCAGGCAAGATGTCCCACGACAATTGCCACAAACTGCTGAACATTGCAGTCCCAACTTTCGACAGCCGCACAAAGCGCCACAGCCTTTTGAACAATTACAAAAAATCATATTCAGAAGACAATCCGGGGCAGGAGGTTGCGAAGTTTTTATAGGCTCCAATACACCGTTTTTCAACACCCATCCCCAATCTTGAGGGTTCAGCTCGTTACCCAACCACTTCTGCACCTGGTAATAGACGCGATATAGATGCTCTTTAGCGGCATCGACGGTGGGGGGTAACATACTCAACTGGACCGACTTGCTTCTGCCTATAGCTTTCATGAAGCACTGGTAACGATATTCGTCCAAGTCATTTTGGTTACCCGGAGCGCCATAGACAGCTAGGAAGATGCGTATTCCATCCGAAGAAACTGACTCTTGAGAAGCTTGATTGTGGTTGAAAATTTGAGCTGCAGTACATAAGTCTTGACGTTTCGTAAAAAGTTTCAAGGCTGCAATTTTCCCTTTATGAAAGAGAGCAGATGTTGAGTCACATCCAGTGAAAGCGTGTAGGAAGAGGAGATTATCCCTGATGTTTTCATATTTGTTGAAACTCCGAGAAGAGTAGAGCGTTCGTTGGACTTTTCCTTTGCCTGGCTTGAGAAAGAAGATCTCTTCATCAATCGGAGCGCGGCCAACCAAAATAACCAAAAGGTCTACATCTTCCCCAACAACAACTGTTCTATTTGTGCGTGAACATTCCAGGGCTGTTTCGATTATTAAAACGTCAGCATCATCTTTCGCCTGTTTAACGACGAAATTGTTCGCTTTGAACTTGACAGTCAACATTGAAATCAATCTGCTCTTGTTGTTACTGTTCGAGAGGAGTTTTTCCTGGCTTACTGTGACATTCATCGTCTCGTCGAAGTTTGTGTCAACAGATGAAGATTTTGCTGCACGACGACGCTGTTCTATAGCTTTCACGCTGTTGGTGGTATTGTTGTATCCGTCGAAGACTACGATAGCGTTTGAACCGTAGTACTTTTGTACATAATCAACATACTTTGCACAAATCGAATCAAAAGATTCATTCTGATGCCACACAACTCGATGCAAGAGGAATCCTCCGTCGATGACGTACGTGACTGTTGTGAAATCAATTTCGGTTAATGATGGCTCGAAGACGTCAAACAAAGCAGATTTTTTCCCTTTGCGCAGGTCCCCAAGAACGAACATTGATAGCGGAAACGGAGCCAATTCATGTTTGATGTAAGTACGGAGCTCCGCATCCGATCTTTTCATGGCACTGATTCTTTGGAACAGCAATAAAGGATCGATAGGTACTGTTGTATCACGAACTTTGACGTTACTACTGACTGTTAAAAGCGAAAGTACTCTGTCAGCGCGGGAGGATTTAATATCTTTGAAATTTTGACCAATCTTCTTCTTCATCACAGCAGTGCCGATTTTCTGAGCATTGTGGCAGTTGATTTTCTCGTCGCCAATTATGCCCGTTGCGATGGACATAATTTGTTGGATATCAGGGAAAGGTTTGTGCGATTGAAACCATTGAAGTAGTTTCTGTACATCATCATGATCTCTGCTGACGCGCGAATCTCTTGCATCGACATGTTGATCCCCGGTGTCGAAAGAAAGTCCACAGAAATGCTCCAGGCCATCGGAAATGTTACTCGCAGTCAATAGTCCGAGGATCCATGTACTTAAAACGCTTTCCTTCGTACTTCTGCCACGTGTGAAGCCCTCTCTCGATTTTGAGGATTTCATGAGCTCTTGTTCAATAATCATGTCACTCCATGTTCCGCAGAAATATTTGTCCGAGCGTTTTATGGTGAAGTAGTTGTTGGTAAACTTCTGGAAATCTTCATTTTTCATTGAACTTTCTAGTTTTTGCATATCTTGAATATACAAATGCGCTGATTTGGCGTATAGAAAATGCCCCGTAGCATGAAAGTATGGAAGCATTTTTTTGATAGCATTTAAATGCGCCTTCCAACAGCCCATTCTTTCAGCGCGAATGAATTCTTTTGCAATTGTAATCATTTGGAAATACTGTACCCACAGTTTCGCAGTTGGGCCTTTATTTTCCAGTTCAGAAATTTTACCATCAAATGCTTTCTTCAACTCACTGACTGCATTTGAACTTTCGATCTCATCAAATACTGGCTTTGCTTCGTCGGAATTCTCAAGATAAAGCTTTATCAATGCACTGTGATCGTCGTCGAACGTGATCTCATTCAGTACAATTTGAGACAATGCAACTTGGACCAATGTATGAGCTCTGATCGCCCTGGAGTATGCGTGACCCTGCAACATTTTATCTACAGAAATTGGTGCGTAGACAGTACTAATTGCTTCCTTTAGACCACTTCCTGCCATTACATATCCGATTGATCCAAGAAATGACAGTAGCAAATGAAAACCTCCGAGCCTCACGATTATCTTCGAAAGTTGTGTATCACCCTCCGATGCCGCGACAATTTCTCGTGCTTTGAAATAAAGGGGTTGATCAAACGTGACGACGCATGTTGTATGGCCGTATTTTTTCCCATCCTTGAGAACGCACTTTAACGATGTATATATCGTGTTGTAATCACTTGCAGGCGCGTTGATAAACGGCAGGTAAATTATGCGCGACTTCGAATATTCCGTATCCTTCGTTAACTGTTCCATGAAGCCACTCCACCCTGGTATTTTTGGTAGGTTTTTCCACTTTCCATACATCCACAATACATCTGTATTTCGGAGCATTGACTTCATCGTTACCTCATCGCAATCAAGTTCGTCCACTGTGATTTTCTTCAATCCCTGCACACCACGATTTTCATAAATCTCCAGCGAAACTTTAGCAACTGTTGCCATTTCTGCCGCGGTAGGCATCGTTCTTAATCTTGAAATCTGTTGATCGTCATGGACTTTATCGTGCGGAGTGATGATTCGAATGATCCCCATGGAATGAAATGTATTCGCACCGTCGAGCGTGGACACGTTGTGGTCCGCATTGTCACAGACATGTTGAATGAAACATCCGTCTTCTGGAGGAGAAAGCACGGGCTCAGGGTGAAATACACTTGAAGCTTCGAATAAAACTGTCTCTTTGTAAGATGCACACAAACCCAAGCATGATAAAATGTCGACGAGTTGTTTTGAGGCAAATTGCCTGTGCAAATAAGCGGAGAGCCCAATCTGCAGAGGTGACAGAAATGACCGTGGACGAACTGCAGACATTATCGCATGGCTAATGGCGGTACATTTCTTTTGTAATGGCTCCACTTTACCTTTTTTACCTTTCATAATGATCTCCCTTATGAAAAAAAGTAGAGATTCAGGAAGAGATTCATTGACGTTGTCAAACAGTCGTGTGCTCGGAGGATAATAGGCAGTTTCACAGGCTACAGAACACATATCTTGTCGAAGAATCGCTGCCGCAGCTGCTAGAACTCGATAACGTTCTTCCTCGGCATTTTGTTTTTTATTTTCGTACCACGTTTTGTTGAGAATATTATAGTGCGTATCTCGGAAACAAACAATCGATGGTCCTCCACTTTTCGTCGTAATTACAATCCTATCTCCGTACCGCTCTTGAAGCTTCGCTTTAATGGTTTTGTCGTCTGGTTTAAAATCTCCGAGAACTCCTTTCAACTCAGTAAAGGTAAATTGGCAGTCATCATTATTCTCGATGTAGGAGAAAACATTTTCCATCGCTGCGACAATTCGTACATCCACAGGACGACCTGTTTTTTTCCCCGTGCCTGGTGTAAGAAAATGGACGAAGCAATTAGCGTGATATTTAGCTTCAGCTGCAACTAAATCTGTCTCGAAAATAATCCTTTTCTTAACAGCTCGTGCCTCTGCATCTTTTCTTTTTTCAGCGGTCTGCATTACGGTTTCTTTGAAGCCAATTGTTGAAACGCGTTTGATTATTTCGCGGCG
The DNA here is from genome assembly GCA_936446665.2 of Synanthedon andrenaeformis. NCBI lineage: Eukaryota > Metazoa > Arthropoda > Insecta > Lepidoptera > Sesiidae > Synanthedon > Synanthedon andrenaeformis. Next base: position 116,852 of record OW387797.2, read on the forward strand.
GTGCTTTTCGTGTTTATTTTCTTTTTCCTCATCAGCCTCGTTTCCGCAGAAAATACAAAGTCTCTTAAAATCAAAAGACGGTTCGGATGATCTCATCTTGATTTTTACCGGACTACCTGCCGATGAACCAGCAGCATCCTCAATAGAACGCTTCCGCTTGAACGAGTCTATATTCGACCTGCGAGTATACTCTTTACGGCAAGCCACGTGCACTTGGATAGATTGCACATTACTAAAAAGTGCAATTTTTCCGTCATTTCTCTCACAACTTACGTCCTTTAACTTGTCTATTCCCCGCTGAACTGTTACAGACTCGCCACTTGCGAGGGATTTGTCACAAATAGCACACAATTGTTCCATTTTGAGTAACGGCCCCGATAACGCGACAATATACGTCCAGTATTATGTAGAGACGCTTAGGGACTGTTTGGGACTATGTATTGAGCACACCCCACGACCCGACCAACAGAAGCAGGTATAAACCCGCCACTGACGTCAGAGGGGAGGCACAGCTGCTATTGGCGCCGCCACACAGAACGTACCACGCAATGGAACTACAAAACTCAATCCCATGTTTGGCACTTTTTTCCGTGGAAATGACTGATTTTATCGATAAACTTCATATTACCTTTTTTGTAGAGAATTTTCCATTCTTTCTTTTATATAAGTATACTTTATAGCGGTAAGAGCAACAGGAACGAAGATATTGGCAAAAAACCAAAAAAAGATAATTTTTTTCACCGTTTTTTAGCTGTCAAAACTTATGCCCACCCCTGGACTCGTGGGACTTTTCAGAGGTTATTTGGGGAGCTAAAAGGTACATGTACACAAATTTTCAGCTTGGTTGGAGTTTTTCCAAGGTAAAATGCTAATTTCCCTGGACTATAGTTTCATATCGTTGTTGTTCGACAGATTGATCACATTTAAAACAGAAAATTTACCTCGTGGTGAAAACGGAATAAAATTCTTATGAAATTTTATGAAAATTTTATAAGATTTTTGACATTAACCACGTCCCGACGCAAGCAAGCAATTACGTCGAAATAAGTTATCGAATTATTCGATAATTAATTACATTGTCAAGTGCATTCTATTCCTTATCGCTAACCTATTAAAGCACACTTTTAATTAGAACGTAGCGAGCACTAAAAGGATTAGGCCATTAAATAAAAACAGTAAAGTGAAATAGACATTTTATGAGAGTTATTGTTACCTGGATAGCTCACGTGCTAAAGACGAATGTCAGGAAGGGAACAGTTATTACCTTAGACCTCCATCAAATTAATTTCGTCCACGTTCACGTGTTTGTTTGCTTTGCGCCGCGAACGGAAATCGTCTTTAGAAAAAATAATTATATACGTAGGTATAATTTTGAATAATATTTTCATTGACCGAGTGAATTCAATCAATACTAATAATAAATCTGTAAGTGTAGGTATTGTATGTATGTATGTATGTGTATGTTCCTCCATAACTCTGAAACGAATTAACTGATTTTCATGAAACTTGGTAGATAAACATTTGAACGTACGGGACACAGGATAGGCTACTTAATATTTTTCAACGCGGACGAAGTCGTGGGCACCAGCTAGTGTTATAATAAAACTTAAACATTGAATCCAGTCCAATTCAGAATTTAAACTCGATTCTTATTGCATTCATAATTTATAATCAATAAATTTTTTTTAATATTTTTTTAAGTACGCTAATCTATACCTACATAGTTTGCCTTATTAAAGAGTATATTTAAATAGATGCTTTTCAAAGTATAAAGTTTGAATGATGTGATTACAAAGTGCTTCCAAACTTCCAACGGCACATCTCTGGAATACCCATTTAATCTTATTTAAAATTTATTAAAAATAAATTATACCTACTCAGTTTTCATATAGATAGACTTTACTCTTTCACTGTCAAACCAGTATGTTAAATTTCTGCAAGTATAGATTTCTGAAAATTTCAAATCCGTGCTTAGCCGCGGACCGGTCCCTAGTTATCTATACTAATATTATAAAGAGGATTTGTATGTTTGTTACTCTCTCACATAGGAACCGATTTTAAAAATTCTTTCACCAATAGACATTATTACCGAGTAACATAGGCTATATTTTATAAATGAGGGTGAGTCTCGTGCAAAGCAGCTAGTAATATATTATGGCTATAGTATATTGTACAAGTTAGCTTGGATTACTGGCAGCATAGTCACTTCTACCAAATGTCATGCACGCAGACGCAAATTATATAATTGAAGTTTGTTGCCGCGTCCGTCTGTCTCGCCACTTTAGGTGTTCTAAATAAATCAGTCCCGAGAGCTTCGTTTCCACGGTCCGCTGGTTGTGGGCGTCGCTGGCTTACAAACAAACGGAACAACATTATTAAACGCGCTTACATCTATACTTAAACGTATATAATATGATTCGACGCTCATTCATTCATTCATTCATTCATTCATGAATGCCAATAAGCCCAATAACGTTCAGAAGGACACGAGCGTACGCATCATTATACTGTGATTAGATTTTAAACTACAATTAAGAAATATGTTAATGAGTTTTAGCGAGGCTATATACGTATCAAAACATGTATCGTCCTTAGAAATGTCTATGATTGATCCGAATTGAAACATTATACTTTGGGTTATATTATACTATGATGATTCACAGTACATTTTCTAAAAAAAAAAATGTCATTTAAGAATAATTTAAACTTAAGAAATAAAGATAAACTTGTTGTTCGCAGAGGCCCCATAAAATAGATAATTGTTTTAAAGGTCAGTGTATACAGTACTACAAAAAGTTACCGAAGTATGCAATAACTTAGTTTAATTTTATTATTTACTAGCTGGTGCTCACGACTTCGTCCGCGTTGAAAAATATTAAGTAGCCTATCCTGTGTCCCGTACGTCCAAATGTTTATCTACCAAGTTTCATGAAAATCAGTTAATTCGTTTCAGAGTTGTGGAGGAACATACATACATACAGAAAAAAATTCTAAAAATCGTCAATTTAGTTTCAGTATCATGTATAGAGCCTATAAACACGACATCTCTGAAAACAAAGTAACTTACTCCATGACCGACCCTTACAGATTTATTATTAGATTTGATTAAAAAAAAATTCGCTAAGGCCTCCTATAGTGTAGATAATATTGTTGACAAAAATGCACAAAGAATTTATTCTTCTTCTTTGTTACGATTTTCGAATCGGATTAATATAATTTTATAGTGTTTGACGATTTATAAACATTCGTAAATATTCATACGTTCCGAGTATGAATACACAGATGAGTGGGTTGAGCCGTGGACAGTAGCTCCAAAACCTGCGCAAGCGCATACAATATCTTCCATATCGAATGACAAAAATAATGAATGGTTTCATTGTAGATAGTGTTTGCCTATTGTGTGTATTGGCTCGGTCGATAACCTTAATAGCGCTGTTACGAAATACCCGAATGTGCAGCCTAATTAATGGCGAAACCTGCCACTTTTAAAAATGGTTCCTTCTATTAGAAAAATGTTCGGCGCATCAATCAGTGTTGCCAGTGACGGGTTGCGCCCACGTGCACTCTTCGCATGAGGACAATGCTTTGTCCAAATAGCTCCGAAATCAGTACCGGCGGTTAACTACCGTCGTAATGTCGTAATGTGAAAAGTATTAAATGTGTTATATTGCTAAATCTTACTCCAGTAACCTTTTCCTGACATAATAAAAATGTGTTCTATGTCAGTATTGCGCACACCGGATATTACATTATATCGTTATTATTAATATTTTGCCTTTAATTAGTGCAAATTAAATTTTGACTCGTTAGCATTGCAACAGTGACGCAACCGTTAAAAATTATTAAAGGATATATGTAATTTAATGTAGAAACAAACATAGACGTAGTAGCTAGATCAATTTGACACATTGCAGCATCAAATTATTGAACTTGAACAACGGTTAGAACTTGAATTTTGTTTTTACGAGCGAAGAAACCTTATTGCATAAGGTTATGTAGAATTCTTACCGCACTAATACTCCAACTCGAGATGGGTATGGTTCAGTTCTTAGTTAGGGGACTTTGGAACCGTCACCGGACATCGGGGAGCGAGAAGCACCCGGCCCTTACAAACAAAGTTACTTAAAAGTAACTTAATTACGAGGGACCGGCTGGCCACGGCCAAGCTACGGCAGGTTCAAGTGACCCCGGGCCGGGAGGTCCCTCGCAGGCGTTGGATCCAGGTCGCGCCTCGAACGTGAGAAGTGGCACGGCGGTCGTCCTCTTCTTTCACGGTGGCGGGGAAGCTGTGCGTCGTGGTCATCACCAGCAAGCGCCGCATTTGCTGCTGTGATGGGGTCATCCTGGTCCAACAGGATGTGTCGAAGTCTTCTTCTGAAACGAGAAAGAGTGTTATTAGGGATGGCGAGGAAGTTTGTCGTAGTACTTCAGGGCAAAGTACTAAGACAACTTCCGGCAGGATCGGCAGCGCATCTGTTATCAATTTAATTTTCCTATCCCCATCCCTTATTTTTAATGCTACTATGGTCTGCAGCGCATTTGCAGCACCTGTGTCATTGCTTGTGTTATATATAGGCGACGATAGCCACCCGTCTGACAACTTTAGAGATAATTCCCAATGCCCCACACCACCTACTTAGCGCGATAGACTTAAGTTCTTAAAACTTAGAGAGACGGTGGCCTCGTTCAATTATAAAAATGTCTGTGTAAACGTACCAACAAACAAAAGGGATAGTAATGTATGTGTGTGTATAAGTGGGTGCATTGCGTCGTCGGTGTGCGCGCACGCTATGCGTCTAAAGCGGTATACGCACTTCCTCTCCGACGGGAATGGACCGTGAACGAGGGAACACTTTTTAGTTTCATGTGCACCGAAATAGCTTGCTTACAATTTATTCTTTCCGCTTACCAACTTGATATTAAGCACGTTGGCGAGTGGTAAGTGGTGAGTGGTGGATGGCCCCTAGCCGGTAACCGCCCGCATCCTGACCGCCTTTGTTTATTTTACTCGCGACATTTCTCAACAGCCCTTTTAATTTGGAGGGTTGTTCAAGTCACTTGTAAGCACGATAACAACTCAAGTATTGTCAACGAATTATTTTAGTAAGACTTGACTTGAAATAAGTTGGTCGTCGCCGACTGTAGAAATCATTATACCATAGTTATGTATAACTCCGTTTTCAGTAAATTGGCAAATAACTTAGGAAAAGTTAACACTATACTATTAATTTTCCAATATTTTATAGGATATAAAATTTATTAAAAATTAGCTTATTATTATAATGTAGGGACCATTATAATAAACTATAATAATAAATCATATTATTTCGTATTCTTAATTATAAAAACACCTACATCATGTTGTTAAAATTTCTTAAAATTAAAAAAATTGTTAAAATAAAAAAAATTGTTAAAATTTCAAAAAAGCCACTAAAATGCTTAAAATCTTTTAAACTATAGGAATAATTCGTAGAATTTTTTTTTCTAGGTTACTTATTGATGTTTTCCAGACAAACCTTATTTATACTACGACTAACAGCTAAATACATGATTTTCACGATATAATAAAATATAATAGAAACATTATTTAAGTTATAAAATAAATTTGCAAATGACGCGATGTTTACGCGAGAACACCAGTTGATCAAATACTCCATTTAAATCTTTGCCGTTTGTGTATAATGTTAATAACAGCGAATTGGAATTATAGATCGACGCAATTCAAGAGTGACACAAAACATGTAGTAGGTATTTAAAAAAAAATTTGGGGTATAAAAACGGTCTCGCCGTTTCGTAGGAGTTTGGCAACAAACACTGTGACACGAGAATTTTATTGTATATGCTTATCACAACGTGTTAATAAAAGACTTCATACATTTTGTAGTTTGTACGGTTCTGTGAGGGAATTTATTTGTGGAGAAACACAGATGGTGTTAAAAGAGAATGTATAAATATTTATGTTCCCGTTATGGAATAAACGCGGGTGGTTAGATCAGCACTGCACACAGACGGACAGACCGACGCTCAAACATCAAAGCTTTTGAAGACACCCACTGTTTAGTTTAGCGACCAAATCAACGGGTCCGACAGCACAAGTGATGGTTATTAGGTTTACACACAGTAATTCCAAATAAACAATCGTATATATAAAAGCGTGAAGGAATTTTCAACATGTCTTCATATAATAATATACCTAATAATGGAGAGGGGTTGCATTTCCATTTAGTGTTTAGTTTACGCATGTCTAGACTAGATCGTACCTCACGGACGCGTCAGACGGTTCCCTCCCTAACCGCCGCCTCCCCATTCCCACCTCCGTGTGCTCAGACCGGAAACATACCGTCAAATAGATTAGACAACCCTAAATATTTTTTATGAATAGTTAAGTATGGGAGAAATTAGAAAAAGAAATAGAATATCTAAAGAAAGGGGGGAGGAACAATAATATTATAGTATTTGGCCTGGAAGAAATAGAAACATCTTCTTCTGAATTATTACAAAAATTACAGGAAAATCTGATATTAATGTGGTATTAAGATCACGAAGTCAACAAAATTCATCGTTTAGGTAAGAAAAACAGAGAAAAGTGTATGTATGTAATGTCAGTGAATAAATGCTATATTTATTTTTTATTTTTTTATTAAGTACGGAAGGGCAAAATAAATTTTAACAATTAGCACAATTTTCTTTTATAAATCTACAATTATTTTAAGAAGATAAACTATACATGAAAGTAACTGTGTTTTTTTACGCCTTTACAACTCAACCGATCATCATGAAATTTTGCATTGATGTACTAATATCAGTTTTACTTAAATAGTTATAATATTATACAGTAAAAATATTTTTTATCGTTTTATTAATTTAACAATCGTATTATTGTTAGCGAGCACCAGCTAGTATTTCACAAGTTTCATTCATAGAAATAAATAAAGCGGCTGCCAACGGATGATGCGGTTAAGTCTAACTATAGACTCACTATTCTGGGTATAAACCCTCTTTTATTACCCATAAGCAGTAAAAGTGCTTGTAAAAGATTATTACCTTTTAAATCATAGTATGTTAACATTAATTTCTTTTTCATCTAAAAGTGTTCGCCATCTTAAAGTAGGCATTTTACTTTAAGAAAAGTTTTAATAACTTTTATTTCACAAGTTGTTTTTCTGATATACCTACTTTAAATTTAAAATTGTGTTCTGTTATTAAAGACCATAAAATAGCAGCATATGTGCTTGAGTTTGAGTGTTTACCCGCTTTTTTTCTCATTACTGGGTTGTCTGTATGACCATCATAAATTTGCACAAAAACTTATCTGCATCTAAATAGATAAAGACAAACCTTTTTACAAGAAATTTCTTAACTGATAAGTTATCTTTATTATTTGGATTAGAAACTTATGACGCACATTTAAAAATTATTAGTGGGTAATTATTTGAACAATGACGTAACCTAACACATGTTATGTTGATGAACATTTGGAATTTTGTATGTATTTAAAAATCTACTGTGCTAATTATCTAGCAGACGTGGTTCATTTTATTTGTTAACTTTTAAAAACTGTTTCAAATAGCGATGCTGTGCTCTCAAATAAATTAGGGAGGCGTTCTAAGAGCAGAAAGCACTCGAAGCGATGATTACCGAGTGTGGGAACTTCACTTGAATTTTTTTTTCCAAGTTAACCATTAAATCACTAGTCAAGATAAATATTTTAAAGGACCACCGTGAAACCACAGTACATCCCATCCCTACACCCATTAATCTTTTGGTGATATTATTATACCCACAGAGTTTAATGTGCGCCATTAGCCATATTAATAGCCTAGTTTTTTATACACTTTCATGTTTCCGTTAGTGCTAATATTGATTGTTCAAACTCCGCAATAATTCCTCATCCGAGTTCAGTATTTAGGGGTGACTGCCTCAGTTGGGTGAGCTTGCGCGATGCGGATATCTCCTCTCCTGTTCTCTCACCTGGCTTCCGCTTTTGTGGGAAAGGGATGCACCTATGTTAGATTGATTCGAGTGCTGCAGATGCTGCGTTGGAAACATAACAGAGAGGGAACCAAGCAATTTATTGACCTAATACTCATAGGTTACGACTGCTTATAGATATGTGTTTTGTTTTATATTCCTTATTTTTAATAAGAGACTTCATGATTTTGAATTTATCTTAACATATATATTAACTATAGCCAAACGTAAGTACTTGATGTTTCAAGTTGCTTCTCTCTAGAATAGCATCGTCCACAGCACCATTATGTACCGGTAGATGCGGTAGTGCCGGTTCTATACCATCGCGCGACGTCCGCACCTCTTTAAACTGCGCTGAGCGAAACAAGTTCAGAATGCCAAAACTCTTCAGAAGTCGCAGTGAGATCAGTGAAATATCCAAGCACAAATACCAAGCTAAATGCAGCACTCAATAACTGGTCGCAAATATTTTTATACGCAAATGTCGCCAGCTGGACCAAGAGATGTATGTGGTGTGCGTAAAATTGGCACGTGTGTATGGAGGTTTCCATTATACAGCCTTATCAAGCCTTAGTTGCTGAATATTAGTTAGTGCAACGAATATATTTTGTGATAGGTCAATTATAAGTTAAGGTAAGATATGTTTTCTTTGAATTCTATATTTTAAAATTACAGAAAGAAAAGTAATAATGTCGTGAAAGTGTTTACAGCTCCTTTGAAATTTTGTGTGCAATTTTAATGTGCAAAATTGTTGACGGCGATTTCTATTGAACAATTTCAACCACGTTAATAGGACGATTTCATCAAAAATGTCTAACCGTCAGGCATTGTTGTTTAATTTATTAACTAAAAGTTACTTTAATATGAACGCCAACACATAATAAAATATAATATATTCGCGAGAATAGTGTTTTATAATATTTATTGATACTAGTGTTCACCTAAAAAAATATTGATAAAACTAAATGTCAATAGTGAATTACGTAGCTATAATACCGCTTCGGACAACGAGTTTAGAGTCTAAATGCACGTCTAAAAACATGCGAAGTTTTTTTTATTAAAAAATCTTCAATTTTAGCTTCATTCACGTAGAAAATTGACAAAATTTGGCTATAAGGCCCATCTAGGGAACGCCACACCACTCAGGCCATGCAGTGAAGACAAATGTATCAGGGATATCGCTGACTACCTGGTGCCCGCGACTTTGTCCGCGTTAAGAATTTTAAAATATCTGAGAAAATATCTGACATCTTTGTCGCAGTGACAAAGGTGGCGCCACATCGGCGTTAGGCCCAAATGTTTTATATTTTTAGACGATCCCTCGGGAACCTAACATTTTTTTCAGGATAAAAAGTATGCTATATATTAATTCAGACAATAAACTATCTGTGTGCCAAATTTTATCCAAATCTATCCAGTAGTTCTTACGTGAAAGAGTAACAAACATCCATACATCCTAACAAACTTTCGCACTTTTAATATTATAGTAGGATTAATCTCAAATAAGAAATGGAAAAGTTACATAACGGAGGTCAGGCGAGACATGAACGATAGCCGATGCTCACCAACACACGCGATGACGCACAACCTCACTCTCTGATAATATTGCAACTAGTTGCAAACGAGTTTCATTATCGGTTATCGCACAAATCTAAGAAATTTTCCTTCCGCATAATGCTCACTTTTGACTTTTACTTGCGTTTTTAATAAAATTCTAAAGAACTTGTTTAAAGAAAGTGAAAATTATATCTTATAGTATAACGGTATACACTTACAGCACAGTCCACTAACCACCCCTGGCCTGTAAGTCACCGCATAATTCTGCACCACTGGTGACCATCCCTTGAGGCAAATGGAACATTATTTTTTGTTATCCTGTTGGCCACTATTAATCCTAATATATGTAGATTTATTATTATCAACATTATATTATTTCGTTCGCTACAAAACACATTAATCTGCACGCAGTAAGTCCAACCGACTGACCCCTTGCTTTTTACTTGATAAGAGGGTACATAGGTAGATATATATGTATGTATTAATTTATATTTTTAGCATTTAATTAAAAGATCCACAATTTTCTATAAAAAAATAATCAAAATAAAAAAAAAAAGTTTATTAAGTTTATTATTTAGACCAACAGAAATTAAATTCCTATTGGCTTCCGGTGGAAGTCAAAGCGAATAAAATGTAAAACATGTAATCGGTTTCCAAAAAGGTTTCCAAGGATTCTAGGATCATTGAGAAACCCTTATATATATAGAAGGCGATAAATGAAGGTTCTAGCTAATAACATACAACGCAGTGCGACCTACTATAGTTCTATTGAACCTCATTTGACATGGCCGTGACATATAATTTTTAATGTTTATAATTGTTAATAACCTTCAATATAGAGATAATTAAAATTTGTTTATCTTTCTTAAAATGCAATTTAATGTAGGTTAATTGATGTTAATTGGCGGATAAAAATGGTGATTTCTAGAGTGTTATTAGCCATTAGCAAGACTATCCAGGTTCTTGAAGATTTCTTTTGCAGTAATTGTTTTCTTTTTAATTTTCTTCCTTTTAGAGTCACTGATTATACCTCAAAAGCTTCCAAAGGAGGTTCTTTATATATTATTTTTAACTCTTTAATAAATCCCTTATACTAAATTCCACACACCGTATTTGTCCCTATCAAACGGTTAAAAAATTCTCTTTAGTTTTGAATAGTCCATTTTTAAAATCACTAACTTAGATTTAGATTATTACTAAAGAGTATTTGTGTGTAACTTTGAATTTACGTTGAATGTTTTATTTATTTCACTTGCCCTATACTTAACCTATTGGGTTATGGGAACCATTGAAAAACAACTCGAAAGTAATGACATAATTAATTAGTTAATTTATATATTTAATTTTGATCTAGTACGAAATCTACTAAGGTCAGCGCAGTCAGAACAAAACTACATAAATAAAAGTCTCAAAATAGAATTACCTATATGAAACAATAAGCTATTATACCCTCATAATAAGCTTTGATATTTTGAATTATTCTCAATGTTCATGTTCAGAGTGAGACGGATTAATGTTGATTTATTTCAATAAGAACAAGTAATAAAATTTTTGAGGTCACGACACGAGAACCATGTTGACGGTTCGGTCACGTCCCGACATCGACAATGGACAATCGACATTTCAATAAACAATTTTATTAGTATAGCCAAAGTATAGTTATCGCTTCGCTTGCAAATATGAAAATTAGGTGAAGTGTTGCAAATGAGTTACGTTTGCATGAAAAACCGCAATTAACCAAAACCGTGACGCATTTTATTAATAAAATAGACATCGATTAAAAACTGCTAATTAAAAAGAGTGGTAAAGCATGTCATTGTTCCACAAAGTAAATGTAACAATAGGTAGTTTTGTTATGCAGTCGTGGATCGGAATTATCTTAGAATCGAAGTGGCGATCCACTTCGATTCTGATCGACCTTAACTCATTGTCCATTCGAGTTCCTTATTATTATCGAGCCGCTTTTTGTTGTTACTTAGTGGACATGTTATACAATTGAGGCCACGCGTGCTGTATGAAGCAAAACAAATTAAATTAATAGTCATATTTAAACGAAAACATGTGAGTATACATCTCAAATTGCTTTAATATTTTAAGTGTTTTTGTTTCCTATTTAGGTAGGATTTATGTGACAAATAATAAGAATATGTAAGTGTAAAGGTCTATCTAATGTTCACGATGGAAATTATTTTATGTAATCTAAATGAAAAACGAAAAGATGCTGAACAATCCGATAAAAGAATAACGATTATAAAAATGACTGATGATCACGTTCATTTGGCAGCAATTACGAATAGGTAGGTAGGTTACTTAGTGTAAAAAAAATCAAACGAAATAAAAATAATGGATAATTCCACTTCGTCCCCGAGAGATTGTCCTCGGCGGGTAATTACATCGTAAAATGTTGTAAAATGAAAATACTTTAAGTAGTTGAATAGGAAAGAATGGAGAAAGCAAAAATTAATGTCACAGGATTATTTATTATTTGTAATAAAATAAAAACACAAAAATTTCACAAATAATATTCAAAATTACATGCCGTGCACTTTTGAAAGTTATAATATGAAAATAAATCCGTTCTACTTCTTCTGGAGAGTATAAAATAAAATGTTGATGCTTGAAAATGTCCACAGAGTGCCTAGTGTAGTAAGGAAGTAAAAAAGTCCGAATGAGAGTAGTTTAGTTCCTTCTGGTTTATTCAGTATTCTGAGAAATATAGTAATGAAAGTCCGGTTTTGTTTGGGGCAAGTGTGATGCATATCACAAACGTTCAGATAACATCTAGTCCAGTCGTAGTTATATCTTATCGCACTGGTACATTATACACTATGGAATAATATGTTCCTGGTGTCTAACAAGTCTGTATTTCCGGGCTCATATAACCCAAATCTTTTCAAAGTTAGAATGAAAAGGCTTCTGGGTGAGCTCGCTCCATCATAGGCCTCATCTTCGCTACGCTACCCAGCTGGTTGTTGGCCAAAAGCAAACCCATCTCTAATAAAAACAAATCATGTCCTCTTTATTAGTGAAATGTTCTCCGAAAATAAAAAATGTCATCGGTAAAATATTAGTTACTTTACTTTTAAGTAATATTTTTATCGAAGATCAGTTTAATGATAGTGCAGATATCGTTAGTGTATAAGGTTCCTAACACTTCCCTGCGGAATAACAAATTTTTTGAATAACAGTTTAGATCTAGAAGACTGGATAGTATAATTATCTGAAATCATTATATTTATTTTATTTGTGTCTACCATTATATTAGTTTCCTATGCAATAAAAAAAACGAAATCATTTTGTAGGTTTTTTCGAAAAACTCAGTAATTTTCTTTTAAAATTTTTCAAACAATACAGGTAGGTACAAATATTATGTAAGAACATCGCACAAATAGAACAATATATTGTGTTAATTGGTTTTTTTTTTAAAGAAATTTAAAGAAAATGTATGACTAAACGAGTACATAATTAAACAAAGAAATAACTTTTATCCAAAGTCGATAAGAGATGATTGAACGAATCACGTTTTACCGAATCCAACGCCGTCATTATTCACTCAATAATAATATTCCATATTGTATTGTATGCCTGCCCACGACAAAAGTATTAATTCGATTATATATTTCGCAAATTGTTATCGAATTGAATGATAATCGATATTGAATAAGCCGTTGAAAGGCATACGAAATCAGATTATGTCTGTCCGAGATGAAAGTTGCTACTTTGCGACCTTCTCGTTTCAATTACGTGTATATCGAATTATTAAAAAATAAACAATGTCTGTTTATGTTGTTAACGATTAGCTCTTTTCAGTAATAGGTGAACTAAAAAAGGCTTCTGTATTGAAACGCAACGAGGGAATCGTTATCGCGATCAGCGATTCATACTTGGTTGCGTGATTATAACAGTTATTTTTTGATTCCTGTAGTTTACGTTATTGTGATCAGTGGAGCAATGCGAGCGTTATCAAGCTGCGGTCACAAGTAATGAGTAGATACTACCGGAGACTGGGTTTCCAGGTCGACATTACATTTCACCTTCTAACCACAAAACCAACAGTATTTCTTAAATAATCATAATTTCAATCAGAGGTTAGGATGCTTGTCTTGACGCTCTGTTCCAAAGTTTCCGGGTTCGATCCCCGGCAAGGTCAACTTTGGAAAAGAGTTTTTCAAAGTTGCGATAAGTAGTCATTTGGGTAGCCCGTCTGGCGGCAGTAACCACCCCCTTACAGAAGAACCACTGTGAAATAACAGCAAGTCTGCTGTTTTGTTTCGGTGAGTGCATATGGGATGCTAGAGCTCATTATCCTATCCCTTCCCGTATCTAATCCTTAATCCTAATATGTAATCCAATCCTAGCCACCTACCATCAAGTGGTCGTCAGCATGTCTGACCTTAATATAAAAAAAAAATCGTTATCGTATAGATCTTTCTTTAAATAAAGATGTCATCATCTCTGTGCAAATGACTTATTTTATATGTTTATGCATCTATGAAGCTTTTAATAGGTTATGTTAGGTTAATTAGGTTTAATTTTATATTAACTAGTTTAGGGGATGATGGGGCTGACATGCCTTTCTAAGGTAAAAGCCCCTAAATAACAAAAGATAATAAAAAAAAAAAAATCTCTGTGCAAAATTAATGTGTGAATGCAATCCAATGCTTCTTTGATATATTTTTGTAGCCTTCAATAATATCTATCTGTTTCCCTAAGGTTGTTTAAACCCAAAAATTCAATGACCTAAGTTCCAAGTTCTTTAAGAAGTTTTTGAAAAGCTTAGCTTCAATTACAAATTATCAAATTGATATTGAGTAAAATAATTACCTACAATTTGCGCCCACTTAACAATTGTGCTGTAAGTTAGGTGTGTTTAACAACTCCATTGATTTATTACTATGATTAAAATAGTCACATAAATATCCCCCTCCTGCTAATAAGCCTACTTACTTATTAGCAAACCAATAAGCGATTTCTAATAAACTAACACGCTCCAAGAGATCGTTAAAAAGAAAGTGAAAATGCCTGTCGCATTCGAAGGTCACGACTGCCTCGACAAGGGTCAACTTTGGTCAACTCTGGGTTGCAGTGTTGACCATACGGTCATTTGTTGAATAATTGAATAAGCAAAGCGACCCATGACATGCGAATTTATTCAGTGCGTTATGAAACAATATTTGTGTTAACCTTCAATAAATTTGTACACAATGTGTGTGTTTGAATGTGTGTCTGTTTGAGCTGCATTACTTGCTCATGGTGAATATTAAATTGAAATTGATCTCGGTGTGCTGTCTACCATTTGCGACATATTTCAATTATTCAATATTTGATATTTTTAATATGTTATAAACATTTATTAAAATACCTATATTTGTTTATTAAACACTAAACGACCCTACCCCCGGCTTTTTACGATTGCAATATTTTTCTGGCTCTTTCTATCATGAAAATAGTATCTAAATTCGTTGAGTGGTTTGAAGAAGTAAGCGGAAAAACAGACAGAAAATAAGAGCGATTTTTTTTATGAATAGATTCTACCCGCAAAAGTGAAAAAACTATTTTTTTTTTCAGAGTGAAGTGAAAACGAGTGAATGATTTTTTTTTTTCTATTTTATAATCCGATTTTTTTTATTTAGTATGACGAGATTTAATCGTTTTCAAATCATAAAAACTTTATTTGGAAAGTTTTTTTTTTTCCTATGTGTGTGATTTTGTAAATAGTGCCAAAATGTAGGAATAATTTCGCTAAGGAAATACGATAATAATGAAGTTGTTTACTTTTCCGGTGTTACAATGACAGATATTGTTGAAGTGAGTAGGTAAGTAAAGTAAAGTAAAGTAAAGAGGTGCGAAGTGGATGTGGCTGGCGTTGGCGTTTCTTTGACTTGACCGCGTCTCGCGGATGTGCCGGACAATCGTTCCCACGGTCACATAATTATTATTAAAGTAATATTAATGAATTTTTATATTTACATGTGACGTTTACATGAAACACTAGCTGTGTTAATTCAAAAGAAGTCAGATTCTCTCTCTTCACTCTTTTCCACCGAATTTTTTAATTTTAATTTAGTGTTCCTTCTTACTTTTTTATTTACTTGGCCTCAAGAATTGGACTATAAAATTTAAAATTATAATAAATAAATATATTTAATTAGTGCGATCCACAAAAAAAAATCTAGGTATAATACGTTTTAGGTAAACTATATTACCTAGTGTAAGGTCTCTCCGCAGAAATATAAACACATTTACTTTTACAAAGATATATATTGTTCGATCACTTATGATTACTTATTTTAACAAATTCACTTTCAAAGTTCAAACGTGTCTGCTCGATACCGCTCACCGACCGGGAATGCCCCGTGCCACTTCTGCTCCCGTCCTTCCCTTATCGCGGACGTGACGTTACCAGAATAGTCAATGCAGTTATTTTTTTAATTACATTTAATTCCGAAGAAAACAATAAAACCTTACACTAGTATAGATTAAGTCCGCCCCTAATGAAATTTGCTCTATCTCGTCATCCTACTTGACGATGGACAAACAAATTGTTAACTTTTTAAATAATGTTTTCTATCGATTTTACCCATAATTTATGTAACACACTAGAAATTTAATTATGAATGGAACTAACTTTCATTTTATCGGCTATATTTAGAATGCATAATTATTTAAAAGAGTATTTGTATCTCAATGGGATGTGGGTGATGTGGGGTCAGCTGTTGGTGACATGACCGACGCAATCGAATATCTGTTGCAAGTCTTTTACAAGAAAAAAAAAACATTTGTAGAGGCTAATATATGCTGTTAGCACTAAAAAAAAAATTTTTTTTTAAAATCGTGTGAAGGTCTGCACGGCAGGTACATAATTTTATTTTTAATTTTTAATGATATTTTTTTTAAAGAGCCTTGGCGTTGGTAGCTTTGACATCGTTTACTTCACCGAAACACATGCTGTAAGGACAGCACGGTGCGAAACTTTGTATGCCCTGCCACTACCATTAATTGAAATTATTATATAGTAAATTTAAATTTTAAAAAGTATTTTAAATTTGAAAAACTTGTCTAAAAATAAAAAATAAAAATCGATACAATGTTTATACAATATCGGCGATGTTATGAGTCAGTGCACTCATAACGTCGGTTATATACCCAAGAGACAGTCCGCTGCGTCAGTGCGAGCACGCAACGCCCGGAGAAAGCTCCAGCTAGTTCTAGTTGAAGCTAAATATTTACATCGAACCGATATCGACCACACCTCTCACCTCGCCGGTATCAAATACAACTATGTACTTCAAACCATTTGTTCTCGTTTCAGGTGTCAGTCGGTAGAATGAGCAGATCGCACTGACGGCAAGCGAGGTAAGACATTGAACTACCCACCCCACAGGACAGTTGATCTTCGTCTTCGAGCTTTCTGTAAAAGCGTGCCGTCAGACAGTAATAATGTTAATGGCTATATAATAAACCTAACGACAGATCAACGACGTGTCCAATATAACATTATATTGTAGTCCAATAAACATATCTACCGATATTGTTGCGATTTTTTTGTGTCGCAATATTATGATTGATATGTTGCATTTTTTTGACATTACTTATACGCTAACGCGAAGTGTAATTTTCCCAGTGAACTTAAAAGATATATTATTTCGATGAATTTTCCATAATGATTTGCTTCCTTGGAATAAAAAATCTCTTAAACTTAATTTTTTTTGTGTAGAAATAATTGTAAACTTTATTTTATTGACTTAAGTGTGTTGTTCTAAAGTTAAATTATTACAATATGTATGTTAAATTATAAAATAAAACTGTAATTGGCTATTGTTTGCGTTGTAATAAATTACACGGTTACTGTGATCTTAGTCCAAGTTAATAGTGCTATAGGTTTAATAATAAATAAAAATAAATATACATATTATAAAATACAGTGACTGTCCGCCTTTGTCTGTATCTCAGCTAGCTTATTTTAAACACCCAACGGATTTTGATACGGTTTTCACTAATAGATAGAGCGATAAACGAAGAAGGTTTGTTGTATATATAAATTTGCACAAAATAACTATCTGTGAGAAGTTGGGGGTAGGCCGCTAGTTAAATATAATTTCATCAAGTCGACACACCGTGAGCTTGTTGTTGAGCGACGCGTGTGTTAATAAAATAGGTCTGTCTGTCTGTACGCGATGTACAGTTATTTCTGATACATATAGAGAGATAGTAGTAATAATAATATAATAATCTTTATTTGTACAAAAACACATTTTTTACGCGAGCTTAATTACACATATTGTTAGTGAATGCAAGTTTTAACATAGGTATAATGTTATAGTTCTCTAACTTCCAAACTAAGTTGGACACCTGTATCTCGGGAGTCACAACTATATGAAAGTATAATCACTAAAAAAGTTACTTATATGAAATAAATAAATATATAAATAGTAGTAATAGTAATAGTAAGCGTCGTCAATAATTACCGACCACCAACATCGCAACATTTTCAAGTATTTTCTGTAATCGATCGATCGATCGGTGTCCTGCGGCGGTTAACATTTTTGCCACCCAAAAACACCTTACTTTTACAACGCAAGATTATTGTTGTCAGTGATCGACATATTATATCCATTTCTAGCTCGCAATATTGTCTCGCTGAATACTTCCTGTAACTTTAATAAAACATATGTTATTTTGTTCACCGTAACACTTTCTATTTTTTTTTAATGTAATTGATGCTAGTTTTAATGAGTTTCCAATCGAAAAGTTTATACACGTTGAACTGGTTGTTTTATAGCCGCATTATGTAAACAGGGCAGCGATTTTAAAATCGCATACACGTAAATCAGGAGTGCCCTGAATGTTTTATACAATTGACAAAGTGCGTTCGCGATTTAATTTATTTTTTTCTATATAGGTAGTCAGACAGGCTGACGGCCACTTGAATGTAGGTGGCCTATAACACAAGCGTCGCCACAGTTGCTGAAGTGCGCTGTCGACCTTAGTACGAATACCTTAGTATAAGTGTCGCAGTGGTTTATGAGCGCTGACCTTGAATGCGCAGTATTCATTTTTTGGATCTGTTATGGCGGGAGTAGAGTGTACACCTGCGCAGACATCCCCGCCAGTTTTGTCGAGCGCTCATAAACCGTTGCGACACTTATACCTAGTAGTACGTACGGAATAAGGAACCGTCTTATAGAAGCTACTTCTGTAAGAGGTTGATTAATAAGGTAAATTTGCTTGAATTTGGTATTTACTTTAAAAAATACTTAAAATGAAACGGTCTGGAAATAACAACTCTGTAACACGGGGCTAAACAATAAATGCAATTGTTCCAAAAAAGGAAGCATTATGTAACTGACCTCAGACGTTATTCTCTGTCAAATTAGACGATATTTAGACTACAAATGTTAAGCACTTCTAAAACAAACGCTCAAAGTTGAGTATTGTGTGCGCGACTGCGCGTGCGCCGGCGGCTTTCTACGCGCGCCCTGAATAAAGGCTCAGTTAATGCTCAGTTTATCCGCTTATCGGCGCTTAGGCTCGCCAAAACGGGCGAGTCGCGCGACGCTCCCAAATCGGCGTTGCCGGTATGGTAATGGACCTCACCAATGTTTATTTCACTTACTTAGCTTGCCCTATACCGATACCACTTATTCTCACTTGACTTTGCTTGGCGGCCCTTATCACGGCGTGCCATGGTGTGTGTGCAAACACTTTACTTGCATATAAAATGAAAAAGGTTCAATTGTATTGATTGAAATAAC
The DNA here is from genome assembly GCA_936446665.2 of Synanthedon andrenaeformis. Lineage (NCBI taxonomy): Eukaryota > Metazoa > Arthropoda > Insecta > Lepidoptera > Sesiidae > Synanthedon > Synanthedon andrenaeformis. The sequence goes on from OW387797.2 coordinate 136,135, forward strand.
ATTGTCTCGAAGCAGGTCTATAGTTTTGCAAATTGACACTATCTTGTAGGACTTCCCCAAACAACATACTTATTAAGTAACATTATAAGAAGAAGAGAATATAAATAGAAGTACTGAGAACGATAAGCGAAAGCTGTAATATTTCGTGCACTTAATGAGGGGCAAAAGATACCTTGTTATTCAACTAGAAAAATATCTTGGTTGAAGAATTTAAGAAAATGGTTTAATGTGAATACTCGTTACCTCTTTCGTGCAACAGCTTCCAAGGTTAAGATAGCCATGATGGTCGCCAAACTTCGTTGAGAAATGTCACCATAAGAATAACAAGAGAGTATGCAAATAGTTTAATGACCAATTGACCATGAAAGAGAATGTTACGGAATACTTGACCATGTCTTATAAACCAAATCAGAATAGAACACACGGCAGAACAGTTGTGCATTGCCACTAATAATTAAAATGACTTGATCATCCGTTGTGACGTGAAGCATCATTCGATCAAACTTATTTTACAACAGTCTACTAAGACTAGATAGCAATTATCTTAAACTTAAAAGTTGAGTTTAAGACTTAAAGTTTAAAGTTTTAAACTTAAGTGATAGGCACTTTTAAGTGGAAATTCTATCAGTTGATGCCTACGTAATCGACAATACTTTGTCATCAGTAGTCAGTACTTTGTCGTCCAATTTAAATGTTGGATAGGTCAGCACTGTCCTTCGATTGCTTCACCATTAGCGACCCGCGACGAACTGTTCTGTTACGAGTACAACTATGACGTGACCGATTTGCGGTCGCGGAAACTTTTTCAATATTTCCTACTTATTTATTCATTCCTTTGTGAATTTCTTACCAACTCGTATTACTAGGGTTTCCTTGATTATTCTAAGTAGTGATCTAACTAAGAGCTCGCTGTACAGGGCTTGTTTAGCAGAATGATTCCTGAAGCCGGAGACATTGAAAAAATAGCTAAGACGAACTCGCAGAGTAAGCTGTATGGCTTCCAAAATTGTAGTATTCAGTGATGCTGAATACTACAATGATGCTAAATATATAGGTAATGCAACAGTGTGACATTACGACGAACATTAACGCATTTAAAGTAGGGTCGACTTTTAAAGTACCGTTTTCTAAGTAAGAATTGTGTTAATCGACTTTTTCAAAAACTTAATTCCTTGGATTTGTTTAAATTAACCGTTTTCTCTTATGGTGCTGAGACGTACACTCTTGAGATCAGCGGACCGGAAAACAATTAATGGTTTCTAGATGTGGTGCTTAAGATTCCGTTAAAAGCTTCAATTCTAAAGAAACTCACCAAAATAATAGCTATATTTTATTTAACTTGCTTCGATCAACTTTGTAAACTTGTTTCGATAAAGGTAACCCATGGATGTTTCTAAATGCCAGAAACGGTTGGTGCGACGTTATCTGGAAAATGGTGCTAATGATTTTGACACTTAGCAATGAGAATTTTGAACTGCTTCAATTAGCAGTACAATTATTCAATCTATACTATATACTTATATTATATATACTATATACTAATTTTTTCAACATTTTAAATTTGTATTTTTGTATGTTTGTAATGAATAAACTCAAAAAGTACTAGACCGACTTTAAAAATTATTTCACCTATAGAAAGCTATATTATCAGCGAGCAACATAGGCTATATTTTTTAAAGTTACGCGGACGAAGTCGCGTCCAACAGCTAGTAACAAATAATAACGGTCAGCCTGTCTGTCGACCTAAAATAAAAAACATTTTTGAATTCGATTCAAAGTTTGATTGATTGTTTTGGTAGAAATAGTATAATTATTTTGGTGCACGAACGCAGACTGTGTCCGTGCGGTATGAAAGTGCAGCCGCTAATTAAAATCAGACATAGCACAGTTGCTTCGGAAAGCGGAACCGACGATTGCATTGCGTCACCGTAACGTGATCTTGACGCCGGATGATACATTTGGCAAATTTTTCACTTTTATTTTAATTGTTCTCGACCATCCGCTGCTTCTTATGCAACAAAAGCATTAGACACATTCAGCTTTAACCAAAATGAGATGTTTCCGCAGTCAAATTAATCTGGCTAAGATTTTAGTTGAGACTTGCTGCGGTGCTAGGCGATGACCGTCAACGTACGATTTTTAATCCAAACATTGGCGACTTGACTACTCATAGTGTCGCTGTACTTTTTTAAGATCGTATTGTTACATTAGCAATATTTATTTGCTTATATCTTTATTCTAGTTTTCTGTCCCAACGAGGCGGTATCTGATCTTCATGAGGGATATATCAATAATGTAATGGATCAACCCCTACAGATGGAGCTGCCATTGAAACTAACATCTCCAAAAGAAGTTCAGAGTGTGATCTCGAAACTAAAAGAGAAATCAGCTCCAGGATCCTCATTACTCCCAGGGTTCTTAAGGAACTTCCTAAAAAGGGCATAGTCTTGATTACTATGATTTCATACTATCCGTACCACTAGAACATCTCCCAGATTGTGATGATTTATAAACCAGGAAAACCGGCTAACCAGGCTTCTTCATACCGCCCAATAAGCTTATTACCGGTAACGTTTAAAGTGTAAAAAAGATCCTATTGAAGAGATTGATCCCAGGGTTGGAAGATCTCAAAGTTCTCCCGGACCATCGGTTTGGTTTCCGTCGAGGCCATTCTACTGTTGAGCAGATACATAGAGTATGTATGGAGTATGGAGTATCGGTCCTGTTATTTTGTATTAAACCACACGTGTGTTTTGTTTGTCGTCTTTGTATACGCTACGTTTTGATGCTCATTAAAATACTATAATGTAACGTGTGGACGCCAGATGGCGTGGGCAGATGTCCGACCGTTGTTTTTTCTCATCACATCGTGAATCAATTTATCATACATTATCATGTTCACATTGTTCTGGGAGTCGCAAGTGGGCGATTGTTTTTCAACTCAATTTTGATATCAATTGTGATGTAAGTAGGTACAGTGGGCTAATGGAGCAGTTTCATATGGATCGCTTATAGTTAAAGTAGTTTATGACTTGAAGAAAAACGTGTTGTAGGTATTTAGTTTATATTAATACTAACTATAAAGAGTACAAATAAAACTTTAAAATTTACCTACGTAAATACGTAAGAAATATTTCTTTTTTTTTCATAAATAAAACACACATTAATCAATACTAATATTAAAAAGAGATAGGTAATGTTTACATAAATGTAACTTTGATGCAGATACACACTTTATTTTACTTATATGTATGATAACACAACATTCTAAATTTATTGACTAACATATAAAAATCATTAAAAATATATTAGAAGAGCGTCAGTAGCGTTTAGGTATGTTGACTTATTTTGAAGCAACTTTTTTCATAATGGAGATCAATACGAATGTATCTGAATCGTGCATTTTATAGTTATGAAAATGGAACTAATTTCAAAAATGGAAAAATAGTTCCACCACTATATAGTTTTGGTACAGTGAAGAAATCTTTCGTTTTCGTATATGGTTATGAAATATGGTTACGAATGTGGCTAAAGGGGTTTAAATTATTGATATTCTATATACCTACCTAAAACCAGCAAAATATGTAGGTATAGTGGAATCCACAATATTTACTTGTTTGAATTTGTGTGTGCGTTTTCAAAATACGCTTGTAGACATTTGAAATAGTTCATACAGCTAAACTTTGTAAATAATATACTTAGTTCTAAACATTTTTCTGTAACGTACTCGTACACCAAATGGCACTGTGGGCTACGGACACATTACTATGTATATGGCTTCCGTTGCAACGCCCTTAGGCAGTAGTTAAAGAGACAAGAGTTAGCGTTTTTTATTAAATAAGCGTCGAATGTTTCATATTAAAAATTATATATTGTCAAAAAACATTTAGAATTTTGTATTTTAAACTAAAAAAATCGAATCTATTTCAAACTAACTTAACCTGGAAACGATTTCATATTAGGCCTTCGAAGAGTACGTAGAATTCTGGTGGCACTTGGCACTACTGTGCTGAATGGCTGTGCTAAATTAGACATCTTAGTATTACGTTCTGGTTACTACTTCATCTTTAAAACATTAGGGAATTAAGAGTTGCGACAGAATAATAATTTAACAAGATCAAGTAAATTAAGCAATTTTAATTATTTTTTTCACTGTGATCGTTCTATATTCGACCTTGTTCATTAGATAGACAAAAATGACAGTATTAGTTGTCTATATTAATAAGGAAATTTATGTTTCCTTTCATATTATGCATGTTGGTTGCATCTGTACATCTGTAAATGCTATAGTGCACCAAGTTTCAAAATCGTTTGTAACTTGTACGTTGACGACTACTTCGTCGTCACCTTGTTTGCATCGGAAACATAAAATTCAACATAAACAAATAAATATTGTTGACTACAACGCATCAAAGTTCCGCATTTTTTTATAAATATACTTATAAGAGCGCGCTTTGTTGATGCCTTAACCAACTAAGTAGAATAAACTTTTGTGAGAACGTTTAGGTGGTTGAAAGACACTTTCTATTGAGTCCATAAAGTATTTTTGCTTTGTTTCAATGTTTTGTTTGCTCCGTTTGCACTGGTTAATGCGATAATGTAATAATGTCGACCGCACTCTGGTAACCAAAGCAGTCGAAAGCGAATATATGTGTCTTGCGGACTGCGGTGGCACCTCCATATTGCGGTATTTTGCGGTCGGACACTATGAGAAACCACTGGCAGACATTACCTGGTTCTGTTCGGATCGTATTTCACACGTTTTTGCAAACGTTTTTCTAATGCGATCGGCGTTTGGCCTCAACAACGCTGTGCTCAATATCGTTTTATTAGCATTGTCCCGAACGCGCCTTCCGGGATCGATGCCATTATCCTTCCCTCTTATCCTTAATGCGCTTCCTTATCGAGGATCGAGAACTAACGATCCTCTACTACTTTGTATATTATCCTCTCGCCTTCCCATTGTGCTCTCAGTATGGAATGGAGTTGATTAATGATAGCATTAAGTTGAATTAAGATTATCCTAGCCGTAATTATTAGACTCGCACAATCCTTAAATAGAATGAAGTGTAGTTTGCGCCGGCGCAACGTCGACGGGAACAAAGTTATCCTTTTGTGAATCGGCATATGAACGATGTCATCTGTCAAGTCCAAGCTTCAGAAATATAATATAGATCTGTCAGGCGACGACCATAAGGGAGAAACAGACTGAAAGCGGTAAGGGGATTAGACGTGCGTGTGTGAATAGCGCAAAGCCGAACACCAATCATCCTATTAACGCAAACTCGACGGGAGCAATGCACTTAATAGATTGTTGAGCGATTTAGAACGTTGTCCTAGCCACTCGTCTCTTACTCGTCGATTGAGTCTCAGACATATATTATAGTACCGAGAACACACCGAGAACGAGTCGGTAATGGGAATACGATAAAAACTTGAAACTAAATTATGAATTTAACGCAGGACTTCGAAGGCCTGAACCATTATATGTACTCGCATGTATGTACATAATATCATGTGTAGTATATACGTAGTATACCGTTGACATAAATTCAAGCTATCTGTTCGTGCTTTCTACAAAATGTATCTCAGGGAGATGCTTAGAAATGAATTCAAAGAAACAAACATACTAACTGTATTTTCACAGTAATTCTTGCATGTTTACAAAATGGAAATAATGGTTCGAGTTGTGCTACTGTGATACCTTATAATATTTGATCAAGAATTTGCGTAAATGGAGGATTTTCTTGCGCCTGCTCAACTTGACCTATTCGTAGAAGCACGTGGGCACGAGCAATACGTTAGGTGAGTGTACTTCGTGTGACAATGGACGATCATAAATTACGTCGGCCCGCTCATGATCTCACAGACATGCCTCGTAACAACATTAAACTTTAAATATAATATCAGCGCGATTAAACCGACACAAATTATGCTCCCGTCCGCCCCTTGCTTTCCGTGCATTCGCGTGTCGTGCTCCAACAGTTCATTCCGAGCAATATTCAAATGTCAACCGTTATTAATAAGGGTTAAATTCGTCTGAGGGTACGTGGTATGTCATGCAAAATATTGTCCCAATTTGGTGTAATCGATTTGAGTACAATTTCCGTGTTATTGTACCGTATGGGAGCGGTACCGGTACCGATCCGCCCCGCCGTACACCGCACACCGTGCACCGGCATAATATATCGCTCTCAATTCACAATTACGACTTTAACAAGTATCGCTATTCACTATAACGCTGCGTTATCACTATCACTATCATCACACATCATCACACTGTTGATATTACCGTTGATTGATGTTGATATATACCAAAATGAAGTGAAATTGATGAAAAACGAGTATGTAAAAATGACTAGTTGTGACTCGTGACCCGCAGTATCACCTGCTGGTGTTGGATCAACTACTAAAATAATTAGTAATGGCTACTAAATGAAACCTCAAAATAGCAGAATTTCTGATTAAATACCTACATGTGATTCTATACTTTTATTATGTATTCTTTACAGATTTTTATGTACCTATTGTACAAGGAATAATGCCCTACGATGATGTATGACGTTGCTCTTCGAGACGGAATTCTGAGGCTCACGTACAATGTTCACGACTCGTCTCGTATATGGGCACACAATGCGGTTCTGCCGCGATTCCCGCTTTTTTGCTCATCACCGCGAACACCATAAACGTGAGCCGGATTTAAGAACTACATGATGATCATGCGATAACGAACCTCCCATCAAAATGAGGCCTCACACATCTACCTAAAGATATCTGCTAAATTGACACGACTTTAGAGAAAATTGAACGAAATTAGTGCCAACTTTTGTAATCGCTAATTATGGCATCGACTTCTTATTCATAGTCTCATTTAAATGAATACCTGTCGCGGTTGTTAATGGTTCGCGGTAAAGAAATCGGCAGCCTTTGTGTCATAATTACGCACTGTCAAACCGACCTTCGTCAGACTTCATTAGTTGTCGTTTTTAACGAACCAGAGAGATAAAATACGGCCCTTGTCCGACATGCAAATCAGTTTTACATATCCGAGTAGATATGGCGAGATTCTTTTGTGTGTCTGAGTGTCTGACGGTCAAACGCTTTCAGACCACCCTCGATACAAATATGAGTAAAAGCAACTAAACGCGACTTTTGATTTTGTTACAGGGTAGCTGGCGACACAATGGCCTACTACCGATGCGGGCCGACGGCCACCATCGGCAACCGCACTTCGTGGGGTCCGGTTTCGTCCCCGGGCTCCGTAGACCCGAAGACCTTTGACAGACCGTTGAGCGGCAACTTCGACAGGATCTTCAACGCCTTCGAGAGGACCAACGCGTTTGAATACGTGAAGAACGCGTTCGAAGGGGAGAAGGAGGAGCGAGTGGTCGGCCACGGGGACATAGTGGTGAACAGGAAGATGAGCAGCAGCTTCGAGAGAGCGGACTGCGCGCTGGCAGCGCAGACGCCCTGCTCCGAGGACGAGGACTACTACAGAGAGAAGATACAGTACTCGCAGGCGAGGCAGCTGTTCCCCTTGCAGGAGGATCTGGCGGATTGGATCAATAAGACAATCGGTGGGTGTCTCATTTCCTTTCAGATCTTGTTACCTCTTCTCGCCTTAACTACTCAACAAGTCATCATGAAATTTTGCATACCCATTGTCAGGAATACAAAAAAGTACTGTTCTTTTTGGATCATATAAAAATAAAAATCCAACGCCTTGCAAAACTATAACAGCAATAAAGATAGAATTGTTTATATATTTTGTCAGGCGTTATATTTTTAAACGCGAAAGCGAGCACCAGCTAGTTTTTTTATAAAGGGTAGCAGACAAGTAAGAATTTGTCTTAAAGAAATCTGTATACGCACGTGAGTAGTTAATTACTATTAATTATAATTGTGTCCGACAATTCATTATTGATGGTGATCAACTGTGGACAGTAATTAAGTAAATATAAAGTTATTAAAATGAATGATGTTACAACAAATGAAGTTGAATTGTAACAACGCAGTTTGACAGGTAGTTGTATCATACCTCCATATAAGTGCGGTGCGGGCTAGGTGCGGGCCTCTAGCGCCCATTGTGGGCGACAGCTAATCAATAAGCAATCATTTTTCACATAAATCTTAAGTTATTGCGCAGCGTCGGCTCTGCAGCTCTGCTCCATGTCTGATGGTCACTGTCATGTCACCGCGATATCGGCGTTCTCACGAGTTTCCTCAATTGCAAACTCCTAGCGAAAATGGTGCAACGAGATTTAAACTTTAAAGTAGAGTTGCACAATGTCCAAATTGAAGCAAATCTTAATTAAGCCTGCGTGCATTTATCGCAGGCGTTTCACACTTTCATGCAAGAATGGGTTCGTAATATCTTCTCAATATTCAAAGAAATCGTTTATAATTTTAAATGTAACGCGATGAGCATAATTTCAATCATTTACCACAATATGTACTTATGCCATAGGCCATAGATGAAGTATTATACTAAGTAATGAAAATAATGAAGAATGGAAATTCAACGCCTGACAAAAATATCGTATAAATATGAACAATAAAGATTTAATAAATATTTTAACACCTAAAAAAATGGGTGTGGACAAAGTCGCGAGCAAAAGCTAGTTATTGTATAAAAGCTTTTCGTAAGTTATTTTAAGTGAAATAATTCTGTCATAACAATTTTTTTTTTGTTAATTAAAATGGATATGAAAATTAAAGGAGACACTTATACAATGTTGTAAATAAATGTCATAGCATAGCAAAAAGAGGAGGGAAGGATGAATATACGAAGACCCGATCTATTTTATTTGCTAAACGATTGGCCCGAAGCCAGGGGTTGAAACTATTGGCTTTGCTATCTTTGGGGTTGCCAGTAACGAGAAGAACAAAATCGCGATTTGAAGATTAGATAAACATAGTATATTCACATTTTGGCATTTGGTAAACAAAATATTGTTGGCGACGTTTGTATTCCTCTTCAATTTGTTAGAAAGAGTCCTAAACCGCGATATATTCAAAGATATGTATCTACAAAAAAAAATTAGTCCAGACACTGATAATTTTTTTTTTCAATAGCACTTATTTAAAAATGTAAATTGCAAGTTTAATTAAAATTACGGAAGGCGTTTTCGATTGAGATTGAGAATTTATTTCTAAAAAGTTATCAAAATTTAGGAAAATATTATAATATACTCGTAACAAAATTATTTTATTTTCGATATTTCTTTTATTATTTGCTTTCACAAGCAAACCAACCTATTAAATAAATATCATGCTATTTGAAACGTTGGCCCATTAAACATATACCATTCATGTAGACATTTTTGTATATGTATAACGTGAACTGTCATAAGAAGCTAAGTATACATACTTAGACATCTAAGTACGTATACTTAGCTACCTATATTAGCCGCGGTTTCTTAATGTCGATATGCAAGTACCTAATACATATGATTATTTAGATTAGTAGTAAAAAATGGACACACGCTATCGAAGCTGATGATAGCCACTTAACACCAAGACAGCCATTTCATTTTCCTTACATCATTTTCCTTCGTAACAACCAGGAAATTTAAATACCTACTAAATGTGGTTTTATTATGCCAATATAAACAACTAGTTCGCACAAGTAGCTATTTGATTAAATACAATTAAAAATTACATAAATATCCAATTAATAACTTCATTGATCGCATTGCAGTACCTATTTACCTGAGTACTGCAGCGATTTATTTATTTTTAATTAAACACTATTGCATTTTAATATTAATTTCATATTAGAGATACCCAAATAATAATAATAAAGTCGTTTTTATTCCATATCTCAAGTGACATTAATTCAGTCCCACCGTGTACTTGATCTGCTAACAGTAACAGTCTCTTTACTCAGCGTCATTCCATTGAGTAGCTTCTAATGTCCATCTTTTAGGTTTAGGTCTTTTGAAAGAATTTTGCAGACTCAAATTTGGCAGCTATTTACCTATTCTTATTATAAAAATTACGTGTCACATCATCACATGTTTGTCCGCGATGAACTGAATCGATTTTGATAAAACTTCGTAACTATGTGTAATTTGGTCCAACTTAAAAGATAGGATAGTTTTTATCTCATTTTGTTTATTTTTTAGCAAATTATATAATATTATTAACATAGCTCCATCTGTTGATACTTATTCAATACAGCAATTATTTATCTGTGAGTTCCATAAGAATCTAACAGATGGCGGTGTAAGGTAATTTATCGGCTGGATTGAATAAAAAATTGCACCCGTGCGAAGCCGGGAGCGGGCCACTAGTATTATATAGATAAACGATAGAATGTAGTAGGAAGATTAATTAGCAATGAATACTAAATAAGCAGAGCAAATAAGGATATACAAACAAATAAAGATGTAATACACTCAGCTTATTACAATGACTCATTGTTTGATGTGCCAAAAATATTTATGCAAATGGTTGCTATTTATAGATTTATTGGCACTTACCTAGTATGAAAGTACCGCTACATAGATGACAACAATATTGCAAGCAGACTGGCATACTAGACCCCAGTGCGCCGTCTTATGAATATGCAATGTGTTGTTGATATGGGACTCCAATAAAAAGATATCTAGCGTGTGCCGAAGCGAGATCGTAATAAAAATCAGTTAAAACTTTGTTTGAGTTTTAGGTGTGAAACTTTTGTTTTGAGACACTGAGGAATTTTGGACGAGAAGATGTCTCGGAAATTCCCCAACGCTGGATTTGACGATAGTTCTTGATAGATTTGACGATTGGAGTGTTTGTCCCAAGTAGATGTAGGTATTCGTCAATTCCCAACTGTTACCGTGGTGGGCACAACATGGACATTATACACAACGTTCAGTTTGTCCATATTAAGGGCCACCCTTTGGGAAACTCGGTTGAGGCCATCGAGCATCGTGTTGAGGTCTCTTATCGACGTATTGAGAACAAGAAATCCAATTTGGATATCTTTTTGCTTAAAAGTATAACATGTAACACTGAAGTTAATAAGCCGTTGCATAATATGTGGTATAGATCGATAATTGCATTACGCTTACAGCTTTTAGTGTCGGAGTATCGGAGCTCCGTTACGTTCCACGTCCATTGAACGTTTAATTGCGTGCGATCGACACCCTTCCTTTCACCGTTAGTGCAACTCTATTTGGGTTAACTGGTTATCGTCTTCATAAAACCCATCGCCTTAATTCATTGCAATTGTAACAGGCCGGTCGAGCGGCGCCGAATCAACCTGCATACACTCACATAGTTGGTGATGTCTTCTTCGACAAATTTAGTGCCCACTCCCAGAACCGTCTCATGAAGTGGTGTCCTTGCAAAACGAGCTCACGCGGTTGGTAGTTGGTAGGTGACTATTATTTGTCGATATTTATTTATTTCACAAGAGTGGGCCGCCGGAGCCGGGGCCGCTAATTATCTGCAAAAACCATAGTCGATCGGAACCGGTTCCCGCGATCCTTGTCGCTAACCGAGAAGTGGCATCTCGGCCGTGTACTGCTTCAGATCGTTTGAGAAAATAAGTAAAATGCACTTTTCTTGAAATAACTGGAGTGAGATCAATGACACAATTCTCCGTTACCTTGTAGTCGAATCTGTATGACTGATTTCCATTTGATTACTGAAAAAATTTAATCAGTCGCTAACATAATATTACAAAAATAATTGTATTTCAAATCACTTCGGCGGCGTACGTAACCTGAGCTTCGTAACCAGTTACGATCGACTACTTTTTCGGCTTTGTACGAAACCTGTTGCGATCGAAAACTATTTTGTTCGTATATGACGTATGAAACTAGTTACAATCGAAGACTCTTAGTCCTTGTATGAAACCTCTCGGCTATATTATAATACCAACAAGTTGTTGTTTTGAATGACGGCTAGCCTACTTGACAGATGATGAAGCAGGCCCTAAGCGCGACAAGCTTTTATATCAATTAATAAATTGTGTAATACATGTACTAAATTGATTGGTTTGATTTAATTTAAAGTTTATTTTCTTCTTTTTAGGACACAATAAAAGCTTGTTTTTTTTTTTTAAAAAAAAACCATTAATTTATTTTTTATTTGAAAATGTTAGAACATATTATTATAACATAAATTTACCAAACTACGGCGGAAAAAATAGAAATATAATTTTATATATGTGTAAATATAGGTGTCACTTGTCATATTACTGTAAAGTTTTCATATAACAATAAAAGAGTTTTTGTTGGTTTTATAAACAGTAGAGAGGTTTCATACAAGGACTAAGAGTCTTCGATCGTAACTGGTTTCGTATTAGAACAGAATAGTTTTTAATCGCAACTGGTTTTGTATAAAGCCGAAAAAGTAGTCGATCGTAACTGGTTACGAAGGTATTTTGTATTTGAAAATAACAGAAATAAAGTTGCTGAAGATAAAATATATATAAAAACTATATGTTGCACGCGAATCCAATCACGTAACTTTATAAAATATAGCCTGTTACTTACTCGCTGATAATGTAACACTTAGGTAAAAGAATTTTTAAAATCGCTCCAGTAGTTTTTGAATTTATTTATTACAAACAAAAAAAATACAAATCTTTGTTTATTTTAATTAAAACTTACTATTATGTAAGTAAATGAATTTTCTAGTAGGTAAAAATCTTTAATGTCTGTAATGCCAATAATAACGAGGTGTTATTGGGGCTATCTCCGATCGGGCGTGTGTGGTCGCCGCCTGTCACCCAACAACTCGGATTCGGAATTCGGATACCCTTCACATAGTTTTATAGAGCCTTTTACATTATTTTACATACGAGCATTCGATCCAACCAACGTATATATGTACGTTGGTTTATCGGCGGGCAGTTTTGATAGATAAGGACAGCGTTTTAAAACTAATCAGTAGGAATAAGGCATTGAACATATATATTTTTAATATCTTATTTTTGTGAAAATGTCACCTTTTTGTATGTTGTATTTCAACATAAATTTATGTGCTGCTACTTCGAAAGTTAGATTATCAAATGTTCTGCCAGAAACAATGAAATAGGATCCAAATCATCGAAATAATATATCCAAATTGATTTATTACAATAGATTTTCATATCTAGACTAGAACAATATATTTAATAGAAATATTTATATTATAGCATTTAAAGCTTACCTACACTATAATAAACTCCGAAATACTATACTAAAACAATTCTATATCAATGTTCTCGACTTTGATGGAATAGTTAACGCTACATAGATGATTGGGTTACCTGTTAGAACACATTGTGTTCATGCGACAAGAAAATTACTTATTTTTAAACATGTGCAATCTAAACATATATCTACTAGGCTGTTCGAAATATTGATTTAATATTATACAAATAGCTTGAATCTATTGAGAGTAGCTTAAGTTTTAAACAAAGCGTCGCCTTACTTGACCATTCACAAAATACAATAGTAGATATTGATAACGAAGGTATGGCGGGTCACGAGTTCTAGTGGCCGCACACCTCAACCGCCGCCGCCGCCGTCGTGAAAGTTCACAGGGTAGCTGTTAATTATCGTTTTAGCCGTTGGCCGATATTGCGATATACCTACCTGTATGCCTAATGTCTATATCACACAGTGGGAACATTCTAGCGGTGGGAGATTTATGAGAGATTATTTACTATAGGTATATAAAATGGCTTGTCTTTGTCCTGCAATGACAAATAATTTCCTGGTACTTGCTGGTAATAAAAGAATCTTTATATTGACCTCGTTATTCTGAGCACCCAAGTATTGCGAAAATTTGTAACTGTACTCAACAGTGAGATTACGTGTCCGAGAGCAATAAAATAATATTGTTTACAGGTGGTAAGTGGTAACGTGTTAATTGCACAAAAAATAGGTTTCACATCGGTTATAACTAACGGAGGCTGCGATGCAGTACATTCTGGTGAAAAATGCAATGACTCTGCAGACTTCTCAATTGTGGTGATGTGGTGTCCGCAGGTATAACTTATTTGAGCGGTGAGAACTTCCTGGACGTGCTCGACAATGGTGCGGAACTGTGCCAGTTGGCAGCCGTCATCCACGACCGAGCGAGGGAAGCACTCGATCAGGGACTCATTGTGGGGGTATGTATGCATTTATTTCAATTCTATTGGTTCTGGTGGTGATGCTACGGTAGAAAAAAGCTAGTTGAACTATGTGGAATAGACCTGCGAAGTCGATAGTGATTGCTGTTAAAGGACGTACCCGCAACTGCAACATACCGAGCAACTGTAAAAGTGATTATGTATAAAAGATTATATATACGCAGTGACTTATTTCCATTCTCTCACATATTAAATACTAGCGACTCGTTCCCGGCTTCGCCCGGGTGCATTTTTATACGTAAAAACCTTCCCTGATTATCCATGAGTGAAGACAGAATTAAAATCAGCTCAGCCGTTCTCGAGTTTTGCGCTTAGCAACACATTTAGGGATTCATTTTTATATTATAGATAAATAAACAAGAAATGCAATTAATGTAACTATGTTATAAGATCATAGATAAAGTTTCAGTGTGATCAATAAAAAGCTAAGACAAGAGTTGAACTTGAATAACCAATGCGACAGTAGGCACAGGTTTCTTTGTAGCTTCTTTTCTTTCTCGTGTTCTAAAACACAGCACTTAGTGATGTATTGGTATGAATCGCTACTATTTATTTCAAAAGGACATAAACATCAAAACCTGTGGAATACGGCGTATGTGTTGTGTCTAGTGTGCATCCCCTAAAAACATCTAAATAATGGCAAAACCAAAATATTTTTCAGCCAGTGCCGCAGATTCGCGGTCGTTGCTGGCAGCGAGCGGCTCGTCGCAGCTTCTTCTCTCGGGACAACACCGAGAACTTCATCACCTTCTGTCGCGAGCTCGGCGTCCACGAGAACCTGTTGTTTGAAAGCGACGATCTTGGTATGACTAAATCTCTCACGAGTCACGACGAACACAGCACCACAAAATAACACTACCTACTTGCTTTGTCTATCTGAGAACTTGAAACGAATACATTATGCGCTGAACGCGCTAATTTTGTAAACAGTAGAACATGCAAAGTATCTGTATTAATATGTTTTAAATCCAAAAACATATACCTACCTAACTGTTTATATTATTAATTTTCTCTCAAGTTCAACTTGCTATGAAGTATGATTTTTGAGGTTAGGTATATTAAATTGAGATGATGTCTACAGTTCTCCACAATCAGCCTCGGCAAGTGATTCTCTGCCTCCTGGAAGTGTCCAGACTGGCCACGAAGTTCAACATAGAGCCTCCGGGTCTCGTTCAGTTGGAAAAGGAGATCGCGATGGAGGAGCGAGATTCGGGCCTCGACAGCGCCATGTCAGGTGCCGCCTGGCAGTTCAGAGACTCTTCGCCGATTGCTGAAGGTGACAGGTAAACAAACATATATAAGTTTCTTTATTAAAGATTCTATTTTGACTAATATACCTCACAGTCCATTAGGTATATATGCTATTTTCAATTTTAAAATGTACTTAAAACAGAATTAGGTATCTACATATAAAACAACACAAGCTTATAGTCGGGTTAAAGGAAAAATTCACAATGGATCACTTTAAATTAATCATTAGCAATTAATAATTTTACAGGATCTTTGTAAAGTACTGTGTTTTAATTTTTAGGCCTAACCCTGAACCTACACCGTTGACGCCCGAGGTCCCCGAACGTGAGTCCATCAATACTAATTACTTATGTATGAAACAATGAAAAAACAAATCGCTATGGTTAGACTAACATTTCGAAATTGATAATATTCCAGCTGAACTGTCGCTTCCTGACAACGCCGATGCGGAGAGCACCAAGTCCGAGGGCACCGTGGACAGCACCGACTCGGATGTGCCTCTCAAACCTACCAACGAGTTGGATAAGAGGGTACTTCCTTTTAATTTTAGGCGCGTTTTGCTGAATCGGGTTTACTTACTGTGGGTTTACTCGGGTCCACGCGACATCGCGCGCATTTTAAAATTAAGAAGTTTTCACGCTTCTATCTTTTTTTCCTATGAATGACCATAATTATTTGTGAAGGTACAATTGGTGACGCGGCTGATAGAGCGAGGTTGCAACTGTGGCTCCGGCAAATGCTCCAAACTGCTGAAGGTGAAGAAGGTCGGCGAGGGACGGTACAATATCGCCGGGAGGAACGTCTTCATTAGGGTACGTTGTTAGAATAGAACGTTTTTGTATTGGCATAAAGTAGGCAGCTTGTCTGGCGGCAGTAACTACGCTTTGTGAAATAACAGCACGTAAGCTGTTATTATTGTGTTTCTGTAAGTAATGGATGTCATCTCTTACCCTTAATTTTACTTAAATTGGTAGCGCAATAGGAGAAGCTGTGACGTTTCTTGTATTAACAATGTCGTCACTCTGCCTGCCTACCTTTACATAAAAAATATCGAATGAGAATAGACATGACTAAAGATGTTTTTCCTTCGTTTTCAGCTTTTGAAAGGTCGTCACATGATGGTACGCGTCGGCGGCGGCTGGGACACTCTGGAGCATTTCTTATCCCGTCACGAGCCATGTCAGGTGCGGTTGGTGACTCAGGGACGGCGCGGAGACGTTCTCCCCGTTCCGCTTCCGTCGCAACCCGTAGAACCGGAACACATCTCTCCCACCGGCAGCAAGGCTTCCCTCGCAGGCACAGTTTCACCCGTAGACAGTAAAGCTTCCTCGATTAGCGGCAAAACATCACCCACGGAGAAAAGCGGTAGGACCACCCGCGCCTCCAGCAAGGCCAGCAGCGGGAAGAGTTCTCCCGTCCAGGTGAAGCGCACCTCGACGCCGATCAAGACCTCCTCCGCCAGAAGCCTCAGATCCTCTTTGACGCTGCCTCTGAGGACCGACCCCGTTGACGGACGCCAGCCGAAGTCTCCCGCACTGCGCACTAGAAAACAATCGGCACCCTCTAGCTTTAGCACGCCGAGCACGCCGACCGGTAGGGTCGTTCGAACGCCGCCCGTAGAACACAGAAAATCACTCACGGCCTCTAATCCGCCGAACGCTCCGAAAAAGTCCAGAAGCATGAGCCTGGCCGTGGTGCCGACGAACGAGAAGAAGCCTTTCTGCGGAACGGACAGGTTGAACCAGGCGAAGAAGACGCGCAGTGTCAGCGCGGCTTCCACGCCCACTCGCAGCCAAAGTTTAGCCACCACGCCCTCGCACGAGACCAACGGCCGCGCGAAGAAGACTCGCAGCATGAGTCTGGCGAGTCCTTGCGCTGTGAGGCCTCTTAGCGGCGCCATTACGCAGGCCGCCATAGAGGAGAGCATCCGCCTGTCGCTGGCGGCCACCTTGGAAGACAGCAACCCGTGCCCCAAGAAGCCGTTCCTGCACATCAAGGCCAAGTACAGAAGTCCTCCGCCGCGAGAGGTGCCGCCGAGATAACGCGCGCCCGCCGCGAACCCACATTCCATTAGTTTTATTCACTTTGACGGCGAGTGAACCCATTTAGATCTCCGAAGAGCAATCTCGTTAATATTTCGAAGTAGTTTCTCGCTAATTAATTTTACTCTCTGACTCTAGGGAGACTAGTCATAATCAAATTTGTTTCTGTCATTTCTTCATATTAATGTAACGTGTTATGATATTATAATTTAATGATTTATGTGTTATAATAATGTTTAATATTTTTCAAGTTATAGGTACAATAATAATTATGGTTTAAGTATATTTATAAGGACGCAATAAATTTCTCTTAGCTATAGTACGAAATCTAAAAGTGGCCTCGAACGCTGTAGCGACCTCCACGGTACAAAATTCGTTGTATAAAAAGATTCACATATCCACTATTTTCATACGAGACAATATATTGAATATTTTTGCACTGACACTAGATAGAATGGAGTAATTAAATAGTCACAATCGTCCGATTACTAGCTCACTAGTGCATTTCCTAGTATTAATATGCCGATACCTTATGAAAACCATCGCTTCTAGTACCGTAATGCCCTTTTTAGTACATAATTAGATAGTGATATTAAGGGATAAGTGACATTGTATCAGGGACATATATTGTAGATGTATTGACGAATTAACAAATTGGTCCCCAATCCTATACAACAATAAGAGCTTAGCGTTGGCCCGTTAGTTTTAAATTGGCATAGGTCCGTGATAAAGAAACTGCCAATCTATCTACCTACTTACTTTTTGCAATATTGTGCCAACAGTTTTGATGTAATGTATGATAATAAACTTTTTAATAACTATTCATTACATATTTTGTTTTAATCATTTTGAATCCCAATATTTTCTATACTTACAAGAGAACGCTTAGATACAATACCATAAGTATAATTAACAATACAAATACCTACGAAAAGAAAATATATTAGTATGTATTCTTATATATTGTTTTGACAATAAAAGAAACGTGTGGTTTTTATGACACCACGATGCAAGTGAAACTTTTTCGATGCGAGCCATGGACGCCGCCATATTGGCCTTGGCTGCTCTGCCGAGCGCCTTTCACTTTGCCCACTCCGGGGCTGGCTGTAACGCGACATGCGATAGATAGACGAAAAAATTTGAGGCAATGGAATAAAAGTTTCACTAACTTATTTTTAATAGACAGATAGTAAGATTTAAAGAGCGTGGTTTGGCAGTAGTTTGATGCTCGTAGTATTAGCTTTTATTTAGCTATAAATATTAGTTTTGTGGCCTTATACTTGAACACGCAATACTTACACTTTGAGTGAGCACTGCTCTGTAGGTAGGTACAGATAGATACTATCACTTTGCTTTCTACGAAGATATGTTCCTCACCTATCCAGACTTCTTTTATAATTCTGTGTAAGTACTTGTGTTTTGTGATTACCTATTCCATATCTCTCACTCATGACTATAAACACTGGGTAGGTACCTACCTAAACTAAAGCAAGTCCAACGAGACAACGCAAAGAATGTAAAGAAACTTTGAAGGGTTGTCAAGATGGCTTCTTATACCTACCATGAAACAGAATACAGTCCTGGCCTATTCGTGTGAGGGCAAAAAGGCCGGGTTTGTTTACATTTTTCGAAATTTCTTCTTGGTTTTATTATACCTACTCTGCGTTTGCACTCATAAATAGGACAGCTCCTCGAGACAGCAGGTGTGCTGTTGTGTTTTGATATGTGTATGTATATTCCCTATAGAATCCAACACCGCTCAACAGATTTTGATGACATTTTCAGGCAATCTTCAGATTAATTTAGCGGGCGATGCTGTAAGTTTAATAGCCATCGGATAATTTTGTGTCATGTTTTCCTCACAAATTAATACAATTCTTTTAACACCTAGGCACGCGGACGAAGTTGCCGGTAAAAGCTAGTTATAAATATATATAAATGTTTGCAGTGTCGCCGCCGAACGTTGGCGTTGCGAGTGGACAAGAGTGCGGTGTACGTGCCGGTCCGGGCGTCCGTCACACCGCACCGACGGCGTTACACTTATTACAACAAGATGTTCAAACCAATGTGTTACGAGTTGCCACAACCGTTCAAAATATCGCTAGTTTAAGCAAAGTAAATAAAGCTGGGCTTACACTATGTCAATAGGTAATAGGAGTCAGCTTTTTTTCGACAGTGCTGTGCTGACTTGAAATCGAATTACACATTTTGTAAATTGAATGGCAATAAATAAATCGATTAGCAGTCAGGAGTCCAAGTAATCTAAACCTGACTTTTTTTAAACAACTCAACTACTTATTCAGCACCATCTAGTGAGATTAAAGGGCCTCTTTCACCATTTCTGAGTAAAGTGTCAAGTAGGCTAACCGCTATTTAAAGTCACCCACCGGTAAGAGCTTACGAGTTTCACCATCTTCGAGTAGAATTACTCGAGGGTTTCAATGAAATTGAAAAGATACTCGTAACATTTACTCGTTAATTAGCGTCACTTGAGAGGTAACTAATCAACACTACTTGTAGTTAGTGAAAGTGGCCCTAAGGCTTATCTTGGTGACATTTATGACATAAATGGACATTTCTTAATGATATTGCGTGCCTTAACAGATCTTATTAAGTATAAGTGAAGGACGACACGTTTGGTCTAGTGGCTAGTAACCCTAGCTATTAATCAAACGGTCGCGGGTTCCAATCCCGCTAGGGGCAAATGTTTATGTGTTAACATTTACCTTTGTACCTGAGTCATGGATGTTTGTATTTATAATATGTATGTATTTACAAAAAAAAAGTAATCTATGTATTATATCAACTGTCTGGTATCCATAATACAAGCATTAAGTTGCTTAGATTGGAACTTGATGGTACTGTGTGGAATGTGTGAAGATATTTATTTTATTTATTATTTATATTTAAGGATAAAATAAAACCACATTTATTTCATATAAGATTTACTAAATAATTTCAATCATAGATAATAAAATGGTGCGAAATAAAGTATATAACACTTGGAATGAATAAATAAATGCATATTGGAATAATAATCTCTGAAAATTACTGGTACTTCGTATTTCAATATTTTTTAATATTTTCATATTGATATTAAAATAACACATGAATAATTATACTCTATGGAATAATATACTTTTTATGCGTCAAAAATTACAAAATTCTAAGCGTACGAGTAAATACTTACTAAAACATTATTTCCTAGTCTTTAAGCTTAAATCTAAATACTAGTATTTATTACTATAATGATTACACAGTGTGGGCAACGAGTTGCAAATAGCCATTGAAAAATAGCTCTAATTACTATAGCGATTAGGACGCAATTAGTAGGATACGTTACGCAATAAACTATTTTAAACATAACCTTCATTTTTTATTCATTTATTTATTTATTTATTTATTTATTACAATATAAAATCTAAACCCACTTCAAGATGATTTTTCACTTGTATATTTTCTATTATTATGAATCCCAGATTAATATAATATTTATATGGGATACATTTTTCCGATGGGATAATAAATACTTTTAAAGTGTACGATGAGATAAATTCATTTGGCATAGATATTTTTCCTCTTTACTAAATGACCGTTCACTCATTTATATTACGAAATCAATATTATTAATTTAATTAATTGTAAGTTAGTAGATAAGTGTTATAAATGTATAAAACACAAAATCTTTTAAACCTTACCTTTATATAGAATAGGGCACTGGCCTCATAGAATAAGGCCAATTTAATTTGATTATAGTCTAAAGACTGATGGCAAATTAACAAAAATAATAATATTCAGTTCCGCTGTTTTTGAACTTCTTTCGTGAAACGAACTCTTATAGTCCGATTGCGGAGCAAAAAGAATTTCATACAATGACAGTGGTCACAAACTGTTTTGCATAAAGTGCGAATTTTTATATAATATTTAAAAGACAAAAAAAAAATGTAATTAAAATTGTTACTGATTTTATTGAGCAGACCGCACCCATGCTCTAAATATAAATCGTTTCGACTTTCGTTATTATTTAAATTGTTTGACCTTGACTCATTGCCATGCGTACAATATAACAGATTTTAATTTCGCAGATAAAAAGGTTTGTAACTCCTTAAGAGAGTTCGGTCATTACATGTGTGCGAGCGAGACGGTGATATATTTACTCGGGTGCGACAGAGACAGGTAATAACGAGTTAATGTACAAAATTATTCCCGTTCCGCGATCGTAGACGCGAGCGTAGACTCTCGAGGTGTGGTGCCAGTGTACGGTTACTTCTTCTTGCTCTTTCCGAGCGTTAGGGTGTGGTGCGAGTGCGCGGCTGTCTGCTTGCGACGGTTGAACTCGACCGTGTCGTCCTCTATCTTCTTGCGAAGCTCCTCCAACCTCTTCTTCTCGTCCGTGTGCTCCTTCTTCAACTTGTCAAACTTCGCTTGCAGCTCCTTCTCGTTCTCCTTCAGCTCCGCCTCCTTCTCCTTCACGCGCTGGACGAACATCTGTCTCATCTCGTCCTCCTTGTGCTGGAGCTCGGCCAGGTGAGTGCTTCTCTTCGCTTCGAACGTCTGCTGGAAGGACACCGGCTTGTTGTCCGCGTCCACATCGCTGAAACCCATCTGCTGGAGTCTCCGGCGCCTGTACAACTCGTAGTGACGAGCGTGGGTCTTCTCTCGCATGTCTTCCATGTTAGTTCTGATCAACATCTCACGGAGCTTCACAAAATCACAATGGGCCTCGTTCTCAACTTGAACGGTGCCCCAGGGGTACTGACGAGCTCGCAGAGTCTTGTTACCGACTCGCACCATCTCCGTGGAGCCGACCACCGCAAAGGGCACGTGAGAGTTCATGCCTCCGTTCACTTCGGCTACGGACTCATCGTCCGTTGGGAACGAGTAAATCTGCACTCCGTTGGCGTTTAGCTCCTCGATGATCTTCGATTTGAACTTCTGCAGTTCAGTCTTGGAGATGGTGTCCGCTTTTGCGATTATGGGAATGATGTTCACTTTGGTGTCCAGCTTCTTCATGCACACCAGATCGATAGACTTGAGTCCGTGCCCTGAAACGGTACATTTTATTTAAGCAATATACAAACTATTAAATAGACTATCTTACTGTTATTCAATGTGTATTTAAAATATATATGTATTTAGTAGTCACACTGCCAATTATCATAAATTGAGCAACCTGTGGAGCAACAGTAACCACTTCCTTACAGAAGACAACCAAATAAGAAAATATATGTGATTTTTCGGTAAGTAAGGGATATCTGAGCCCATTTCCTTATATTATAACTTAATCCCTTATCCTGCTAAGGTCAACAGTGAACTTATATAAAACAGTTTTCTTATATAACTTAACTGTTCTTAATATCGTAATATTCTAAATTAATCAATGTTAAGCATTTTAATCAATAAAATATTGAATAAAGAGCAGAAGGGATAAAAGTTGTTCAATTTTGTTTTGTTATTGCTCTTTGAACATTAAACCCTATTATAATTATAATTTATGATTCGATTTCATGTGCAACAAAGCGTTCCCCATTAATTATTCTTGTCCGTATATCGTTACCAAATCACTGATGTAAACTATAACCAATTATTGTTTGTGAATGAAATGTACACATTCCTTCCCCTCCTCGCATTGTTTGTACGTCAATACATTGCATTCTATGCATTTTACTAATAACAAAACACTGTTTGTTAAATAAACACATTTCTACCAATCTAATCTACCAAATGTTGTTAAAAATGTAGGTATTATTAACTCTTTACACTATTATTACTGAAGACGTTGCTGTATTATTTTATGACAAAACCATAATGTTTCAAGGAAACTTAAGAGACATCAATACTAATAATAAATCTGTAAGTGTAGGTATTGTATGTATGTATGTTCCTCCATAACTCTTAAACGAATTAACTGATTTTCATGAAACTTGGTAGATAAATATTTAGACGTACAGGACACAGGATAGGCTACTTTTTCTTTTTCAACGCGGACGAAGTCGCGGGCGCCAGCTAGTAAAGAGTAATAAGAGACACCATGCTTATGAGGAATTGTTTGCCTATCTACTACGAGTATAATTGGAACGGTTTAGTCGGGAGTGAACACCGAAGTACCTACTACAAGTATGGAATTTGCGTGACAAATGTCAAAGCTGTACATAAAAGGTAGTAACGACCAAGTTCTATTATTCGTTTTATACTCCAATATTTTAACGTAAAGTCACATTTTTATTTAAATGACACATGTTTGGTTAGTTTTAAGTTTTAACCCTTTAACCGCTTGATTTTTTTAGGAGTTGTCTTTCGTGCCCCTAGCGCCTGACTCTAATTTTTATTTTTTATTTTTTTAAAGAGAAAGCAAGGCAATGATTTAAAAATAAACATTATACAAGTAGAGGGGAATTTGTAGTATATATCCAGCTATGGCGAAATGGACACGAAAAAAACTGTCGACTCTGGCGGCTAAAGGTTAAATGAATGACAGAGTTTATGCTCTATGCACGCAAAGTTCGTAGTGTTTTGTATGGCGTGCGAAATCCATGGTGGTAGTACAATATATTAATGGGAGTAAAGTAAAAGTGCGATACCGCTAGACACAAACCGAAGTCGGTTTGTGTGACGCACGCGATCAGAATACAATAAATTTCAAGGGCGATTCTGCGCTCAGTTGGAGAAAGTTGTCACAAAACAATAACAAATCCTAATAATCACGATAAAACCTAGTACCAGGATGACCGGGGTCATGGCTACCTCTGAAACCTGTCCCTCTGTATTTCAAACCTTATGTATGATTTTAAAAGAGAAATGTACGTCACACATAAAATTATAGTTTAAATATTCAATATATAATGATCCTGCACTACAAGTTTATTCTCAGATAAACCATAATTTATGCATTTAGCTATTTTCGTTATTTTTAATTACAATTATTATTAATGGCAAGGCTGACCAATCATACTTTGTTTAGTTAATTATGCACTAAACATGCAATGCTTAATAAATAGCCTATTATGTTACTCGCTGATAATATAGCTTTCTATAGGTGAAACAATTTTTAAAATTACTATACTAGTTTTTGTGTTTATTCATTCTGAACATACAAAAATTTTCTCTTTATAATATTAGTTATAGATTACAAACAAAATATAAAACTTTTAAAGTTAACTGAAACAAAAGTTGGATAAAGTGATTATTTATTCTAGTTTTTCTATCGTTGAATACAACTGACCTGTGGGACAAATGAAGTAAAGACAAACGTGCAGTCTGCTGTCGTGGTACGAGGAGATGGAGCGCTTGATCTTCAGCTCCTCCTGCAGGTACGCCTCGAACTGAGCATCAATGTAGTCCACCACGGCTTTGAAACTGTCCTCCTTGTTCACTTGGTCTCCGTATCCGATCGTATCGCAGATTGTTAACTGCAACATACGTAAAACATTATTGCATCTTACATTGTATTCACTGTAAAGAACAAGTTTTGTATGTATGAATATTATACAAGACAATAAAACTTAAGATAGTTTGCTTCCGATAACTATACACATATATTTTCATTAAAATGCTGAAAATCCCAAACAAAATATTTAGGCAATTTTAAAATGCAATATTGAAGATGAAATTGCCAGAGCCCAATCCAGGTTTGTTTATGTTACACCCATTCCTGTGAGTCTTGCAAGATTTTTGTATTATTGTGATTATTGATTATACTTACTAGTTTGAGCATCATAATTCAGCTTTGAGAAAACAGGATAATAAAAGATTTGTTTTGAATAAATGCATTGAAAGTTCATATTTATGATTTGATTTCAATAAAATGTTTCAAATATTAATAACCTACGTTTATTCTAAAGTAGCTAGTGCCCACGACTTCATCCGCATTGAAAAATATTAAGTAGCCTATCCTGTGTCCCGTACGTCCAAATGTTTATCTACCAAGTTTCATGAAAATCAGTTAATTCGTTTCAGAGTTATGGAGGAACATACATACATACATACAGAAAAAAATTCTAAAAATCGTCAATTTAGTTTCAGTATCATGTATAGAGCCTATAAACACGATATCTCTGAAAACAAAGTAACTTACTCCATGACCGATCCTTACAGATTTATTATTAGTATTGATAAATGCACAATTTGCAAAAGTTACCTTCAGTCTGACATTGCTCTCCTGCAGCTCATAGGTGTGAGCCTTTAGTTTGACAGTAGGCAGGTTGTGAGGACTCGGAGTAGATTCAAAATTTGTATTGAACAGGGAGTCCATTAGCGTAGATTTTCCCAGCCCCGTTTCACCTATTCATACATTAAATTAAAATGCATACTAATATTATAAATGTGAAAGTAACTCTCTTCATATGTTAATGAGGCCGCTTGATGGTAAGTGGTTACAGTCACCCATCCTATCATAACATAATAGGATTAAGTATAAGTGATTAGGAATGGAAAGTGAGACATTTCTCATTCAACCTGCCATTAAGTTCATGACAATCTCACCAAACAGACTTATTGAACTTAATATTTGTAGTGAGTATAAAGAGATATATTATAAAAAGAATAAGGCAAAAAATTATTTAATCAAAGTTAAGGAAATATGATTCTTTTATGTCAGTAAACCGACATTATTTTTCCTTTTATATAGCAGTTATCGCTTATGACCCATTATTTACTAATCTCAAATTAATATTTTGATTATTATTATTATACTACAGTCGAAACTGATTATAACGACATCGTTTACAACGACCGATCGGTTATTACAGCCAGATTGTAAGGTCCCGCCCGAATCTCTAGTAAACTATTCAGTAAACATACCGCCTATAACAACATCGGATACAGCGACATATCGCTTACAACGACGAAACTTTATCGATATTCATCGACTATAACGACCAACCGCTTCTTGTCCCAGCAAAACAAAACAATACGAACGATTTTAAATCTTATTGATAAACATTGAAGGAATATTTAGGCGTACGCCTACGCACTTTCTCCCACCTCATCCGAACCTCTTCCCGGCCATTTGACCTTGCATATTTTACACCAATTGTTTAGTGCGCTGAAGCAAGACCCTGAAGAACAGTTTCAGCCAACAACAATTTCCGAGGCTCTTAGCGCTATAACAGTTTTGCAAAAATTTGTTGCCTTTAACTACCAGTTTAATACTGATGACACTCATACCTTGAGGAGTATGAAACGTAAAATGCAAAAAATATTTGAGACTGGCCTAAAAAAAACAGACTAAAATGACTGATTACTTTAAGAACTAGTGTAGTCTTATAACCCGCTAAGTACATTTTGTATTCTAATTATTTCTTAATAAATATTTTTATTTCTTTTCTGACATTTCATTTGACAACAAGTTCACATACATAACCTATACCTATACTAGATAGATACCTATGATAATATAACTACACAACTAATATAACTACTGTACTTGTGTATATGTATTGTTTATAACAACTATCGGATATAACGTAGGCAACTATACGGTCCCTTCAATGTCGCTATATCAGGTTTTGACTGTAGTTGGTGCCGGCGACTTAGTCTGCATTCAAAAGTAAAAAAATATAACACCTATATTTAGGTAACACCTGGAATCTTTATTGTTGTACTTTTTTCTGGATGAAAGATATACCCTATGTCCTTTTTGTATCCCTAAAAATGTGTATGCAAAATTTCATGCTGATCGGTTGAGTAGTTACAATGTTAAAAGGTAACAGCCAGATGGACAGCCACACATAGTTACTTTCACATTTATAATATTAGTAAGTATAGATGGTATAGATTATTAGGGCAATATCAATTAATTAAGTGTTATTTAACAAGTGAAATCAAAAGTAGAAATTAAAAAAAAAATTTAGAAAACAGTAAGGTGTATAACTTGTAGATTTGGTAGGTTCACCCACATATTTAGCCTCATTAAACAATCATTAGCTAACAGATACGTGGGCGATAAGCAATCATAACAATAGTTGATACAACATACACTTAATAAATATAGTATGATTCATTCGTTACCGATGCAGAGGATGTTGAAAACGAATCCATTCTGAACACTTTTGTTGACAAGCTGATCGGGCAAACTGTCGAATCCGACATGCCCTGATAGTTTCAGGGTGCGAAGGATCGTTTCTACCTATAATACAAATTACAAAGTAATACAGTGGCCTTAATATGCCTGTATGCTATTTACTAAATGAATACACATATATTGTATAAATAATAATGTTAACTACAGTTCATAAATAGTATGTAGTACACCGCCCTTTAATTATACATAGGTACATTTAAGTTTAGAAGGAATGTAAAAGATAGTCTACAAAATAGAATTCCGAACATTTAATTGATTCGAATTTATTAAATTTAAAATTAAACACCAATAATGAACATATTGCAGTAAATTACTGTTTATAATTTATATAATAATAAAAATTTAACTCACTTTACGCTCAACCTCTATAGCCGCCATGTTTACGTGACTGACCGACTGAACTTTGGACTGAGACTGAATGGAGACTGACTGACTCTTTTAGAGGTGTGTCAAAAGTGCTGTAACCGTTACTTTGGAATCGCTACTTCATTGGTGCCACTGTAATCGTTACTACTATTTCCAGATACTGATTACAAATACACTCGTTCCGTACTTTGGACTGCGTTCGCGGAAAGAGTATCTGTATTCAGTAATAAGTATCCGTTGTGTTGCACTCACTTTCGAGTAGCCGTTACCAACTCGGAATCGGAATAGAAGCCATTCGTTTTCTAAACTGCCTTTTAGTAATTTTACAGGTCCTAATGTAAATTTTTAAAATAATGTTACCAGCGTTTTTTCCGTAGTGCTGTAATAATATCGGTTTTACTTAAATAGTTATAATATTTTACGGTAAAAAGATTTTTTATCTTGTTTTATTGATTTAACATTCGTATTATTGTTATTTTAAGATTCGGATTTCTATTAAAGCAGGATTGCCAATGACTAAGTCAATTGGGAATGAAAAAAAACAATTCAAACTGAATTCAAGTTACTTGTAATAGGTACTTTAATATTATATGATTCCAATTTGTAAACTGAAATCGTGAGTAACTGCTGTAACTGGAACCAGTATTTGTAATCAGTACTTCAGAGTAACTTTACCGTGACAATGATTACTCATTGTCACGGTTACATCAAAGTAATCATTTGGCACATCTCTAGACTCTTTGGAGACTGATTCAATGCGGGCCGACTGGTGGTGTGACAGCCCGTACAAAGCTACAATTTTGTAAAGAAAGTAGCGACATCTTTTAATTTTCCCCATAAATAATTCATAAAAATTTTAGTTTAGTCACAACAGATGGCACATCGACCGATCAGTTGATTGACACTTAATTTTAGTGTTGCTAGTATAAATAAATTTTCAATACTTAGATAGCTCCATGCTCAAAACTATTTTTGAAAATTTAATTTTTGTGGCTATTACTTTGTTATAGATATAAATAAAATCATGAAAATAGTAGTCAACACGTTATTTGTAACATTAACCTAATTTTAAACTTTTTAAAATTGGAATTACATTCTTCGTACAATATTTGTATTTTTTGATATCTTTTAATGGTTACGAAATGGCAACACTCGTAACAATCACAATGGGGAAGAATTATCACTAAAGATGTCGCTGGAGTCGCTTGACTCGATCAAAGTGTCAGTCACACACAATACAAAGTTTGTTGAATTTCTGATATAATAATCTGTGAATTTCTGGTTAACTTATGATAACTTGCAAAGAGTATATAATCACTACGTTAATAACTTGGTATATAATAATTATAGTACTTTGTGGGCTTATGCGCATTTTTGTGGTGTGGTTTTCGAGTTTCAAATTGTGAAATCCTGAAATAAGTGCCAAAGATAAGTGCGTTGAGTTGAGCCCTGCTCCTCCGCCCCATAGCCTCATAATCTTCGTGTGGTGTAAAACTTCGTTGTGTGGTGTGCAAATCTTTCGCGACAAGACGCTACTCTAGTGCTTATAGGTGTTGAGTGTTGTTTTGTGTTTTAAACATACATAATATCTACTAAGTAAATTAGCAAAAATGCCACGGCTTTGCTCATTCGGCTGCTCAGCAAGCGGTAAGTAATGTACTTAACCTAAAAAATCTTGTGTCGGGTGCCGGTAACAAACAGTAAAAGCATGATATTTCGATTCATAAAAGAGACGGATAAAGAGTGATACATGTACCTTGTCCCTAAGACTACATTCCGTAAACTGAAGACAACTGTTTTCAAGCGATCTACTGCTATAGGGTAATTTCTAATAATAATGCATGTATACAGAAAATAGAATACTGAACCGAAATTGTAAAGCTGGACGAGCACTATCTGTGCTCACTGGGCTTCATTGTCTAGTATAGTGAGTGGTCACCGCTGTTGATCCTGGTGTACAGGAGTTACAGCGGTGAGAAAGAGTAGTGGGCCAATGCCCGTTAAAAAAAAGCACTATCTGTTCAATTTGTAAGTTATATATAATACTTATTGCTTGTTTCAGATGCTACCATGCATTCTTTCCCAAATAAAGACAAATATCCTGAACGTTTTAAGACGTGGGTGAGCCTTGTTGGAGGAAAACTGGAAACAGCATCAGATTATCGATATTACGGGAAAAAGAAAGTGTGTGCCAGACATTTCACAGACCAAGATTGCAATCGTAATAACCGTCTGAATGCTTTAGCGGTGCCATCACTTCATTTGTTGGGTAAGCATGTGTAAGGTTTTTTATTGTAAAGTAAGTCAGTGATGTTTTTAGTCTAGTCAATTTAAAGTGTAGAATATTGTATTCCTTTCTGAGAAAAAAAGAAACATTGAATCCACACTAACAGTTTCATATTTGAGAGCCACCTTGACACTTTATTTTATACTCATATATTATTATGTTATCAGGTATACCACCTAGGCAAACTGATGTGGCCAATCCCCCAGATGTAAGCGAAACAAATGAAAGAGTCAATCAACCTTCAATATTGCAACCAATAAATACAGGTAAATTTTATAATTTGACATTTTACTTGACTATAGTTAGTAATTTTTGACCCATCAAAAACTCAATTGCATTGGACTCAGTTTGTTTATATGTCACTCAATCCACCCCAACACTGCTGCTAATATTTAAACACAAGCTAGAACATTAACTTATGCATCAGCGGAGTATTCTGACTGATAGATATTATCAAAAAATGAAGGGTTATTTTATGTATAAGCTAAAAATGCACATTACAGCCATGGTTGAAACATATACCTATACAGAGTTTCCCAAAAATAGTGTAAAGTCCATAGGTCACCACCATATTTTGAAAGCTCCATCAAAATGATGTTGTAAGCAAGAGTTAATAATAAAAATACTGGTGTACTTATAATTTTCATTATCTATTTACAGATATAATACAACCAAACTTGGAACACAGCATAATAGGGCCCCAAAATTTCGGACAACTGCCACTATCAAGTATTGGTAAATATCTTTTTATTTAATTGAATCCTAGCTAGTCTTAACTATGTCCTGAGGGCCTAGTGCGAGTTTTACTCGATCAAACGCGACGAACACGTAAATGTCAATTTGTATGGGAATGAAGCAGCACCACCTGGTGGCTCACGTGTAGATCTACTTCATTCCCATACAAATTGAGATTTACGTGTTCGTCGCGTTTGATCGAGTAAAACTCGCACTAGGCCCTCTGTTCCTTTTTAGGAAATCAGCTATGCTACCACAATGTTTGAATACTGCTTTTTTTTCTCATCTGTCTAAAATGTTACTGAACTTTAAAAAAAACTGGCCAAGTGCGAGTTGGACTCTCACATCGAAGTTTTCGTACCATCACACAATATATCAAATAATATATAAATAATATAAAAAAAATTCAACTGGCTACCTATTACGGTTCATGAGATGTATCTCGTGAATCGGGCTGAAGCCCGGTGACAGACGGACAGACATGCTTAGTAATAGGGTCCCATTTAGTACCAGTTTTATGAAAAATATTATGAAAAGATTACTTTCAGAAAGAAGCCCTAATATTGCAACGCAAAACTATTGTGTTGAAAGCCTGAACAGAACTAGACTGGCCGAACAAGGTAACTACCTGTTTTTTGTAGCTATCTTGTTTTTCAGGCTTGAAATCCTGTCTCACCTATTGCTTAGTTAAGTAAAGCTAGTGTTAGTGGCACAGACCTACCATAGGTCTATGGTTAATGGCAATGTCATTGAGCGCTTCTTCATTGTTGTTGTGTAGTTATAGTCAAAATAACTATTCCAATAGCTGTAAAATCTAATCTAACTAATATAATAAATGCGAAAGTGAGTTTGTTTGTTTGGTACGCTTTCATGTCTTAATACTCAACCTGTCATCATGAAATTTTGCATACACGTTGTCAGAGGTACAGAAAAGAACATAGGGTACCTTTCATCCAGAAAAAAGTACTCTTCCCAAGGGATATGTCTACGCTGACGAAGTCACGGGCAAAAACTAATTATTAATATATTTTGCTTGTACACTTTCAGGCAAAACTCCTGAAGCTGCAATTGCTGTATTTAATGAACACAATTACTCTGCTGTTACCCGGACTAGAAAATCTGAAAAGAGTAAGTGATCAAATATTCTAAATCTTATTATAAATACCATACCACTGTTTAGTTGCTAGAAATGAGTACCTTTTGTTGGATACACAAATTTATTCTTTTAGGGAATTCATTTCGAACTTTTTATAGCGAATATTATGAGTACTTTCCCTCCAGGTCCCAGGTGGGGTTACAAAATTCCACCCTGTAGATACAACATCCATGACCCCAAGTATTTACACATATTTGTGTCAGGAGTCCTTTACTGTTGCACAGTTCGTCGAAACTGGTATTTATCGAATCGGTCGTAGCCTCAAATAAATCTCATCTCTAATCAGTATAAAACCAAGTCGCTTTTCGTGTCTTATGTTTATATTCTCTATTAGTCCAAGCGGCGACCGTAAAAAAGGTGGTTATCGAGTATAAGTACAAAAATGGACCTTATGACTTCTTGGATATTAGACAAATAAGGAACCAGCGGTCTGGCGACCTTGCTAGTCTTGCTCTGTAGGGGATTCGAACCCACGACCTACGGTTTCCCAGGCAGGTTCGCTACCAACTAGGCTGACGTGTCGTCATAAAATAATTTTGATTTTATTTTATAGGTTATACGACGTACAAGTGTACTCAGAGGAGTTATATGCGAATGCAGCTAAAAAACTTGCGGAGTGAAATTTGCCGCTTAAGGAAAAAAGTTGGCACATTTAAATCAAGACTTGATAAGGCTACGAAAATTCTGGAACTTTTTGGAATACAGTTCTGCATTCCAAAAAGTTAGGCACTGTATGACAAAACCTTCACAACTGTTTATGCACATGCAGTTGCAGACACCAAACCGTCCAAAAGGCAGACGCTATACAATCGAAGAAAAAATTCTCTCCTTGTCGTTGTATAAAAAGAGCCCAAAGTGTACAAATATTTTACTTTGCCTTCAGCAAGAGCCATCAAACGATTATTAAGTAAAATAAAATTATGCTCTGGCATAAACCCAATAATTTTCGAAAAAATTAAAAAAACTATTGCAGAAAAAGATATTCCAGATTGCTTGTGTAGTTTGGCATTTGACGAAATGTCCTTGACCCCTCAGGTCCATTATAATGCTCAGAAAGATACCCTCGAAGGGGTTGCCGATCATGCTTTAGTTTTTATGGTGAAAGGCCTATCGCATACTATTTTACTACCGGACTTAATCGTTATGAACTAAAAAAATTAATTAAAAGTGTTGTGAGCCATGCTATAGCCTCTGGTCTTATTATTATTAATACAGTATGTGACCAGAGCACAGTCAAATGTCAATGTTGGTGCTATAACAGAGTTGGTAAACGAGACTAAAAAGTTGATGGTAATTCCTCTGTACGATGCTCCCCATTTAATAAAGGGATTTAGGAATAATTTGCTGACAAAGGACATGATATATATATATTACTAAAAACGAACAAAAAATTGTCAAATGGGAATATTTCCAAAAAGTGTATGCCGCAGATAAAGCTTTAGGGGAATTTAAATTATTACATAAATTGACTGAAGAGCACATTAACCCCGAAAAATATGATAAAATGAGGGTCAAAACAGCAACACAAATTTTTAGTCATAGTGTTGCTGTTGTTACCGAGCATCTGACGGCAAGGGGACATGTACCACAGGAATGTCGACAATTGATCGAGATAACTATATTGTTGGACAAATTATTTGACACATTAAAGTTAAAAATTCCAAAACGGGAAAATTCTATCAAGGGCCCGTTAAAAAACTGTCACCCCACCACAAACTTTGGAAAGAGGCAAAGGAAATTTTAAAAACAGTCAAATTTATCAAAAAAAAAAAAAAAAAACCAGGGACAAAATTCGATTGATTGAGACAACTGTTCCATCGGTGACGAATTTAATTAAGACAATCGAAGGAATGGAGGCAATTTGGGAAGTGCTCCATAAACGTTATGGTTATGATGCATTGTTGACAAGAAACTTAAATCAGGACCCAGTAGAAAACTTTTTCGGAAATATCAGAAGTTACGGAGCCCGAAATAATGCCCCTAACACAATTTCGTTTGAAGGGGCATTCAAAGCATTACTTTTAAACAATTTTAACACACCTCATTCACGGAGAGCAAACTGTGAAGAAGACAGAAATGACTGC
The DNA here is from genome assembly GCA_936446665.2 of Synanthedon andrenaeformis. Lineage (NCBI taxonomy): Eukaryota > Metazoa > Arthropoda > Insecta > Lepidoptera > Sesiidae > Synanthedon > Synanthedon andrenaeformis. The sequence continues at coordinate 170,256 of OW387797.2, forward strand.
CTCCAAAATTTAGACTTTTTTTTAAAAGAAGATTGTGCTCCGGCTTGTGATATTTCCGAACAAGAGGAAATTTATTTTAATGAGGAAGTATTAGCGAACAATCAAGAAATGCAGGAAGACTCTGGACAGCGAAATTACGTCTGTGGTTGGGTCTTGACCAAAGGTTTAAAAAATGTTTGTAAATCTTGTCAACAATGTAGGCAAACCTTATTGGATATAGACGAAACCAATAAAAAAAACGATTTTATTAAAGCGAAAGAGTACAATAAAAAGAAATGGTTGTGTTATCCATCTGAAGCACTCGATAATTGCTTCCAAGATTTACAGAAAATAACTAAATCTTTTTTAAAAAAAATGTGCAAAAAAAGAATTTGAAAAAGAATATCATAAATGTTTCTAATTTATTGATTAACTATCCTTTTAATTGCACTTCACACAAGGAACAGTTGCATAAATTATTTGTCAATATAACAATCAATATAATTTTGTATAGCTGGTGTAGGTCCATCAATAGAATTTTGGCTGGAAAAATAAAACGTAATGAAAATGATGTGGATGAGACTAAATTAGCAGCTGAAACTTATTATAATAAGCATAAACATTTTAATAATAAAAAATAAATGTATTGAACACTTGTTTCATTTTTTAGATTGATTAATTGTGTTACTATAGAATTTTTCAGCCATATTCCAAGGTTAAGTGCTTAATATTTATTTCTATCAATTCTAACGATATTAGAATTGATAAAAATAGATATATTTTTGAATACAGCTGAAGCTTTCTGGAGTACTTTCGATCTTCGATGTATCGTAAGCGTTTTTGTCGGAGCTTCATTGGAATAGAGTTGAAGTTTGAACGAAAACCTTCATGATTTATCGAATATCGAAACCGAGTAGACGTCCTGTATACATACAATATTCACGTGCAATCAGTACAGCCGGCCGTACAACATTGCTAGCGATTTGTTTTCGGGGACAAATCATAGATGGCGCTTCAAAATGTATTGGCATGTGAATGCCGTAAGAGGGCTCTCTTTTGGCTGAGCCGAGTCGCTGATGGTTGGCTGATGGTTGATGGATGAACGAAAAAAGTCAGATGTCCCTTTGACGTTTACTTGAGGTACTGTCATAGTACTGTGGTCGTGAGTATAGTGTAGTATATAGTGTTCGTGATTGTGGTGTGGTATCAAAGATCTTAAATTTTCTACATGGTACTATTGTAATAACTTCATTACATATTTATATTTTATTGAGTTCAGTAAATAAAAATATAAAAAGTTTATTAGTAATTTTACTACATTGTTTGAATTCACATTTGATACAAGCATTTATGACTTTGTTAGAATAGGAACTATGAATTAAACATATTTTAAACAATAATTCGCATTACTCGATGCCTATACATAAATTTTTACTATTATCATTTTATAAAATTGAGTTATTGATGCTGGTATTGACAAAGGAAACCTTTTTTGATGCTTACAACACACACACAAGAACAGTGTTTCACGCCTTAAAAATATAGCGCAAGTAAAGGGAAAATATATAAATAAGAAACAACGTTTTAACCAACTGTAGTAAATAGCTTTGAATAAGTAAAATAATTAATAAATTACATGAATGTTAATGTTTTCGTTTAATTTTTCGTAAAATTTGTACAGACTTGTATGTTTAGGACATCTTATACTATTACTATAATTATCTTATAAGTAATATCCCATAATTTTTTATTGCTTTTTATAAAAATTATAAAATAATTTTATTGTTTAGAGAGTAGTCTACGATTTTACACAAATGTATTATCAGATATTATTATCTATTAAAATGTAAAATTATAGTAATTACAGTTTAATCACTATTATAATCTATATTAATTCTACTCTTACAGTCATAATTAACTTTTACCCAATATACAAATTGGTGAATTTTTTTGTTGAATATGGCAACATTAGAAATTCCAAAATGGCAGAATGCGACATTGGTGTGTTATCATGTGAGCCGATGAAAATAATATTTTCTTGATTTTTCGGTCGTGAGTGTATTTTAAATCTGTGTATCAGTGAATTGTACCACCATAAACTATGGCGGACTTAAAATCACCGCCATTTAGTGAAATTAAAAGACCTGAAGAAGTCGTAAGGATGACGACAAATGATAGCTTGAAATTCGCAGTTCTTATCGGGCTGATTGAAGTCGGACAAGTGACCAACCGGGAGGTGGTGAACACCGTTCTTCATCTGGTGAGTTCCTAAAAAAAAATCCCCTTATTACGTCATAATTCAAGTCGACGATAATTCCTATTAGAATCTACTTCTAAAGGTTATTACTTCGTACGATCGAGTATAAAAAAAATAAATTGGAATTTTATATCTTCATTATTTAGCGATTTTTGTAAATTAGCATTATCCGTGCAAACATATTTTTTGTAATAGTGTCGTACACGGTGGAGTCACGTCTATTTTCATTGTTTTTATCGATCGCGCTTGGTGGCAGTGGTAGAGAATCGTAGGCCCGCGGCCAGCCCTGAGGTGTTGCGGCCGGCGAACCTTGTTTGTTTTGGTTGGATTGTTTCGCTCGTAGAAGTGATGTTTGACTGATGGATGACGGTGCTTGTGGTTTTTGCTTACACATTGCTGATGGTAATTGATGATCTTTCTAATTAAAACGTTTTTAATTATTGTCTTTCTATTCAAAAATAAATAAATTTCTAATTAAGTGTTATTCTTTAAGTAGGTACTGTACATTTTTAAAATTACGATAACTTAAGTAGTGGCAGTGCGCACTGCGTTTCACAGTCATGTGGGCAGCCCGTCTGGCGGCAGTAACCACCCCCTTAAAGAAAACCACCGTGAAATAACAGCACATGTGCTGTTATGTTTCGGTGAGTGAGTAAGGGATGCCAGAGATTACCCCCATCCCTTCGTCATCCCTTATCCTTCTATGGTCGGCAGCGCGCTTGCAGCACCCATGACGTTTGCTTGTGTTATAGGCGAGAGTCATCCTGTCTGTCAACCTTTACATAAAAAAAACAAGTTCTCTGTATGCCACACATTTTTTTTTTTTTTTTTAATTTATTCAGGAAACAAACAGTCATTATACATATTATTTTACAATATACATAAATATCTATAGACTTAGAGTTCCATACACAAAAATAAATATTAAACAAAATAGATACATAGGTACAGTACTGAAACAAAATCCTACACATAATACAAAATACAAATAGATAAACAAAATTTTAAAATTTAAATTAAGAAAACACAATAAATACATTCAAGGAGCCATCAAAAGCCTATTACGTATCTGAATCCTATAATTAGTCAAACTACCACAGAATACATCCACATCCACAAATTCGCTATTGTATGCGTCAATGCTACGTCTAAAAAAGTTATTTCCGGTTTAAACAGTTTTATATATGGGGACAGAGAAAAGTTTGTGTGAACGGGAGCCAGGTCTGGGTACTCTTAAAGCTATTTTTTCCAAAATTTGAGGGGAATCAATGTAATTATTTAAAATTTTGAACAAAAATATCTGGTCGAACATTATTCGTCGACTTGCAAGAGTAGTTAATGAGTGACGGGTCAGCGAGTTTTTATATGATATGTATTCACAATTTCCACGATAATCCAACGACTTGATAAATTTCTTTTGGATTCTCTCGATGCGAGCAATATGACAAGCATAAAATGGGCTCCAGATAATACAAGCGAAATCCAAAAGCGATCGAACAAAGGAGTAATATAATAATTTTAGAGTATGGGGATGCTTAAATGGTTTCGAAATCCTAAGAATGAATCCAAGTTGGCGAAAAGCTCTTTTAACTATGTTATCAATATGTAAGTTAAAGGATAAGTTACAATCCATTATGATACCTAAATCACGTACAGATGTAACTCTCCTCAGAGATATATCATTAATTTTATAATCAAAAATAAGAGGGTTATGTCTGCGGGTATAAGATATAACAGAGCATTTATCAAGGTTTAGGTATAGTTGATTTGATGAGCAATACTCAGATATTCGTTTTAGATCTGATTGAAGTTGCAAACAATCATCAATAGTCGTAACTGTTTTAAAAAACTTTGCATCATCAGCATACAATAAGAATTCCGAGTTACGTATAACTTTTCCAATATCATTAATATATAAAATAAAGAATAGTGGGCCCAAATGTGATCCCTGAGGAATTCCTGAGAGGATTTCCAGGAATCTTGAAACGTAACCCTTTATAGAAACTGCTTGGGATCGGTTTTTAACATATGATTTTATCCAGCGCAGTAGATCACCATGTATTCCGATAGCCCATAGCTTTTCTATGAGTAAATCATGATTGATTTTATCAAATGCCTTTGAAAAATCCGTATACACGACATCCACCTGCATTCTGCTATCCATGCTCTCCACCAAGAAATTAGTGAAAGTAAGCATATTAGTTTCTACAGAGCGCCCTTTACAAAAGCCATGTTGGTTAGCGGAAATATAATTTTTTAAAGCACCCTGTAGAACACGAGTAATAATTTTTTCAAAGATTTTACCGAATAGGTTAGCTTTAGATATTGGTCGGTATTGAGATACATCATTTCTTCTGTCGTTTTTCGGAATAGGAGTAATGAGAGCCTGCTTCCAAATTGATGGAAACATTCCCGCTTCCAAAGATTTGCAGTAAATTATAAACAAAGGTAATGTCAATTGATCTGCGCAGTTGCGTATAAATATGGGATGTATGCCATCATGTCCGGCTCCTTTATAAATATCAATATTTTTGAGTTCCTTGTGAATGACTTCCATGGTAATAGTTATGGCACCTAGGTTAATTGGGGAATTCACAGGACAATCTGAGTCATAAGTAGCAGGGCGAGGTGTACTGTGAACAAAAACAGAACTGAAATATTCATTAAATAAATTACAAGTGTCTTCGCCACAATTAGAAACACGCTGGTTCAAAGAAACTACTTGAGGAATTTTATTTTATTAATAAAAAAAATTCATAGGTATATGATGCCGTTGTTGTGCATCCAAAAAAAAAGTATATTATAAACTACAAAAACGAGCTATAATTGAAATTATAAACAAACCCTCGAATTTCTATTCAGCTCAAACACGCTATATCTGCTGTAAGTTGCTGAAGAGTTGGGTGTCCCGTTGCAGCATCAGGTTAAGGTTACGATGTCATGGAAATACTACCGAAGTAACAGTATACCAAATTTCAAATCAATCAAACATGTGGAAAAAGACGAAACCATCGCCTGTTTTTTTGCTTCTTCACGACAATGCCTCAGTTCACACGGGGCGCGAGATTCCAAGATTGCTGTGCCAGATTGCGCTTTCGAAGAAATCAACCACCCACCCTAGTGATTATTAGTTATTAATTCCCTAATTTGAAAAAAAAAAAAAAAAAAACCACTTTCTATCTAACGATTTTCCATCAATAAAGAGCTCAAGGCGGCAATAAACGCACTTTTTATTTTTTTTCGAAAAGGAGAAAAGTTATTTTTCAAAGGGTGAACGCCCCTCGTAGTCTCGCGATCTATTTTGTGGGTGATGAATATTATAAACATGTATAATAGGTACATTAATTATTTTGTGTAGGTATCGTCAATAATTTTTGTAGCGTAGGTACGACATATTTTGATACCTAGTAGGTACCTAGACCTACCTTGGGTTATATTATTGTAGATTTGGGAGGGGTCTTTAATTTTTTTGAAAATAAAATACAGCCTATGTTTCTCGCTAGTAATATAACTTTCCATAGGCAAGAGTTTTTAAAATCAGTTAACTAAAACAAAGTCGCTTCCCGCCCGTCGTCTAGACCTCTGTATATAGTGTCTTCTAAACTACGCAACGGATTTTAATTTTAAACGGTTTTCACAAATGGCAAGAGCGTTAAACGAGGAAGGTTTTTAATATACAGGGTGGAAAGATAAGTCGGGCCCTGGAGGGAAATTTTATCCTGAATAATAATCCTATCGATTAGTATAATAAAATAGTGAGTGTTTGTTTTTTTTTAATTTTAGTTGGTTCGAGTCCCGGGCGAGCCAAGCGAGTTTTAGAAAATCTTTGAATGCAGTTTTGTTTCTTTTTAAAAATAAAGGAATGTCTCCTTTATGTAAAATGAGCTAACTTAAGGGTTTAAGGTAGTTTCCCTCCAGGGCCCGACTTATCTTTCCACCCTGTATAATATGCAGAAAAAAATTGCACCCGTGCGAAGCCGGGAGCGGGTCGCTAAGGAGGGATTATAAACGTCAAACATGCCTTCTCGCAAACTTGTTCCGAAGGTTGATTCTTACCGAAGGGTTTCCTACTTTTCCTTTGTATTCTTATGAACTTTAAGGATACATTACGCGTCTCGATTAATTAACGAACGAGGTGAAGTACATAAATTTTCTTTGGCATCCCTTACTCAAACGCCGATATGAAACTGCACAAGTGCTGTTATGCCACGGTAATCTATATACATATACAGCTTATGACTGCAGAACACCGTTGTAGCATGTCACTGTTTATTTAGGACTCCATTCGCCACACTTCTTGTTGCTTGGTTTATCGAATTTTTTTTTACAATTTAAGATAAGGTATATATGTATCGGAAAACGAACGAATACATTTTTATCTTTGTTTATTATTAATTATGCAAATAATTTAATGTTGTCCGATAGCTCACTTTGTATTGGACTCGGTTGATCTATTATTTGATCTATAAAAAGCATTGATAGAACAAGATTTTCGACAAAGACAAAAAAATCAATTTTTTCTATTTTTTGTTGCCGCCAATAAAAACAAATGCTGACAAACCTAAGTACATTCATTATAACAGCGACATTTAGGCATCGATGTGTCGTAAATAAATGTTTTATAAAAAAGGCAGTCTACCCTTAATCACTTGGTATATTCAGGCTTTTATACGATGGAATTTTAAAATGTACCGAGTGCCTATTGTATTTAGTTATCTTGTCGATGCTTTTTTGGATAACCAGTTCAGCTGTCTGTCACTGTCACAGTTGCAATTAAGGAATTTAAGTGGAGTTTAAAACTACACATGTCATTTGCCGCAAACCTGCATTTAGAACCAGTCGATATTTAAAAACACCACGATTTATTAACTAACTACTAGCTCTCGCTCGCCATTGAACCCCTGACAAAAATTTATTCAATCTTTATTGCTCATTATGTTCATCTGTCAGGCGTTGATTTTTTCGTGTTAGTGTTAGGTTGTTAGTTAAAAATAAATAGATGTTACCATTAATTTCAATTAAATTTTTCTTCAAACTACTGCAACTTTAAGAGTTTCAGTATTTCGGTGATTTGTATCAACCGTTGCACTAGTTCGGTCAAACGGACAAACAACCGAACTACTGCTACTAGACGGATTTTTTAAATATTTTTAGAGTAAACAATATTTCAGAGTAGAAATAAGCAAGAAAAGTTTTAAGTTGTAGGTATTTATTTATTTATAAAACCAACCAGCTCACGACTTCGTCCGCATTGAAAAATGGAAAATATGACGCCTCACATCTTTATCGCTGTGACGACGGTTGCGCCGCCACAATTTCTTATGATTTTTAGACGACCCCTCGGAAACTTAACATTTTTCCAGGATTTTAATAATAATAATAATAATAATGATGCATTTATTAGCTCCACACAATCACAAAATATACAAACAATGTTAGTCTAATTGTAACATATACAATCAATGGTTGTGACTATATGAGAGCCTGGTGCCCGTGGTAGGTATTGAAAAATACCTGTGTTACAGGTCACCAGGTCCCCCACTCCGCAGAAATTGCACCTTATGCCTTTTCAGCTGATTGAAAATAATTATGAAGTTGGAAAATATAATGGACTAGGTTGATTTCGCACACATTTCTCTTCAATTGATGTCTTCGGTGAAGTCAATTGAATCGAGACTATTTCCTTGTATGATGTGATATTGAAAAGACATATAAATAGTTCAAAGAGGAAAAATGGATAGTCAACAACCGGATAGAATACAAAAGATCTTAAGATACCCTCTTAGTCCTGCACCTGGCTGTAGTCCTGTGGGGAAGTTTGCGTATGGAGAATTTTTTTGTTCGGGAAAGTATGTTAGACTTGGGCTATCACCTATTCTGTGACTTGGGTGGTTTCCCCTGCCAAGTAGTTATATTTTCCAGTTCTGAAAAAACATTTCAGACAATTGATTCGTAAAAAATAAAAATGAAACATTTTCAAACCAGCTATGATCTATGTATGTATGTTAATAACTTGACCTTGTATAACCACTTTTCTGCAATATTAGTCTATAGTTGACCTTGCAAAACAATGAGTTAATGTTTATTTTATATCATCGAAGTCCATGCCATACGTTTGGGAATATGGAGCGAAATAATTGGTTTGAACTAATAAATGATTTTAGTTAGAAATTACCAATCCAAATGTTGCATATTGATTCCTTCAAATCGCCCTAATCTTACCCGATTGCCTAGTTACTATTTATGAAATACAAATTATGTTGGTGAATAACTTTACGGTGAGAAAATTCAAAGCGATGATGCGCTAGTTATTGTGATAAGTACCTACTTCACACAAAGGGATCGATTGTTCCTCTTGTTGACATCTAGAAAAAATACGAATGGATAAAGAGTCATACAGTTTTTAGTGAACCATAACTGCCCACTGCTCATCGACAAACCTGTCACTTTTTCGAATGACATTGACTTGTCTTAGAAACCCAGTAGAAACCACATATACCTATATCTGTTTCGTTACAGATGCGACTGATTTTTTTTTATCCTATTAATTGGACCACACTTATTTTATTGTAAAAAATTACAAAATACACAAATAATATGTAACGAGACGGAATATTAAATATAAAATAACACTACTGTTAAATTATATCGTATTTCAATGTTTATGTATTTTGATTAATAACATAAACAATGCGGACAATTTAATAGTGTCTGCATTCTGACGATTCAAAGCTTTGAAACACATTGTTCCCCCGGTTTTAGGTAGGAATCAGCGGTAAAATTGTTATATTGTTATCTTGAGTTGTTACACTAGCGATCCGGCCCTGGCTTCGCACGGGATCAAAATTTCAAAAACCCTTACTTAGCGGATGCTTCTTTATTATTATTTTATTACATAGTTTATATAAATAAAATAAAGTCGCTTCCCGTCGAGATATTTTAAACTACACAACGGATTTTAATGCAAGCGGCGGTAGAAAGAGCATTAAACAAGGAAGGTTTCTGTTATAATTGAACGTGGACGAAGTCACGGACATCAGCTAGTACTTATAAAGCTATGTTCGCAATTTCTGCTTTTTAGACTTAGTAATTTTGGCTGTGTGTTGGCAGTCAGGACAAGCTAGTACATATATAAGTAAATGTATAAGTAATAGATATAGTAATTATTTTTTACTTGGTAAAAACTTCAAACTTCAGTTTCTGTTGCCTTCAAAGAAGTTTCAGCAAGGTTTCAGTGAAGAAAATGTTAATTTTATTTTTGGAGTGGCCATTTTTCTTATCGCTGTTTCTCTTGCAATCACCCGTAATATTGTTACGACTACGCTCGAGCTCGTTAAGACAGTAGTAATATAAAAGTGAGGCGGGATTGGGCGACTGGAGTTTTGTCAAAAATGCTAATCGAAATGTGCCCTAACTTTGTTGTATTACAGACCAAATGAAAGTAACACCTTTCTTCTCAACTACCATAATTCGGTTGGGTCAAACAATGTCATAGAATACGAAATAGTACTTACTCGGTCGCAGCGAGTGAAGTGATTCGCTAACTCCATTGGCTTCGGTACCAGTCAATGTATCTTCCTCATCTTATTAACTACTAACTGTTGCACGCGACTTCGCCCGTGTAATTTTCTTAAAAAATATAGCCCATGTTTACTCGCTGATAATGTAGCTTTGGTAAAATTTGGTAAAATTTCTGTAATTTTACCGCAGGTAGTACAATCAACAAGAAAAACAGTACATATTATATGTACAACTTATAATTATATTCAAAAAGTGGATAGATGATAGAACAACGAATATTACATAAATAGGACTTTTTTATATTTAGACTAAACTTTTGTATATAAAAAAAAAATTACAATATAATTTGCTAATTGTTAAATGAATACTGTATATTATAGTTTTAAGACAAAAGAGTGTTATTCTATCGATCCTGTGTGAAGTTTTCATTGAGGAATAAGTAGGTAATATTGTAGTTAATAATGAAATGAGTTAGCAGTTAAGTATCATTAATGGAAGTATCGAATCGATCCAGTGAAACCGTATTTGCAGCGTTTATTATCTGGTGAAATGATCCGTGGCCGATGCCGAGTGAGATTAATTTCTTGCACATGGAAAATGTTGAGCCACGGCAGCGACGGCGTCACCGAATGCGTATCGATTTCTCTACATCGCGGTTCGTTAACCGGAACCACTTATTTACTGCCAACCTTGAACCTTAACCGCGCTCTACGATTAATGACAATGTTCTTCTGATTCATGCATCAATGTACTCCAACTATGGATTTTGCGTGACAAATGCCAAAAGCGGCACATAAAAAGTACGCCTAAAACGGAATCATGGCGAAGTCAATGGTGAAAGGTAGTAATGACCAACTTCTACTATTCATTTTAAACTCCAATGTGTTGACGTAAAGTCACATTTTCTTTAAATGACAGATGTTTGGTTGGTTTCAAATGACAGATGACAGACTTCATGCTGTACGCATATTATGTCACTTTTAAATCTATGCTTCTATGCTAATATTATAAAGCTGAATTGTTTGTTTGTTTGGTTGAACATTACATTAGATTGTTCCATCATCATCAGGCTGTGTCTGTCCACTGTTCGATATAGGCCTCCTCAAGGCTCGCTACCACGTACAGTCCCCTGTGCTTCGCATACAGCCGCTTCCCGGGATTTCTTTCAGGTCGTCTGACTGTCAACGCTGCGTTTTCCGATTCGAGACCTCCATTCGAGAACTGGTCTACCTCATCAGTTATATGCTCTGCGACAGATGTAACCGACCCGTAGCCACTTCAGTGTGCTAATTTTTTCGGCAATGTCGACAACTTTCAGAATTTCTGATATAGACTCTCGCTGAGCGACTTTGAACTTGTGGACCAGTTATTTTGAGCTGTTTATAAGCCATTGTACAAAAATATAATAATTCTAGAGGAAGCACAAGGCAAGATAGTATTTAAATAATGTAGCTATGTTTAGTGAGGAGACAAAGCGGCGGCGGACGACGACGTCCGGCTCAGATCGATGCGACTCACGATACTCGTAACTCTAATGAGCTCTTCCAGAAGCCAACTCCATTAAGCGTTTTCATAATTTACATAAAGTGGCTACGAATAATTTTCGTCCTAGCTACTTATTCAATATACTTTTGACGGAAATATTTCGTTGTTTCAAGTTCTGACCTTCGCTTGAACTGTACGAGTATGTACAAAACCAATTTAAGCTACAAGTCGGATAACAAAATTTGATCCATTTGTTTACATACATGTTTACATACCAATGACATATCTATATATGACACAATAAAGTGTATAAATTTGCACTTTAGCAGACAAATAATAGGCTTTCGGACATCAATGCTAATCTTTACATAGTATAAAACAAAGTCCCCCGCCGCGTCTGACTTTCTGTCTGTCCCTCCGCATGTACGCTTTTAGATCTTTTAAACTACGCAACGGATTTTAATGCGGTTTTCACTAATGGAAAGAGGAAAAGGAAAGTAGCTGGTACTCGCGATAGCCGTCTATCTACTGTGGTTCGCTTCGCTAAAAATATTACCAAGCAGTTCTACCCAAATCCGATAGATGTCGCGTGATCCTCATCTAATTTTATTCTATTTTAAACTATAATAGATAGATGGCGCTATTAAGTGTATTCCGGGCGAAGCCGGGAGCGGGTCCCTAGTAATATTATAAATGAGAAAGTAACTCTGCCGGCCGGCCTGCCTGTCTGTAACTTTTTCACGCCTTAACTACTTAACCGATAATTATAAAATTTTGCATATACTCTCTCAGATACAGAAAAGGATATCTACAAAAAGTACTGTTCCCGAGGGATCATATAAAAATAAAAATTCAACGCCTGGCAAAAGTAAAACAACAATAAAGATGTTAATCGTTATATTACTCATATATTTTGTCGGCCTTATATATATTTTTTATTTTTAACGCGGACGTAGTCGCGAGCACTAGCTAATTTTATTAATAAATGTTTTAGCAAATTTTGAGTGCCATTGAGGTTTGTGTTCATAAGGTCAAGCGCTTTCAAGAAATGTTTACAGGAAATTCTCGTAATATTTTTTTAACAAAGGCGTGGGTGCTTGGACTACTTGGGTAGGTCTAGGACACGACGATTGATTTGCGCGACGATGGGTGTGGCCGTCCACCGTTTAGGTGTAATTAACTAACGTTCCCTACATTCCACTTTACTCTCTATTACCGCGTAACAAGAGCCATTTCTATTTGGACGTTTACCACACGGTCACGGTGTATGTTCAGCGATATATTATTTTCATGAAATTATTTTGTACAAACATTTTCAATATTTCAAAAGTTTAAGTAAAATTTTCGTGTACATACATCATTATGTGTTCTTAAAGAAATATTTCACGGATAATTTAGTGTTTGGGGCCGTTCAAGTATTACGTAAGCACTATGGGGGTGGGGGGGGGGATCTTTGCTTTGCTTATTTTGGATGACATGGGGGGTAGGGGAGTCTACATGATGATTACGTCATCGGTAGTTATTTACTTTTTTACACGAATGGCAACCCTCACATTGTCTTTGCTTGAAAACGAAACGCATTTTCGGGGATTCCCGCAACTCTATGTTGAATACCGTATCAGTAAAATCTAATTGCTATCCTAAATCTATTTTCTTATTTTAAAAATTATAACTATAACATTATAATCATAATATTAAAAAAAACAATACATTAATTGAAAAATGTTTACGTAAGCATGGGGGGAGGGGGTAAGAGCTTTGCTTACTTTTGCTGACAAGGGGGATGGGGGGGTCAATAATTGTAATATATCTGCTTACGTAATACTTGAACGGCCCCTTTCATGTAATATTTTACAAGGGGGTAAATAAATATGCCCAATATTCGAAATATTGAGCGCCTTATCAGACAATAAAATAGTTCTAAAACATAAGTTATGAACGCAATTGTTTGCTCATAAAATATCACTATAATGGAGTTACTAGACTACTCGCCGGAATTCATCTCGCCCGAACCGGCGAGTTATCATGGTCAGACCTCTCGTTCCAACTTATTAAACGAACACGACAATGTTGTTACGTCATTATTAAGGTATGTTCCGATTAGCCACCAACATGTTCGTCACCAGTGGTGGCAAATGGGATAATTGTGTTGTGTGACTGTGTGTACTGTACCTAACTGAACCTATCGATCTACCTGCCCGTCCACCTACGTGCGATTTCAGCGCATTACATAGCATTGTTGACTATATTATAAAGGTTAGTTTAGTATACAGTCACTTGTAGATTAGCGGGATATAAATTTTATAAATTATATAAATTTTATAAATGCACTGGTTCAATATGCATCACCACCGGAATAGGCTTCATGTGTAGGTACATGTTTCTATATTATTAAATAGAGGCGATGCGCATAATTGCACCCAAACCATGAGACTAGCGCATATGGTGACAATGCAATATTGAGTTGGAAATTCCGATCGATCGATAGCGCCGTTGGGCCTATCGTGAAGCGAATTTTCGAAGTAACGTACCGAAATTTCGTACCATGAAACGTATTATGACGTAATTTCATTGACAAAACATTCCATTCAATAGCACAATCAATCTATTGTCACAATCACAACAATTATCTTCAAAACAATTTGCAAACAATTCGCAAAACAATAATTATTTTCGTTATAATATTTAATAAACAAAATATTCGTTTAGTAAAAGTTGTTTATATATCTCGCGCCATTAAAGTTACTTATGATGTGATTAAAAATCAACAGTTTAATCATTTTGTTCATACTGTCATTATTATTCACTTTTAAAAAGGATGTCTTTAATTTTGACATTACATCTTAAATTCACTATTATGAAATTTTTTTTAAATTATTTTTTTATGATAGTTGTTTGTCCGGCCACGGTTTATAATTAAATATTTGATACTAACGAAATATGTTGTATGCACCTATCTGTACCGTTGCCGTTCTTATGAGAATCTGGCCTTTTGAGAAACTGTCTTTTTAAACCGTATATATGCCCTAAAGAAACTAGTTTTGTACTAGTACTTATTCCGGATGGAGATTTTCTTGGTAGACCTACTTTTTGATAGCTATTAACACATAGATAGCGGTCAATTGACTGATTTGTATAATGCGCCTCTAGCACGCAATAGCTTTGTTCATTTAGTAATATTTATCTATTAGCTACCATATTTTCACTGTAACATCTTGCAATAGATAAATACTTCGTTAGTATATTTTTCAATATTATTTTTGTCTTTATCATACGTGAGTTTGATATAGGATCATAAAAATGTAAGATTGTAGGTAAAATATTTTTAATGGTTAAACCCTAATTACACTAACTAAACCCATTTTTATAAAATATAAACTTTTTATAATGTTATGGGAACGTGGCGATGGCTACTGAAGGCCGTGCCTCAGCCACTTGAACTTTATTTAATTAAATTTTTAGCGGTTAATGATATTTTTTATCGTTAATCTAATGTAAACTATTCATAGTTAAATATTCGAATATATGTACATATTGTAGGTACTATTATGTTTTCTGTGCCTCAGTCCTAGTTGTTTCAGTGCCAATTCATGACACGAACTATTTCGCATTAATATTCTACAGTAAATGATTAATTATAGCTTGGTATGGTTCCCGTACAAATTATTTTTAATATCATAGATCCTATGACTAGCGGTAAAAGCTAATACAGTAGATACATATTAAGCTTCACATGGAGACCGGAACAAAGAGAAAAAATATGGCCTGTTCCCAAAATGTTCCAAAAGAAATGTCCCATGTGGGACATTTTGGAATTTTCAAAATTTCCAGCTGTGCGACTTTGGTCGCGTGGTATTCGCGTAACTTTTTTGTTTGTAAACCGTTTACAAATTACGGGAAGCTTGCTACCATACATCAGTGAAAATTGCATTAAAATCGGTTAAACAGTTTTTGAGATTAGCATGCACCAACGCACAGACAAACAAAGATTTTATATACTATTATTATAGGACATGAATATGATTACTAATGTAGGTATATTACGAATGATTATAATGATCAGCGTCACGATGATCAAGATAAACAAGACTACGTGCTGAGCCGATACCATTTTGGTACAGTTTTTCATAAATTATAAAATATCAAGACTTTACAATGTACAATGTACCAAATAAACATTTTTCTTTCTTTCTATCTGTCAGTTTCACTTATTATTAATACCGACCGCTATTCCTGCGTTATATTTGTATATTGTAGCAGCAGGGCCTGATTAACCCTTAGGCTAATGAGGAGCGCGCTGAATATGCTATTGCAATAATATTACATTTAACCTTAGGGTTTGCCACCCTAAGGTTAAATGTCGTGCAGATTTAAAGGACAACGTTAGTTTCGCTTGCAGATCGATCTGAAAATTTTTATAGGTAGGGGAGACCGGGTACAAAAGTAACACTTTGTACTTTTACCTTGATTTCTGGCTAGGTTTTAATATTGTCATTAAATTAATATAACCATATATAAATTCAGTTTATGTTCTTTACACTAGTAGCTCGATTTATTTTATTATGGTGTGTTTTATATGAATAACAGAGAGTTAAAAAAAAATCGTCAGTTGTTACTTTCGACCACGTAGGCAGGTCGAAAGTAACACGGTATGGGTCGAAAGTAACAAGACAAAGAGGTTGGTAATGAATACAATATTATATGCTAAATCAACAATTATTTATTTAGAGACTTTGTTTAATACTAATTAAAAACACAAGTAAACTTCTTCATTTTAAATGCTCAAAAATTATATATTAAAAAAAACAAATCAATAGAAATTATTCTTAGTTTAAGTAAAGAGATCAATTATTATATTATGTTAATCATTCTTTTATAATCAGACTATTCAGTATTATTCTCCTACTCAGACTCGCAATTATGGCACACATAGTTCTTATCATCGTCCACGCATTCCGCATGGGACCACATTCTACATTCGATACATTGTATCCATTGTTCATTTGGTCGACTGTTGCTAAAAGTTTCTAAACATACGAGACAGAAGCATTCGTCGTCGTCAGATTTATTTTCCTTGTCTTTAGGTGCCTTCTTGGTCTTTTTTCCTTTTCCCTTTCCTTTTGTAGATATCAATTTCCTCTTACCTTTACCAGTATCGGTTTGTAGTACCGTTTTCTTGGCTTTATTTCTTTCGCGGTATTCTTGTTCAATTAAGTTTTTTTCGGGCGTGTCCGTCAGTATTGCAGTCTTACGTTTTTTACGACCTTTATTTGTTTCAGTCCTCGGACCCGCTTGTGGTAAAGGTCTAAGATCGTTAGGTGTGAAAAAATTAAACGGCTGATTAGAATTTGCTCGTTGAAGTCCGCTAGGTCCTGGCACTGGTGATTTGGATCTTTGATCAAAAACTGAGACAGCTAACAGAGAATCAGTCTTCGCAGAGATCGAGTCCGATAAATTTTGAACAGCCGGTGGTTGATCATCATTGCTGTCTGTACGCTGATCAGTCTGGTCAATTGATGTTGGAAGATCACCAACTGGAGTATCTGGATTAACTTGAATGGAGGACGTTGCATCAGAACTGGTCAACAGATCATTTGGTGGAATTTGACTGTTAAGTTGTAATGGCCGGTCAGTCACAGATGATGGCGCGTAGTCAGCAGCAGTAAAGATATTCCTATTAAATGGACTTATGCCGGTACAGGTAAATCCGGCAATTGCATTTCTATCAGTTACAGAAAGAGGAAATGCTTCTTTGACTATCCCAGGAATGTAATGGATAGTCATCGTTCGACCAGGATGATTTCGCATCCAGTTGTCTGTAGCTGTGTTTATCATTTTCTTGAATGGCCCAAATATTGCTCTATCCAGAGGCTGAAGTTTGTGCGTGCAATGGGGTGGAAACGACAGCAATACTATTCCATTTTCTTTACAAAAATCTAGAGCTTGGATAGATATATGCGATATATGATTGTCGAGCAGTAACAAGCATTTTTGATCAACTGTTGGCTTGACTTGTCTTTTAAAATGTTGTAGAAACAGTAAAAATTCTGCATTCTGCATCCATCCACTAGCATTGCCAGCTCCGGTACAACCAACAGGACCCTCAAGTATCATGTGGTCTTGAAATCGTTTCAATGGGAATACGAAAAAAGGAGGTATGTGTCCTCCTTGAGCATTAATCGCAACAGCAACAGTTACTAATCTTCCACGTTCTGCTGAGGTTACTGCACCTACTTGTTTAGTTCCTTTTTGAGCTACAATCTTGCTAGGTTTTTGGACAGTGGTCACCCCTGTCTCATCCATATTCCAGATATCTTTTGGCTCAAATTTGTACCTATCCATTACCTCAGCAAGGTTATGAAAAAATTTGCTCACATTATGTTCGTTGAAACTCGAAGCCCGCGCCAGACTTGTTGCTTGAGGAGATCTCAAAGAGAGGCTCGGGTGTCGTTTTAAAAAACCCGTCAACCATTCCTTACCAGCCATTTGACTATCGTGCCACCTTTCAGGAAATGTTTTTCCATTTTTAATCGCCAACTCGTATGCCAGTTTACGTACTTCAGATGGAGATAACCCAAAATAAACTCTCGAGCACTCGATTAAATAGTCGCGTAGATTACTTTCCTCGTGAATTGTAAAAACTCGATTGATGCAACGGTAGCCCACAACTGCGTTAGTATTTCCTGCTTTTAATTTGGTTATAAATCTGTATAATGTTACATGGCAAACATTATATTTTTTAGCCAGGGCTCTAATTTTTGCACCATCTTTGAAGTGCTCTTCAGCCGCTTTTCTATACACTTCTGTGTCGGTAGTTCCTCGTGCAGTAGTTCTTATGCGTTGTTGCGGCATTCTGTTGGAGTAAAGACACACATAAAAATTATGTAGGTAATTAAATCATTACGGGGACAAAAGTAACATGTTACTTGTGTACCCATAGGACTATGTTACTTTTGTACCCTTCCTCATTTTTGTTGAAACGTGAAATATAACCTTAAAACGGAACGTGCTAGACAAAAACGAATTTAAACAATGTATAATCAATCTAATCAAAAATGGATATGCAAACATTCACACTACTACCATTCTTTTACGACTACGTAAACATTAAATAAGAAAACATCGAAAAACTTACTTTTGGTTTGTAAAAACACGTAGCATCCTCCTACACAACCTAACAGCGCGTGGAGTACGCGGCGATTAACTGCATGTGAGGGGGGCGCTCCCAGCTATCGCCTGACGGCGGCGAAGCGGTGTTCGCCCATTGGATGAATCTAGAGAGCATTTGTTACTTTCGACCCGCCGTTACTTTTGTACCCGGTCTCCCCTAGTATGAACCATGTTAAAATTTTCACACTAGTAAACAAAGTCAAAACTAATTTTACTTTTTAGGCCGACCGTAACACACCTGGCGGGGGCGCGTCCTCATAATTAATTAGCCTAGGGCGGTCAGAACTCTTGATCAATCCCTGTGTAGCAGTTAGCTTCATACAAAAAAAGTATCTTTTGTACCTCAAGTGGACTGTGGACACATTTAGCTCGTACCGCGTGTCCGAACAATGATCCGTCCGCCGGGAGTGACCGTTTTAATGAAGGTGGCTCGGGGGCTTTTATCCGCTTTTATATTTGGACACCATAAATTATTTACGATCTGAAACTATAAATTTATCGCGCACAAGTGAAATGATGGCTAAATCTTCTTTTATTTCTTTTAACTATAAAGGCTAATAAACTTCATTAAGCATATTTTCAGAAAAAAATATGTCTCCCGCTACCGGTTATTACAATTGAACTTCAAAAATATATGATTATATTATAATGGAATAATATCTTTTAATTTGGAAGCTATAACCGTTTTACTGAAAATGTAGGTACATAGCCGTAACTTGGATAACGATAAGCTGATGAAACCTTGATGAAACGATACAATAACTATCGAGATTAGCTCGGAAAAAGATTATAAAAGATAATGCTTAGCAATAAACCTGATATATTATTATGTAGATATTGTTGACGTCGAATTCAATCGCTGGGCCTTTATCGAGTATGCGAATGCCTAGTCATTACTCGCCGGGGCTCTCCAATTCACGGGATATCGTTGAATGGGGGCCACCCACGGCCCCTGGCCACCACCACCACACGTCTTCAGCCGACTTAATTAATTAGATGTCCACTTGTATTGAGGCTATACCTGTGCATTATTGATCTTTTAGGGGATGGTGACAATGACATCGTCATGTGTACTGTTGATCCGTTTTTGATTTTGATTTCGCAACTCAGTGACTATTACGCGATAGGTCCAAACGGTTTGAGATTGAGATCCATAAGTCGCGCTCGTAAATATAAAATGTTAGGGTAAACTGCGGAATTGGCGAAATTTGATACGATAAACTTATTTATGTGGAGCGCCCCGTGCCTTCGCTCTCGGCCGATACGTGCATCGTATTTTTCATTCAACATATCAGATTTATTTTAAAGAAAATTGCATCCGTTAGTACTAGTTGTGTTACATACCTACCTACACAGTCTTGATCAAAGTATATCGGAAAATTGTGTAGTTATAGTTAAACACATATTTTTATTTTTTTCTTTAATATATTTACATCGTGAATCTTTGAAAATTATCACCGTCGGTAATGATACGATACACTTCCGCCAAAGTCTTAAAATCTTTGAATCATGAAACGCATATTTTTCGCTATAGATTTTAGTTCCTTTATCTGTTAGGTCTTTGTTTTCGTCAATAGTCGATAAACGTCTATTGTCATGTTTGGGAATAAGTAAAACTCGCACAGGGCCATGTCCGCAGCTAATAAGTTAGCCAAGGCCATCTGATTTTATGCCGACAAATTTTGGGGTCAATCATACAATATAACATCTTAGTATTTTTTCTATCACGCAACAATTATGCTTCTAAAATGGCCAAAAATTGACATTAACTGTAATAACCAACCTCAGAAAAAAGTAGATGTTCTTATCTGTGTATGCCTTAAGATTGCCTTATGTTACCTTTTAGAAAATAAATAAATATACATATTTTATCAGTCATAGCTATCAGTCATCGGTTCAGCATTCCTATTTATTCACATTAGTGTAATATACAATATTTTAAGGAGGTATATATACTCGTATAGTGGAGGCAGCGATACAGCGATAATTGTAACACAAGTTCGCGAGGTTCTAGCGGCGGCGTCATCATTAAGGTGTATAACGCCGATTTGGCCTTGAATTATTAGGCTAATTTCCCCGCGCCACCCTCTACAAGAGATCGACCGCACAGAGATGGCAAAGAGTAGTATAGAGACTAGACGACAAAGGCACGACATAGTCGACTGAGCCTACTTTACTGCAAATACATACTACAAATTTATAATTATTTACAATGTAGAGGGATAATTCAGTAACAATGAAGCGTGTTTTGTTATTTAGGTAGTAAATTATGTTACCTAGTAAAAAATTTTACCCGTCTGCGCCACAACGAGGGTTATGTTTTTAGAGTGTATAGCGGCGCGCTCCCGGCTTGGCCCGGGGTGTATTTTTTCTAAAATAAACGTAGCCTAAGTTACTCCTTATTAAATCAGTTATCTGCCAATAAAAGTCCCGTCAAAATCGGTTCAGCTATTTCAGAGATTAGCCGGAACAAACAGACACCCAGACAGACAAAAATTTGGTTTGGTTATGTGGTTGGTTTATTTTGGTGTATGTACTCATATATGGTGTATGTACGTATATATATTCATATGCATGTAGTAAAAAACGGTTATTTCAATATTACAAACAGACACTCCAATTTTATTTATATGTATAGATGTATGTATATTTCTTTATACGAATATAAAATATATGGTAAAAGAGCTAAACAAAAGTTTTTATCAAAACTAACAAATTTTTTAATTTTCAGTAAAAACAATTGACTTTTCGCACCAACCGTGCAAACTTCGCGTGGTACGTTTTGTTTGGGTAACGCGGTGCCGGCGGTAATAATTTTTTTTTTAATTTTGATATTTTTTTTCAAATTCACCAAGTGAGTGAAGTGACAATAAATTGAGACAAAAAGTGTTTTTTTTTTTTTTCATTTTGATAAAGATTACGAACTTTTTAGAGCGAGAATCTTGCTTCTTCAATTTTTTCAAAAAATCTATCGAGTGGGACAAAAAAGCGGCTGAGTGGATTAAATCCCGATGAGCCCAAACACGACCCGGCTGTGACGCGCCGTTTCCGAGTTACGGTCGGGGGGTCCGCGGGGGGGAGGGGTGTCAATTTTTTTATCTCGTCCAGACGTCCCCGATGAGCCCAAACACGACCCGGCTGTGACGCGCCGTTTCCGAATTACGGTCGGGGGGGTCCGAGGGGGGCGTCAAATTTTTTATCTCGTCGAGACGTTCCCGATGAGCCCAAACACGACACGGCTGTGACGCGCCGTTTCCGAGTTATGGTCGGGGGGGTCCAAGGAGGGGGCTTTTTTTTGGTGCCCCGGTAGACCGGATGACACTTTCCTTGGTGACTACCGATCACAATCTATGACCTTCTGCAAACGCCACCCTTCTATCCCTCATAGTTTCCGAGAACCGCTCACCAACTTTTTACCAGAACGGTGTACCGAGGATATCGGATTTTTCTGGAGGTCACGGGGGCGTCCCCTACGCGACCACCTACAATAGGGAAACCCCCCACCGCTCCTTCTAGGAGAACAATTAGATGAGTCACTAGATACGTGAGTGGGAATCCGGCATTATAGTGGCTTTATTATTTATTTATTATGCTTATTAATTTATATGTATTAATTAATAATTAATAATTATTAATATTAATAATTATTAATATTAATTAATTTAATTAATTAATTAATTAAAATTCATGAAAACTTTCCTTCTTCGTTTGGTTTATTTTTGATATCTTATTACGCTTTTGCCTCCTTTGCTTACTTCCTATCTTTATTAAATTTAGATAACAAGTATATATACAGATGAATTATTAATTGAATATTCAAATTGAATATTTCAGATTATTAATAAATTGAATATTATATTACAACATAATTTATATTTAGTTTTTTAAAGATTTAATTAAAAAGACAAAAAGAAAACCTATTAAAGTATTATATACACTATCATGCACTGTCTGTTCTGCCACTAAAATGTTTATTCTTTGTTTATTACGTAAAAATTAATAATTTGATGAAGCGCAACGCGGCACAGGTTAGAGTTTAGAATTTTTTTCCTGAA
This sequence comes from Synanthedon andrenaeformis, assembly GCA_936446665.2. Lineage (NCBI taxonomy): Eukaryota > Metazoa > Arthropoda > Insecta > Lepidoptera > Sesiidae > Synanthedon > Synanthedon andrenaeformis. The sequence goes on from OW387797.2 coordinate 192,723, forward strand.
TCAATTTCAATAAAATAAAAATTTTAATCCCAACAAATCATTCCTCATATCTTGTAGATAAACATATATTTTTTTCGCTGAAGAAAAGGCGTATATATAATGAATAATACTGTTACAAAATGTAGCAAAAATTTAATTTTTTGGAAGGATAAGCCTTAATCACGGCGCAGACATCGGTAATCTTTCAGATTTGTTTGTTTAAAGGTATTGCAGGTGCGAACTGAAAGAAGACCTATTCTACATCGTTGTTAAAGTTTGAACAGAGACTAAGGCGCGATTACTAATTTCAATCCTACATCATGTAATGTCTGATTTAGCAAATAACTAACAAAGTATTAGGGTTAATTAATATTTGACGCAAATAAAATTCCATGGTGTTTTTATTATTTTTACTAAATCTGTTTTTCTTTTACATAAAAATGAAGAACAATTTAGAAATACAACTACAAGCAAGTAAGTACAAAACTTACTGGAAATATTCTGAAAAAATAAAAATAAGAATTAGCTGGTTCTCACGGCTTCGATTCCACTGAAAAATAAAAGACGTAATGCCTGATTCTAGGAAGATGGAAGATGAAATATTAAGTTCGATTTTTGCTACTAATCCACAGTAAAGTATTAAAATTACATTTCCACAATAAGTCAGATTCCTTGAAAAGGTTTTAAATGTGTTTTAGCTTTTAATTGGGACATTTTTATGTTATGTAAAGGTTTTATTGATTATGGGTACTATTTTCACTATGAACTTTGGTTGTCAGACAAGTTAATGCCCGGATTGTCCGCTTACTAAGCCACAACATAAGCCACATAGTCTCAAGGCGAAATGGGATCGCCTCACAGTGGGACGAAAATCGGCTTTCATAGACATAGGAATGTTAATTCTTAAATATCGCTGTTTTTGTTGGATATGGCTTCTGTTTACAGTAACTAAGCCTAAATATGTAAAAAAAAGTAATTTGGTATTTATACGAATGTTTTATATTTTTTTTGAGAAAAAATTGTATGGAGTTCTCTAGATAAATCCGATTTTCTACGGACCTGCACGTCAAACCGTAATATCCTTCTAAAGAGTGTTACTACTAATTATTTGTCATTTTTTGACATACCACATATAACGGTTACTGCTGCAGAATTTTTTAAAAAAATTAATAGTTGTGTTATTTTTTTTAATTTAATTTAATTTTTTAAACACAAAGTACCAATTACATTTTATTACCTTTCTGGTGTGAATAAGTGATATTAACTAAATAAACAATGATATTTTCTAATAGAACATACCAAAACAATTGTTATTGTTATTTTATTCTGAAAAGTGATTAAGTAATTAGTTTGTTCTGAAAAGTGATTAGGTAATTAGTTTGTTCTGAAAAGTGATTGGCTAATGAGGAATGAATTCTAGTAATAATAAAGAAGTAAAGATATGAGCACCAATTAGCTATTATTAGAGAGTAATTAAGAAATCGGCAATTTGCTGATCACTTAAAATCAGTCCTATAACAACTATAAATGAACAATATTTTTAACACATAATTCAGTTTATTTCAAACTTTTGTGCTGTTAACATTAAATTGAAATCCCGAACTTTAAAATATTTAAAATGGAAAGTCTGCGTACCAATTTAGACTTGTTCGTTTTGTTGAGAAGTGAAGGTACTTCATTCAATCATGAAGTATTGTTTAGTGCAGTTGTAAATCAACTTGGTGATAACATTTCGGACGAGAATCGGGTGACACTTAAGGAATTTTGTCGACGATTCACACGTGCTGCATCACAAAGATGGCAAAAATCTCACCGCATTCTGGATACATTCAGAAAGCAGTACGAAAATTGGCTTATGTCTAATGTCGATTGGCCAAGTTGCGTGCCAATCAGTATGGTCATGCCACAATCCAGTGAAGAAGAACAGCCAGGACCTAGTGCACTTTCAATCTGTCCAGGACCATCAACATCATCTGTTGGGACAATGACAAAAACATCAAGGAAAGCATTTGAAGATCTTGGAAGAAAACAAAAGAAGAGGAGGTCTGATGATCACAAAAATGAAGATCCAAATGAATTGGCATATTACGCTGCAGTTCTTTTAAAGGAAGAAGGTCGTGAGGATATCGCATCTGTTATCGAACATATGTTGAAAAACCCAGAAGCAGCAACAAAATTTAACGAAATGATTAAAAAACCAGTTAAAAGAGTTATCTTTACTCCAGAAAAAGCACTAGGATTGCTTCTTTCGCTAAAATTATCAAAGTGGCAATATATGACGCTGAGAGAGACTACCTTCCGAGAGGGTGCAACTGACATTTACCCGTCATATTATAAATTACAACAAGTAAAAAAACAGTGTTATTCTAATGAGCAATCAGTGACTGTAACGGATTCATCTGCAAGAATTACGCTTCAAGCATTGCTTGACATCACAGTGAAGAGGATCCTGGAAAGTCTTCCTGAAAGTGTGCAAAATAAGGACTTAAAGTTAATATCTAAGTGGGGCTTTGATGGTGCTTCCAACCAAAGTCGTTATAAACAGGAAATGGATGGACAACAAGAAGATTCAAGCATATTTATGACGTCCTTGGTGCCATTAAGCCTGACTGATGGAGACGAAATTTTGTGGTTGAATCCCAAGCCATGCTCTGCGTTATATTGTCGTCCAGTGCAGTTCACATTTATTAAGGAAAGTGAAAAAGTGGTCATCAATCACAAAAAGCAAATGGATGACGAAATTAAGTTGCTTATCCCCACTGATTACAACAGAAACAAGGTGAGCCATCAACTTAAGATGACAATGATTGATGCTAAAATTTGTACGTATCTTTCGGAAGCTAGATCGAATGCATCGTGCTATCTTTGCTTAGCTAAGCCTACAGAGATGAACCGCTTAGATATTGCAACGTCAAAATCAGTGAACAGTGATGTATACGAATTTGGACTATCATCGTTACACGCTCGTATAAATACGATGGAATGCCTTTTACATATTGCATACAGACTGGACTTCAAAAAGTGGGCTGCTCGAGGAGAAGAACACAAGGCTTTGCTAGAGAATCGAAAAAAAAATAATTCAAAATAAATTCAAAGACGAACTCAATCTATTGATTGATATTGTAAAACAAGGCTCAGGGACAACAAATGATGGGAATACAGCAAGAAGGTTCTTCGAGTTCCCCGATATAACTGCAGCCATCACTGGGTTGGATGAAGAGCTAGTCAGAAGATTTGCTGTTATTCTTCAAGCAATAACATCTGGAGAGGTAATTGAGGTTATAAAATTTAAAGAATATGCACGTAAAACTGCTGAAAGATACGTGGAGTTATATGATTGGTACCACATGTCATCGACCGTTCATAAGCTACTGATACATGGTGCAGACATAATCGCTAATAATGATATTGTTCCGATAGGTATCCTTTCAGAAGAAGCCTCAGAGGCCCGCAACAAAGACTTTAGGAGATTTCGGGAACATAATTCGCGAAAAATGTCCAGGCAAGCTTCAAATGCCGATATATTAAATATGCTGATTCTTTCGTCTGATCCATTAATCTCTTCTCAAAGACCGAAATTAGAAACTAAAAAAGGTAAGAATTTCTTTGCTGAAACTTTAGAATTGATCAAGTTTCCAGAATCTCCATTTGAAGTTGTAGATGTGTCCAATTTGGAACCTGATTCTGAATTGGAATCAGATGAAAGCGATTTTGATTAATTAGTAGATAAGTGCTTGTTGTGTTTTTTTTATACATTTTTTTATCATTTCTCCTTATATTTTCCTGTCTCCTGTACATTATATTGTCCTCATTTTATATTGCACTGTACTAATTTTTTTGATAACAAAACACGGAGTCTGTTGACTTTCATCAGCGCCCACAAACTTTAGTAATGTTATTTTTTTCTTTTGTAACTAATCTTTAAGAGGCCTTGTTTGTGTAGATAAAATTTTTATTTATTTATTTCTTGTATTGTTTTGTATAGTATTATCATACATAAGTAGTGTGTAGTAGCAGTGTTTGTTTTTTTATTAATAGTTATTTATTCTTTATTTGAATGTTGTATAGAAATATTTTATATACTTAGTATACATTTTTTTCATTTTTTTTAATCAAGTGTTACTTATAATATTTTTGATTATTTTTTGTCATAGTATTTGATATTTATGCTCATTTAAATAATTTAATAAGCTAGCAACAATATATGATATTTTTAAATGAACAATAGCATAATTATTTACTTTCCTCACTTCTCAGAACTTATTAACTGTACACCGTGTCTGGGTTGCATGCTATTACAAAATGATAATACATAATTGTTATCACTTATTTAGAGAGTATTTAGAGTTGATGCCGAAAAATAAAGCTTTAAACTAAATAAAAAATATCCATTATACTTAAAGATTTAAAAAAAAAATTCTGCAGCAGTAACCGTTATATGTGGTATGTCAAAAAATGACAAATAATTAGTAGTAACACTCTTTAGAAGGATATTACGGTTTGACGTGCAGGTCCGTAGAAAATCGGATTTATCTAGAGAACTCCATACAATTTTTTCTCAAAAAAAATATAAAACATTCGTATAAATACCAAATTACTTTTTTTTACATATTTAGGCTTAGTTACTGTAAACAGAAGCCATATCCAACAAAAACAGCGATATTTAAGAATTAACATTCCTATGTCTATGAAAGCCGATTTTCGTCCCACTGTGCGCCTCCGCGATAACGATATTAGTCGTCATGCTGAGTTTGCTAACTTGTAATGTCTTCATTTTGCTGTAAAGAGACGAGTTAACATAGCATGCCTCTGTGCCCTCAATAGTTGGATGTTATTTCACTTGACGTTTGAAGAGCTATGAATATGAGGTGAAATATTCACGAACGGAAAGTTGTTCAGCTGTAAGCTCGGCTCGTAGGCGGCTACGCCGTAGGCGGGCTACGCGCTACGAGCGTAGCTGCGCTTTTGTTCTCCGGAACTTCGTAGTTCAAATGTTTATTCCACAACCGAAGCTTCGCATTTCTGTTATGAATTTTGTGTTAAATAACCGTAAAGTGTTACCGTCAATAATAAAAGCATATGACGGACGTAACGTAACGTAATAAACCTACAATCTTTTTAGTGCCATTATTTTCTCAAATAAAATTGTCAAAATTTATTAATATACTTAAATATAGTTTAGTTTTTAAATACTTAATAATTTCTATTAATTGAAAATTTATGTAGTTCTTATTTTAGAGAAAGAAGAGAGGTTAGACACAACACGTGGTCAACAATAAAATTTCAATTTTCGTCATTTACTGTTTTAAACAAAGTCTCAACTGGAATTCTTCTTGACTGTCGTCTAAGCAGATGGAGATTCAAATCCCGGTTGTATATGTATATCTGATAATAAGAAATGATGATCATTGCTATGCCGGCGGGACTGTAAAGATCTAAGAATCTTCAAATACTAAGTAGTAAGTACGCTGAAAGCTGTCGGAAACTTAAAAAAGTAATTTGCCTCTCACACTATGTATACCAGTATTTGTGTGTGTGCGATGGTTTTACACGGAGCTGTTATTAAATGGAGCCTACAATTACCGGCGAACTAATGACTGCTCTGTTTAATGTTGTTAAGTCAACGCATTGTCGGATCTGTGCCCTTTGTGTGTAGCGGATCGCCCATTCGAGATCAGTCAGCCGCTGACGCCTTTGAATCCCGACAACCCGACCACTTCATTGTTTCACGTTGTAATAGAAGCAAAGCGCTTAACGGAATACCTACTCGACGTTGTCCAATCTCGTTTTCCGCATGTACGCCTAATTAATAATAACCGTCGGTCGCACATAGCCAGCCTTCGTTTGCGTACACTTTTTAACGCCCGACGCAAAACCTGGGTGGGGGTCAAATAAAAACATTTTCAGGGAAGCGCTGTTGCTTCCCTGAAAATGTTTTTATTTGAACTTTTTCTCTCCTCCTGTGACTTTAATATTGGAAGAAGTCGGAGTTGCCTCAAGTTTATTATATTTCCTTTACTGGGCCTGCGAGGTATCCCATTCGGGCGTCGAGTTCACTCTACTTGATGCCTACATAATCCTCCCCCGTGAATTATATATACGTGTATTATGTATATAATAGATTGTACATGTCATACGTCGTGGTTGGGCTGTAATTAATTGTAGTAATTAATCGACTCGTGATCTAGTTTTAAGCCACGCCACCGCGGTTTCTGTAGACTACCCACTCTAATATGAAATGTGGGATTAATATTTCGAAATAATGAGCGAACTGAATACGTTTCACTGATATCGCAACAGTTAATTAAACCTACTCAAACTATTGCAAAATAAAATTGTCTCTTTTCTTTTATGCATCTCCTATTTTATTTATTTTCCCTAGTCCCGAATGTTTCCCCGTCAAAATGAGTCTCGTGTTTCAGTAATTCTGGCATAGGAAAGAGGTTTGATACATTCAGTTCAGTGGGTATTGTTTTCTTCCATCTGCAGAAAGTTTATACAAAGATTTTGTGAATAGCTTTTACTATACTTTTTACTAAATAAAGCAAGGCCAACGAGATAACGCAAATAATGTAAACAAACTTTCAACGGGTTGTCAAGATGGCTTCCTATACCATGAAACAGAATAGAGCCGGCCGCTTCGTGTGAGGGAAAAGGACAAAGGGACGGTTATGTTTACATTGTGTGCGTTTTCTCTTTAGCCTTACCATAGTTAGGTGGTCATAATTACAATTAGTGTTGTGTTACAAAAGAAATCAATTTGGTGCTGAATAAGTTAATTTATAAAAATTTTACATAATTTTTTTTAGAAATTACTAGTATAATACTCATTTTTAAAATATTTACAGAATGTAGTAACATCAGAAATGAAGTAACCTTTATAAGCACAAGTCTCGATTTACCGAAATCGTTATAAATATTTTCTGTGAACAATTATTTTTATCATTAAAGGTTCGGTTCGCGGTTCGAGAAAATAATTGAATATCAGTTTACCATTAGCAACAACGTAAAGTGTTGACTTACTCGAGTACTTCTCGGCATTCGTATAATTATTGAACGAGGAGCGTTCGATTGTTGTTTTAATGATACATATTCTGTATAGGTAATGTTACATAATAATGTTTCACTGATCAATACGAGTTGAATAAATGTTTAGATGATTAACAGGCTGTAACTTCGAAGGAAATTGTCGTACAACGTAACGTAGTCCTTGCTCTCGAAACCGATTTCGCAGCGTTGAAGATGAGATGGGTCGTCGGGGATCGCGTGCTCTATGCACAAATCGCGTGCCTATGCTTACAGCTAGCTTTTTCTCAAACTTTTTTTTTAATTGATGAAAAAATATGGATTATTGCTAAAAAAACCGTTTGAACTCAAATTAAGGGATAAAAATGAAAAATTGCCCGTTATCTTGATTTTTCAGCAGAAACGATAGTTAACATTGCGGACACTAAGAAAAAAAAAATCGCAGCGCTTTGAGACTTTCACGGTTTTTTCAGGACCCTTTGAAGGAAAATCTATAGAAAATATCCTTCGTATCTGCATTATTTGCAAAGTTATTCCAAGGCATCCTTAAGTTTGTAATTTTTTACCTTTTTTTCGGTCAACATTTTCGGTTTTAATTTTTTTTTTTTATCAAAATCCAATTTAAACATCTTGTATACAAAATATGTTTTGCAGTATACAAAATCCTACTTTAATTTTCTGTACGACTATTATTTCCCGAGTAATCGATTGTCAAAGTTAAAAATTACTTTTTCGCTTTGATCCTAACCTAAAGGGTTCAAAGGGTATTCAAATTAAATTCAAAAGGGAATTAAATTATCTAAAAGAGCTTTATGAGTGTCATGGTTAATATAATTAGTCTATGTTAACACTAGTCATATAAGATATACTTACTCTGTATGTCATCCACCAGCCACCAGAACACATTTATTAATAAAATTATCAAGTCTACATCAGTGCACTTTTCTTTAATATAATATTAGGAATACGTAATATGGTGTCAGAAGTAAAGCAAGAAAACGCAGAGAATAAAATAAGATAAATTCATCAAGTTCCTGTTACCGATTGCTGTATACGTGTTGGATTCAAAATGTCAGAGTCACGGGATCAATCCGAAAATTATCAGCCTTCGCCGAGAATCAAATCCACCACAGTTTTGCCGCAAATTAATTTCACCCTGGACACGAATGCATCAAATATGTCATTGTCGTGGCGCAATTTTAAAACTAGCTTAAATATTTTCATGGTTGCAAATAACCTCGAAGATGAACCAGATAGAAGAAAAGTGGCAATCCTACTGCACACAATAGTTTCAGACGCGCTCCAGATTTTCTACTCATTCAACCAAGACATGTCAAAAATCTCATATAAAGAGTTACTATCCAAATTTGAAAATCACTTTACGCCACGAGTGAACACTTCAGTTGAACGTCACAAGTTATTCAACAGAAAACAAGGCACCGGTGAAGAAATAGAAGCGTATGCCACTGACCTCAAGAATATAAGTCTACAGTGCGACTTCGGTAACTTGGCCGACAATTTGCTGACGGATATTTTCTCCTGGAATTTAAATACAAGTTGTTCTTACGTAAGGGAACGCATCCTGATAGAAAAACCACAATCGTTCGACGCAGCCGTCAGTCTGGCTAAAACGTTGAGGAATATGAAGCAGGAAGTCCAAGCTCTATCACCAAATGATGTGTCATTCATCAGTCGTCAAACCAGTCGGAATCGTCAAACAAGTCATTATAGCCGTAATACCCAGAATCGTCAACCCAGTCAAAATCGTCAACGCAGCCTAAGCCGTCAATCCCAGAAGTGCACAAGATGTGATCAAGTCCACCGCAATAGATGTCCTGCAATTGGTGTAAAATGTAACATATGTCATAAAATGAACCATTTTGCCAAATGCTGCAGAAACAAGCATGTGAGAATAATCCAGAAAGAAGATCTTGATAATGATAACAACAATAATGGTAACCATTCGGAATCTTATTATTTAAATAGTCTTTTTATGAATAATATTACAAGTGAAGGTAGTAATTCATATCATATTCATGTATTTCTGAACAGACAGAGTGTATATTTTCTACTTGATACAGGAGCTGACACTAATATTTTGTCATTCAATACTTATAAAAAACTTAAATTACCCCTAGAAAATATAAAAAAAAGTTATAATCAACTATCAACTTTTAGTGGAGAAATTTTACCCACAGTTGGACAATGTATTTTAACCGTCACCCACAATAATAAAGAATTTAACATGAATTTTCACATAATAGATTTGCCTTGTAGAAACATTATAGGTCGTGATAGTTGTGAGAAACTAAAACTTGTAAAGCGAGTCCATAATGTCAAAATTCATTACACGTCTGCTATACACACAATGTTTGATGATTATGAAGACCTGTTTACAGGAATAGGTTGTCTTAAAGATTACGAATGTCATTTGTCTATAAAACCAAATGCTGTCCCTTCTGTTGATGTCTGTCGCAGAATTCCATTTAGCCTTTTGTCAGATCTGAACAAAGAATTATCCACGTTAGAAAAAGATGGAATAATAGTTAAAGTCAATGAGCCTACAGAGTGGGTAAGCTCTATAGTCATCACAACTAAGAAAAATGGCAAATTAAGATTGTGTTTAGACCCTAGGAAACTTAACTTAGCTATAATGCGTCCACATTATCAATTCCCAACTATAGAGGAAGTAAAAGCAGGTTTGTCCGGCTCAAAACTTTTTACAACTTTAGATGCAAACAAAGGTTTTTACATGTTAAAATTAGACGAAGCCTCTTCAAAGCTTTGCACCTTCATTACACCTCAAGGTCGTTATAGATTTCTTAGACTACCTTTTGGTATCAATGCTGCCCCAGAACTTTTTCATTCACTCATGAAAAATCGTTTTTGTGATATACCCGGAGTACAAATTATGATGGATGATTTTTTGATCCATGGCCGTACAAAGGAGGAACATGATTTTAGAGTAAGACAGGTCTTAGAGAGAGGTAGAGAAATAGGTATAAAATTCAATAGGGAAAAATCAAATTTTGGTAGAACTGAAGTCAAGTACCTTGGTCATATTTTTTCTAAGGAAGGTATCCGAATAGATGAAGACAAAGTCAAAGCTATTCTTAGCATGTCACCTCCTAATAATGTCACAGAGCTACAACGGTTTATGGGAATGATTACTTATTTAGGCTCATACATTGAGAACTTGTCAGAAAAAACATCAAATCTCCGAAAACTTTTATCTAAAAATAACTTATGGTCATGGCAAGATAAACATAATGCTGAATTTATTTTGTTAAAAGAATGCATAACAAAAGCCCCAGTTTTAACATATTTTGATCAAAACAAACTGGTGACTTTGTCGGTCGATTCCTCTAAGGATGCAATGGGTGCTGTGATTTCCCATGAGAAACACCCCATCGCGTATGCTTCAGCCTCTTTAAATCAATGTCAACAGTCTTATTCTCAAATTGAGAAAGAATTATTAGCTGTCTTATTTGGTTGTACCAAATTCCACCAGTATGTCTATGGTCGTCGTATATTGGTAGAAACTGATCATAAACCAATAGTGTCGCTTTTTAACAAGCCCATATATAACATTCCACCGCGTTTACAACGTATCATGTTGAGACTACAACCTTACGACTTAAATGTCATATATAAACCCGGCAAATATCTTTATGTTGCTGACACTCTTTCCAGAGCAGCACTCGCTGAACAGTCATTAGTTGATCTGGACTCAGAACTAGATCTTCATGTCAACTTAGTCATTAGGTCCTTGTCAGTTAGCCCAAATAGATTAAAACTTATTCAAGAACAAACGTCTCAGGATGATGAGTTATTACTCTTAATTAAATACTGTACATCGGGATGGCCAGAACACAAAAGGTCTTTACCGGATAGTATCAAACCTTATTTTCCATTGAAAACCGATCTTCACATTATTAATGGAATCGTTTTCAAAAACAACAGTGTTATAATTCCTAAAACCATGAGAAATGAGATTTTAAAACAAATACACGAAGGCCATCAAGGTATTCATAGTTGTCAAAGATTAGCAAAAAATCTAATATATTGGCCTAATATATACACAGATATAGAGAAATATGTAAATAATTGTCATGTTTGTCTGTCTTATAGACGTAGTAATTCAAAAGAGCCCCTTCTGCCTCATGAAGTAAAGTTAATTCCATGGTACAAAGTAGGTGTTGATCTGTTTGATCTTAATTCAGTTAAATATGTCATAGTTGTAGATTATTTTTCTAAGTATGTCGAGCTTGCTAAATTAACCAGCGGTTCAACCAGCAAAGTTGTGATCAATGAATTAAAATCTATTTTTTCTAGGCATGGTATCCCTAATATCTTAATGTCCGATAATGGTCCACCATTCAACTCTAAAGAATTTAATGATTTTATTCTGAAATGGCAAATAAACCACACTACATCAAGTCCTTATTTTCCTAGATCTAATGGTCTTGTAGAAAGAACCATTGCTACAGTGAAAAATTTATTAAAGAAATGTTTTGCTGATAAAGCTGACCCCCACATGGCATTATTACAATATAGGAACACTCCTAAAGACTGTATGTACTCACCCGCTCAATTGCTTATGTCTAGGTGTCTCAGAACCAAACTTCCAGCGTTAGAGAAAACTTTAAAACCAAAAATACCTAACTATAGTCTATTAAAAGATAAAAATCAAACACAAACATATAAATCACAGGTTTATTATGACAAACACACAAAACCATTGTCTTCACTCAATATAGGTGATAAAGTATATTTCAAGAAACAGCCAGATAGTATTTGGACACCCGGTAATGTTTCACATGTAGGTCCACAACCTAGGTCGTACACTATAGTCTCCCCTGAAGGAACTTTCCGTCGTAATCGTCAATCAATCATGAAACCAAAACATTATTCTTCTAGTATAGGTGGTGAGGAGTGTCCTCAGCACGTTAGTCCGCAGAAACAGTCCCCTCGAAGTTCCTCACCGAAAAACCAAGATGATTCTGTCCGCATATCTGAAACACAAGCAAATATATCAAACACACCAAATAGTTACTCAAGTAATCCTAACTTTCTCAGGTTTTCTTCTTTTGGTAGACCTATTATTAAACCTAGAAGGTATTAGTTATTTAGTGTTAAGTGTAATTTAATTAGCATATTTGTATAGTTTAAGATCTAATTGTAAATTAAATGTTTATTATTAGATATGTCAAATTGTCAGCCAAATGTGTGTTATATAGTTGTCAAGCTGTCAATGTCATGTACTTATAAAAAAAAAGGGAAGATGTCATGGTTAATATAATTAGTCTATGTTAACACTAGTCATATAAGATATACTTACTCTGTATGTCATCCACCAGCCACCAGAACACATTTATTAATAAAATTATCAAGTCTACATCAGTGCACTTTTCTTTAATATAATATTAGGAATACGTAATAATGAGATACCATTATAAAAAAAAAAATATTACACCCCGTAGACCAATTTTAAGACGAGCAAAAATTTTGAATTTTTTTTTTCGTTGGTTTTCTGACGATTACTCATAAACCGCTAATGTGAAAAATATTTAAAGCTTGGATTCAAAATCTAGAGACTTGAAGCTACAATTTCTTTTTTTTATCGAGCTCTGTACGACCATTTCCTTCGAAGTTACAGCCTGTTAAAAAATCACCTAAAAATTTGGATTTTTTTTATTTCCCTTAATTTTTGTGACTACTATATTAGATACGTTGTAGAAATATTCCTGTACGTTATAGAATTCCGTAAATATGAAGTACTAATAAAAGAAGGATAGAGATTTTCAAACCCGTTCTATTTGCGTTGCGCACTTGTGGTATGAATAATCCATATTGAACGACGGGATTTGTTTTAAGCTAAGACCAATTTTCGAATTCAGTGCAGTTCAGAGTGCACGTTGCTTTGTTTTATACCTACAGAATAACAATTTGCCCCTGTTAAACATAATTTGTGATAGAAATATTAATTTGTGTAGTGAAAACTCCTTAGGCTCATTGGGAAACTTTTTAGTTACTTGGTTTGAAATCACTTGGTGAAGGTAAGAACTGTTTACTTCTGACGTACAGTCCTAATATTGACAATTCTTTTTTTAATTAATTTAATTCGTCCTCTTCCTGCTACGAGGTGTGGCGGCATTAGCGTAGGCCAGGCTACGCTTTAATGCGATTGCCTCGGCCTATTTCGGATTCGGTCCGTGTCGGCGTCACATTAACATTTCACTTGCCGGAGTGCCGGAAATACTCATGCAAAATTTAACAAGTCGTCTCTCATGTTGCGCGGAGCTCTCCTCCTATTGCGAGATTGTGATTTATGTGGCTCCATTGTCGCTCAAGCAACAATCCGACAGTTCTATTACACGGTGACCGCGCGCGGTCATCCGTCACCAGTCACGACCACTCCATCCAGTTGCCCAAAAAGCTTAAGCCCACGCAACCTGGCAATCACTTAGTTTCTGCGATTCATTCCTTAGATATTCTGCGGAATAACTTATTGTACTGGAAGACAACGCACTTGAAACAGATAGGAATCCAGTTACTCTGTATTTGCAACATTGACGGTGTGTTATACAGGGTGACCCTGTTACTAAATTATTAACATGAGTTACTAAATATTTTTTTCATCACATAGATATGATTATCATCGAATAAATGTATGAAACTTTACGTAAAAAAAGTTTAGGTAACTCCTTGTGTTCTCATCTAAAAATAAAAATCCAAAGCTGTAACGTCAATAAAGACGTTATATTGCTCGTATATTTTGTCAGGCGTTATATTTTTTATTTCACATCCCGTACGAAGTTGTGAGCATCAGCTAGTTAATTAATAAAGTAATGTTGACGGTAGTTCGATGGTCGTTTCTGTATTCGACGGATTCGTTTTTGGACAGATTCTTAATTCGACAACTTCTGGATTCGACAAAGTACTTATGTGGAGAAAACTGAATAAATTATTTTAACAAGATGTTAGAAGGCGCTAATTTCTGGAACTACCAGTCAGGTTTAAAGAATTATTGTTGCACTGGCTTGTGCCCGCAATTTCGTCCGCGTTAAAAAAAAAGCAATACTTGACTTGCAGAATACAAGCTTAGTGTGGGGGTCAACGATAACTTATGGCCACTGTAATTCAATTGTTTAAAATAAATTATTATTAATATATTATAATTATAACGCTTTTGACCTCTTGTTGCTATAATACTTTGGCCAGGCGGTAGTATTTTATTTTATTTTAAATGATCCCTTAGGAACAGTATTTCTTTTGGATGAAAGGTTGATACCCTATGTCCTTTCCTGTATCCCTGACAAAGGTTGAGTAGTTAAGGCGTGAAAAATATAAAATCAAGAAAAATAATTACGAATAATATAAATATAAAATATATAATCGAACAAAAATAAATTTTAATCTTAGTTTAAAACAAAACACAGAATACGGGTATTTAAAAAAAACACCTTAATTCACTTACTTAACCTTACTTGTCTTATGAAAGTATTTTACTAGTTTTATTCATCCGCTTGAAACATTGAATTGTAAAAAAAAACATTGAATCCGCTCTACTGTACTTTTCTGGCAAATTAAGAATCTGAATAATCAAGAATCTGACGATTTACAAATCTGTCCAAATTTCCAAAAAACTAATCTGTCGAATACCGCAATAACCGGCTCGATACGTTAAATATTGGATGCATTGGTGCATGAATAAAGTACTATTTCCTGGATCTATAAGTCGTTCTAATTTGTCAGAAGATAATTTGCACAGCAACGCTGACGGAAATTGACGCCCGCGGCGGCGAACGTGAAGCGGCGCGTTTAGATCTATCTCCTCGTAACAATTTTATCTTAACATAGATAATGAACTAGTTAAAATATATTCATTGGAAAATAAGCTTACGTTCGCTTAAAATTATAACAAAGATTTAGGTGAAACTTACCACTAGAATTCCCAAAGTAAGCACAAGCGGTACAAGCGCTTTTTTCTATGATTTTAAAATAAGTTTTAGAGCATTTTAAATATTTTAAAAACACATGGAAACCATAGTTATTTATTTATATATTTTTTAAAGTTATCGTAGCCCATTATGATTGCCAGCAAAACTGATGATATTTAATTGCACAGGAAAAATAACTTATTGTTTCTCTAAGAAGGATTTGTCTTAAGGAGTCAAAGGTTTGTCATTAGTGTTGTTAAGTAATCAAAATTTCCCTCTCGTTACCAGTTTGATTATTCTGTTTTAAAACTCAGAAATTGTTTTTCTCTTGTTCCAACCCTGTCCGAAATGTGCAGTTATTTTTCAGTATACAGTGTGACGTAATGTCGTTATGGCTGAATGTACTCGATACGGATGGACTCTCAATTTGTAGATGCAATGCAGTAATGCAGTTAGTGGTCTATGATGCTCGCAATTTGAGTACAGTGGGTAGACTGCGAATAAAATACAAAATCCTGTATCCCTAAATTCCCTTTCACGCTTAGTGAAGCTCTGATGGGGGATTGTGTAAGTTTATCAACAAGTTACGTTTTCATCCTTTCCTCTCAACACGGATTAATTTCCCAAGCGAGTTGGAAGATTGCTCCTCAATCCTCAGTCACGTCACAGGACAGTAGTAGTTGTAACTTTACACAATTATCTCATCTTTTTTGTTATTGTGTCAAATATTTTCTATTATTTTGAATTTGTTGGTTATTGAAATCTACACTAATATTATAAAAAGATAAGATTTGTATGTTTGTAATGAATAAACTCAAAATCTACTGGACCGATTTTGAAAATGGTTTCACCCATAGAAAGCTACATTATCAGAGAGTAACATAGGCTTATTGTATAAAGTTACGCGGGCGAAGTCGCGTGCAACAGTTAGTACTAAAATAAAATAAATGCAGTCAGCAATAGAGCTGAGCAATCGCAGCATTTTAATGGCATAGGAATATGACCTCTACTCTCTCTGTAGTTCTTATCGAGGTGTAGGTAGTTTGGAAAACTCGAAGTATGTATCTACTTGGCTTACTTGGTTTATTACTCCCAATGTCTGCCAGTATCGTAGTTCGATTAGTTGTCAGTTTGGGCGATTGGGAGTTAGCTTTGAGACATTGTTTGTCGATTGTCGACGTGAATTAGTTAGCTCGCAAACAATTTACGCTGAGATAGGATTACGAACTCAAACTATACTTGGTGTACAAGTATTTTAGATTATTTGATATGAATCCCATTTTCCTTTACCTATTTTTACTGGGTCGTATGTTTATTAACTCTTGTTTTAAAAAGCCATACTTCAGAAAGTCGAGAAATAATTTGCTCAATTATTTGAGCATTAATTAGTTTGTAACAATCCGTCACTTCAATGAATTCAAACCGAGTTCAGTCAGAAAGTGTCACAAAAAAAAATACTAGGTATTTGCAGTTGACGTATTCGTTAAGCAGTAAATAGGCTTCGTTACTCGCATTCATTTTTTGTTTATTTAATTTGTACCGTGGGAAACGATGTGACGAGTCGGTTAGGTTAAGCGTTTCTCTTTTCCAATGCTAATGGTCGGGAATTTTTTCTTTTGTACGAAGAAAATTTAAATAACCTGACATTTCTTTTTTTATGATAAGAATGATTTTTGTATTTGTTTGTTTATAGTATCCCACTTTTTTATCAGAATCCGTAGTGCTTATAAAGTAACAATTATATAGTTATTATTTACAGTGCCATAAATACAATAGAAGCGAGTGGTCAGACGAGACGTTTGTATCAAATCCCAAATAAGAAATGGAGTAAATAAAGCAATGTTATCTAAGTTAAATAAGTTTGCTTGATCTCTGTTCAATACGGGATTATTTGTAGTGTAGTAGTGATTCAGCGGGTTGTGTAGGAGGCGCTTGCGAGAGCGGTGTGCCGGGAGTCGGGAGTCGGGAGTCCGGGAGTCGGGCGGCACGCCTCGGCTATTACCGAGTTCCCGGGATGCGGCAGACGTGGCCTTTATACTTTCATCGAACGTTCTGGAAGCCTTATTAGTTCTATTGTGTTACATCACTCGATAATCTGTTTCTGTTCGGTATAAAGGTGAAGCAATAACTCTCCACGTATATTTTATGTGAATTATTTCTTCTTTAATTATATTAAAGGACATCATTTACTTAAAATCCTTTTATTTATTTTTTTATTTTTTTTTCTCTCCCAGTACAATCTGCAATCGGCTACCTAGCCATAATCAGATGCGTTCTAGACAGATAAAGGGGCTGCTAGCGACGTTCCATTAAACGTCAGCAATAAATGAGAACTGGTTATCATGTTCTGAGGTCTAAGTTCAGGATTTGCCATCTCTTCAGGCGTGCCACGTCATTTTCTGTGTTCAGAAGGCTTTTGGCCTGATCATTAATGTGTCTGCTCAGTCTATCCCTATATCTCTTGCTAGTCCCTACTATCTCCTCTTTCACAGTAGGAACTTTCAAGTGCTCATGAATTTCCGAATTTTTTACAAACCATGGCGCACATGAGATGGTTCTTAGTGCAATATTTTGAAACCTCTGGAGTATCTCGACATTAGAATTACTTGCCGAGCCCCACAATTCTATCCCATAAGTCCAGATAGGTTTTATTATAGCTTTGTATACTAAGAGTTTGTTAGTAAGAGATAATTGGGAATGACGCCCCGTCAGCCAGGATAAGCTTTTAAGTTGCAAGGTAGCTTCTTTTTTCTTAGTTTTAATGTGTTTCGCCCAGGTGAGTCTTTTATCCAGGTGTAACCCAAGATACTTCACACAGTCGTTGCCTGGTAGTGCTTTGTCTTCCATATATACAGGCGGACAGTCACCCTTTCGCAAGGTAAATGTGACTTGCATAGATTTGGTTACGCTAGGCTTAATTCTCCACCTCTGAAGCCAGTTGTCAATCTTTCTTAGATGGACCTGCAATTTCTGTGATGCCTTACTAGGGTCATTGTCACTAGCGAGACATGCAGTGTCATCTGCGTAGGTAGCAGTAACCACCCCCACTGTTTCA
The DNA here is from genome assembly GCA_936446665.2 of Synanthedon andrenaeformis. NCBI lineage: Eukaryota > Metazoa > Arthropoda > Insecta > Lepidoptera > Sesiidae > Synanthedon > Synanthedon andrenaeformis. Next base: position 210,726 of record OW387797.2, read on the forward strand.
GGTAAGTCTGCAGTATATATGGAGTAGAGAACCGGTCCAAGAACCGAGCCCTGAGGTACTGAAGCATTAATATTATACAACGTGGAGATCTCTTCTTCGAATTTCACCTGGAATTTCCTCTGTTGTATGTATGATTTTAAAACCATATAGAATGAGTTTGGTAGGAGTTTCTTTAATTTAAACAATAAGCCTTTATGCCATACTCTATCAAAGGCTTGTTCGATGTCTAAGAACACTGCACAGCAATATTCTTTTTTTTCAAGGGACTGCCTAATCTTATGTACCACTCGATATATTTGTTCTATTGTAGCGTGGTTCTGTCTAAAACCAAATTGATGGTCAGGTATTATTTTATTCTGTTCCAAAACCGGTTTAAGTCTCACAAGCAACATCTTTTCAAAAACCTTTGATATCGTAGGGAGTAGACTTATTGGTCGGTATGAACTGGGTTCCGTAGAAGGTTTGCCCGGCTTCGCAATCATGCATATCTGTGAAACTTTCCATATTTTTGGATAGTATTGTACTCTGAATATGGCATTGAACAACATAGTCATACATTTAGTTCAGTTATTTTTTCAGATATATCCTTTTATATCTGAAAAAATAACTGAACTAAATGTGTATAAACTAGCGACCCGCCCTACTATAATAATATGTAAAAACTAGAGTTGGAATTTTTTAAAATCTTTTCTCAGCGGATGCTTATTAAAATAAAGCTATGTTCCAAATTTTCTGGACCTTTTAGTTTTGGCTGTGCGTTGACAGCCAGTCAGGGCAAACAATTTTATAAGTAATTAGATATGCCTACTTTTATTCTAAAAAATGTCATCCTTAAAAATGAAACGCGAAGAATCAAATTTAGAGTGAATAGCGGGATGGTAACCGAGATTCTGCTCGACGGCGGCGTTCTAAGACCTAAATTAACTTTGTAACTTCGTAAATACATCAAACGAACTTTAGGGGCGTGAAAAAGTTTTCTCCGGCATTCGTCGGCGGCCGCCTCTTTCTTACGCACAGGTTGCTCACAGTGTTTGGAAGAAACGGTGGACAATATTTGGCAGGCAATACGGAAATGTAATAACAATTTCGGAAGATACAGTTTGATGCTGTAGCTAAACTATCATTTACATTTAAAATTTAATAACACCATTCGATTTTTTTTTCAAGTTTTTTGGTATTATATGGTATATTCGAATTCGTTGGATATATATACATATAAATACGCTCAAAGAAAATATCACTCGTAACGTCGTGTACGTTCACGTAAAACACACCGTCGTGTCCACGACACAGCCACACCCCCTTTTTGATTGAACTACTATCTATCTATAATGTAGGTACATTTAAAACTGTCAACCGATATCTGAAATATATTGCGTTGTGGTGGTAATACTATTATACATATATTTTGTTAGTATTACTACCTAACGCGTTTAGACTTTGCGTTAGACACAAACATTGACGTCCTCCATCTGACACAATTTATTAAAATGAACAGTTAATTTTGTAATAATTGCGTCAATTACGACTTTTACTATTAAAACATTAAAATTATGTTACGACTGAATTAGTCACGTCTTAATTAGATTTTAATATAGTCATGAGAGTGAAAAATATTTTTGTACTACTTACACAAAGACTTTTAAACAATTATTTATTTACAAACTTGATGAATTTGATTAATAATGACTGTGTAAAAATGCCAGTAATTAGTTATATCGCTGCGTTTTCGCATGAGGTGTGTAGCTTTGGTTTCTTTTGCGCCTTTCGTCTTCTACGTTTTACGTGGCAAAAACAAGATGGCTTCCTGCTAATTACATCAAATTGTTTGGCTTGTAATTTGACTCATTTTTTATTTTTGGCTCCGTAACTAAGCCAGCTGGTGCATCTGGTGCATCCGTACCTGTGGCCAATGATATCGAGCTAAAGCGATATTTCACACCTGGCTTTGTATACAAGGCGCAAGTGCGATCTTGCATTGTATTATAAGTTAATAGTTGTAAATTATAGAGACCTCACCTTTTGTTTACTCCATAGATAACATTAGAAAATAGGACATAACATTAGTCATTTCTACGTACAAGTTTTCAATTTTAATAATAAGCTTATATATGTTTTGCTGGAATACCTTCCATTACATTGGGAATGTTTATTCGTTTTTGTCTTGGACTCAATTCAGGAAACGCAGGCTAAATATTTCATACTTGAATGTGTTCTCTTCACTGAAATGCCTCTAGTAACGGGGATTGCTCGTGTACACGAGAATCTCATTCATCTCGCATTCCGAGAATATTGTTGTCGGGTAATAATAATTTTAATAAGCGCGTAGAACACAACCTCCAAATGCGTGTGGTTCCTTAATGCGTCTACTGCGGATATATGTATGTACGTAGTTACCGACATGTAGCACACACAAACCTCGAAACGTTCTATTTAAGGTAATAAACATGATGGGTTCGTGTTTTGGCAACGTGTTAGCACTTGTTGGAGATGACAAGGTCGTTTCAAAAGAATTATGTAGAAGCTCTTCACTCCGCCTCTCTCTCTCGAATACTTCAGAATTAAACGAGGGTTTCTTTATTTAGCGAACGACACTTGTTATTGTTTCCAAGTGCTACTACATAAATTTATATGACTAAAATATAGTACATATGAGGTAGATAATATGTTTATAATTTATTATTATCATACTTATATTATAGGAAAAGTATGTGGTGCCATTTAAAATTATATAAGTTGCCTATATGGTTTTTTTCCTATTTGAATTCATTCATCGTTAAGAAGTCTGCCACATTGTTTTCATTATTATTATGTGAATTTAGTGATTGCATTACATTTTAGTTTAGTTACAAATGAGTCATCCGATTTTTGTAAAACAAAAAATATAAATATTGACATCACAAGACGGCCTTTTACATCTAGTGAAATTGTTAATACTTACTATTTCATAATTACGGAAATATCTTCGTATGGGTCTAGTGATATAATAATAGCATTAAAAGCCCACTAATTATAAAGCTGTTGAATCGTACGAATTTACCGCTATTGACAAAAAAGTCCGAGTAGTTATATTTCACTATTAAGTTTATAATAATTATTACGGATTTTAAAATAATTCTGCGACATATATGAGTACTAGTGTCCCGCGCCCGGCTTCGCCCGGGGTGCAAATCATATATGCTATCTTTTAAGTTGGACCAAATAACAGATACTTATGAAGTTTGATCAAAGTCGGTTCAGTAGTTTCAGAGTTTATCGCGAACATACATCGTGACACGAGATTTTTATATATATAGATAGTACGAGTATGTATTCCAAAAAGAATTTCGAAGTTGAATTTTCAACAATGTGTAAATTAGCTTTTTCTTTTTTTTTTTGTAGAAAATTATATCCCCCCTTCTTAGACAGTAGTGTATTTTATAGTTATGAAAATGGAATTAATTACAAAAATGGAAAAATAGTTCGTTGTTTAATAATTAGTTATGAAACAGTGAAGAAATTTTCCGTTTTCGTATCTGGTTATGAAAAATGGTTACGAATGTGGCTGATAGGTATATCCTAGGATGGTATATTTCCTAGCAAGTGACAGAATGCCTGTTTTTGAGTCTGTATGGTCCACTCCGCTATCTTTTTCAAAAAGAACACTGTCTAATTTATTTTATCTAAAAGGTTTTGACAAACTGGATTTCCGATCTAAAATGTCGTATATTGTGTTTCAAATAAAACATTAATCTGTTGATTTTTTAATTATCATTGTTATAAAAGTTAGGTTTGACAATGACCGGCGAGAGATTTATCATATTACCGACAGCTACGAGCTACGGCGGCGGCGCAATCAATCTTCAGGATTCCATGAAAGCGTTTAGATAAAATATATTTTGCACCAATCCGGCCGGCCAACGAGTTAAAAACGACAATTAACTTTCAAATGACACTTTGATGCTGTATATGTGAATAATTCATAATGGATTTCAAGCAAGACAATTTTATGATCTCGTGCTATACGGCGATTGTATTCTCGCTTCCAGTTTTTTGCACTTGTCAAAAGACTCGGACGCGTAATGACTGTTCGAAAACCACAGTAACGTAAACTTGGAAATTTCTGTTTTTCGATAACCTCTAGGTAAGGGCTTAACTTTAAGAGGTTGTGTGAAAAGACTGAATTGCGGAATAAAGTTGGCAAAGTTAGTGAATTGTCATAAATTATGCCCGGATTCCATTACGGCTGCCTCTTTTGTTACCGAAAGTTACGAGAGCAACGCAAATTATTCAAATTGAACTTATCAATATCTCTTGTTTCAATTATTATAAAACACTTCGTTTTCAAGTTAAATTTTAAATCATATTTTCTTATACTCTTTTTCTTTGTAAAGACTAAGAAGATGCTTGCTTTCAAAAAGAAATAAATTATCCCAGCTCGTCTAATCATTGCGATGAGGTTGCACTTTGTTGACGTGCCCGATGTCTCGACAATCGAACTTGTCTCTAGTCACTGTAATATCTTTGAGGGTCTTCTATTAAAATTGAACTCTATTGCAAAGGCAAAAGAATCTAAACAACTCTACCCAAACAAAGATTATATTTGTTAAGTCCCAAGTTCTCAAAGATTAATTATGCGTTTAAACATTTAATCCGAAATCTTTGATGAGTTATAGCATTAATTTCCGAAACGAACTGGACGGCTTCTTGAAAATTTTTCTAAATCTTGGTGTTGTTTTTTCTAATGCTTTCTCGTTTTTGCTTTATCTTTTTATGTGGCAAAAGCGTATTTTATGTATCATAAACTGTTTATGGACGATGGCAGATATGATATTGAGAGTTATAAATCTCGAGTTCTACATTGACTGATTGAAGCTTCAGGGTTGTCCCGTGATGTTAGGCAACACGAAAACAATCGATATGGCGCAGCCCAGGGTTCTGTAGGGACTGGGGTGTGGATACGTAGGTGTGATGAATGTAAATTTATTCGAACCCCGACCGTAAGTTACGACGTCTCTATCGACAGTCGTTTATCGTTCAGTGCACCTCTCTAACGACTATTAGAACTGGGATTATTGACTTATTTACATATTAAAACATTCAATATCCGCTCTCAGTAGGTAATCCATTTCAGTAATCACATCAACAAAACCACTTTATTAATATTGAGTTTCATCTTAACTGTCACCCGATAGTTATCAAAGCAGATTAAGATTAATAACTGTATGAAGAAAAGGGGGAGGATCAGGTAAAATACTTACTTTTTGCTAAGAACTTTATTAATTAGATCCGTGTATCCTTTTAATTTAGAATCTATCTTTGAAGCTGGAACCATACATAGAAATATTAAGCCAATTCTAAAAATGTTGAGTCCTCGAAGCGATGAAGTTAAAAGAAAGTAAGTGCCAACGTTTGTGTGGTGTGGCTAACAAACAGCCAAAGTTGTGGGTAGTCGAGGCAGTTGTGGCGACGGGCGTCACATGGGACCGCATTACGGACATGTCTATTTACGCCGTAAACTAGTAGGGACGGGAGGGGTATGTTCCGTGTCATTTATGTGTGTGTATGTGTCTAACTTACTTGTCTTTATATTACGAGGACTTCAATCTTTAAGGAAAGAGGACACCATAGATGCATTAATGAACAGTGCAAGAGTGAAATATTATGATGTATTTTTTTTTGTATGTAGCGGTCGGCAGGTGGTCCATTTGATGTTTGATGGCTATCGTTGCAGCAAGTGATATTGCAAGTGCGCTGCCGATTTTAGCATGGTAAGAGATTAGGAAATGGGTGTTGCTATCCCTTATTCATACACCGAAATACAACAGCATACGTGCTGTTATTTCACGGTGGTTATTTTAGTAAATTTCCGGTAGAAATAATTATGAATACCGACTGATGTACATTCTTGAGATTGAAGCGTGCACGCTCTCATTAGTTCTTGATGGAGGACCGCAAATGATTTCTGTGTTTCAGTATATTTAGGATTTATTTTCATATGAATTCATGATTGAGTGCATTCCTAGTACCGATATGCAAACAAAATAAGTGTCACGTTTTCAATTACCCAGGTTGGAACCCTTTATTTTTGTGTTCGTTGACTCGGTAGGTATTAGTCGCGCTCAGCCGGAGAGTTCGACAAAAGGATTATTTCACTAAAGGAAATGATTTTCGCACGAGCTGCTCCATCCGAAACAACTCGACGGAGTTTGAGAATTAAAAACAAACTGTTGTTCAAAAGTTTTTTAATTGTAAGGGAAAAAAATGGTGGTTGAGCGAGCACAAAGCCTGGCCGCTGTAACTGTTGGCTTAATGTTTTGTTTAAAACTCCAACGAGCCGTTTTCGTCGCCTCGTTTTAGCTGAGTTATTCGTTCAGATTCATTCATACCTCCCTTCCTGTCATAAAAGCATTAACGCCACTCCACTTTATGTAACATTCCAGAATGAATCTTCCACTCTATGAATCAGCCTAAGTTATCATTTTGCTGCACTACCTAGTCTATTTTATCGTAATCCATTTAAAATTTCTTTTATTACATCTTCATAAAACAATTATATTTATTTTAACTTACCATAAATAACATGAAAGCTTAACAAATAAATTATTATTAAAAATATTTCCTCCATTATCTGCACTATCTCTCTCATGTTGATAATTATTTCAATCACTTTTGTAACATCAGCGCCATGCCATAAAATTATTATGTTAGACTCCAAATGAGGAAAAAATGTAATTTATCTTATGTACATTCGAATTGAAATAAAAATTTAAAAAATGAAAATATAAATTGGATTTTTTTTTTCCAGTTTATTTTAACTGACGTTAATTTATTCCTAAGAGCGTTACAGAGTCAGAATCAGAAATTTATGATTCCCGGCTGATCATAATGCCATGATGTGTTTAGTTTGCAGATAAGATATTAACGTCATATTATTTGTAGTTTTATAATCTAGATAATTGTCGAAAAATATTTTAAAATATTGGGACTTTTATCATTAGAACAGTTTTTAAGCAACCCTTTTTTAAAACTAGCGGTCGACGGTCGACGCAGAAGCGAGATATTAGTAAAATTATATGCGACAAATTATAAAAATATTAATTTTCAAAAAATTCATTTCATTTATTAGATAATAGTCGAAAAAAACATACGATTTCTGTAAATTTTCATTCAAGAAAAGTATAATCAAAAGTGTCATTTTTAGTAATTTTTCGTGATATTAAACGTGTTATTTTAGGATCAAATTTGAGATATTTCTGTTTATCTCTTGGACCTAGTATGTGAAGTCATTAATGTTCTAAAAGATTGTGTTATAAAAAAGGGCTGTTTAAAAATGTTCTAATGAAAATTCACTTTAAAATATTTTTCAGCTATTTACTAGATTATACAACCAAATAATATGACATTAACATCTTATCTGCAAACTAAAACATCTGAAACTACTGAAATCATAAATTTTGACTCCAGCGTGATTCTAATTGATGAATGCTCCTAATGAAGTGAACTAAAAAAAATTGCATCAACAAGAAATGACGCCAGTCTCTGTTGTTTTATGAAGATAACATGTTCTAGGTATACCTAGTTTTACCTAGATCCCAATTCTCTTGACTATGCCACCGTCAATGCGCTACGATAGGCTTATGTGCTACGACAGTACGCCATGCCGGCTACTTCGTAGACGCCACCCCCCTAAAACCACGTAGCCTACCAAATTACTAACTAGACACTAATCTATAATTAATATAAAAATGAATCCCTAAATGTGTTGCTAAGCGCAAAACTCGAGAACGGGTGGACCGATTTTAATTCTGTCTTCACTCATGGATAGAGGGATAATCAGGCAAGGTTTTTACGTAAAAAAAAATGCACCTCGGGCGAAGCCGGGAGCGGACCGCTACTTAATAATATTACTAGGATTTAATTTGTTTTTTTGATGTATATAATTGTATTACCGTTCGACCTTAAACGGCGGTCGTTTTAATAGCAAAGAATTTCGTTTATCTTTTAGTAATTTATGGCTACAGTGTTTAGCGGTGAGTTCGGAGCGACTGAGGAAGACAGACCGCAATAGTTTTGCGACGGTCTCTCCGTCTCCGCGGTACCAGTTAATCCTATTACAAAGAGGGCGTGGTGCCAGTGACAAGCGATCGGTCAAAACCTTATGAAACTCGTCCTTCTGAAACTGTGACGTTATGGGACCAAACCATTCAAAGGCTGCCACAGCAAAAATCAGTAAAGTGGCAGTTTAGGTACGCTACATATTACAGACTATTCTAAAATTGTCAATTTAATAAATTTAAAGCGAATTAAAAATAACATTTAAACGAGGTTTATCGTTATAATTTTTCGCCAAAATAGCTTTTTTTTTTATCATTTTTTTAGTTCTTAAAAATGGGAAAGTAATAACTATTGAGTAGTGCTTCTTAATACGTATTTACTCAGAAGAGTTTATTAAAAATAGCTCATTTACTTTTATCATGACACTCCATTTTAAATAATCTCATACACATTTGAGTCTTTCCTTGCACAATGACTTGTCACTTGTAAAATGTACATTAATCTGCCTATCTTTTCAAAATATTTACAGCTAATTGTAATTTTATACTAATATTACCTAACTTCGAAAAACGTCACCTATTTGAAAGATTTTTTTCACTACTAGATAAGGACATTATTCCAGGTGGACATAGGCTATATAATATATATCTTATCTACACTATCACAAATATGTCGGTCGGTCTAGTACTGCGTACCAATATATTCCTCAAATCCAACAGTTTTGTATCTATCTATTTATTTATAATATACTTACTTACCACTGTTAGCAAAATCGGGAATTACTTTCCAACGATGCATGTAAAATGAATTTTTTTTTTCAATGATTAATATTTCCATAAATTCGTTAAAAACTAGTAGATGAAAACGAAATATGCGACGAACGAAAAACAAGCGTATTATACAATGATTTCGCATATAACTTGTACCACACTGTTTTTGTTCAGTGGCCATTAATAAAGCTTTGCGCAAACTTGTGTCGCTCTTCTGTAAAATGTTGTTTTTATTCGTCACGACGACACGCCTCGACTAACCATTAACAACGTACGACGTACAAGCTACCACCAACGCGTTAGCTTGTGCCATTATTAAATTTTTAAAAGTACCAGATTCATGTCTTGTTACATTATGTCTATACACATTGTAAAATAAGTTTGCTGTCTGCCTCCACTGAAAATTTTATTCATAAATACACACTTTCTTGTTTTTCATTCTTTCTATTACTTTAGTGAAAATCGTATGAAAATCCTTTACTGAGACAGGCGTTGGGTATTCAATATTCGTTGAATTTAGCGAATGTAAATCCATACTTCCATACTAATATTATAAATGCGAAAGTAACTGTCTGTCTGTCTGTGTGCCTACCTGCTACCTTCTCACGCCTTAACTATTAAACCGCGATCATCATGAAATTTGGCATACACGTTGTTAGGGGAAACAAGAAAGGACATAGGGTACCTTTCATCCAGAAAAAAAGTACTGTGATAGAGGGATAATCAGGGAAGGTTTTTACGTAAAAAAGAAAATGCACCCCGGGCGAAGCCGGGAACAGGCCGCTAGTTTACGATAAATTCATGACTTGCTTGTGTAAGAAGTATAGCTTTTCACCTTATCAAGTCACAAAGTGGACACAGTCATGCTGCCAGCGATCCCGTTGTGTTACGCGAAAACCATTTAGAAACAATTTAGTACTGTCGCATATCTAGTTTACTAAATAGTACCCTTATCAGGTTTCATAGCTCTTAAACAATTACGCTTCCCTTTGAGATAACTAACTTATGTAGGCATAACGTTTGCACATTTGAATACAGAATTACATCCGCGCTCTCCTGAACCTCACTCGAACACAACCCTCATTGTATCCGGGTGTCTTGAATAGCTGGCCGTTGAATTTCTACAATACACGATCTTCATGCGAAGCCTGTCAAGTCTAGTAGATGTACTTCAAGTGCGCGTTCTATTGGTTATGAAATACTGCTGAGAATCTTAGTACTAGTGTTGTAGTTTTCTCACACAGAATACCGCATCCACTCTCACTGTGACCATTACTTGACGTCGTAAGAATTAGGTGGCGGCCGCCCCAAGCATGAAGTGCAACATTAGCATGTCTCCCGCTTATTATCTTAAAAATGTATATCAGGCCTAATCATAGGCCTATAGTTCGGTGTGTGCCCAAAAATAAGCGAATTCTATTTGCATTCGCTCCGGCGCACCCCCTAACATCAATATTTCACCGGAAGCCAATAACCGGGCGCAATATGCTCGCGTTTTAACAAGTTTTTGCTGGTTTCCATACAGATACGGCCAATACTCATATTTATTAGAAATGTTTTTCCGGATGCAGTTATTCGATCACCACTTTGAGTTGGAAAAGGACCATTATAATAAATGTATTACACTTATAAGAGGGATGACACTTACATGGGGAAGAGATTCGGGCTCTGGGTATTTAAAAATCCTTTGTGAGAGACATGTAAACAAATCATATTAAGTACATAGAAGAAAACATGAAACATAATTTAAAAGGGGTAAGCAGAATTTCCCGAGCTAGATCTATTAATTAAGACACAACATCAAAGAATTAATGTCTAAAACATGTTCTCGCTCTGCTTATTAGTTTTCTCAATTTCCTTACAAAATGGTTCTTTTTTTTAAAATATTGCTTTCAAACAAGTGTTTTTTTTCAATTGTTAGATTCTATAATATGCCAAAACATGCACATAGTGTGTAGAAATTAATTAATTGTTATTATTTAAGAGCATAAGTTCACTGCAATATAATAAAGAAATAATTTTTGTGATGACCAACGCGTGACTAGCAATAAGCATGTGAGCTTGGAAAAAAGCGTTGTCGGAGCTTCTTCCTAAACAAACGCTTTTTACATATTTTTAACTTAAATTTACCCTCATCATATGTCATATGCGTACATAAATTGTGAAGTGAACATACGACGATGTATTTTCCTTGAGTCATTAATAACTAACCGAGAGTACTTGTTTATTTATTTCATTGCTCGTTCAGCTCGGGTTCTCATTCTGAGCATAGGTAATTATGTTCCTAATTCCATTTTGCGACTAGGCTCGCAAAATGCTTAACTTTATTATATTTTCATTAAAATTGATTTTACAATAATTTTCAGTGAACGCGTTTGAGTGCATTCCGTCAATCTCTCACTTGAGATTCGCTTGAAGCGTTTATTGGTCGCGCGGTGCGCTGCTGAAAGCCATTGTAAACTTTGCAATTCAATTTAGTCAAGCTTTTGCCATCAATACGTCGTTTGTTTTATTATTAATAATGGTAAATTGAAAAATTATGCGTTTGGCACCAACATATCTCTTTTTTATTTATTAAAAAGAGTGACGGGCAAGCTGACGGTCCACTTTCAAGAAGAAGAAGAAAACCTGCGAGAATTTGTTGACAGCTCGCTTGTGATACTTAGACAGAATCACATCAGATAGATAGCTAATAATCAGTTTTGGTTTGTTGTACTCCAAGGCGCAAACATCAGATTCATAGAAATGTTCACCATTATATAGTCGTAAGTTGATTACAATAATAACTTACCTGACCGCTTTGAAGAGTATTCACTTGAAAAGGGATAAAAAGAACCCGGTAACAAGCTTTTCCTTTTAGCTTAGAAATCAATATGAAACGCGACCGTACTGCACTCAAAAATCGAATGTGAATCGAGTCGGAAAGGGTTTCGTCGACTTTGACGACATCGCATTCAATATACTTGTACAGGTTATCACTTTTAATAATACACAGAAAGAAGGTGATCAGTTAGTCGTCCGCGTTGTGTCTGCCTTGCATAGTGACGTTTTTCATGGGACGTTACACAGCGCCATTGTTGTACAGTACTACGTGTGGAAGACAACTTTAGAATATCCTTATATACCTTTAAAATATACATACATAGAAAATACTCAAAACAAAACCTGCTGTGCCATATAACTAACTTAGAAATAGAACTAGAAAAATAGACCAAATTTAAACATTTTATTAAACATTTTTAAATATTAAATCGTTTTAAGTATTAAAAGTTTTTAAATTGAAAGACTTACCAAACCATAATCCTTTATATGAAACCGAAAACCAAAAGTAAATCTCTTTATATATATACTCCACCAAGAAAACCTACTATAGAAAAACTAACCCTCACTGGTCGTGGTCTCTCTAAGTATATTTTATTCTCTGGTACAAGTGTAGAGATTTTGGAATCCTTAATAACAGTCATTGTCGCCTAATTGTAAGTTCCTAATTGTCGCTTCTAAAATTGCACTGTAACCCTTCTGAAACATGCAAACACTTGGAGACGGCTTTTCTTATCGATCATGTGTAAATGGGGACCATATCAATCTTTTCTTGCTGTCAATGCTTGCTTTTGTTCTCTAAAATTTTATGTAGTCCATCCCTAACGATATAATATTTTTAGGGTGACATTAGATGTTGGGGTGCTGTGGAGTGTCCAAGAAATATTTGATAATATGAATTTAAAAGCTTTGAATTATTATATGACATCTGTATACTAATATCTAATTTATTTGTTGTCCTTGTACCACCACCCAAGACAATAATGGTCGGTCATTATTTAACGTCACCTGGCGATGTTTGCGATGAACAATTTTTTTTTACGATCTCGAGCGAACGAGACCGAGTGAGCTTGTTTTTACGTTTAAGTGCCTCTAAAGTGCCTCCTCCCATTTTTGCGCTGATTCAGTTCGATTTGTCTTCACTAGCTAATTATGCGTCCGACATTTCTGTTAATGTTGTTTGTTATTTTATTTTATTTTTCATTTAACTGTGAAAGCAATTATTATAAAGATAGTTTCTAATTGTGTGATAATAATAATACTTGTGTTCGCACTGTTCTAGCGCGGGCGGCAGCTTAGTCGTTCTTTCTAAATTATTGTATCACGTGCCAAGTCACTTCCCATATGTTCAGTTTTTTTTTTATCGTCGCTACATGTTTAAAAATCACCCTTTACCGCATATATGCATCAAGTAGGTATTAGGTTGAGGAAGAACCTGTATTCCGTCAAGAAACGCTGCAAGGATCTAGGCGAAAAACTCACCGCTAGTCAAGTTTAGGTCAATGTCAATAAGCCAACCTTGTATTATTTTTTTAAATTTTTTATTGTACATAGAAAAGTCATCTTAATGTCCCACAATAATGGAAAGCAGTATACTCCAATCAACCTCAAACAAGCTTCTAATTGAACATTATTTTTGGTCATAGCATAACTTCAGGTTATTTCTAGGGATCACGATTCACGCTTCCTTTGATTAACTTTGAAAAGGTGTTAATATGATGCCGTAATAATATTTGCCCTGTTGTTAATTCGAGTCCTCGCTGCAGCGTTAAATGTCGCGTTCATACATACTCGTAGTTAGCAGAGCAGACGTTAAAGTGGAGCAACTCCGCGACCGTTTCTCATTAATTATTTAGTCGGAGCTGGTGCCTACTCTCTAAAGGCGAGCGACCACACTAAAAAATGAACTCTGCCGTTGAGTGCACCTAGCTAATTTCCTCTTTAAGCTTGGCTATGTCGTCTATGATCGTTTATTACCGTTTTTTAACTATATTTCCTCATTAATATTATAAATTCGAAAGAAATTCTGTGTATCGGTTCTATATTTCCGATTTGGATGAAATACATATATGTAGTTTGATTCAAAGGAAAAAAACATAACAACTACAGTTTAACTGTTCACACACAAACGAAGATGTGGGTACATAAGTGACGCAAGAAATCGTACCTACGGATAAATAATAATTTATTACAATGTATACATAATAAAAATAAATTGTACACTTTTGCAAATGAAGTAAATACGATAATCGTGTTTTCAATAACCTTCATTACTTTGTGACCTTTGTCGTCTTGTAAAAGTACCTAATGGGCGAGCTTTTAAAATTATACCTACTTAGTTTGGCGTGTTGAGGTAAAAAGAGGAGTGATTTTTTAATAAATTACGAAAGTTGCTTAGAAGTTAGTTTCGAATGAGATTTTAATATGTGAATTTATACTGTAGTTTATTACATTTATCATTTTACTTTTTAAATTATATACTCGCCTATAACGATTTAAGGCTATCACATACTTACATAAGTACACTCACGTTTAGGTTACAAAATATGACCCGACCCATTTCTGTCCTTTTGATACATCATCCGAAAGTGACAGGTTCAGACCCACAGGATTCACGGAGATCTAATAGGTGAATTATATGCACTTAATGCGTTATAGCTTTTGATTAATCGGCAGTGAAGTAATTAGCTGGATCCGTCGGGCGTTGTCAACCTATACTAATATAATAAAGAGAGAGGGCCGAGTTTGTATATTTGTTTATATTCCCGGAACCACTATACCTATTTGAAAATACCTTTCACTACATTCTAGATAATAAATATAACAATTTAGCAGTAAACAAATTCCTACAGGGTTGGCGGGCACACTGGTGTTGCTTGCGTTCTTAGACGACAGTAACCTGCTACCATAAAGTGGTACGTCAGCCTGCCTGCCACCCTTAATAATATATAAGAAAAGATAGTCTTCTTCACTGCTGAAGGTCGTGCCTGCTCTGACATCGACCACCTGATGGACATTGGGTATTATGTATACTTACTAATCACCCCAATCGCGTCAGTCTAGTAAGTTGATAAATTGTAAAGACGTGTCCCTTTCGCCAGCTCGCCACGCTTCAGAACCCTCCTGTATTCGGCACTATTATTTACGTGTTGTTTTCCTAATTGCGACTGTCGAGTGTCGACCGAGGTGGAAACTTACCCTCACATTGTGCGTACACTTTAATAACGTTAATCACTTCATTTTCTCTGTTCTCAACATTAAGCGTTAAGGCCCACATTAAGCGTTACAACATGTAAAAGTAGAGTTTACTTTGAATTGGAAGTAGGTACATACCTAAATATTACTTTTACCGAGATAAAAACAAGAGATTTATTGAATAGTCAGCAAACTGCTACAATACCACCCATTAATAACGAATTCATCCTGTTGTCAATAGTCCAAGTCTACAGTCTTATGTATCTCGTAGTGGTCGCATTGTTAAACCGAGAAACATTTTAGATCTGTTTAGTATATCTTAAGTTTGATTCGTTAGTAATTTAAACATGTGAAAAACATTTTGGAAGCTCTTTTTTTGTCTATAATCCTCCTACTAACAGTGGAGAAAACACAAGAGTTCATAAAGTGCACGTTGAAGTGGAGATTTTGATATTAATAACCTACTGTGTGTTATGTGTTTACTATCAATACATACATTGCACATATAGGTACCAATCAATTTTGCAAAAATAAGTAACGCCATCCGTATTCCCAAAATTTAATTATTTGGCTACTGCCGATGATCATAAAAATCAGGCTCATGAAAACTTTCACATCGAACTAATTGGCGTAAGCTTTTTATTGAGATCCGTCCTTTTATTTTTATACACAGGTGGTAAAATATTAAGTCCAGATGTACATACGATCGACGTATCCAAATCATTTTTTTTTAATTTGAAGAAAACCTTACGCCAATACATAAACAATAAATACAATTGAAACAGTTGAGTTTGAAAATTTCGATTTCGATTCGAACTTATGAATGAAAAAATACTGAAAATAAGTAAAATACTTTTTTAATGGAATAATAGAATACATAAATAATAATAATAATAATAATTTATTTATAGGTTACAATGGTTTCTCAATATCAACAATAATGCTCGCTACATTCCATCTAAGAGCATGCAAATATTTTATAAACACTAGGTATATAAAGATAATTTATATATTAAACTAATTTACTTTTTCAAAATCTGCGATCCATAAATTCTTTGACGTTATCAAAGCTATATGCAGTAAGCCACGTATATAATTTCCTCTTAAACTGCATCAAAGTTGTTATTCTAGTTATCATAGTTATTATTCTATTGTCTTCTATTTAGTTATTAGGTACTGTTGTTTCGTTGAATGAAATTTTATGACTGTGTATTTTAGAAAGCCTTCGATGCCTCTCGTCTCGAGAATCAGTCCTCGTTCCAATCAGAAATCACGCGAACTGGCCTGCGTCATTGGTCTCGCATTTTCTTTAAACAATCGTTTGTTGTTGTTGCCTAGTGGAATGAATTCTTGCGGTGAGATATTTCTACTGCCAGAACACTTATATTGTGTTGTATTTAAAGCGTTTCCGGCTTTTCAGTGAAATTATTCGTTTCACGTGATTTCATCTGCAAATCTTAGTATTATTCACTTCTTTTATTTTTGTATTAGAACTATGATCGTTTTTAATTAGTTTAGTGTATTATCTTTCTGTCACTTTTTGTTATATAAGTAGTTTTTGGCACAATTGTGTGCAAACCGAATTTAAAAAAATCATCATTTCCTTTTAGGTGTTTCTTAAAAATGCACAGGTTAATCCAGTTACTAACCTGTGCAACGCTGGTTGCAGAGATAACTAAAACTTTATTTACAAAAGTTTTATTTAAACAATACTATTAGACAAATAATTTTTAATATAATTTCAAAGTATTGTTCACTTTAATAACATATTACTTAAACGAACATAGATTTAGTGGTTCATTCAAAACGTGTACGTAACAAGTAGATGGTTGTTTAATTGTCGAGTAATTACGAATGCATCAAAGTCAAACGAACTTGATAAAGGAAATGGCAAGTCAAACAGTGATCAAAACTACGGCATTTACGACAGTACAAATTTCTAACTTAGTCATATGTAATAGAGTCTATAATCTAATGCGACATACCGACGTTTACAAATCTCGTTCTCGTAATTGGAATGCGTCATAGCAAAAAATACTTTAGTGCGTTTGGCTTAGAGTTCATAACGTGATGTTCGTCCATTTCAGGTGAATGTTGGACTCTTTGGTATTAAAGCTCATCTCGAGCGAACCTGCAGTCGGGATGTCCTTAGAGTATTACGAGTTTAAGCAATCCAGTGCTCTAAAACACGGTTACTATAAGATTTAAACTTGCATAACTCAGTAGCGAGGTAGTTGTACTGCTAGACTAGAATTGCATTTGAAACTTTGTTCCTTTGTGTTTTAGGTCTATTGTTGCGATGCCTGGGTAATTTAGCTCTAATAGATCTCTTAAATACAGTGGCTGAACAATGAAATATCCGCAGCAACAATCTTAAAAAAAGAAAAGTATGTAATTTCAGTCTGAGGCCGGTTTTTGTATAGTCTGGATTCGAACTCGACAAATCCATTTAATCATTTTAACGTCGCTGTTTCAAGTGACTATATTTTACAAAATAATAGAGATGAAAATTCGCTTATATGTGGTGGTGAACATGGTGGGAATTCAAAATATTATTTGGTTTCAACATACGGGAATTATACGTTCACAGAATTCAACTTTTAACGAAACTTGACGGTTGGGAGGGGTAATTTGTGTGACTGAAGATAGCAACAAAAACCATATTCATCAGGAGACAGCTAATAAACATTTTTTTGTTTGTTTAATAATATAAATATTTATGTTTATTTCCTTCTCATAAATTTAATAATAATATTTAAGTAGTTCAATAAAGCTTTTGTATTGAAAGATTCGATATGATTTTTGCGAGAGCTGTAACATTAGGCGTCGAAGAGGGACACACTAATGTCTGTATGTAAAACACCTCCATCACTATTCTTGTATATCATTTAATAGAAAATAATAATAATACGAATCCAATTTTAAGGTTATTGTATTTGGTGCATTGTCAAGAGTTTTTGTTAAAATAATAGATCGGAAACTGAATATTTTGCAGGAATATTTTTTTTGCGGGGACACGTATTTGTCAATGAAAAAGAAGAACGTCCCATGAACTAATGGTTACAAAAATGGAAATAATTTAATCTAAAAAAGTGGAATAATAATTCCTCTCTCACAGCTAGTTACCAAACAGATAAAATTACCAAACTGTTTTCTGTTTTTAATTAAAATTATTTTTTTTTTCTTTTCAGGTACGTTATTTCAAGCTGTTAATCGCCAAGTCTGATGTATGAACGCAATTTTTTACATAAGTAATTTTAATGATTTCTTGTAAATATATAGGTATCGAGTGGCGCTATTTTCATTTTTCTGTTGACTAGCGCCATCTATTAGTTTATTTCGGTAACGCTAACGTTGTATATTTCAGACGATCAGTCAGTTAGTTACGGTTTTGCTCTGTAGGGGCGTATGAAGAAAGCTCACAGTCTAACTGGTTTGCGTTCCGTTACAGAGATGGCGCTGTCTATGGCTAGAATGATTATTATTTTTGCTTTCATTTTTATTGTAGTGTGAAAGGTAAAAGTAAAGTATAATTAGTAAGAAATGCGAATCCGTTTCTTTTTATTATCCGTATTTTGAAAAACGAATTTTCATAAAAATCCTGAGAATCTGAATTTTTCAATAAAACATATTGATGACTACATTTTTTACTTAATTATTTTCGAAGATGCAACCGCTTAGAGCCGGAAGACCAACATAAATCAGATTAGCGGACCACTCTACAACACACAAAAATAAATCTACCATTTTATCCATGATCGTTATCAATCTTCCTGTCACCTCTTAGCCTAATTATAAATTTCGAATTTCTGGCCGACTCCATAGAAAAGCTAAAAATCTCTAGCTCATAATGTCTCGAATAAACCAATGCTATTTGAACTAAGTAGTTAAAATATTTTTTTTATGAACTCTGCTTAATCTTATTCAATAAAATGCTGGCTTGTTGGTACATTATTGACAGAAGCAACTACCCTGCCATTCGTTGTCTGTGCCACTTTATATTACATATAAAATAATTAGATATTCCCGCTGTAGTAGATACTCGTGGCTATGTTTATTCGTTACGCGATCCGTGTAAAGGGTATTCAGTGCGGCACTCGTGCAATGAAATAAGAGTAGGATGAATTAAAATAGAAGGAGTGCAGTGCTCTTAAATGGAAAAGTGGAACGTGGCGTAAAAGGACTCTCTCGGTGCACCGGCGCCGTCTCTACCTATACCTAGTGGGACCTAGTGCCAAGGTACAACACACCTACGTCTGTTATCACTTGTTCTAAGAGTGCGACCTGTCGCGCCGGCCTAATGAACCCGACACCCCTTCTCAATAGTCTACTTCACATTTTGGAAAACGTATTAATTATTGCCACTGCTAGTAAAAATACGTGCGATGGCTCATTTAATTTTGATCCGTAATGACGTCTTAGAAAAATGTGCAAATGTATCAAATCCGCAGATAAACAATTGCAAAAGTTATAAACAATTAGGAATTTCAAAAAAGATATTCAGATTTTTGCAAATAACTGAAAAACTATTAATGTTAGATACATTACAAAAGCAAGATTAAAAAAAAAGAGTATTTCCTAGATGAATGTCGATAAGAATAAGTCAAAACTTTTTTAGTCTTCAAGAATCTTTTTTAGGAATGTGTCTAACACATAACATCTTAGTTTTTGCAATAATTTTGAATTTCTTTTTTTAAATTTTTTATTTGTTTAAAACTTTTGCACATTTTGTCAATACTAATCAACTTAGCTATCGCACGTATTTTTACTAGCAAGCAGCAAGTATTATCACTTTTTTCAACTGGTGAACTAGACTATAATTTCAGAAATATATATTAAAAGTAAGAGCACACCAAATCTTAGCAAAACCATCTCCTCACAAAAACGAGAGCGTCACATAATATGATTAAATTTTGTCACATTACTTATTCATTCCACTTTCCACTCCATCAGTTAAAGTCACAGGGAGACATATTTTGGTACGGTGAAATATTTTTTCGCAAAACGGTGCCAGTGTATACTTAATAGGAAAAGCTCAAGTGAGAAAAATCTGTGACAAATGTATGGCGGCCCTTATTAAATTAAACTTTTACATTCAAATAAGACGAGTGGTTAATGAAGTCCTACCATCAAACTCAGAATTTGTTGCTTAGGTAGGTAGTGATTATGTTGTTTTCCTCCTTTCATGCCTATGCACATAATTTCTAAGGTTCGATCATGCTCACATGTAGTTTCAAAACACATCTTGACTGAACTGGTTGCGTCATGGTTTCACGTCATATACTTTTGAATCCCTGATTTGGCTATGTTTTTATCTTATATTCCTGTCTATTGAACTATGTTATTATGTTAAGAACTTGATTGTATTAGTTAGTTATTACTACAAATAATAAAAGAATAAATAATAATAATTCAGAATAATACAAGAAGTTAATACAGATATTACCTTAAAAGTAGATTCCTAAACTCATGTAATATCCTATGAACTCGTGATTAAAACATTTTTTTAAACCCTAACTAAATAATTACTCGTTTGGATAATTGATGACTATTTAACTGATGGAACCAAGGGGCTGATGGCTCATCGTTCATGTGATATTTGATTTACTCGTAGTTAACTTACGTTCGTCTGGTGGAAAATAAAAAAGATTTTAACCTTTAACCTTTTATTTATTGTTAATTCTAAGCCTTTACGATACGAGATCTTTGTAATAAGTCAAAAATGGTATAGGCAATTGAAAATTTGGTTGTTACTTTGAAATTTATTGCATAATAAAATTTATTGTAAAAGTAAAACGTCGCCACATTCTAGATGCACAATGTGATTGATGATCAGGCATGATCATGCCGACGACACTGATATGCAAAGTGTACATCTCTTCCTAATTTAAGAAAACGTATGATCTCGATCCTGACGCTCTGTTTATGAATGATGACAAGACTTTTCCTACGTAATAAGCAATAGAAGTTTCTTTTTCAAACTTCACCAAAATAAAATAATTATACATACTTGGCTTTAATAAATAAGCAATAGAAAGTAAGATTAATTATAACATCGATACAAATAAGAATCCCTTTTATCTATCCACTGAGGTTTATAACAATCGTATCATTTAAAATAAATATTATAAAATATATTTTGAAGTCATTTTTATTTAACCTATTACAATAATGTCAATTGAACTACTGGGACTTTTTGTTCCCAGTAGTTCAATTACGAACTAACAATAGAACTAGTATTTTATTGAACTAGATATTTATGTAAAAGCTTTTTCCCATACACAGAGGAACCCTCTTTCGACAGTGGAAATATTTGTGCGGTGGCCTCCCCGACCATTAAAATTAGTTTTCGGGAAGGAATTCAATTCTGTCTTGGAATAGCCCCGTGGGCCCGCGAACGGTTCCCGGTGCCCTTTTTTGTTGGCATAAAATGGCCGTCGTTTTGCGCACCCGCTAATGTGGCTTGGGAAATGGGAATGCTCCATCATTGTGCCCCGATCTGCATTGCAGACCTTCTTTTGTGCTTGATTACATTCAAGCATTCTAGTATTCACTATTTCACTTTAATCTAAATGTAGGTAATATCCTAATGTATTAAAGTATATTCCAACATTTTTGATTAACATAGAAAAGGTTTGTAAATCTAGTACCTCTGTTGAAGAATCAGTTTCGAAATATTGTCTTTGATGCTACTTCTGTCAGATCCAATTCGGATTATCGGATTAAGGATTTCGATGACAAGTTTATTTATTCCACTTAAACCATCTTAATGGACAAAAACTTCGTTCGTTGACATGACAAAACACAGAACAGGTATTTGCCCGGGGACGATGGGAGAAATGGTAATAAAAAGAAGTGTGACTTGGGCAGAATAGAAAGACTCGGCATGAATAGAAGCAGCGCATATGTGTGTTGGGACGTCGCGCGTCGCGCCCCAGGCGAGGACAGGGAACTTTATTAAAATTGTTTGCGCGTTGCGCCTTTCACTCCGCTAAGCGGAACGCATATATTATAACAAAACGAGCTGTTTTTTTTTAGAAAGAAATGGATTTGTGTTAAAATTCAGAGTCGCGCGATATTTCATTTAGAAAACGCGTGATATTAACGTTGAGTTTTCTCACCACCTCCTCGGTTGTGAGTGAGTTTTCACACTACCAACGGTTCTCTGGAATCGAGTGTAAAACGAGGTTAAAATAGGACCTTACAGATTGATCTCGTGAAACGTCTAGCTCGAGCCTTTAATTTGACATCAAACATATCCTGTTCCGATGAGCAAAAGATTATTTCAAGTTTCGCAACAACACAACTTTATGAAGGTGTTACTTAATTTAGCTGGGTTTCTTGGTCTTGTTGGTGTCAGGGTGATGGGGTGGGGGGGGGATGGCCCCCAACATCGCCGGCTAATTAATTTCGGCCGCGACTCTATTATGGACCACTTCAACCGAAAATTAATTTTTACCAACCTCTATGGAGCAATCAATTTGGGAATTTGGGAGACAATTGGCTTAAAAATCGAAATTTAACCCAATTAATATATTATTTTGGTAAAACAATCACAACGCTAACATCTGTTTTGAAAATTGACGTTTAATTTAAAATAAAATGATTTATTATGGCAAACTGGTAGAAGTGCACGAGATGTGCAGGCGCGGAGGTTCAGATGCCCTCGTGCCTTCCTCGTGCATACTAACTAAATGCATCGCATCGCATCGCGGTCGCCTGCCACGCCTCGTTGGGTTACAGTTATGCGTTTGACAAGTACCGCCCACAATCGCCCCCCCCCTTCATCCGTCCCCGAACGCTTTGCCAATGTTTTAAACAGAAGGATTATAAGGGAAGTACTGTCGATTTTTTTAAACAAAACGTTTTATTTGTTACTCTATTAAGAGCAGGCTCCACGAATAAAATTCCTACGCTCGCTCCGCCCACGTCCCGCCACCCGAGAGTTACAAGTTGCTCGGCGGCTCTCTAGGATTTTTTTTAATATATCGCAAGATACAGCTTACGTAAGGTTGAATATTGCGTACATTATTTGAAGCATGATTTGGTATGCACTAGCTCGGAACTAAACAACGTAAGTCTCAAAATTGTTTTCGTTAATTATAGGAGTAAAAATAAACCTAAGTTTATTTTATTTTGACAATCACTGGTAAACAATGTTTCCTTGCTACGAGAAGTTTTTTGGCGATATAACTCAAGCCGTTTAGTAGAAAAATGTAATATTCTCCGGAAAAGGCGTCGATTTCGATAAAAAAATGTATCGAATGAAAATCACCTAATTATGTTTCTGACTTGATAATCTACAGATAAAGGTCTCAAAATATATATATGTAAATTCCACATTGATCAGATATGTGGTTGACTCAGCACATTTATTTAAAGTTCCCTTAGTTTCATAGAGCCTGGCCTTAAAAAGGGGACAGTTACAACTGTCTGCCAGCCTTATCAACCCCCCCACCCCCCTTTTACAAGAGGCATCCATCATGGATACCCACCGGCCTGGGGACAGACCGGTGGTGGGTTATGTCAGCGTGGGTGTCGAGATGGGAATAAACCAGATGTTCAACATGGATTCCACTTGTGACAACATCTAAATCCAGGTATCTAGGTATTTCTACTCGATACTTACCTAAATCACGAGCGTAGGAATGTATTTTACGAATGTTTGAATTATTAAAATTCAGACTAAGTATTAAAACTTCTGTATTTATTAATTAATTTTATTGTAATAAATAAGAAAATTTTAAAAGGTACTGTAACAGTGGCCGTGATGATAATTGAAAGGGAAGGGCGTTGATAAATAAATTATCGAGACAATTAAACTGTCCGTAAGGTGAGGCGAGTAAAGAAGTAAGTGGATTAAGGGTCCCTCCGCTGCTCAATAAAAACCTATTAGAGGGTACCCATGAAATATATTATTATGTTCAAATACAACATCTCTCTATTGATCCTAGGCACATTTATTTGCTTGCACACGCGAGAGCAATAATTGAGATTAATAATTGCCTTTCAAAACTTTCAAAGCCAAAGTGTTTACACAAGAATAATTGTAACGCTATTTTGTTAACACCGAAACAATCTGTTTATATTATTTATATATTATATGAAATAATTGTTTTGATGTTTTGACTTGTATTTAACTTGTAGCATTTTTTATTTCTATACTTATTTGCGTCAACAAATATTCCATTCAATTATTGAACACTAGCTGTTGCACGCGACTTCTTCCGCGTAACCTTGTAAAATATAGCCTATGTTACTCGCTGATAATGTAAATCGACACAATAGTTTTTCAGGATTATTCACTACAAACAGAAATACAAATTTTTTCTCTTTATAATGTTAGTATAAATTGTCTTGAACGCCTAAATGTTTGTTTAACGCTTCAAAATAATTTTTCATGAATATTTTTATAATGGTAGTTTCATTTTAAGAACTTTTGTTTTAGTTATCTATCAAGAGGTATCTTGATTTTTCAGTTTAATATATTTTCCAACACAATAGAAAATTCAGAAAATCGATGATTTCTTGTAGTATTTAAAATTCGTGTAATACTCAAATCTTTACAGAAGGAAATAAGGTAAATTTGAACTTTATTTGTTATCTGATTATTTATTTTAAAAAACTTGATTTGTGTTTTTACAATTATGGCTAAACAAATAAGGTTCAATCTACTTTATACATAGCGCACGCTATGTATAGTGCTCATTATGATCTTCGACGTTCTTTTAAGGAATTTAATGTCGGTGATACCGGTGTAAGTGTGTGTAATGTATTGTAACGTGAATCGAAATTAGTCGAAAGAGATGTTGCAAAAAATGTAATCGATGTACTCCGAATTTATCTGAGCAATTTATCCAGACTGACTTTGTGGCGTCTTATAAACTTGTAAACTTATAGCAAAGCGATGTTCATTTTCTCATATTAAAAACGTTTCAGAAGACGGTCCAGCCGTAGTTGCCTTGTGGCGTTGGCAATTTGCTCTTTAAAAGCAGCCTTTGAACATCTAAATAAAAGTGTTGTTTCACTCAATTGATTTGCTCAACAAATAAAGTCGACTGCGAAGTTAAATGGTGGTTTAATTGCGGCGAAATTCCAGTTCTATTTCATATTGGGAAAGTGGTTAACTTGACAGTTATGAGCGGTAACTGTTAATCAACCTTGTTTTGGAAAGTTATAAATGAAAAGTGAATTGGTGCGAAAGGATTCTGTTCTCTTTTTCATTAAAGGAAATTGTATAACCAATAAATCTAATTTAACCAAAATCGCTTTTCGCTTACAGATACTTCAAAATGTTGAATGTAAGTATTTACTTACATTCAAAATGTTGCCGTTCAACATTACTTCATAATGAGACTTATTTATTTATTTACTTACTTATCGAAACACAACAGCACATATGCTGTTATTTCATGGGGATTTTTTTTGTAAGGGGATTTTACTGCCGCCAGACGAGATGTCCAAATGACACGTATTGTGAAACGTATTGTGCCCTACCCCACTTTCCTAATCCAGACCGGAGCCAATTTTGGAAAGTTCATTTTCAAGGTTGTCCCTGCCGGGCCCCTTTTTTCACGTAAGGAAATCTGCGAATCAGATCCACACTGACCATAGGGAGATCCGTGGGGTATGTGGGACTTCTACTCACTAAAACCCCACGGTGTTTCTTCGCGCCGTCTGTGGACGGGAGTTTGGGGACGTTAAGACACGCTACTTTGTCCCCCCGCCAGACGAGGCCCGCACACTTGCGGGCTCCATCTCGATTAGACCATGACGAGACGTGCCGGAAACACACAGCACGTCTCCCCTCGTTGCCCGGTGTTGTGATGACGGCGGACGACCCCATGTCTGCCGTCCACGGGCGCAGGCCGCCTATTCTCCACCTGTCGCAGCGGGCAGCCAGCGAGGGACTACACTCATGAAGCACCCCATAACGTACCGCAGAGTCGGAGGCCGCTTCCACCTGACACTCTAGGATAACCCCTGCTCGTGTGGCCGCTCACGCAAAAGGACCGGGGGTGCCGTCTCTCACCGGCCAACACCCGCGTGGGCCGAGTACGGATCCTCGGCCCAGCGAACGGTGATCAGTGAAGCTCCAACAGACAGTTGGAGCCTCCAAACTGATGCTCCGCCACGAGCTCCGATGATCGGAGCCCGCTCGGAGCACACGCACGTGGGTCTTGTTGATTCCCCAGCGTCAATCCGATCAATCAAGCAAAGGCCGGTGGCCACACCGGCCCCTGCAACCGCCCGTATCCGAGGGTTAAGCCCCTCACCACTACACGGTCATGACCCACCTAGGGGGGCCTGCCGAGACCCCTGAGACAAAGCCTTCAGGCAAGCACCCTAACTATCCAATGGCCTCGTTGAAATAATAAATAAGTTTGCAAATTAAAAAATATTGTCGAGTCAATAGTAACCAATCCTCACAGAAGACTATAAAACATAAATGCCCCAGTCAGTTGCTTTATTGCGAAAAGATTTGCGTAATAGTTTCCTTGCTATTTATTCGATAGTCGTCGTTCGTATTGTCGATAGCGTACTTACATTCCCCCTGATTTTACACATCATTAAATGTGCGGTACATTTGATGATAGGTGCAAAAATCTGACTGCACGTGGACCTGAAAGCTAGCTTCCAAGGTAGGTAGTGTTAACTTTGGCCCACTGCAATAAACAATGATCCAATCTTTATGATTGCACAATCTTTCTGTTTGCTTCTCATCCAGAATGAGGCCCCTTTAAACTGTTATTGTGATTGGAAAAGTTTAACGGCTGCTTTAGAGATCGCCAGCGGAATGGCTATAAAATGTGCTCTTGCCGAAGGACCAATTTCGAATTAATGGACGGCTCGTCCTGCTCGACAATTGTAATACATTTTATTACGTTGCCTCATACTATTTGTCTTCCTTTATATTACTTTCTTATTAGATACTAGCTGTTGCACGCGACTTCGTCCGCGTAAAATAAGCCTATGTTACTCGCTGATAATGTAGCCTTCATAGATAAAGAAAGAATTGTCAAAATGGGTCTAGGAGCTTTTTTCATTACAAAAAAATGTATATAAATCTTCTCTCTTTCTAATATTTTTATTAGGTAAGAGAACTTTTGATTTTATAAGTTGCATTATACGCATGACGAATAAAGGAATTAGCTCTAAAAAGATTATCATAATAAGTTACGGGGTGTTACCCCAGATGTCCTATTGAAATTGAAAATAATTTAGTATAATATGAGATCAGTTATAATAATTTCGTTTATTAATAGATTTTACATACAGAAACAGACATACAACACTCTGCAATAAATTTATTTCTAGTGAAGAGAGAAAAACACATTCGCAGGAAGTTCTATGAAAGGAACTTACAGAGGTGTTTCCGTCTGCCTACAGCATAGGATTTATAACATAGGATTTGACATAAGATTAAGAGCAGCAGTGCAAACAACTCAGGGGAAAGATGTCCTGTATTACACCTTTCATTTAGGGGACCTGCATTCTGTAAAAATACCTTTTTGACTCGAGCGTCTCAAGTTTCTAACAATATGTTCTAAATAGACATTCTTCCAATTCTAATCGGAATGATTTTCGGACATTAGATAAGATAGACCGTCCCCATAGTCATGTCTTATAATTTGATATTGCACTATTACACGTACAAGAACCTCGTAAACTCCACTCTGAGTAAATATTTACTACCTTCAGTTGCTCGGTTTAAATCGTCTATCAAGATCATATGGCTTCAAGATTAAATGGTGCGGACTGCTTCTCTACCTCTCTATATAGATGGGCCCATTAACAACGATAAAGCGCGGTAGGCAAGCTGACTGTCCCTTTCACAAGCATCACCTTGGGATTGCACGCGGGCTGCCGACCCTAACATGACAAATCATAAGGAAAATTCACCCACTGAAATACGACTGTTATTTGAGTGTGCAATGTACCCTGTGACACTACAGGACTGTGACCTGTAACTGTTAGGCCCTTCGCACATTACGATACTCATTAGAGATGATACTCCAGTCGAATACCAGTAGGATACTCGGTCGCGACTCTAGGTTCATACATTACACGTCTGAAAATGAACTTAATTTTAACATTTTCATAGACTCAACACAACATTTGACGATCATTTTAAATATGTCAAATGACAAGTAATGAAGAAGCACTTACGGTCTTATACTATTTTATAAAAACAGAAGACGACTTCGAAAAAAAAAAAAGAAAATACTTACTGGATAGCTTTTCTCATAGTGTGGAAGTTTGTAATTGTATAAACATGTCACTTTTGAGTAACGTAATGTGCGAAGGGCCTTACAGGTTGGCCCTCATCAAAAGGACGCAGATTACATACGAAAATTCTTTTGGAAGTCCTTCAAACAAAGTTTTGTAAGTGAACCAAAACGCATAGAATATGACCGTCAGACGCCGTAAGGTTGGATTACGGCGGTCATGAAGGGTCTGTCATAGGGCTGGTATTGGCAATAACTCGCAGCGCGCCCTTTGAATTCCAATTGGGAGGATGAAACGAGCCACTTACATGCTACATGACGTCCTCAAGTGAAATTAAACCTGTCACTTTTGCTCGACTTTTATGAAATTTTTTGTGTATATTCGGTAGGTCTGAGAATAGGTTGTAAACAATTTTTTCTACCCCCAAAAAAATTTTTTTTGGCAAAGCAACGTTTGCGGGGTTAGCTAGTAATACTATGTAAAGATTACAATTCATTAATAATGCTAATTATTTTTAATTCTATTTTAGTATGTAATAAAGCAGACAATCGTATGAAGTGGTAGTTCCTGTAGCGTCTCGTAGCTTCCGTAGCGCCTCGTAGCTTCCGTAGCGCGACGCTGCAAGCTTATAGAATTTATTGGCAGTAACAATGACGTGGTGAATCGATCCGCTGGTTCAGTACGGTGCGTAGGTACTGGATGTAGCGGAGGCGTCCGCTAAAGTCCGGTCACGTGCTGTGCATCCGATGTCGTCCTCCTTCCACCTCTATCAAATGTAACTTCAAATGATGGTAAACATACCGAACGTCCCTTTGAGATATTCCATTACTTTGACTATTACTATTTAATACTTGATACTTTATATATTACATGACATTTTATGAAATTTAAATTTTATTGCCACCGGCGTTCATTGATGACATTGATGGCGTTCAAAATTATGTTTTGTATTAAATAAACATCATCTTACGTTACAATAATTATATCTTACAAATGAATTTGTCACTGAAGAAAATCATCCAGAGACCAAATAATTTATTGTCCTAACAATGTAACCACTGGTTTTTTGGCGTTATTTGTTATATAAAATTCGGTTGTAAATATCAATTAAAGAAATTGGATTAATACTTTTGAACCCAGTTGTATAATTTGAAGTGGTACATAACAAATCATTATTTTGAGGAATTTAGAAAATAAAGCCCCTAGGGAAGAGATTCAGTTGCTATAGCTGTTAATGTCGACTAATGAGCTGCTTAGAAAGTACTTAGTTGGGGCAAAGGTCATGAGGCCATGTAATATGAAATTATACCGGAGGCTTTGATCGCGTAACACGAGAGAACTACCCCGATAAGATCCCAGTATGCGCACCCCTCCGAACGGGCCTTGTTTAACATGAAAGCGGTGTGGATTACGCCGCTGATTAAGCCGACCAATATTTATTTTCGCTTGTAGCCATGGGAATATCAGACAACGATCCGGTCGATGGCTCACGACTCATTAGCTTTCCCAATAAAATAATTGAGAGTTTGGGTTGCGGGGTTGCGGGGGCGAACGGAGTGAGAGAGATTGCGGGGAAGGCGGCCCAGGCCTCAGTGATCGGCCGCCCGCCCTGGCGCCAGCACGCGTCCGCCTATCGCTGGCTGCCGCCCTAGGCGTCGCGCGACGCGCAGTGTCCTACATAGCGAGCCACTGGTGATTATCCCACTGCAAGTTTACATCTTGAGAGGGCCTCTAGTCTACAAGTCCCTCTCTCGCAGATCCGTACTGTGACCGATACGAGATATATTGCCTCGTGTGATAGATATCAAATAATGCCGTGTTAATGCACGTCGCCTCTCGACCTGTCAATGTGACAGGTTACGTTTGGTTTTCGGTCCCTCCGTAATATCTTTCGCAAACTTTCGGTGAACTTAATCCGTCATCCTGTCGTTCAATAGACACCGAAAAAGTGTTAAGTATATTTGTAAGGTATTCTCCGTTAGACTGTTCATATAATTCACGTACGCAGCGTAGGCGATGTACCTAGGCTAATCTGTGTATATTAACAGGTTCTCATTGCTGGATCATAATTTCAACGTTTACCTACTACACATATCACGTTAGCGTAACTCCAGTGCAATTGAGTTGTCAACTGTCATCACAATATATACATTTTATATATTGTACTTATATGTATAAATATGTATATTACTATTGTTTACAAATACATGGCGGCGCTACATTTTCAACCGTTCTATTTAAAAAAATACTTTCTTCTCTAACTTACATATTTTCAAACGCTTCTCGAACCGTCGCTTGTTGGATGCATTTAATTTTGAAATGTTTTTGGCCCCGGGCCCCAGGCTACAGACAAGACGAAGGTCTAGTTTCGTTTTACCGCAAGATAAAAGTTTTTTATGATTCGCTTTGGACACATCTTTTGAAGTTGGCTCGTAACGACACAGCTGAAACATCTCGTTAATAGCGCTCCGTCTGTATTGTAATAAGTGGGGCATACCGAAAGTTTTTGGATACTCAAAAATAAGAACATATATTATATTTATTACATAATTATTATGTTTGATAGTATGTGCTCTAAACATTTATATATTACGTTGAAGCCATTGTGAAAAGGCGCTGGCCTAATCTTCTTTCTTGCGTTTCACGGTGAACGCATTGTGAAATGTTCCTTACATTTCACAATGCGTTCACCGTGGAACGCATTGAAAGGTCCGAGCTATTTGCCGGATATATAATCGGTTCAATATTTAACACTCCGGCAAGCGATGTCCTGATCGCAACCGATTTCTTTCGCCAAACCTATTCTAACTGGCTTTTGTTTTCAGTTCTAATCAATACACTCAGGTTACGTCACTTATTACAATATTATTGTCATCCATTAAACTCTTCATGCAGTCATTTTTGATCTGATAGTCGCTGAACCGCGAGGAACTTGGCTCATTGCAATGCTTATTAACTTTTTATTAGTTTTCAATGACTTAAGCCATAAAGAACATGGCAGAGCGAAAACTTTCTCTAGTAAAATGAGTTGCCTACAAAATCAAATATCAGTCACATATATTTAAAGGTAACTTATTCCCAGAGATCGATGTTGAAATATCGCAGTTATTTTTTATTATTTTTAAATCTTATTTTAAATAGCCATTGTTGAAGAAACAACATTATACGTTATTTAAATTTTTATTGCACTAAGATAAATCAAAAAGTTTTTTTGATGAAATATTTAGCTGAAATTCTGAAGATTCTAGTTCGTGGCATTCAATCCATTTCAAATTTTAACATAATGCGCCATTTATAAATTTCAAAGCGCAATCTGGAAATGATGCGGCGTGCAAGCGGATCAATTTTGCCATCTTGTTGTCATTAACACGATGGATGCAATGTGAGGCCGAAATCCCACTCACAAAACTGGTCTTGCGAACGGCAATCCTCTACCTATGAAGGAATTTCGAGTTAATTCTGGGACAATGAAGGAATTTGGTTTGTTGATTACACGCCGAAATGATAGACGATTACTTTATTATCATAAACCCAATTTAATTACACAGATCTCTAACAACGCTTAACGTATAATTTATACAGTGTGTTAGGGATCGGATTACCGATATTGTACCCATGTGTTGTAAGCTAAATTTTATCGACAAAAAACCATACAAAGGGGGGTCGCACCCCTCACCCCTCTGAGCCATTTTAAAATTTCATTTCTCGCATTTTTACGAGTTCATTGAAACTAATTTTTTTATCATTTTATGTTGTCCACAAATACGAAAGTGACCTTATTTTAAAGGTGATGAAATTTGCTAGCATTTAAAAACAAATTTGTTAAGAAAATACTAAAACTAATAAACAAAAACCTTTGATTTTGACGAAAAATTTAATAAAATTGTGTGCGTTTTTAAGTTATTGTACGCTACCTAAAAAACCAGGCCCTTATCATATCGTTTTTTTTTAAATTTGTTCGCAAGAAGCCGTGCTAACAAATTTAACTTTAAATTATTACCGCTATTTACACTAGCAATTTAGAAAAAGGGGTCTAGAAGCAAGTCAAAATTGACAAGAAACAAGCCTTTACTCATAAGCAAGTAATATTCCAGTATGTGTGAGCGAAAAAGGTATCTTTGCGATTAGGAAGTATGAGTGAGACAAAAAACTACACATTGTGGGAAATAAAAACAAAAACATTTATTTAAAAAAGTACTTTATTAACAAAAAAATTTAAATTTTTACAAAATTTGTTCAAAAATGTCCGCCATTATTTTGATGGCATGCGATTGCCCTCAAGCCAACTTGTTGAGTGGCTCTCATTATCATGGCTCTATCATTTTTTATTTCTTCGGCTGCAGCCAAAATTCTTTGAAGGAGCTCCTCCTTAGTGTGTAACTTCCCGAAATACCTTTTTCACTGTTCCTCAAAAAAGAAATCTAAAGGTGTTACGTCTGGTGAACGAGGTGGCCAGTCGATTGTACCACCTCGTCCAATCCATGGCGTATAGTGAGCATCAACCTCACAATTCGGGAGAAATGTGCCGGTGCTCCGTCCATTTGGAGACAAAAACTCTGCTGCTGCCGACGCTGCCTAAACTCCAACGGAGCCTCATCCAAAAATTCATTTTGAAGAAAGTTCAAAAATCTTTCGCCATTTAAGTTGTCAGGCAAGACAATAGGGCCAATCTACTGGTCATTTACTCACACTTCCTAATCGTAAACATACCTTTTTCGCTCACACATATGCTGCTTATGAGTAGAAGCTTGTTTTTTGTCAATTTTGACTTGCTTCTAGACCCTTTTTTCTAAATTGCTAGTGTAAATAGCGGTAAAAATTTAAGGTTAATTTGTTAGCACGGCTTCTTGCGAACAAATTAAAAGAAAAAAAAAAAAACGATATGCTAAGGGGCCTGGTTTTTTAGGTAGCGTACAATAACTTAAAAAACGCACACAATTTTACTAAATTTTTTGTCTAAATCAAAGGTTTTTGTTTATTAGTTTTAGTATTTTCTTAACAAATTTGTTTTTAAATGCTAGCAAATTTAAAAACAAATTTGTTAAGAAGTTGTTTAACCACTTTTAAAATAAGGTCACATAAAATGTGTGGACAACATAAAATGATGAAAAAATTAGTTTCAATGAACTCGTAAAATGCGAGAAATTAAATTTTAAAATGGCTCCCATTTAGAGGGGTTAGGGGTGCGACCCCCCCTTTGTATGGTTTTTTGTCGATAAAATTTAGATTACAACACATGGGTAAAATATCGGTAATCCGATCCCTAACACACTGTATATAAAAAAACGTTATGGCATAGTTGTGGCTGGGACGGATGAGATTTTTGATAGTAAAGACAGTAATATTTTAAAAGAGGGAAAACGATACTTTAAAAAACTTCATGCACCAGTAGATTATTTAAAAAAAATAGTTCTCATATTTTTAAAGGAATTCAAAGAACTTTTTGATCTATTCAAATTCATATATTAAAATAAATATTAGCAACAATGATGTTTGAAAATAAATATTGGCAACAATGCAATGTTTTGACTATTCACCGGCTAACTAAATCTCTACCAAACACATAATGGTTGGCCGAAATGAACATTTGAAAATTTCTAATTCGTTTGATGACTTCCAAAATAATACAACTTAAACGGTCACGTTTTCAATTTAATTTTTAAAACGTCACTTGTAGTAGCGCCAAGCTGCAAGAGAAATGCGCGACATTTATCACCCGCTTGCAATCAAACGGATCTTTTTATCTCACGACCGCCACCGAGGCGCTCTCTCTCACTATCTCTCTCTATCTCTCCTCTGAAACAAATTACCCTTCGCACTATTTGGTAAATTGATAGAGAATGTACGATGAAGATACGTCGAAAATGATAACTTTTTACATCAAATATAACTATTGTATAATGATATGAATTGGTTAAAATATTTTACAGAAAATAGGCTTAGATTTTTCAATAATCTGATATCGTCGCCACGTCTTGGAGCTATTTTAGGAAATGGAATTATTTTTTTCCTCAATTCGTCTGTCCTTGCCGTCAGTCAAGTTCGGCTTTTGTGTAAAGGAGGGATAATACGCTCGGGATAAAAGAAATTAGATAAGGATTAATTTTGAGAGAGATTTTCTTAACTGTGTTACTAGCTAACGCCGAACCTAAGCAAATGTGTCGCCGTGAACTGTCATAAACCTTCCATTAGTTAAAACCGTATCAAAATGCGTTGGGTAGTTTAGAAGAAGTTATTGGAGAAACAGACAGGAGAGGACAGCGACTTTATTTTCTAATTAGCTGGGGCATGCGACTTTTTCCGCGTTGGAAAATGTAAAATATGACACCTGAGAAAATATTATATATTATAACATTATAACGCCCGAAATCTCCATCGCTGTGAAGACGGTGGCGCCGCCACTGCGAAAGTGGCCCAAAATTTCTTATATTTCTTAGGCGATTCCTTGGGAACTTAATAATTTAGTAGAGGAGATTAGATCCTATATGTTAATCGAGGTAATATCTGTGTGCCAAATGTCATTCAATTCTCAAGTTATAACTGCATTGAAATTTTGTCCAACTTGTAAAAGAATATAAAGATTTATGTCATTTTTTCAAATTACTACACGATTAATTATAAAAATATTCCAAACTGACACAAGTTTTATTGAAAATTACTATATTTAAATTGCCCTCAGTTGAGAATGCTGTTTCTGTGCGGGAAGAGAATGTTTTCTGCGCACACCATTGAATTACCGATCACATCACACACATCGCCGATCACTTTTAAAAATATAACAATATACGGTATCCCCTTACAGAAGACTCCTACAAAGTGAATTAACAGCATACGTACTGTTAATATTGTGTTGTGTAACAGCACGTTAGCTGTATGAGTAGGTGATGCTAGAACTTATTATCCCTTAAGTTTCCTATTTCCTTTTCTATTGTGTCGATAGGGGACTAGCATATCCATGGTGTTTCTACATTTATAAACATTTCAATAACGTTTATCAGATATATCAGATATTAACAAGGTTATAATATTGTATTAGCAAGACGTGATTCCATCTGTGCTCGTATGGGGTATTTCGGGTTGATTCATTATTTATTTAGGGCGAACGGTGCTCATTTCCATTCTGCGTGGCCTGTGCGTTTGTTTGTGTTACAAGGCAGGATTTATATTGATGGACCTTTGTAATGGATGGACTGCCAGTCAATTTGTCACTTTGCAAATTGAATACTCGCTGCGGTCAAAACTTGCGCTTCCTGACTTTATTGCAACACTGTACTGTACTTTTCATGCACTAACGCTTATACTAAAATACTTTTAGGCTTCATGAATATTTAAATTGTATATAAAAGTTGCTATCCGCACCTGTCTTCGTCAATAATTTGGAAGTTGAATAGAGAACATTTGAATTTTTTAACTTTAAACAAAAATTCTCATTTTATTTTAAAAATAGCCTATGCCTGTACCTATAGTTAGGTTTTTTTTTCTATAGTCGTGATAGTTTCCTGCCTTTATAGATTGAACGATTACAAATACATGATTACTTTAAAAAGAAATGCTTTTCGAAATGACCATTTCCACATTGTCATTTTTGTTATTTTCGACAAATAAAACATAACCCTATGTCATTATTTAATGTGAAACCACGAGTATCTATACACACCGGCATATTTAGCGGAACACAAAAAAAAGGTCCATAATTAAAAAAATATGGTTTTATTTTAAAATCTACTTACTACACTTCTTTTGTTATTTAAAGTTTCATTTGTTTTACTTAAAATGAGATCACATTAAGAACAGATTTTGCGAGTAAAGGCTATTTTTTGAAAAATGGTACATTTTTGAACTTTTCATGTAACCGGGAAAAGTGAAAATTAATATTAAAATAACAATTAATTAAATTAGAAAAATGGTGATTAATATCGCTTATTTCCTCCACGTGCTCTTATTAAAGTTTCTACCCGTCTAGGCATACTGAGAATGATGTTATCGATGGTCTCCTGGGATAGTCTCCGCCATTCCTCAACTACGGCGATTCGCAGTTCACCCACGTTGGCAGGAGCTGGAATTCTGGACTTAACTTTTCTTTTCAGCAAGTCCCAAACGTGCTCTATTGGGTTCATATCCGGTGATCTCGCCGGCCACTCCATAACAGTGATATTCATATCATTAAGATAAGCTTGAGTTACCCGAGCGGTATGCGGCCGAGCATTATCCTGAAAAAAATTAAAATCGTCACCGATATATGGGGCAAACGGTACGACATTTTCTTCTAAAACTTCTCTGATATAGCGGTCTGCAGTCAGACTCCCTCTGTCAATCACTACCAAGTCTGTGCGAGCTCCCAAACAAATGCCCGCCCAAACCATTATTGATCCACCACCGTATGCAACTGTAGTTTCAAAATTTGTCTGAATGTATCGTTCTCCTTTGCGTATGTATATTCTTTGCCTGCCGTCAATTTGATTAAAGAGAATTCTGCACTCATCACTAAACAATATTTTACTCCATTGGTCCGCGTTCCAAAGTCGATGTTCCTGAGCAAAAGTTAACCTGTTTCTACGATGATTTACCTCGAGCCTTGGAGCCTTGGCGGGCACAAATGAACCCAAACCAGCTTCTTCGAACCTTCTTCGTACCGTACGCTCACTTACGGTTACACCCCGCACTGCTTCTAACTCATGTCGGGCTTGGACGGCCGTCAAACGGGGGTTCCTACGTACACGAAGCCGAATGAAACGATCATCCCTACTCGAAGTGCGTCTTTTTCTGCCTTGTCCTGCTCTTCTCACATAAGTACCGGTCTCCCTGAACCGTTGGATACTGCGATGGATCGTTGAAACTGGTCGACGAAGATCTCTGGATATCACTCTGTAGGTTTGACCATTTCTTCGCATTTCGAGTGCCCTGGCAATCTCCGTTGGGGCTAAGTCAGGCATAATTCAGTCCTCAACTCCAGAAAGATACGCGATTAAAAAAAACTAACAAAAAACAGTATTTCAATGAAATTTTAAATCAAACTCAGAAGGAAGAAATACTCGAAGTTCGCTCCAGATAAGGTGTATTTGAATAAAATTAAAACAATTGCATAAAATGTGATGTTCAGTTGTTTTCTTAATTTGAAAATATTTCTTTTTAAATTAAATGACGTATAAACCAGCCAGCAACCTTATATGATACTGATATCAAACCTTTATTTTATGTTCCGCTAAATATGCCGGTGTGTGTATATACGTTTTTGTAGCTATCACAAATAAACCTACACGTACTTTCATTCAAATCGTATTGAAATGTTTATTACGTGATTTATGATGGTCATTTCTGAAACAGATCTTTTTAATTGCTTTTCACACCAATTGGACGGTTGCACCGGATCACTAGATATCATGTTATGCGCGTATTCATCAATCAGGAACACTAGCCGTTATCTAATACCGCACTTTGCCTGGGTGTATTTATGTGTGCGTAAAATGGTTACAACACAATGACAGTGGGGCTATTTTAAACCGAAAATGGTATTATATAAAGTAGTACCCAATGAATGAATGAATGAAACCCAATGAAGTATTGTATAAGTATTACCCAACGATATACTAGCGATGATGGCCTACAACTCGTTCGCGCACAGTTTTTAAACCTTTATCCAAAAGTTCTATATAATAGTACCATCAAACTCGGTTCAAGTCGTTCGATCACTGTCCAGATAAATCCACTGTAATTTACAATCGAATGGTACCCCAATCTGTTCCCTTTTAAATTTCCATGACACGGTAACCTGGACCAGCTGGAGCATCCAACGAACTCCTCAGCAACATACAGCAGATACACTTAGCGTGTTTGGGCACAATGGAATGTCGGGAGTTAGTTTATAACTTTTAATTGTAGCTTATTTGCATGCATTTCTGTCGCCTCTTGAAGAATTTGAGGAATTGCCTTATATACCTATAGTGCGTGGAGTGTGCATTATGCATTGTTGACCAGCGTTGTCCTGGGCAGGATGAAACGTGAACCGCGATCCAAGCGTGTGGCGTGTACAAACGACGCTCGGGTAAATATGCCGTGAACTCGGTCAAAGGGAGGACATACGAAAGAGAATTTAATATTTCCCGCGTCCGGAATGCTTTGTGTAAGCGCCGCACTTTCCTATATTATATCAATCTTGTTCGCGTATCACATAGCACCAATCTGAAATGAAGTGTATGCAATTTATTCATATCCGCAGTTCCGCACATTACCAAATTTCAATCTACTTTGTGAAGAGGTGAAGTTTGTAAAATTGGTGGAAAATAGTTTCTTTTGTCAATATTTAGGACGGTCAATATGTATTTAGAAGCAGTCAAATCCTCTAAAAATATAAGACTAGTAGATACATATTACATACATACTCTGTGTAAACGACCTCAATGTCTAGATGGCGTTGTAGGTATCAGTTCAAATCGAGTTAGCAATAATTTATTATTAATTTATAAGGTATCTATGAAAATGTATAGAGGTAAAAAAAAAACCAAAATAAAACGAGGTCATTTGTAAATCACCATAAAAACGCATTCTGTGGTTTTATTAATTATTTGAGAATAAAAGTCAATTATAAGTAAATCTGGCCGCCAATGGTAACAACCGCATCAGGACGAAACAATGAAGTAGGATCCTCGACACTGAGATATTTTATATTACCTACTTATATATTTTACCTTCACTGTAATTTGAAGATAGGTTAGATTTGCCATTACATCTTCTTCTTTTTGTGCCTCTCCTCTCCATTACTGAAGCTCGGCAGTCAATTTCTTAAATCTCTCCTGGTCTTTCACGAGTCGAACAACTTTATTGTTTAATACCGGTTTTAATACCGGTCCACTCTCGGATGTTACGTAGCCATGACATCTTTCTTCCAATACGCTTTCCTTCTATCTTCTCCATCATTATTGTGGGATCATTACATACAAGTGAAAAAAAAAAAAAAAAAAACCTAGTGTTTAATTTTGTGAACATCCAGTATCTGTTGAATGGTTAATGCGACATAAATGTTCGGATGAGAAATTAGACGGGCTTTGACTTGTATTGAAACGTTGTTATGTTTGTGCTCACGCGTGTATGCGTTTGCTTTTGCGAGGGGCGGGGGGTAGTAGCAGCTAATCACAAATTCTCAAGATGTTTACGCACTTCAAAGAGTTGCATGTTTGCCTCGCACTAAATGTCTGTAGGCTCGAATATTGAATTGGTATGGTTTAAGGGAAGGTATTATGAAAAATATTTGCCATTTAAAACATCGCTTCTTCACGGAGACAAGTGTCCTGAAAGGAAATCCCAAAAATGTAATAAATCATTTGTGGAGTATTTTATTAACACAGTTAACATTTCATTTGACATTTTCCTTCTTGTTTTTTTTTTAATGCAATTTGGCATATAACGAAATAACTATAGTACTACCACTTACATACTCTTACTTAATAAGTTATTATTAAGACATCACATGTGATTATTACTAAGAGATATGGGATGATTAAATAAAGAACGACAGATTGGCATCGTGTATTATTTTACACTTAGTGAATATACTAAATAAAATGGAAGCTATTACTCTGTTTAAGAAACAATATTTTATATTCCGAAAAAATAAACATTCGGTGTTTTGAGTCCGGTATTATTACGTTTGTTTAGGGAAAATTGGTATCGGGTGAAATACGAAATTAATTTTATTTTCTTTCTTGTCAACTTTAATATTTTGCTTTATTATTTAGTCGTTATTACATTTTTTTATCGTCCTTTTTACGTCCCGAAAGAGGCTTATCAAAAATCTACGAATAATTTTTGATTTATTTATAATTTGCCTTTTAACATATACATATAACAGCCCTGAGAGTAGATATATCTTTTTTTTTCTTTGTAGAATGGAAGACTCCAATGGAAAAGTAGATGGGATTCGATAATAGTGCACAAAATTCGGTTCACAATTTTTGAAGTGAACTTTAGGCGCGTTGGCCATTTTTAAGATGGGATAAAATCATTGAACTCGCGACAGTGTCATGTTACTGTAAGCGTTGATGTAGCTGATATTAATTTAAAATAATTTTTAAAAAGAACAATAAGCAGACAACTGCATATGAAAGTAAACAATTGATAACAATTGATAACAAGTATAAATATGGTATATACCTCTGACCAATAATCTAGTTTCATATTAACTTCAAACCTTTTTAATGGTCTGTCATTATGAAGTTCATGTTAAATAATTATGATCTATTTATTGTAATTGTGTGTCAGTGTCATATATTTTCTCTTGCATTTCTTGCGATCAATAATTTTGTGAAGCTTAGTTTTCACTTCTGACATGTCTGACGACTGACATTTTTTTTATTGTGATACAATTTCAACCTCACTTCTTTTGTGGTTTAAATATGCGATAGTGACACTTATTATTATAAATTTTTTAAAAGAATTACACAATACCGAAAAGTATAAGTTAAAAAAAAGTAGATCAAATCTTAGCCAATTAATATATATATACAAAAATTTACTATGAAAATTATTTGTATACCTACTTTCTTATAATAATTAAGACATGAAAAAAGGAGTTTAGATATTTATTTAATTTATAAAAATAAAGTTTGTAATTGTAAACGAAAAGCAAGAAAATTGACAGAGACAAAGGCACTGAACTGTTATGTCTTTGCCCATTTAAATATAGATTGTCAGACGATTGTGATTCAAATTTGACATTTTAATATAAATTTATTGTAATTTCCAAACAATTCAACTTGTTTTAGGTGAGACAAATTCGTGTCTTTTCAAAGCGGGCAGACTAGTAATTATTGTAGAGCACAAATTGACCCATCGGTTTTGTATTGGCCTCGCGTAATACGCCATTGTTCCTTCGATACAGGATGTAGCCAATAATTATTTTCCCGTTCCCGCCAAGAATTCACTCGAACCTCATATAGAGCCTGTCCGGCGGCGTTAATCACCTTCTTACTGAAGTTCACTGTGAAATAAAAGCGTGTACACCCTTTTGTTCCATTTCCTCTCCATATACCATTTATCTATTTCTTCGTGATTACGGATGCCACAGTCTTCAACCGCAAGGGGGTTGCACAGTTATTAAAGCGCTGCGCAAACGTTATGACGCTTTTGTGTCTTGTGTGAGATATAAGATACTATTGAATATTTTAATTCACATACAATCAATATAAAATCAACCACTCACTGCGCAGACGTACATACTATTTGTGGCCAGTTGCTTCCAGTTGACGCATACCAATTGCCAATCAAAAGATATTCGATATTCAAAAAACATGTTGGTGTGCCGTGTCGTCGTGTACGTTTTCGCACGCCTTAGGCCACCTGTCATCTAAGATGTTCTTAAAAATCTGTGAAAGTAGAATTATCAGAGAGGAGAAAAGTGTAGTGTCCAGAAATAGATACTCATTCAATATCCTCTTCGTAGAAGCAATGGTATCCTCTACGTCTTACGTAGCTGCACGTAGCGGAGAGGGCGTAGCCTCGTAGCACTTTTACGCCTACGACTCCGGTTGCTACTCAAAGTTAACCTCGCCTCACATCACATCCCACGTGTAGGTACTGATACTGACCGAGTCATTGCTATTTATTCATTATTATTATGTTTCATTATTATTTATCCGTTTTTCACTGTTTAACCGTAGGTACACATGTATTCACATGTATGTAAAAGCTTTATTTAAGGCAAGGCGAGTTATTTATTTGTTGTTCCAGTGACTGTTGTTTATTTATTGAAAAAGAAAAGTTGTTCACTCGTTAGCGCCGAAAATATTCACGACCTTTGACTTAGTATAAACAAAGTGAAGGCCGAACGAAAGCCCTCAAAATATTTACTCTGAACGCTTCCCGTACCCATCCACGGAATCGTGTGTTCCTTTGTGCGGGGAGAGAATTACTAGCTTTAGTGATTCTCCGGTTTCTGCATTCATATCGTACCAAATCAATCACTGAGATGTATTCGGGGGTGGAATGCTACCGGTTACGTATATAATGTTTATCTCAATATTATTGTTGCGTACCAGGTAGGTTATAACTCCGATTAAACAAGGTACATAGTTGTTGTATTTCTACGCTCAGTAATTGGAACGAGTGCGTCGTCGTTTAGTTTTGCTAGGCTTTCGTGACGAAGGTTCACCAATAGTATAGGCAGGTGTCGACGATAAATTAGTATTTTTTCATAAATCGAGGAATGCTCGAAACGTAAACACTTCGAGAGGGCTCTGTCATTTCTTTATTGGATCTGATTAGATCTAAAACGCTATGTCGTGCACGCAAACTTTAATTTGGCTTATATGTACTGTAATCAAATTAATAACTTTTTTAGTAGCCACAGTCCATTCTTTCTTTTTTGTCCAAATATGTCTTCTTGTGTCTCATACCTTTTAAAATTTGCTTCGTAGTTTTTGTGTTTATTTTTGTATTACAAACAAACATCCAAAAATCAAATCTTTCCTCTTTATGATATTAGTGTAGATATTATATGTATATTCATAATCATGCTACAGTGAGTTCTATTTGAAATGACAAGGGACGTTGAGCAATTGATGTCCGCTCAGTCGTTCTACAGCTGCAGTCATTTCTCGGTTTTTAAACACAACAAGTTTCCAGTTCTTTGTGAGCGATTTAATAGCTGTTGCCTTTAATTATGCCTCCTGGAAGTGGGTCGCCGAGAAATCGCTCGGGCTTCACTCGCTTTAAACAAATGGAACAGATGTTTTCACAATTGCTCTTATATGTTTATATTTTCTTGGTTTGATAGGACCTGCCTATTATTCACTGTAGTCTGCTTGTGAATCGAAGTGTAAACCTCATGGTTAACGTTATTCCTCGAAATCGCGGGGAACCTCATCAACACTTTGAATCTTATCAGCCGATTATATGAATTAATGGTCCAACTATTAGGATAAAGCAAATCCTAGCATTGCCATTGTAGTTAGTTATCCATGGTGTACGTTATCTTCGGTCATTACAGCTTAATGGTTTGTTGAGCTATAACACATTAGCACAATAAACCACCCTTAAATCTATGTTAATAAAATCCCACTT
Source organism: Synanthedon andrenaeformis (assembly GCA_936446665.2). Classification (NCBI taxonomy): domain Eukaryota; kingdom Metazoa; phylum Arthropoda; class Insecta; order Lepidoptera; family Sesiidae; genus Synanthedon; species Synanthedon andrenaeformis. The sequence continues at coordinate 253,832 of OW387797.2, forward strand.
AAATTTTTATTTAAACCAACTGGCTACGATTTAAAAGTTTACAATGACAGACAAAAACTTGATATTGAATTCTGTTATCTTTACAAATGTTGACTTTTATAAAAGATGGTTATGTGTGGCTTTTAATTTCCATTTTTCTCGTGTTTATGAAAAATATGTTAGTATATTGATGTATGCCGTCCGGTCGGTTGATGTTCAGTCATTTATATCGATATTTACGCGAATGCTCACTAGGCGAAGCTCTCCCCGAACTTTATACGCCGCAGACTCTTGTTTGTTTAGGACAAAATGTTTTATGCTACTTGTTTATTTATCGAAGTCCTATCCCTGAATAGGTATCTGCATCAAGAGGTCGCGTGTGTTGGGAAATACGGGTTATTTACCCTTTTTCTGTTTGTATAAACTGTTGCTACTTATTCGTTATTTAAATAATATAATAAATGAATTTTAAAAAAAAATCATTTAAAAATGAATACCTATCTACGCCAATGATTGAAACGTACACGCCAATTAATGAAACCGCGAATAATATTAAATTAATTAGTTGAAAATAAATATCATCTCTCCGTTACTCGATGTGTTGAGTTGGTGGTTCTGTTCGTTCGCATTGAATGGATTTTTTTTTTAAAACCCCGATGCCCGACGCGAAAACGGGGTGTTAAGTTTGACGCGTGTGTCTGTATGTGGCATCGTAGCTCCCAAACAACGGATGGACCGATTTTGATTCGTTTTTTTTAATTGAAAGCTGACGTAATCGGGATTGTTCTCAGCTATTATTTAAGAAGATCTGTTCAAACGTTTGAAGACCATCAGCCCTCTTCCTAATTTACAACGGGATTTCATTATATTATTATGTTAATTTTTTTCTGATGACATGTGACGTTCGATAAAATATGGAAAAAGCTATGCTCGGAGTTACATTTCTCGGCGGCGGATTAGTAAGTTGTAGTGGCAATGATTATGTGCAGGACACGATCTGAGACGGCTGACATGATGATAATAGGTTCTTCAACTATTTTAAGGAAGACTAGCTCTCTTTTGTGACTTATTACAGTTATAATAAGGAGTATATTGCCGTGCAACATGTCGAGGTTTGGTGTCGCCAATACAATGATACGATGTTTAATAATGAGTGATGGAATGTCTAATTCCCATATGGCAGCGTTGTTGATTTATCACACAACACTAACATTAGACGAGTATTAGTACACGTCTATCGCAACGCAACGCGGTCATATTGCCTATTATTAATTGAATGTGATGAATCTCTCCAAGAGAAGCCCTCATTCTGAATGAATTACATAAACTCGGTTGCTTAACGCAAAACATATATATCTAAGTATACTAATATTATAAAGAGAGAAGATTTGTATGTCTGTAATGAATAAACTCAAAAAATACTGGACTGATTTTAAAAATTATTACACCTATAGAAAAAGCTAAGTTATCAGCGAGTAACATAGGCTATATTTTATAAAGTTACGCGGCCGAAGTCGCGTGCAACAGCTAGTATATAATAAAGCAACATATGTAGAGGATGTAATAATATGGATAATACAATGTTTAATACAATATTACAATGATATTCTATATAGTATTTTAATGTAGCTCAATTTTATTTTTAATATAGCCTAGAGGCTTTGAAGCGGACAAAATTAAGCCTTTAAAAGTGTTAAAACATTATTTTATTATCATATATTAGTTGAAAGTATAAAGTAATAATTTTTCGCATTCAGAGTGAATATTTTAAAAAACGGTGCATACCAGTTTGCTTTGTTAAAAATAGAAATAAAAAAAGGACGATTCAAATGTAGGGCGAACAGTGTGTGTTCGATATATGAATAACATTGTCAACTGACGAACAAAATATTTACTATAGTGTCCGCGTCGAACGCGTGGAAACGATACATAGTAGTTTCATTTGCACAATTATTAGAATGGCGCAGGTATTGCGTAGTTTCATTTGCACCCGGTGCATTTAAAATTTACTCTCACTTAACTAAGAGAATTGTAACTCTAAAAGAACTAATAAAAAATTGTCAACCTGTCAGCCCATCTTTCTTATTAAACAGAATAGACAGATTTATAATTGAATAAATAAAACAAGGAACACAATGTGTATCAGAAAAGTTTTATCTGCAAATCATAATAAGAAATGAAATGAGTCTTCCCTCCATCGGTGCAAACGAAAGCTTTGTAATTTGCGTCGTGGCGTTCCCTCGTCAATATTGTATTTATTACCGACGGATAGAAGTTCATTTATCGAAACTGTTATTGTTGTAGATAAATAATACTTGTTGTATAAAGAAAGGTACATTTGTAGAACACTGATGGCAATCAGTCGGGAATGAGCGTGTTCTTCGTATTGTATCGTTTCGCAATGAAGATTCGTCAACACGTTTGTCGGGTTTATTACATTAGTGCAGGTCTCCACTTCGTTTTAGTATTATATTATTTGATGCGTATGTTTGTTTAGCTAAATGTGCCGATAATTCCGCGCATATCCAACGCAGAAGTAGAGTTTTTATATGCAAAACAGCCGCCAATGTTTAGAATGATTCGGTTAAAGCCGTTACGGGCGTTCACGCGTCGTATGTAAATGATGAAAAGCGGCCCATAACCGACCGCCGGAGCCTTCCGGCCGCGCTATTGTTTTCAACAAACGCAGTTAAAATGACAAATGAATGGGCGAATATTCGATTTCGTATAACGTATACATTGTTTTAGTAACGGTTAATTCCGTTTTATGTTTCGGCATTGTCGGATCTGCGATTCGGCTAGGCGATTCCCGCGGGAGTCGGTATTACGTTTGACTACCCGCGTGCAAAACTCTTGTGTCGAATGCCATGGAAATATACGTAATAGTGGGAATGGGTGTGTTAATTTACACCCTGTTGACGCTACTACTGAATTGTGATTGTTGGAAAGAGGAGCAAAAGTGTCGCTGTGACGAGTGCAAGAGTCTCTGTCAGAACGTCACCCTGGTCACTACGCCATCGGTTTCCTCGCGAATAGATCTTGGACTGCCGTAGACTAGTGTTTAGTTCGCAATCGTGTGCCAAAGAATATTTTCTGTCTTCCAATGTGGTGTCAAGTGAAGTGGTGATAGTGCGCGCGTGTGTGTCATGGACCCTCTCGCGCGGTTGATGGAAGGCGCGCCGTTGCCGGGCGTCTTGGGCGCCACCAGGGACGCACGTCCAAGGGGGGCCCTGGTGCACGCTAGTTTAGCCGCAGCGCCAGCCCTCGGCGACAAGAAAGGTCGCCACCTCACGGGAACTTTCTGCCTCACCGGCGACACCATGGAGGGCATTATACAGTGCCTCGTGTTTCTGAAGGCATTTTCGGTGAGTATACACTACGCTTACAGGTGCTGTTTGCGTTTCCCATTTATTTATAGCACGGTGACGTTTCATTTTACGCGCGTCCAATTCCAGTTTCAGGTCGCAGTTGGTTTTACAACTGATTATCATTTTGAAGCGTCCTTCGTGAACTTTGAAGTCGATTACATTTTAACGCAACTCAATTTGTTAATCAATTATATCTCCAGAAGTTTTTCGTCCAAGATTAGTATTCAATTTTATAGAAATTTACGTGAATTTACAATGTACTTAGTTATTAAGTGATTAATAATTGTTGTGACTGGCACGTCATGCCGTCGTGTCTGAACGTGGTTTGTTGCGTGTAGTATATCTTGTCCGCAGCGATGACAGTTGTGCGGGAATATACGAGAATTAAGGGATGTCAAGTCGGCGTCTGGCGCGGCTCTGGCATGTGAACTAAAGTGGTTTGCGATATTAATCTTCCGGTCAAGTTAAACGTTCATGCTCTAAGCGCCAACAATCGTCTTATTGAACTTGTGCAAGTTGCGAGAAATCAAACGAATGATATTATGAAATACACACTGCATATATGGAGCTAACAGCCTTTCATATAATTTGTCGCTCAATCATACACATGTGTCTTTAGCACACTAGAAAATAAAATCGAGAGGTGCAACTCCTGTGTTAAATCATAAAATTTACAATACCTAACAGGTGTATTCGTACAACCCCTTGATTACGTGTCTTCAAGTCGACAAACCCTATCTGTAGTCCGATCTGTAATCGGACTCTAGTAAAGCTTAAGCAACAGGAATAACAATTACAAGAAAATACGAATCGAATACAGAATACAAAGAGCTGTATAAATACGAATATGTATACATTTAAAGAGGATTTCGCTTTTTGAGAGCTTTATAAGCGCAACTTTAAGCTTTTAGCAATTAAGTTCAATTTCAGGGAAAGTCAAGAGCTTTGTGAGAGAAGACTAGGAGCTTACGAAGAGCGAGGAGCTTTGTCAGTTATTAATGAAACGAGAAATTACGCGAGCAGTTTACCTTGCCACCTTTATGTTTATAATTATGTCTATTAAGTTTCCGGCCTCGGTGAGATCTAATCCGGTGCCTTGGCGCACAAAGTTGACGGATAATCTTAAGGGATAAAAAATAAAGGAAAACGGGCCGGACATTAAAAATGTGCGAAAGGTTCTGAGGCAAGTGAGCGTGAAACGGCGGACGACTCGACGCGGCACATCGGCTTCTTCTAATTAAGTTAACCTTTCGTGCCGTTTGCTCTCACCTGACCGCCGCCCGCCGCCGCCTTATTGTTTTTGTGTCCCGCGCGCCCACACCGTTACTCGGAAAGGGAATTTACATAAAAGTTTTGCAATCGCACTATAAACACTTTTGTCCCGACGGAAAATATTTCAACTCGTTTCGTGAACAAACAGTCGCTTTGTACTCGTTTGCCGACTATCCGAGTCCAAATTGTGTTCCAGTCCTAACCTCACTGTGCGGAATTGCAAATCTGTTTCGTAACATGACAGTTTGCTACTTTCAACACGCTCTGATTGACAGCACCCGGAGAAACAATGGATGAGAGGGTAGAGAGAAAAATATCTTTATTTCAAACTACGAAAAACACAAAATACATAGATAACGCTTGTCTGAAAAGCAAAATAACTTGTTACATGTTTCAGTGGAGTAATTTTTTTGCATTTCGTTTAGAAATGTTAAAGCGTAGGTCCGCCCCGCGTGGCACCGCCGCTCTCTCTCCTTGAAGGTACTTGAATATTTTAGTGTTACACTCTCTTCATGACTCTCTTGTACATATTTTATGCCATCTTGTTTATTTTAACTCCCCGAGTACCTACGAAACATTCTGCTCAATGAAATATTAAATAACCTTCACTCAATTTTCACGGAAGCTTTAAATTGAATCTCATAATTGATAATTCTGTGATTATGTGTAAAACGTTATGGATTAAACTCGATTCAAGGCTAGCTAAACTAAGCTAGCTAGCTATGAGGCGAGCTAAGCTAGCTCGATTCAAGGCTTCGATCCTAAGCGTGTCGGTATACTCTAGCTAACTGGACAATCTTAACTGGTAAGTATAATATATTTTCAAAATTAGATGAATTATTGTTTGCATACAAACGGTCTTACTACAAAAACATTAAACACACTTTAAACAGGCTTTGAACACGTGTTTAAATATAACTTTACTACAAAAGAGTGTCTAGGCATCTTTTAGGGTTAGACAATACTTGAGCATTATTTAAATTTAAACACCGCCAGATGCTTGTTTAACGAGTGTCTATCTAGTTAGCGGCTTCTCTTCCTTGGATGTGTTCTGTCAAATTTGTAATCGTTTTGCATAACATTAAAGATTTCTTTTGATTTTTGAAATGACTATAGATATTTTAAATTTAATTGATTACATCGACATGGAGGATATTGATTACACAGATAATTTTCGAGATAAGACATCGCGAGTGAATTAATCCATTCGAATTTTCTTCCTAACTCCAGTTGTCGCCGCGCTTACGTTTTTTATCTATGTTAATAATGATAATTTACGAATACGATGCGATAATATCGAGGAAATGCTTAAAAACGAAACGCTTTGAATTATGAAATTTATGAAAATATGAATATTAAATTAACAAAACAAACTTGACATTTGACAATTAGGCCAGTGTCAGTTACGTTCTATTTTGCGCAATGTTTTTTGGATATAACGAAATTTTATAATTCGACGACACGCTTGGTCTAGTGGCTAGTAACCCTAGCTGTTAAACAAACGGTCGCGGGTTCGAATCCCGCTAGGGGCAAATGTTTATGTGTTAACATTTACCTTTGTACCTGAGTCATGGATGTTTGTATCTATATAAATAAAATCGGAGTGTCTGTCTGTGATTTGCGAAAAACTGCCTCAAACTAAGCTTAGAGAGTCATTTGCATGCTATTAAAACGTAAATAACTTTTTTTAGAATTTTTGTCTGTCTGTCTGTCTGTCTGTCTGTCTGTCTGTCTGTCTGTCTGTCTGTCTGTCTGTCTGTCTGTCTGTCTGTCTGTCTGTCTGTCTGTCTGTCTGTCTGTCTGTCTGTCTGTCTGTCTGTCTGTCTGTCTGTCTGTCTGTCTGTCTGTCTGTCTGTCTGTCTGTCTGTCTGTCTGTCTGTCTGTCTGTCTGTCTGTCTGTCTGTCTGTCTGTCTGTCTGTCTGTCTGTCTGTCTGTCTGTCTGTCTGTCTGTCTGTCTGTCTGTCTGTCTGTCTGTCTGTCTGTCTGTCTGTCTGTCTGTCTGTCTGTCTGTCTGTCTGTCTGTCTGTCTGTCTGTCTGTCTGTCTGTCTGTCTGTCTGTCTGTCTGTCTGTCTGTCTGTCTGTCTGTCTGTCTGTCTGTCTGTCTGTCTGTCCGGGGTAATCTCAGAAACGGCTGAAGCGATTTCGATGAAACTTTGCAGACATGAAGAGGGGGTCGTCAGGAGTAACATAGGCTACTTTTTGTTTATGTAAATTGCGGTACATACACCAAAATAAATTTTTTTACAATTTTTGTCTGTCTGTCTGTTTGTTCCGGCTAATCTCTGAAATAGCTAGACCGATTTTGACGGGACTTTTATTGGCAGGTAGCTGATGTAATAAGGAGTAACTTAGGCTACGTTTATTTTAGACTAGCGACTCGTTCCCGGCTTCGCCCGGGTGCATTCGTGTACATAGACTTTTCGAGTTTAATGAGAATGATGCTTATGCATTAAGATAGCCTCACTCTACTTCCTTCGAAATAAATATAACAAATCACCCATCAGGTTCTGAAATTTCAAAAAATCTTATTAAATTATCTGAAAAAGTGAAGAAAGTTTTCATATATGCGAGAATTTCCTAGAAACTTCTGGAATTTTCTAGAAATTTCTGAAATTTTCGAGAAACTTCTAGAATTTTCTATAAACATCTAGAATTTTCTAGAATGTTAGCGAAAAAAAATCCGTTTCTATTAATCTATATAAATAAAATCAGAGTGTCTGTCTGTGATTTGCGAAAAACTGCCTCAAACTAAGCTTTGAGAGTCATTCGCATGCTGTTAAAACGTAAATAACTTTTTTTAGAATTGTTGTCTGTCTGTCTGTCTGTCTGTCTGTCTGTCTGTCTGTTCGGGGTAATCTCAGAAACGGCTGAAGCGATTTCGATCAAACTTTGCAGACATGAAGAGGGGGTCGTCAGGAGTAACATAGACTACTTTTTGTTTATGTAAATTTTATAGAAAATTCTAGAAGTTTTTAGAAAATTCTAGAAGTTTCTCGAAAATTCTATGTTTCTCGAAAATTTCAGAAGTTTCTAGAAAATTCTCGCATATATGAAAACCTTCTTCACTTTTTCAGATAATTTAATAAGATTTTTTGAAATTTCAGAACATCGTCAAAATTTTTAGAAATTTAAAAATTTGTTAAACCTGATGGGTGATTTATTATATTTATTTCGAAGGAAGTAGAGTAAGGCTATCTTAATGCATAAGCATCATTCTCATTAAACTCGAAAAGTCTATGTACACGTGTTAAAAAAGGTGTTCTAGAATTTGCTCGCACAGATTGTTTGTTTGCTTCCATTCTTCGCCCTTCCTTTAGTTTCCAGAGGGTTCTCCAAGCGTCATCTATATAAATAAAATCAGAGTGTCTGTCTGTGATTTGCGAAAAACTGCCTCAAACTAAGCTTAGAGAGTCATTCGCATGCTGTTAAAACGTAAATAACTTTTTTTAGAATTTTTGTCTGTCTGTCTGTCTGTCTGTCTGTCTGTCTGTCTGTCTGTCTGTCTGTCTGTCTGTCTGTCTGTCTGTCTGTCTGTCTGTCTGTCTGTCTGTCCGGGGTAATCTCAGAAACGGCTGAAGCGATTTCGATGAAACTTTGCAGACATGAAGAGGGGGTCGTCAGGAGTAACATAGGCTACTTTTTGTTTATGTAAATTGCGGTACATACACCAAAATAACATTTTTTACAATTTTTGTCTGTCTGTCTGTTTGTTCCGGCTAATCTCTGAAATAGCTAGACCGATTTAGACGGGACTTTTATTGGCAGGTAGCTGATGTAATAAGGAGTAACTTAGGCTACGTTTATTTTAGAAAAAATACACCCCGGAGGAAGCCGGGAGCGGGCCGCTATAAACAATAAAAAACGGGATCTATGCAATATATTCGAGTTTTTCAAACGCGATATTTTTTCTTTTACTGAAAAAAAGTTACTAACCCTGTGACAATAAAAAAAAGATTTTTTTCGTTCATAACAATTGCATTTGTTGTAAACAACTGAAACGAAGGTTCATGCAATACGATGAGTTCTCCTTGCGGCATATCTTTTCTTTGGCTGAGTCGCTCATTATGGAACGGATTTTTTTTCGCTAACATTCTAGAAAATTCTAGATGTTTATAGAAAATTCTAGAAGTTTCTCGAAAATTCTAGAAGTTTCTAGAAAATTTCAGAAGTTTCTAGAAAATTCCAGAAGTTTCTAGAAAATTCTATAAAAACTTTCTTCACTTTTTCAGATAATTTAATAAGATTTTTTGAAATTTCAGAACATCGTCAAAATTTTTAGAAATTTAAAAATTTGTTAAACCTGATGGGTGATTTGTTATATTTATTTCGAAGGAAGTAGAGTGAGGCTATCTTAATGCATAAGCATCATTCTCATTAAACTCGAAAAGTCTATGTACACGAATAAGTTGAAACATTTATCTTTTCTGCCTAACGATCATCACTCAGCTTGATAGACAGCTTTAGTATTCATCATCGAAGTTTTGAGATAGAATATACCCATATTTCGCCGAACTGCGTTCTCTTATCTCAGTTGAACTAATATACACAGGAAAAAGACAAAGTTACGCACAATTAAACAAAAATCAATTCGCTCACGCAGACAACATTATTAAATTTACGTTTTTTAATATTATAAAACAAAGTCCCCCCGCCGCGTTTGTCTGTCTGTATGTTTGCGATTCTCAAAAACTACCGAACGGATTTTTATACTGTTTTCATTAATGGGAAGAGCGTTAAACGAGGAAGGTTTCTACGTTTAATTTGCAGAAAAAAATTGCACCCGTGCGAAGCCGGGAACGGATCGCTAGTTTATAATATGTATGTATTTAAAAAAAAAAAAAAAAGTAATCTATGTATTATATCAACTGTCTGGTATCCATAATACAAGCATTAAGTTGCTTAGATTGGAACTTGATGGTACTGTGTGGAATGTGTGAAGATATTTATTTATTTATTTAACTAGTGGCCCGCTCCCGGCTTCGCACGGGTGCAATTTTTTACTCAAAACAGCTGATAAAATTACCTTGCATCGACATCTGTTAGAATCTTTTGGAACTCACAGATAAATAATTGCTGGATTGAATAGGTATCAACAGATGGCGATACTTTCAGATACTCTGTGGCCTGCGCAGTGCCATTTTTTATGTATGCAGAGAACTATCTGGAAGGTCTGTAGTGCGGCGTTGCTCTGTGTGACACAGTTTTGACGGATAGCAGTAGCGCTTTGGTACCTATGCTATTTTTTTTTAAGTGTAGAATATTCTCGAAGGAAAAGTTAATAAATAGACCCGGCGGTGTGTGAAATGGGCTTTTTCGAAATAGCAGTTTCACCAAGGAAGCACGTTGGAAGCTAACTGACAGTTTTTAAGCCACCGTCGAAATTGGTTTACAGTGCAATTTCTGGTTGATTTTATTCTTCACCTAAGGCTGTTTATCACCTAAATAAAACCTTCAAATAAGATTTGGAGTTTTTTTTTACTTGGAAAATTATTACAACTTTTAAAACGAGACGTCGACCGTGCTCACTGAGCTTCGAAAGCAAGCAAATCCGCACGGGCCGCTAGTATCTGCCTGCGTCGGGTCGGGCTTCGAGACTCCCCGTAGAACCGCTGAGCCTCTTCAGCTTGTCGACCCCGGCGAGATACCTCGGTCGATACCGGAGGAGCTACGACCGTCTCCAAGTTTGGGGTTTTTATTTTTTATTATTATTTATTTCGGTATTAATTTTCTTTTATACGGTGACTAAAATTAACTATAGTCGGCTACCCTCCTATATACGGCTCTCCTTCGGTGGTAAGTCTTCTTTTCAATCTCCACAAACCCCTGGTTAAGTTTTTGTACTTTGTATTTAGTTATAGCTCGGCACAAGCCGGAGCGATAATTTGTACATTTTAGCATCTTATTTTATTTGTTTTTTTTTTTATAGTGTTGATTTTATATAGCTTCATCTGTACTTAATTAAATACTTTTATTGTTAAAACCATCTTTTATTTCTTTTCTATTTTTTTATATATTTTTCTTACTGTCTGCCTGTCCGCCACCCAGCGGAGAGGAAAAGGCGTAACTAAAATTTGTCCTGTGCCTCTCGAGATGAGTATGCTACTCGATTGGGGGGTTTGCGCGTTGTCTTCGTCATTGTAAAAGAGGCCATCGCAAAAGCTCACCATCGCAGTCAGCGTTACTATAATCGAGGTAGCCGGCATGTGGAATACCAAGTAGGAGATATCGTGTGGAAACGAACTTTTCCCTTGAGTAACGCAGCTAATTATTTTATGGCTAAATTGGCTCCCAAATACGAGAAGTGTCGTGTGGTAGGGAAACTCTTACTTATATACAGAGGTATCGGTTACGGTAACAGAGTCGCGAGTTCAATGGTTTTTCCCATCTCAAAAATGTCCAACGCGCCTAAAGGAGTTTTCACTTCAAAAATACAACACATGCTACGACCGATAACAAGTACAATGTGTAAAACACTAACTCTTGCAACATTTGTATAAATTTAATCGAGAATAACAGTGAGCCTGATTTGAAAGGTTTGCCCAAAGTGATTTTTTTCTTTCTTAGAGAACAATGAAAATGGTAAATGTAACAAATGTAAGAAGGGATGACAGTGGCTGGGCCAAATTTAAATTCACTTGCACGCGATTTAAATGGACCTCGGCCAAATCGGTGTTTCGGGAGTTCTTACTTACTTTGGTTATGAATAAAACATGTCGCCACACCAACACCAGATGCAGACTCGGCAACGTTCGCTGACTGAAATACTTTGCAAACATTTTAAGGTGCGATAAAGTATTAAAAGCTCTAAATAATTAACAAATCATGCTTCGAATTACTTATTAAATCAGGACGTACCTCTCTCGCAATAGCTCTCTTAGGTTTCCCTATGATGATTGAGTGACCCTGTTTCTTTGTAAACATTCAAAGAGTTTCAAGAATTACCAATCTGAAGTGGGCAGATCACATTACTAGTATAACACGAGGGAGACACACTTGGACGACTTCACACTCAGCTGCCTGCCAGTCGTGTGCATTTTAATGTTTTAAAAATAACCTATGTCTGTCTGTCAACAGTTAATGATGAAGGTGACTTATCTTTTCATGGCTACTCAATCAATTTAGACAGAGTTTTACTATTATTTACGGAATATACCTAATTATGAAGTATGACACATGATAAATAAATTCAAAAAACGTAGGCACTTTCATTCGCAATAGGCGATTGACCAGTGTTTATACTTTGTGCACCTACTGACCCTTTGTAACATTATATCGAACAACACAAAGGGACCGAGCCCTCCATTGAGCTCTTTGCGACTGTTTTCTTTCAATTTCCCATTCTGAGCTTCAACCCTTTCACAAACGATGAATGTTCAATCATGTTAGAAGCGAAGGGTGTGCTCCATACTGAGCGAGAGTAATTATTATTGGATTGCAAATATATTCTGATTGTTGGCCACAAGATGAAAGAGACTAAAGGAGGTTTTCGATCATTAAGTCTTATTTCACAAATTAAATAAATGACCGACCGGGTTCTGCATCTCACTGGGCTATTTGCAATTGCTTACTTAAGCAATTGCAAATAAACTATTGCTACTACTTAGTAGCAATAGTTTATCAGTCACCAAAGATACACTTACTGCAGCTTCTTCCTTTTATTTGTAGATATAACTCTTTTAGTAGCATTGAAAATAAATCTATTTGAAATAGCAGCATTAATTCAAACCAAGGACAGGAGGCTTGGCAAGCAACGCGCGACGCGTTTCGTCTCCGGCCTGACTCGTCGCAAACGTATTACTAATACTCGCGGAGCACTTCCCTTCTGCAATGGATTCCTATTTATATTCTTCACAAAATATTTGTCACTTTGTATTCACATAATTTTAGATTTTATTTGTTCCTATTTCCGCGGCGGCGTTGTTCCCATTGACGCCTGATGATGTGAACACCGCATTGTTTTTGTAAATAATAAACATTAAAATCTTTACGCATTTTGTACGCGTCGATTCCATTGGATATTCACAAATAATATTTAAATTCTGCAGGCACGAATTTATTTACATTGGTAATTCTTCGTTCTCTTCTTGGCAAACGTAAACGCGGGCGAATTCTATCTGATCAAATATTCATTTAATTTGATGCGGTTTTATGGCAGTCTTGTTCAACTTAAAGTCGTTATTTTTGAGAGCATTTGCAAATATGCATAATTTACAGAAAAAATAATTAGAATTATAAATAAGGTATGTTGAAGGAACAAGTGCCGAGTATTCCGGGAGTAGCAATGGAAATGGTAAAATAATCCAATCAAATTACAGATCCAGGCTACATCCAGAATTGTGAATGGGAAAATATTTGCGGCGAACTCTGCGGACGACAGTTTGATTGCGTATGTATTGATCTTACCCATCTACAAATACCGGGCCCTAGAGTCCAGGGACTCGCGACAGAGACACAGTGAACACCGTTTACATTTGTAGAAAGTTTTCAATCTGATCATAATTCGTTTTACCGCAAACTTTTAAATTAAATGAGAGCGAAATTGGGTAAAAAAAAAGAAATAGTGGCTGTTCTACCGTAAAGAGCATTGGTTATATTTGATGACAGTAAACATTGTCCACAGAAATTATGTCGCCTTTTTAGCACCGTGAAAATATTATATTTGCTTCTTTTTAATTCAGGTACGGGTTCGGTATGATGTCCAACTAACTCATTTTCAGTAACACCACCGTTATGCCACCAGCCAGCTCCAATAGAATATAATTTTGTATCAAACTCATATATTATAAATACTCTGATATCTTTTGTGAGCAACAAATGTGTTAAGGTGTTTATCCGAACTAATTGGAAAAGGTTACGTTTGTACATGTGACGAGTGTTTATAAAGTAACCTCGATTGGCGCCATTCCCTTTATATCCGGCTCGTTGGACCAGTGAGTGCCTCTCGTCGCGATAAATTTGTGGTTGGACTAAGGAGATTTAGCGAGTTTGTTACACAGAGTTAGTAACTTCGGTCTATTTACAAAACTATAGTTTACTCTAGTTTCCCGAAAAGCGGAAATCTAATAACTACCGAGTGTTGGGTCGTATAAAGATATTTCATCGTCACATGTCTATTTTGCATCTCATATTTTGATCTCTTGACACTGATTTTGACTCTTTAAACGCACCCCTGGAAACTATTAAATCAAACAAAAATATTATTATAACTGGGGACATTAATATTAATATTATCCCAAAATTGGGGGAACTAACACACCACCGTAATAATAGTATTAACTATCTCAATATTCTATCTAGGTTTTAGGTAATGGAAAATCCACTGAAGTCTCTGTAACAGCGGGTCAGGATTGGCAATTACACGAGTGACGTACAGAAAATATCTTACAGAGTGCCTCAAGGTAGTGTTCTTGGCCCGACTTTTCTTGTGTACAATGAGCTCTGTAATCTAAACGTTTCAAGCGGTAAGATTTTTGCCTATGCTAACGATACTGCCATAATGTTCTCTGGTAACTCGTGGGACGATGTGCGTAGGATAGCGGCAGAAGTGGCAGAAGGGCTCTTTCTTATATGTGGGTGGCTTAACACTAAACTAAACTCCTTACCCTGAACACTACTAAAACTAATTTTATGTGTTTTTCTATTGATAAAAGAACGCAGCCGGGTAGTAACTTTAAAGTGGGGATTCACATGTGTGAAAATCCCCAAAATACAAACTGCTCTTGCAGCTATATTGACAAGGTTTCAACGATTAGATATTTGGGTGTTATAATTGATCAAAGACTATAATGGCACTTCTACACCTAACCGATTATGGGCAGAGCTAGGAAGCTGATATGGATTTTTAAAACACTTCGGCATGTTGCAAACAAAGAACTTTTAAATAAAATATATATAGCCTTAGTTTAATCAGTTCTGTGTTATTGTATACCAATATGGGGAGGAGCCTCTAAAATTAAATTTTTAGAATTGGAAAGGGTGCAAAGATCATTACTTAAAGTGATGTACTTTTTGCCCTATAGATTCCCCACTACTGAACTTTATAATTATTGTCTTAACTGCTACACTTAAACTACATAAATCCTTAAATTATGACCCTTATATAATTAAAAATAAAAAGAGAAGAAATGATATAGTCGTTCAAACAAAAATTGTAAAAACCGCCTCTGCTCGAAGACAATATTATATTACCTTTTTTTTTTTTTTTTTAGGAGGGGAAATGACGTTTACGCACTATCCCTCGTCGACGGGGACAGTCGACGAGGGGGAGTGTGGGACTCGCCCGGTGAAATGACAACACCGGGAATACCCACTAAAACCCCCCCGGATTCCACCATCAGCGGTGATGTGCGGGTCCGAGTTCACAGCGAGGCCTTATCCTCGGATCCCCACACACCGCTGCGTTCTCTTCGAACCCAGCTCACTATAAATATGGCGGCCACTGGAAAACCGTGAGCCGCTACGCGTCCTTTTTGGGTGCTTCAGGGCGTCAGACACGTCCCCTTCTGACGCCTTGAGGTTGTCACGCGACGTGCGCCGCGGCATACGCCCGGGCACGTCGGCCGGCTCTTCGAAATATTATATTACCCTAACTTCTTATTTATATAACAAATTAAATAAGAAAATATTTATCCTATGACACACTATAATTGCAAAAAGGCCCTGACAGACTGGCTCAAGAGCCTAAATTATAATGAAACCGAATCTTTATTAAAGAGTATTACTTAACTGAATTAAATATTTATTATCTAAACACTTATTTGATTATGAAATGGGACTAATGTAAAAGCTACACTTAACTTATATAGATAATGCTTACTTCAAATACACATTCAGACACACATACACATTTTATTTTATTCTACTACCTATTTTTGTATTCTAAATTAGCCTAAGATTTAATTGCGGTATTTTAGGAGAGGGTCTCATGATACAAGTATTTTTATACTTACCCCTACACCTTTTTTGTACCTAGGCTTAAGTATATAAATTAATAAAAAATAAATAAATATAATGCTACCTAAAAGTATGTTTCATTACACACTGGGTGAATTGTTTTTTTCATAAAATATTATAAAAAAAAAAAGTAATCTTTTAGATTCAACATCATTGTTGCTCTTGTTTTTGAAACTTTAACATCTTATTTGGTTTGTCCTCTGATGATGTATGTATATGTGTTAAAATAAATAAATATAAATAATATATGGCTGTTTCTAGATAAACTGTAGATACAATAGCTTTTGTTCTTTTGATATTTTCTTTTGTTAAAGGATGATTATTACCTACGCTATGAAAACATCGTGATTTCTTCTATTTTAATCTCGAAACTATAGAACTAATTGGAGTTAAAATTTTCACAAATGTCCTTCAAAAATCTTAATTTTTGTGATAATTTGCAGTCTTTTGTTTCTCATTTAAAAAAATTTCTTTGTAGTAACGCCCATGCCTTGCAGCGGAGGCTGCGTTTTTATTAAATAAATGCTAGGTATCGACGGAACGCATCTCAGCCATTAAAATCTGATTGCAATGCGATGAGTCGACTCGAACTGAAAACTGCATTTTCTAGCGAAGATTCTTAAAATAGCACGTGCATTCAATTGTTAACCTTATTTCGTTAGTGGTAAAGACAAAAAGGTATAATAAATATAGAATTTAGTTCATACCGCTTTTCGCTGTATGAAAATTAATAATCCCAGAGCCGTGATCTGTTTTTGCAAGTTGAGGCGTCCGCGATTATTTACCTGACGGCGTAATGACGTCGGATTACGATATTAAGTAAGACTTGTTAAATGAAATATTCCAGCAGTCGTGTTTCACACGTCGTTTGACGTGAATAATTTGCTTGCTTTAACTACAGATATAGTATAATTATATTGTTACCATTGGCATAGGAAAGTCAATCTTCTATTATATATAAAAATATTTTTACATATATCTGTTTGTGGTTTAAAAGAGCACTTGGGGGCGTTCAATTTGAAAAGTTTTGAACGTCCTTCCATCTGTAGTTAGCAGTTGGTCCGTCTCGCCATCGCCATCGCCCTCGTAGTAGTGCACTGCATATTGAATCTTGGTGTTGGCCATTCCTTATTTTGGCGGCTTGCCTGCGACTGCGACCACCCGCGGGACTCTCCGCCCACTAATAGAATTTAACATGCCTTCTTGTCAACGTAAAATATATTTTGTTATATTTATGTGAAAACGAGTATGAAAGTATGATATGTACATAAAAATATAATTTAAGCAAAACTATTTATTTAGTAAAATGAATTAGTTTCCCTCAACTCTGTCAACTAAATGTTAAAAACCAAATATTAGGTATTCTTTCATTCAACATTTTTATATACTGTTGAAACATATGTACATATGATCTTTTCTGATAATACGTTATATTATATAGACTAACTAGGTACACATAATTTTAACAGGTAAAAATAAGACAATTAGAAATAACGAATTAATCTAGTTAGTATTTCTTTTGCTTTTAGTTGTATTTTAAAAAAAATAACAGACTTTGTTTAAAACATATGTCTTAAATATACTAGGTAAATGGTCTAACTAAGCTGTCAGTCATCTTTTCACACTTTCAAACACCCTGCATAATATTACTGGAAAATATGTATATTCTGAATTGCGGATATAAGAGTACTTAATGGATTTAATTCGGGAAATGAAATACGTTTTCGTGTTGATCAAAAAATGTTAAGTGGAAATGAAAGTGGTAGGTATAAAGTTTCATGATTAATTTTCCGGCATATGAAAGTGTTATCGATGCTCACCACTATATTGTTAAACTGGTGTCCAGCAACCAGATAACGTATTTACACTTGAACGACAACGTCACGTGAACGATTGACGTGACGACACCGTCCGGGATCGTTGGTTGTCTCGTCTTAATACCGTTTAGAGTTCTGAGGGACGCGTCGTTTACTTCGCGTTCCATTTGTTGTTTATTTTGGTGAAAATGTTTTTTGTTCGCTGTTTATTTTCTGGATTCCAGTGACGTCTCAAGTGATTCGCTGTATTTGTATACGTACTTTCATTTGGATATCGGAGCGATGCTTTAAAAGCCTACGCTATTTTAAGACGCCCGACGAGATTAATGAAATTGTGGAATGTAAAAAAAAACAGCCACATTTTTTTAAAATTATCTCTGACACAATCTCCTAAGTGAAATGTGCTAAAATTGTGACTGAATTTACGTTTCAATTGAAATTGTGTGTTTCAATTAGCGTTGAAAGTTTATTTACATAATATTAATAGACGGCAATATTAAATTGAGACGTAAACCGCATCATTCAATTTGTCCGATTCGTTTACTGTGATTGACGTCGAGTGTCCTATCGGGCACCCACTCCGAAATGAGAAGGGCCCGACAGCCTCTAAATTATGGTTTCGCAAACGCTTCTCTAATCACTATACTCAATATTGCCGTCACACCATTATTCAATTGCTTTTAAATTAATGTATAATAATTTTATTTAATGGCATAGAATCTATGGCTGCTGATCGGTCCTACTGGAAAATTGTTGGGGAGGCCAACATCCCTTACTTCCTTCTTTATAATAGACTCCAGCATGTCATGTCATGTCATGTCATGTCAACAGTACCAAGACTCCATCTCTTTCTTATCTTTTATCCTTAATCCTTCTATGAGGGGCAAATGACGTTTACGCAGTATCCCTCGTCGACAGGGACAGTTTGCTTGTGATATAGGCGACAATAGCCACCTTTCATCAAGTGGACCGTTAACCTGTCGACCTTAAATATTAAAGACTTTTTATGGCTGAGATGATGGTGATATTTATTCGGCCGCCATATTACCTAGATACAGCTAGTGCTGTACTAAGTGGATTTTATTTTGTTCTGTTCCCCCTACAAGCTATCGTAGCCTCGAATGTAGGTAAAATGTGGGTAAGCAAGTGGTATAAAAGTGCGTGGCATGATCGCCGCGCGAGACAGCCTCGTCTCCTGTCGGCTGAGACGTGCCGTGCATTAGTGAGGCACATCTATCACCGTGTCACAAGTTGTGCCGACGTCTATCTGCAAAGTTTATCGACGCCGAGGATACATCTGCTCGGTGAACGACACCGCCTACTCTCAGCCTCTCCCCCGCCCCACACAACTAACAATTAATATCATTCGCCTCAAGACATTGTGACAAGTTATGTTCATACAAAATAATAATATTGTAAATTTTAATAAAAAAATATTAGTCGTAAGACCTGAAGTGAAACTTTGTGAAGCTAACTTAGCTTCACAAAGTTTTTACTTTCTACTTCAAAAATTCGAAATATTAGTAGTAGGTGTTGTACCATTTTGAAATGTTGATTAAATGGGCCATTTTTTGTGAAGACGAAGTGTTCAAATTGCTAATTCAAGCTGATTTTTTTTTTACTATGTCTTTTTGGCATCGACAAAAGTTAGAATGATGGTCATCATTGTTAATCAATCCAAAATCTGGTAGAAACTTCTTTCTTTTGTAGATTCATATAAACCATTACTGGTTTAATGTTTAAATCTAAGTGTCCCGTTTTATGAAATTTGTGAACCCTTCATCGCTAAAACAATGGTGAACGGACACTCTTACAAACTTTGATCATTTGTTTACCTGACACAAACAAAGTATGGAAGAAAAACACAACCGACGAACGAAACGCTGGGACCACGAACACTTGTAAAAAGTTATTACACGGCGTATTCATTAAATTAACCAGATAAAACTCGGTGGCCCTTTTAATATTAAGAAAGGAATGAAAATACTTAGCCAATTTTTATAACAATAAAAATTGGCTAAGTTATGCAATTTATTATCTGTATTATGTAAAAAGGAAAATAAAGACAAGCGAAAAAAAAACAATGCAAGAAAAGAGAATTCAAGTACACATACTTACTCGTACGTAGTTTTATGTCGTTGTTTATAATACTAACTGTTGCACGCGACTTCATCCGCGTAATTTTATGAAATATACTTGCCTATGTTACTCGCTGATAATGTAGCTTTCTATAGGTGAAAGAATTTTTAAAATAGGTCCAGTAGTTTTTGAGTTTGTTCATTACAAACATACAAATCTTCTCTCTTTATAATATTAGTATAGAAGTATATGTAGATACGTATTTAATATTTGTGAGAGATAAAGAAAATAGTTGTAAGTTTCATACTGTATTCAGGAATAAATATTACATGAACTGTACGCACATAGATGTGACCATAAATAAAATAGAATATTCCGCATGTACTACTGCGGATTAGGGTATTAATTTGGTTATCAATAATAATTTCGATTGGAGAAGCATAGAGCGTGTGAACTGTGAGACGCCTCTCGCACGCTCCGGTTCGCTATCGGGAATTCGGGATCGGGTGACAATCTATCCAGTTACACACGGGATTCTATTAGCCGGTATTAGTTGATTGCAGCCCCACTACCCGATACTAATAAAGCAACGTTCGCTACCATATATGTATTGCCTTCAATTACTACCTTATTGGAATCGTTCGGATCTCGTTGTCTCAAGTGCAAAATAAAGAAATCTTGTTTGGGGACCATTATTTTATTAGGTTTTAATTAAACATTATTATTAGTGTCATTACATCCGATTGTAATTCTTGTAAATAAATATCAAAACCTTTTCAACCTTTTGTTTTAATTTTGTGTACCTACTTGAGCGTGAATGATAACTGCCTTCATGAATCAACTTCAGCGTCAGAATTCCCAATCTACTTTTAAATAGAAAACATTCAATTTTGGAACAGAAAACAATACCTATAGAGGTTTCGCGGACACATTATCTATATAAATAAAATCGGAGTGTCTGTCTGTGATTTGCGAAAAACTGCCTCAAACTAAGCTTAGAGAGTCATTCGCATGCTGTTAAAACGTAAATAACTTTTTTTAGAATTTTTGTCTGTCTGTCTGTCTGTCTGTCTGTCTGTCTGTCTGTCTGTCTGTCTGTCTGTCTGTCCGGGGTAATCTCAGAAACGGCTGAAGCGATTTCGATGAAACTTTGCAGACATGAAGAGGGGGTCGTCAGGAGTAACATAGGCTACTTTTTGTTTATGTAAATTGCGGTACATACACCAAAATAATATTTTTTACAATTTTTGTCTGTCTGTCTGTTTGTTCCGGCTAATCTCTGAAATAGCTGGACCGATTTTGACGGGACTTTTATTGGCAGGTAGCTGATGTAATAAGGAGTAACTTAGGCTACGTTTATTTCAGACTAGCGACTCGTTCCCGGCTTCGCCCGGGTGCATTCGTGTACATAGACTTTTCGAGTTTAATGAGAATGATGCTTATGCATTAAGATAGCCTCACTCTACTTCCTTCGAAATAAATATAACAAATCACCCATCAGGTTCTGAAATTTCAAAAAATCTTATTAAATTATCTGAAAAAGTGAAGAAAGTTTTCATATATGCGAGAATTTCCTAGAAACTTCTGGAATTTTCTAGAATTTTCTGAAATTTTCGAGAAACTTCTAGAATTTTCTAAAAACTTCTAGAATTTTCTATAAACATCTAGAATTTTCTAGAATGTTAGCGAAAAAAAATCCGTTTCTATTAACAAATATAATTAATCTATATAAATAAAATCAGAGTGTCTGTCTGTGATTTGCGAAAAACTGCCTCAAACTAAGCTTTGAGTCATTCGCATGCTGTTAAAACGTAAATAACTTTTTTTAGAATTGTTTGTCCGTCTGTCTGTCTGTTCGGGGTAATCTCAGAAACGGCTGAAGCGATTTCGATGAAACTTTGCAGACATGAAGAGGGGGTCGTCAGGAGTAACATAGGCTACTTTTTGTTTATGTAAATTTTATAGAAAATTCTAGAAGTTTTTAGAAAATTCTAGAAGTTTCTCGAAAATTTCAGAAGTTTCTAGAAAATTCTCGCATATATGAAAACTTTCTTCACTTTTTCAGATAATTTAATAAGATTTTTTGAAATTACAGAACATCGTCAAAATTTTTAGAAATTTAAAAATTTGTTAAACCTGATGGGTGATTTATTATATTTATTTCGAAGGAAGTAGAGTAAGGCTATCTTAATGCATAAGCATCATTCTCATTAAACTCGAAAAGTCTATGTACACGTGTTAAAAAAGGTGTTCTAGAATTTGCTCGCACAGATTGTTTGTTTGCTTCCATTCTTCGCCCTTCCTTTAGTTTCCAGAGGGTTCTCCAAGCGTCATAAACAATAAAAAACGGGATCTATGCAATATATTCGATTTTTTCAAACGCGATATTTTTTCTTTTACTGAAAAAAGTTACTAACCCTGTGACAATAAAAAAAAAGAATTTTTTCGTTCATAACAATTGCATTTGTTGTTAACAACTGAAACGAAGGTTCATGCAATACGATGAGTTCTCCTTGCGGCATATCTTTTCTTTGGCTGAGTCCCTCATTATGTATTATTAATAGGAACGGATTTTTTTTGCTAACATTCTAGAAAATTCTAGATGTTTATAGAAAATTCTAGAAGTTTTTAGAAAATTCTAGAAGTTTCTCGAAAATTTTCAGAAGTTTCTAGAAAATTCCAGAAGTTTCTAGAAAATTCTATGAAAACTTTCTTCACTTTTTCAGATAATTTAATAAGATTTTTTGAAATTTCAGAACATCGTCAAAATTTTTAGAAATTTAAAAATTTGTTAAACCTGATGGGTGATTTGTTATATTTATTTCGAAGGAAGTAGAGTGAGGCTATCTTAATGCATAAGCATCATTCTCATTAAACTCGAAAAGTCTATGTACACGAATAATTTGAAACATTTATCTTTTCTGCCTAACGATCATCACTATCAGCTTGATAGACAGCTTTAGTATTCATCATCGAAGTTTTGAGATAGAATATACCCATATTTCGCCGAACTGCGTTCTCTTATCTCAGTGGAACTAATATACACAGGAAAAAGACAAAGTTACGCACAATTAAACAAAAATCAATTCGCTCACGAAGACAACATTATTAAATTTACGTTTTTTAATATTATAAAACAAAGTCCCCCCGCTGCGTCTGTCTGTCTATATGTTTGCGATTCTCAAAAACTACCGAACGGATTTTTATACTGTTTTCATTAATGGGAAGAGCGTTAAACGAGGAAGGTTTCTACGTTTAATTTGCAGAAAAAAATTGCACCCGTGCGAAGCCGGGAACGGATCGCTAGTTTTCAATAAATTTTATGTATTTTCAATTAGATTTAAAAGGTCAATGTGGGTTGAGAATTAATGCGTCATTCGGCGGGATCATAATATGCGAATTTTATAAAGAGCTGTATGGTAGCCCCATTTCTCATAACGATACCTTTTGTCAAAGCCTCTCTGATGGCTACCGGATTAGGCATCGGCTCTGGTATAGTTGGAAGAATTCGATTTGTGTTCAATTTTGTGCGTCCGTAGCGGCGAAGGCCTCGATTGACGACTTACATTAACGACTCGACTGGGGTACAAGATTGATTATATCGTTACAGTTGAATTACACGTAGTTTGTTGCATTATTCGTCTTTTGTTAAGTTTCATTTTTATAAAGGTTTTTACAGTTCTTCATTCACGACAACGATTAATTTGCTGAATAGCAAGCGAGCTAAAGTCGCAACGAATTTGTTTAGCAAATTAAGTGCCTACAAAGGTTTATTGCGCCGCGTGTTTTAGTTTTCTTGCTAAGTGTACCAGGAAATAACTCTTTGACATCAATTAACATTCATTAAATTGAAATAAACGTTGCAACAACAGCAGTCACTTTGTCTCTTGTAATTGTAAATTCTCATCGACGGAGATGATGTCGTCTATTGTGGGGATAATCTTCTGTGTATTTCGTAGTACCTGATTATTTTTCAGCTATAAGTCGAGACTTGGTATAGAAAATACCACGGCAGACAGGCTGACGGCCCAGTCGATGGTAGGTGGCTACCGTCGCCTATAACACAAGCAACGCCACTGGTGCTGCAATGGCGTTGCCGACTACATTAGGTTTGAGGATAAGGGATTGGGAAATGGGAAGTTGAACTAATAAGGATAACGTGTAACAAAAGTAATATACTTACTGTTTATGTATGTCCTGATGTATAATGCATGCCTGTTTATGATTATGAGAAGTATATCGTGGGCTTGAGAAACTTCCTCATAAAACAAACTCATCGGCGGCGCTCGTCGACAACTCGGCGCCATCCGGGATTTTACTGTATGTAGATTGTTATAGATATGTATGAAGTACGTAATTATGACCTAGTAATTGAAATCCAACTATAGAAGTGTGCTAGTGATGTTATAGTGCTACTTATCGGAAGGACGCTTGATAACGCATCGAAGAACGTTAATAATTTCTTCCTCTCTAAAGATTAAGATAATTATGCTCTAAGTGCTATCTCCTAACACGGAATGACTATCGTGAATCATTCGTGTTATTATCGGAACTACACGGTAGGGTTCTAGTACTTATTTTAAACCTGGATTCAGGTTTCTAGGATATTTAACACTTACACCAAATTGGATTCTATCTTGAAATTGATTTATTCTGTCTAAATTGAGTTATACGAGTACGTAGATAGTTGATGTGAGTTTACACAAGACTGGCTTTGTATTACAAGACCAGAAATATTCCCGATATCTGGCTGGGAACGAGGCCACGCGATGGGTCGTCATTCGTTACAATAATGAAACGTGTTCGCTTCGGACGGACCTTCCCATCCATCAGGGGCGACACACAGTGGGACGAAAATCGGCTTTCATAGACATAGGAATGTTAATTCTTAAATATCGCTGTTTTTGTTGGATATGGCTTCTGTTTACAGTAACTAAGCCTAAATATGTAAAAAAAAGTAATTTGGTATTTATACGAATGTTTTATATTTTTTTTGAGAAAAAATTGTATGGAGTTCTCTAGATAAATCCGATTTTCTACGGACCTGCACGTCAAACCGTAATATCCTTCTAAAGAGTGTTACTACTAATTATTTGTCATTTTTTGACATACCACATATAACGGTTACTGCTGCAGAATTTTTTTTAAAAATCTTTAAATATAATGGATATTTTTTATTTAGTTTAAAGCTTTATTTTTCGGCATCAACTCTAAATACTCTCTAAATAAGTGATAACAATTATGTATTATCATTTTGTAATAGCATGCAACCCAGACACGGTGTACAGTTAATAAGTTCTGAGAAGTGAGGAAAGTAAATAATTATGCTATTGTTCATTTAAAAATATCATATATTGTTGCTAGCTTATTAAATTATTTAAATGAGCATAAATATCAAATACTATGACAAAAAATAATCAAAAATATTATAAGTAACACTTGATTAAAAAAAATTAAAAAAATGTATACTATATAAAATATTTCTATACAACATTCAAATAAAGAATAAATAACTATTAATAAAAAATCAAACACTGCTACTACACACTACTTATGTATGATAATACTATACAAAACAATACAAGAAATAAATAAATAAAAATTTTATCTACACAAACAAGGCCTCTTAAAGATTAGTTACAAAAGAAAAAAATAACATTACTAAAGTTTGTGGGCGCTGATGAAAGTCAACAGACTCCGTGTTTTGTGATCAAAAAAATTAGTACAGTGCAATATAAAATGAGGACAATATAATGTACAGGAGACAGGAAAATATAAGGAGAAATGATAAAAAAATGTATAAAAAAAACACAACAAGCACTTATCTACTAATTAATCAAAATCGCTTTCATCTGATTCCAATTCAGAATCAGGTTCCAAATTGGACACATCTACAACTTCAAATGGAGATTCTGGAAACTTGATCAATTCTAAAGTTTCAGCAAAGAAATTCTTACCTTTTTTAGTTTCTAATTTCGGTCTTTGAGAAGAGATTAATGGATCAGACGAAAGAATCAGCATATTTAATATATCGGCATTTGAAGCTTGCCTGGACATTTTTCGCGAATTATGTTCCCGAAATCTCCTAAAGTCTTTGTTGCGGGCCTCTGAGGCTTCTTCTGAAAGGATACCTATCGGAACAATATCATTATTAGCGATTATGTCTGCACCATGTATCAGTAGCTTATGAACGGTCGATGACATGTGGTACCAATCATATAACTCCACGTATCTTTCAGCAGTTTTACGTGCATATTCTTTAAATTTTATAACCTCAATTACCTCTCCAGATGTTATTGCTTGAAGAATAACAGCAAATCTTCTGACTAGCTCTTCATCCAACCCAGTGATGGCTGCAGTTATATCGGGGAACTCGAAGAACCTTCTTGCTGTATTCCCATCATTTGTTGTCCCTGAGCCTTGTTTTACAATATCAATCAATAGATTGAGTTCGTCTTTGAATTTATTTTGAATTATTTTTTTTCGATTCTCTAGCAAAGCCTTGTGTTCTTCTCCTCGAGCAGCCCACTTTTTGAAGTCCAGTCTGTATGCAATATGTAAAAGGCATTCCATCGTATTTATACGAGCGTGTAACGATGATAGTCCAAATTCGTATACATCACTGTTCACTGATTTTGACGTTGCAATATCTAAGCGGTTCATCTCTGTAGGCTTAGCTAAGCAAAGATAGCACGATGCATTCGATCTAGCTTCCGAAAGATACGTACAAATTTTAGCATCAATCATTGTCATCTTAAGTTGATGGCTCACCTTGTTTCTGTTGTAATCAGTGGGGATAAGCAACTTAATTTCGTCATCCATTTGCTTTTTGTGATTGATGACCACTTTTTCACTTCACTGGACGACAATATAACGCAGAGCATGGCTTGGGATTCAACCACAAAATGTCGTCTCCATCAGTCAGGCTTAATGGCACCAAGGACGTCATAAATATGCTTGAATCTTCTTGTTGTCCATCCATTTTCTGTTTATAACGACTTTGGTTGGAAGCACCATCAAAGCCCCACTTAGATATTAACTTTAAGTCCTTATTTTGCACACTTTCAGGAAGACTTTCCAGGATCCTCTTCACTGTGATGTCAAGCAATGCTTGAAGCGTAATTCTTGCAGATGGATCCGTTACAGTCACTGATTGCTCATTAGAATAACACTGTTTTTTTACTTGTTGTAATTTATAATATGACGGGTAAATGTCAGTTGCACCCTCTCGGAAGGTAGTCTCTCTCAGCGTCATATATTGCCACTTTGATAATTTTAGCGAAAGAAGCAATCCTAGTGCTTTTTCTGGAGTAAAGATAACTCTTTTAACTGGTTTTTTAATCATTTCGTTTAATTTTGTTGCTGCTTCTGGGTTTTTCAACATATGTTCGATAACAGATGCGATATCCTCACGACCTTCTTCCTTTAAAAGAACTGCAGCGTAATATGCCAATTCATTTGGATCTTCATTTTTGTGATCATCAGACCTCCTCTTCTTTTGTTTTCTTCCAAGATCTTCAAATGCTTTCCTTGATGTTTTTGTCATTGTCCCAACAGATGATGTTGATGGTCCTGGACAGATTGAAAGTGCACTAGGTCCTGGCTGTTCTTCTTCACTGGATTGTGGCATGACCATACTGATTGGCACGCAACTTGGCCAATCGACATTAGACATAAGCCAATTTTCGTACTGCTTTCTGAATGTATCCAGAATGCGGTGAGATTTTTGCCATCTTTGTGATGCAGCACGTGTGAATCGTCGACAAAATTCCTTAAGTGTCACCCGATTCTCGTCCGAAATGTTATCACCAAGTTGATTTACAACTGCACTAAACAATACTTCGTGATTGAATGAAGTACCTTCACTTCTCAACAAAACGAACAAGTCTAAATTGGTACGCAGACTTTCCATTTTAAATATTTTAAAGTTCGGGATTTCAATTTAATGTTAACAGCACAAAAGTTTGAAATAAACTGAATTATGTGTTAAAAATATTGTTCATTTATAGTTGTTATAGGACTGATTTTAAGTGATCAGCAAATTGCCGATTTCTTAATTACTCTCTAATAATAGCTAATTGGTGCTCATATCTTTACTTCTTTATTATTACTAGAATTCATTCCTCATTAGCCAATCACTTTTCAGAACAAACTAATTACCTAATCACTTTTCAGAACAAACTAATTACTTAATCACTTTTCAGAATAAAATAACAATAACAATTGTTTTGGTATGTTCTATTAGAAAATATCATTGTTTATTTAGTTAATATCACTTATTCACACCAGAAAGGTAATAAAATGTAATTGGTACTTTGTGTTTAAAAAATTAAATTAAATTAAAAAAAATAACACAACTATTAATTTTTTAAAAAAATTCTGCAGCAATAACCGTTGTATGTAATATGTCAAAAAATGACAAATAATTAGTAGTAACACTATCTAGAAGGATATTACGGTTTGACTTGCAGGTCCGTAGAAAATGGGATTTTTCAAGAAAGCTCCATACGACTTATTCTCAAAAAAAAAAAAAATTCTTCGCAGAAATGCCCAATTACTTTTTTTTACATATTTAGGCATAGTTACTGTAAACAAAAACCATATCCAACAAAAACAGCGATATTTAAGAATTAACATTCCTATGTCTATGAAAGCCGATTTTCGTCCCACTGTGCGACACCACACGGAATATGATAACCTATTCGTATTGCTATTGCTGAAACTATTGAGTTATTACTGTGAGTATAACTGACAGAATACTGAGAATGCGCTGAGATCCACTCGGGCCTGCACCTTTGGGATATTCGCTTAATTTGTATAATATTAATAATGAGTTGAGAACCAGGGTTGCACCCGTAGTTTTATTTAAAAGAAAAAGAATATTTAAAAGAATTGTCTCTCAGTAATGCTCAGTTTTCTTCGGGCGACCAACATCGGCGATTTTACAACGCCCGCTCGCACATCCTATAATTTTGTGTTAATGTTCTTTATGACTTTTCTCTCAGCTTCCGAACGTCTTAGTGTGATCCTGTAGTCTTAGTGTAGCCTGTAACCTTTCTCAAGGATTAGCCTGCCAGAATCAAATAGAAATTTTGAAATCAGACTAAATTAGTTTCGGACATTATCGCTGTCAAACAAACTCTTTAGCTTTATTATAAAAAAAAATGTAAAACAACTTGACACAGAAGGAGCGAACGCTCCTTTTTTTGTTTGTCTAAAATGTTTTGTCTAGAAAATTTAGACAAAAACATAGATAGTTTTTTTATTAGAGGATAGAGTATGATAGAGTACTTATATTTTATTGAAATTAGACAGTCTTGTTTGGGTTCCTAATATACAAATATCTCTAGACATGCAAGAAATACGATTGGAGAACATTACTTTGATGTAAATAAGTACTTGATATGAAATTGTAAATGTAGCATCTTTGTTGGACGGTAGTAGTACATCTTGGAAATTGGATTGGACGCAATTCTAGTTGGTTCTTTGTGTTGAGGTTTGCTGGTAGGTACAGGTACATTACTCCGTCATTATCGCCCATTTATCGCCACACATGTACCTAGAATATTATACATGTATATATTGTACGTCACTCGCCGCACGAATTCAAGATGGTGTGTGATCTTGTCTCTACTACATTATTCAATATGTGAACCATTCCCGAATGCTGGAGTGGAGGAGCGAGCTCGTATTCGAGAGACTTCGAGCTCACTATCAATTTTCATTTCGCCTATTAGTTTAATTCATAATCGCTTATAAAATATTAATCACATGAGTAACACTACATAACCAGTGGCTCAACTCGAAAAACTTAACCCGAAATTCAGGATTCGAATTACAGGCTCTTATCTGACCTACAAAATATGAAAACAAATTTATTTTGAAAAAATATCTGTTAGTTTGATAAGTACCTACATGATGTATATTCGTTTATATTTTTCATTCTGTAGGTAGCTTTACGTATTCAGTTAGTCGTTGTTATTAACTTGGCTACAAAAAAATATATAGTATTTGCATTGAAGCTTTCTTTGGTATTAATTTTAAATGAAATTATAAGAGAGAACCGGCAATGAAATTGGAAACGAATGTTTTATGGTATACAAAACAATAGTCAGTAGTGAAAACTACTGTGAATTCTACGTCTAGAATGAGGAGTAAGTAGTCTTGAAACGAACGCCAAAGCACATTTAAGTAGTAAGCGATATCAATATTTAACTGTTTCTGGAATATTCTGGCACCTCTCTCGATTTATTCATGAAGGCGAGCGATGGCTTTTTTCGTAAGCAGCTTATTGAATTAAAATATATTGCATTTTAAGAATTTTTTTTAAATAATGAACAGTCACGTTCTTACTTATCATCGTCGTCGTCGTCATCGTGCCGTGTTTCTTTTACCGTTTGTGGTATTTTCTCTACAAATGTTTACCCAATCACCTTTTAAAATTTGGATTAACTATAGTTACAAAAATTCATTTAAAATATCATTTCTTTTATGTTTCGTTTGTCACATTGAATAACATACTGTTAGCACCCTCTACTTCGGGTACATTAATTAAATCACTTTATGTTAACTCCCAATGCTTTTATCGCCCGACCGATATATCAGAACTACAATTCCAACTCTAAGATGTGCAAACACAGGACGACATAAGACGCTAACAATACATATAATTTCTGTCAAAAACATAGTTTTTAACGTATTGATAATTTATTTTTGTGTAAATAAGTAGGACTTGTTTTCTTTATTCTGTTTAGACTTTCCATTTTAAATTACTTCTTTTGAAACGATTCGTTTTATGTCATAAACTACTCGTTTCATTTACCTATGTCTAGTTGTCTCGTGTGTCTCTTAAGGAATTAGTAGAATGGTTAAAGCTCTTCTATTACGAATCGAACTAATTGCTAAAAGATGGGGACCGCAAGACGCCCTTACCAACTCAAGTCGTTGCCAATCGAGTATAAACCTTTAACAAGTGAGCTCCCTTATGGTTAATAGAATCTTTAGAATTGTCATATAGTGTGTAACATGTAGTTGATCCAGCATACAGTTATCACCTCGGTATAATTATCTGAAATGTCCAAAGAACATGGCAACTGTTAGGTTTCAATGGAAAAATTGTGATTTTGATATCGATGATGTATTGTATAAGTATGTGTTTCCTAAGAGATGATTTTGTGGAAACTTCTTAGAGGTAGGTACTCCAGTATAAGCGGGCAAGTAAAGGGGCCCTCGAGCCCGAGTGGGCGAGGCCTAATTGGCCTGAGCTCGATCTCGGCTCGAGTGGCCTGTTGTCACTCTCATCTGATCTCGCTTTATATCGTTACTTCAAGTGCTTCTTTGCGACCATTTACCTAATGCCTCTACACTTAATCCTATCATATCAACACTGCCGAGTGTTAGATTTACAATGTAAGACAGGTTCAAAAAATACTAATGGATTTCTTGTTATTTTCACACAGGTAAAGGTTGCGTTGTCTAATTCACTCGTTACGAAGTTACAGCAGTGTCAGTTGACTGTATACACTTTCAGTCCCCCAACAAATCCTCTCGGTTAATATTATGCTTATTGTTATGGACGGTTGTGTTACTGTGATGTGGACTGACCCTTATTTGTACCAATCCACCCAAGTAACGACGCGTGAATTCAGTTCATAGTGTATTTGAAATAAGAGCGAATTTTCCACGTCGTGATTGCAATTCTTTTGGTTTTCCCAGGTCTAACCATTTCGCTTGAATATCAGCAGATTGTTTCCGCATGAATATTTCATTATTAATGTTACCTGAGTTGTATTTTCGCGGCGGTGAACGGTGGGATGTGGAAGGAACATGCTAGCTAGTGGATAAACATGCTATACGTACAAAAAAAAGTAAATATATATGTATATATATATTTTATTGAGCTTTAAGTAAATATTAAAAAAAACCACTTAATATTAGTCGCAACTGAGGTTTAACTGGTAGCAGAGAAACGTTAGGTTATTGGAACGCCTGGAGCTGCAGGGTTGACAGAGTCAATGGTACAAAACCACTGAGAAGGTGGCTCTTGTGATGGATTGGTCATAACAGCCAGTCATTTTAGCCATAGCCATAAAATACATAAACACGATGATCGGAGTGAATCGATACAAAAGAACAATTAATTAGAATACATAATATTAGGGGTTAAAGTATGAAATTGCCGATTTGTACTGAA
Source organism: Synanthedon andrenaeformis (assembly GCA_936446665.2). Lineage (NCBI taxonomy): Eukaryota > Metazoa > Arthropoda > Insecta > Lepidoptera > Sesiidae > Synanthedon > Synanthedon andrenaeformis. The sequence goes on from OW387797.2 coordinate 285,495, forward strand.
AAATAAAAATTCGTTTTTTTTTAATTTAACATATTTATTTAATCAAAATAATTACCATTATTATCTATACATTGCTGCCATCTAATAGGAAGCTCATTTATGCATTTGCGATAGAACTCTGGTGATCTAGATTCGACAAACTGTGTGAAAGCATTTTGCACTGCCTCCTGAGAAGAAAACTTTTTATCACGCAGAAAATTGTCCAAATCACGAAAAAAATGGTAGTCCGTTGGAGCAAGGTCTGGCGAATACGGAGGGTGACGAATGGTTTCTAATTGCAGTTCCTGTAGAGTTAAAACGGTTTCTCGTGCTGTATGAGGTCTCGCGTTATCATGGAGCAATAATGGTGAAGATCGATTCATAAGTCGGGGCTGTTTCACTGCTAGTTTCGCTATCATTGTTCGGAGTTCGGCGCAGTAGACATCTGCCGTTATTGCTTGACCAGATCGGAGAAAGCTATATAACTGTTTGGTGGTCTCAGCGTGAATAACACCACGCTGAGACCACCAAACAGTTACCATTACCTTTTTATTGGTAAGCTTTGCTTTAGGACACTGTTGCGGCGTTTGACCTGGGGTCAGCCATTGCATTTTCCGCTTACGATTATCGTAAAGAATCAATTTTTCATCACATGTCACAATATTCGATCCAATATTCCTTCATTTCTGTATCGATTCAACAAGGCAACGCAAGTTTCAACACGCGTTTCTTTCTGCAGATCAGTCAAATCATGAGGCACCCATTTTTCATATTTTTTTATTTTATTGATTTGACGCAAATGAGTCAATATTGTTGGTAAGGTAACGTTAAACCATGCCGCTAATTCCTGGGTAGTTTGGCTCGGATCGGCTTCCACCATCTCTTTCAAATCATTGTTATTCACCTGTGTGGGCGGTCTTCCACGTGGTTCGTTCTTCAAATCGAAGTTTCCATCACGAAAGCGTTTAAACCAAAATCGCACAGTGCGTTCATTAGCAGTCCCCTCTCCAAACGCAACATTAATATTGCGAGCTGTTTCTGCCGCGTTAGTTCCGCGTCGGAACTCGTATTCAAAAATCACACGAATTTTCGAAGTATCCATCTTTATTGTCTAAGCTGAATAAAAAAAACAACTGAAAGTTGATAATCGAATGTTGCACATTTTTTAAAAGAAGAACTACATAGGTACCGTATGAAAAAAGTTTCACTCAAAAATCTCAAACCATGAAGGTTCTATGTCAATTCGAAGTACCTATTACAATAAAACGGCAATTTCATACTTTAACCCCTATTATATACTTTTTACATTTCATTAATAATTCTTGTCCGTGGTTTTTTATGAATATAGTGGTTAAATATTGATGGTTTATTGATCATAAAAATTAAAAAGTGTAAAAGTAGCTTCTACCTTTAAAAATCAATGTTATACATATATCTAATTATTATCCCCATACGAAGTTTAATCACAACCGATTCATTAGTTTAGACGAGAATATCATATGTAACAGACAGAATTTTTTTTATATAAATATGTATTATATGCATTTCAGTAGTAGCTGATTCCAGAAGACTAGTTTTTTTTTATTTGTAACAAAATAAAACAAAAACCTAATCTAGGAATGGATTTGATGATGAAGATCAAATACTTAAATCAACTATTAAAAGTATCAAGAATCGACTATCTAGACTAGAGTAACTCAGAAAAACAATTGATAAATATATCAACATATTAGAAATAGAACATACACATATTTAAAATACGCTTCCACTGTAGGTAGGAAAAGCAAAGTTTTCGAGTTATTTTTTAAAAGAAAGAAAATGAAAGTGATTTCCGGCTGTTAACAAATGTAACAGAATTCAAGCAACGCTTGTAAATCAGTCCATACTTGTGACGGCGTTTATGAATAACGACCAAGGAAAAGAAATAATTTCTTTATTGTGGCTGCCGCGGGCTGTTACCATGTACGATATTTCGTGTTATATAACGTTTTCGCCTTCAGAAATTTACGTATCCGAAACATCTCCGCCTACATCACCAGGGCAGGCCATGAAATGCTAATCTTAAATCTTTATAATTTTTCAATTGGAGATTTCGTTAATTTTAATACAGGCCTTTTATTCCTGAAATATTTAATTTTTAGTCCATAAAAATGTGAAGAGGAAGTTTTTGTTCGCACTTACCGGTTAATCGCCTATTTCCTCAAGCGCAATTTTGGTGTCACGTTAAAGTAATTTTATAGCGGTTTAAACTCGTGCTAAAGTTTTCAAGTGAAACAGTACTTCTTGGAACAATAAACATTGTGTACATTGGGGTATATACATACATGTATACAATCTATCTTGATTCTTTTACTGAGCAGTATACTTGTATCACAATCTAATGTTAGTAGAAGCGGACGATTATAAAATTTAAATTTTCACAATTGCAACACGCGGAAATAACAACATTGCTCTTTTTTTAAATAATATTGTTTAGATGGCGCAATATCTCTGAAACTTCAGATATTCTAAAATATTCAAAAAATATAACGTAACTATAACGCATTCATATAATTTTCATACCTCGTCCTCACATCGCCTCCGTCCGTTCTAATATTTATATTTTCAAACTGGATTGTTGAGAGAAACTTGTTTGTTCGTTCTGCTCCACGTACCAAAAAGAAGATTTTTAATGAAGCCATTCTTTTCTCTCTTTCTATCGTCGAAACGATGCTCGTTTGCCGACCGTAATTGCTTCGTTACGTTTTTCGGTTGTTTGTTTTCGAGGCGTCTTTTTCTTTAATTGAGCTCTGTATCAGAATAAAATATTGCATTCTTAACGGGCCACCGGCGCCGGGTCGCCTTCCCCCTTCGCATAAAGTAGATTCCTGGACGAATTGGAAGCAAAAAGGTATTTCAAATTTTTTAAGCAGATTAACGAACGGAGCCCAAAATATACCTTCGGTGTAAAATTAACGTCGTATACGTTCTTATTGTCGGTTTGTTAATATTAAAAAGTGTGTAAATTGAAACTACTACTTTGCAACGGTGTGGCTGCTTAGAGCCGTCTATGAACATAATTTCATTAAGTTATTCCGCAGCACGTTCGCCTGGTCGTACAGAACGTAAGACTATTAGACGCGTTGGAGAGAGTTAATATATACTCGTGGGCCGTAGCGAGCCGTCCGATCTGATGGGTTTATACATAAGACACATCTATTTATTGCTGTACTAATTTGTAGGTAGAAAACCGTCGGGTCACTTGTCCGATGTGAGAGAGAGTCTTATTTTGTGGAATGCTAAAGTAGACACTATCGAAAGATTCTGTAACTGCCCCACTCGAAAGTCCAGGGGTTTTAAAACTTATGATAAATAAATCCCATTCAATAGATTAGGCGCATAATTCGTCACTAATATTAATGATACAATTTACATATTGGCGCAGTTGTTGCAGCGTGAAATTGTCTCCGTATAAAAGGCCATTATCCCGGTAATCCCGTAATGGATCCCGCCCGGAATAGTCCCGGCATTCGACCAATTCCGATAAGCCTTTATGTCGGCCGATTGTAGCCTGAACGTCCCTCTTTTTTTATCTTCGCTCGTTACCGATACCGTCGACTAAATGTAATGACATCATCTATGCAAATGTAATTTTCTTGGCCCACCGACGCGCGAATAACATGTCGATCAGATTAACGCTGATGATATCCTCTCGGGTATCGACTGTCACTTTAGCATTGTATAGAGACCTCTGGCAGGTGAAGGGAATTAAGGTTTTATACCTTTTTTTTGTTAAACCTGCGAGTATAAATCCTACGGTAAACCTTTAACAATCCCGAGTAACATTTAGCTGCCCTCGCTTACACGGCGTACGTGTAAAAAATCAAATTCAGCTTATTGGAGGCCATTGTTTTTATTTTTAGTCGCGTGTTGGCGATTCACTCTGTCGACTCGCCAACGTGACACGTGTTAGCGCTCTATTCCATTATTCGTGATTGGTGACGGAGGCCTGTTCCACCAGGAGTTCTAATCATGTTCGTGTGTGTTACATGTCTTTGATCTACTTCGCCAACTTTACGTAAATGTCAGCTTTGTATCTGTTTGTGTCAGTACGTTTAATTAAGGTGGCTTAATTTGCATTACTGAATAACGGATTGGTAATTTTCAGCGTCATAGTTCTTTCAGTACGCAAATGATATAATAGAATTTATCATCGTCTTTTCATAACTGACAAACCCACGTTAATCCTAATTATACAGTTATAAGATATATTCTATTTTATTCTTTACAGTTATTATATACGTTTCTAACATTTTATTTATTAGAAATAATAAATTATCTATTACAAACCAAAATATAAATTTAAAAATATTTTTTAAGAACTAAAAAACACAATACTTACTTCAATTTTAAATTTAGGAATCTCATTTAATTCCATGTAAAATTCTATTATATTCAAATACTTTGATTAAAAATAAAATAAAAAAATGCTCAGACCGATTCGCCATTTATTATTAGTTCAAAATCTGAGTTTGTTGGTTGGTCCCTGATGTAAACTTTTTTAAATAAGAAAAGTTTCAAAAGTAAGACTCGAGTGCCCGTTAAGGGTTGTCGTTTACTTCATAATCTAGTGACGCGCCCTACGGACTTTCAGCTAATTTTTATTTCCTTTTAATTACAGAACATTATTTATAGGTATTGTCTTTTAAAAAAATTATAGACGCGGTGTAAGTTGTTAGTTTTACACGGTCTCAGAGATATATATAACAGTCTCATTGACGAGTACCAAGACGACATGACAGAGCAGCAGGTAATGGCAGGCTTTGTTGGGAGACATAATGGGCGACGGTGTTGTCTCGCCCCGCCTCCGTTCGCCCGAGCTTCTGTTCTTGACATAAAAACTGCACTTTTTTATAAAGAAACAACCAGCCGTCTGCATGTGTATACGTCTTACGAGTATTTTTCCTCGCACGTACCTACGAGCGCAGCAGAATTGTATTAAAGCTGACAAAACCAAGTAAAAAAAAAACCAAATGGGCTCCCATTATAAAGTCGTCCCAACATCCGTGACAAATTAAATTAGCATAAAAATGAGTCCGAAACAAATGAGGTTGTATTTTTAATAAGTTTTATATGACCTGCGTAGCTCCGCAGCCTGCGTCCTTCCGCCCTTCCTCCGTTTTCGACGGACAGCTAATTTCATTAAGCGGGAAAAATTAAGCGAACCCCGAAACACCAAATTGACAATCTCAAGTAGGTATTGCGAAATTTCATTCCTACTTGTAATTTTCAATTTAAAGAATTAAAAAAAATGATCCCTCCACCAACAAAATCGTGAACTCTTTCGCTACAATAAAGCGGTTTCAACTCGACTGGATAAGTTGTATTTGTTATTTTGTTGTATCCTTACATGGAGCTAAGTTTTATATTCACTTAATTAAGGCGAAAGTTTTTAATTAACATAATTATAGTGTGATTTACTTTTTTATTTCGTGAAAGTTCAAGACATGGAGACACCTGAATCCTGTGCCTGAACTCGCGCTAGGTCTTAAGTCGTGTTACAACAGAGACTTCATAGACTTAGTTTACCTGCTTCCTGCTTCCATAACAGAGACGTTATAATAAAGCCTCGTTATAAAAATAGAGAAATAACTACAAAGACTGGAACTCACTTTAGTAGAAATTTACAGTTGCTTTTCTCTAGCCGTGACTGACAGAGCTCTTCATGTTTGTAAATTGAAAACAAATAGTGTGTATTAAAACAAAACAAAGTAGAGATAATGAGAAAGTACTCGTGGAGTTCCAAAATTAAATCATGTCTGTCGAACAAAAAGTAAAAGCTACGGTTTAATATGCGAAATTTTTGACGAATTTTCCACATCTGGGCGCGCTCCCGCAACGAGGGAAAAAGTTAGATGAGTTTGTCGCGATCTCGATGCGACTCGGGCTCCGAATAATTGGAAACAGAAATGCGGAAAACCAGTTTAGTTCCGTTTACGGGGTTTTCGTGTAACTTGTCTATCGATTTACAACTGTACATACCCCACCCCCACAATGCACAATTTTGACTTAGCATTTAGAGTACCAGGATATCAGGGGTGTCCAGGGGCCAGATAGCGCCGTCGACGCGGAGCAACCCTCATCAAGCAAAGTGACGCCACCGACGAGCATGCATTCCTTTCAAATTCCAATCTCATTATATGAAATGTCTCCAGCGAAAGAAACATTTTTACAAATTCTGCATTTCACTATTGTGATGTTCAGAGAACCAATTCGTTGGGTGTATTTTCATTTTTCAGTTTCATTAATTTTAATCATTTTAAACAAATGCAGTAATGCAAAGACTTACATTGTCTTTACATTTTGTCACAACTTTTAGTGTTGACTGAGTACATACTCGACGTTGGGCGCTTACCATTAAGTGGACCGTCAGCCTGCCTGCCATTCTTTCTCATAAAAAAATATTCGTATATTCTTAATAATCAACATCAACTCAATAGAAAAAAAAATAATGTCTTTACATTGTCTTTACATTTTGTCACAACTTTTAGTGTTGACTGAGTACATACTCGACGTTGGGCGCTTACCATTAAGTGGACCGTCAGCCTGCCTGCCATTCTTTCTCATAAAAAAATATTCGTATATTCTTAATAATCAACATCAACTCAATAGAAAAAAAAATTGAACAGAGTTAAACGATCCTAATCCCGGGAGGAGCGTTTTCGCGTCATTAATAAAAATAATAAAACCGTTGTAAGGGCGGTATTAAATTGAAAAAAGAAATATTTGTGACGGTCGTAAACCCGACTTATTAATTTGAAGAACATAAAATAAAAAATGTTTTGCTCCGACGTTTATTAATCTTTTCAATAAAGGCATCACTAGACTCAGAGCCGCTGCCCCATAGCGACCGCTCCGTCTGGCGATGCCTTCGCCCACATAAAAAGCGTCCGTAATAAAAAGCCGTTTCAATATGTAATCTCGAGCAGACCGGCAAAAGACTTCCCCTGCGTTCACCCTCTTCCCCAAAAAATATAAATACATCGTATCGGATTACTCTCTGGAAAATTATTATCCTCTGATTTATTTCCTTAACGTTTGCGAATGAGTATTTTGAGTAAACCGGCGGTGTCCGTAAAAGAATTGAGAAACATTTCATTTTACGATACCGAAATAGAGATTTTTATTCCTCAACCTCTATACGGTATATCGAATGGTCTCGAAAATACAGCTAAAGAAAACCGAGCATAAGTCTGAATTGAAAAATTTACTATTCCCACGTCCATAGCTCACAGGGCTTCCTTTGTGTTTGATCGCGTTCCAGCTACAATATGCACCATTCAGCTTGTGGAACAAAGAGCTGTATTTAACCTTTTTAGTTTGGATTCAGTCAAGCACTTGCTACCAGCTCTGACGAACTTTCTCAACTATCTTTTTTATATGTATTTGATGGTAGGTCGCTACCTTCGCCTGTTAATACGAGCAACGCTGATCTTAGTAGGAAAAAGGATAATAAGTTATTTACGAAGGGATAGGGAAATAGATTCTTCTAGCATCCCTTTAATCACTCATCGATGCACCATACTGTCACTATAATGGCTGCCGAATTCAACACTGCGGAATCGCAAAGTGCCTTGCCATTATTCTGCATAACGAAGTATGAAACTAATACGCTTTAAGTAATACCTGTCTCTTTGAACGAATTAGATGTGACATATTTTGTTCTCTTAAACACTCTGCAGGCTGCATTGCGGTCCTCGCCGTCACGTGACGGACACTGCGGCCCCAGTAGACAGAGTCTCAATCGATCCCTGTCGGCTTTTTTATTATATTCCTCTGTGCAGTGCGCTGACCAAACTCGGCATCTAATAAAACTCATTGCAATTTTTATTGTTGAAATTCAATTTAAATTGTTGATTTTGCGAATGTTGACTGGCTTTTCTGGGAGTACCATAAATATAAGTCACCTCATCATATTTCATTCCATTATACCTAATTACATAGTTTATGAATGTCGTGAATTATGTTTTGGCATGGAACCTACATTATACCTGTAACGCAAAATGAAATAACTATTTTAATTTTTTTTTTTAGGTAAGCATGATTGGCAAGATCGTTTTGAACAAAAAAAGTAAAAAAAGTAAGTTCGCTACAAATGTGCAATAAAAATACCAGGCCGACATAAAAGCGAAGTAGTGCAAGTTGTCAATTTTGCAAGGATCCCTAAGCACCCCCGTTGCGAGGGTTGCCCTTGGGGCGTGTGCAGTAATGGTAGCTTGATTGAATTGCCGTATCTTGAACGCTTCACGGCCCCTGATATCTATTGAGTTAGTTTTACTCAGCACCTCTTAACGATACACTATTTTTCAATTTTTGCGCGGCTTGCAAGCCTTTCGAGGGAAGAAAGGTTTTTCTGTTAAGTTCAAAAGGAGTAAAAAGCTTTAAAGATTTATTTTTATTGTATGACTAAATAAATTGTACATAAATTTATTTACGACTAGCGATCCGTTCCCGGCTTCGCACGGGTGCAATTTTTTTTCTGCAAATTAAACGTAGAAACCTTCCTCGTTAAACGCTCTTCCCATTAATGAAAATAGTATAAAAATCCGTTCGGTAGTTTTTGAGAATCGCAAACATACAGACAGACAGACGCGGCGGGGGGACTTTGTTTTATAATATTAAAAAACGTAAATTTAATAATGTTGTCTGCGTGAGCGAATTGATTTTTGTTTAATTGTGCGTAACTTTGTCTTTTTCCTGTGTATATTAGTTCAACTGAGATAAGAGAACGCAGTTCGGCGAAATATGGGTATATATCAAGCTGACTGATGATCGTTAGGCAGAAAAGATAAATGTTTCAACTTATTCGTGTACATAGACTTTTCGAGTTTAATGAGAATGATGCTTATGCATTAAGATAGCCTCACTCTACTTCCTTCGAAATAAATATAACAAATCACCCATCAGGTTTAACAAATTTTTAAATTTCTAAAAATTTTGACGATGTTCTGAAATTTCAAAAAATCTTATTAAATTATCTGAAAAAGTGAAGAAAGTTTTCATAGAATTTTCTAGAAACTTTTGAAATTTTTCGAGAAACTTCTAGAATTTTCTTAAAATTTCTAGAATTTTCCATAAACATCTAGAATTTTCTAGAATGTTAGCGAAAAAAAATCCGTTCCTATTAATAATACATAATGAGCGACTCAGCCAAAGAAAAGATATGCCACAAAGAGAACTCATCGTATTGCATGAACCTTCGTTTCAGTTGTTAACAACAAATGCAATTGTTATAATAATAATAATAATAATAATAAAGTTCTTTATTCGGGTTACTTGGACCCAAAGTGTTAGTATACATCTTACAAAATCTATAGTTAGTACACACACATTTATACACAACATAAACTTAACTTTAACTTATTTTATTTTATTTTCACTTAAGACTAGCCTCTCTCCACATGCATCATCATACAATGGTTCATGTAAAGAGAGTCCAGTCTACCCGCTATCATAGCCAAGACGCGATTGGGGCTGGCCCTCACCCTGCAGAGCAGAGACGCGCACCGCTTACGTATGATGGTGAAAAAACAATCTACCCTTGCCTCCGCGAACATTCCCGATGCACTGCAGAATCGAGGCAGCCCCAACAACGCCCGGAACGCGTTATTATATTGAATCCGCAGAGCGCTGAATGATTTTTTCGTATATCTTGCCCACAGAGAACAAGTATAAAACGATGTACAGTATGCTCTAAACAAGGTAATTTTTGCCTCCTGTGAACACCGTGAAAACCTTCGGGCAAGCATATTCGCCCTCACAGACAACGCTCTGCGTTCTCTTTCAATGTCTGCATCGTCTCTAAGGTCGGCAGTCAGCATGTGTCCTAAGTATTTGAATTGCTCAGCTCTCCTGAGGGGAATCCCCGCCAAAGTTATTACAGGAACAATTTCTGGATATCTACCGCCGGCCCCAAAAACCATGCATTCACTTTTACGAGGATTATATCTAAGACCATGACCGTCCGCATAAGATTCACAAACCTCCAAAAGTTGTCGGATACCACCAATAGAGAAATTATGAACGAAAAAATTCTTTTTTTTATTGTCACAGGGTTAGTAACTTTTTTTCAGTAAAAGAAAAAATATCGCGTTTAAAAAACTCGAATATATTGCATAGATCCCGTTTTTTATTGTTTATAGCGGCCCGCTCCCGGCTTCGTCCGGGGTGTATTTTTTCTAAAATAAACGTAGCATAAGTTACTCCTTATTACATCAGCTACCTGCCAATAAAAGTCCCGTCAAAATCGGTCTAGCTATTTCAGAGATTAGCCGGAACAAACAGACAGACAGACAAAAATTGTAAAAAATGTTATTTTGGTGTATGTACCGCAATTTACATAAACAAAAAGTAGCCTATGTTACTCCTGACGACCCCCTCTTCATGTCTGCAAAGTTTCATCGAAATCGCTTCAGCCGTTTCTGAGATTACCCCGAACAGACAGACAGAAAGACAGACAGACAGACAGACAAAAATTCTAAAAAAAATTATTTACGTTTTAACAGCATGCGAATGACTCTCTAAGCTTAGTTTGAGGCAGTTTTTCGCAAATCACAGACAGACACTCTGATTTTATTTATATAGAAGAAGAAGAAGATTAATAGGAACGGATTTTTTTTCGCTAACATTCTAGAAAATTCTAGATGTTTATAGAAAATTCTAGAAGTTTTTCGAAAATTCTAGAAGTTTCTCGAAAATTTCAGAAGTTTCTAGAAAATTCCAGAAGTTTCTAGGAAATTCTCGCATATATGAAAACTTTCTTCACTTTTTCAGATAATTTAATAAGATTTTTTGAAATTTCAGAACATCGTCAAAATTTTTAGAAATTTAAAAATTTGTTAAACCTGATGGGTGATTTGTTATATTTATTTCGAAGGAAGTAGAGTGAGGCTATCTTAATGCATAAGCATCATTCTCATTAAACTCGAAAAGTCTATGTACACGAATGCACCCGGGCGAAGCCGGGAACGAGTCGCTAGTCTAAAATAAACGTAGCCTAAGTTACTCCTTATTACATCAGCTACCTGCCAATAAAAGTCCCGTCAAAATCGGTCTAGCTATTTCAGAGATTAGCCGGAACAAACAGACAGACAGACAAAAATTGTAAAAAATATTATTTTGGTGTATGTACCGCAGTTTACATAAACAAAAAGTAGCCTATGTTACTCCTGACGACCCCCTCTTCATGTCTGCAAAGTTTCATCAAAATCGCTTCAGCCGTTTCTGAGATTACCCCGAACAGACAGACAGACAGACAGACAGACAGACAGACAGACAGACAGACAACAATTCTAAAAAAAGTTATTTACGTTTTAACAGCATGCGAATGACTCTCTAAGCTTAGTTTGAGGCAGTTTTTCGCAAATCACAGACAGACACTCTGATTTTATTTATATAGACTAGCGGCATGTTCCCGGCTTCGCCCAGGGTGCATTTTTTTTACGTAAAAACCTTCCCTGATTATCCCTCTATCCATGAGTGAAGACAGAATTAAAATCGGCCCAGCCGTTCTCGAATTTTGCGGTTAGCAACACATTTAGGGATTTATTTTTATATTATAGATAGCGGCCCCGCTCGAGAATTTTCGAGAAACTTCTAGAATTTTCGAGAAACTTCTAGAATTTTCTAAAAACTTCTAGAATTTTCTATAAACATCTAGAATTTTCTGGAATGTTAGCGAAAAAAAATCCGTTCCTATTAATCTATATAAATAAAATCAGAGTGTCTGTCTGTGATTTGCGAAAAACTGCCTCAAACTAAGCTTAGAGAGTCATTCGCATGCTGTTAAAACGTAAATAACTTTTTTTAGAATTGTTGTCTGTCTGTCTGTCTGTCTGTCTGTCTGTCTGTTCGGGGTAATCTCAGAAACGGCTGAAGCGATTTCGATGAAACTTTGCAGACATGAAGAGGGGGTCGTCAGGAGTAACATAGGCTACTTTTTGTTTATGTAAATTGCGGTACATACACCAAAATAATATTTTTTACAATTTTTGTCTGTCTGTCTGTTTGTTCCGGCTAATCTCTGAAATAGCTGGACCGATTTTGACGGGACTTTTATTGGCAGGTAGCTGATGTAATAAGGAGTAACTTAGGCTACGTTTATTTTAGAAAAAATACACCCCGGACGAAGCCGGGAGCGGGCCGCTATAAACAATAAAAAACGGGATCTATGCAATATATTCGAGTTTTTCAAACGCGATATTTTTTCTTTTACTGAAAAAAAGTTACTAACCCTGTGACAATAAAAAAAAAAGATTTTTTTTCGTTCATAACAATTGCATTTGTTGTTAACAACTGAAACGAAGGTTCATGCAATACGATGAGTTCTCCTTGCGGCATATCTTTTCTTTGGCTGAGTCGCTCATTATGTATTATTAATAGGAACGGATTTTTTTTCGCTAACATTCTAGAAAATTCTAGATGTTTATAGAAAATTCTAGAAGTTTCTCGAAAATTCTCGAGCAGGCTGCTATCTATAATATAAAAGTAAATCCCTAAATGTGTTGCTAACCGCAAAATTCGAGAACGGCTGGGTCGATTTTAATTCTGTCTTCACTCATGGATAGAGGGATAATCAGGGAAGGTTTTTTACGTAAAAAAAATGCACCCTGGGCGAAGCCGGGAACATGCCGCTAGTAATACATAATGAGCGACTCAGCCAAAGAAAAGATATGCCGCAAGGAGAACTCATCGTATTGCATGAACCTTCGTTTCAGTTGTTAACAACAAATGCAATTGTTATGAACGAAAAAAATCTTTTTTTTTTATTGTCACAGGGTTAGTAACTTTTTTTCAGTAAAAGAAAAAATATCGCGTTTGAAAAACTCGAATATATTGCATAGATCCCGTTTTTTATTGTTTATAGCGGCCCGCTCCCGGCTTCGTCCGGGGTGAATTTTTTCTAAAATAAACGTAGCCTAAGTTACTCCTTATTACATCAGCTACCTGCCAATAAAAGTCCCGTCAAAATCGGTCTAGCTATTTCAGAGATTAGCCGGAACAAACAGACAGACAGACAAAAATTGTAAAAAATATTATTTTGGTGTATGTACCGCAATTTACATAAACAAAAAGTAGCCTATGTTACTCCTGACGACCCCCTCTTCATGTGTGCAAAGTTTCATCGAAATCGCTTCAGCCGTTTCTGAGATTACCCCGGACAGACAGACAGACAGACAGACAGACAGACAGACAGACAGACAGACAAAAATTCTAAAAAAAGTTATTTACGTTTTAACAGCATGCGAATGACTCTCTAAGCTTAGTTTGAGGCAGTTTTTCGCAAATCACAGACAGACACTCTGATTTTATTTATATAGATATTTTATCTAATTGCGTTCGTTTGCATTCTAACAGCATACGTAATATCCGGTGGTCCCACTTTGCTTTCTGTTCTCCCCTTTAAACTATTTGTTAGATACTCTCGTATAATTCGTATACTCTCTCGTTCAGTCACCAAATGAAAGTTGAATATTTAGCGATGTTTAAGAGTACACCGGTTGGACTACCGATGTCATTTCTTAAAATATTATAATTAATTAATTAACTCTTATATTACACGAGCGACCCACCCTCGGCATTGTACGTTTGCAATTTTTTTTTTGTTATGTTAAAGTCGACAGAAATGCTGACGGTTGCCACCTACCATCAAGTGATTTTTATTTAACTGTAGTTATGGAATTATTTTAAAAACAAAGCTACTATTACCGTACGAGTCAACAGAACATTAGAAGAAAATAAAGTTTGCAACTTTTAATTTGGTCCCCTTTAATTTATACTAATTTGCTGTTTTCATATCTAGTAATGCTAAGTTTGTGTAAGCTAAAGTGAAGTTTCAAAGTTGACATGGTCATAAATTTGCGTTAATGGGTCAATAGATTATACGAAGTCGCAAATAGTAGAACAACCATTAGTCTGGTTGCAAAATGAACGAGTTTCGGTCCGAGCGGTCGGCGACGCCACCGCCGTACGAGTCGGACCTGTCCGTTGTCCACAGACGCCCCTTAAAATTTACACATTTAATTCAAAATCGAGCCTAAGCATTTTATCAGAGTCAGTGTGGCTGGGGAGATGGGCGGCAACACTTCATTTTGGAAACAAAGGATTCCCGTCCTTCGGGCTGTGGATTTTCCAACGCGTCGCGAACAACCGGAATGACAAATGTTCACTGTGCCTTTGGGCCACTTAACTCGCGATATGGCTTCATCAACTATCCGACTATTAAAATTTGCATGCTTCATGATTTCAGATTTCAGTTTATGTGCATAAATTATGCCACTCATAATAAATAAAGCCACTTATTAACTCCATCACTAGTTAGCAGTGTAACTATTTTTGCCACACTATTTCATGAAAATATGTTTAAACATAAAACTAGTAATATAAATTAAAAAAAAATTTGACGAATCTATAGTAAAGCAAGGCCAACGAGACAACGCAAAGAATATAAACAAACTTTCAATGGTTATCAAGATGGCTTCCTATATCATGAAACAGATAGCGCCGGTCGCTTCGTGGAGTCGTGGCCCGGGCCGGGTTTGTTTACATTTTTTCATGGCACGCTATTTTCGTGGCCTCACACTAAACGATGGGCAGGTCCGTAGCCCGTGATTATTTACTGGAGAATATCTGATTGAATTTCGGAAGCAGTGTGCGGTTCTGTCTGGTATTTAGAGGCGTTTATCTTCGAGACAATTCGTGGTTTACATTTCACGTTTACTCTCGGATTATGGAAATGCGAACGTGTACTCCTCACTTTATTATTGTTTGAATGCTTTTTGCTTCGTTGTCATATACATTTTGTCTCTTAATTACATTTTGTTAAACCCCTGTTAGCTATGTGTTATGATAAAGTAGGTATGAGTTGCGAATATCTCTCGTAATATTTCACTGTAATAGTCTGACATAGCGTCGCTGAACTGTACGAGCCGAATATCGAAACTGCTTTGTTTTGCAGTGAACGCATTGAATTCCATCCAAAGTGCTCTGGCAAACGGAATTTGTGAACATTTAGTTATATTATAGAGTAAAGCTAAATGCACTTGTAGCGAACGCAATGAGAAACCACACGCTACAATCAAAATATTTGTTAATAATGTTTATTGATTCCATAATATTTGAGATGTCACACCTTTGCGACAAATCAGCATTTTCAATTGTCTTCACTTATAACCGTTTGTGAACAATCGTTACAAGGCCATGTCGTCCTCTCCTGGTGACTGAACTGTGGCTTACCACATTTATTTAATTAATTTAAATTGGATTTATTGAATGTGGAGTGTTTGTTGTCGATAGTGTCGATAAATATTTCCGCATCGACGGAATGCAATGGCGCGTGACCGTCGGCTACATTTACAGAACTACGGTCCAGGAATGTATTGTGATGACAATTAACGCAACACGGCGCGAAGTACAATTCCGGTCGATGTGGGCTATCGCTTGTATAACATGTTTACACTAATTAATAACAGTTAGTGCCCAATTACGGAGGCTTACCGCTTTATTTGTACAAGGTAATCATGACAAATTACGTTTAGCAGTTTTAGTTGGCACAGCAAATTACTTATTGTAAATAGTTCAATATGTACTATGGGAAACCGATCTATTATTTTAAAAATGATTTAACTTTCATTTTATATTTACAGAATATAAATGTTTAAGTGAAAATATGAGATATATTTGGGCAAGATTGGAATTTATGAAATCGCACAACCCCGCGACTTGAAGGGTAAAGTAAATCAATTTGGGTAGCTCGAGGTCTCAAATTCGATTCCAGATTTAGGCACGAATCCACCCTTGGTCGGAAATATCCGTTATACAAGCATCGACACTGACGCAAATTCAATAAAGTCGAGCAAGAAATATTTTTTCCAAATTCAGTTTTCCGAGGCTGCAGAGTTGAATAGGATTGATTGTACCCATTGAACAACACGAAACGCTGAACCCCTGGATTGTTTGCTTCCGTAGGCTAGCTGTTGCTTATAAACTAAATTAGCATGTATCAAATGTGGGAACTCGTGTTGCTAATATTCTCGGTGATTTCCTTGGTGAAGTTTGGATCCTTTCAAAGCTTAGAGCGAAAACTATTGTCCATTGTGAACGGGTGAATAAGACTAAAGCAGTGCAACAAAGGGGCAAAGGACCAAAGCACTAGTTTCGATTTCCTATTGAAATTAAAATATTCATGAGTTACGGTCTTGGACTTGTTACGGAACGAACAAATTGTAGCGTTGAATCCACCACATTTATTTATTTTATTATAACATTTATTTTTATATAACGCCCGGCTAGCTCAGTCGGTATAGCATGAGACTCTTAATCTCAGGGTCGTGGGTTCGGGCCCCACGTTGGGCGCCAGTGTCACGCGTTAGGTTTCCAACGGCGACACTGACTAGATTAAGTAGGAAAGAAAGAGAAATCTAGTTGGGCGCCAGTGTAGCCTACCAAGAAAATAAAACGGCGTGATCGGAATTATTAATAGTATATAATTAATTAATTAATATTTCTAATGCGCTCTGTGGTAGGCAACACGAAATCGTGTCGGTCGTGGGTGGTCGGCCTATCTGTCTCCTCAGCGCAGTGCAGGCACTCCCCTGTATGATCCAGCCGACGAAGGTGGTAGATGTGGCTTGATGGGCGGGCGTGGTGGTGTGCGTCCTGCCGATGCACGTACGGACGATGGCGATAGGTGGCGGTGGCTGGATTGCAGCAGGCAGACGGATCTAGCGCAATCCGAAGCTGGCCGTCTATGATGGATGAATAATTAACCCAGGGGATACTTGGCCCGGGGGATACTTTACCCGTAGTATATTTGGCCCGGGGGATACTCCCTATCGCGGGAGATTCAAATATTAAAACTCACAATTAAATTTAAAAAAACGTGGAATATCGCCTTTTAGTTTTAATTAATTCGCAAAACTCAACTATTGCGTCGAGTAGCGTTGACTTGGTCTTAGCGTTTTATGCGACTGCATGTCGCAGAAAATAAAAAAAATTCTTTACCAGCGCGTAATTTTCAATCTACCGCCACTTACCGGTGCAGATGCACTCCGTGCGTATTATTATTTTAGATATAAATTTGAAAAGAAAATTTTTTTTTGTTTTATTATTTTTATTTAAGACATGTAACGCTTTGTTACAATAAAACATTTATTTTTATTATAATTATCATAGTTACTGCATATTCCATTTAATTTAACTGTAGAATCATTGTCGGAATCAACTCTGTCAAATTTCTAAACTGTTTGCCCTAAGTTGAAGTTAAACTCGACTCAGAAGTGTCTCGACGGTTGTAATTATTCTAATAGCAGCAAGATTTACACCGAGCCGGTTATTATGTCAACTCAACCTAGATTATAACGTTCCAGTTTTCAATATAAACAATGAAGTTTAACAGACAGGAAGTGGCCTTGTTTAAGACACTTTATATTGTGCTTTGCCAGCTTGTTAACATTTTGTAATTGGAGAACAAAAGATTAAATGCAATACTTTGTATGTTCACAAATCGAGTAGCTATGACTGCTAACTTTGTTTGACCTCAACGGACAACAGTCGACGATGGATTCACTTTGAAACCTTACTCCTCCTCTTGGTAGTGGTTGTTTTAAGTAGGCGGTTCACATCCTTTGTCTCATTCGCCGGCTCTGTTGTCTTAATGTTAATTCAGCTGTAACAACAGCACGGGCGGCGCTAGTTAGCTCCGCCGGCAACATGTGCTGCGAACTGAAACCAACACAAATACAAACTGCAAACACGACGCGAAGAAAATTTGTAATGTGTACGTACCTCCTCACTACGAGTATCTCGTGAATAATTTAGGCAACACATTATCTAGTCGGTCTCGCAACTCTTGTTTTTTTTTTAATGCATTTGTTTGCTAGAATACTTGGTTACAGTAGATGTATATATAGTTTTATAGTTCAAGTTTTCTACCTGGATACAGGTGTGCAAATATTAAATGTTGTACAAATGAAAGGTAGTCATTGCCGTTTTTCAAATAATATATAAAGATATACTATATAAAAGCAACTATGTCAAATATACAATTAATAATAGCTATATGTCAAATTTAAAAATACTAATTAAAAACTCACATTAATTATAGTCTATTTTTACATTCAAAATATTCCCTAACATTATAGAAACATTCACGATGTAACCATTTACACAGCTCGAATTTAAATGCTTTGGTGGACGTTTGAAATTTTATTTCATTTGGTAAATTATTAAACACTGAGATGCACATATTATAAACATTTCTTTCATATATACTTTTTCAACTTCGTGGTTGATAAAGCAAATTTTGATATTGCGATCTTTGCTGCCTCGAGAGGGCATCTTTTCGATTTTTAAAAAGTTCAGGGTGTAACCTAACAAACATGCATAAGTCCCTAATGTAGATACATGGCAGTGGAAGTATTTTCAATTGATTAAAAAGAGGCTTGCACGAATCTCGGGACCACAACCCGCACATACCACGAATGCACCTCTTCTGGAGCCTAAAGACTGTCTATTACAACCGAGTTTCCCCATATTATTAGGCCGTAGCTAAGAACTGACGAAACGTATCCATGGTATGCTGTAAATGCAGCCTCTTTTGACACTGTATTCTTTAGTTTCCCCAGTGCAAATACGAAACGATTCAGTTTATTACAAACAAAATCTACATGCTGTTTCCAATTTAAATTAGCGTCAATATTCATTCCTAAAAAATTAAAGCAATTTGTCTCCTCTATTATTTTATTATCACGAATTATGCTTAGAGTCGCCGCTGAAGTTCTGTATGAACGATACTGCATGAATTTCGTTTTATTTATATTAAGCATTAGTCTATTACTATACATCCAATTTGTTACGTCTTTTATTGCTATGTTTATTGTCTCTTGCCATTTGGCCTTGTCGTCACCTTTTACTAACAGAGTTGTGTCATCAGCATATAAAACGCATTTATGTTTCGTGGCTAACGGGAGGTCGTTGATAAAAAGCAGAAAAAGAAAAGGTCCGAGTATGCTTCCCTGCGGAACCCCTACGCCATTGACTTTGGCTTTCGATCTGAACCTTTTCTTGACCATCGTTTTCCCATTTATTTTTTTTTGTAATTTCGGTTCTTTGCGTTCTGTTGGCTAAATATGAAGCTATCCATTCCCATGCCTTTCCCCTAATACCATAATTCTCAAGCTTTCGTAAAAGCAATGAATGATCCACAAAATCAAAAGCTTTGCTCATATCGAGATAAACAGATACTACTGGTGTATTAGTATTGATACATTCAGCGATATAGCTAATCATATTGAAGCATGCATTTGTGGTCGATTGTCCTTTTATAAATCCAAATTGTTGAGAATTTAGTATGTCGTGTTTTTGGACGAATTCATTTAACCTACTATATATCGCTTTCTCAAACACCTTTGAAAAGACTGGGATCAGTGTTAAGGGCCTATAGTTATTTATGTCAGTCCTTTCACCCCTTTTGTAAAGAGGCCTAACTATGGACAACTTCAAATCCTCAGGAAAAACACCCAAAGTAAATGACAAATTAATAATGTGCGCTAGTGGTGCACTTATGTATGATGCGCATAGCTTAACCATTTTTGTATTTACGTCGTCGTATCCCGTACATTTACTGTTTTTCAATTTATTTATAATTTTCAAAATTTCCTCGCTACTCACCGGTTTTAGGAAAATGCTATTTTGGTTTGTAGGGATCTTCACTGCACTGTTGCCGTCTAAAGAAGTCGACTGCTGTTTAGAAATGTCAGTAAAGTGGCCGTTGAAAATCTCACTGAGTTCCTGAGGGTCAGATTGAAGAACGCCATTTACGTTTAGTGATTTTATCTCATTATGTTCAGCATTTCTATGTGATATTGAAGTTATAGTGTCCCAGATTGCCTTGCAGGAGTTTCTCGCATTCTGAATATATTTGGTGTTGTTAATTTTTCGAGATACTATACACTTCCGCAAGACCTTGTTGTATTTATTGTAAATAAGTTTGTTCGCCAATTTATTTTTATTTTCCATCTTATATTTTAAATATAGTGGTCGTCCCTCTTTCTTAGACTGTGAAGCACAATTCGTTTAGTACACTTACCCTACAAGTAAGAGCATAGTTATGTACGATTTCTTGTTTATGAGGCTTTTAGAAATCGACTAAAATGCCATAGACTAAGTCTATAGAGGAAGTCGGGTTCTGTAAACTGTACTGGCCTGACTTCAATCCTATTGAGTCCATTGGACGTTTTGTAACGTTGAGTTGGAGCAGTAACTCCAGCTCTACAAAATCTCGGGCAGTTAAAAATCGGGATACAGACTGATTGTTATATAATACCACAAGAGACCATAACAAACTTTTTTTGATAAAAAGAGGAACTTATGATTATTGAAGTACAATTCTTGACTTTTTCAAGTGAATTTCCTGAATTGTTTCTTTTATTAGAACAAATTCTTTTCTCTTAATAGAAAAAGTGGATTGACTTAAAATAAATATTACCGACATTCTTTTCAATGTACTGAGCAGTACACCAAAAGTGTCGTGTGAAAGTTCGCCTAGTTGAACTTGGCCGTGTTTGGTTAGGACCGACCGTAGTCTAATTATTAAAGATAAAGTTGGCCAGAACAAATATAAGAATTTGATTAGCGTTCCAATTCAAAGACCCGTTTCAGGAAAAACAACATTACAATGTTGTTCCAAGGGAATTTTGATTTAATTACAATTTACATAATTTAATATGTAGGTATTGCTTGCTCATCGCAATTACAATTAAGAATTGAACCACGTTGTAGTCCTGTGGAAGCAAATCGCGTTTGGCTTTCGTGAAGGATCTCAAAAGTCTATATAGTTGATGCTTTGATCATCGTCATCGTCATTATCTTAGCGGGGTAGGACCACTGCGGACATAGGCCTCCCCCATAATGACTACTTATGACCCAGAAGCGGTCACAAGTAGTCTGGATCCAGCGTTTCCCGCGTTACTTATTAGGGGGCGGCAAATACATCTTGGTGGGTGGACGTCCCACGTTGTGTTACATACAAGAACCTTCGATCCCGGCAGTCGTGGGTTCTATATGTGTCCTGCCTACTGTTACTTCAACTTACCTACTGATCCGCCGGGTTGTATCGGTAACTTTCGTTCGGCTGCGGATGTCCTCATTCCTGAATCGATCTCTTGTAACCCCGAGCATAGCTCACTCCTTGAGCGACGTAGAACTTTCTTACGAGGCCCACAGTTAGAGACCCCGTTTCAGCGCCAACACACGTTGGTCGAAAATCTTTGTTTTAAGGAACTGAAGAATTTTGAAATATCTTAGGGTTTCAGGAAATAAAATTAAAATGGCAGTGAAGACAAATTTCTATTTACAAAAAGCAAATGCGAGTGAAATATACGAGAGATTCGTATTAAAGCAGCGAAGACTGGCATGATACAAAGGACGTATTACAGAGAAATGAATGTGCACAGATATTGTTACCCACGGGCGGCAGTAGCTGGCCGCCGCCGCCGCACCCTTCGGGAACACTGCAATATAACATTTTAAACTATTGTCCATTTTTATTACATTTTACCTATACATTATAATGCTTTATATTGTGACACAGGCGTAGGATTTATTATATAAACTAGCTGGTTCTCGTCCATTTATTTTATACAATGTTAATTGCATCTGTTTTCTGAGGCCTTGAATTGTTTTTCTTTTTGTATTTGTAGATGATCCTTCGGGAACAATATTTTTTCTGTATGAAAAGTACCCAATTTCCTTGTTTCTACTCCTGATGTGTATAAAAATCTCAGGATAATCGGTTGAGCAGTTAAGGCATGAGAGCGTAACAAACATATTTACAAACTCACTTTCGCATTTATAATGTTAGTAAGTAAGGATTACATTGTACTTTAATAATATATTTACAAGTTAGTATCATCTTCCACAAACCAATGAGTAACTTCTTAATAAATTGATGACAATGCATGTAGACTCGGCAAATTTATTATTACCTAGGGTAAGAGTGGGTATTACTGCGACTCTTTTTATTTTTAGTATAAATAAATGATATATGAGTTTGTATAATT
The DNA here is from genome assembly GCA_936446665.2 of Synanthedon andrenaeformis. Lineage (NCBI taxonomy): Eukaryota > Metazoa > Arthropoda > Insecta > Lepidoptera > Sesiidae > Synanthedon > Synanthedon andrenaeformis. The sequence goes on from OW387797.2 coordinate 307,571, forward strand.
TGAAAAAATATGAATATTATTTTATGCTTCTAAATAAATAACAACATACTAATTTTACTTGTACAACAATTATTGAATTAGTTATTAATAATTAAATATAGGAGGGTTGTAGAAATAAAAAAATCCGGCCTTATTGTCTCGTGTATAAAAACAGGTGACACGAAAATATGTTTTTTGGGGATAAATTGCTAAATATGTGCAATGCAATGCAATACAATGCTAATGCAAAAACATTTAAAGTAATAACTGATTTTCATGAAAATTGTCCTAAAAATTGAATTTTGATTGATTATTTACTGACGCAGTGATTGACACCAATAAATCAGCCGGGCGTCGCTAGTTTCATGTGCTTGTAGGTATTACTGTGGATGTCAAATACGCTCATTCTAACCTATAAGAATTGTGTGGTAGCTAAATTATTCGTGAACATTAATAAATAATGGGCAAAGTTAATAATAAATCCACTGTAGATAAAAAATAAAAATAAAAAATTCCTAAGTTGTAAAATAGGATGACTTACATCTTATTTTTTTATGTCGCAGTCGCAGAAGCTCATGGTGGAGTTACAGTGGCAGAAGTCTCCAGGAAATATAACATACCGGAGTCTACGATTAGAGCTAAAAAACAAAATAAACATAGTGACAAACGACTTGTTGGAGCATCAATATTCGTGTCAGTTAGGTACCTATTGTATAATATTTTAAAATTTGCTCTATTAATTTAAAAGTTTTATTTTAAAAGTGATTGAATTTTAATAATTATTCTCTTGTTTAGGTACAAGTTTTTTACCATGTTTAATGCAGTTTTAAACTTCAACAGCTATTCGGTTATCCGCAGTAATAGGCACGCAGTAACTGGATCATTCGCAGTAATTGACACACCGTAATATGAGCAAACTACTTTTTTACCCGCAGTAATACATGCATGTAGCCTTTTTTTTAAAAATGTTTATTAATTAAAGAAAATTTTAATTTGCCATGTTGTTAAATTTTTTTGAAGTTCAAAATACCTAAGGGGAACTTTACTTTAAAATACTTCCAAAGTAAGGCCTTAAATAAGAACCGCAGTAATACCCACACACTAGTTTAAATTGAAATAATAGATTCTTGGATTTAAATTTATTATAGTGAACCAATTGTTCCGTTCCATAGACGAAAGCGAAATCGTCAGCCAGCGAGCCTCTTGAACGGAAATGGAAACAACTCTTGCTGCCAAATTAGTTCTATATTCAATTTTATATGTACAGCAGCCTAACGTAGGGATTACCCAATAATCGTCTTGTACAGTAAGCATTAGGATGCTCCCTTGTTAAAACCTTTTCCTTCTTTGTTGAGAAAACTGAAGGATTATCTCATATTTACAAAATAGTTATTTGTGGATATCGTTTTCTACTAACAAATTAATTATTAACATGAGTTTTTTTTTAAATGAAAATTATTAGTTCTATCGCCGTCAAAAAAGGCTTGTTTAGTAAGAGGCTCATTCGGTGAAGTTTTTCTGACATATAGATGTGAAATTGGTTTAGATTGTAAAATGCTCTTTAAAAAATATTCACTGAAAAACAATGACTGAAAACTTGTACTTTGGTTAAACATCCACCCTTATTGTTCGTTAGAACGCAGGGGCCAGGCCGCGAGGGTGCTTCGTTTCGTAAGAAAAAATAATACACCGTGTTGTCGTTCTAACGGATAAGTAAAAATATATATTAGAGACGTTGACAAGGGTTGAGCCTTTTTCAAATTGAGATTAATGACAAAATTAATACATTTGAATTAAATTGAAGGCGACAACTTGAAATTGCGTAAGTTCGAGTGTCACCGTTTGAGAAGAAGCAGCCGTAGTAAGCCCGGGATTAGTGGCGAAAGGTATTGCAGATATTAGTGGACGCTCCGCCGCACTACATTTATCATAATTTGCGCGTGTGAAGCACTTAGCGTCGCCGGCACAGGTGTCGTCGATTTTTGCGAGGATATACGAGAACCTTTCTCAGGGCTCACGACCGCCTTTGCGGGTCGGACCTTTACAAATATGTTATTTTATGTATATTTCATTGTACCTACTGTCACCAGTATGAGTAGGGTGACAACTATGATTATGAGTTAAATAATGTAATTCAATACGAATAAGGAACCCAAACGATTGTTCGACTGTTGGCTATGCCTGCTACTCTTAAGACTTTTTGATTTTTTTCTCAATTGGAATTGATGATACATTGTTTCAACGATGAAGAAACACCTCGAGAAGCTAAGAGTATACTGCTAGTCTCATACATAACTCCTCACAGAGGACAGACATGTTCCCAGCGGTGGAATTGTTAATAGTTATAATTAACTCGATACAGCGTTTTCGAATCTCTTATTCTAAATGGCAAAAATGATCTAACAATCGAAGTTCAATAGTTTCTGGTTAAATCAAATAAAGATGCAGATGAAAAATGAACCGACCGACCGGAAGCTGCGTGAGAAACCGCCGCTACGTGCAGTTACACTTCCGCAACATGTGCCGGTCGATTGCGCAAAGCTATTGTGTCGCATAAGTTATATACATAAGTTGCTTCATGTACAGAAGCTAATAAGTATTACTTTTTAAATTTAAATATATAGGTAAGGCTGCCCTATCCGCGCCAATAATAACTGGAGCGTCTAAATCTTTGAAGAAGCTATGACAGCAAGTTGAAAATGGCGAATTAACGTCGGACGGATCTCCAGTAGGGCTGCGGCCCTCATTTGTCACGCTGCAGCCTCTCAAACTTTGACGCTCGATATAAATCATCCCCTGACACTACTTATAAAGATAACTTTCACATCCGCGTGTACGTTTATTTAGATGATTAACGGTATTTTGTCCTCGTTTTTTCCTTTTAAGAAAATTCTAAACCGTAAGATTTTTCTCAGATAAGAAATATCGTTTTGCAGACATATGATAATATGAAAAGTAAGTTGGAATTCGGTGAAACGTACACGTTTATTGAGCGAATTATTAGGGGACGATAAACGCAACAAATTGCCTTTCAGTAAATCATCGCTGAATTGAACGTGGCGAAGTTTCGCAAACGGCATGTAGTTTTTGCCGACTCGTTGCCGACAGTCTCCTTTGTGAATGATCCAAGTTTGAGCCCAGTTTGTTTCAATTAGGGGACGAGAAACGAAGCCGATATCTGTAATTTCAGCTCCACACAGAGGTGTCATTTGAACCATTCAACGGCCTGTTTCAGCGGTTTACTTTGATTCAACCGGTACGGAGATAAAAAGATTTCAGAAACTAATGAATATTTTAACGTTTTGCCATTGGACAAACGAAATCACGGCGCATTGAAGTAAGAAACGTTCCGCGTAATCCACCAGGATCGCTGAAATCTGAGCACCTATTTCGAGCAAAGGGCGGCGTATTATTTATCGAGTGTATTTCACCTGTGAAGCGCTTTTCTTTCTCGAACCTCTTTGATACGTGTGCGACCCTAATAGAATCACCATTTTTATAACCGGTTCCCGGACATAACCTCCGGCACTCTTTATTTAATGCCCCTCACACATCTTGCACAGATTTACGGGCTTCTTAACAAGTAGCAGCATTGTTGTTTTATTTTACGAGCTCTGGAGCACCACGAAATTGTGTTCATTTATCTTTTTTAATCTTGCCAAATGGATAAGAGTGCAAATGCAACTTTAGAATAATTTAATCTTAAATTTAAGTTACTTTTATTCAATATGTAATGGTGGACATGCGATCAATTTTACTGAATCAATTACTTGCAGTTGAACTATAAATTTTCTCAAAACCTGATTGCTCTTTCATTCTAATGATTCTCATTTATCACAGAAATTGTTATTCGAGATTAATATGATCGTGATAGAATTTATATACGAAATTTTTTCTGCACAAAACAAACAGATTGATGATAGCAACCGAACACGCTCACAAGACTCGGAAAGGATCAATACTTTTGAAAGCCTTTAAGGCGATACAGCAACTAAGAAAACTAAGTCGGCTGAGACCCGAATAAAGTCACGTAGAAAAATGAAAGAAATTTTGTTAAGCTTCACTTGCCAAGACATCCTATTTTTCTTTACGAAATTATATTATGTATTGAAATCAAACTTTTTATAAAAACGGGGTACCCTTTTATGCATTAAAATCAGATGGTAATTATTCTGCACCAGGATACCATTTCACGGTAGAGCTAGTAGTGGTCAGCGTCCGTATAATTGATGGTCATGTTTAAATGTAGTGTACTTTATCCCAGTTCAAGTAGATGATAAGGGGACGACTTCGTCAGTGATCTCTAGTGATCTTTAAGGGTGGATTATTTATATGGGTCCTCTTTTATTTTGGCTTAATATAATGTTATTATCCCGACGTATCTAACTGGCTCTGCATCGACAACTTTTGAGTTAGAGTTTATTTTTGTTTGTCAAATGCAGCATGATAAAAGTACGCTTAAGGGACAAGGTGAGGATATGGAAATAGTCTTGGCATCTCTTTAATTATGCGTTCCTAATGCCACTACTATTGTTTTTTATTACTATATTACTATTATTATTATTATAATTTACTACTATTACTATAATTGTCATGTTCACGTGAAGATATGTGTATGATTTGAATAATGTAATCGTATTTACATGTATAAATAATGCGTTAGTAAACAAGATTCGAGACGCACATTTCTCAATTTGTCTGCGACAGCCTCTCCTCAAGTTTGGAAAATGCGTTGCCGTTTCGTGTTTACGTATAATTTATACTTGTGACTAAATCCCACATATGTACTGTACCGAAGACATAAAACGACGTTTGCTAAAGAGCGCAATTTTAAACATATTCATTTGATGATTATTTGGGAAAGGGATTGAGGTCAATCCATGTTGAATTTATTTAAGTTGTCGTCAATAATATTTCTTAATTATTTAGTCCCGCTGTAGCAAGTTTCAACAAGGCTAAACAAATCACATTTTCGCGGCCTGAGGTTAAAATCGCGATAGATCAATATTAGAGCACATGGACTACGTCGGTTATTTTAGTTCTTCTTTGGATTTCCTCATCGCGAAATCTGTCTTATTATGTGGGAACTCTGAGTTCCACGGCACTATTAATTTTTAATTTTTTTTTTAATAAAATTAATAATAAATTTAAACTTCATTTTAAAATTTTATTCACTGCGTATATAAGAAAAGATATTGCCCGGCTTGTTACCTAAAAAATGTCTAATTATAATTCCACCTAGAAATAAATTTCGTCATTTATAATATTGATTATAAAAAGTTTGAGTTAGATCCCTCCCTTATGGACCATTAGGAAAAATAATTTGATTAAGTTTTCATTTTCTTTTAGAGGATTTCTACTGGAAAATGTAATTCTCTCTAATCCCACATATAGGAGTTGAAGCGAATCGCCAGTTAAATATGAAATATGGTTGATATTTCATCATAATAGTCAATTACCAACATCGGGGAACTAGTTAGGCATATTATTATGAATAATCAGATACACAATAATTGAGCTACATAACGCGCGGATAAAATGAGCGAATAATATCTACTGCACATCGGTGTACTGTATACTGTGTCCACTTTCATCGAAGATGTTCGAGACGTTCCACCCTGAAAGCGGTAATTAAAAAAGTTTCAAGACTATTTTATTATTTAACCTTTTCGTTGTAACACGAGGCGCATACTTGTAACTTTGCTCCGCATGTTACGCAAGACAACGCTCCGGGATATTTGTGAAAATACACCACGCAGAGAGCGTAAAGAGTACAAAGCGAACTTTTATGGCTCCGCGGGGATACTAGTTCCTTTTATTGAATAACAATATCCTTTCTTAACCTTTGAAAATGTTTACTCAAAAGGACTGCTTTCTCGTCCATTTCTATAATTGTTTTATTTTCTATTATATAAAGATTACATATGTATAAGATCGCTGCTTACGAGCAATTGAGGATCTGAATTACAACATGACGTACGTCACAATTACGTCACTACATGACGTAAACGTAATTGAATATTGTTATATGAAATGGGAATATTTGAGCTGAAATCACTTTTTTATGTTATGGTCGACAGACAGGCTGGCGGTCCACTTGATGATAGGTGGGTACCGTCGCCTATAACACAAGCAATGCCACAATTGCTGCAAGTGTAGGGTTAAGAATAAGGGATAGAGTAATGGGGTCTGGCCGAAAACTCACTCGCCGACAACAGCACACGTGCTGTGAATTACAGTATGCCTGCCACTACTTTCCAAATTCAGACCAGAACCAACTTTAAACAGTTCATTTTCAAAGTAGATTCTGCCGGGAATCGAACCTGGGAACCCTAGAACAGAGCGTTAAGGTTAGCTCCGTAACCACTCATCCAAAGAGCTCGTCAAATTTACTTCATGGACAAGATTTTAAAAAGTTATATACGTTTCACAGATTTTTTTGTTACAATCAATTTGATTGTGTGTGAAACAAGGTAAACGATTTCGCGAATTGAAGATTCCACCGCAACAGAGTGAGGAGTTGGCAGCGGCGGCGTTTTACCACTTGACGGCTTTTTACCGTGCAAACACGCGTAGAGTGCCGCCTCCTCCTCTCCCAACACCTCTCTTGGCGTTCCGCAAATACGGGGGGTATTTGCGGAACCTGTATTGTTACTAAAAACACATTTTTATTCGTTTTCACCGTATTAACTTTTTTGAAGTTTTACTATACTCGTCTTAATCTATGTTCCTCAAAGTTGGCAGTGCACTAGTTGAAGCTTCCTTAAGTTAAGGTTTCCTTTATTGAAAGAGGCTTAACTTTTTTTGATGTCAGTTCGATCAAATGAACGGACAGGCAACCAGATAGATAACCAGATAGATAGACTGCTTGAAAAAGTTTCTCAATGTATTTAGGGCCTCTATTTCATAGTAAATAAAATGAAACTATAAAGTTCGATTTTATTTATTCATATGGATTTTCTGACACTGCGGCTGCTGCTGTCAATAATTCAATGAAGAAAGGAAAATAGAAATTTATCTCGAGAAACCTTTTTAGACTTCAAAAGTTGCTTTATAGTTTTATAGCTCTCTTCTAGCACGTACCTTTGATACCAGTTGAGCTACTTTTTAAAGATTAAAGCGTTTACTAATTTACTGTAGATAAAAGGAAAAAGAAAATTTCCGAACCAAATAAAGCCTCCTTGTGATTAGAACTTGTGCCTCCTTGTAAAAAACTATGGATGAGATGGTTTCTCAATGCGACTTTTAAGATTCCTAATTTTATTAAGCATTTTCTAAAGGATCGTCTTAAGAGAGCTTTTTAGGTTGCTTTATTTCACAGCCACTCACAGTGAAGACCGATTAACCTAATGAAATGAAAACGATTCCACAATCGGCGTCGATTTTTCATCATAATCTTCCATCTGCCTTCTTAATTGACTCCAATTATTTTGAAATCGTTTGCTTACTTCGCAACTGTTGTTCGCACCTCGGAATGATTGTATTACTCGTTTTCTGAATGACTTTTATAATGCACGAAGGATATTTATAGTCCACCTGTCTCAAAGCGGTGATAGCCCACTCTGCTACTGAGTTTGTACTCGCTTACTCAGTTCGACACTCGATTACATTAGTTGAAAATTTTCACGCATCTGGGTGTTACATACGTAGGTAGGTAATTATGAATTAATCATTAGTATGTAAGAAGTATACTATAGATAGTTAAATTAAATTAAATGCCGAACTCAGTCTGAAATAAAACGTTAATCGAACTAGACGATGTAATAATAGTTGCTTTTAACTAATTTAAAGAATTCAATGGGACACCAGCGCATACGATGATAATAAATTTTGAAGCAGTGAGCTGCTAACGCAGCTTAACGATATTCAGATGAGTTAGCAGAATGTAATGATAACAGTCCACTAAATATAATCCACTAATGAATGAAACGATTTTACATGAATACTGCTGTAATAATTACGAAAATGCGATAAGGCATATGGGCCTGAAATGTTAAAACATACATGCGCGTGAGAAGCTTTCATTGTTGGCTTCGAGATGAGTGGGCACTAGGCGGTAGCTTGTAGCCGCTAAGCGCATACAACACCTCTAGGTGCACTGCAATGCATACCATATGAGTTCTACTAGTTTGTGTTCCTTAGGGCATGTTTCCCAATTGCTTTTTAGCGGCGCTTCTGTGTAAAATGTAAACTGAATTTAAGTGATTTCAATGCTTCAAAAAAGTCTATGTGCAAGTGCTTATATATGTAGATAACTTATATACTATGTATTTGTTTTTCTACACAATATTATACAATAGTAATGATTTGCCGGCCTTTGCGGACAATTGACTAAACGAAAACTTCTGCATAAAATGGCCAAGCATTTTAAGTTTAGCCGGCTAGGACTTGTAATATTAAGTGCCGAGAATCTGTTTTAACGAATTGATTGCAACGATCTCATTGACATTTATTGATTCATTTACAATTTAATATAATTTATTTAATCTCAAATAATGTGCTTTCCTATAATTTAAATTCATACTTGTGATGTTCCTTTCTGTGAGAGTTGTTATATTGTGATTGAGTATGTCTTTAGTTGCCTTTTCAAATAAATAAATAAATAAATAAATAAATAAATAAATAAATAAATAAATAAATAAATAAATAAAATCGAGTTTTCTCTTCTGTTTATGGATTTATTAAGAATTTAATGATTTAATATGACCACAAGTTTTGTTGCTTACCTTTGCTTTCGAACTGAATTTCTTCGGAATCTTCTTCATTGCTTGATGCGAATATTACGTGGACTGCCTAATCGTTTCCTGTCACAAACAGAAGTGTTGTTTCTCAAAAATGTTTTAAAATAACTAAGCAGCGACTTTTTGTTTTATATAGCGAAATGGGTCATCTTCAAAGCGCCTACACACGGCCCTAAAATCGGTGGTAATATCGGGGCAGTGGTGGGGAGCTTTCCATGAACATGGTGAACATGCGTTAAAACTAACCAAATTCCGGTTACTCCATTGGGCTCATTGGGAAACAAGACTCATTACTTCTCTCATAATTAATTCATTAATCATTCGTTAAACAAGTTCCTACGATAGTCCGCACAATGACAACGTTTGAGTACTGAAGTGGTAGATAATCTTCAGCTCTTAAAAATATTGCAAAGGGTCAAAGGTCGTTGGATTGGTGCGAAAGATGTACGGTGCCTGCTTTCGGTGGCAAGCGCTATGTAATTAGTGAAGTACTCGAGCTATCAGATAATTATTGTTGTTTGTTTCATGAGGTCAACGGGGGAGCGACGAGGCAGGGAGCGGAGCGGGGAACGGAGGGAGCAGTTAATTCCAAAGATAAATCATAAGATTGCGCGCCCTCGGGGAATCCGACGTCTTGTTCTCTGATTGGAATTTGGTGCACAAATTCGGCTAATGTTTGCGTCGCGATTGGATTTAATTTTCTTAGGAATACTTTTACAACTTAATCCGAGTGGCTTTGTTCACAATCTGTCATTTGTCAAAATGTATTATACCTAACGATCGAGAGCATTCCCTATCTCTTAAGAATCTAAAGCTCTCCTAACCAGATCTCTGCTATCCCGAAGCCATTACGGTTTTTAAACAGGACCAGATATAGAATCCCCTGAAAACATTGATAACGAAGCACTATTACTATACTGGTACACTAGAATAGGGTTTATAAATTCTAGGTACTTCAGAAGAAATTTTATATATTTTTGTATGTTCATTATAAACAATGGGAAGTACACCAGTTACTTGAGTTTTTGCGGTCACATTGCGCACTAAAAACGTGGAATTCATCCTCATTGCTTAGAATAAGAAGCCACTGTCCATAGTATGAATTGATAGAAAATTTATCTTGATGACACGTTGGTGGTCACCTAACAGCAATAGGACTGATAGTATGCTGCCAGTCTAATACTTAAAAATAAATATCTGGAAAACACAATTTATATGAGAGTAAATAAAAAAGAATTTCAAGCCACTTTGCATTATATGCATATATTTGGACGTTCTGCGTGTGGTACCTGTTGAATTGGTACTCCTAAAAAAAAAAAAAACGATATTCATATTTTGTATAGACGTTAAACTATCTTATTTTAAACCCTTTTGTGTCCTTTGTGTATGTTTCCAACAAAGTGAAATCACAAAAGAGAGTTTACATAGATATCATGTTTCGATCATTTGTGTAGAGCTTTTGATGGCGTGGCGCCGCGGTGTCGCGACGCAGCGGCGAAAAGCTCGCCGTGACGTCGCGTCGTCGTCCCACTCCGCGAGAAAGGTGTCTTATTTAGACTTTTGACAAAGCTCCTTCTATAGCGAGCAATCAATATACATAAGTAAGCAATATCTAATATCGACAGTATATCTCAATTATCTATATATTAATACGTGAACCGACAACTTGACCTCTTGCGAACAAGAAAATTGCGCGGACGGAGGAGTGACACTTAAAGTTTATATGAAGAAAGGACGGAAGAAGTACAATATTTTTGTATAATATGCATTAGAAATGCATTATTTAAACATTAAACACACTACAGCGTGTTTGACACACGCACACACGTTTGACACTACGTATGTATTACTTTTTTGTTTAGTCTGTGGTGAATTAAATGAATTATAGTCGAATTTCGACCACTAGAGGTTCTAAATGCAGGGAAAGCCTGTGCCACGGATTGTGCGAGTGATTCAACAACACAAACAAACCTCCCTAAACTGACAAGAATAATTTGGTCCGGAACCAGTGTATTGGGGATGTACGAGTACAAGACAAACGTGACGCGGAGGGTATCATGCCATGAACCAGATTGGATTTCGCGACGTCAACGTAAACCAATTTAAACTTTATAATCCGTTCGAATCGCAAGCGATGGAGAACAACACGCGAAGAATTTCGCAGAAGAGCCTCAACTGTACCACCGATGCGAAGCTATCGACTGATAGCTGAATGTGCTTGACCAGTGAATGAAAGTTTTAAAGACATACAAGGGTTATTTCCAATGGCTAACATTAATGAGTCTGGTAAACGTCATCTCAACAATTTATATGATTGCCTTACAACGTTAAGTTGAGTAAACGTTTCAGTCAGAAAATAGTCATAAGTCGCCATGTTTTGTAAATTTAGAACCTTTTATTCAACACTTAAATAACAAACTGTTATGTAATGATTTTATAGTTAACTACTATAAAATCGTCTTATTAGGTCATATACTTCTACCTTTAAGTAACTTTTAGTTTGAAACGTTACTTTAATATAACCATTATAAGTCAATTATAACTCAATTGATTATTTAAACGATAATGAGCTCCTTTTATACAACTTTTATCAATTTTATACTTTTGTTTAACTTAGTCGCCATTTTTCATCATTATGGTTCCATACATTTTTCAACATTAAATGCTGGATCCAGTCAAGACAGGAGCACAAATTTGTTCCGCTCATCTTCTTTTACCAGAAGCACACTAGATACAGAAAGTAAGTTATTGCATAAAAAGCTCCTTTAACAGATTAATTCGTAAGTTTATATTACAATTTTTTTTTGTAGACCAGTTAAATCATTCCGATTTCTCTGAAGAAGACAACTCTTCGGAAATGAGTGACGAAAGTTATGAACAGCTTGATAAAAATGATCAATTCCGGGAAGACTTTAAATAATGGGCAATCACTTGTAATGTTAAACTTACGGTCTTACCACAAAAACATTAAACACACTTTAAACAGGCGTTGAACGCGTGTTTAAATAAAACTTTACTACAAAACAGTATCTAGGCATTATTTAGGGTTAGACAATGCTTAAGCATTGTTTAAATTTAAACACCGCCAGATGCTAGTTTAACGAGTGTCTATCTAGTTAGCGGCTTCTATTCCTCGGACGTGTTCTGTCAAATTTGTAATCGTTTTGCGTAATATTAAAAATTTCTTTTGATTTTTGAAATGACTATGGATATTTTAAATTTAATTCGATAATATCAACGAAATGCTTAAAAACGAAACGCTATTAACTATGAAATTTATGAAAATATGAATATTAAATTAACAAATTAAACTTGACATTTGACAATTACACCAGTGTCAGTTACGTTCCATTATGCGCAAAGTTTTTTCGGATAATAAAATTTTATAAATAATCTAACGTATTTGTTGTAATTTATGCCTTATTCCAATCTTATAATTTGCTTATATATATCATTAATATAGTTCGTAATAATAGCTCGTGAAAACCAAAATTCATCTTTATACGCCTATCAGATCTGCGTAAAATGAAAACGACACGAATGAATGAATGAATGAATGTTTGCCAGTTCACGTACTTTAACATTGGCTTACAAAAACGAGCGCTAAATAAGGTTTTGTGGTAGGGACATTTTAAAGCTCGCTAAACGATGTTTAAATAGTTTGACATTGTCTAAGTAAACACGTGATTAAACAGTGTTTACTTATTTTTTTGTAGTAAGACCGACAATATCTACGTGATTTTTACTCAACGTAATTGTCGTTGACGCGACCGCAAAACGACCCTTACTCGATTTAAATGTTATATAATCTGCGCCCAAACCTACGTTTCAGTTTGGTACACAGTTTCAGAATTACCTTATGCTGGCACTTCACATGGCTATTTGTATTTGTGTATTTGGCATATTTGGCAAACAATTACCATGTGTAGACAGTTTATTTGACAAAGTGTTGCCCTTATTTGCCTATTTGACAAATAAGGACAATACCAAATACGCGGATCCGTGCGCTTGTCGGTTTTTCGAGACACATCAAAGGGATCAAATAGGCAAATACGCAAATAAACCGTCCACACAATGACCATATTCAGAAGCGCGTGCGCCGTGAACCTGTCCGTACGTGCAGTATTTTCGTGTTTGTGCTGTTAGCAAGAAAATAATTATTCTTGAAAATGAATTGGGACAATGAAACAGTGCTAAAATTTTTGGAGTTGTACCAAATGAATTCGTGTATATGGGACCCCCACAATGAATCTCATAACAACAGACAGCGTGTCAATGACGCATGGAACCACACGTCCATAGTGTTGGTAAACACCTTGCGTTCTGCTGCCAAATGTTTATGTGTTTGTTATTTGACTGCCATGTGTGGATGGTGGTATTTGCCGTTATTTGCATGATTACCAGAACGTCAAATATTTTGCCACATACAACAAACACCCAATAGCGAACACAAATAGCCATGTGAAGTGCCAGCATTACATGCTAATGGATAATTCCTTATTATCTACTTACATATATTACAATATTTACGTCTAAATAACTATTATAAAACCATTTTCATATGGCTGAAAGTTAAATATAAAACGTTAATGTACCGTTTATATGATGTACGGGCCTGTAGCACCCGCGCATTTGTATAGCCTGGCTGTTATGGCTTTAAGTGGGCAGGGCCTCCGGCTAAGGAGGGCTCACTGGTTAGCCTGCGATTGTTAGTCGAGGAGGAGAGGGTTGTATTTTCCAAACAAGTTGTACTGGTACAAAGGTCTTTACTATGCCGAAGCAAGGAGAAGACTGATTTATTTTAAAAAAATGCCTATCTATGTTACAAATCTTACATATAGAACTAGTGGCGGTCGTGCCATGTGCCGAACTAGCTTGCGCCAATGGCGCGCAAGCGCGACACGACCGCCCGAAATAATAATAACTAAAGTGAACACTATCTGTCTCTGTCTATTATCTGTCTCTTTCATTTACACTGTTTTCACTATACACTAGTTCTATAATTTCACTATATTTCACAATTTGTACAATAGGCTGTCCCGAACATTCTCCCGCCGTGCGTCGTCCTCAGGGCGACGCAGTTTCTATATGCTGGAGGGCAGCCGGCTCCGTCGATAGGACCACCAACTTTTTGGTGGGCCTCCGCAGAGTGCCAGCCTTGGTGCTGACGTCGACCGTCCTCACGGCTCCGTCGGGTCCGGGGTAGGCCGCTATGACCCTTCCTCGCGGCCATGTGTTGCGAGGTAGGGTGTTGTCCGCGATGAGCACGACGTCTCCGATGGTGACTTGTCGCCCTCTTCCTTGGGGCTCCCGCCGGTGCTGAAGCTCAGGGAGGTATTCCCGAAGCCAGCGCCGCCAGAACAAGTCGGCGAGACGTTGTGAGGCACGCCAATGCGTGCGTCCTATGGTGTCTTCCTCGTTGAAGGCTCCTATGGGCGGATCTCGGCCCGACCCCATCATCAAAAAATGGTTCGGTGTCAATGCCTCGGGATCGTCAGGATCAACCGAGACGTGTGTGAGCGGCCGACTGTTGACGGTGTACTCGACCTCCGCTATCAAGGTGGCGAGTACCTCTTCTGTAGGGCGCCGCTCTTCAAGTACGGTGTTGAGGGATGTCTTGACGCTTCGCACGAGACGTTCCCAGGCCCCACCCATGAAAGGGGCACCGGGAGGGATGAAGCGCCAATTGATCCTCTTCCTATTGGCTTCCTCTTGAAGCAGTTGGTCCGAAGCTCGCCGCAGTTCACGTTCTGCGCCGTGAAGGTTCGTACCGTTGTCCGACCAAATTTCTATTGGGCAGCCGCGACGCGCTATCATGCGTCGCAGTGCCATAACGGCAGAATCTGTAGTCAATGAGGCGGCGATCTCCAGGTGTACGGCGCGCGTTGTCAAACAAGTAAACAGCGCGACGTACCTCTTCTGTGTTGTGCGTCCCACCGCAACTGTAAGTGGCCCGAAGTAGTCGAGCCCGGTGAATGTGAACGCACGTCTATGATGTGCTAGCCGGCACGGTGGCAAGTCTCCTGTAGGTGGCACTGGTGGCTGCGATCTACGAATCCTACATGGGAGGCATCTATTTACTATCATCCGTGTGACCGGGCGTAGCCGAAGAATCCAATAAAATTGTCTACACTCATTTATCGTTGCTTCGACGCCAGCGTGGTGCAGTTGCCTATGGACGTATTCTATGTAGAGCTTGCAGACTTGGTCATTGCCATCGAGGACTGCAGGGCTCTTCTGCCTATCTGTGACGTCTTGCGTGGCGCCGATACGTGTCTTCAGTGTGATGACATCGTTTTCTATTTTCACCGCTAAACGGTGTAGACGGCTATGTGGAGCTATTTTTCTATCGTTTTTCAGGTTGTGCAAATCTTCAGAGAACGCCTTTTCCTGACTGCTTCTAACGAGGATTCGCTCCGCCTCGTGTAGAAGGTCCGTAGGTATTGGTGTGTATGGCTTTTGCTGTTGTTTAGGAGCTTTCGGAAGTTTGTTCTGTGGCTCCCGTCTCATTTTATGCTCCCGCCATACCGGATCGGTTTCAGGTCGTTTCGTCGTCCTCTTGTAATTTACACGTTCCCTCTTCTGTTTGCAGAGTCGGATGAAGTGTAGCACACGTGCAGTGCTCCGAACAAGTTTCTCCCATTTGGAGAATCTATCACTATTGGGGACGCACTGTTCTATTTTCGATGTCCGTTTTACGGTGGTCACGTGCACCTTCTCCTCTCCGGTCTGTGTGGTGGTTACGATTCTTTCTCGTGGCCATCGATCAGATGCTTCTAGTAGGAAGCTCGGCCCGTTGAACCACCTGTGGTGCGAGTCGAAGTCGGTGGGTACGTCCCGTGTTGCATCATCCGCAACGTTCAGTTTGGTAGGTACCCAGCGCCACTCGCCTATCTTGCTATGTTCTTCTATTGCTGCGATACGATGTGCGACGAAAGGTTTGTATGACCTAGCGCCTGTTTGCAGCCATGTGAGCACTGTTTTACTATCAGTCCAGAAAACCTTCTTGTCAGGTTTCCTTTCGTGCTCTTCTATCACTGTTGTTGCCATCCTGCTTCCCATAACTGCAGCCATCAGTTCGAGTCGCGGGATCGACATCAATTTGAGGGGTGAGACTCGCGCCTTTGCTGTTACAAATGCCAACGACACTTGTCCGTCCGGCCTAGTGATGCGCCAGTACAGCAGGGCTAAAAAGGCAACTTTAAATGAATCATAATATGTTCATAATATGAATCATTTTACAAATCATAAAATGGTCACTTATCTGCAATTCATAATATGATTCATAATATGATTCTTATCGGCAATTCTGCTGTTTGACAGTTTTCTATGGAGATTCGTAAAACGGTTCACAAAAGATGAATTGCCGATGTGTCAAATAGCAGAATCGTAAGATGTTACTCTAGACCAACATTTTGTAATTCATTTCGTCGTGATTTTGTGAAATTTTTGAAAAAAATGGCAGATTTAGGTCTTTACGCCAACTTAAGCCACCCCCTGTCTCTCCCCGCACACCCCAAAACTATCCCAGGCATTCATATTAAGAGCACAAAGAAGATGGCCACATCTGTTTGCCAACAGTTGAAATGTTCCTTTGCTAATGCTTGGTAATGCAAAACAATGATCCTAGCTAGTGCCCTCAATAAAACCCAACAATGCCCGATTGTCAAACAAAGAAACGACTTCCCATAAAATGTATTTTACTCTCTTTTTTTTTATTTATTTATTTACACTACCGGCATGTGACCATTACTGAGACAAATATGAATAACAATTTTTTCTAAGTTTACCTGAGTTTCTTTGTAAACTTTACGCGAGAATGTACATTTTTTTTGCTTTCACACTTTTGTTTCAAACAATACCCAAACCTTCGGTCATACTTGTTTCAGTTCTTGTGTCAGCTTTTAATAAAGTAATAAAATAAAATACACAGGAAGCCTATTTAATTATTTTATTCTAGTTTCACTCGCAAGTATTGATCCGTTACAGTACCTATGTAAATTGAAATCACTGCACAATGAACTTTTACCATATTCTTCATTTATAACGATTTACTAAACTTATTAACTTACTTGATGTAATAGAATTTCTTAACCTCGTACGATTAACACGAAACGAATGAATGCATTTGAAACAATTCTTCACACGCCACTTTTCCACCATATGTATGAGTTGATATTTTTTTCAATGTTATCTAACACAGGCACTCATGTGTTGAAAACGCAAAAATCCACTTAAAATCACGGAGATTTGTTAAGTATTTTTTTACATTCCGCTCCAAGAGATTGTTGATGTTGTGTTGACATGTTTATGTTTTTGTCGATTGGCATATGAGTTGCCAGTCTAAGGATTTATAATATAATTTATAATTGAAATCTTTTCGTTTTTTGGCTATTTTAAGCAGTGGTTTTCATAGTAATTTATAAATTGATCGACAAATTAATCATATATTTATTATAATTGTTGAAACGCTATATGATATTATAGAAATGAGAATTAAAAAAAACCGGTAAATCACCGGTTTTTATTATTTTAATATGGCAATATTTACGCCAAATATGAATCTGCGTATGAATTGAATTGTATATGAATTGCTTATTCAAGAGACCATTTTATAAAAATTAGAGGAATTGCTACAGATCTGCAACGAATTCAGGAAATGATTTGCTTTCGGCAGAATTGCTCAATGGGGCCTTTTTAGCTCTGCAGGGCTGCGGCGTATGCATTTTCGCTCGCATCCACGAACACGTGCAGTTCTATCGTCGCGGCGTTGCTATAATTGTGGTAACAGCGAGGTATGTTCACGTCGCGTAGTCTCTTCAAATGTTCTAGCCACACTGTCCATTGGCTAGCGAGGTCGATATCTATTTTCTGATCCCAGTCTATTCCTCTGCGCCATAGCTCCTGGAATATTTGCTTGGCTCGTGTGGTGACAGGCGATGCGAGTCCAAGCGGATCGAAGAGGGACATTATGATCTTCAGAGTTTCCCGCTTCGTCGGTTGCGTGATGTCTATGGCGCCAGGTGGCAATCGAGCCATGTTGAGATCGAAGGTGAGCTCGTCAGTAGCAGGTCTCCATATCACTCCCAGGAGACGCTCTATCTTGCTATTGTCGAGGTCTATACTCCTTTTTTCTATCACTGTGGAGTCTTCGGTGAGCGCTTTGAGTATCCTTTGCGAGTTTGAAGTCCACTGGCGTAGGTCGTAGTGGGCTTCCCTATTGATTTGGCGTACTCGAAGCGCTGTTTCTATTGCTTCTTCTTCACTATCGAAGCTCTGTAGGTAATCATCTACATAATGATTACGAACTATCGCCGTGTACGCCTCCGGATACCTATTTTTGTATCTTTCGGCGTTTCTATTTTTGACGAATATAGCTGATGCGGGCGACGACGTGGCTCCGAATATGAGAGAGGTCATCCTATATTCTATTGGAGGCTCATTACCTCGCTGTCTTCCTCTCCATAAATACCGAAGTGCATCTCTATCTTGCTGTCGTACTTTCACCTGCATGAACATTTCTGCTATATCGGCAGACACGGCGAATCGATGTTGTCGTAACCTCATTAGAACCCCTGGTAACGACTGTATGAGGTCAGGTCCGGTCAGCAGGTAGTCGTTGAGCGAACGTCCCATCGTCTTAGCTGCTGCGTCATGCACTACACGGACCTTTCCCGGTTTGGTGGGGTTGAGCACGGGAAAGTGTGGCAGGTACCATGTCCTTCCCGGCGTTCTATGGGGAGGCGCCTTTTCTGCGTATCCCTTTTCTATGAGCGCGTCCATCTGCTGCTCATAGCGATCCCGAAGTTGTGGATCTCTATCTATTTTCTTCTCTGTTGTGTGGAGCCGTCGAAGCGCGTTGTCGTAGTTGACGGGCATCTGAAATTCGTCCGATTTCCAAAGTAACGATGTTTCGTAATGTCCGTCGCTATTCTGTCGAGTGTTGTCGACAAGCGTCTTGATGGCTCTCTCTTCTATGTCGTTGGATGGTCTTTTCGGGGTGATCATCAACGACTCCAGAGAGAAATACTGTTTCAATTGTTCGTCCATGCTATCTTCTTGTTTATGGACGATGTTGTTTATGGTGTCTACACGGCGGCCGAGCATGCGCGCGTGTGACCCATGTAGCACCCATCCGAGCGTAGTGAGGGATGCGACCGGCTGATGTCGCTGTCCCCTCCTGACGTGTTTGGCAAGCAGCAAGTCCCAGTTGTCCTGCCCGATGAGAAGTTTTGGCTGAACTCGTGGATACTTGAGATGTTCTCTGATGCTCTTGAGATGCTTGCAGTTGGACAGGTCCCGCTCCGATACGGCTTGAGCGGAGAGCTGTAGATTATCGATGGTTCTCGCTCGAATTGTGCAGTTGTTACGGTCGCCGTGTAAAGTGACTTTCACACGGCGCGATCTATTTACGTCCACTTCGGTGTTTCCTATCGCCTCTATATGTAGAGGGTCGACGGGCCCTTTTGCGCCTATTTGTTGCGCCAAATCGTTATCTATTAAGGTGACCGTCGAACCGTCGTCGAGCAAGGCGTAGGTGTGGACACTCCCTTGGGGACCGGAGACGCGCACAGGAACGAACTTCAAATATGACTGTGTCTCCGATGGTTGCCAAGTAGAGCTGACTACTTCTACACGATCACTATTTTCACTATTGTCTGTTCTTACGAAGTGAAGTAGTCTATGGTGAAAACGCGGGCACTTATTCACATTGCACTCCGATTTACGGCACTTGTGTTTACTCGATCTATTTTTCAAACACTTGAAGCACAATTGTCTATCCTTCGCTATGTTCCATCGCGTTTTCGTGTCTGCTCCTATGAATTTCGAACACTTTTCGATTTTATGTTCGGCACTTTGACATACCGGACATGCAGACACTCCTATCTCTGTTGCGGCGTAGGTTTTCTGAGTCCGTCGGGGTGCGTAGCTTGCCTCTTTAGGTGCTGCGGACTCCGGTAGCGTAATTGGACTGTAGAGCTGCGCCTGGGTTTCGAAGAATCTCGACAGTTTCAACAGGTCCGGTTGTTCCTTCGGCTGATCTCTGAGGAAGGTGACCCAGTTGTTCTTGATTGTGGCAGGAAATTTCTGAATTGTTTCACTTAAGATGGCTGGATTGTAGAGGAAGTGCGACTTCTCCAGCGCTTGCAGTGTTCTGACTATGTTGGTGACTCGAATGGCGAAGTTGCAGATGTCACGTGGTGAGTCTGTCAGCCTCGGAAGTGTCCTCAAACGCTCGAGTTCGGATAAGGCGATGTAATCCGGTCGGCCGAACCGGTCTTCCAACGTCTTCATTACTTCCGGTATATTCACGTTGCGAATGAGGAGGCCTTCGACTGTTTCCTTGGCTCTCCCTTGTAGACTCCTCCTTAGTCTTGCTATATTTTCACTGTCACTGTAATTTTGATGAGATTCTTCATAGGCCGCCTTGAATGTTAGCCATTCCTGATGCGACCCGCTATACGATGGTAGCTCCGTATAGTAACGTGGAGCTTGATGTTGGCCCGACCTTGTGGCCATAGTGATCGCTGCGGCCAATTCCGATAGCCCTATACTCTGGCTAGGGGGCGCTGCAGCGGGTATCACTTCTATTGTAGGCTTGCTTCCGTTCGGTGGCCGATCCTCTGTCTGTTGCACGGGGATTGGAGCCGGCGTGGTCGTGGTGGGTAACGCGTGGGCCTGCTCTATTATGCAGGTTTCTATAGGTGGCGCACCCGGCGCTAGAAGCGCTTGACTATTGACCCAATTGTCGACCCTCTCCTTCGTGACTTCGAGCTCTTCGACAGTGTCGTCGTCTATGGAATCGGCGTCTGAATCTTCTTCCATTTGTTTCAGTTTCGCGGTAGCAATTTGTAATCGAAGTTCCATTATTTCGATTCTAGCCTTTTCTATTTGGGCCCTCTTCTTGGACCGATGTGACGTGGCTCTCTTGCTTGAGCGCACGTCCGAACGAAGTGGCACGGTTTCCGTGCCGGGTGCACCGAGCGTGGGGACCGATTGGTGTCCCTCTCCCGCCGGTGCCGAAGTGAGCGTCGCAGCCGTCGACGTCGAAGTTGTCGTCGTCGTCGGTGACGCCATCGATGTGGTTCCCGCTGACCACGTGTCGGTTGACGACGTGGTGGGTGCCGTAGTGCACCCTACGGGGGCGGACGCGGAAGCGATTGGTTTTCCGTCGTCCCGAACAGTGGGCGTGGGAGCTATGGACCTCCCGACGCCCCGAGCTGAGTTGCTCCTTGTAATCGGCATGTCTATACTATAGACCTATACCCTCACTCCTCGACAGACAGCAACTAACAAACGGCTATATCCGGCTCGTTTGGACCATAAAATGTACGGGCCTGTAGCACCCGCGCATTTGTATAGCCTGGCTGTTATGGCTTTAAGTGGGCAGGGCCTCCGGCTAAGGAGGGCTCACTGGTTAGCCTGCGATTGTTAGTCGAGGAGGAGAGGGTTGTATTTTCCAAACAAGTTGTACTGGTACAAAGGTCTTTACTATGCCGAAGCAAGGAGAAGACTGATTTATTTTAAAAAAATGCCTATCTATGTTACAAATCTTACATATAGAACTAGTGGCGGTCGTGCCATGTGCCGAACTAGCTTGCGCCAATGGCGCGCAAGCGCGACACGACCGCCCGAAATAATAATAACTAAAGTGAACACTATCTGTCTCTGTCTATTATCTGTCTCTTTCATTTACACTGTTTTCACTATACACTAGTTCTATAATTTCACTATATTTCACAATTTGTACAATAGGCTGTCCCGAACATATGACATTATTTTGCTAGTTGGGATACTAATGAGTTGAAATTTTCAAAAGTCCTTTCTTAGCGGATGCATTATAAAATAAACCAATGGTTCAAAATTCAGCTTTCTCTTGATAGTCAGATAATGGAGCCATATAACTTCTCGGCTCCATTATCTGCCTCCATTATTTGCCTCCATCATTGCCTTCTATTTAAATACAATTTATATGTTTGTTATTCATTAATTTAGAACAGACATAATGCTATCTACATTTTAGTAGAAACATGTTATAACAAAATACAATTGTAGATTTTCTCAAATGCACATCCAGCCGCATCGCATTTCAGACGCCATAATCCGCGGATTAGTGAGTTGCGTGGGAGGTTTCGTTTGAGTGTGGTCTCCTTTGATTCAGAATGCGTTGTCACCGTACAAGTTATCTGTGCGCAGGTGTTTCGCAAGAAAAGTGTTCGACGTCTCAAAGTTTTCCGCTCTTTACATCGATAGCCACTTTTAATTAGTTCCGGCGTACAACTTCCGCCGAGTTTCCGCCGTGCCTTGCCTTCCCTAGTTATTATAATAATTATTGTGTCGTTAATAATTCATTATTATGTATGTTTCGATACTTGTTCTTTTAATGAAACAGTGTTCGAGCCAAGCTTTTGCATTGATTTAATTATGATTTTGTGAGATGCAAACATGTACTATTTATAATATAGGTAGTGAAATATTTATATGTATAAGCCTAAAAGCCCAGTGAGTTGTGGACAGTTAATAAAAGGTCTATAACCATAATATTTGAGTCATTTTTTTGTGGATTTGCAGCAAAATTAGGCTGATTATGAAAATCCAATCCAATACGCATTGTCGTATGATCTAAGGGTTTAGACGAGTTATAATTTTATATATAAAATAGAAATTATAAAATAAACGTTTTAAAATATTTTTTTAATAATAATTATTTAAATTATGTATTATCTTTTCTAAAATGTTATGTTCCATAGATTAAAAATTCAATTTTTTTATATAAAAAAATATTGAAAGTAATTAACGCGTTGGATTAATTAAAAGTTTTACCATCTCGTTAAGATTCATGGCGAGCTCACGTCTTAACGAAAAATATACCCAAAAACTTTGTAATAAATACATAAATGGCGTACCTAATGGATTTTTTTTAAATAATAATAATTTAGTTTTATATTTGGTTTTATGTTAATTATAGACTTACAAATTAATTATAGACACAACTAAATTATATAATATTTTATAAGTTAGAGTCATTTCATCTTTGCCTACGACGTTTTGTGTTTGTATTTTACAAAATATGTATTATTTATCCAAATTTATTGTATCGCCTTCAAAATTCAATTTAATTCAATTATTTATTGCGAAACCATAATGTATAAATAAAGATGTTATAAAATATACGGGGTGTCCCTGGAAGTATGGATCAAATGAAACAAAAGCATCGAGGGATCAATTCTGAACATTTTAGGCCTAAAAGTTCTAAATCGATTTTGTATGGTTTAAAAGTTATAATCATTTATTACTTTTTTCCTTGTATTCACTAAAGGCAACAAAAAATGTCATAAAAAAATTATTTGTAGGCCCATCGGCGACATTTTTTTTAGTATGCTATAGAAAGGTGTGCCTTTCCAGCAATGGTATTGTACTGTAGCAAATAAACATATGTAATAAATAAATAAACATTTAATGTACAAAATGAACTTTGACAAAATTTTGTGCAATATTTACTGTAAAAAAAAATGTTCTCTAGAAAATTGATATGAACACTTGATATGAACTGACAAAATCGCGCTCTGTAAATAAACTAAATGACCTATGGCGTTCATAACTCCTCGTGAATATAGAGGACAGTTGTGCCGACATAGCGACAAAGATAATTTAGACGACCCTTATAATTGACAGAATGTAAGTATGTATTTATATATCCTTTGCTGCAAATAAAATTTATTCTATTCTATTCTATAAAGACGAGAATATATTTGATGAAACGAGGCGGAGAGCCCACGGGTGGGAATTTCCACACCAATTAAGAGTTTGCGTCGCGCAACAACCTAATACACAATTTGAATAATTTGGCGCGTGGCGAAGGTGCTTCAGCCAATATCCGCAGCATATTGCGGCCGCAAAGTACGCCGTCAAATTAAATTAACATGAGGATCGCACAATGGCTCACCCGCGCACTCCCCTCCAGCCTCCAGAACTCAGAAGAGGAGGGGGACATAATTCACGTACCTTGTCACTTACACCTTCACCAGTCCCGTGTTTATTGGCTCCTGGAATCCGAATTGCCTACAACGGTAGCGCGCTCGTGACAAATTTTATCTAACCTAATTTTATTGTACGTTATCTGAACCTATTTGGCTCAAAACTTATCTTTTTATGCATTAATAAGGGTGGCAGGCAGGTCATTTGTTGGTAGGACGACGTCGCCTAATAAGGACACGAGCAAAACCCCATTACAAAAGTGCGTTGTCAACCAATATTGGTCAAAGCCCGTATTATAGCTAGTTAGAAATCCACTGAATAAAGTAAGTATATATGGGTCGTTCTACTTTTCATTGCAGATAAATGAGTCTTTAGATTTACAAAACGGAAAAAAATAAATCTTAAGCAAATCCTGTAATTACCTGAGAAATGTATTGGAAAACTTACATTAATTGATAATTTATAGCGTGTCGAGCATTATAATTTGTAGTTATGGATACTTTATAGATTTACTGATCAAGAGTAGTAAAAATGTACACCTCTGTTACTAGAAGTATTTATTTTTTATTCTCATAACTTAATCAGTCTTACAATAAAATTTGGTAGCTACATTGACTATAGTTTCTCTGCTTTTATTAACATGCGAATACAAAAAGATTACTTAAATAAATTTCAATTTATAAGATTAGCAAAACAACTCTGTTACGAAAGGTCGAAACCAAAGACAATTTTTTTAAATGATTCTTTTAACATTAGTGTGAAAACTATATAACTTTATGAGGTCATGTAGAAATAATAATTAAACAATACTATAGTTAAATTTAAATTGTTAATATAAATGAACTGGGATTATTTTAAGGATTTCATCCAAAAAAATTGGGACAGCAAAGTAACAGAGTTGTAATTTTAGATGTAATCTCAAAAATACGGCTTACTTAACATAAAATAAATCAACTGTATTGATACCTATGGTTACTTATTGATAAATAATAATCAACATGACATAATAATATAAAAAATCAACATGACACATAGCATGAATATTTATCTTACTTCTCAAAATCTTCTAAGGGAGTATAATATACTCTAAATCCTAAAACGCATAATATACTCGCTTGCCTTTATATATTTTCTTTGGTGTAGGTACTATTTTCATGAGATTCTCGTATGGCTCATATGATATGTCCGTTTCAACTGTTTTAAAGGTCTTTCCACAGGTATCTATGCATTTTAAAAACATAATTTTGATCTCACCGTCTGCTTCAACCTCACTTAATGCAACTCCCTTGGAGTGTACGTGTAAGTGTACGTACTTTTATTGCTTGAAACTTTAACCAAAACGTAGACACCAGGTTTAATCTTATAAGGATGAATATTTTCTTTCTCTATTAGAGAGTGGTCAATGCTACTACTACTCTGCTGTGCGGTGGGAGCATCTTTGAGAGTAATTACCTAAAGGTACTTCGTCCTCGGAATCTGAGCTAGAAGAATATATGGCTTTGTAAAGCGACTGTCGAGGTTGTTGAATCGCATTAGTTATTGGATAAAATAATATAAATAAAGTCATAGTCAGCAAGATAGTATGACAAATACAACTCTGTTACTAATCTAACAACTCTGTTACCGCATAGTAACATAGTTGTACAGTAACAGAGTTGTAAATATTAGAAGTTTTCTAGATTATGGGCATTAAGGAAATACATGGTATTGTTATAAATTAACCATTGAGCTATGTAATCAGTATAATACAAATAGATAAGGACTAAATACTTACAGGAATATTACGGTAACAGAGTGTACACAAAATAAACACACGCACGTGGTTACGTGACCCTTGGTTGATTTACTCCGCCATGTTGATTCCCATCCCCGGAAGAAGATCAGCACTTGAAAATGATACTGCGTAAACCCTACTCGCACGAAAAGATCAACGCCATGTATTGTTTTAATCCGAAATCACTACGGTAACAGAGTATAACGGTAAAATTGTACGTCACCAGGGACAAAATTATAAATAATACTTAAAATTAGATGCCATAGTTTAAAAATTTCGAAAGTAAATCGTATTACTGTGTGTATTAATTATCTTTTATTTTATTTAATAAAGTTTCGAACGTTAAACCAAAATTTTTGAGATATTGGTTTTTTGTCGTGATACCTTAGTACTTGGGACATGAGTAAATCCTATGAAAAACAACTCTGTTACCGGTAAAGACAACACTGTTACCAAAATTAACAAAAATATAAACATTTTCTCATGAAATGCTTAGAGTAGACATATTTTTAGACTGTTTTTAATTCTAAAGGGATAGAATAAAATATATATTTGTTAATATAATTTACGATTTGACTATAACATGTACCTGGGACATGTTTATCTGCAATGAAAAGTAGAACGACCCATATGTGCTCTGCATGTATTTGTATATTTATGTACAGTACATACACATATTAAAGTCGCTATCTGCTTCTGTATGTTTCTTCGCTAATTACTTCTAAACCACCCAACAGATTGTGATACGGTTTTTACTAATGAAAAGAGCGATAAACGAAGTGCGTCGCTTGTTAATAATGAGACAAAAAAAACGCAGAATGAAGTACGATTAACAAACTTCTACTGGATCCTATTAGTTTGATACAACGACAGATTCTAGGACGGATGCTCTGATGAGTTGTTGAAATGATTTTTTCTAATGTGAAGAGAAATCTATAATATTATAAAGAGAATAGATTTGTATTTTTGTATATTTCTAATGAATAAACTCATAAACTACTGGAACCACTTTGGAAATTCTTTTACCTCTAGAGAGCTAACGAAACGGAACGGCTCTAACGGAAGATCAGCGCAGGTTTTTACAACCTGCATTATGTTGAGTTGAGCCGGTTTGTGGCGGACGACATTTGTGTTTGTCTTTATATATGTTACTTATGTATGTTCTTAAATGTTATTTTATTCTACATTATCAGCAAGTAACATAGGCTACATTTTATAAAGTTACGCGGGCAAAGTCGCGTGCAACAGTTAGTATTAAATAAAAATGTAATGTAAAAATTCTCCTGGTAACTAACGGGCGGCGTCATTTAAAATGCTAATAACGCTAACGTTGCATTATTATTACGAATGCCCTCGCGGGTTGAAGAGACTGTTCCCCAAATGACGCAAAATGAAATATCAAAATGACAAGTGGTCGGAACAATCACGTTTAAGGTTTCGTTTTTATCGATAGTCGGTTGTGTTGTCATTAAATAGGTGCGCTTGGGAGGCTTCCAGCAAACTTGAAACGTGATCCAATCTGTATGCAGCGGTGTTGACCTGCTTGTATTGCAATTATACTTTTCCATCCCACGGCAAATATAAGTGTATTTTTTCTATATTTATCGGCTCTGCTAATGGCTCTTCTAATAATGATCATTGTTATTCCATTCGACTTCTAATAACTATTACGATGGAATAGTTTTGAAAATAAGTCGACATTTCGCGTAGAAAACAGCGTTCTATCACCGTTATCGACCGACTGATGACCACTGCTGGACATTAAGCAGTCAGAGCTAATATGCAGCTTCCGTGGCAACGCTCTATTGAAAACTGTCACGGAATTATCAGTTCTTTTATTCGCTATTTCACTAAGTTTCGAGCCAAACCAAATTGGGATGTTTAGTTCGGGATACCAGCTGAATATAATATTTATAAAAACAAAAATAAATATCGAGAACATATGAACATTCATACGTGGAAGAGACTCGCTGTGGAGTTTTTACATTCAATTGGTTTAATTAAAAAGCGGTATATGTGTGGTTTGCGGGATGTGAAGTAAACTTTATACGAGAACGTACTTTTGTTATGTGTACTTGGCATGTATTATGTTGGTATTGGACTCTGGGTGGTCACTTGACCTCCGTAAACCGATGTTGCCCTAGTTACTGACTCCAGTTAGATATTAACATTTGAACGGGTTTAAACCGAAAAGGTACCGACTACTTAACAATCTTAAGTTTTTTAATATTAAAAAATATTGTGTCCCACCAATCTTATAATGTGATGAAATAAATATGCCACAAGTAAAATAAATAAACCTTTAATATTTCAAGAAGAGCCTAAGTTACCTTTAAGGTGACATTGATAAATGGAGCACAAATCAGCAACATCGCTATAAAGAGAGGCAGAGAATCCATCTTGACGTAAAAATTGTCGATATATACCTACTTATTTGAAACGCGTTGATACCGTTAGTGTGTTTCGAAAAATTATTACACTAGATATTATCCTGATTTTCTTTTTAATTTCATTCATAGCGGAGAACCGCAGCGTTTCCTTAAGACAACTTTTAATTAGGCTCCACTCTTTCGTATCTGTTAGTTGGGATTATTTGTATACACACATAATCCATAACTATGGAACTAAGTTGATAACTAAGGAAGTAGAATTACAACTGTGTTCAAGGCTGTATTACTTCCTTGGTTATCTGTATCCTTAGTACACTTGATTTATCTATTCATCACAATTAACGCTATTAACATGATACTAACTTTAAGATTTTGGTATGCTTAAGCGGTTCCAATTTAGGAAATTGGAAAGTGTAATCGCATTTGGAACAGATTGGATCCAATTTAGATTTTATCTATTTTCAATTCTATGTCTTCGATTTAGAAATCAATTGTGTAGTGTGATCACTAGGTGCACTACTTAGGTACCTAAATTGGATTCCTTCAAATTGTAAAGTGTGATAACCGCTTTAGTAAGAGAAAGAAATAGTATAGATCGCGAATAATACAGGCCATGTTAGATAACGCCTTTTTTATTAATAAATAGGTTATGAACACGAGTTACACTCATAAAAATACACAAGCAGACATAGCCACTAAACGTTCAGAGTAAATTAAGGATTATAATACTTTCTTTTAATTTTATTTAGTACGTAAATGTGCAGCGTGCTTTGTTTTTAATATGTTCCAAATTAATAGAGCTGAAGATTTTTTGTTAACATGTTAACATTAAAAGTAAATGGGATTAAAGGGCTGTAAAAAATACCCATGGGGTATGGGAGCTGAAAGTCAAAAGAATTATGCTACAATCCCAACCAAGTGGAGGGAGGCAATCGATGTACAAATCAAAATCAAAATCAAAATATTTATTTATCAATTAGGTTTCTCACGAAACTCTTATGATCGTCATTATAAATTTAAATTTACTATTTACTAGGGTTTCGGAAAAAAAGCCAAGATGACGATCCTGAGAAGAAACCCCGAAAGAAACTCAGGATACTATTCTTTTTGTCATCTTTAAAATATAAAAATTACAATTATGTACACTTAATACAAACATAAAGTTCATATACAATACTAAGCAAAACATAGTACAGGCAATCAATAGGATATCTGTAGTTGAAAAAAGTAGAGAACATTTTTGCCATTTTGCATCCACATTCCTCGTTAACCGTGAACCGTTCTTATGTAAATTATATTTGAAAAAAGAACGTGAATCCGAGATAGAAAGAAAAGTGGGATTTTATAAGGAATAATTTATAGGTAGGTACCTACATACGATATGTAGGTATAGGATAAGAGTCCGCGTGTAATGCCATCTTATCTAACTTACCTGAGAGGCGGGAGTTATGAAGTCGCACGTGCCAGGAGGAAGTTCCTCTGAAAGTTTTCAACTGTCGCCGTATGGTCACACAATAGGTATTATGGACTTCCATTGTTACAACTTCGCCAACTATCCGCCAAACTGGTATTAAGTTGTATGAATGGTGACTCAGACGCAAACAGATCATGTCTCCTTTATTACTTCTTTGTTCATATTCCTATAGTATATTAGGTTGGAAATTTATTTGATCAGTCCTGTTGGATGACAAAAACATGCTGATTTTTGTACTTCTGGTAAAACAACCTACCCATCCACAATTTCACAATAGGATCGGCCAGAAGCAGCCTGAAGTGTGCTTTGGGAATTTTAAAAATATTTTTAAAATTCCCAAAGCACACTTCCAAAATGTCCCAAATGGGACTTTTCTTGTGCGACATTTTGAGAATAGACCTCTGGTGTGTTTTGCGCCTTTTTGTAACAATTTTTTTAACGTTTTAAGTACCATTTTTGCACTTTGACACAAACATAAAAATGTTGCTTTTATTTATATGAAAGTCACATTGCATAATGTTTTGTTTTAAGATTGCCTTGATGCATCACACGAGGTATCGTAATCGCTTGATTAACAATTGTTGCTAAGAATCGAGTTCTTCGATGTGATGTCAATCAGTATGAATTGTTACATGAATCTGACTGCAATAAATTTGAACATTGTCAACTCGTGACCGCTGCGGTACTTACCACAACACAATAGAGGCTATTCAGAACAAAGGGCACTTGATGTCGACCACACCGACGGGTATGGGCAGCGTGGGCTTATTGATGGCCGGAAGTAAAGTCTGCCAGCCCAAAGTCCGGATGTGACGCCATTCTACCTACGCCCATATATGCACTCATTCGTCATTATAGTTCTTATTCCAGACAATACATAAATGTAATAATAAACAGACATACTTAGGAAGTAATACCATACTTGATATTCGATCTTTTACACGACTAATATTATACTAAAAATAATGTTTCATGGACTGACATGAACAAAGAAAAACCTTATATTACGAGTAAATATAATAATTAGGGTGTGTTAATTAGGTGGAAATTGCCACGAAATCTGCTCATTGTGGACTAGATCTGCTCATAACATTTTTCTCAGTATTCACTCGCGGCTTTGAATTCTTAATAGCAAAGTAGATACCGTCGAAGAAAATATTATGTGATGTATTATATTCACACCGTTATTTATACATGGCAGCATATTACTTCCCTTTATCCATTGTTGGGTCTATCAATATTTCAGAGAGAGCTACAATGCCCAGCCGGCTTTGTGTGCTCGCTCGCTCATATAATATTGTTCCCGGGTTGCATCGGACTCATCCGGGAGTAGTTCTCGTTACGTGTGCTATTCAGTTGACGCCACAAGTTCATGTAGGAAAAAAAATCCTTCTTAAATATTCTTTTTTTAAAAAAGACATTTTTTAAGCTTATAGACTTTAAGGGTTGCTATACATATAGTCGGGCCGGCATAGCCGGGCGGTAGACATTGCCGAATGAAATGTGCTGGTCCGACTATGTATAGCAACCCAACGCTCACAAAGCGTGATGCTCTGCGCGTTGTAAAATATAACAACTGTCACCTTTATTAGTATGGGTAATTAGCCCAAAAACGGCCTAACCTTAACATCTGAAGTAAAAGTATCATTTCAACTCCAAATTGTTCTATACAGTCCACATATTGTTTGGTATAGTTATACTATTTTTAGCGTCAGACTTGGGGGGAGGGGGGAGAAACTGGGTTTTATCAGTTTTTCTTAAATATTTCGACAACTATGCGGTTTAGGGCAAAAATGCCGAAACATAAGCGAATACATAGCGTACATAGCAAAATACATAAGCGAAAACCTCATTAAAATCGGTTAAGCCGTTTATAAGATTAAGGCGCTCAATAGAAAAAATTCTAATTTAACATAAGTGAGTGCAACGTGTACATTTTTTTTTTAATATTTAAAATATTTAATGTACAGACAGACACGACTCGTATAAGATTTTAAATGTATTGATATAATACATTTACTTATCTAAATTATGTTCGAGGTACATTCGGATCTACGTTGAAGAAACCGTTGTCGCAGGCGAATATAAAAATGTCTGAAGTAGTTGTTAAATAGTGCGCAAGTAAAATTCAATTTAAAAATTCTGCTTTTGAAATACAATCTTGAGTCTGGTTGCATTTTAATTGTTGGCTTAATTTTTTTCCGGAAGTTGCTGCAATACAGCTTAAACGTCTTTCAGCGTAAATAAGTCTGTTTCGCTGACAAGTTTTAAATGAACATTCTTTTATTCTGGTTTAGCCTGAAACCTGTCTTTTATTTAATATATAATATATATGTATAAATACTTACTTGAAAACAGCATAATGATCTGTCCTTTAAGTTGTGTATTTCAGGCCGTAATAACAATTATAAAACCGTAAAATAAACCATATTTGGGAGTTATTATACGAGTAACTCTCATCTGCAAAACTGCATGGAATCGTCTATTCATACATACGTGCTACACACGCAAAAACAAACAAACACAGACACACACACACCAATTTTTTTTTTTCATGTGATAGTGCAAACGGTCACAAAAAATCCCTTTCACGGGATACTCATGGAACTTAACATAGTTGTTTCTGTCCTTGTCTTATATAGCCCCTCTACATATTCGGCCATAGCGTTGGCCAACTATGATGGGCGAGCGTGTGGAGGGCGTATTTGCGTAGGTTGGCTTATGGCGCGGGCGATTGTCGTGGGATGGCGTCGATGTCGGTTTTTCCGCCGCACATCAAAGGCAGTGGGCCAACGATGGCGGTACGCATCTACACGTGGCCCATTCCTCAGTGCCTGCTCGAACGCGGTTGAGTGTGGACGTCACGCTTTGTTTATTAATTTATGAATTTTCTTAAAAATGACTAATACGTGGCCTCATAATGAAGTACCACACACACTAACACACACACATGCACGCAATCACGCATAATATGTTTCTATATGTATGTATTTGCATATAATGTATTATAATATACATGTATCTATAATTACAACTCGGTTACAATATCTGTGGACCTCGCTGGAATGCGGAGCCCCTTCCCGTTCCCCTTTACCTCCCCGCGCTCGCCCGCGGCGCGTCAGTACGGTTAGCAATTTCGTTGCCGATACGTATCGACATAATTACGTGCTATCACTGCTATATTTTGAAGATGAAAATATTCGTGAATTTATTATATCCCTAGGCGAGGAGAGTTCGGACAGTGAAATTAGCGATAGCGACGATGAGTCAATGACAGGCATAGAGCCAATCATATATTCTGAAGACGATTTTTGAATATTTTGTAGTGATCTATAATGAGGGATTATCTTTTTTTTTAATTCTTCTCGATTGCTGCGCCACCTACGGCCTTTTAGAGAAATACTTTTTTTTTAATTCTCAAAAAGAAAACCCCCCATAGGTATAGAACAGCTCTGTAGTTTTGTGTACAATAAACACTTTTTGTACTTAACCTGATTGTTTCATTTATTTTTCATAATTTTAATTATATCATTATTATAATATTAAATTTAAATAATTAACACAAATTTGTTTTTGGTTGGAAACCTCATTGTTTACAATAATATCCTATTATAGTGATGCTTGTTTTGCGCACCATACCAGAGCGCTGACGCGACGTGACGTCATCGACGCCAGGTCCACAGATATTGTAACCGGGTTATATATAAGCATATTATACATTATATGCAAACTTAAAAATTAAAAAAATATAACAATATATATATAATTTTTTAATATAATTTTATAATACAATTTTTGTTATAATTTTTTAATTATTCGTTTTTTTTAAATGTAATTTGAAATTTTACATGCTGTAACTATTAAATGAATAAAAATAAAAATATTGGGATAGATATATATCGGGATAGGTATAGATATATTGACGCAGCGGCAAATGCTTCCACGTCCATCTCGGAAAACGTTAAGATCACAACTGAATGTCGCCATTGTGTAGTTGCGTATCAACCATCGCATGGCCATCTCGATGGGCGAACGTTCGTCGAACATGTAGAGGGGCAATTAAATGCATCCCTTATCCTTTGTGACGGATTTGTATACCTCCCGCTGGTTCATGTTGTCCTAGTACTCGCGAAGAAATGTCAACTTTACTTCTTTGTTTCTACAAATTGATAAAAACGCTATTGAGCTAATTTGGGCCCATTAATTTTAATTCCGATTTTGAAGCTTTTATAAAAATAACAGCTAAAACGTAGCATGTTGGTAGTTTAAAAAAATTACCAGATATTAAGATTAGACGTATTTCAAGTGGAATTGATTGAAATATTTTTTTTCATAAGTCCGTTTATTTTTAGGTTACGCCGCAAAAAATAATACTTCGCCGCCATTTACGGCAAATAAGATGTTGGCCCTAGTACAAGAGGCCAAGAGGCCATCAACAATGTTCAACCTGAAGACTGGTCGAAAGTCGTCAATAAAATAAAAAGGGACATTATGTCTGATTGGGATCGTGACATCGTTAATAATATCCGTCACAGATTCAGATGTTGAATTAATTAAGTGACAATTCAGATGTTCCTGACTCTGATATGAGTTTAGACGAATAAAATGTACGCTAGAAGCGTACATGTAAATGCCGGTTAAAAGGTCCATCTAAGCGGAAGTTTTTGTATAGTTTCAATTGCACTAAATATTACATTAATATTTCCTTACGATATAAATAACCTTACCCTATGTATGTTCTGTTGTTTCATTTATATAATTAATACTTTTTAACAATAACAAAAGGAACTACGCACAATATACGTTTTTTATTATAAAAAATATCGACTATCCATCGTAGCAGTACATCCCATCACTAAATACATCTTTGGCGTTACGTTATACTTTGCGTTATACGCATAACACTGCTTAATTTTTCTTTCAATTTGATTATATTTGTAGACTAGAACATTCTGGTTGGGTTTAATTTAATTTACTACTACAATTATTAATGATTTAATATATTACGAATGTGGTGCAGCTGAAATACTAAGTCATAATAATTGTAAATCGCGGCAACTTTCAAGAGTGAAACGAAACTAGTCGTAACTGTCATACGCACCATGCTACAGCGTACGGAGTATAAGTCTTCATTACTCTCATCTACAGGGAAGAAAATATTCTTCCCCGTTTCATCATTTTTGAAACAGTTGTCTATTACTATGCTACCCTAGTAGATCCCAGTTTTATAAAGGCGGTAACTTTAATTCCTTTAACTTTAAATTTAATTTAATGTTTACCAAGATGTTTGTTAGCCTAATCTGAATGTCCCAGATTAGGTTTAAATTGATCTGAACCAATTAGCATTACAGTAGACAGCCCCGAGGTTGAAATTAAACACCTTTGTTACCTCAACCCCATACGGTTCTCGTTTGCAATAATTTTGTACCAAATTAAATTGTAGTAAACCCGACTATTGACCGAGATTACACTAGTACAAGCGAGCGGATTAAAGCTCATTCATTAGTGACAAAACCACTTAAAAGGGCTTAGTTTTCGTCTATGATTTTCAATATTATTTCATGTTCAACGGCATTATACCAATTAGCTTGGTTTCACTTCGTCTGCTGTTTAACTTATGTTACGGCTGTTCGGTTATACTTCCAACATACGAGTATCATCCTCTTACAATGGTTATGTAATACCGTATCAGTATTGCATACAAAAACTGTGTATATACAAAAATATAAAATATATAAAGATAGATTCTGATGGATGTGGAAGTTCCAAAGACAGATTTTCTGTATCATCTAGGATTGGTCTACCTCTATAGTCAGTTAAGAAATAACCTGAGTTTTTTTTTCTTTTGTATTGTCGTGTTTTTACTGTCAAAAATAGAAACATTAAGATTACCATTAACATCATTGTTTATTTATATATTCAGCCATATTTGGCTAATATTACTTAAGAATAAGGTTCATATATTATACATATTGTTCATTTATCTGGTGTATTTAGAGTAGACTAATTTAATAAAGTAAGCAACTTAATAAAGCATTTCTTTAATCATAGTGATATTTTAAACGTAGCTTCGATTAAAAAAAAACATAATCAATAAGTCGCAAATTAGGCAGGCTTAGCAAAAAAAAATTGTCGGAAATTCATCCTCGGAAGTCCTTTCCTACTTTGTAGCCCGTAAACAGGAATGTTGCGGGGTGGAAGCATACCCCTGCGGTTCTGTCAAAGGCTTTAGAAAAAGTTCCTTTTCAAGAAGGTAGGCGTAATTGCGAACCGAGCCGCGGAAAAAACCCACAAAAAGTTGGCAGGATTTTAAGAGAAAAAGACAAGACTCCATTTATGGCAACTTAGCCTTTAAGAGCTATACATTTTCCAAAATGCTTCCATTCAGTTTGTGCAGCCCAAAGAAATCTTGTTTCTTTGAAAAGTGTCTGCAGAATGGAACATTGTTTCACAACGTGGAACAAGCCTCACAAAGTGGCCACTTTTTTTTTATCAAAACGGGGATCACGAATTTATCATCCACCGAGGTAGCAGCATCCCTGCGGAAGCCACGTTCGAAAAATTAAAATGAGCGACGTAGTGGTGTTCATTTTATTTTGTTTATGTCTTAATTTTAATTACATAATTTTAAATAAACATTTATAATGTTAATTATTGTCATTTTTAAATAATTGAAAACCGTATTGATTAGAAAAACAAAACACTTCTAAGAGGTGAATAATATAACGATCATATTGTCCGTAGTTTAATGAAGGAGTGGCAAATTAATTTCCCACACCTCCAATTATCATCGAGCAGGTTGAGTAGGGTCTTGTAAGCCGTGTGAGGAGTTGGTACAGGCGCAGAGCAGCCCGTTATCCGGTGTCAGCGGATACGCCGAGACCGGGCTCTCATAACGCGTACATGCGTCTAATCATAAGACGTTTGATGTGTTTTGTTGGGATCCGTGAATTTGTAATGTACTCTTGACGTTGAATTAAGGTTCGGGCGTGATCCTGTGAATATTAAGTCCCGTACGTACGTACGAAGTACTGACTACTTAGATCATATTTTTCGTACTTACCTTACGTATGCAGCATTAATTTCTGATTACAATAACATATGTGTCGTGAGTACAACTTAAATTAAACTTGGATTAAGTCGAATATTATTTTAAGCTAAATAAAAATAAAAACTACCCATAAAAACAACCCCCGTAAATGGGTAAAGTTTTCGTTAGATTAGGTACTTTTTAAAAACTCATAATTTATTTTATCATAAATACGTCCCTTGAGAAGGTACATAATGAAATTTTCATTATTATGTGCCTATACTAAAAATTAAATAATATCAAACTGTCTGTCGCGATAACTTTACTTATGATTTGGCCGCATACCTACTTTAACACGCGAACTAAGGAATGGTTTGCTGCATGTGGTCTGTGCCTGCAAGCGACCACGCTTTGAAATAATACTTTAATTCAGACTTTGATATACATACTGTAATAGTATCCCAAAAGTATTGAACGTATAAGTAATTTAACGGCCTGCTTAACCGAAAAAAAAAGGCAAAGAATTTTATTTGCTATTCATTTATGTTGGCCGAAAGTTTCCTCTCACAAAAACTACGGCATCCATTCAGGAAGCTATCAACGGCGGTCTGACTTTTTGCTCTATTAAAAGTACGTATTAGACGCGGACGTGAAAGCTTCGTTCCCAACCAGACGCTTTCGCGTATACTTGACTTCGATGTTTTGTCTTTTGTCCAATGTTTTATCTCACACACAATATGAGACTGGGGAGATGTTCATCTGCAAAATAGAGATACATTGGTCGTTAGATAACGATGGTAAGTATGAGTCCTTATTCGAAATAAACTACTTTCTGCGAAGACATGGGAAAATGTGAAAAGGAATTTTTGAGAGCAATATAAAGAGCTTTTAGCTGGAGTGCTCAATATTTCACAATGAACGCGTGAATGCGGCATTCAAAGGCACTCGGCATTTGCTCCTGTTTAAGGCATCTACCTATCTATTGCTTGCAATAGGATCAAAACATAAAAAAATGCACAGTAACGTAGTTAATATTCGTTATCCAAATTATTTTCGGCACAACATAATTTAAGCAACTCTATGTTACCTTCCAAAATAACTTAATGCAAAACTACTCGTAAATGGTTTTATTAGAAGGTTGGCGAACATTACAAGACAATATTTATGTTGCCATTATAAAACAAAAATATTGGCTTCACATTTCCAATTCCCTTTTAGTCCAGTCATTATATACATTTGAAAACAACGATCAACAATGAAGGGAAAATGCTAATGACCTAAATTGTAGAGCATAAAAAAAGCAACAAAAAATATATCATCAAAATTTTCGTATCATGACGGAGAGCCGAGTTATCGCAAAAAAATAAAAATTTACCCCTTTTTCAAGATGGCGGCGAAAGCTCATTGGAAAACTTGGTCGACAATTTGAAGTTAAGCTTTTCTGACCCCCCTCCCCCCAACACAATATCCAAAAATCAGCTTTTTATGTTCATTTTGATTTCTTTGCCTTTTTTTTCGGATATAATGACTATTTCGTAACTTGTGTTTTTCTTGTTTTCTATAAAATGGCGGCGTCTCGTGCTCTGATTAATTTCGTTTATCTATTCCAATTAAAGATTATTTTCATATAAACATAACATTTGTTGTGTGAACTTAAATATTAGAATCACTTAATAATTTTACACTAATAAACCCCTACGAATGCCTGATATTAAATTAAATTAAATTAAATTAAAGGTCGATCTGTTTTAATCTATATAAATAAAATCGGAGTGTCTGTCTGTGATTTGCGAAAAACTGCCTCAAACTAAGCTTAGAGAGTCATTCGCATGCTGTTAAAACGTAAATAACTTTTTTTAGAATTTTTGTCTGTCTGTCTGTCTGTCTGTCTGTCTGTCTGTCTGTCTGTCTGTCCGGGGTAATCTCAGAAACGGCTGAAGCGATTTCGATGAAACTTTGCAGACATGAAGAGGGGGTCGTCAGGAGTAACATAGGCTACTTTTTGTTTATGTAAATTACGGTACATACACCAAAATAACATTTTTTACAATTTTTGTCTTTCTGTCTGTTTGTTCCGGCTAATCTCTGAAATAGCTAGACCGATTTTCACGGGACTTTTATTGGCAGGTAGCTGATGTAATAAGGAGTAACTTAGGCTACGTTTATTTTAGAAAAAATACACCCCGGACGAAGCCGGGAGCGGGCCGCTAAATGTATTGCTAAGCGCAAAACTCGAGAACGGGTGGACCGATTTTAATTCTGTCTTGACTCATGGACAGAGGGATAATCAGGGAAGGTTTTTACGTTAAAAAAAATGCACCTCGGGCGAAGCCGGGAGCGGACCGCTAGTTGCAACATAAATGTTAAACCAATATATTTAAGTTTGGTATCATACGATTCACATTTGGCATTTCACACCAACCTGTTCTGATCACTAGGGACCGTTTCTGCCCTCGGTGGTTCGGTCTCACTAAACGGTCTTTAGTGAGACTTGTGGATAAACTATTACATAAAAAGTTTTGGTTTTTGCGGACAGCGCTCGCATTGAAAAACCGTTGTAAAATATAGAATACTAGTGGCCCGCTCCTGGCTTCGCACGGGTGCAATTTTTTACTCAATCCAGTTGATAAAATTACCTTACATCGCCATCTGTTAGAATCTTTTGGAACTCACAGATAAATAATTGCTGGATTGAATAGGTATCAACAGATGGCGCTATGTTAATAATATTATATAATTTGCAAAAAAATAATAAACAAAATGAGACATAAACTATCCTATCTTTTAAGTTGGACCAAATTACATATAGTTACGAAATTTTATCAAAATCGGTTCAGTAGATTGGGAGTTCATCGCGGACAAACATGTGACACGTAATTTTTTTACGGATTTGTTGCATTGTAAGTTAATATTTGCACCGATAAGCAGTAAACTTATAATTTTGAAGTAGGCGCTCCAACATAACTATGAATATCTACTTAAATAATTTTGTCGCGCCGGGGAACAGTCTTGCGTCGAATACGTAATGCAATATTCTTATTCATGAGATATTTATCGAAGCGACACGCGACATGTCGCGTCGGTGATGGCGGCTTCTTTACAATTACATTAAGGTCTTCCATCACAAATTTCATGTTATCAATTAAAGTTGATTGATAACTGGACGTGGTTAATTTTAAGAAAGTTCGTAACCGAATCTTTCTTAAATGAACTATATTACCACCAGATCGTTGTAGATCAATGAGATAATGGAGCTTAAGAAAGCTTTTATTGCGTCTTATTTCGAGCCTTTAAAGTACCAGGCTATTATGGACACAAAAAGGTAAGTAATGTCGACATGGTGAGTTACTTTGACGTATGTGAGTATAAGTAGGTTTTCCGTGTTCCCCGCTCTGTGAGGGACGAAATGAGCACTCCAGAGTCTCACATGGGGGTGTAGTTCTGAGATTTTTTTTTTGTGTTTTCTATGTGTGTCATCTCAACAACAATACTTGAGTTCCTATGACAAGGGTTACACAGTCAATAAATATCGCGATATTCATGATCCCGTCAGTAAATATTGACGTCTAAACGCGATAAGCAAGAATATTGACAGTCTGGATTTTTTGTGATCCATCAATACTCGTCAATATATTGATCGTTTGAGCACTCGTTATAATATATTTAAAAGTGCCGTTACAATTGCAATGTATTAATTAATTGTAATTAATTACCGTGAATTTTCATGCTTACTTCTTAGCGGCAACTTGAAAGCCGTGAACTCAGACCCCGCGACTGTTAATGCGAAGGGTCAGAGTTAACTTTGACTCCTTTCGATCCCCATACGAGTTTGTACAAATTGCAGTAACCTCTTATTTTTATTCACAGTGAATTGCTTTCCTTTTTTACAGTTGTGTGCCTCGCGGTTTCATACATCGTTTAATCAATACTAATAATAAATCTGTAAGTGTAGGTATTGTATGTATGTATGTTCCTCCATAACTCTGAAACGAATTAACTGATTTTCACGAAACTTGGTAGATAAACATTTGAACGTACGGGACACAGGATAGGCTACTTAATATTTTTCAACGCGGACGAAGTCGTGGGCACCAGCTAGTTTAAAATAAATCGGATTCTCTTTCTCGGTAATGCTCGATTCGTTCGGATATCGGATTCGGATCCGGTATATCGGGTTCGGTTACGGTAACGGATAGATTTTTATTTCGGATATCCGATAGTTTCGGTTACGGTTACGGAGCTCCTGACATCCCTAATTTACACCATTTATAACTTAAGAGTGGCTTGACCGATTTTTAATCATCTTTGACTAGTTGAATTTGTCTCCATCCCAAATAGGAGAATAACTACTATTAACACATCGGAAATATTCACGAAAAAAATATGCAGAAAATTCACTTTTTACATTTTGATGATGAACTGCTTTTTTGATGATATCTGGAAAACTGGAGGAGAAATATTTTTCTCTATACATAAAAACTACAAAAATTTCCCACTTTATATATTTGGCAGCTATGTATGTATAATTGTGATTTTATTAATTCTTTAAACTGAAATACGCGATCTTTGCTTACAATAGCCTTACAAGAGCTAGGAGACTCATTGGCGACAGTACGTTTTTAAAAACTAAGATGCAGAGCCTGGCACATAGACGCAAAATTGCCAGTCTATGTGTCTTTTATAAGATGTACTTCGGAGAGTGTGCTCAGGAGCTGCATGAACTCATACCGCCTTCCCCTTTCTTCCATCGGACATACAGACATACGGCTAGTTACCATCCTCATCTTGTCGATATCCCTCTATTTCGGACAAAGCGCTTTAAAACATCCTTTATAATGCGCAGTGCGCATTATAAAGGATGTGTATATAGACGCACTGCCAAGGTTTGGAACTCCCTGCCGGCGTCTGTATTTCCGAGCACATATAACCTAAATCTATTCAAAGTTCGAGTGAATAGGCACCTTCTGGGTGAGCTCGCTCCATCATAGGCTTCATCTTCGCTACACACCTGGATGTTGGCCAAGAGCAAACCCATCTCTATTTAAAAATAATAATAATAATAATAACTAAACAACACATTATACAAATTAAACCAACGATTACTGGGAATATAAACAACTTTGTAACTGATGTAGCTGACAATGGTGGACTAACTTGACAACACGGTTAAAACTGCGCCCCACTGTCAAAGGGGAATCACTCCGCCCCTAACCGCAGGGGTCCTTGCAGCATCCCTTATTGCGAAACTATCAGCTACATTATATGTTCTCCTGGTACTTTTATTGCATATTCATTGTGCGTTTTATTTTCGCACACTCCGGCGCGAGACGACCCTTAAACGTCCTCGTGTGGAGCATAGATTATTTTTAAAAGTTTGATACGATCCCACTTGATGGCAGACGACTTCCGTCGTATATTTACCAACTCATTTATCTGTAAGTATATTATTAACTAGCTGTTGCCCGCGACTTCCTCCGCGTTCAAAATGTTAGCCTAAAGCCTTTCTCGATAAATGGACTATCCAACACAAAAACAATTTTTCAATTCGAACCAGCAGTTCTTGTTATTAACGCGTTCAACCAAACAAACGACTCTAGCTTTATAATGTTAGTAAAAGTAAAAGTGATATAGATATAGATACGTGAAGCGAAAACTTTGGATCCCTTTTTAAAAAATTGCGCGGACGCAGGAAATTAAAGTTGATATAGAAAGTTACATTAGAAACAAATTAAATTACTTCTTCTTCTTCTTCTCTTTTAATGTCTTGGCTCCATCAGATCTTCTCCGATGATTTTGCCAGTGTCATTTGTAAAAATAGCAATTTGTAATAGCCTTTTTTTAAATAAAAAAGGCAAAATTGAAATTAAAATCAAAAATAGCAGAACCCGAGACTAGTCAGTCAAGTCAAGTCTATAATTTTTCTTAGTTTTCCAAAACAGGTCCGTCAAGTCAGTCAGGTCCAAATTAAATTAATTAAAATAAACATTATAAACACTAGCGTTGACAAACGTTGAAGTTTGACGCTATACGTATTGTTAGCGTCTGCTATTTATGTCGACTGAAGTTGATTGAAAAGTGCTTTGTGACGTTTCAAAAAAGGTGTTCATTCATGCAGATTCACTCATTTGTTCATTCATTCAATCTCACTCGATGGTAGGAGATGGTAGGATATAAAAAGGGTATCACTCACTCGGTCAGATCAATTGAACGAACGCGTTCGCGAAGAGGTCCATGTCGTATGATAAATAATTAAGTACCCGAAGTAAAGGGTGCTAACAGTATGTAATATGTAGGTACATACACTTTTTTGTTTATGGTCGAAATTCGACCATTGGGCGACCATATATTTAATAAATTTCAAAAACTGCATAGTAAACATTGTAGTAATCAAAGGAAGGATGTTTTAAATTCTCGTTTTCTTAATCTGTACCATAAAATAATCCCTAATAGAAAATAATGCACAGCAACCATGTTGGTGTGATAAAATTTAAATGAAGTTTCAGAAAACTTCTGCTCTTCTCTGCAACCCTAATAGCGACGTGAATTCATAATGCCCCCCGTAGGAATTTGTTTGCTTTTTTAAAAAATGTATGAAATACATTTTTCCCTGCGGACTATATATGATCATTACTTAATTGTTCTTAAGCAATTAGTGTTTTTTTTGTATAGAATCGTACTTTTTACTCCTGAAGTTTGTACTTAATTTATAAAAAATATTTACTTTATTACTTTAAAAAAGGCTTTCATAATATTAATTATACCTTCATTATTAAAATTCATTCATTCCGCAATGTGAGGTTTGTGGATATTTCGTTAAAAAAGGTTTGTGTATTATATAATTTGCAGAATAAAATTGCATCTGTGTAAAGCCGGGGGCGTGGGGTCGATAAAGTAGAATAAACGCATTTCAGCTGGACTCGTGTAGTTTGTACTTGTATTTATAATGAAAATTGTTCATGTCGCCAATTTGCCATTGAGTATTACTTTTCGCATGTTTAACATTGCCCTCGCAAAAAGCTCCCTAGTAACTTTTTAAACAAAAGGTTGAACCCGTGTAATGTTTTGCCTCCAGGAATTTCAACGGTAAAGGACGCAAGGTTTTGTTTGGACTAAATATGTGAAAAGAAAATCTAGGTAAATATTTTATTCTATTTTCCGAATGCACGTGTTATACAAAAAAAAGTGAGTAAGCAGATTGAAAATGTCACTCGTTGAGCGGGGCATGTGATTTCA
This sequence comes from Synanthedon andrenaeformis, assembly GCA_936446665.2. Lineage (NCBI taxonomy): Eukaryota > Metazoa > Arthropoda > Insecta > Lepidoptera > Sesiidae > Synanthedon > Synanthedon andrenaeformis. The sequence goes on from OW387797.2 coordinate 351,171, forward strand.
TCACAATTTAATGCGGGCTATATTCCCCCGCGTCCCCCAAGGCCAGGCCCGTCCACTTGCAGTAATTACACACGGACCACTGTTGATGTAATCGGAAACATTACCACTCGCGTGTTATTTCAACAAAATGGACTCAGATTTTATGTCATTCAAGAGAGTCTGTAAACTGAAATGATGAAACCGTTCTCTGGACGACCAAGGCAATTACGAGAGGACCCGACCGACCATATAACCTACACGTCAGCGATAACGCAATAATAATTTGGTCAATTGCTAAGTTAAGGGAATAAGTGGAGTCGAGTGGCGGGCCTTATTACCGGGTCATAACCGGATCTGTCCGGATATAGGGTTGCCGGCAATAATAACCGGGGGGTACGCAATCAAATTACCGCCACGACGCTCTCTCCCCGTCCCCGCCCCCGTGGTGCCGCGATAACCACATTTATGGACCGTTGCTGTCGATCTTATTAACGAAATGTATCTTGCTTCCTAATGAGTGACACGATACTTGTGAACCAACAAATTTTATTTCAGACTAGCGGTCCGCTCCCGGCTTCGCCCGAGGTGCATTTTTTTTAACGTAAAAACTTTCCCTGATTATCCCTCTGTCCATGAGTGAAGACAGAATTAAAATCGGTCCACCCGTTCTCGAGTTTTGCGCTTAGCAATACATTTAGCGGCCCGCTCCCGGCTTCGTCCGGGCTGTATTTTTTCTAAAATAAACGTAGCCTAAGTTACTCCTTATTACATCAGCTACCTGCCAATAAAAGTCCCGTCAAAATTGGTCTAGCTATTTCAGAGATTAGCCGGAACAAACAGACAGACAGACAAAAATTTTAAAAAATGTTATTTTGGTGTATGTACCGCAATTTACATAAACAAAAAGTAGCCTATGTTACTCCTGACGACCCCCTCTTCATGTCTGCAAAGTTTCATCGAAATCGCTTCAGCCGTTTCTGAGATTACCCCGGACAGACAGACAGACAGACAGACAGACAGACAGACAGACAGACAGACAGACAGACAGACAGACAGACAGACAAAATTCTAAAAAAAGTTATTTACGTTTTAACAGCATGCGAATGACTCTCTAAGCTTAGTTTGAGGCAGTTTTTCGCAAATCACAGACAGACACTCTGATTTTATTTATATAGATGACGCTTGGAGAACCCTCTGGAAACTAAAGGAAGGGCGAAGAATGGAAGCAAACAAACGCAAATTCTAGAACACCTTTTTTAACACGTGTACATAGACTTTTCGAGTTTAATGAGAATGATGCTTATGCATTAAGATAGCCTCACTCTACTTCCTTCGAAATAAATATAACAAATCACCCATCAGGTTCTGAAATTTCAAAAAATCTTATTAAATTATCTGAAAAAGTGAAGAAAGTTTTCATATATGCGAGAATTTTCTAGAAACTTCTGAAATTTTCGAGAAACTTCTAGAATTTTCTAAAAACTTCTAGAATTTTCTATAAAATTTACATAAACAAAAAGTAGCCTATGTTACTCCTGACGACCCCCTCTTCATGTCTGCAAAGTTTCATCGAAATCGCTTCAGCCGTTTCTGAGATTACCCCGAACAGACAGACAGACAGACAAACAATTCTAAAAAAAGTTATTTACGTTTTAACAGTATGCGAATGACTCAAAGCTTAGTTTGAGGCAGTTTTTCGCAAATCACAGACAGACACTCTGATTTTATTTATATAGATTAATAGAAACGGATTTTTTTTCGCTAACATTCTAGAAAATTCTAGATGTTTATAGAAAATTCTAGAAGTTTTTAGAAAATTCTAGAAGTTTCACGAAAATTTCAGAAATTTCTAGAAAATTCCAGAAGTTTCTAGGAAATTCTCGCATATATGAAAACTTTCTTCACTTTTTCAGATAATTTAATAAGATTTTTTGAAATTTCAGAACCTGATGGGTTATATTTATTTCGAAGGAAGTAGAGTGAGGCTATCTTAATGCATAAGCATCATTCTCATTAAACTCGAAAAGTCTATGTACACGAATGCACCCGGGCGAAGCCGGGAACGAGTCGCTAGTCTAAAATAAACGTAGCCTAAGTTACTCCTTATTACATCAGCTACCTGCCAATAAAAGTCCCGTCAAAATCGGTCTAGCTATTTCAGAGATTAGCCGGAACAAACAGACAGACAGACAAAAATTGTAAAAAAAATTATTTTGGTGTATGTACCGCAATTTACATAAACAAAAAGTAGCCTATGTTACTCCTGACGACCCCCTCTTCATGTCTGCAAAGTTTCATCGAAATCGCTTCAGCCGTTTCTGAGATTACCCCGGACAGACAGACAGACAGACAGACAGACAGACAGACAGACAGACAGACAGACAGACAGACAGACAGACAGACAGACAGACAGACAGACAGACAGACAGACAGACAGACAGACAGACAGACAGACAGACAGACAGACAGACAGACAGACAGACAGACAGACAGACAGACAGACAGACAGACAGACAGACAGACAGACAGACAGACAGACAGACAGACAGACAGACAGACAGACAGACAGACAGACAGACAGACAGACAGACAGACAGACAGACAGACAGACAGACAGACAGACAGACAGACAGACAGACAGACAGACAGACAGACAGACAGACAGACAGACAGACAGACAGACAGACAGACAGACAGACAGACAGACAGACAGACAGACAGACAGACAGACAGACAGACAGACAGACAGACAGACAGACAGACAGACAGACAGACAGACAGACAGACAGACAGACAGACAGACAGACAGACAGACAGACAGACAGACAGACAGACAGACAGACAGACAGACAGACAGACAGACAGACAGACAGACAGACAGACAGACAGACAGACAGACAGACAGACAGACAGACAGACAGACAGACAGACAGACAGACAGACAGACAGACAGACAGACAGACAGACAGACAGACAGACAGACAGACAGACAGACAGACAGACAGACAGACAGACAGACAGACAGACAGACAGACAGACAGACAGACAGACAGACAGACAGACAGACAGACAGACAGACAGACAGACAGACAGACAGACAGACAGACAGACAGACAGACAGACAGACAGACAGACAGACAGACAGACAGACAGACAGACAGACAGACAGACAGACAGACAGACAGACAGACAGACAGACAGACAGACAGACAGACAGACAGACAGACAGACAGACAGACAGACAGACAGACAGACAGACAGACAGACAGACAGACAGACAGACAGACAGACAGACAGACAGACAGACAGACAGACAGACAGACAGACAGACAGACAGACAGACAGACAGACAGACAGACAGACAGACAGACAGACAGACAGACAGACAGACAGACAGACAGACAGACAGACAGACAGACAGACAGACAGACAGACAGACAGACAGACAGACAGACAGACAGACAGACAGACAGACAGACAGACAGACAGACAGACAGACAGACAGACAGACAGACAGACAGACAGACAGACAGACAGACAGACAGACAGACAGACAGACAGACAGACAGACAGACAGACAGACAGACAGACAGACAGACAGACAGACAGACAGACAGACAGACAGACAGACAGACAGACAGACAGACAGACAGACAGACAGACAGACAGACAGACAGACAGACAGACAGACAGACAGACAGACAGACAGACAGACAGACAGACAGACAGACAGACAGACAGACAGACAGACAGACAGACAGACAGACAGACAGACAGACAGACAGACAGACAGACAGACAGACAGACAGACAGACAGACAGACAGACAGACAGACAGACAGACAGACAGACAGACAGACAGACAGACAGACAGACAGACAGACAGACAGACAGACAGACAGACAGACAGACAGACAGACAGACAGACAGACAGACAGACAGACAGACAGACAGACAGACAGACAGACAGACAGACAGACAGACAGACAGACAGACAGACAGACAGACAGACAGACAGACAGACAGACAGACAGACAGACAGACAGACAGACAGACAGACAGACAGACAGACAGACAGACAGACAGACAGACAGACAGACAGACAGACAGACAGACAGACAGACAGACAGACAGACAGACAGACAGACAGACAGACAGACAGACAGACAGACAGACAGACAGACAGACAGACAGACAGACAGACAGACAGACAGACAGACAGACAGACAGACAGACAGACAGACAGACAGACAGACAGACAGACAGACAGACAGACAGACAGACAGACAGACAGACAGACAGACAGACAGACAGACAGACAGACAGACAGACAGACAGACAGACAGACAGACAGACAGACAGACAGACAGACAGACAGACAGACAGACAGACAGACAGACAGACAGACAGACAGACAGACAGACAGACAGACAGACAGACAGACAGACAGACAGACAGACAGACAGACAGACAGACAGACAGACAGACAGACAGACAGACAGACAGACAGACAGACAGACAGACAGACAGACAGACAGACAGACAGACAGACAGACAGACAGACAGACAGACAGACAGACAGACAGACAGACAGACAGACAGACAGACAGACAGACAGACAGACAGACAGACAGACAGACAGACAGACAGACAGACAGACAGACAGACAGACAGACAGACAGACAGACAGACAGACAGACAGACAGACAGACAGACAGACAGACAGACAGACAGACAGACAGACAGACAGACAGACAGACAGACAGACAGACAGACAGACAGACAGACAGACAGACAGACAGACAGACAGACAGACAGACAGACAGACAGACAGACAGACAGACAGACAGACAGACAGACAGACAGACAGACAGACAGACAGACAGACAGACAGACAGACAGACAGACAGACAGACAGACAGACAGACAGACAGACAGACAGACAGACAGACAGACAGACAGACAGACAGACAGACAGACAGACAGACAGACAGACAGACAGACAGACAGACAGACAGACAGACAGACAGACAGACAGACAGACAGACAGACAGACAGACAGACAGACAGACAGACAGACAGACAGACAGACAGACAGACAGACAGACAGACAGACAGACAGACAGACAGACAGACAGACAGACAGACAGACAGACAGACAGACAGACAGACAGACAGACAGACAGACAGACAGACAGACAGACAGACAGACAGACAGACAGACAGACAGACAGACAGACAGACAGACAGACAGACAGACAGACAGACAGACAGACAGACAGACAGACAGACAGACAGACAGACAGACAGACAGACAGACAGACAGACAGACAGACAGACAGACAGACAGACAGACAGACAGACAGACAGACAGACAGACAGACAGACAGACAGACAGACAGACAGACAGACAGACAGACAGACAGACAGACAGACAGACAGACAGACAGACAGACAGACAGACAGACAGACAGACAGACAGACAGACAGACAGACAGACAGACAGACAGACAGACAGACAGACAGACAGACAGACAGACAGACAGACAGACAGACAGACAGACAGACAGACAGACAGACAGACAGACAGACAGACAGACAGACAGACAGACAGACAGACAGACAGACAGACAGACAGACAGACAGACAGACAGACAGACAGACAGACAGACAGACAGACAGACAGACAGACAGACAGACAGACAGACAGACAGACAGACAGACAGACAGACAGACAGACAGACAGACAGACAGACAGACAGACAGACAGACAGACAGACAGACAGACAGACAGACAGACAGACAGACAGACAGACAGACAGACAGACAGACAGACAGACAGACAGACAGACAGACAGACAGACAGACAGACAGACAGACAGACAGACAGACAGACAGACAGACAGACAGACAGACAGACAGACAGACAGACAGACAGACAGACAGACAGACAGACAGACAGACAGACAGACAGACAGACAGACAGACAGACAGACAGACAGACAGACAGACAGACAGACAGACAGACAGACAGACAGACAGACAGACAGACAGACAGACAGACAGACAGACAGACAGACAGACAGACAGACAGACAGACAGACAGACAGACAGACAGACAGACAGACAGACAGACAGACAGACAGACAGACAGACAGACAGACAGACAGACAGACAGACAGACAGACAGACAGACAGACAGACAGACAGACAGACAGACAGACAGACAGACAGACAGACAGACAGACAGACAGACAGACAGACAGACAGACAGACAGACAGACAGACAGACAGACAGACAGACAGACAGACAGACAGACAGACAGACAGACAGACAGACAGACAGACAGACAGACAGACAGACAGACAGACAGACAGACAGACAGACAGACAGACAGACAGACAGACAGACAGACAGACAGACAGACAGACAGACAGACAGACAGACAGACAGACAGACAGACAGACAGACAGACAGACAGACAGACAGACAGACAGACAGACAGACAGACAGACAGACAGACAGACAGACAGACAGACAGACAGACAGACAGACAGACAGACAGACAGACAGACAGACAGACAGACAGACAGACAGACAGACAGACAGACAGACAGACAGACAGACAGACAGACAGACAGACAGACAGACAGACAGACAGACAGACAGACAGACAGACAGACAGACAGACAGACAGACAGACAGACAGACAGACAGACAGACAGACAGACAGACAGACAGACAGACAGACAGACAGACAGACAGACAGACAGACAGACAGACAGACAGACAGACAGACAGACAGACAGACAGACAGACAGACAGACAGACAGACAGACAGACAGACAGACAGACAGACAGACAGACAGACAGACAGACAGACAGACAGACAGACAGACAGACAGACAGACAGACAGACAGACAGACAGACAGACAGACAGACAGACAGACAGACAGACAGACAGACAGACAGACAGACAGACAGACAGACAGACAGACAGACAGACAGACAGACAGACAGACAGACAGACAGACAGACAGACAGACAGACAGACAGACAGACAGACAGACAGACAGACAGACAGACAGACAGACAGACAGACAGACAGACAGACAGACAGACAGACAGACAGACAGACAGACAGACAGACAGACAGACAGACAGACAGACAGACAGACAGACAGACAGACAGACAGACAGACAGACAGACAGACAGACAGACAGACAGACAGACAGACAGACAGACAGACAGACAGACAGACAGACAGACAGACAGACAGACAGACAGACAGACAGACAGACAGACAGACAGACAGACAGACAGACAGACAGACAGACAGACAGACAGACAGACAGACAGACAGACAGACAGACAGACAGACAGACAGACAGACAGACAGACAGACAGACAGACAGACAGACAGACAGACAGACAGACAGACAGACAGACAGACAGACAGACAGACAGACAGACAGACAGACAGACAGACAGACAGACAGACAGACAGACAGACAGACAGACAGACAGACAGACAGACAGACAGACAGACAGACAGACAGACAGACAGACAGACAGACAGACAGACAGACAGACAGACAGACAGACAGACAGACAGACAGACAGACAGACAGACAGACAGACAGACAGACAGACAGACAGACAGACAGACAGACAGACAGACAGACAGACAGACAGACAGACAGACAGACAGACAGACAGACAGACAGACAGACAGACAGACAGACAGACAGACAGACAGACAGACAGACAGACAGACAGACAGACAGACAGACAGACAGACAGACAGACAGACAGACAGACAGACAGACAGACAGACAGACAGACAGACAGACAGACAGACAGACAGACAGACAGACAGACAGACAGACAGACAGACAGACAGACAGACAGACAGACAGACAGACAGACAGACAGACAGACAGACAGACAGACAGACAGACAGACAGACAGACAGACAGACAGACAGACAGACAGACAGACAGACAGACAGACAGACAGACAGACAGACAGACAGACAGACAGACAGACAGACAGACAGACAGACAGACAGACAGACAGACAGACAGACAGACAGACAGACAGACAGACAGACAGACAGACAGACAGACAGACAGACAGACAGACAGACAGACAGACAGACAGACAGACAGACAGACAGACAGACAGACAGACAGACAGACAGACAGACAGACAGACAGACAGACAGACAGACAGACAGACAGACAGACAGACAGACAGACAGACAGACAGACAGACAGACAGACAGACAGACAGACAGACAGACAGACAGACAGACAGACAGACAGACAGACAGACAGACAGACAGACAGACAGACAGACAGACAGACAGACAGACAGACAGACAGACAAAAATTCTAAAAAAAGTTATTTACGTTTTAACAGCATGCGAATGACTCTCTAAGCTTAGTTTGAGGCAGTTTTTCGCAAATCACAGACAGACACTCCGATTTTATTTATATAGAAAATCTTGCCATAGAAGGGACAGCTGTTATTGAAAGGCATACTGAACCAATTTTTAAATTTAATCTCTAGGAACGAAAGAGGGAGGTAATAATTTGAACAGGAATAGTAACACATTGTGACACAAGAGCAGAAAATAGGGCGCGACGTTTTTCAATTCATTTACGGGTAAATAGAATAGCTGTGCATTCTATTTACCCGTATTCTATTCAGCATTTTCCGACAGATTCATGTTTTCTTTCCGCCTGTGAAATTTATATAGTGAAACCCAACATATTACGAATATATCTAGGAAAGATTGATTTATATTTACGGGTAGTTTTTATTATCAGATGGTGTGAATTCCATTATTATTTATATACATAGATAATTTTATTGCAAACCCTAAGCCCACATTTATGTAATTCGGACGTTAATTAATTATGTATATTAGTATCATTAACCACCCTACAGTAAAAGTTGCCCACACCCTCCTTTGGTTTAGTTGTCATCTCGCACGGTGTACATTTTAAAGGGCAAAACTAATTCCCCCACACTCATATTCTCCTGGTAACATGATATAAAACCAAACTTGATTTCGATGATGAGTCTAAAAAGTCCTGTCCAAAATGGATTTTAACGTACCTACATGGGATAAATGGGGCTAATAGATTCACCGATTGTGCAAATTGAATGTCTACCGGCATAGAGAAAAATAGTACTTTGTACTATTTTCTCTATGCTACCGGACATGTTCATTGTGTCGCCACAATGTTCTTAGATGTAGCCAATATTTTAGTCGGTCCCACAAAAGCAACGAGAAGAGCAAAAGAAGACCTATTTGTGCCTAGTCAATTGTGTCGACTCGTCGGCCGAATTACGCCGCTATAATGGCCGGCGAATATATGGTTCCTTTATTTTATGTATTTGCATTTATTAGCCCTGCAACATCATAAATTGTAATGTCAATTGTTTTATTATTTCTATCTATACAAATGCTAAATAACATTTTAAATTATAGATGTTTTTTAATTACTGTTTACTTAACGAAATGATTTCTTGTTACAGTTGGTTGGTGGCGAGTTCGACATGGAGCTAAACTTCGTCATCCAAGATGCTCAGAATATCCAACACATGTTGGAGCTCCTTGACCACTGTCCGCCTAGTCTCCAGGTAAGCGAACTTGTCTCCACTTTTATCGGAAACTTTTACTATTGATCTTATACTCTCCTGGTTATTAACTAGATCAAATCAACCCTTTAATGCATTCATGTTCTAAACTCTTAAAAGTTCTAACGAACTCGTCAAGAGTTGCGCTCTGAATTTTAAATATAGTTGAGTTTTTATTTTGTGTAGTGTTCGCCCGCGACTTCGTCCGCGTTCGCGTCTCTCGGAACAGTACTTTTATCTAAATGAGAGGTAACTTATGCCCAACCTGTGCCATGCCACTGACAACGTGTTTCCATAATTTGTTTCTCCATAACTAATTCATAACTATTCTCAATTTCAACTATTGTTAAGACGTTATACCGAACAACTAGGTTTGTGAGTAAGGTTTAACAAAAAAACATACAAATCGGATTTTGAACTAATTTTATATTCTCCTGGTTCTTAACCAGAACAAATCACGGTTCAGTGCATTTCGGTTTCAAAAAACTGTTAAAAAATTCAATACATTTTTTATGCCACTTAGTTTGGAAGTATGAACAATGCAACTAACAAAGCACTATAATGTGACCTGTAGTGTCGCTAACTTGATATAGGTATAGTAAAGGTATGTGCCAGGTTGTATTGACCTTACGTTGCACGTGGGTCGAGTTGGTGTACCAGATTCATTAAAGCGGTGCACGTGACGTGTGCCGGTGCCGACAATGTGAGGAAATTAACTTGCATTATTAAATTGACTCTCGTGTCACAATTTCCGCAATGGCCGATGTACACACTATTATTAAATGAGTTTAATTTATCACTTGCGCACTATTACTATTACGTGCTAAACTGCTATATACAGTTTAAAAATGCAATATTTTTATTATACTATATTTTTATTATTTCGAAAACGAAAAGAAACAGCGAGTTCCAAGGTTCCAAGTGCTATTGTAGCGAGATACGGAGATACGCATACTCGCATACCTCAAGGGGCGAACGGTCTGCGATCGGCGAGTCATCGTTCCCTTAGCGTAGCTTAACGAAGTTCAATCTCCTCCGTAGATATGCTATCCTGGTAACTGCCAAGATTTCATTTCAAAGGGTTAAATGCATTTCTTTTCATTTTCGAGTTAAGACGCTTATTTAAAAGCTTTTAAAATATTTTCATTATTTCCTCTAATAGAGATTTCATCATCTATATTGGACACTGCTACACAAGACCTTTTCTCAACAGTCTGAATATAAAAATTACAATCGGTTTATAGAGGATTCTCAACGAATTAAAATTGTCCATTTAGAGCAGTGATATGTTAATTTAGCAGTGGCTATCTTGCAACATGTGAGTCAAGGAACAATGGTTCCTTTTATTTCATTGGGATCTCAACTACAATAACTCGTACAAAGAGACAATTTTTGCATTGGTTTCCATAGTGTAGTAGCATAGAGAAAATAGTACTTTAACCAGTAGTAGTAGTTATCACGTGTGCTTCACATCACACGTACAAGGCCCCCGGTTCGATCCCGGGCGGAAACAAGTCTCCGGGCGCTTGTTCTTTTTTTTTTCATAGATAAAATTTTAGTTAGTTTGTTTAATTTAAGAAACCAACTACCTATCATAATTAAAAAAAATATCTCAAAATACATTTAAATCAACCACTTAAAGGTCTTACTCGCGGAAAGACTGGAGTAATACTTGCTGTATTAAGTTAGAAAACTTACGCTAACGTAAAAATATTACCATTAGATATTTTGCTTATTGTTCCTTGTTTTATACGATTGAGAATATGTAACTTAACCAAGTGAGTCACCAAATCGTTTGAATGTTCGCCTTAATCTGCATCTCGGATTAATTTGGACGTATTTAAACAACTTAAGTTACTACTCCACACAATAGACATTAAGTTGGTCTAACTCCGACACCGATCGTAATACCTTAATATATCTCCTTTCTCTTGTACGGGTACGCAATTGTAACTTAAGATACGAAACAGATTTTCAACTTGTGCTTTCACACACACAATATAAGAATGTGTATTCAAAATTTGTTCTTTCCCAGTTTTTATTTGAGTTTACTCCTTAAGAACCAATTTGCATATATCATATAAGCCCGTCGTACGAAAATTTATGGAGTAAAATCAAAATTGTCCCACGAATGCGTTATGTTACGTTCTATTTTTTTGAATATTTTAGAAAATTTCTTTCGGCATGTTGGATTTGTGAAAATTTAAATATAATCGTTCGTTATTTAAATAAATACAGTCGTGTGTCGGAGCTGACACACACAAATTTTTATTTTAGTTCAAGGTTTAGCGGAGAGTACTTGTACGGTATTAACAAACAAGACCTAGGGAATACTTAGCTATGCTAGTTAGTTACAGACTAAAAAGTACCAAATTATCGGCTAACCTCACTTAGGTGTTAGTTTGATGTTTTGATTTTATCTGCCAAGTTTTACAAGAAATAAGTGAATTAGAGAGGGGTTGGGAATGAACTAAAAATACGCAACAATCTGACACAGGTGAAACAAAATTCGTTCGACTCGATTTGACCGTAACGGAAGAAGAGTTCAGAAAAAGAGATTGTGAGTTCTTTTTACGTTGCAATAGAGAATGCGTTGCAAATACTTGGTAATATCGTTGATTGGCTTGGGCTTGATTTGATATGACTAAACTATTGATATTCATTGAATCTGGCTTACAATTCACACATCAATTCTAACGAATTTACCCGATGAATGCCGTCCGTCCGACCTTTTATTACTCAATCCTCTATTTCCGAACGAAATGTTTGAAACTTTTCATCACAATTTACCCAATTGATAAGAAAATAATAAGGCGTTATACCGAAAGCTGTTTACTTGTTTGTACCTAGTTCGAAATGATTGTTTACCGAGAGTGAGTTCAGCGTTCTCGGCTGGCGTTTGCTAGTGACGGATGCCACGTCACCCGACGGATTCTGCCGACTCATCTTATGAGACATTTTCTTTCGAAACATATTACACTCTCCACAGGGAAGCTGTCATCGAAAGGCTACCCTCTGCTTTAATGTGCTCTTTCACTCAACAACTCAGCCGTTTTTATGAGATTTAAAGTACAATTATAGATAATACTTGGATAATACATGTAATTTGTTACTACTGAGGTTACTTGTATATAAGATAATGGTCCAAGCTGCTTGCAAAGCCACCCATACCCGCATTGATATTTTTTTTTCGTGTTTTATAATGCCTGTTTTAATTGAAAATCTAAAGGTGCGCTCGGACGTCACTCACTGAATCCTAAAGGATTTTATTAGTAAAAGTTTATGAGTTCATAAATGAATTAATTAGTAGTTAGTTGTTTGGTGTGAGTTTTGGTGTGTTCATCACGTGATCGCTCGGTTCGTACTTTGTTCAGCAAGTTGTATCATTACCAGGATACCAGGACAAATAGGAAATGCACGGGTGGGGGTGGTGAGGCGTGTTGCGAGTTTCTTTAGATAAGGAACCAAATACGAAACTTGCACATAATATCTCTTGTATCTTTTGCAAGTGTGAATGAAGTTTGCTGTTTCCGCCACTAAACAACTCGGAACTTGTTAACGATCTGCCGGTTTTGCGTTATACAGGAGTATATGAAATTTTGTTACGGCATCCACCTCCACAGTTCGTTATTATATTTTCATAAATACGGCAGAGTAGTGTAAAATGTGTTCTATTTGCACGTGCAATAACTTTACACTGCTTTAAGTCAGCAATTAGTACAAAAACGTTGAGAAAATGTCATATTGAAAACTGCCTTAATGCAAACATGTTTATTTTATTTTATTAATCTTTGGGGCACAAACAGAAATAAAAACAAAAATATAGTAAAAAAGACATAAAAATTAATACATATTCCACAAGCGTGTCCACAGATAGATATTTAATGACAACACTACTTGTGATAATTTTATTTGGTATCATCATCATCATCATTTCAGCCGCAGGACGTCCACTGCTGGACATAGGCCTCCCCCATAACTCTCCAATAGGACCGGTCAGAAGCAGCCTGGATCCACCGTTGACCCGCGGCCTTAATTAGGTCGTCTGTCCACCTTGTGGGTGGACGTCCTACGCTGCGCTTGCTGGTGCGTGGCCTCCACTCGAGAACCTTCCGGCCCCAGCGGCCGTCGGCTCTCCGTACTATATGCCCTGCCCATTGCCACTTCAACTTACTGATCCGCCGGCTTATGTCGGTATCTTTCGTACGTCTACGGATCTCCTCATTTCTGATTCGTTCTCGCAGTGTAACCCCGAGCATAGCCCTTTCCATAGCTCGTTGAGCGACATTGAGCTTCCTTACGAGGCCCATAGTTAGAGACCACGTTTCAGCGCCATATGTCATCACCGGCAACACACATTGGTCGAAAACCTTTGTCTTGAGACACTGAGGAATTTTGGACGAGAAGATGTCTCGAAGCTTCCCGAACGCTGCCCATCCGAGCTGGATTCGACGATTGACCTCTCTCTCGAAGTTGGCTCTACCTAACTGGACTGTTTGTCCCAAGTATATGTACTCGTCAACAACTTCGAGAGTTGAGTTTCCAACTGTTACTGGGGTAGGCACAACATGGACATTAGACATAACTTTCGTCTTGTCCATATTCATCTTAAGGCCCACCCTTTGAGAAACTCGGTTGAGGTCTTCGAGCATCGTGCCGAGGTCTCTCATCGACCCCGCTAAGATCACAATATCATCGGCAAACCGAAGGTGAGTGATATACTCGCCGTTAACGTTGATGCCAAGTCCTTGCCATTCCAGGAGCTTAAATGCATCTTCCAAAGCGGCAGTGAACAGTTTCGGAGAGATTACATCTCCCTGTCTCACACCTCTACGCAATAGAATGGACTGTGTGCTGTGCTCCTGTACTCGAACCGACATGGTGGCTTTATTGTATAAACACTTCAATACCTCGATATACCGATGATCAATGCGACATCGCTGCAGAGCCTCGAGCACTGCCCATGTTTCGATCGAATCGAAGGCCTTCTCATAGTCCACAAACGCCAGACATAGTGGAAGGTTATACTCTTCGGTTTTCTGTATAACTTGGCGTAACGTGTGGATGTGGTCTATGGTACTATAACCTTTGCGAAAACCGGCTTGTTCGGGAGGCTGGAAGTCATCAAATCTGCGCTCTAGACGATTTGCAATAACCCTTGAATACAGCTTGTAAATATGGCTCAGAAGCGTGATGGGTCTATAATTCTTCAATAGGGTTTTATCACCCTTTTTGAAGAACAGCACCACCACGCCCCTGTTCCATGCTTCTGGCGTTATACCGCCGAGTAGGACGGAATTGAAGAGCCGCTGAAGGACTTTAAGTATCGGTTTTCCACCCGCTTTCAGAAGCTCCGACGTGATTCCGTCATCACCGGGTGCCTTGTTATTCCTCAGCTGTTTCAGAGCCATTGCTATCTCATACAGACTGATGTCCGGGATATCCTCGGTGTAGTGTCGGGTTAATTTGGCTCTAGGGTCTTTAGCCGAACTTTCAACAGATTTCGTAATTGAAGTATACAACTGTCCATAGAACTTCTCGACCTCCTTTAGCATGTCCGCTCTAGATGACGTTACACTGCCGTCTTCTCTTTTCAGCTTCGTTAACTGACTTTTCCCAATAGATTTGTCTCTTGCGAAGACTTTGGAGCCTTTATTTCGCTCGATCGTACTTTTAATACTGTCAGTATTAAAAGCACGAATATCCTGTCGCAAAGACTTCCATATTCGTCTATTGAGCTGGCTATACGTATCTGCGTCATTGGAAGATTGCAGACTCAGGGAGCGTCGTTCAGCCATGAGTTTTAAGGTTTGGTCAGAGAGCTTTTGCGGTCTATTCTGTCGGATAGGTTTGAAAAACTTCGCACCCACCGACTGGACCTGGACAGTGTCTACTAATCTGTTATTAATCTCGTCCACCGAAGCGTCGGTTTCCAGGCAATCGAAACGGTTGGACAACTCGAGTTGGAAGCTCTCGAGATTGTGGAAATGAGCCAGTGTGGGTCGGAGCGTAGACTAAGAGCGTAGCGTAGACTTGGTATAAACATACCTAAATAAAAGTAACATAAACTTTATGTATCTCCTGTAAATATTGTTTTATACAGTATTATTATTACAGTATTTTTTTATGTATTTCCTGTAAATATTGTTACCAGCAAGTACGTATTCGTTTTGTTTTAGGACTACTTATTTTGCAAACGCATACAATAACAAAGTAATATTTTTAGGTTTATTTGGTGACCAAGTATTGCGGTTTTTTTTTTCTGCTGACAAAAACATAGCATGAAGTCAAACTGAATAGTTTAGAATGTTCAGGATGACATAAATAGCACTGTTGTAGTTAAATTGATAAGGTAGTCGGCAGGGGTGTGTTAAATATAATATGTATCGCAATGGGCGCTCGGGGCTTTGACGCTCTTCGGCCCCTGTCGATTTATACAATATAAAGTAATGCCGTTATCGCCGGTCGACGGTCGACATGTGTGTCATATATTTAATAATATCTTCCAACGTTTCTGCTACACTTTCACATAAGAGATTTATTATTTTCCCTACAAGACGTATGTACATACATTTTTTTACTGCCTTCGCTTATTTTCTCTATGATGTTATGAAAAATCGTTTCTCTCGGACCACGCACTCTCACATTCCACATGATAACAAATAAAATATTTTTTCGCTTTGCAACCGAGTAAGAAATTGCTCCTTATTTTTTATTCTCAACGCGAAATCATGTTCTGAATGAAAATTCATGTCCAGAAAACGAGAAAGTCGAAGTGGTTAGAAACAGCCGTAGAGTAATGGTTAAGGAGACGCGTATTTCATTTAAAATTCCACCAACTCCCGTTGGTAGAAGTGAATCGCGGGAATTTCCCACTGAAGTCGTAATTTCGCCGAGATTGTTCCGTTAACGGGAGAAGAATGTAATGCAATTACAGTCGGCCTCGTTACTACTAAAGGAGCTTTTGTTTCGTGCGAAAATTCACTTCCGACGAAGCCGCAGCTTGAAACTTGGAAGAATTCGATTCTCGTTCACTGCACGTCCAGGTACGTGACCGAATGTCTCCTAACCCGCAGAGGTTATTCATCATCCACACGATAGCAATGCCTAGACACATACTTGTTTATATTTACTCGATACTGAGTTTTCAACGAGTAACATGATCGTAATCTTTTAGCGTGTTCAACTAGCTTTGAAAGCGTAATTGTCTTTTTAATGCATTTTAATGAGAAATGGCGACAGTTATGCTTACCATACTTGGTGGTAGTTAGCTACCGTCGTCTATAAACATTTCACCATGGTCGTCTACAAGAGTGTAGATACTGCAACTAAACGTTGCAGTTCCCAGTTATGAAAACGAAAGGCAGTGAGATTCGGGCTAATGCTACAAGTTATCAGGTTACTGCTTAAATTAACTGTGAAGAAAAAAAAAGGGAATTTATATTCTTACTATATAATAAATACTAGCGACCCACTCCCGGCTTCGGAGGGATAAGAACTTTCCTCAGTTTCTATTAGTGAAAACCGCATTAAAATCCATTGCGTAGTTTAAAAGATCTAGCTAGGCGAACATACTACGTTAAGATTAGGTTTGAAGGATGCTATGTGCAAGTGGTATGACGGAAGCGGGGAAGACGCTGGAACCGTTGTACCGGTGCACAAACAATGACCCTCTCATCTAATTTTAGCTGGCTCTCATTTGCATAATGACGTCACTACTAATGAGGACGCAAATGACAAAAAATGTGGCATAGACAAAGGTGGAGTGACGTTACCTCCCCAGCCGTGGCCCTGAGGCGCACGACATCTCCACTCTGTTGCATTAGCATAAATTAAGCCGAATTTAGCCACACTGTTGTGTGAAATTAAAATCAGGGCAACTTCAGCGTGTGTAAATATATTACATTATTTATTTACTAGCTGAACCCAGCCAAGTATTTGCTGCGACATACGCGTTGTGTATGTGGTACTGGACACTGTGTTTGGAAAGTAGATATAAAAAGTGAAGGGGATGATAGCTTAGTTAGACCATTTAGAATGTTTAAAGCCATATTTGCCATAAACAAAGTCTGATTTTTATTAATTCCAATTTTAAGTTAAATTTTGAAAAACCACGAAATTAGATATTTATTGCTAAAATAAATGCAACATTATTGCCCTTTCTTTAAAGGTAATCACACATGCAGATTTTTATTCGAACTGACCAAATCGAGGAAAACATATTGTAATGTTAAAAGGAACTTCTCATTTTTAATGTCATTTTTATTAATAATACTTATTTAATTTTAATGCTCAAACTGCTATCTGGGTCATTTTTTCTCTTCTTTGGTCATAGTTTTTATATTATATAATTGCATTTCCTGCTTCATGACATGAAACAAAGGTTGTATAATTTCTCTCTTCTCTGGTTGTTATTTCCTCATTTATATAAACGAGCCACCTTCCAATAGCCTGTATATTTTTGAAATATAAGTAGCCTAAGTTACTCTATTTAACATTAGCTATCTGCAAATGAGTCCGTCAAAATCGGTGTAGCCGTTTCGGAAATTAGCCGGATCAAACTTACACACAGACAGACAAAAATTTTAAAAATGTTATTTTTTTTAAAAGTAGGTACCGTATCTTTGATGGAAGTTATTTTGATATTACAAACAGACTTTTAAATTTAATTTATATGGTTTAGGTATAATATTTGAATACAGAGACGGCTGGAATGTTTGTTGACAGTGGTTTGTTTGTTTGCAGGCAGAGATATGGTCGGTGTTCATCGCGATCCTGCGCAAGAGCGTCCGCAATCTGCAGGCGTGCACGGACGTTGGTCTCATCCATCACGTGCTGCAGAGGTTGCCTCGCGCCGAGACTGTGGTGGCCGGTACGGGTCATCAATTATCTATTTCAATTTTAGAACAACTAATAAAATAAATCATCTTTAACGTAGTTATGAAATTGATATTAAACTAGCGTAGCGTAGCGACCCGCTCACCTATTGATATTTTTTTCCGTTCCGCTCCCCGATTTACTTTTACAATTAATTTTCGTAAAAAAAAAACCAGGTAGAATTTCACACTACACTTTTCGGTTCCTGTTGTCCTGGTAATTATGGGAACAAAGTTAGAATATGGTAACTTCGCCAACCCACAAAGCAGCAAACTTTAAAATAAAAAACTAAAAAAAAAAATATTATTGAAATTCCTATACAAAGAAATGCTTAATATGCTTTATATGAAACTGTACGCTACAAGGTCCTTAAAGCCTGGTGTGCCTGGGAACTTAAAAATTAACTTGAAACGCGTTCGAGGCTATGCCTATGCTATGCCTATGCTATGTTCCCCTGGTATTCGTGAGAAACACTGTTGTACCCTGAGAGCCGGCATAGAAAGCAGCCGGATGTAACAACGGCTTTCTATGCCGTTACATCCGATAGTTTTAAACTGGATGTAACGGAAAAAATATGAAACGCAGTAGTTTCAATATAGATATTGTTAAGAGCAGGTAAAATTTGTTTGATTGTTGGTCGTTCGTGTAATTTGTAATTTTTGGAAACTATTGAACCGTATCTATAATTTATTTTATCAATAGCCTAGATAAGCTACTATGCTATGTATGATAAAAGTATGTTTATGTTAGTATTACATCATACTGTGATAGTTAACATAAACATTCTTTAGCTCAGGTTAATGTACTGTAATCTCTAGCGACTAAACTTCAAAATGACGTTGGCCAGTATTGTCATTATTGAAAAAAAATTATAAAATTAATAACTGCTTGTTAAAATGCTAAATTAAAATGGCCGCTCGCCGGTCGTCACTTTTTTTTTTTTTTTTTTTTTTTTTTTTTTTTTTTTTTTAAATTATTAAACTGATCAATTCAAATAGTAATTTCATATTGAAAACTGACTTTATATTATATATTAAGTCCGCGTGACTTTATATTTATTATATAAAAACTCGCTGATAATGTCGCTTTCTATAGGTGAAAGAATCTAAAATCGGTCCAGTAGTTTTTAAGTTTATTCATAACAAACAAAAATAAAAATTTAATCTTGTCTCAATTATGTCTATATAATATATTATACTAGCTGTTGCACGCGACTTCAACCGCGTAACATTATAAAATATAGCTTATGTTACTCGCTGATAATATTCAGACGTTTATTATAATTATCTTTATGACGAGACATTTGTATATGGCTGTTTTTATGACTATTTATTATCTATAATATTTATACATACGTATTTGATAACATTCCATTTGACTAATAATTAAAAAATGTTAAAATAACTTTTAATTAACCTCACATGAACGCAAACGTTTTTTGTACTCACTGGACGTTGGTTGTTGCTTGCTGTGTGACACTGTAGTGAAAGTTGTGTATGCATGATAAAATTAAACTTATACGTTCGAAGTGTATTTCTTTTACGATTGGATTGCTGCCGGGGAGCGTAGCTCAGATGGTAGAGCGCTCGCTTAGCATGCGAGAGGTACCGGGATCGATACCCGGCGCCTCCAATACGATTCCTTTTGGATTTCTTAAAGAATTTCAAGTGAAAGGTTTTGCTTGTATTATTTTGTCCTTGTTGAATTGCGTTCAACCTTTTCTTTAGTAGTGATCAATAAATACTCTCAAATTCGTCACAGGGGGCGTAGCTCAGATGGTAGAGCGCTCGCTTAGCATGCGAGAGGTACCGGGATCGATACCCGGCGCCTCCAATACGATTCCTTTTGGATTTCTTAAAGAATTTCAAGTGAAAGGTTTTGCTTGTATTATTTTGTCCTTGTTGAATTGCGTTCAACCTTTTCTTTAGTAGTGATCAATAAATACTCTCAAATTCGTCACAGGGGGCGTAGCTCAGATGGTAGAGCGCTCGCTTAGCATGCGAGAGGTACCGGGATCGATACCCGGCGCCTCCAATATGTTTCTTTTTGGATTTCTTAAAGAATTTCAAGTGAAAGGTTTTGCTTGTATTATTTTGTCCTTGTTAAATTGCGTTCAACCTTTTCTTTAGTAGTGATCAATAAATATTCTCGAGTTTACCACAGGGGGCGTAGCTCAGATGGAAGAGCGCTCGCTTAGCATGCGAGAGGTACCGGGATCGATACCCGGCGCCTCCAATATGTTTCTTTTTGGATTTCTTAAAGAATTTCAAGTGAAAGGTTTTGCTTGTATTATTTTGTCCTTGTTGAATTGCGTTCAACCTTTTCTTTAGTAGTGATCAATAAATACTCTCAAATTCGTCACAGGGGGCGTAGCTCAGATGGTAGAGCGCTCGCTTAGCATGCGAGAGGTACCGGGATCGATACCCGGCGCCTCCAATATGTGTCTTTTTGGATTTCTTATAGTATATTCATTCTAGATTTCAATGTATGGAGATATGGGCAAATTTTATAATTTTGTTTTACTACCGCTATGTTATACCTTAATGTGAGTACATTATAACACACGACTCTCCCGCCCCCCCTGCAATCGGCTTTACCCCTCCCCCCCTTGAAAATAGTCCCGTTTTACTGATTTTCTCAATTATCAGGAAAACTATACAAGCTAGGACAAAATGGTCAAAGACTAAATTATTTATTAATAAATTACCTACAAATAAGTACCACATTCACTTTGATACGACTTATAGTTTTAAAGCTATGACGCGTCAGAGTTGACTGAAAATGTTTAACCAGCAAATAATCACAATTTAAATACTCGCGCGCTAATTGCGTTCGGGAAATGCAACGTTGCCGGTCTTGGCAGAGCGTCGCTTGTGCGTGCCGCTTATTAACCGCCATTCGGCCAGTTCGTTGGTTCATTCTCCGTTGTCAACAGTGTAAAAGTGCATTTTCTTGAACTATAAATACTACATGCTTTAAAGTTACCATAATTACGTGTTCATACATGGAAAACTGTTTCATTTGTGATCTTTATTATACTATAAGTACTACATACCTACTTACTTACAATTTGTTGCCATAATTACGTGTTTTATCATGGAAAATTGTTTTATATGTGATCTCTCTCTAAACCAAGGAGAAACAGTGAATGTGTCAAAAGGAATAACAAATCTCATTAATGTAAGTCTAAAAAGAAAAGATGGAAAACACGCTGGCCTCGAAAATATTCAGACCATTAAAGTACACACGACTTGCAGAAGAGAGTATACTCGAGAATGCAACATCCAGAAGTATCTCGAAAGTACTGAAACTCAGAGTAACTCGAGCGACGCAAAACTGCGATCCAGCAAAAATTTTGATTTAAAAGAAAAATGTCTATTATGCTCGTTAAAATGTGACTTGGTTGCAGAAAAAAAGAAAGATGCCAAATACAAACGAAAATGTCATCAAATTCAATCATTGGCAATGAAGACTACTTTATTGGAAAAGGCGGCTACTAGGAACGATACTTGGGGTCTTGAAGTTATTGCGCGTATCCAAGGCGTGATTTGTTTAGTAGCTGAAGAAGCACGTTATCACGAGAATTGCTTTGCAAAATTTTCTTCTAATGTATCTACGAGAAAAGGTGCTGGACGTCCTAAAAATGAAAATTTGGTTCAAGCATTTCAAGAACTATTTAGTTTTATCGACTCCTCTGACGAATGCCAATTTAGTTTGGATGAGCTCATGATAAAACTTAACGAATATTTACCTGCCGAAACTTCCATTAGTGTGCGAACATTAAAAAGAGAATTGATGGAAAAGTATGACGCTAGTGTAGTATTTGCAAGTCTGCGCAAGAATCTTACAGTAGCGTGTTTTCGCGGAGCTGCTTTAAAGCTAATAAATTGGTACGATAATCGAGCGAGCACAGAAGAAGATGAACGACGAAGAATTGTTAAAACAGCTGCTGCAATAGTACGTGAAGACATAAGAACTATGCCTTATGATAATTCAGTTTATCCAGATCTTTCCAATTTTATGCAAGACGTCAGCAGTATGGTTCCTGAAACTTTGAATGTTTTTTTAAATACCGTTATCGTTGAAGGCAAAAAGACTAAACAAGAAAAACTTGCTCAAACCTGTACATCAATCGCTCACTCTATTATAACTGCAACAAGGCCTCGTTCTTTTTCGTCACCGTTACAGCTAGGTCTTGCCGTTTACTTGTTTCGCAAAGTAGGCTCTAAAAATATAATAGACATCGTTTCAAGTCTGGGCCATTGTTCCAGTTACAGAGAAGTTACACTCTTTGAGTCTTCCGCCGTTCAATCATGGGAACCACTAATAGAGATCGGTTCTTTTTCACAATTTGTTTTCGACAATGCCGATTCTAATATAGCTTCTTTGACCGGCAAAGGAACCTTTCATGCCATGGGTGGAATAAGAACGATTGCACCTAGTGGTGCAATGAAACCACAAACAGTAAAAAAGCTGTCTAAAATTCCAACTTCTAATGAAATTTCTGAAGCTCGAAAAATAAGACAACTGACTTTTCAAAGGTACAACAGAAAAGGACTCGAAGAAATACTTTTACATGACGTGTATTCTGCAGGAGTATTTGAAGAAGTGGCTCAACCATCTAATCAAGACATGGGCTGGATGCTTGGACACTTTTTGGAAATACCTGGAATGTCTTTATGGCAAGGATTCATGGAAAAGTTGACCAACGAAATGCCTTACATTAAATCCATAATTTTACCACTACCATTTGTCAATCAACCGCCAAGTGATTATAGCACTGTGCTCACGGTTTTAACTCATGCAGCAGAAGAAGCTAAAAAAAGCAATCAACAAACTTGTTTCGTGACCTTCGATCATCCTTTATACATGAAAGCAAAAGACGTAGTAGCGATTGATAACAGTGAGCCAGGTGGTACACTTTCAAACGTTGTCGTCAGATTGGGAGGGTTCCACATGCTTATGTCGTTTTTGGGATCCATAGGTACCTTAATGGAAGGCAGTGGCCTCTCTGAGTTATGGGCCACAGTGTACGCAACTGCTTCAATCAAACATATAATGTCAGGTCATGCCTATGCTAGGTAGTGTTGCCCAAAAGTCTTGCAAGTCTTGCAGTCTTGGTCTTGTTCTTGCATTTTTGCAAGACCAAGACCAAGACCAAGACTGCCTAATTGTAGCAAGACCAAGACCAAGACTGACCCTGCAAGACTTAAGCAAGAACAAGACTAAGCCTGCAAGACTCTTGCGTCTTGCAATTTATATCAAACCACTGAGTCCACGAGAGCGGAACCGCGGACTCAGCTAGTTCATTATACATCATAGGTATTGTATTACTATATTTACATCCTGTGAATTACTACGTAAATTATAATAGTATAATTTACGTAAATTTCTAATAGAATTTTGCTCCGCCCCTTTAATTAAACATTTTTTCAATGAATTTATAAACTGAACTGTTATTGGTAACGAATTGTATTATTTGATAACTGAAAAGATAAAATATAACTACTGTGTACTGGAGACAAAATAAATAAAAGGAAGTCATAATCTGGCGACGATACGATAATTGATTTATTTGCTGACAGATCTACCAATTTTTTTTTTAGTACGGAGCTATTATTTAAGGGACAAATCTATTATTTTCACAACAAAGTTTTATTCATAAGACAAACTACGATTTTTTTGATAATACATTTATTATTTTAGATACATATTGACATTCATTTGTTAATTCATACCTGGCGACACATTTATTTAATTGACAATGAAAATATTTCGTGCCGACAGATCTATTAATAGGTATAATATTAATATTATTGATAGGTACAAGTTTATAACAAAATATAAATTTTGATGACGGAAAATATAGTTCAAAAAAAATTTAGGTGCCGTCGATGGAGGAAATAATCTAGGGCCATTGAGAAGCGATACCAAATGCAAACAAAGTTACCGCAAGGACATTTTTTTTTATGCAGGGCTTTAGCGCGGCGATGTCCGGGTTGTCCTTGAATATTATTCTATCTTGTGTCAAATAGATAAAACATAGAAAGAGATAATAGATTGTCAGTTCAAGTAAGGTGAATAAACTTTTGTATCTCAATAATTTGGCTCTACTTTAAATATTAAAATATTTATCCATAAATTATAAAGCCATAGATCTGACATTATAATCTAACCAAAAGAATAGACTAATGCATTTGAAACAAAAAGTAAATAGTAAATACATAAGTAATTACATAAGTACATAATACTTATTTCATATAGATGATTTCATTACATTTAAAAATTTAATATTAAGAAGACATCAAATCAAGAATAGGTAGTAAAAACAACTTTTGACTATTTGATTTTCGCCGCAATTGCGTAGTTGTATTGGTATGTGTAAGCAAATTCAGTTCTTAAAAGTATGAGCACTTAAGTTAATTTTCAACAAAAATACGCGCGGTGAAAATTCCAGTTCAAAGTTATTTTTTACATGCTTGCCTCAGCTTCCTTGTGTAGCTAATGACGCCCTAAATATCTACGGTTTAAAGGGTAAATTCGTTTGCACTGTCATAAAGCGGCAACTTTTGTCGGTTCTCTTTCTAGATTCTACACAAAATTGATTCAACTTTTAACATGTTTATGAATTTATTTAAAAAGAATTTAGCGAGTTATAATCAGTTTTAACATGGTTTTAACCAAATACTATGTAAGTAATATTGGTAGTAGGTTTTAACCAAATCAATTGCATACTTGATTATGTTGTGTTATTTATATAGTTTATTTAGTGCCCGCGACTTTGTCCGCGTAGAAAAATAAAAAGTTTTTTATTAGAAGACCCCTTCGGAACAGTACTTTTTCTGGATGAAAAGTACCTATCCTATGTCTTTTCTTGTAGGTATCCCTGACAACGTTTGTGCGAAATTTCATGATAATCGGTTGAGTAGTTAGGGCGTGAAAAGGTAACAGACAGACAGAGTTACTTTCACATTTATGATATTAAAGTATGGATTACGTTTTGCCCGCGTCTTTGTTTACGTAAAGTACGATTGGTATAGGTAATAATTATACCTATATTAGATTGGCATAATTATTACTTAATGAAAATTTATCTTAATTCAAGTAAACGAACAGCCACCTTCGTGATCATGACGCTCATGTTGTGGACGTGTCCGGTCCGCGTAGATACTGGATAGGTAGGTACTTACCTACCTACTTACATAGGTATCTGATTAAATTATAGACTAACTTCGTCCGCGTCTGCCGTCTGGATGAAGATAAAAATGTATCTTTTCTGTACCTATCTCTTTAAAACAATTATACCTATTTCAATTTTATTTTCATACCTACGAAGTTCATACCTACGCTCTTGTTCATGCTCTTGTTTAATTAACTTTAACTTGTATAACATTGGTAGGTACTTACCTAATTAATTAATGAATTTTAATGCATTTGAAAGACAACGACAGAAATCTTGTAGGTAGGATAGTAGGTACAGAGGGGTGTGGGGTACGAAAACCTTCGTAGTTTTTCAAATTCATTCCTTTATCAAGTCGTTGACTCTTAATAACTTTTGAAACTAAAGCACTAAGACAGCTTACAGACGTATGAAATGAAATTTTGGCATGACTGATAATTGCCCTTGTGCATCATGTTTAGTATGTTAGTGATAAAAATTGTACCTAACCAATAAAATTATACAAACATTATGTATGTAGGTACTTATCAAGTTTATATTACTCCCGATATAAGTATTTATATAGTCTTCTTAGGTTTATATTCTATTCAGCAAAATTTAAAACTCATCGAGTCGAGTATATCAAGGTAGCAACAGTTTTTGCGCCAGTTAATATGATGGCTAAGCTCTTTTACTTTACGCGATATAAACCATTGGTCGGTCGGCGGTGTTTATAATTACATGTTTCATAATCATTGATGTTTATGGGTGGGCCTTTTCCTTAGAAAATAACACTGGCATAACAATCCGCAAAATTACGCGTGTACTTGTTTTCATTTTAAAAAAAGTTTGTAACCGCAGTATTACAATATAATATATTCCGCAGTGGTGTCCGCTTACACGAAGCTAGAACAGGACAAGGGATCCGTGGAGTGGATGCAGATATTTATAACTGTGTCTGTATAATAGTAATGTATGTGCCCGTGTTACTTATAAAAATGAATAAAAGTGGATTATACCAAATATAATATATAAAAATAAATAAATAATTAAAATGAAATACTTACTAAAATTACATCTTCGTTAAATTAACAAGTCAAAGTCAAGTTAAAATAATTTGTTCATTTGAAACATTTATATGTACTTAATTACTCATTAACGTCAAAACAATATAAAATTAAGCTTTTGATAGTTATAAAGGTTTTTATTTTATTTTTTAAAAATAATATTTATATGGAAAATGAAAAAAATGAAAAATGTTTATTGTTTGAAAAATAGTTTTTACAATAACAATGATTGAAGACTCCTTTTAAGCGGAAGCCTGTGCCAGGAGCCTTCGCTCTTCCATAAAAGCTAGTACTAACAATATATATAATATTTAAATAGAGGTGTGTGCGTGCGTGTGTGTGTGTGTGTGTGTGTGTGTGTGTGTGTGTGTGTGTGTGTGTGTGTGTGTGTGTGTGTGTGTGTGTGTGTGTGTGTGTCTGTGTGTGTGTGTGTCTCTGTGTGTGTGTGTGTGTGTGTGTGTGCTTGTGCGGTGCGTGTGTGTTTTTATTGTATTAGTATTAACAGGTCTTCTATTTCGTCGTAGTTTTTAGTTTTAAGCCAATCCGTGATAAGTTTTTTACATTTGGAGTATAGTTTGTCATATATATATATTTCTTTATTAACTTTGTTATACAAAAATGATGACCTAATGTAGTATTGCATTTGGGCAAATTTAGTTTTTACTTTGACCATGGTCTTCAAGGCTTAGTTATTGACGAGTTGGAGGAGTACTTAAGTAAACCAAGAGCCGCCAGCTCGGAAGACATTTTAGAGTGGTGGAGGACGCATGAGACGGAATATCCGATTTTATCTAAGATGGCTCGTGATTTTCTTTCTATACCTGCAACTTCAGTACCTGCTGAGAGATTATTTTCTGAAGCATCGTTAGTAATTAGAAAACATAGAAATAGGTTAAGTGATGAGTCAGCCAGATGGTTACTTTGTATTAATTCTTGGTCAAAAGAATTAATATAAAGTGAACTATTACATCATGTCAAAGCTATTGCTAATTTGTGTTTTGTTTTTTATTTAAATAAATTGTAAATTGCATAAATTATTTTTATTCTACAACTCTTCTATTCCATATAAGGTGAGGGCCTATCACTTCACAAAGTCTTTAAAATACTTATTGTCTAGTTAATTTTATTAATTTGGTTGACCTTTATTTAAGCTCAAAATGTACCTATTGTTACCTTGTCTAAGATGTAAACTAACGTGTTTAATAATGGCAATAGGCTAATAGTCCAATCAAGGCTTTAAATCGAAATTTGAGGTAAGTACAGGAATTTGTGATATGTTCTTCTTTGCAGTATTTAAAAACTTTTTTCAAAAAAAATATTTCTAAACCCCCGAGCAAGGGTTTCAAGATTACTCAAAAATGGTAAGTGCTAGAACAAAAAGTTATTAAGAAAAATTGTAAAGCAGGAAATTTTATATAAAAAAGATTTATAGACTTTTTTCTATTATTAAAAATAACAGAGTTAGGGCGGTTTGAAGTTAAGGGTTGAAATATGGAACTAAAAATCATAGCGAGCTGAAATATTAATTAATTTTCAATATATATTTTTTCGTTTACTTAGAAAAATATAAATTTGTTTCTTTTTTTCAATTGTTAATAAAAAATGACAACAATTTTAATTTTAGTCCAAGAAAATGGCCCTCTAAAACCGAATTTTGAGATAAATACCGGATTTTTTTATGTATGTATTTCTTTGAAAGATCTAAAAACGATTAGTAAGAGTTTTTTTGTAAACAACCCTCAAGAAGGGGTCAAAAAAATTCCTATACTTACAACAAATTTCGATTTAAAGCCTTATTTGATTGGACTATAATAGGTGATTGCAAGACTTGCAAGACTTGCGAGACTCTTGCTGCAAGAACAAGACCAAGACCAAGACTGTGAGCGCAATACCAAGACCAAGACCAAGACCAGGTATATTGACACAAGAACAAGACCAAGACTGGCTAAGTCTCGTCTTGGTCTTGCATTTGGGCAACACTAATGCTAGGGCAGTTAGAGCTCATTGTACGACATTACGAGCTCTTTCGTTTCTCATCCTTGAACAAATGGATGTGGAACAATCTGATAGAGACTACATAGCACAACTTCTTTCTAATGCTCCCAATTATGATTTGCTTCATGACGATGAAATTGTAACAAAACTCAAATCAGCATATATTACCCACATTTGTTCACTTCGAGATATCGGAAAAACCTCCCAGCTATGGTTACAGTACTGTGAGCTTGTTATCATCATTTTGCATTTTATTCAAGCAGAAAGAACAGCGAATTGGGATCTTCATAAAAAATGCGTAAAGGCAATGCTCCCAATATTCCATGCAACTGGTCATTTCCATATGCAAAAGCTTGCCAATTATATCTGCAGGATATGGAATCTTTGAAAGATATAATGAATCCGAAGGAATACAAGCAATTTACAAAGGATGGCTTATTTACTATTCGACGGTCGGAGAAACACTGGTGTGGTACGTGGACTGATATGACCATCGAGCAAACTCTTATGAGAAATATGAAAAGTGTCGGTGGAGTTACCCATGGACGAGGGTTCCAAGAAAGTGTCTTAAATAAATGGATAGTTGGGCTTCCAATTTCTTATTTAATTTGTGATAATGTTGAAAATTATTGCGGGATTCGATCTGCCACCAGTACTCAACATGCAGAACTCAGGGACTCGAGAATTGCACAAGATAAGCAGGATTATGAGAAGTTTATTCAATGGCTAAAAATTCACTCTCCGTTCATACAAACCCAGAATCTTCTATCATTATCAAGTGGAACAGTTGCAGATGACCAAGTCAACTGCTTTGAGGCAAAATCGATTGGAGAAGAAATCCTGCAAAAGACTGTCAAAGATGGAACCAAATTCGGAGACGTCAAGTTAAAGCGCATTCATACCGTCAAAACGATCTCACATTCTAACAAATTAGTTAAAACAACTGGTAATGGAGATATTATAAAAATTGACACAACTCAACTATTCCAACGGATTGTCTGTACCATCCACTCCCCAAACGATTTACGCGACTGTTTTTGTCATGAATTGACGACAGTACCTCTTTCATTGTTTGTAGAAAACGGAGGGATGAGAAAAACAAAAAAATCTGTCTTATACGACATTTTTAATAATGTCCCTGACCCGACTTTGGATAGCGATCGATTTTATGTTTTAGATGGCGGTTGTCTGATCCATAAAGTGATTTGGCCAAAAGAAGGCACTTACGCTGATATTTACATTGGTTATATGAGGTACATTAAAAAATGTTATGGAGAGAAGGTTGTTGTTGTATTCGATGGCTACGGCGAAAACTGTACAAGTACAAAAAGCTCTGAGAGGTTGAGACGAATGCTAAACCGAAAGTGTCCAGAAATCGAATTTAATGAGCACAGTCGTATAACCGAAACGAAGGCAAGTTTTTTGAGCAATATTAAAAACAAAGAAAGATTCATTTTACAGCTTAGTAACCGACTGAACAACGAGAGTATAAGGACATTAACAGCTAATGACGACGCAGATTTGCTCATTGTTCATACTGCAATAGAAGAAGCCGAAAGAAACGAGAATGTCGTAGTGGTTGGGCAAGATATTGATCTGTTGGTCCTTTTATTGGCTCTTACTCCCCTAGACAAGAATATATTCTTGCTGAAAGAGGGTCAAGGAACTGTCAAGAAGAGGATCTACAGCACTCGATGCTTAATTGATGGAAATGTAGTCGAAAATTGCAGAGAATCAATCCTCTTTCTACATGCAATAAGTGGTTGCGATACTACGTCAGCATTCTACGGCAAAGGAAAGGTTCAGTCTATTTCACTTACTAAAAAAATTGACTTACAAGGTACGATAAACATTTTCAATAACCCGGATGCCTCATACGAGCAAGTAGAAGAAGCAGGAGAAAAATATATTCTTGCCTTGTATGGGGCTAAGCCAACAGAAAAAAGTTTGAACGAGTTACGGTACGTCCACTTCAACAAATACGTTGGTCTGACGACCAATACGGTCATATTATCAAAGTTACCACCATCTTCAGCCGCAGCTCGTCAGCATTCAATGCGTACTTTTCATCAAGTTCAATTATGGCGAGGAAACGCATTGAACCCAGAAAACTGGGGCTGGAAAAAGAATAATAACTTTTTATCACCCATATACACTACAAAGTCACCAGCTCCACAGTCGATACTGAAAATAGTATCATGTAGCTGCAAAAAAGGGTGCGGAAAAAGATGTGGATGTGTCAAAGCTGGATTGCGTTGCTCCACCATGTGCATAAATTGTCAGGGCCTTAGTTGCTTTAACAAAACTCGAGAAGCTAATGATGACGAAACTGATTTGTTTTAAATAAATATTACTATATAAACTCATTTTCTTGTAAAAAAGAATAAATATTATTGTCTCTTATATATTTAATGTTTTATTTTTGCTAAGTGCTAATTTTTAGGAAACTTCGACGCACCATACCTCGAAAACTATAACTCGTATCAAAATGAATGTAAGAACTTATTTGTGGGTAATTTAGTAATGAATAATTTAGTCCTTGACTATTTTGTCCTAGCTAGTATCGTTTTTCTGAAAATTCAGGAAACCTGTAAAACGGGACACGTTTCAAGGGGGGAAGGGGTGAAGCCGGTTGTGGGGGGGGCGGGAGAGTTGTGTATTTTAATGTACTCACATATAGACATAACACAGTAGCATTTTAAAAAAATTATAAAATTCGCCGCGAAAAAATCTAGAATGAATATATTATTAAAGAATTTCAAGTGAAAGGTTTTGCTTGTATTATTTTGTCCTTGTTGAATTGCGTTCAACCTTTTCTTTAGTAGTGATCAATAAATACTCTCAAATTCGTCACAGGGGGCGTAGCTCAGATGGTAGAGCGCTCGCTTAGCATGCGAGAGGTACCGGGATCGATACCCGGCGCCTCCAATATGTGTCTTTTTGGATTTCTTAAAGAATTTCAAGTGAAAGGTTTTGCTTGTATTATTTTGTCCTTGTTGAATTGCGTTCAACCTTTTCTTTAGTAGTGATCAATAAATACTCTCAAATTCGTCACAGGGGGCGTAGCTCAGATGGTAGAGCGCTCGCTTAGCATGCGAGAGGTACCGGGATCGATACCCGGCGCCTCCAATATGTGTCTTTTTGGATTTCTTAAAGAATTTCAAGTGAAAGGTTTTACTTGTATTATTTTGTCCTTGTTAAAATGGCGTAGCTTAAGATTGTAGATTGCTCGTTTAGCATGAGACAAATTCTTTTGAGTATTATAAATATTATGTTACATTTTACGCTTTCTATGTACCTACCTAACTTTTCCATCGACGCTCACTTCAATAACAGTTTTATTCAAAATGCATAAACGAGTATGTGTAGATATTTTTTGTGTTTAATTTTCTGTAAAGTGAAGTAGTTTTCACTTATTAAGTCAGTCGCAATAGAAATAATTAACGATCGTCATTCACATAATAATGCGCATTGTCCTATACATAA
The DNA here is from genome assembly GCA_936446665.2 of Synanthedon andrenaeformis. Taxonomy (NCBI): domain Eukaryota; kingdom Metazoa; phylum Arthropoda; class Insecta; order Lepidoptera; family Sesiidae; genus Synanthedon; species Synanthedon andrenaeformis. The sequence goes on from OW387797.2 coordinate 383,387, forward strand.
AAGATTATAGGTCCACATAATTATCGATACAGCGAGGTAAATGATTTTCATGTGAATTGGAAACAAAACTGGCTAATTATTGCGTATAGAGGCAACGCGACACAATACTCCGCTAATGAACAATATGTTTTGTGCGGGAACAATTAGTCGAGCCAAATACAGCGAGCGAATAAGTAGCACCAGACAACGTAGGCTCATCGTCATTTTTGCACAAAAACATTTCTAGTTTACAGGAAGACTTATTTATGTGAATAATCTTTTGCTATTCTAAAAAAAGGACTTGAAGGCGGCCATTAATAGATCCCGGAAACTCTCGCATTCAAAGCGTTCAAATCTACCGTTTACAGGAAGTGTCGATATATTTGTACATTTCTATTAAAAGAATGGCTAAAATTTGGTATTAAACGATAAAATAATGTGATTTTAAGTATTTATTAGAAAATAACTAAATTGTTTTCCCTAAAAACACCGAGATTGAATCCAAGGTAACTAAGCTGAGTAATTTATTGCAAAGACCATAATTTACACTGAACGTAAAAAAGTAAACTTTACTTTTATAACATATTCAGTTATGATTATCATCTATTATGTATTATTTATTTTCAACGTTATATTTAAGCGAAATGTATTTCGTATATCCCCACGTAATAATAGGTCAGAATCAAAGGTGACTTGGTTTTTATTAAACGCGCTCGCCCACGAACAACCCAGACGTATCCCGGGATTACATCTGGATAAGCCGCCCGGATTTCCCCGAGAACAATACGCCACCGCTCTTTGGTGACAAATGGTCTTTGCGCATTGTTGTATGTAGATCCCCTGTCCACTGTAATTGGAGGGAAACGCGGAGTTATTACGAGTGCAGTGTGAAATAAGAGCTTGTTCAAATTTATGGAGTCTCGGTGGCCCTTTGTTGATGCGGGATAATTTACACGAGCCGGGTCATTGCGGGGTAAGGATTTCTTGTCAAATTAATGGACCGCGACATAAGTAATTACTTTACAATGCTTAATTTATTATACATTTGTGGTTATATTTTTCTCTGGGTTATATTTACTAGCGACCCGCCCCCGGCTTTTCACGGATTTGAAATTTTAAAAAATTCTTTCTCAACAAATGCCTAATTTATAAAATAAAGCTACGTTCCAAAATTCAGCTTTCTAGAAGTTTTTGGTGTGCGTTGATAGAGTTAGTCAGAAAAATAATTTTATATATGTATATATTAGTGTTGGTAACCACAATAATATCTTCCTTATTTCTTTTTTGAATGGCATCTTTGAAACAATTGTCATGAGACTTTTCTTATTTCTGGTCGAGCCAATGTTAATTTAATCGAGAAATTAATTAATGAAATGACGTATTAAATTTGTCACGTGTCATTGGCGACATTTTGTGTCACATTAATTTACGCTAACGTAAGAGCTAATGTAATGAGATTAATCAGTTTAACACGAAACACATCGAACGCCGCGTTATTTTAATCCCGTAGGACGCGTTTCGTAAAGTTATCTGCAATTGGATAATTGCGGAAATACCTATATTTCAGCATTTTCATTTTGCCAACTTAAAGTCAACTAGTTCTAAACCATAGTTGGTTACAAGTACTTGTAGAGCGAAATTGTTTCTTTCAAAAAAGGAATTTCTTTAACCAGATGGAGACGATGTTTAGTAAATTAATTATGTAATATAATTTATAGTTTTTAACTTATAGATCTTTCCATACGAGGTGAAATCAATAACTGTGGGAAATGGACTTAAATGTTGGTATGGATGCAGATAGCTTTTAAGAAAAAATATAATGAAAAAGTAATAAAACCCCAGAATACTCATTATTGTAGGATATATTGATACAAAATAATTTTTTTTTTTGTATAATAGAGTGATATAGTTGCAAAGACAGAAACATCCATTATTTATTTTATTTTCAACTTGCAATTTTTGCAAATTTTAACAAAACTATTTATGAAAAAATCGATTTGCCGTTTTTTTGTACAAAAGTGATGTTGCTGCCTATGCAACTATATGACTCAATTATAACAAAAACTTTAAAATAACTTAGAACCGTACGTATAATGCCATAAGTATACCTTCTGCATGTCGTTGTTGCAGATCTCCTAATAGAGATGCTCGGGGTACTGGCCAGCTACAGCGTCACCGTCAAGGAGCTCAAACAGTTGTTCAACGCCATGAAAGCAGTTAACGGGAAATGGGTAATGTTATTAGAATGTGTTTATTCATATTGAAATATACAATGTGTTTCATACACACATTGTTTTGTGCGTTCGTTCTGTTCGAGCAAAAATTTGGAAAATAAATTTTCCTTTGCTTTTCCGACGATTACTCATAGACCCCTAACGTGAAATATATTTAAAGCTCGGATTCAAAAAATGGAGACTTGAAACTACATTTTCTTTTTTAATGAGCTCTGTATAAAGTTTCGAAGTTATAAGCCTGTTGAAAATCACCTAAAAATTTGGATATTTTTTTCCTATATCCCTTAATTTTTGCGACTAGTGTATAAAGTTAATGAAACAACCTTTAATTGTCAATACGCCAATTTATATTAATAATTATAATTATTTTATACAAAAAATACAAAATAGTTTCTTTTCTTTTATCTTAAACCTAGGCACAAATTAGGTGTAGGAGCACTCCTATTAAGTATAAAAATACTTGTATCACAACTTGTACTTGTATATAACAATTTATTCTAAAGTGATAGTTGCTATATTTTTTTGTTAATAATAAAATAAAATATGAAATTTCCCGGTTTTTGTGAGATGTACTGCAACGTCTTAACGTACAAAACATACGCAATATGTTTTAAAATTGCAGCATTGTTGTAAGTCACCCACCAGCTACTAACCGCTGGGAAGCCAATTATGTCCGCTTCACGACCCTACGTCTATGTGAAATAAAAGCTCTCGCACTCGCCGCTAATTGAACATTTGCTTCGTAGGAAAAGCTTTCTGGGCTAAAGTCTAATTACCATTGCGTTGCGCTTCGCCTTACCTCGCTCAGGCGCGCCGAGTGAATAATTAATAAGACTGCACGTGTTTGTCCACGGCGGTAACGGTAAGGCGTAAGCTGTGCGTAAATACATAAAAAAAGAAATCTTATTCCCAACCACTGTTAATTGTTTCAGCCCCGACATTCAGCCAAGCTGCTCAACGTTTTACGCCAGATGCCTCACCGGAATGGCCCGGACGTTTTCTTCAGTTTTCCTGGACGAAAGGGTTCGGTAAGCACGCGATATTGTTTTTCACTCTCACAAACCTACATACAACTTTTTTAATTTCGGTCCCGTTACTCGCTCGCACGCTAAACGAGTGTTTAATGGTTTTGTATAATATAATAGACGTAAAAGTTTCAAAAACATATAATTAGTATTGGAGGCGCCGGGTATCGATCCCGGTACCTCTCGCATGCTAAGCGAGCGCTCTACCATCTGAGCTACGCCCCCTGATAGTAATATGAACGAAATTGTAATTCGTACTCGGATTCAAGTGAAGTTATTGTCGCCCCAGGCACGAAACCAACATTGATCTACATTCACAATGTCAACTACTTACCGGTGCCCTTTCACTCGCAGTACGGCCTCACCGGTCTTCACTGGTTATATATAATGCCAACCAAACAAAAATCTCTTTAATTGTTGTCACGTTCTCCGATTCGCCAAAACTTATAGAATCGATGCTTAAAGTAAGTAAGCTCATAGCGAGCTCACACATGTAAGCTCGGAACACAAATTCCTGTCATTACTTAAATCTTTATTATATAAAAATTACGTGTCACGTTGTTTGACGCCAATGAACTCCTAAACTACTGAACCGATTTTGATAAAACTTCGTAACTATATATGTATGTGTAATTTGGTCCAACTTAAAAGATATGAAGTCAATAGTAAATGGTAAATGTTAGTAAACTATGGTCATGATCCAATGATTACGATCTGGACCTGGACACCGCAGTTATTGTGGTGTTTAACTTTTCTAAACACTAATATTATAAAGAGAAGATTATGTATTTTTGTATGTTTGTAATTAATAATCTCAAAAACTACTCGGCCGATTTCAAAAATTCTTTCACCAATAGAATATTATCAGCGAAAAACAGGCTATATTTTATAAAGTTACTCGGACGAAGTCGCGTGCACAGCTAGTATTTCATAAACTAATTTCCTAAAAAGAATATTTTTTTTAAATAAAAAATTAGTGTTTTTACGGAAAAATGTATTCGGAAATGGAGAATGATTTTGGAACCTTTGGGGTTTATAGTCAATAACATAAGTAATCCGATTAAAGTATAAAAAGTGGGAAGAGAAATCCAATCGTATTTTTAGTTTCTTGAAATGAACTTTTCCGAATTGTTCTTTCTATTCGTTTCAAGCCCTTTGGGATGCAGTAGTGTCGAACCTGAAAAAATAAAAGTATTTTATACAATAATAAAATAATAGTTTCTCTATTCCCTACAGCAACTAAAGTTTGTCTCTCTTTTTAAATAATAATAACAACAAAAATAATAACTGAACCTTTTACTTCGTTTTATCAGATCATAAATTTGAAGTTTTTCTACAAAAACAATGTTGCCAATAAATATTTTTTTTCATACTCTCCGTAATTTGTAGTTATAACTTTCATCTTACCTTTTTTCCCTTATCTTGTTCCTTATTTTTATCCTATATGAACCCTATTTTACGTGTTCAACGGTGGCACTGCGTTTCGTAGTGTATTCATCATGATGACCTGATGGTTTAAATAAATCTTCCTCGTCCTTAACCAAATTGAATATTCTTCCAAACGGATCGTCATCTTGTCCAGTACACATTCTCATAGAGAGGCGCTCACAGAGATACCTGAAAGATATCAGTTTTTATATAAATCGTATTGTATAATAGAATCTTTTGAAAATTTAATTAAAATATAGACTTGAAAAGTATAAGTCGAATGGAAAGTTTGGCCAACGAGCAAATAGGTAAGAAATGTCTGACATAAGATAACAACTAACTACACTAACATGCTCAAAGTCGGTCTGTCTGCCTCCGAGCGAACGGAATTTCAATTTCTTCCAATAGCCATTGTACTCAAATTTCAATCTCGGAGTTACACGAGTCCCTCGGCGGAGTTGCCTTGAAAATTCAAATTATTTAAATTATACTCTTGAGAAACCGAAGAATGGTGCTACAGAAGGCTTGCCTAACTTGTTGGAGTACCTTCTGTACTAATTTGTAAGTTCAGGTGCCCGGATAACACGATATATTTTGTAAGACTAGCGACCGACAATAGTAAGTAGCTGCTTTGGTCAAGGTTTCAGAGGGCCAGGAACTATTAGTACTTAGATGTCGTTCTCTTGTGGATTCTCTCAGCTCTAGCTGACCTATCTCTTGTATAATACATATTTGCAATTGCCAACAATAAATTAAAAGTTGTTAAATGAAATCTCATTAAATATTTTTATAGTTATACAAAAGCCGTTGCACGCGACTTCGTCCGCGTAACTTTAAAATTTAGAATATATAATTTTATATACTCACTGATAATGTAGCTTTCTACAGGTGAAATATTTTTCAAAATCGGTCCAGTAGTTTTGAGTTACTAATATTAAAGAGAGAAGATTACTAATAGTAAGTATAGATATGAACATTTACAACATTATGTGACTGATAAAATGATTATCGACATTTGGATTATCCAGACATAGAACGAGAGGCAATAAAATATAAATAGTTATTTTGTGAAAAACTTTTAATAGACTAGTAAATTCAGTCATGTTTACATCAGGGGGCGTAGCTCAGATGGTAGAGCGCTCGCTTAGCATGTGAGAGGTACCGGGATCGATACCCGGCGCCTCCATAGTTTTCCTTTAATATTTTGCTGTGCACTTTTCTTTTAAGTTTTGAAAATGTATCAGTGTGTTTGTATGGTAAACATTTCCCAATAGATTAATCCTACGATTTAATTGTTGTGACTAAATTAATGTGTAATTAATTTGATAAAGACACTTTCGTCTGTCTGTTTAAAGTGTGAAAGCTACATTTGAAGTTTAGAAAAGCTCCACGATCAATACACAAGGGAAGCGAGCGTTTTAGAGATCCTTAAAGCGACCCACCGTCCTTATTGGCAATTCTTATTCAAATGGGCGCGGCAGGCCCCTCGCTGCCCGGGGCCTAATCCGCCTGACATACTGGACTATCTGTATGTCCGTTTTTTTCTTTATTTATCGTTGTCGTCGTCCCTGAACCGGCCCATTTCTCAACGTCGCGCTTATCCGTACATCTGACGGCGAGCTGCCTTTCTGCTGGCTTCGTATTTAGGCTACACAATATACACTTTCACTTTAAAATGCCAATATATTATCATAACGACCCATCAAGGCAGAACTTGACGTTTGCTTTGCCACGGATCATTAGGGGCTATAAGTTCGTGATGTAGCTCAGTACCTAAAATGATAGATATGCCAATACATCAATGCCTATACTGTAATTTCCTAGATATTATTTCGTCTACAAATAGAAATGCCTTTGCCTCCAATGCCATTTGTAAGTCTAAAACGTAATGCTTATTTAATGAAAACTCTTTTATTGTACACAATCTTGTTTTTATCATTAAAATGGTTACATTATAATATGATTTTTTTTTTCTTTTAAACAATAAAAGTTTTATTTCTTTCGTTAAAGATAAAGTTTGACAATAAAGTAAATATGTATCCGAATAATTTTATCATATCATTTCATTAATTTAAAAAGTCAAATTCTTCCGGTCTTCGTGGAATTTCGCCTGTTTTCGATTTTTTTTTAATACCAAAAAAGTAGGCAAACCTGACTTTAATATCAATTGTCCCTTTTAGGCACTCTCAGTCATTCAGTGTTTATAGCAAGACATTGTAGGCAGTAGTGGCATTTCACATTTTTAAATACTGAGAACCAGTGATGTGTATATTTTTTACAATGAATATCTTATAGGTACACATACTTACGTACAACACTGTAGGTTAATTTGAACTTAGTAATTCTTAGTATACTTAAGTTATTCTAAAAAACTGCAAGTAGTTTGTGGTTTCATTTAATGTAATTATAACATTAAACATAAGTACTCTTTTTACTTGTGTAGTAAGACCTTCGTATCTTTTTTCTTTTCGTGGCTAAAGATCAACGGACTCATGATCACTTTTGAGTTAAGAGAACCCCAATAGCATACAAGGACATGATTAAGGTAACAAACTAAATAAAAATAAGTCGTAACAACAATACCTTCTCATGTCGCCGCACTTGAAATAAATAAAAAGCGACAAGAAACTGGACATGTTGAGTCTACTTGTTGAGTACAAGTTTCGCCCCGCCATTGTTGTACCTAAAGCCGCGTCGGCGTTGAAGTGACCCCACGACAGTCAACTATATTGTATAGTCTAAGCGACAGAAAAGGGGTATTTCGAACAGTTTTTGGCACAAGGAAAATATTTTTCATATACGCTTGCTTTTATGAGAATAATTTAAAAGTCTTATCGATCTGGAAGACTGCTAATTTTTAGAAGTTAAATTGTCTTGGCTTGTCTATGAAATTTATTTGCCGTATGTTTTTTTTTAAAATATATTTAACTTAAATGTAATTGTTGACTCATCTGGCTTATACTCACACCATGTAACTGAATCAAACAATACTGCCAGCCGCCGCCAATATCTGACAAAAAGGTGTTTTTTTTTTTGTTAACAAACCAAGTTTACATAATATGATGATATGATTAAATGTTATTGTAATAGGTTTTAAAGTATGAAAGATAAAAAAAGAAGAGTTACTTTTTGAGTAAGGGATGTCATAGCCAATTCTATTATTCTCTACTATCAAGTGGATAGTCTGCTTGCCATAGTCTACTATCAAGTGGATGGACTACATTTCCATAAAAAAAATAAAAAAATAAATTCTGTTTACTTAAACTACAATTTTATTTATTTAACTAAAAATCACTTTAAATTCTTATTACAATATTATGCGGTATGGTGATTTTGAAAAAAAATTGTAATATATAACTTAATGGTTTAGTTGTCATCTCGCACGATTTTATTTCGTACGGAATACGTGCGAAAAGCCAAATTTAAATAGTTTAGTAGTCATCTCGCACACATAATTTTCGTATGTGAATATCGTAGTATATGCATATGGTACGTTTAATATTACTAACCTTTGAAGAATTATGTAGCTACATTTATTTTCATAAATACGGATGACATGCGATAAACGCGAGAAAAATATCCTTTTAACCTATAAATTTCCGTCAAAAATAGAGAAGGGTCGCGCACAGCCAGCCAACTCCTTGGGTTTATTTATTACTTATTATACAATACATAATATTACACATAAATTAATAGTACATTTTTAAGATTACACAACCTTATGTCGTCGAGCCTAAGCAAATACACGAAAATCGATAGGTTCGTTCGTTATGTAAGTTACCAAAAATTTCACTATTGAACGAGCTTTTCAGAAACTCTGGGAAGCCATTCAAGATAAATACCCACGTAGCTTTTATTGATATGGGGACGCGATCTGAATCCTAATCGGAATAAGACTGAAGAGTCTATTAAACTTTTATTTGCAACACATCCACACTATGAAAGATACTGTCTGTCTGTCTATCTGTCTGCTACCTTTTTACGCCTTAACTACTCAACCGCTCATAATGAAATTTTGCATACACGTTATCAGGGAAACAAGAAAGGACATAGGGTACCTTTCATCCAGAAAAAAAAGTACTGTTCCTGAGTGATCGTCTAAAAATATAAGGAACCGGGCGCCACTGTACACAGCGATAACCATTCAGGCGTTATTAGGTATTCATATTTGCTTTTTCAACGCGGGCGAAGACGCGGGCGCCAGCTAGTCTTTATATAAATTCGTATAGGTCATGTTTTATGGCTTTAATCAAGGCTCAAGCTTTCTTACTTCACTGTCACACGGTAATCAGGTAGCCAAATATATTTTAAAAAAAATCTCACTTTGTCATAATCTAAACCTATGCCTGCGACAACTTCTATTACCATATATTTTCGTCCACCGACGTTTTTTTTTTTGGATGATACCTCGAGAACGGAGATTTTTTTTTTCTGAATAAAAGGTACTCCTATATAAGCTTTAGCAAAAATACTTTAGCATTTACCACATTAGTTAGGATAAATAGCAGTGTGAATGGAAATGTAGCTAGTTTTGCGGTTGCAGGCCGTGGTGCTGCCTCCGCTGGCGAGGTGGCCTTACGAGAACGGGTTCACCTTCACCACCTGGTTTCGTCTCGACCCCATCAACTCCGTCAACATCGAGAGGGAGAAGCCTTATTTATATTGGTACGTGTCCTGCAATTTGTAAATACGATGGACAAATAGATAAAAATCACTATTTTGGATAAATAAGCTGTGAAACTCACTCCGCTCACTCGTAAAAATACACGAGCAAACACATGTGTATGCTTACACCACACATGCACTAATATATTGTATGTCAATAATTTGTTAACATACTTTTTAATTTTATTAAGTTTGTTAGTGATCCTAACAAACATTGTATGTTCTGAGTAACAAACTAATTGGCGGCGAAGTTAAGCTTATTATGAATCAATAAGTAACATACTAATTCGGGTAGATGGCGCTTCATACATACAATTAAACATCACCGAGGGTGTCGCTCACAGTGTGACGGCCGAGTTCAGTGTTTTTTCCCCAATACTAAAAATAAAGTTTTCACTTTAAAAAAAACCATGCAAAATTGCTACACATTGTGTGATAACTACTTTTTAGATTAAATTATGGATAAATGTATCATAAAATGCAAGTAATGAAATAGTTTCAAATGTTATCTCTAAGGCGGTCTCTGCCTTGAATGAATTCTTATATTAAAAATACTTCAGTTTGATCGAAATATGTAACAGAAAATGCTAGTGTTATTGAAAAGCAGACGATTTGTGCTCAAGTAACGTTAATTTTTATTTTGTTTAGCTTCAAAACGAGCAAAGGTGTCGGCTACACGGCCCACTTCGTCGGCAACTGCTTGGTGCTAACATCTATGAAAGTCCGGGGGAAGGGGTTCCAGCATTGCGTCAAATACGAATTCCAACCGAGAAGGTAATCTTCTGAAAATAGAGGGAACGGTTGTATTGTAACAATTCTATGTATTCTATGTGGGTAGTTTTTTATTGTAATTTGTTTTATACTCAGGTGGTACGCCATTGCAGTTGTGTACATCTACAACAGGTGGACCAAGAGTGAGATCAAATGTTTGGTGAACGGGCAGCTCGCGTCCAGCACAGAGATGGCCTGGTTCGTCTCCACAAACGATGTAAGTTCACTTCAATCATCTAAATCCCAGCTCACGACAAACGTCGCACGATAGACACGGTCCCTCCGTCTCGCGAGAGTTGCGAGTGCGTTCGCTTCGTCACGTACGTGTCGTTAGACGCAATTTATTATAAGTAATTCATGTAAATTCCTCGGTTTGTACGCGGACGTCATATCAATGTAAAGTTTACCCGGTTCATCCTTCAACTTTGATCGCTATTTGAATAGTTTTCGTCAACATACTCTCTCTCACCCTTCCCGAAGGTACCGCTGGAAGTTTGCCTCCAGAGCTTTATAAAGCTTTTTTCAAGAGACAGAGGTTTTCAAAGTTGCAACTTCGGCAATACGTGACAGTCAAGAAGTGATGTCACCCCTATGACAGAATTATGTTGTGCCTAAAAATTTTGACATCTTAGAACTTAGTTCAAATTTTTGAGGAAAATTATAAGCTATTTAACATCACGCTACGTCACCAGGAGTCGAGCGAAAAGAAAAAAAAAAGACGCTAAGTGAAAACAAATTAATAGCGAGGTCGGGAGTTCCGATGAGGAAACCGAACAACGTGAATAACGGAATTGTCAATTTTAGCCATCATGTCTGTGTCAATTTAAATTAAATGACAGCAGGTGCAACCGCGGGTCATGGCTAGTAAATTATATTTCTTAATTGTTTTATTTTTAATTTATTTGTCCCAGGTTTTTAACGTTCATTTCGGACATATAGTGTTAGTAATACAATAACTTATAAACTATGTTAATTGTGGTTTTGGTTTTTGGGTGAAAATAAAAGATCTTGTTTTATCGGATTGTATTAAAAAAATCAAATCAAATGTAAACAAGATTAATGGGCCGGTAATGATCGTCCATCAACCGAGTCACTAACACACTCTTTCCAACACATTAGTAATTTTTTCAGCCATTTTATAATTCATTTGTATTTAAATTTACTAGCTAAAACTGTGCACTTTTAATGTGCCTTACATTTGCTCACTGGTATATCGACTGTAATAGTAAAGTGAGCTATTGGTTATGAAAAATAGCAGTCAATTCAACATAGAGTCCAAATTTGAAAATAGATTTAAGATAGCACGATCGATTGTTTAGTTATGCCCATTACCCGCATCCCTTCCTTATCCGCGATGGTAGCTGCTACCTACCACCAAATGGACCGTCAGCCTGTCTGTCGACCTAAACATAAAAACTTTTTTGGTAAAATAAAGGAACAGCTAGCCTAACACAATGACAGGAGCAGGTATAACTTGGAATGTTAGACCCATAAAAAATCTACTTAAGTAGGCATGCAATGCAACAATTACCAAACGGAACGTTCGATTTCAAGACGTATGACTATTGCGTAAGGCGACAAGTAGTACAATTTGGTTAGTGGTTACAATTTACATGTTCTTGAAAGTTTGGGATTAAGTAACCTAAAAAGGACAGCCCATCTGACGACAATAACTACGCTCTTACGGAAGACCACATTGAAAAAACAGCGTGTGTTGTGCTAGCAACGTTTACTTGTAAAAAATAATATTTAATATTATTGCCAAGAAGAGTTTTTGATATAACTATTTGAATATTTAATTCTATTAATTGTAATTCTAATCTGACAATAAATTTCATGGTAATTTTCTTTTATGTTTTTTCATCTTGAACAAATCTACGTCGTTTTGCGCATTAGAATAGAACGCGGCCATGAATATTCATCGTGAACTGGATCGTGGATGGAAACAGTTCCATACCAATAACACCAACTTGTAATATAACACGTTCTAACGTCTAGTTTTAGCAAAGTTTGACTGAAAGTACAAATCTATGTATGCAAATGTAAAAATAACATATGCACACAGAACGCAGTGAGCCCTGTTGGAATAGGCAAGATTGGCATTTGGATATTGCACGATACAAGTTCTTAGATGCCGCGCTACTGTAGTGCATCAGGGATGTTTGCCAATGCAAGAGTTGCAGATTATATTAATATCCTACACTACGAATAAGAATATCATCCCTGATGACTACGATGATGACTCGGGGCAGCACTGACACGCTTTGAAGGTGATTGCTGGGAAGGTGGACTGTCCCAGTAATAAAACAATGGGTGACATCGCATATAACCCTTAAATAGAAAGTGATAAGTTTATGTTCATTTATTTATTTGACTTTTTTTGTGTAATATGTGTGTATATTTTAACATATTTTAGTTTTAATTTATAATTTTAAAAGGTATTTATTAATAAATTGAACCAAGGAATGAACTATTGAAATGAAATATAAAACGGTTACGAATTATTATTTTCTCGTCGCGTCTACTAATTTAATTAGGAAGTAACACTAATTAGTGCTTGCTCAAACTTGTTGAAGCTTGGCGACGGCAAGCATTCATTAACCTGCGCCTATGTTTATACTGTCTGTCTCCTTTGTAACATTGTTCGTAGTAGCGGTTTGTGATAAGACTTCTCTGGTCCACTTTGCGGATGTGGACAAGTGTGACTTGCAAGTTGATGAGGCATAAAAATTCTAAGCAACGAAAGTCTGGCATATCTGTGGTGCTCGATTACCAACTTTTTGAAAGAAGTTATAGAACGACCAAGATTTTGTTGGACATATTGAACGTGTTATACATACGTTAAAGAATTTATATACTAATGTTAGAAAAATAAATTAGGTAGTTTAAAAATAAATTACTAACTAAAAAATAAAGAAAATGGGTTGACAAAAAAATTAGTAAAAGGAATCCGAAGTTTTCGCTTTACGTGTATTATATTATAATGTATGATTATTATTATATTTAATAATAGATATTATAGGGCATTTTTATTTTTATTTATTTAAAATGGAAGAATACCTATAGCAACAAAAGCAAATATCCGAGTTGCTCTTTCAAATTGATTTTTGCCTTAAGGTGAATTTCCACACACAGAATAGACCTCGTTCGTTCAGTTTTAAACGCGTTGATGTTTTAGCGTGTGTTATACACGATTACCCGTAAAGAATTGAGAATGCGAAGCCTGAATCATACGCTTCAGCGATAAAACCCTTCATTCATTTGGAATTATTGTACAATGCTTTACGAGTAAATGTTTTCGGTGATCATGGTATCCCAGATAGACCGTGTTCTAGAGTAATAAATTTGGTTTACATTTCATCTCACTAAAGGAGGGGGAATGTAAAATGGTATTTAGTTTTGCAATTTAAAGTAAGTGTAACAAAAGGCATCACTCATAAGCTGATAAATGTCAACGATTCATTACTGACATAGCATCGAGAGATATATCTTTGGGTGTTCTACCTGCTGTACAATTGTGAGTTCTCCGATGAGTTTTTCCGCACTGCACACCATAGATGCAAAGTTCATCTACATACTTGAATAAGGCGAAAGTTTATTCCGCTAATGCGCTCATCTTGGAAATGTCCTTGAACTGTTCAAACGTGCTGTAAACAAATTCCTGCAGGAAGGCAGCGCACCTGCAATTATGTGCCTGTGTCCTTAGGTCACGGTAGCCATTTATCATCAAGAGGGCCTATATAAAACAAAAAAGTGCTAGGTATAAATAGATACTTTGACTGGTAAATGAATCCTCCTAACAAATGGGGGCGTCATCTCGTGATTTGGGCCACGCCGTTAATAGAGTCATCTTTGCGAAAAGCCGTTGAGCTTTGTTATCGGTAAGTGTGTAAGCGAGATTTAGCCAAATCCGGCTCCTTTCATACTCTTTAACGTTTATTACATCGACGTGCTTTTATTTTGTTGGTGTACGCATTTTTGCCCCGGCCCGGCTTACAATTTGATTTACAATATAATGATAATAGGGACGCGACGTCTCTCATCCGTTCCGCGTCGTTGTCAACGAATTGTGTCGTACTTTTTCGCCTTTTAATGTCTCATTTACAAGTTCACTTTAAAGTCTGTGTAAACATTAGACTTCAGCTTATCAGCATGCTGATTATGTTATCAGCATGAAAGCTTTTGCTCTTTATTTATTTATTTAAACAGCCGACATTTTGTTTGTGGAAAAAAATCATTCTAATTTTTATGTTAATGTTCTAGTATTTCAAGAATAGCAATCTTTAAAAGTCTTTTAGTTGACAATAACAAGACCTCTTAAATGTCAGAGAAATAAAACGTTCAAGAACCCATATAAGTATATTAGATGAAAATTTATTTCAATAAAATCTTTAGCACAACAAAACTTCTCTTCATATTTAATTTTAAGACAGTGATATAGTTATTATATTGTTAAGTTATCTTTTGCCCGCAACTTCGGATTTTTTCTACAATAGGTGCGTAGGTAATATAATTTGTGGTGCATGAATTAAAATGATCTGCTGGGTTTTATCCGTTATCAACTTACAAGTATCTTAGTAACCTCGTTATTTATATTAAATATGCCGCCTCGGAGGGTAAACTCAACCACTCTGCGTTTAATTACAGTTTTTAAGCCAGATTTATACGATGCTCTTTAGAAAATTACTCTCTATTTTACGGTTTCACATATATTAATAAGATAAAATGCTTTTTTTTCTACGTACACCCACCAAAAAAGAGTTTTAAGATGTAATTTGTCGTCGCAGCCTTTCGACAAGTGCTACATCGGAGCGACCGCCGAGCTAGACGAAGAAAGGGTGTTCTGTGGGCAGATGGCCGCAATATACCTGTTCGGAGAAGCGCTGACCACGCACCAGATATGTGCCATGCACAGGCTCGGCCCGGGATACAAGGTGAGTCTTATCTACTTTCCTTTGACAAGGTACCGTTTTAGACTTAAGTACTTCTACCGCTAGTTGAAACTAATGCAATTACTATAACAAGATTTGTATTGATTCTATTTTTATTGCTGACAAAGCTTGCAAATTAGGATACCAGGGGCACAGCCTTACGGTGGATAAAATCTTATCTGAAAAACACTCAGAAACTAGTGGTCATGCTGCAATGATGTAACAAATATGGCGTACCTCAGGGAAGCATCTTGAGGCCTCTACTGTTTTTTTCTACACGCAAATTAATTTTTGTGTTGATTATATCTCATTTATTTGGATATCTAATGATATAAGTGACTTTAAAGATCATGAAAATAAATTATTAATACTATAGTTTTATAGTCTACATAAAGTTGTAGTTTATACTATAGTACTATAGTTACTACAAATTTACTACAATTTGGACTTGTTAAATGTTGCGTTTAGAGTACCTACAGTCATCAAAATCAAAACTCATGATAATCCCTCTGAAACGCTGTCATTCTTAGTGTTATTAGATAATATTTTTTGAAAGATAATGCCCTTAGTTATCAGCAGAGTATAGCTCTTTTAAAATTAATGTTAGTCACTACTGCATAACCAGACTTAAAATTACCCCTAATGCCTGCCTTCATTACAGTTCAAGAAAACTTGGAAATGACGACTCCACTTAACCTGTATAATATTTTTCTTTCTTGCTAACCACGGACAGAGTCAATTCCGTTTCGACAACGAATGCAACATCAGTTTGCCGGAGAACCATAAAAGGGTGAGCGAGACGGCTACGCCCAAGCTTGACGCTGATTTGCCCATCGATCCCGATCCCTCTCCCGACCCCTCTCCCGACCCCCCGCCAAGTCCCGAACCTCCGCAGGACGCCGCAGTGGTGGCCGAAGAAGCGTGCGTCGTGGTGAAGGAAGACCAGACGCCGCGCGGCCTCCGGATGGCGGACGAGGCTCGCCACGTGGCCGCCGCGCATGCCTCCATGCTCGTAGATATTGAAGCATGCAAGCGTGTAAGCATGCCGCGCCGCTACCCTCTTATTCCTTAGCCCATGCTCAGACCAAATAACAACTATAGACAGAATTTTATGAAATAATGAAGCCGTTTTTATATTAGAATTTTTTTGTTCCAAGCTATAACCTCATTTTTTGTTTATTTTTATTGAAATAACTTAGAAAGTTTACTTACGTGTGAAATGCGATTCCATCTTGCTTTTTTTTGATACCTCGTTTTTACACCTTTTCACTACACAATCCGGAATTTTCACTAGTAAATATTTGAGATTGCATTTGTGTGCGTGTAACCGCGTATGTACACGGCGAAGGAGTAGTTTCGCCGGCTTCACTGTGCCGTTCACATGGCTCTATCTTTAGTTGTTATTTTATCTGAGCTCCCATGTTCGTCCGGCTGCGTAGTATTTGTGTGCTTGTGTAATGTCCTTGTGATCGCACCAGGGTCAGTTCCGATTCGACGGCGAGGTCCGGAATCCGCTTCCGGCGTCCGATATGCGCGTCGACCGCTTCGGAGAATTGGTCCATGACCCCGCGCACAATATTCACGACGTAAGCTAAGTTTCATACCTACGACATCGTGGGCTCTGGGTTTCTCATAGGATTATCTAACCTCAAATACAAACGGGTTGTGCATGCGTTTATTAAACTAAACTAACATTAAATGGATGTTACAGATGTTTAAATTACTCGTACAATTTAAATTAAAAGAGAGAGATCTCTCAATTATAACTATATTAACATTTGTTACATCTTTATAGTTCTGCAATGACCTGCAATGAATTTTATGTACGTTTCGCCGAGAGAGAGGGAGAGATAGAGGGGGGGGGGGGGGGGGTCTTATTTGCAAATAAATAAATATGCTTTCTTCAGTCTTGTCGTTAATTGAAAACGGACACCTCGCGGAGCATATGCCTGTCTAAAATATGTTTGCACATGAAGCATCGGCACGAAGAAAACTAAATTTCCAATCCCGAGCTCATAAGTGCTCCTTTGTTTCAAATTTCGCGCAAAATTTCGCAACAATACAAATATTCGAGGCAGACGTTCTAAAAGTCCCAGTTCAGTGGGAGGGTTTAGAGGTCATTTGTCTGGTCGCGGCTCTAACGCCCGCGCCCCAACGAATCCAATGAAAGCGATCCACTATTCGAATAGTTATTTGTAGCCTCTGGCATTTTGGAGCCAAGTTTCGGGGGCAGTCTCATTAGCCTTAAACAAATAGTGAACCGACTTCCCTTATGCATAATATATCATGGATTTACAAATTAACTTTTGCGACTTCCAGATATTTATCATAAAGTAAATCATAAGTATATCGATATGGTTTACCCCCTTCAAATTGAAGTTCTTGAAATGTCTTTAATTAATCCCTTGTGTAACTTTACGTATTGGACTAACCCTGGAGAGGTAATATTTACATTGTTACTCAAACTAATGAGTGAAAACTAGACAAGACAATGTGAATACTAGCTCAATACAATATATCCACACGAACTAACATCAATGCCCCATTCTAAGTTTGCCGCTTAAGCCTTAAGTACAAGTTGAAACGGCCAGTTTCATATAACTATTCGTCTACAATCTACAATACAAACTAGCTATGTGGAATTACTCGTTGAATTTTGGTCAAGCTTTACGACATCCAGTTAATTAAAATTTGACCGAACTTAAATTGAAATAGTTTCCAACTTAGATTGTCTTCTCAACTTCAAATTGTACGTTATTCGTTGTTTTGTTTTTTTTTTTTACTTGGATTTAACTTTATTACCGTTCGTTCCTTTAAAAACGAAGCAAAGGACTTATGAACTGGAAAATTGGAATGTATAATTGTTGCAATAGAACAGTCGGTAATCGTTATACGATTTGGTAGAGCTTACGCTGAAACACAATGGTTTAGATGTAACGAACCAGATGCTAATGGCTCCAGTTACGGGTTTCTTAAAGCTTAATGTCAACGCAGACAGGTCACCTTGCATACATCCTTTGTGTTATTGAGGACACGCGTCTAAATTCTTAAGTATTTTTTTTATGTAAACACACCGACTGACTCCATAGATAGATACTGCAAGTACCCTGCTAACTATTAATGATAGGGATTACTAGGGTACTGTGTTACACCGAAACATAACGGTGGTGGTCTTCCGTAATGGTTACTGTCTCCAGAAAGGTTGCCCAATTTATGACTGCGTTGCGCAACATGTCCTATGCCATTATTGAGAGTATTGTATCTAAGTACTACAGAGTAATTGCTGAATGTTGAACATAAAGTCATCTCAATAATAGTTGTTATTTCTTAATAATTAAGAAATACCAACTATTAGGCTAAGTTCACATGACCGCGCGGAACAAGATCAAACTAAACAGTGTTTCTTTTCTACAACCGCGCGCCGCTCGCAAGATCTTGTACCGTCCGTCAGAAAATAGTCTTTCTGAATAAACAGAGAAGGCCGTTATTCCTGCTTTTTTGCTGCTCTACTAATTTTTACACTACACAAAATACATTTTGCACTGATTTCTTCCTCCTCAAAATGACGCCAAACGCCCGGGATTTGGCATGATTGTTTTTCTTTTTAAGTCAACTAACTATTTCAGTCTTTAATGCAATTGAAATTTTTAGTCAAGAATATCTTAACTTTCTCGTTACATAGTTAAAATTAAAACATCAACCGACGTCACATAATGCAAGTTCATTACAAATGACAAACAAATGCGTGCCGCCCAGCCTAAACAGAAGCGAAATCGATTGGGCGGGGATTCCCCTATAATATTAACTGCAGGGTTATACAAAACGCGGTATTCCCCGTAAAATAGGTATATTACGTGCAATTAAAGGGTTGCCAGCATTTAAAAATTAAAAATCAGTATTTATACAGGGTGCGGCCTGTAATAAGAGCAATAAATTTAAACGATGATTCTATAGAGTTTACGCAGTTACCTTAACCTAATCATAATGCTCCAAAGTGCTTATACTCAATCAATCCAAAGTTACAATACATAATCAATGAATTTCATGATCGCTAAATTGTCGTTTATCAGTCGTTAGATATCTTGGTATAGGGTACGAGAACGATCGTAAATGTCAATGTCAAGTACTCCGACTGGACACATTGCTGGCTCGATTAATTTTGTTAGAAAATAACAGTAAATTTGTTTTTCATTTTAATTAATTGAAACCATTTGGAATTAATTACTGATTCGTTAAAGGGTCTATATTTTAATTTATTGCTCTTATTACAGGCCACACCCTGTAATAAGAGCAAGAGCTCTTATTACTGATTTCTTTAACTCCATTTTCTTTTCTCATAACATTAGATTTTTTTTGGATTTGAGTAGGTGCCAAATAAACGATTCTACAAAGGTTATATTATTATTTATTAACAAATAAATTATTTGCTATTCGCTATAATAACTATTCGCGGCATCTATAGCGTATTATATGCTGTCATGTGAATGCTTCCACCGCGCGGTCATGTGAACTTGCCTTAAACGACCTAATAAGTTCTTATTGAAGAAATTTATTTATAAGATCACAATCTTGTATAATAATATTAATATAACTATTAGAACTAGTGAAAACATTCCCGAAGTAATTGTGGAAATTAATTATAGCAGTGAAAACGAATTCAGCGATCCCAAAGTCTCCGCTCCCGGTTTTAAGCTAATCTCTCCGCGACCATGTGATTTTGGTGCTCACGGCCGACTCCTCATGAATATTTCTCATTTTAATAATATATTTTTCTCGGGAAAATTAATTCCTTTCTCACAAAAGTTTAATTTCGTTCAAGTGTTTTTTTAATTACGACACAAATTAATTTCCATCCGAGTTTTTTCGACGCTACTTCAACATCGCCTCGAACCTATTCATTGTAGGCATTAATAACAAAAATATTAGTAGGTACAGAATTTCTTTTTAAACGTAATTTAGAAAAGCACTTAATTACTCGTACCTAGTGGGATTAGTTAGTTCGTGGGCGGAGTTCATTTTGAAGTTTATAAGTTGCTCGACAAACCGGCTTCTTAATTTAAAGAATGAAGACACAAAGTTAAACAAAACATCTCTCCAAGTCATAACTAGTGCGCTGTTGTGCAAAGACGGACAGAGTTTTCATAACCGGAGTCAGGCGGCGGATGCTTGAAACTTTTATTAAGGAAGTGGAAATGACTTGTGTCAGTTCACTATACTTTGTTAGAGTAACGTAGGGAAACCAGGGTATATTAATTTACTGACATAATAAATTAGTGTTCGTGTTCATTGAATTTGTGTAAATCGGAATTGTCGTTTGGACATGGAAAATTACTGTTTCCTGAAAAGGTTTCTAGAAGGAGGTTCTCTCAAATTGCTTATTACATTACTCGACCAGTAATAATCTCGGTCAAAAGCTATCAAGATAAACTATTCAATCGTTTGATAATATCTTAGATCAGATTCGAGATTGCTTTTCAAATGCATGTTGAATATTCACTTCTTTTTGATAAAATCGTTAATAATTCGTTTAGGTTAGTGTAAATTTATTTATTATTAACAAGCGGTTATTATAATATACATAACAAGTAATGTCTTAAATCTTTAATATGGTTTTCTCGACATTGAATTATCATGTACAGGTTTATAGGTTATACTTGCTAAAATTTATAAAAAAACTACTGTAGCGAGTTTACAACAATCCAAAATAATATGTGACTTATTCATAATAAACGTGGCGAGTTCACATATTATGTTTTTTTTTCTGCCAAACTAATTGTGGTTTGTAATTGTGGTCAATTTACAATAAGCCATTTTTTTCATTCTAATAAAATGAGATTATCTGTTAAAATAGTAGTTGTTAATTTTAAATGAATAATAAAACAAAAAAAACACTTTCTTTACGAAGTGAGTGTCTTTGAGAATGTTATGAGAAACAAGAAAATATCGTATCTAGAACGCAATAAATTTCAAATACTCAAATCTGTAAGAGGGTATTTTTATTTTGTATATTTGGAAGGTAGTTGTGTGCAGAGAGTGCAGGCTTCGCTTCGTTGCATGTTGCATTACCGGCGGCTAATCCAACGCCAGCCACGAGTGCCTTTCACAACATTGACTCGACTCGTACGTGGACGGTTTGCCCTCAACTTATCTAACTTGCTTTATTTTTAAAGTCGGATTTTTACGCTCACGGATCCAACGAATCGTATACAACGCTTAGCTTATATAATTAAACAAAGTTTAAATTTTTATTTAACGATAAAACTGTATAACAATACTCGCTACTTCGTCTGCGTAGGTATCTTTATAGATTACTACCTGTTGCACGCAACTTCACCCGCGTAACTTTATAAAATATAACCTATATTACTCGCTAATAATGTAGCTTTCTATAGGTGAAAGAATTTTCCAAATCGGTCCAGTAGTTTTTGAGTTTATTCATTACAAACATACGAATCTTCTCTCTTTACAACATTAGTAAGTATAGAAGTATAGATATCCTATGTTTCAAACTAGAACAAAACATACACATTTATGAAAAATCATTGAAATTGGTTAAAAGGTTTTGAATATTAGCGTGAACGAAACGAAAGTCGTGAGGCGAGATTTTTATATCGTATTTTAGTAGTGTTAGTATCTACTGTAAAATAAAGTAAATGTGCGTATTTAACATTTCCCAAGAAAATAATTTTACATAATATCTCTGCATATTATGTAAAATTATTTTAAATTAAACCTTACTCATTAAAATTAAAATTGGTTCAACCGTTTAGGAAGAGCTTAGTTACATACGTGTTAAGAAAATACTCAAAGTATAAAGGATAATGATAGAATATGTCGTAAAATACACGATACTCCGGAGATTAAGATACATATTGAATATGAAATTGTAACGCAAACTAATTTCAAACTC
Organism: Synanthedon andrenaeformis; assembly: GCA_936446665.2. Taxonomy (NCBI): domain Eukaryota; kingdom Metazoa; phylum Arthropoda; class Insecta; order Lepidoptera; family Sesiidae; genus Synanthedon; species Synanthedon andrenaeformis. The sequence goes on from OW387797.2 coordinate 405,330, forward strand.
GACGCAGGCTCAAAACAGTCATCCAAACTTGTTGCTACGAGAAAAGCTCAAGTGTGAATCTCTAGTGCAACGCTTGTACTTTCGCAACTGCATAATATAGTGTTTCATCAAATATATATGCACATAACTGATACCTATTTGTGTAGGTTTTAGCGCAAGAAAATCGCGTTGATTGCAATAAACTTTTGAACTATGCGATAGATTTGTTTGTTATGTTTCTATGAAATACATTTCCCTTAACCATCGAAGTACTACAACTATGGATTTTGCGTCACAAATGCCAAAGCGGCACATAAAAAGTACGCCTAAAACGGAATCATGGCGGAGTCTTGCCTTCGCGAGTCAATGGTAAAAGTTCTACTATTGATTTTAAGCTCCAATGTGTTGACGTAAAGTCACATTTTCTTTAAATGACAGATGTTTAGTTGGTTTTAAATGACAGATGACAGAGTTCATGCTCTACGCACTTTTAAATGTTCCATAAAGTTTATAGTGTTTTGTATGGCGTGCGAAATCCATAGTTGTAGTAAATTGATCTTGTTTGAAAGATACGGGTATGTATTCGTTTGTTGATATATCGATTCGGCAAACGTTTGCGAAATCCAACACCACGGCTATTAGTGACCAACAACATTGAGCTGAAGTAGACAGTGCGTTCGGTACCAACATACATACATGCCTACCCATACTTCGCACAGTAGGACGCCACACCATTTCATCAGGGTTGTGCCTAATCACAGCTAACTTGTTTTATTACCTTATCGCGCTCACACAAAACATTAAACTTACCTCGAAGCAATTAGCGTGGCTTTTACATCTCTTTACGTGGATTCATTTAATTTACAGTAATGTAAGAGTTAGGTAGATAGCTACATCCAACACTAACGAGTAAACGCGTTATTTATGAGGGGGGGATGAGCCTTCTAAAATTTCAGTACCTACTTGTTATGATTATATCCTTGTAAATGTGGCGTCTGTGTTCTTTTCAAAGTTCGAGTGAATATGCATTTTCTGGGTGAGCTTGCTCCATCATAGGCCTCATCTTTGCTACACGGCTGGATACTGCCGCCAGACGGGATGCCCAAATGACTCAGAAAAACAGTGCTCCCTGCCACTACTTTGTAGATCCAACCCAGAGACAACTTTGAAAAGTTTGCCCTGTCCGGTAACGAACACAAATACATGTTGTGACAACCCTCTATTAATACGCGGTTTTTTTTTTAAATATAAAATAGCATAGTAGATCATCATTTTGAAGTAGAAATTTGTATATGTCTTATGGTGTATGTAGTTGGTGTTATAATTGCATGCTTTTGTCTACATTTTAATTAATATGTTTATTCGAAATTAATTTACTCAAACATTGAAGTTTTATTATTAAGAAAAAATGATAATATGTACGGTGAGCAAAAAGGTAGGTCACTATAAAAAAAATTCGCTTTCATTTTTCTAACTATAACGTCTGCGTATTTCATCAAATAACTAAGTGAAGCAGTTAATTTTACACTACAATAATGAGGTAATTGTATTTTTTTGCTTTCTGTACATATTTTAATTTTGTTTCAATTTTTATGGCAGCCAAAATTTTTTTTTTATAATAATATAATAGAATTTTTAATGTTAAAAACGATGTGGCTGGCTGTCTTTTTTTTGTGAACAGTACACTGTGGGTTTCCTATTTTTTCACTAGTAATATATGTGTTTAAATATCACCTGTGTTTATTTGTGAATTAGTGTAATGATGAGGTCCGCTTGGTAAAGTGCCTCTCACATTGTCCAGGTGCTATACGATGGCAAGTTGTCGTCGGCCATCGTGTTTATGTATAACCCGGTGGCGACGGACGGCCAACTTTGCTTGCAATCGGCGCCCAAAGGAAACGTGTCTTATTTCGTCCACACGCCACACGCTCTGATGCTACAGGTAAATATTGAACAGGTGTTCATTATTTTATTCTAAATTATTATAAGCGTTATAATTTACCATATTATAAATATTATAATAGATACAGAATTTTTTGAACAGTTTGTAAATATTATTATATTTGCGATAACCATGGGTTTACCAGAGATAGCATTTAGTTTTCTTGTTCCTTCAAGTCCAACCGATGAAAATATTCGGCGGAAAAACCTTTATTTTAATATTAAAGTAGTACTTAGGTAATTATTAAAGTTTTATAGTTATTGAAGTAGTCATATTTAATGTCATTAAACTAAATAATCAATTGGGGCAAAGGTCTTTTTCTCAAATTGACGAATCTTTTCAATGTTTTGTCTAGTTTTTGTTTTATTAAGCTTGATGTTTAACCGCACTTAGTTACTTTGAATGTGATTCTGTTATTCAGGAAGTGAAAGCCGTGATAACCCACTCGATACACAGCGCTCTGAACTCGATCGGAGGTGTCCAAGTTCTGTTCCCGCTGTTCGCGCAGTTGGATTTGCCCCACGACGCGCCCACGGCCGACCCAAAGCGAGACCCCATGCTCTGGTATGTTATGTTCTCCTGGTTATGTTATCTTTGTGCTCTAATTTACTTATTACTAAGTATGCGACTTTGCCTGCTATTATTGTTCTGCCAGGCGTGGGATTTTTGAGAATGTGTATGAGTAGCAAGACGCGAAAATGTAACAGAGAGACAAAGTTACTTTCACATTTATAATTGTGAATATTGTGAATATTAATATATGTTATGCTGCTGAATGATGAAACGAAAGTAGCAAGCAAGGCTTCGCTCGCTCCGGGCGTAAATTCTTTCCTCGCAAAAAAGACCTACGTCATTTCTCTTTGTCTTGTGTAGCTTTAAGCTTCACGTAAATGACAGCGTTATTTGTAGTCTTTTTGCTTTGTATTGAGTCGAGTGGAGTTTTCTCGAGAGCTTTCGGTAGCTAATGCTCACATAAAAATAGATCACACCATTTTAGAAAGCGTGGATTTCCTGCACTCAAATTACACTTTATTAAATTAGTACAATATAAATTTTTAAAACCTCTTAATCTGTTATTGTTTTTATTTTATAAAAGCATACAATAAAAATATTGCCTATAAAAGGTTTTGCCGAATCATTAATTAACAAGATCTTTGACAGAATTGTTATAAGACTGTTGCTATTGCTATTGTGACTTTAAAGAATTTCATAATAAAACACATTAACTCATGTATTTATGACATTAATAATACTTATAAGAAAAAATAAGAAAATTTATAATAGATTAAAACAATTAAATAGAAATATTTGCCTTATGGTTTAGTTGTCATCTCGCACGATTTTATTTCGTACGAAATGTGCGAAAGGCCAACTTTAAATAAGATAGAACATCTTTTGTACTGTAATTACTGCATATGAACTAAGATCCTGTGGACAATGGACATACATGTGTTTATGCAAATAAATATTTATTTTTTTCATCATCTAAACTGCGTAACGAATTTTGATGTCATTTTAAGAACCACGTCAAAGTAGGAACAGAATGAAAAATAGGTAGCTTAGAAGATTGTGATGAAAAATGTTATAGTAAGTAGGTATGTACGTAACTTGTATGTTTAAAAGTGAAGGGTTGAAGGGAACACTTCATTTAACATTTGGTCGTAATTGTTTTTTTTTCTTCAATATTTAACTTCAATCATTAAGGCAATTGAGTTTTTTATTTATTCACTAATTTTTAACTGGACTTACGCCTGCTCAATCCGGGGCGATTCACTACAGTCTTTGTTAAATGTGACGTGGAAATCTATTAACCGCTTTCGAAAGTTGTCCTAAATTACGGCAGTCGGTTAAGCACCTAGACACTATGTAAGCTGTTTAAAATTATAGACCTAACGTATTGTTGGTTGTTCTAGCTTGTTGTAACCTCATCAATCCTTGGCCAAACGCCCCATAAAAGAACACTTACAGTGTAAAAACGATATTGTGACGAAATGACCCCATACCTGTCAAATTCATCGCATAACAATCTTAAACTCTACACATTGTACATATTGAATACTAGGTACTCAATATTGTTACGTTTGGGAGAATTATCTGTGATTTGTTCAGATCGCACAAACATAAAATACTTTTATTTGTTTATTTAGGAAACAAATAGGCAAACATATATATATTTTTTGATTACATGACTAACGGAAAGATCAATATTAAAAAAGTAAATTAATTAAAATTTTAACATAAAAAAATAACTAATTTTGTTATACTATATAAATAGATATCCGAAATCATTATTATGAACACAACACAATGCACTAACATACAGTCTTTATGCATAAAACGAAATAAGTACACTATAAAATAACAACTGTTTCAAAAAAATTCAGTTAAAACAACTATTTTAACTGAAATAAAAAATAACAAATAATATTTGTATATGCCTACTACTTCTTCGGTAGCATTCTGTCCACTGAATTCAATATTATCACACTACACCTGTCAAATGCACAATATATTATTTGCAAGACTGCCCATCAATGAAATTATTACTTGCAACATTTGTATGGGTAAAAGTACTTAACATGATAATGTATTAAAATAATATACGTGAGATCCTGAGTTGAATTTTTAAGTTTAACAACCTTATAATATGTTTTAACCTTTGTGGCAAAATGATCACATAAATAGATCTAATTGTCTCCGTTTTTCCAAAATAGTAAGGAAGTCTGTTTGTGGAAACACTCTGGGGAAGTAAGTACCTAAATCAGTGTAGCGGAGGTTTTGTGCAAATTTGGTAGAGAGAAGTGCGAAGCCGCAAAGCCATTGATTAATATTCGCAGTGGCTTCGGTCGCATTAGTCGGCTAAATGCACTTTCGCTGTTGGTTCACAAACGCCTCAAACTCCGACACCCGACTCTGTTCCGGCGTCCGACTCGTCCGACTTGGTAATAAGTAATAAGAGCCTTCTGCCAACTCCTAATTGCCCGCTCGCTTCGTTTGGTTTGCCAGACCCGATTAATGGAAGACGTTTTGTCGACTATTATTATTTCACACCTATTTTAAACCTACGAGTATTAACTGCTCATCGTAGCCCAATTTCAATATAGGTAAATTATTCTCATAACTTCCTCGTTTAACTCTCTTTACATTAGTGAAAACCGCATTAAAATTAATTGTTGTGTAGCTTAAAAGATCTAAGCGTATATACAAAGTATTCTGTGACTATGTAAAAGATTATTTTAAACTTTTTATTTTATCTGTTTTAGGAAATAATTTTTTATTTTGTTAATTTTTAATTTGTTTCATTTTAACATATTACGATAAAATTACAGAGTGAAAATTGTAGATATCTAAATGTCGTCTGAAGACGTCGTGCATAACATAAGTTGAATCCGGCAATACCTTTGATAGGAGCTCGTATAAATCGGATTTATCCAGGTGTAACGCGGGTGACATGTAGGGAATTATCGGGACGTCTCTGCGTCGGAAACCTTTGCATAAAAATAGCTCGACACGGAACACGTGTCGTAAAGTGAACATTAGCAATACACATTTCACGTTTACTTTGGGTCCTTTTCCTATACAATGTTACTTAGATGGACACGTTACCTACTCACGACGTGGCCTATTGTCTGGGTTCTTGTAATTTTTTCCTTTGAGATCGACCCTTGCAGCGATGCGCTGCCGAAAATTAAAAAAAAAAAAGGTTATCCTTGTAAGTGGTTGACGTTGACATTGTATTTGTTGCTGGCTGGCATTGTATTTGTATGTTACTTGTTCAGCAATTATCTTTGTTTTTGACTTTGCATGTTTTTGTTGACTTTAATTGAATTTTTTTTTCTCTGTCTCTCTATCTTTTAGTTGTGTATTGTTTTGACATGATGTTACTTTAGGCTTTTATTGGAGCAGGCTGTGCCTCCTATAATTGGGGCGGCATTTTCCATCAGCAACTTTTGATATTGTTCGATACCTACCAGGCCATATTAGGTAATAATAAATAAAGTGTTGTTAGAACTTATAACCAAAATTGAATAATAATCAAGTCAATAGTTAGTTGATAATCGAAGAAGTTCTCTTGAACGTTTTTTTTCCTGTATCTGATGACGATTCATCGGTAAGAGTTATTGTGACGAATTCACACTTATTGCAGCTCGAAGCTGCTGGGCTTCGTGTGCTCGCTGGTGGAGTCGTGCAGCACGGTGCAGCAGCACATGCTGCAGTGCCGCGGGTTCCTGGTGGTGGCGCACATGCTGACGCGCTGCTCGAGGGACCACCTCACGCCGGACACCCTCGCCTCCTTCCTGCACCTCACCAAGCACCTCCTCACCTGCTGCTCGCCAAACTCCGACCTCCTCTTGAAGCAGGTACGCCACACAACCTTCCTCGGAACCAAGCAAGCTCTGTCTTAAGGCAGTGACAAATCCACTCACAGAAGACAACCCTGAAATAACAGCACATATGCTGTTGTGCTTGGGTTTGTCAGTGAGGGGTGCCAGAGCACATTCCCCTTTTACTTACCACGGTCGACAGAACACTTGCAGCGTTGCTTTTGTTATAAGAGACGATAACCTACCATCGAGTGGACCGTCTTTTTAACATATATTAATAAAAGCATGCGTTGCTTCGATTACTTTTTGTTTCAACACTTCAATTACACATTAAAGATTTATAATTATTTCCGCAAACCTAGTTTGTTTTATCATCATCTCATTAAATGTGAGCATTGGGCTCAAGTTTATTGTTGTGTGGTTACCACAGAGCAACCATATTATAATTCACCAGATCTTCATATAGTTATTATATGTACTTGTACATCTATATAAATGCAGTCTTTGTATAAACACAGTTGTTTTATAAAGTGGGGAATGTTTCTTTGTATGTACATTGTACATATCTCATATATATTGTACAGTCGGAGTAAGAAAACGTCCGTCACGTTAAAGTCGACATTTCCCTGCACCAGTGCATGTCAAATTTTAATTTCAAACGTCTGTCGGTTGTCTGCGCTTAGTGCTTTAGTTTTAAAAAGTACTAATAAGAGTTCACGACTAGATAAAATAATTAATTTGAAAAATGACGAGTTTTCGTTCCTCGACTGTACGTAAAGAACTTAGCTTTTATAATTGTATAGGTAAAGGCGCAAACACTTGTATTTTTCAAAGACGAGAGCACTCGGAATATTGGATTAATCAAATCTGACACAAAACCGATAGTAATATAGGTTTTGTGCTAATAGGACTAAAGGCGGACTAAATACGTAGTACAAACGTATTTCACTGAGGCTTAATTGTGTGTCATTAATTATATTACATTGTGACTGCAGTCAGTCATTTCAGCGAAATTTAACTTACTAGAATGAAATGAATTTAAAATGAAATTCCCTTTTTTATGACAATATATTGTGGGCTTAATGCTAGGTGGCCTACGTCGTCAATAAAAGTTAGTGAAACTAGGGAATGCTCCTCCGATACTGGTGGGATAAAGGGCAAAAGATAAAGAAAAGCTCTATTGTATCTCGTGAGGTATATTACCATCTCTAAAAATAAGTTATAATATATCAGAGAATACGTGCCGTCATTTCACGATGTCCTGCAGTAGGTTTTTTTTAAAAAAATTACTTTATCAAAATCAGTTTTAGAAGTTAATTCTAGGATATGATAGATGATATCCTTAGATAAGAGGTCTTAAGATCCTGAGATACATTGTGTACCAAGTAAAAATTAGTTATCGTGCTTAATTCAATCTCAATTAAAATGGTACAGTCAAAGATGCCGTCAGTAAATATTCCCTTACAGAAGATCATGAAATAACGGCATTTGTGGTCTATGTGAGTGAGTGAGGGATGCCAGTAGGTCTACTTCCCTATCCTCTCCTAATACTAAAATATGATATGATGGATCGCCAGTCTGCCTGTGCCAACCTTTAACTAAAAAATAATAAAAAAATTTAAACTGCTATTAAAATATGTGATTTAATTGTGTTGTTTTGTGTCACAAATTATATGGTTTTGTGTCACAATTCTTATTTTTCTAAACTGCACTTTTTTTAAAACCTTGTCACGTTTTAAGATACATTTTTAATTTAATCGAAACATACTTGAAACATGTTCTATTTAGACCTGATCCAAAATTTGCTAATACCTACTATACCGTGATACTTAGATGTTGACAATTATTCAAAGAGGAGGCTTTAAACACTTTGTATCAAACTTTAGTTAGAGCAATGTGACGAATGTTCAAGATTTTGTTCACATTTAAAGAAAGTTAATATTACATTTATTACCAATCAACATTAGCAACTGAGCTCTCGGATCTAGCTATAAACTACTTTCTGCTAGAAATTTATTCCGGCTAAATTTAAATTCACAACTAAAGCCTCTAATGATGAATACTGATAAGTATGAATTTATTAATTACCCAATTTGGTTCCAATGGGTCGAAAATGGTCGTAAACGAAAATCAGTTTAATAAATCTTAAATGAAATCTAAGTATTTTGGAGTAGTAATCTACATTTCCAAGTCTAGAAATAAAACAGGAATTATATATCTATGTGTGATTTACCTTATTATGCACAAATCTGAAGAAATCGCACTCAGGTCTAAATCGTGCACGAATTTGATAAAGTTCGCACTAGTTGGAAATTAGGATCTGGATCCTGGTTTTGCTGTAAACACTAACTTCAATTCCGATATATGGTTCATCAGTTCACTAAATTAAACTCTGCAATTTCATTAATGACTAGCTGTTTCACGCGTCTTCGCCCGCGTAACTTTATAAAATATAGCCTATGTCACTCGCTGATAATGTAGCTTTCTATAGGCGATAGAATTTTCAAAATCGGTCAAGTAGTTTTTTAGTTATTCATTCAAAATCAAAATCAATCAAATCAAAATCAAAATATTTATTTATCAATTAGGTTTCTCACGAAACTCTTATGATCGTTATTATAAATTTAAATGTACTAGGGTTTCGGAAAAAAAGCCAAGATGACGATCCTGAGAAGAAACCCCGAAAGAAACTCAGGATACTATTCTTTTTGTCATCTTTAAAATATAAAAATTACAATTAAGTACACTTAATACAAACATAAAGTTCATATACAATACTAAGCAAAACATAGTATGAGCTCCGGATCCAAGCTCTAAATCCAGGCTTCATTGTCACTTAAATAATCAGTGACCTTATAGTAGCCTTTCGAGAGGAGTTTGCAAACATACAAACATATATTACAAATCTACTCATCTTTATAATAAATTCACCGTAAATTCTCTGGGACACATATTATTATCGCATTGCTTTGTTATTGATCAAGTGGTGGAGTGATCCAGTGATATGATCAATTTGTAATTAGATCACTCCTCTTATTTAGTGGTTTTAAAATTCAATAGTCTTGTCGATTTAAGGTTGTTGTTGCAGTAGTAAATAATAGTACCTACCAAAGGTATATTGTACCAGAGGATCTCGATGCTGACGACTAGCTGATTAATGCATAATTGTAGTTAGTCCGTCATCGATTAAACCTGGAAATGTATTTCAAAGTACATCATCATATCTGATTACGTCTAGAACTAATCGAAACCTGGGCCCCCTAGTCAAAGTAGCAATTTAAAGCGATAACGAAGTTCGAAAACAATAAAATGTATGGTTTTGACATATGCCGTCGCTAAATCACGTGATACATCCCATACATTTTATTCTTTCGGACTTCGTTATCGTTTTTAAAATGTTACTTTGACTAATGCCCCTCCCTGACTACCATATCAGAGTTAAAGTTGGTGAACTGAATAACATATTGTAACGGTAAAATTGGGGGGGTTCTGATCCAGACCCGCTGATTTCCAACTACCGTCCGCACACCGGGTACCGTCTGCTGTACAACTCGAAGTATTGTTTTTCAATGGTTGTTAGCGCATGCTCCTCTTGCTTTGTCACCTCTCGATTTGTCTACTTCAATACTGTACAACATTTTATGCACTTCCACAAACACGATGTTAAAAACAAAACACGATGTCAACTTTTGAGCTTCTATTTCACAAGCTTTTTGCTTATATTTTTACACAAGGTTTAGTCGGTTTAAAAGTGGTGTCAAAAAAAAAATGTAAATATACTTACTTACGGCCTGTACTAAAGTTCGATGTCAACCTTTGAGCCGCGGTGTAAGACCACAAAAGTTTTAAAAACCTTTCATAATATCCACTGCCAATGATTGGAACTGCCTTCCGGCGTCTGTGTTTCCGAACTCATATAACACAAATTTTTTTCTGCGCGGCTAGATGCTGGCCAAGAGCAAACCTGTTATTAATAAATTAAAAAAATAAATAAATAATAACACTGTAGAGGTTCTGGTAAAAAACGTGGTTGTTCATTTTTAATAATTCAAATGCGAAAGTTAAGGATGGGTTCGCTTTTCTTGTATATCGCATTACAGCTTCAATGATTACGTATGGGATAATATTTTAATTCACATTTCAATATCTAAAACGGGCTATAACATGCTTATTATATAAATAACGAAAATAAATTAAATAATAGTATAAAGTTCTTGTGTTTAATGACAATCTAATCTCTGCATAATATGTTCTTTCAGCAGCAAACTTGACATTGAATTATAGTACACGCCATATGTACTTGTAATTTTTTTTTCATATTGAAAAAAAAAGTTTGTAAATATAAGCTCTACCCTATCCGTTATCTGTTTTGAAAACTCTTTATTTATATTTTTTTAAATTAAAATAATTACAATATAAAGTTTTAAATTTATCTCTTAAAATAATTTAAATATTTCATTACCTCAATTTTATCAACACGATAACTCGCCAAACGAAGTATTTTTTTTTTTGCAATTTAATATGTAAATGTAAAAAGCAAGAGAGTATGTGCTTTCAACCATTGGACAGTAAAAAAGCTATGCTAATCGCAGACTTTCTGCCAATCGTTCATTACTTGGCAGCTGCTGGACCACATACTGTTCAACCCCGCCCTGTGGATCCACACGCCGGCCGCAGTGCAGGCGAGGCTTTACTGCTACCTGGCTACGGATTTCCTCGCTGACGCCCACATCTACGGCAGCGTCAGACGCGTCAGCACCGTTCTGCAGACAGTGCACACTCTCAAGTACTACTACTGGGTGATCAACCCGAGGGCCAAGAGTGGCATTGCGCCCAAGGGACTAGGTGAGTGCCTACAGTTGTCTCCAAAACTTAGATTTTCTTAGCTAATTATTATACATTCTGAGTCATAAGCATAAAAAGTCATATTGTTAATGGCAATAATTGTTTTATCGCTTTTCAGAGGGCCCTCGTCCAGCTCACAAGGACATCCTGACGATAAGAGCTTATATTTTGCTGTTTCTGAAACAACTGATCATGATCGGAAATGGCGTCAAAGAGGACGAACTCCAGTCGATACTCAATTATCTGACGACAATGCATGAGGTTCGTTATAATTGTGAACATTCCCTACTTCTTCTACGCCAAAATGTACAAATTTGCTATGTTTGCATGTTTATCAGTTAGTACTAATATGTATTTTTCTATCGACAGGATGAAAATCTTCATGACGTACTTCAAATGTTAATATCGCTCATGTCTGAACATCCCAGCTCGATGGTTCCAGCTTTCGATGCGAAGGTATTTTCTTTAATTTTCAGATTAATATGAACTTTTAAAATGTTAATGGTGTTTGCGTAATAACTCAAAACACTATCTCTACTTTTACAGGGCGGCGTGAGGACAATATTTAAACTGCTCTCATCAGAAAGTCAACTAATAAGATTACAAGCTTTGAAACTTTTGGGATTCTTCCTCAGCAGGAGCACGCACAAGTATGAAACATTTAAATAAGTTCAGACTAAATAAAAATTATAGACACAATTTATAGTGAAGTCGGTTTTATGATATGTGCACGATACGCCTTTTACTCTATTGAAATTTTCTATTCAAAACTATGACTATATGTAAATACATATTTGAATAAGGTCAGACGTAGTGCATTTGTGTGTGTAAAGTGTAAGTAAGGGGTGAAAGTGCATTGGTAAAGAGCAGATTGTTGCGCAGGCGCAAGTACGACGTGATGTCGCCGCACAACCTGTACACGCTGCTGGCGACTCGGCTGGGCGCGTGCGGCGAGGGCTTGGCGCTGCCCGTCTACAACGCGCTCTACGAGCTGCTCACCGAGCACGTCGGCCAGCAGATCCTCTACACCAGCCACCCGGAGCCGCAGCCGCACTTTCGCCTCGAGAACCCAAGTACGTACACCTTTACTCCACCATTACTACACTCCATTACTCATATTCGAATGAGACATTTTGTTCACTTGCTAAGTGGGCTTGGTGTGTTGGCAGTGATCCTGAAGGTGGTGGCGACGCTGATAAGACAGTCGAAGCAGACGGAGCAGCTGGTGGAGGTGAAGAAGCTGTTCCTGTCGGACATGAGCCTGCTGTGCAGCAACAACCGCGAGAACCGGCGCACGGTGCTGCAGATGTCCGTCTGGCAGGAGTGGCTCATCGCCATGGCCTACATCCACCCCAAGAGCGCCGACGAGCAGAACACCTCCGACATGGTCTACAGCCTCTTCAGGATGCTGCTGCATCACGCCATCAAGCACGAGTACGGCGGCTGGAGGGTCTGGGTCGACACTCTCGCCATCGTCCACTCGAAGGTATCGCCGACTTTTGCTGATCACTCTGTGAAAGTAACTCTGTCTGTGTGTATTTATAGTTGTAACTTGAATTTAAAATGAATTTCAGGTGTCGTACGAGGAGTTCAAACTTCAATTCGCCCAAATGTACGAGCACTACGAACAAAGGAGGGCCGACAACATCACAGACCCGGCCGAGAGACAACAGCGTCCCATTTCTACCATTTCCGGTTGGGACAGACACACGGAAGGACATACGAACAATCGAATCATTCCAGATAGTGACGACAGCGTCAACGGTTCGTCTGTATCAATAAGAAAACAAAACGTATTGAACCATGGAGCCCAAACGGAAATCGGAAAAGGCCTGTCTCTGAGAGAGGTCGAAGCCTGCAATTGTACAAAAACGAAATCTAGTGAAAGTGTCGACGAAACGCGGACTACAGAAGTGATTTATAGTGAAATTTGTAAAGTGCATAGTAGCCCTAATAAAACTGTTACCGAAGTGCCCCGCATTGGTTGTGATAGTATTAAATATACCGATAATGAACACGCTATTGACGAACACGAAACCGAATTGGAAGCTAAATCCATCAATGTCGACAATGAATTGGTTCAAGCGATCATTAATGATAATATCCTTCTAGAGAGTTCCGAGTCGGGATTGGGAACTATAGAAGCGGACTCGGAGAAGACCGACAAGCCTCTGACCCGACAAGGAAGCTTAGACTATATCCCGGTGAGGGATGTGGGTGATAATATCTCCAAAGATGACAACACGGATAAGAGCGAAGGCATCCCTTCGAGTCTGTCCGTGAGCGAAACGGCTAGTCCCGAAAGAATATCCGATAATTTGAACGTAACCAACGAAAGGGAGTCAGAACTTTCCGATCCGTCCGAGCTCTACTTGACTCCGAGCGAAACGACTAGTCCTAAGAAAACGCAAGAGAAGACTGAAATCAACATTTCCGACGATCTCGACGATCCAAAATTCATGGCTATCAATATTGTTAATGACGTTTTGACGGTTGCCCTAGAAACAGTTAGATTAAAGACGGATGAAGATACAGACTCTGGTGCGATTTCCGGCGGAATACAGTCCGAGGGAAACACGCCGAACGGACGTGACGAATTTGAGACTGAACTGGAGGAGATCATCGACGAAAAGCAAACGGCCAAAACGATCGTCTCAAATATTGTTTCCGATATTATTGACAGTGTTACATCGAAGGACCGGGAAGAGAGTCAGGTGTTGGCTGAAGTTAGCAGCCCTCAGAGGGTGATACCATTGGATCATGCGCACGAAGGGAACGTTTTGCCTCTCGATGGTGAATTTTTAGTGGGTTCAGGACAAGAAGTCGGATTGGAAACGAAGGTGCACGAATCCGTCGACGAGGTGTCAATGGAGAACGCTAAAAATGAAAGTCACAATGTCGAATTGACGAACGAAGAGGAACAGCAGATTCCAGAAAATCCGCCGATTTCGACAATCAGTGAAAACATATCTCTGGCAAATAAGCAGCAGAAGGAGAGCGACGAGGAGATCGGTAGAGATCTGAGCGAGAGGGAAAAGAGACGCGTGAGTTTGCCAGAGGACAGCGAGATGAAGCAGGAAGGCTCTCGCGCGGAGGGAGTCGCCTCGCAGGGGACAAACACTTCCGCTTCGCCCAAGAGACCGCGCAGCGCTTCCACGAGCACTCAGGTCGACTCTAACCATTTCGGTGAGTTCTTTCAAATTTTATTTAGTATTATTAACTTCAGACGCAAAACCGGGGTTTTCATTAAGTTCCACAGATTCGATTGATGTGAAATTTGATATATTGTCACTTAGGTGGTATTTCCATGACATACTGATACTGCAGCATCAAGTAGTCTTTAAGAGGCCCGACTCTTCATCAACTTAGAGCAGATATAGAGTGTTTGGGATAGTTTATGATTTATTTTAATTATGGCTTGCTTATAAGCGACTACAGCCACCTAACTTAAAGTTGGCGTTAGCGTGCCTATAGTATGCAATTTGGTTATGGCCTAAATCCATCTGCTATAATTTTTCCTCGGACTCTACTATTCTGAATTATGAACCCAGTTTATGTATACTGAAAGGGACTAGTTGTATGTATTTCAACAATAAATTCCAATGCCTGACCTGTAAATTGACAGAGTCCAAGCGGCCTTCAAAGTGCAGCAGGCCAATGTTCTCCCCGGGCCCGACGAGGCCTCCTTTCCGAATCCCAGAGTTCCGCTGGTCTTACATCCACCAGCGACTTCTCTCCGACGTACTCTTCTCACTCGAGACGGACATACAGGTAACCGAATTTCACATTCAATGTAAGACTAATAACAATTTACTCTGTGTCGAAAATAGAATACAAACAAGTATGTGTGACATAGTTTGAAAGCGAACAACACACTCGTCGGTGTGCAATCGAGCATACAAACAAAGTATATAATATCAGAATACGTATTTTTAGTTGATTATAATAATTATATTAAAAAGTGAGAAATGTGCGCTTGCGCAGGTGTGGAGAAGCCACTCGACCAAGTCCGTGATCGACTTCGTGAACAGCAGCGAGAACGCCATCTTCGTCGTGAACACCGTTCACCTCATCAGCCAACTGGCGGACAACCTCATCATCGCTTGCGGTGGACTACTGCCCTTACTCGCCTCTGCCACGTCGCCCAACGTGAGTATTCTACACCCAAACAAAAGACACATTGTTTCCTAGGTTCCTATGTATCTACCCGGATATGTCATATCCGAGTAGATACACTGGCAACCATGACACTGGAGGACATTGCCCGCCGGTCTGAGCTCTTGGAGCCAAGAGATGGAATGATTGTGACTGTCACAGAACGAGGTGGAGGTGATCGAGCCGACCCAGGGGATGCCGGTGGAAGTGGCCGTCACCTTTCTCCAGCGACTGGTCAGCATGGCCGACGTGCTCATATTCGCCAGTGCGCTCAACTTCGCCGAATTGGAAGCCGAGAAGAACATGTCCAGCGGAGGAATTCTCCGCCAGTGCCTGCGATTGGTAACTATGACCGCCCCCTCCCTCTCTCTCTCTCTCTCTCTCTCTCTCTCTCCCTCCCTCCCTCTCTATCTCTCCCCCTCTAACTCACTTCTCCTCGTATTAGAGTTTAGGAAGTGGGCGGACTATCTAGACTTTTCTCACTATTATTTCTTCTAATAAATTACTTATAGATTGCAGGTAGACATTAATTTGCACTTTTCTGATTTTTTTTAATAACAAAATTTAACTATATAAAAATCAATCGTAACACATTATAGTTTACAATTGAAATCATAAATGTCACACGTCCCAATATAATAATGTGGGTAGTTTTACATACATATAAAAAAAGCTAACTACTATACTAAACTTGTTAAAGTCTTACCTTCAGAAACATCTACATCTGTTTGTATATTATTATGTAGATATAGTGTTAAACCTATAATTAACGGATGTTAATTATTTTAATAATAATGTTTTTATTTTTTCATTTCATTTATAGGTATCTAAATTTCTCTATCTGTACCTTATGGTCTTTTATTTAAATATTAGAATGCGTAGAAAGTCTACTTCTATCCTGTACATATATCTAGCATATTTTAGTACTTGTATCAAAATCTAATGATACAAATAGCTATTTCTTTCATAGATATATACTATGTAGATCAAACTTACCAAACTATACCTATACTTCAAATATTTCAATAGATTTTTTAATTTTGCCAATTTTAAACGATCGACTTTTTAAACTTATAGACAATGTTTTTTGATGATATAACTAAGTTTTATAATATTATAAAAAAAATTAAGAAGTCGATAGTTTAAATTGTGTTTTTTTTTCTCCATAGACTCTATAGTCTAGTGTTCGTTTAGCATTAGCGTAGCGACGCAACCACGGCGTACTTAGACCTCTAGTGGGTCACCTTCATACAGACATAAAGCCTTAAAATGCAAAAAACCTTAAAAAGCAATAACTTCTGCTCGATAATTTGTCGCACATTGGCCGCTATCGCGGATGGATCTGCTAGCTATCATTATTGATATATAATATTATCTGATCTGTGTCATCTGTAATATTATTAGTACAGATTTATTAACTGTAATATTTTTTTAACATTAAAAAGGCCAGAAAATGATTTATATTCAAGTAGATTTATTCAAAATCCATGAAAAGTTCAACATAAAATTTTGCCAAAAAGAAGAAAATATTGCAATTTCTAGCAAAAAATTTCTTCTAAATAAATGCAGTATATATATCTCGAAATACGCCTCGGCTTCGTTCGAAAGCAATTGGGGCTATTAGTGTACATAATATATACCCTATGTCCATCTGGAACAATGTGTCTTAAATAGTGAAAGAATTTTTCAAAAGGGTTCAGTTCAGTGGTTCCGGAGATAAACAAACATTAAAATCCACACTGTCTCTTTATTATATTATAATACCGGCCGGCACGTAGAACGCGATAGCGGCCCATGGGTTGGGATATGGTATGGCTAAAAGGAAAAAGAGCCCAAGAGGGGTATGGAGGTGCCCCAAGAGGGGCTAGTGGCGCGTCGCTAGGTGCGTGTGTGTGCGTAGGTGTGCACGTGTGCGGTGCGCAATTGTCTCGAGTGCAAGGAGAGGCAGCGGTACGCGGCGCGCCTCCGCCGGCCTGGCGAATCGCCCGAGCCGAAGGTAACCGAACTCTGCCGAACACGTCCGAACACACCCTTTTCATTCACCACACAGAAATCAATCAAAACCATCATGGCGTCCAAAATTCAAATAACCAATGACGCCTATCAAGTATCACGTCCTTGGTTACTCCCCCGTTTAAATTTTTTCGTCTACCAGCACCTCCTTTGAGTTATGTTTCCCTGGTAACTTGGGTTACGCTAATTGATTCATATTGTCCCATTAGCGGGTTCAGCACAAAAAAAGCCTCTTGAGGATTGCCAGTCGGCTGAACAAACAATGAACGTTGCTTCGATCCTTGCACCAGCACAACGCGATAAAATGTATCACAAAAAATACAAAAACAACACACGCTGCCATATTTTTTTTATTGTCATATTTCCCTTTTGCATGTTCTTCTAAAGTCTCATAAAACTTTTGTTACAAAACTTCATTGACATGACAATATTAAATTAAATACAGCTTTATCGCATGTTTACTTAGATTTACTTAATTGTATGCTCCCGAGACTTGATCCTTTTTTTGTTAGTACTGTGTAAAACTTGTGTGTTTATGTGTGTGTAGAGCCATCCCTACTAAATATATTATTCTCACTGAAGTATGCGTTCCTAGTAGGATCGTTACATTTTAAGGAAAGAGTTAACTTAAATAGAATTTTTGCAATCAATGTCCATCAAAATTGAAAAGAAACGAACTGCCCAAAATTTGCACAAAACGTGATAAGAATCTGATTATTTTTTTCGTCATGTCATTTCTTGGAACTCCTAAAAAAATTATTTTGATACTGCATTCGGATGTACTCTTCTATATCTCTCGTTCTGTGAAAGCAAAGGAATTCACTTTCGGTAAAGTTATTTATCACTTTTATGTTATGATCGCCTAGTAATTTTTGTACCAAGTAACAAGTAATATTTTAATTAATTCGACTAAATTTATGATGACAGAGTGTTGTAGCAAGCCTTGCCGATGCGTCGAGTCCAGTTAAAGATCCAGAAAGGCTGCTCCAAGATATGGACGTAAATAGACTTCGGGCTGTTATTTATAGAGATGTTGTAAGTATTTTAGCATCCTCACACATTGTACAAACGTCCACAGTTATCATGTAAATTGGCTGAGTTTTACAAATTAAAATGGCTGAACTCATCTGGGGTAGGGAATATTAAACAATTTCAACACAGTAAAATAAGTCTACTTGATCAGCAAATAGACCAAAAAAAGTATATTTTATTCACCTTTATTATTACAAAAATAAATAATCCCAATACTTGACTACATAATTAATTCTATGATAGCCGGTTAAAATAGATTAAATAGGACTCGCGAATTTCTTATTTATTATTAACGTTGCTGCAGATGGTATAGTAAATTAGCTGTTTAGAATAACATATAGTTCAATGTGTATAGTAAATTTTAAAGCTGCCCTAAGTGGCCTATCAACTTGATTGCACTTTCGAACAGCTGACCTATAGCAGATCATTTAAATGGTGACTAAATTCAACTATTTCGTATATTTCCAGGAGGAAACAAAACAAGCTCAATTCCTGTCACTGGCCATAGTGTACTTCATCTCAGTGCTGATGGTGTCAAAGTACCGTGATATATTGGAACCGCCTGCAAACGCACCGCCGGACTGTGCCCGGACGCGTCATCATGCGCATGAGCATCACGGTAATAAGCTACTTTAGTTTAGGAGTAAAAAAGACAGACAGTGCACAGTGAATGAGAAAGGTATACGAAATCACAAAAAAGGGTTCACAGAACGATTCTTATAAATCATGCGCTCCTGGTAACAGGGCGTTATATCTGTGGGTGGATTATATTTTACTATTTTATTTATTTGTAAGGTGTACATAATGATTATGATTATTATGTTTAATTTATGCTAAATAATGAAGTTATGCTACACCTTCATGCAACATTAACACGTATATATAATATGTATTATGTATGTATAAATTAAGTATTGTTTATGTTAACTATCAATTTCCAAATTACTGGTTTATGAATTATGTAATTGTTTATGATTAACAATTTATTGAATGTTGTCCTCTCATAGAAGTATCGGGTTTGTTTAGATATTTATAACACTCCTATTTTTTAGCTTCTTCATTTATTTGCTTATTTGCACTTAACTATATAAGTATAAGGTGTATATTTTATATGATCATATCTATATTACTTATTAAAGTATGACTATGAATTTGGGTTCTGTGACTGTGAAACGTTTTCTCTGCCGAAGGTTGGCGATCACAATGCAGTGAAGCCGTTATAGAATATTGTTTGAACTGTGTCGTCTCTCCTTTTTTTTTCCACGCCGCTTGATACGCGCGTCACACGGTCTCGGACACTGGTAACATTATGTGAATAGGCTCCCGACCCCTGTTCCCGCAGTGGTCCCACCACGTGTACCCGCAGTTCCTGCCCGGTGGGCATCCCGCACATCCCTCGCATCCCGCGCACCGTCACCCGCACTGCAAACTCGAGTGCCACGCGAACGGCCACGTGACCGCACCCATCACTAGTTGCCACCGTGCGCACGCGGGTAAGCGTCACCTCACGCCGAGACGCGACGCTCGTTTTAGCCTACTGACAGACATCCTCATAAAAAGCACGCTCCGGCGACTGTTCACATTTGCCAGAAAAATGCGTGGAAGAGGGCGCTCAAATTGCTCAATAATAGCATGTTTTCGTGCTAGTAACGAGCATGTCTGTCCGTAGCTTTAGGCTAGCAATACAATATACAACTTGTCTACTACCCAAAAAGGTACGCAGTTCAGCGAGTACAAAAATGGTGTCCGCGCATCGGTACGCAACGAGTTACGTACTCACTGCATTGAACTGTATTGTGTACCTATTTGTATAGTAGATTAGTTCTATATGGAATTGCACGCAGCGTCGCGCCTCGATCTGAGCTGACCCTAAATGGCCCGTTTGCATCACGCGATCTTTTCCCTCGAATGAGCGTTCGCGCGCAAGTACAACTGCACCGCCCCTCGTGCTTCTCTTTAACAGCTCATCACGCTCACATTACATAGTTGTACTTACGCGCGTTTAATTTGTCTCGTGAATTTCGTATGCCTTCTGACTTGTACCTAGTATTGTTATATTTTATTGTGCTTGTACTGAACATGTCACAAAAGATGTGCGCATTCAGTCATACATTAAATACTTACAAAAATCGTGTGATGCAAATAATGAATTACTCAATGTGGTCGATGTTCGCGTCAGCAACTGTTCTGTCTCTACTGTTGAAGCTACTTCTGTAATAAATGGTGCCACTGTATTCTTGGAGAAAATTCGATCATTTAACGTAGTAAGTTCAAATAATGTAAAAAGGACTGAAAGACAGAACAGTATCATAAATAGCACAGCTGCGGCACTGCTTTATTTTGTTTCATTTGTTATTATTTGCTACATTTAGTGTAGAGGAGTGGTTTAATTAAATTGTTCGATACGCATGCAGTTGTAGGCAAACATTTTGTATTATTTAAGAAAATATGAATGCTTAAAGGGAATTTTGTATGCGTAATGCGATGGTTTATTTTGTTGGCTTGATTTCATCGTAAACTTTATTCAATTAGACCCAGAATAATACAAAGAAAGCTTCTTATGGCGAATGCATAAGCTATATTTGAATAACATTATGAAACTTTTGTATTTTTATGTCATTGTGGATCATAAGGGATTAAATACAGAATTCCCAGATGTATCTATGGAGTATAACAAACAAAATTGAACCTTATTTGTAGGTTTTAATGAACGCTTATTGGAGCAAAGCTTATTCGATGTTGTCATATCGAAGTTAATGAATTTCTAAATAACAAAAGAGCGCCTTTATGTTCCCTTAGATCACAATGGAGACGACGTTGAATACGCCATGATCGTGGTGGACGAAAACAATTCCACCATCAACGACCTGGATTCGCCATCGATGAAGGTGAGACATTCATTTTATTCAAATTCTGAGCATTTGTACTTTCTCGTCCACCTTGGTACTTAATTGAATAATTTTGATTATAAAAAAGCCTACAAATATTTTTTCAGTGTTAGTATTCATTGATTAAACGAAACAGTCTCAAACAGAACATTTTAGATAGACATTTTGGATTGATCGTGAAAAAATTAAGACACTAACACTATCTGGTTGACTTAAAAGCTCTATTTAGAAAAAAAAAATGTGATTTATAGATTTAGCATGTTTTGAAGATTTAACTGAACTATCACATCGTTAGTTATTAAATAACTTAACATTTTCATGCTTAGCTTCATCGTTTAAGACTTTTTAAAAATCTTAGCAGCATGCTTCCCTAATTTCTCGAGTAGTTACTATTTCAATACCTACCTACATGAAATCGTAAAGTATTGTAGCATTTTATTACAAAAAGTAGGTAAACATAGTAATATGTTTAGCAGTATTATGTGATTGCATGATGAATTTCCAATCTTAAGAGGAAACGTGGTGGTCGAAACATTTCGGGAATCAGCCAAAGGGACGATTGCACCTTTGGCCCTTGATTATATCAAAAAATCTTGAAATGCAAGGTTTTGTATTCCCCAGTTTTCTCTTCCAAATATGAACCCAATCTTATAGATTTTTTTTAGCAAATA
Source organism: Synanthedon andrenaeformis (assembly GCA_936446665.2). Taxonomy (NCBI): domain Eukaryota; kingdom Metazoa; phylum Arthropoda; class Insecta; order Lepidoptera; family Sesiidae; genus Synanthedon; species Synanthedon andrenaeformis. The sequence goes on from OW387797.2 coordinate 427,180, forward strand.
TTCTGTGTCCTGTGTCTTTTGCTTACTATTGCTACTGTGTAATAGTAGACACTAGACATACCAATAATAAACAAAACGACCGCCCGACTTCCTCTTAATGACGTAATCAATGTTCCCCAGTCCTCCCACAGTCACACGTCGCTGATTGGTCGCCTGTATGTGATTTTGATTGCTTTTTTTATATTGGTTTTGTTTTGCGTTTTGGTTTAATGTAAAGAAGGAAACGGAACCGAAGAAAGTGGAAGGGGAAGAGGAAGAGGGGGTGGCCAAAATAGAGACGACGACCGACGAACTGAAGCCGAGTTCGCTGACGCCGTGTTCCGAGAACGAGGAACCTTTGTTCAAATCGAGTCTTCGTATCAAAACTCAGTTCAAACCAAAGGTTAGTCGATGGCGGTTTAGCGGGAGGCGGTTTCACCTGAAGGGATTGTATTGGTTCGCATTTAAATGAGATCTGTCTTGTCAGATTGGTTTGATTCATTCTCCTATTTGTGGGAGCTATTGTGGAGGTTTAGTCCGTTTTCGTAATTGCAGTTTCGTAATTGGCTACGAAAGAGGAATTATTTTTCGCTGTTTCATAATTAATTATCAAAAAAGAATTTATTTGCCGTTATCGCAATCGACTATTTTTTCCTCATTCGTAGTTAATTACTAAACACTTTCATTTTTCTTTTTTTGTAATTAATTATTAAAAAAGATTTTATTGCACTATTCGAACTCATTAGTAAACTAGTTACTTCATTGACGTTCTAACCTCCTTCCTTAAACTTAATAAAGAAAAGAAAACCTCAATTTGTGTCATTTGAAATCCTTTACATTTCCATCTGTCATTTGATTTCAATCAATTTAATAAACGCGAATTTAAATATAATTGGAATTGATAAAACCTATTTTCACAGTACATGATATTATCAAGACAATAGTATTATGGCTAATCCCTTAGAGTGTAGTGCGTCAAACAGTTAGATGAATGAACTTCGGTTCATTCCAACAAAAAGAAGAGCGACAAATAATTTCCCTTTCGTAGCAAGGCATAGCACTAGGTATAGTCGAATAACTACTATACCACTTTTCGACTACAGGGTGAAATCTAAGTCGTGAATAGTTATATTTTTTTCTAGTTCCTTAATTAACTAACAATCACTTCCACAGACAGATAACTTAAATAACGTAAGTTTTTTTTGGCAATTTCAGTTTTGTTTATCCTAATTTATTTTAATTCATAGTCGCCCTACAATGCGCTTTGCACTTGTCACGAAATCGAAGAAGAAATTTGAACTTCGAACGTCATAGCAAGTGAGTCACGAGGGCCGAGTAGGGTAACCATGAGTAATGATGTGTTATTAACAAGAATCTTTTTTCAAATCGTAGTTAATTAAGGAGTCAATAAAATAGCATTAGCGCTAGTGCCCTGTATTATCCGAAGGCGCCTTTATTAGAAAATTAAAACACAAAAAAATCTGATATCGTAGATAATTACAAAATTCGATTACTAAAACAGCAATTAAATTCTTATTTAATAATTAATTATGAAGTAGTGAAAATAAATTTCTCTTTCGTAGCCAATTCACTGCGAACACAGAAAAAAAATCTTATTTGGTAGTTAATTACGAAACTCGATTACGGAAACGGCAAATAAATTCTTTTTTGATAATTAATTATGAAACAGCGAAAAATAATTCCTCTTTCGTAGCCAATTACGAAACTGCAATTACGAAAACGGACTAAACGATTGTGGAGCTTCCTTAACAACCACAACTCAACGGAGATGAATCCCTCAACTAATGCGGAAATACTAATCGGTAAATCGGAAAAGAATGTAGGCATTACGAAAAGTAACACTGATCATATTGTATTATCTATCTCATGCATTAATGAATACAAAAAATCGTAACTTATGAAACAAGGCCCAACAGAAATTTATTTGTGGAGTAAATTCTAATTACTTCCCGACAATTACAGCGTCGTCATTTATGTGCGAAACTAACATTGAGAAATGAAATGAAATGATTATGTTTGTATTAGACTTCCCTTTACTATTACTAAACTTGTATGTTCTCCTGTTGTAAGCCTCCCACTGCAAGGTCCAAAACTCTGTCGGAGATCACGGTCTCTGTGGTCAATTTGGTTCGTACTCGTCAAAGACAATGTTATAATTTTAGTGTGGACACTCTCGATGCGTTATGATAGCCTGGTACTCAACCTACTATATCGCTTATACTTATCGGGTATACTGAGCAGATTTCGTCTCTTGTATTATAATAATAATTTGTTATAAATCCGTCTCTGTCTTTAATTATGATAGAGTTTACTCTATCATAATTAAAGACAGAGACGGATTTATAACAAAAATTTAAATTTTACAACGTGTCAGGTTATCAAAACAAGTTGGTACACAAAAACACAAATGCTTTATCACGATTACAAAAAGTTGTATATAATTTGTAAACGTTATATTATACATGTATAAACTACAGCTACAACCACTGAAATGTATACTTTGCTATTGTTTAAATAAAAGGAATCTTTAAAATGATCAAGTTTTTAAACAAAATTGTCAATTATATTGATAAGATATTGATATTTTCTTATTGTGTATAATGTATTATTTTTATTTAAATTATTAATAACATTTATTGTATAGTGTTTAACACTTAAACTGTTCGTATGTATGAATTGTGTTAATACGATATAAATTCCTTTTACAAAAAAAACTTGAACAAATTGAAGACACACACAGCACCAGCACAACTTCACATGAAATGTTATTTACAAAATACACGCTATGATATTTTTTGTACTATATCTATTGTTTTAAATTGGCCTTAAATTTTGTGATTGGCCTCAAATATGTTGAGACAAAGTTTATTACGCTATGAATTAATAATAGTACGTCCTTAAAATGTATATATTCTTTCTTTATTGTGTATAATTGTATGTAGAGGTATTTCTAAATTCTTATAGCATGGTGTGTTGTTTGGCTTGCTTTTCCATCCGCATTCCTTATTTTATGTAATAATATATAATATGTACCTATATAATATAGTAAATGTTATATGCACGTTTTTATAAATAATTTAAATTCTAGTGCACATTAACTAAAATAGAATTCACTTGAAATGACAAGAATCCATTTTAGTTTTTTATGGTAGTAAAAAAGGCTTTATTTTTTTTTAAAGTTATACTCGTCTTGATGCGTTTTTGTATTTTACGGAAATTGAAATGATTGTTAATGTACATATTTTATATTGTAGTATACATTAATTCTTTCTTTTAAATCTTGAACTACGACTAATATTTATTTTCAAAGAAATAAACTACTCACGTGCACTGTTTTTTTTTAAAAATAATGAAAGGTTTTTCAAACAAGTTAAAAAATGATATGGTTGAAATGGATTCTTGTCTATAACAGTAATAAAACGATGGTATTTGATGTTTGATAACCAATGTAAATTTTCATCGTATCTCATTGGAGATGGAGACATGTGATGAAAGTAGTGGTGTCCGTTTCCAGAGCGTGGACTCGATAGAAGACGCTGGCTCGTTCCACCTCAATTCGACGGAGACCACCAACAACGATCCCGAGACCTCCAGCGAGATCGCACTTGACGACAACAAACATCCCGTAAGTACCTATCTCTCACACACCCTTATTTCCTTCCTCATGTGAAAGTAACTGTCTGTCACCTTTTCACAGTATACCAGTGTCCTAACTGAAAAAGATGATAAATTGTATTTCAGGTTAGCAACGATGAGTCCTGGACAGACGTGAACTTGAACGAAGAAGGTGAGCGAGGTCCAGCCGCGCTCAGAGACGCGGGACGTCAGAGGGACCTTCACGGCAACGCACACGAAGGTACATAGACAGGACGTACTTTATGTCCCCTGGCTGAAACAAGCCAAGTATTTCAAGCCTCTCTTTAACATTTTCTTTATGACATCTATCTTATCGTCGGTTGTTGTTTGTCGTTTTCAGATGAAGAGAAACACGAAATGAGCACCGAAAGTCACAACCACACGCGCCGACGGCACCAGGGCGGCAGAAGCGCGCTGGCGATGGCGGCTCAAAGGCACGTGCACACGGACAGCGAAGCGAGCGAGGCGACCGCTGTGATGGGCATGGGCACGGGCGAGGCGGGCGCGTCCCGCGAGGCGTCGCTCACGCACAAGCTGGAGACGGCGCTGGGCCCCGTGTGCCCTCTGTTGCGCGAGATCATGCTGGACTTCGCGCCGTTCCTGGCCAAGACGCTGGTGGGCAGCCACGGGCAGGAGCTGCTGATGGAGGGCCTGCAGACGTTCAAGGCGAGCACGTCGGTGGTGGAGCTGGTGATGCTGCTGTGCTCGCAGGAGTGGCAGAACTCGCTGCAGAAGCACGCCGGCCTCGCCTTCATCGAGCTCATCAACGAGGGCCGGCTGCTGTCGCACGCCATGCGCGACCACATCGTGCGCGTGGCCAACGAGGCGGAGTTCATCCTCAACAGGATGCGCGCGGACGACGTGCTCAAGCACGCCGATTTCGAGGTTGGTGGTAGCACACTTTTACAAAGGTTGTCATAAAATAAAATACATGTCTTATTGTTATGTAATCGTTTATTTAAAAGACTAATATACATTTACAAGTGTTGCACTGTCGGATATTTATGTGACAACGTAATAAACATAAGCTCAATTGCATAAAATAAAAGCATGATCGCGTAAGATTTCTATGGATTAATATTTTTTTATATAGCGCCACCTAGTCTCATGTGCAAACTTTGTGTAAACTATTCGGTATATGGAACGAAGTTAATAAGTTTGATCATTGAGCACTAGATGGCGGCAGTAAGCAAAATGCAGCAACGATTCGGCATTTATCAGTAATTCGGTACTGTGCTTAGAAATGTATTTATTAAAAAATTATGTTCTTATTCGGGAGGGAGATATTAATAACCAATTTTACCGAATGTAGCGATTTGTTAATTTATTAAACAAATTATTATCTCGTGACGTGACATGATGCTTCATTGGATATCACCAGAGCTCAAGATGTTTTGCGTTAATTATTAGGTACTCCGCATTTTCCGAAACAATAAAATTCAAAGTTAGAAAAATTAGTTTAAATAGAAAAGAAATAGGTGGACATTCCACCCGCAGAGTATGAAAGATGATGAATAAAACAAAGTATGAAGAATAAATGTGCGACAGAAAAGATAGCGAGAACTGGAAAGAAAGAGAATAGCGTTAGAGGGATTGAAAAAAAAAATACTCCGCAGTCGCTGTGTGCCGCGACGAGCGCCGAGAGGGCGGAAGAGGAGCGCACGTGCGAGCGTCTGATCGGCGCCGCGCGACGCCGCGACTCAGCGGCGGCGGCGCGTCTGCTGGACAAGCTGCGCCACGCGGCGGCACAGCAGCACGGCGCCGTGGCGCGCTTCTGGAAGCTGGACTCGTGGGAGGACGACGCGCGCCGGCGCCGCCGCCTAGTGCCGGACGCCAGAGGGCACTCGCACGCGGCGGCCGCGCTTTCGCCGGCGGCCTCTACGCCGCGCGACGCCATCGCCCACGCCACGGAGGAGCTGCACGCCCGACTGGGGGCCGCGCGCGGGGCCTCCATGCCGCCGCCCGCCTCCGACCTTCTAGACGACGCCGATCTGCTGCTAGACGACCGCGAGATCGACGCCGACCTGGCAGGTGAGATCTTTTTTTAACACCCGTCACAAAAGAGTATATAATCTGTGTATGGCTGTAACTGTCTGTGACATCATAGCTAAAAAGTTTCGTTGCGGATATAGATTTTTCAACTTCCGCGGATGCGGATTTCTAGAGGATGACATCCGCGTATTTCAATGAAATGCACTAAGGTTAACCAGTGGCACTTTTCACAGGCCCCGTGAACATCAGCAGTCGCGCGCGACTGGTGGCGCCCGGAGTGGCGGCGCCGGGAACCGTCTCCCTCACTTCCACGGAGCTCTACTTCGAGGTGGACGAGGAAGACCCAGAGTACAAGGCCATCGATCCAGAGGTACGTACACATCTCGATTAAGACAGTTTCCAATAGGACCGGTCAGAAGCAGCCTGGATCCACCGTCGACTCTTGGCCCCCATGGACAATTTTTTTTAATCCAATTTTTCTCTTCCTCTGTCTAAGGAACATTTGTAAAAAAAAATAACCGAATTATTTCAGCCATTTTCGAGTTTTACGCTTAGCAAGACATTTACCGGTTCATTTTTATTGAAGTAAATATATAGAGAGATTAGTTAGATTTTAGTCCGATTTATCCGATAGATATCCTAAAGTCAAAACATATCAGGCATATTATATTTTGACATATGTATATATAGTTACATTTTTTTATATGTGCACGAAACATTTCTAAAGGGCTCTATGAAACGACCGAGAAGTATTAATTTGCATTATTACTTAAGGTTATAGTCAATAAATTGAATATTTTATCGCTCGTTAATATATTTTTTGTAAGGTGAAGCCATTAAACAAACGTTGTAAATTATATGTAGTACGGAGACAATCGTTATGACAAAACGCCTCTCAAATAAGGTGTGACGCGAGATCTTTGTTCAGTAATTTATAAAGGCTGGTTTGTGTGTTCAGGGAGTAGTAAAATTAAAATTATATCGTGATACGCACGTACGTAACGTAGCAACGATAGTTCGCGTTTTCAATCTAATATGAACCTTAATTGAAGTGAATTAGAGTTTATTTTTGAAGATGGACGTCAGTTGAATAGGGTTGTTTGCATACGAGATGGCGTGCGATATCGATACTCGGTACAGTCGTGTAATATAGGCGGGTAACCGAATATGAGGCACTTAGATGCACGAACAATGCGGCCCCGCGGCGGTCCTCCTTATGAGGCGCCATACTAGTGTTGTAAATATCGATTCATTCTTAAACCGAAACAAGTTTAATTTATTTGCCTAATTTGGCACACACGCACGCAAAGTACAAGTAAGGAGAAATCGGCTTACGCTTGTACTGATTTTCAACATCCTTGTGTGCATTAATCTTGGGTACATACGATTCGTATTATATGTATGATTTGACATATTATGTTTGAAAGTGCTCGTTGGTTAACCTTGTCGATTAAGTAGCTTAAATTAAAGTAATTGTCTTAGTATGTACCCAGGAGTCTTGCCTGGCACATTTACATAGAAATGTTGAGTTTGAAATTAATTATAACTATACTAGCTGTGCCCGCGAGTTAGTTCGTTTTTTTGAAAATCTCACATCGTTTTAGCGTTATTGAGTAATAAACATACAAACTTTCACATCAACATTTACGATGTTTTATGAAATAATTCGCAACGGGCGCCGAATACGCTCGGGCTAATGTTGTTTAAAAATTTCAACATGTATAATACGACAGACAGTACGAATAAATTATGTATCGATATCGATGGTCGATAGAAACGTGTGGGGCATCTCTCGAGCCTCAGACAGTGGGACAATGGCGTCCCGCCGCGCGCCGCGTGTCACAATCCACGGGGGGCGCTCGACTCAACATGAGTCGTTTTGCGGGTTTGCTCGACTTTTGAAAGCCTTTATTGTATTGTCTGTCTAGCACGGCCAAACCTGGCAATCAATTTCTCTAAAATATACTATGAATATTGTAGCTTGAGCTCTGGTGAAGAATATCAGCTACTTCTTGACAACTGTTACAATTATGACAGGCAAACAATGCACCTATTACGATAAAGTTTTATTAGAGGACTTAGTTACTTTAACGGGGGTATTCGCAGCCATAAACAGTGTTAATATACCAAACCAACCACGTTACACCAAACTGAACTCACTAAACTTGTGATATTGTGGGAATTATACAACGTAATAGCAATAATATAATTCAGGTTCATTCACAGCTTAGTAAAGTTGTATAACATTTTGTTTCCGAAACTTTATCCACTTGATAATAGGCTTGCATAAATAATTGTTGTTTTACGGGTTAGTATGAATAAAATACCTTGGTAATATCAAATTTAAAAAAAAAAAGTTGTTTCTATTGTGACAGATGTAAAAACTTTTCTGGTTCTAAGTAGTTGTAAAACATCGAGATACAGTTATTATGTGCACAATTAATCGGTGACATTTGCTCGTAAGAATTTAATTGCTGTTTAACATTTTACTTACTTTGCACACTTTTATGACGTTCGTTTACAAGAAAATCGTATATTAATATGCACATAATAGCTTTATTAGTGCATATTTTGAGAGGTTCGCTCGATAAAATTATGAATGCAAACTGTTTGAAACGAGGCCTAACTCGGGGCATTCGTATGCAATATTTACTTAACCGTCGACGATTCGAAATAAATGCGCCTTCTAGGGCCTGTCACGTTCTGGGACGTGTGGCTCGCAAATCACAGGAGGTAGCGATTAGCTATCTCGCCATGTACCAGTCACTAACGATTTGGACTGTTGCTGCAGGATTATTTTCCATAATTATACGGAACTAATCACTCTCGTGAATTTACCCGGATTTCCATTGAGAGTTGGCACTATAAAGCCGAGTCTTCACTAAGTTTTGCATCACTTTGATCCAAGCTAGGGCTACCTTAAAGAGAGCCATTCAATTTCTCTAAATATGGCCAAAGACGCCTCAGTGTGAGTGGAGTGTGGAGACATTTGTAGGTATACTCGGTATAAATGAATACCACACTGTGCGTGCAGTAAACTGAGAGACTGAGAGATATGTGGCTATTGTGTGGCACAAATGGAGTCGCATGAACTTTCCGCAGCTCGGAAGCCCAGCTGATAAGTTTGGCATATATATCCGACGCGTGCCCTGTCAATTATAACCTACAACAGCTACTACCGACCAGTTTTCAAGTTGTAGCCATTCATATGCTCTCCCACACAAACCCCACGATGCCTCCTCTAAAACCTCTTAATCTCATCGCTTGCGCCTCGCCGCGATTATCCAAACTGTATCCGAGATATTATTTACTGCAACTAATTTAACCGTTTTCAAAGATTGTAAATTGAATTCGTAATGGCCCATTTTATTTGTTTATGCTAATGTCCCGTTTTAATTATCGAAGTCGCGGTCACGGGTGGCTTGTGCGAGAGCGGGACAAAGAAAAATGGAATTCCTGCCACGCTGTCGTTGTCTGAATACGACATCGATTTATTGGTGCATATATCATAATTAACATGTTTGAAAATTAATCATAGTGTTTTTTTCGTGAAACTCTTAACAGCGCGTTAGAAAACGTTTTGTGGGTGGCATCGAGAGGCAGAGCGTATTAAATGTCTGATAACCGATTAAAATTATGAGTGAATTTATTGTTTTGTTTTCTAGTTAAGGCTGTCATGTTGTAATTGAATTATTCATAAATGTAAAAACACATCGGAGTGATACACGATATGTTATCGATTAGCCTATTTCATTATGCACCGGCATTTATATCATCTACTCGTTGTATATAATTAAAGTAATATACACGCCAACCAAGACGAACCAAGACAGAAATTAGAAGAAACAACATTGTGTTAATACAAAATGTACAAATCTATGTTTTAGCAAATAAAATCCCTAGAGGGCAAGTAACTGGAATTTGTCTAGAAATCTTATTTTTCGCGAAGAGTCAATTGACTAAACCTTAAATTTTTTAAGTCTATTACCTTAATTAATTAATATGTTTCATCAAATGTAATCTATTTAAAGACTCATGTATTATTTTGTACCTAATGCAATATTTTTTGTGTTATGATTTATTTTAATATATGCTTGTTGAAAAACGCAGTACCTCTGCCTAGGCTACTTTATATTATAATAAGCTGATTAAGAACCATAAAGTACACAGTAGATGAGCTTTGAATGTTTACCTCGGGACGTTTAATTTGCAATAATATGTGATACGTATGAGAAATAAAACGTTTGTGATCGGTAAAATTACGAATAGCTACAATGGGCGCATTTATATCACGTTAAAGTCATAAGCTGTTGAAGTTGGCAAACAGCTTAAAGGTCACCGATTGTCGAACTAAGTATAGGTATGAGCCATTAGTACCAAAACGTTGGGACCCAATATATTTCCGATTGTTTGTTAAATGGATTTATTGTATATTTAATCATACTTCTTCTTTCTCTTCTTCTTTTCTTTTAATGTCTTGGCTCCATCAGATCTTCTCCGATGATTTTGCCAGTGTCATTAGTAAAAATAGCAATCTGTAATAGCCTATTTTTAAAATAAAAAAGGCAAAATTGAAATTAAAATCAAAAGGAGCAGATCCCGAGACTAGTCAGTCAAGTCAAGTCTATAATTTTTCTTAATTTTCCAAAACGTTCGTCAAGTCCAAAGCAGTCAGGTCAAGTCCAATATTTAATCATATGAGATTCCAAATTGATTGACATAAAAAATATGTAACCAAGCTACGATATGTTACCACCAGTTCCCACGTCATCGGTGACGGAGGCTGAACGTCGTCATCAATAAACGTATGCGGTCATTTTGACAGCTTCTGGAAGCCGTGCTTTTGACACGTGTCATTACAAGTTCCCGACTGACGTTTGTTGCTTATTCTTTTTTTTTAATACGCTACTACGATAAAATATTAAGACGCTCACTTTAAATATTTCAGTCAAAGATATGAAGTCTGAATCAGTAGGTATCTTAATGTAGTAGTTTTTTTTAAGTTAAATATCACCGGCAGTCATCCTGACGGTGGCTTAGTGGGATGATGGATAAAGGAATTAGGAAGGGATATGGAAATGAAACTCACCAAAACACAACAGTAGTTACACATGCTGGTCTTTTTTTATAACAGAGTAGTGTGGTCACTGTCGCCAGACTGACTGCTCCCCAGCATTTTAAATAAAGTATGTATTCTCTAATAATGTCTGTCTACTGCCATTCAAATAAGCACTAATTCTAAATTAATGTCCAAATAGTGTAGAATCTGATAATAACGATAATAATATACACAGTACATATGTTAAAATAATGACAATTGCGACACTCGTTATTTATGAATATTCTGAAGGTTGGCTGTCGCGTCCCGTCCGTTCGTCCGTCTGTCAGTCTATGCTGTCAGTGGCGATTCCATTTTTATTTACAACCGGTGTACGTTACATGCAGGTATTTAGGCGCCAGATGTGTCGATGCGATAAGACTCACAGGTGCTCACAGTACAAACAACAGCAAGCCAGTAACTAAACTGAAGACTACAAAACTATAAAAGTCACTTCAGCTCAAAGTGTCGGTACTCGAGTGCGAGTGAAAAATGATTATTTTTAAGCAACAATAGGGACTCGATCAAAAAAATGTATTTATGAAATTTATAACAACAAAATTTTCTACAAGAAACTGTTATGGTCGTCATTATAAATTTAAATTTACCAATTCAGCCAAAAAAACCTTATTCTCCAACATTACCTACGCTTTCCTTCTATCTGCCTATTTGCCTATTTGATCTATTTGCCCTGGTAAGAACCAACTAAAACCTCAAAAACTAGTTGTTTAAAAAATACACATATGTTTTATTTACTTACTTGATTATTTAACTATTTATCAGTGTGCCTTTAACAAAAACTACTATTCTTTACAACATAATCACTTAACTATATCGTATAACTTAAGTATATCGTGTTCATTTTTTTTTTTATCATAATAATTAACTCGATTATAATACTGCTTGTAGTAGGTACCGTGGGTGTTGGTTGTTGATATGGGATGGGCCGTGACCGCCCGCTGCGTATTTTGCTCTACTATCGATACTGCTCATGCGCAGGCCCATCACTATTCCGTTTAAGAATTTACTCTGAATCGTTGTCACACAAATCAAAAAGTATACTTACTTTACGGAAACTCTCGCTGTGTTCAGTGCTAGGCAAAGAATTCAAATACTTTTGTGTGCAAAAGTGCGTGCATCAGTACTGTTCTTTTTGAACAGAAGACGAGACGTCTATTTAAAATTCACGAGAAAGCTCCTATACGAGTATATGTTCATAAAACATTATGATTTATGACCCTTCCTACATCAATGCACCTTTCAAAGAGTGAAAGAATTTTTCCATAAGGTGCAGCGGTTCAGGAAATTGCCCTCAAATTATGAACAAACTCACAGAAAACAGGTACCGTATTAATATAGATTTGTTATCTGCACTAATATAAGATTACAGTAATATAGGAGAGTTTGTTTTTATTATTATTTAAAATTTTTATTTAAAAGAAAAATTGATTTAAATAAAAAATATAAATTTTGGAAACCGCTAAACGCAGCTAGTGCGGTTGGAATACCAACAAGCACTTGACTTTTTTAAAGCTATTCCTCGTAATTTTCGCTCGCGGAATATTGTCATGTGATTTTTATTAAAATTAGCCATAAAAATAACCGTAACTCACCTCAACCACTCGGCTACGAGTCGGTTATAAATGACACAACTTTTTAATTAGTCACCGAGCGTATTTAACGTAGCCATAATTGCCAGGGTGACATACCAGTGCGGGAATTCGTCAGACACGTTAGGCGTCCGGGCGCGCTCCCGGGGGCGCCATCGAAGCCCTAATTGCCGCCAACGGAGCGCTAAACCGGGGGCGGAACCGACCAAACGGTACATAATTGATACTCTAGAAAAAAAAACCTTTGCATTCATTCACGTGTTCTTGGTTATAAATAGGAAATGAGATGTTCAGACATGTCTATATTATTTAAAACTGGCTAGGTATGCCCCGCGGTGCCGGTGTTGCATGTCTGAAATTGTATATCATAAATCTTCATATAAAAAAAAATACTTCGATTTGCCAATGTTCATCGTGATGCGTCAAACGATGTTTGAATTTATCGACTTGGGATATCTCTATATGTTCTTAATTATTATTTTTTCTCGTCTTCTCTGTTCGCTCTTTTAAATTTTAAGATCGACAGACAGGCTGACGGTCCACTTAATGGCTACCGTCACCTATAACAAAAGCAATGTCACCATAGATAGGTTAATTATTTCTTTCTTTTTATTTACTTGAATTAGTGTTTTCGAAAGTCGAAAATGGCTTTTATAATGGCTTGAAAGATCCAAGAAGTATCCACTTAGATGGTATCAGATCAGTTACCGCAAAACGTTCACCTACACGAAACCCCAATTCCATCATACAGGTACATCTGTCGTTATCAGTAGACTCTTTTTCAAATATAAGTTATTATGTTCGTCTGCCTTGTTGTTTTTGGATTATTATTTTATTATATGAAATTATTTAGTATATATTCTAATTTCTACATATTTAGTGCAAGAAAATCCAGGCTTTGTTTCTTGTATGAAACTATTTTACAACAACGGTTTCTTGCTCCACCGTGATTGTTATCCTATATACTTAATAACTAAAAAAAAAGATTCTTTAGAAAATTTCCTCTTGGCAAAGGTGAGCCTCTTATTTTATTGTCATTCTATAAAATATTTCTATAGTCAAAATTATTATTATTATTTTTTTTTACAAAAGATCCACCAACATTTGCTCACACATATTATACACATAACTTACAACTTAATGAAAAAACTATAACAAACATGTGTGGCAATCAATTAAAGGTGAATACCACTTCAAAATTTAATTAGACAACTAGATATAAAATTAGATTTTAAATTCTATAAAAGGTAAAATAAACAACAAAAAATGATTACAGTACAAACAAAATTAAAAAAAAAATACCAGGAAAGATAAAAGATATAGATAAACTAAAAAAAACAAAAGAGAAACTAAAACAAGGTAACTAAAAAAAGACCAAACTAAACTAAAAGTAACTTAAAAAACTATTATTATCAACTATTATTTTCAAGTACAGTTTTGCGAAGTTGAATTGAATAAATTTTGGTTAAAAAAATATGTTTAAAACCAAAAATATATATAGTGTAATGTGGGCTATAATTATATCAGCCCATCGTCTCATCCCTCATCGGTTTTGTAATCATGTAAGCTCTTTTAATAACAAATTTCTTTTTGGTGCATAAGGTTTTTCAAATGTTTAACACCTATTTACTTAATTTTTTTATGGTCCATTTTATATTAGCGGTAGCTAGGACTTAGAAGAGCATTGCAGACCTTAGTAGGAGACAAAAAAAATAACAGGAGATAGGAAAATGGCATCCTTTACTCACTCGCCGAAACATAACGTTTTTGAAAATGATATTAAAAACAAGTGCATATAATGTATCAATAAAAATGCGCAATGCGGTATGCGTACGTTATTAGATATAATAATTATTCAAGACAAATAAAGCGCCACTCGTATACTCTGACCGAATATTGATAAATGGAATATTTGGAATATGGGCGCCGACATTTCGACACGTACCATACATAGCTCGTAAGTGAATAAACCTCGAACAATGGTTGCCACCGCTTTCTGTGCCGGCGACAAGAGCATCGTATGCTAAATGTTCCTGGAACTCATATTGGAGACTTAAAGCCGTGTGAAAATGTCTTTGACTAATGTTTAATTCAGACTATCTTCGCATGATGTCACCGTCACGTAGATAGGTAGAGCTACATTTCGTTTAACTGTTAGTGTCTTGTCTAAGAGTGCAAAGTTTTTAATACTGTTTCTCCATTCAATGTTTTAGCCATATGGTATATACCAAAAATGACATTTCTATATTAAGTAAGTAGTCTTTAAATATGTAAGTAGAATCCATTTTCAATTGATTTTCCATTATAACATATTACTCTGGACTCTCTTTTGTGAAAGACTTCTAACCAAAGTTAATAAAAAACTACGACTGTAACGCCAATGATAACCATTTAGGAAAACTTAGGCGAAACTACGTTTTTAAAAATATATAATATTATAACAATACTGTAAAAAAATCAGATTCATTGAAATTGATTCGCGTTAGATAGAAAATACTTCATTTACTGTCTCCGTTTAGAAGCTTCAATCAAGCAATCAATCAGAAGTAGGAAAGGAAGGCAATTTGGTACATGCACAAAGCGAATTGGCGATAGCGCGTGGCCGCCGCGGGCTACGCGGCGGGTGGCCCTTGGCCGTTGCCAACCACAGCCAGCCTCAGCCAGCCTCAGCCATCGACAGCCATCCACAGCCGACTCTGACCGTTATCGTTGCAGTCGCGTGTTGTCATTTGAGAAATGAGTCAATCACAAATTCATCTCTTTATCTTATAACTAGCTGTTGCACGCGACTTCGCCCGCATAACCTTATAAAATATAGCCTATGTTACTCACTGATATAGATTTCTATAGGCGCTATATAAGTGAGTTTTTAGTTTTAAAATCTTTTTTTTTTTATTTGTTACTTGAAAACCTTTTCTACTTTTGCCGCCGGTCTTAAAATGAACCAGCAAAAAAATATAAGTTAAGTCGTAGTAGCGACTACCGTATTGATTTAACTATAAAATCAATCACTGAGAGATTTAATGAGCCTCCCATTAAAATGGAAAGCGTTTACCATCACAGGCGGCCGATACTTGCTCATCTATTACGCCGTCAAACTTTATCCTGCATACTTGGCGCTCATTACTCATTATTAAAACTGGCTACCGTTACATAATTATAACTGCTCGGAAGGAATAGACACGGCGCAGGCGCATCCCGACTATATTCGTTGCGAATGCCCATTAGTGGTGATTGTGGGATAATATTTCCCATTGCCTGATTGTTTTAACCGAATAAATATTCCGTTAATTTTTAAATTTAACTCTGTATATAATGTATGTGTGTATGCCAAATTGTGTATACTCGTACATAAAATAAAGTTATTAATCAGAAATCATTAAGTATCTTCATGAAGACAGTGGGATGCATCGAAATTGAGTAGGTTCAATGAAGCCCACATAACACTTTTCTCGCATCATTTGGAGCTGTATTCCTTAGGTATCTACTGCTAAGTATGATCTCTCTGGTCAAGGCCTCAAATAAATTTTTGAAAGGGACCCAATGTCGTTTTATGTACTCCTACAGCGTAATATGCTGTTTCTGTTTGCAAAATTTCATGGTGATAGAGTGTAACTATCAAACAAAGGAACAAACAAACACTCACATCTATAATATAAAAATGAATCCCTAAATGTGTTGCTAAAAACTCGAGAACGGCTGGGCCGATTTTAATTCTGTCTTCACTCATGGATAGAGGGATAATCAGGGAAGGTTTTTACGTAAAAAAAAATGCACCCCGGGCGAAGCCGGGAGCGGACCGCTAGATTATGATATTTGTAAGGATCAGTGTACTAAATTATTAAAATTAAAATTTAAAATGCAGTAAAGAAAGTGTTTTTAATATAGATAATTGATAAAATTCGATAATTTTATATACGAGGAAGTATATGAAAATTTTTGAATGTGGATTATATCCTGGATAACACTGGATTCTTTTTATTCCGGAAACTCGTGGTAGGTTAAAAAAGTGTACTGTCTATTCTGTTGAGCGTTATAATCTATGCTTGTTTGTAATTGGTTATTTATATGTAAAACGATGCGCGGGCGCGTCAATCATAATTCATAAACGAACAGCGCTGTGGGCTGCGCACTTTATGCCCATTTTTTTTTAAGTACCCCCGCAATTTATTTACGTTATTTCGATAAGCTCTTGTTTGAAAATAGAATTAGATTTCAATTATCATTATAGAGCACAGCGGTACTTCCCGATTAGGTCCCCTTGTGGGACCACCCCAGCGTGTTACAACAGAGATGACCTCGCGTGTAAGTCAAATATGCCAGGTGGATTCCCTCGCATCTCCTCGTAGGGGGAAGTCACGAACTTGGCGGTGACCTTCGTACCCTTCGTCCTAAATTGGAAACACGTGTTACGTCCCAATTATAGTTTTATCTGTTTTAATTTCAATCACTAATCTATTTAGACTAATTTAAACCTACATTTTTACTTCGCAAGTAACAAAGTCTCAATTCCAAAGTTCTTACCATCATTTTAGAATATAAATAAACTAAAAGAAGCCTTTGTTGATGTTTCTGTTTTAGATAAAGTAAAACTCAACATATGTACAATAAAACTCGAAAACTAGGCGATGGATTGACTTAAAAATTTTACACTTAAGAATATTTTCATTGCGTTTTATCTTATGTACATACATTACAAATAAAAAGATAAGTTAAAAAAAGCGTCCCCCAACCCAGATGTCTCAATAGGGTCCCGAATTGACATAAAAGGATTAGTAACTATGCCAAAATAAAACATACTTAAATAAAAAGACATCAATAGCATAACAAGAATATACATAGAATATATATAAATTACCTTTACAAACACTACAGGTAATGAGGCAAGGTATCTAAAGGATAGGGGACACTACTATAAGAAATGGGACAATAATATGATCAAATTACCACAGACATTAAGTATGTTTGAATCTAATAAGAAAAGAGGCTTATTAATTTATATGTGTATGTAATTTTAAACTTTCCACGGAATGTCCGAGAGACGCCGCGGGGCATTCGACTGCCTTCGTTTTTTATTTGAACAAGCCCGAGGTGGAAACAAATGAAATAAAAGTCTTAGCAGCGGATGGTCAGAGTGGTATGATGGATGGTGAGCGCTCGGCAGGGGCGGGACGGACGATTAAAAAACTATAAGCCATACTGGCCTGTGTCTGCCACAATTTGTATCGGACACCACTCGTCTTCATACGACCGAGAGAGCAACACTTTCGAACGAGCAATATCGAACCTTGCGACGGTGGAATAGAGTCGAAGACGGCTTGTAGGCTCGGAAGTCAGGTTGTCTATCCTAGGTTGGATAATGAAAATTGTTTTTGACGGGCAAATTGTTAATTTCTTTTTAATTGATGCTGAACACGCGTTCGACGTATTGTTCCCGTTAAGAACTAATATTAACGAATGGTTAACTGTTAGTTATTCGATGTGGTTAAGGGTTAAACATGTTGAAACATTTTTTTAATATAAATAGATACAAATAAGTGGCTACCGTCGTCCACTAAAATCTTGTATTAAAAGGATATATTCTTGAGATGTGAATATTGAACAATTATTTTATCTTTTTTTGTCTTCCTTACAATGTAATGTGTTATCGTAATTTGATTATTTTGAAATAAAAACTGTTTTAAAGAATTTCTCTCTCTCTTACCCAAAGAGGAAGAAATATTCTAAACTGCCCATTTGTGTATATTAATGATAGAAACTATAGTTTTTTTTGTTTGTTTCAGGTAAGTGAACAATAATTTTCGAGGTTTTAGACACTAAGGAGGTGTGCATTGGAGAGGTGAGTTTTCGGTATTTTCAGACTGTTTTTTTTTAGCTAATAAACGTCGTTTACTCGTATTTTAAAGTAAAGTAATGGGGAACAAACAAAACTCACCGGGCGAGTTGGCTGTGGGCGATAAATGAGATCGCGTTGCCTTTATTTACGAATATCTTTTGGCATAAAAACAGTTGTAAATTTCGCTGTAAAACGCGAAACTTATTTAATTTTTATATATTTCACTTGTCTTATTATGTGCAATGCATCTAATTGTGTAAAATTTTATTGCATGGCGCCTATAGTGTAGGTAAGTGTAACTGTGTGGTTTTGAGGGTGTTCTATAAGGTCAAAAACATTTAACAGCTTAAATTTACACACAATGAGAGACGTAATTTTTGTAAAGTAGGTAAAAAGTAGTAGTATAAGTATACTTGTAAGTAGTAGGTATTTAATATTATAAACATTTTTTTAAATTCTTTAATTTTTAATTCTCATCCTTGCTACACATCAGCAGGTTGTTGGCCAAGAGCAAACCCATCTAATAAAAAATATTAAAAAAAAATTTTTTTTAGTCATAAATTTCTTTATATAGGTAGGTAAGTATCATTAATTTTTGAATTAGTTACTTAATATATTTAAAAAAAAAATTAAATATAAGTAAGGACTTAAGTATGTAAGGATGTTCTGAAATTATTTCGTTAAGTAGGTATATGTCTAGGTATATGATAATATAGGTATGCTGTATTATATTCAAAAAATGTTTTGCGTAATTTATTAGTGCTTAAGATTTTTTCTGTTAATAATAATAATAATTAAATAAATAATTTACTAACTTAAGCATAAGTATACCACAAGCCAGTTTACTGGCTTGTGGTATACTTATGCTTAACTCTTGACTTCAGAAGATGAGTGGTATTCTAAATGTGTTATCTTTAACCAATATCTGCGGTATTTGCTGACTATACATTTGAGTAATATTATTGACTAGCTGTTGCACGCTACTTCGTCCGCGTAACTATAGGCTATATTTTAAGCCTATGTTAATCGCTGATAATAACTTCCCAACAGTAAAAATTTTTCAAATCGGTCCAGTAGTTTCGGAGCCTATTCAACTGTAACGGACGCGCACGAACTGACTCAGCGGTTAGGGCACCTCATCGAGGCAGGCCCGCGCCCGCGCATTCAGTCGTTCCACAAGCGTTACGTAGACTAGACGTAATTCGTTCGGTCGTCCGACGAGCGCTCCGCAGAGCAGGCTGCGCACGTCGTCCGTTCCATTCCTCTTGCCGTTGCATATTTTGCCGTGTAACTTTATAACAATATAAACTCAGTCTGGCTAGTTACATCTTTTATTTTAGCACCTGGAGTCGCAACCTTCTGGAGTCGTAATGTCCAACATATATAATACACATAAACATTACATTGGTGACCGCGTCCCGAACCCAGGGGGCTAAAATTAAGCCGCAATATTTTAAATTCACGGAACGACTCCGAGGCAAGAGGTCGACGACCGCGACCGCGTGGACACACCACGTTAGTTACCTCGTTTAACACCACGTGCATATACGTAGTGTACGATGCAAGCCAGCGGCACTTCAACGGAACTTTCCGTCATCTCAGTGGCAGCACGCATACCAGAATTCTGGACGGATCAGCCCAGAATATGGTTCATTCAAGCAGAAGCGATAATAGACCCACTGAAGAGTGCTGACGAAGCACGTTATCATGTGGTGCTGGCAAAGCTGCCTAAAGAAGTCATTATTCAAATCGGCGACTTCCTACAAAAACCGCCTGATAAAGACAAATACGCAGCACTAAAAGGTCAGTTACTCTCAATTTACGAAGAGTCCCAAACTCGGCAAGTTCAGAAGCTCATCGACGAGATGGAGCTAGGAGACAGAAAACCCTCTCAGCTTTTAAGAGAGATGACCAACCTAGCTCGAAGCCACGTGACCAACGAAACTCTGACGGTCATGTGGATCAAACTTCTACCTCAACCAGTAAGAGCAGTACTCGCAGCTGCTGACCCAGCCTCCAGCTTGACCACGTTAGCAGCAATGGCCGATAAAATCATGGAAAACATAGGCGTTTTCCCAGTGGCGTCGGTATCGGAAAGCAAACCCAATCCTTTCGATATGTCAACTCTCGTGGCACAGTTATCAAGGATCAACGCACGCCTCGACGAGAACGAAGCAGCAATGCGACGGGGACGAACAGCTGTTCGGTTCCGTCGTCAACGGTCACGGAGCCGCACGCGAGCACATAGCAACACGAGGACACAGCCGTGGAAGTGCTACTTCCATCGCAAGTTCGACAAGGACGCAAGAAAGTGTGCAGCGCCTGGTCGGTGCGCGTGGCAGAAGCGCGCGCCGGCAGCTCCAGCGGAAAACTAGGAGCGGTGCAGCCTTCGGTGGGGGCCAGCATCGCCCACACCAACCATCGCCTGTGCGTCACAGATCGGCAGAACGGTTTTTGTTTTCTCGTTGACACGGGTGCCAACGTGTCCGTAGTGCCAGTGTCAGTGCTCAATAGAACAGTGTCGAAAGTTAAAAGTGTCGGTCTTAAGCTATACGCGGCTAACGGAACCGAAATTAAGACGTATGGCTTACAAACACTAGAATTGGACTTAAACCTACGTCGCGCGTTCCGTTGGACTTTCATCATAGCTGACGTTTCACAGCCGATCATAGGCGCAGACTTTCTTAAACACTATAAACTCTTAGTAGATTTAAGTAGTCGTAAGCTAATTGACCAAGTGACTTACCTAAAAGTTGCAGCAAAAATTGTAAGTACTAAACAACCTTCCCTCAGTACCATTTGCTTTAAAACGCCATACCATGAGTTGCTCAAGGAATTTCCAGAAACTACCAAACCGATTTCCTTCAAAGAGCCACCAGCTCATAAGGTGTTTCATCATATTGAAACGACGGGACCTCCTGTCCATGCGAGAGCCCGACCTCTACCCCCCGGTAGGTACAATCAGGTCAAAGAGGAGTTCCGCATTATGCAGGAGATGGGCATCTGCAGACCATCCAAAAGCGCTTGGTCCAGCCCGTTACACGTGGTACCTAAAAAAGATGGAGGTCTACGCCCATGTGGTGATTATAGGCGGCTTAACGCCGTTACTAAACCCGATAGGTACCCGATACCCCGTTTGCACGACTTTACCTATATCTTGACAGGTAAACAGATTTTTTCAAAAATAGATATTAATCGTGCCTATCATTTCATTTGCACCGCCCCCGAAGATATAGAGAAAACGGCAATCATTACGCCGTTCGGTTTGTTTGAATTTCCTCGCATGACATTCGGCCTGCGCAATGCAGCACAAACGTTTCAACGTTTTATGAATCACATGCTTGAAGGGTTAGATTACATATTTATATATCTCGATGACATATTGATAGCTAGCAAGTCAGAGGTGGAACATAGGGAACATCTGCGCACAGTTCTCGAAAGATTTAGTACTTACGGTATCACCATAAACCTCCACAAATGCTGTTTTGGTCAATCTCAATTAGAGTTTTTAGGTCATCAAGTTAGCGCTGAGGGCATAAAACCCATTCAACAAAAGGTGGATGCCATCAGCAATTACCCTAAACCAACCAATATCGAAGAATTGCGTAGATTCTTAGGCATGGTTAACTTTTACCGTCTTCATATACCGAAGGCAGCCATGTCACAGCGAATCTTAAACAGTTACCTTCATAACTCCAAGAAGAAAGATAAGACACCCATTGCATGGACACCTGAAGCGGAAGAGGCTTTCGAACAATGTAAAAGTAGCCTACAAAGCGCTATTACACTGTCGCCACCGCTTCCTAACGCCAAACTGGCATTGATGACTGATGCCTCAAATACTTGCGTAGGCGCCGTCTTACAACAAAAAATAAACGGCCAGTGGAAACCTCTTGGATATTTCTCTAAAGGGTTATCCACGGCGCAACAGAAATATAGCACCTACGACCGCGAGTTGTTAGCTGTATATTTGGCCGTTAAACACTTCTTGTACCTCATTGAAGGACGTGAAACAACTGTTTACACTGATCATAAACCATTGACGTTTATGTTCAGCAAAAAAGATTTGCAAAAAGAATCCCCAAGGCGCGCAAGACATCTATCGTACATAAGCGAATTCATTGCTAACATCGAATATGTGCAGGGCAATGAAAACGTGGTGGCTGACGCATTATCGCGTATTGAAACAATAGCCTGCCCCACAACGCTCGATTTCGCAGAAATTGCACGCGCGCAAAACACGGATGTCGAATTGCAAAACCTTTTGTTATTAAAGGATAACAAATTTAACTTCTTGAAAGTTAATTTAGGTATATACGACATTCCCATAACGTGTGAAACATCGCAAGGTATTGCAAGGCCATATTTACCTAAAGACTTTAGGCACAAAGCTTTTTTTGCTGTACATAATCTGAGTCATCCAGGTGTACGAACATCACGCGAGTTGATGCGAAAAAAATTTTTCTGGCCAAACATGAATGCAGATGTAGGCAAATGGGCTAAAACCTGCATTCCATGCCAGAAAGCCAAAGTCACGCGTCACACAGTAACAAGTCTAGGTAAGTTCGAAAAATCTAACAGATTCGAGCACTTACACATAGACATTGTGGGACCGCTACCTACGTCACAAGACGGGTATAGGTATTGCCTTACGATGATAGATCGTGCTACATCGTGGCCAGAAGCATTTCCTATTAAAGATATTACGGCTCAAACTGTAGCCAAAGTAATTTTTGAAGGGTGGATTACTCGATTTGGATGCCCAGTTAGGATCACAACCGACCAGGGTAGACAATTTGAGAGTAATCTTTTCAGTCAACTCATGAAGTACCTAGGGATCGAAAAAGTTCGGACCACAGCCTTTCACCCAATGAGCAATGGAGCGGTAGAACGATGGCACAGGTCACTCAAAGCTGCCTTAATGGCACGCCTGGATAGTACTTCCTGGGTTGAAGAATTGCCGTTTGTCATGCTCGGGCTACGCGCCGCACCGAGAAACGACACAAACGTCAGCCCTTCAGAAATGGTGTACGGTACCGTAATCCGCTTACCAAGCGATTTTTACGACAACACGTCCAACAGGATAACAGATCCTGATGAATTTGTAGTTAAAATACAAAACATAATCAAAAAGCTCAAGCCCAAACCTGTAGAGCATAGGGACTATCGCACGCTTTTCGTGCATAAAGGGTTAAAAAACTGCACACACGTTTTCGTTCGTAATGACATGTGCAAAAGATCGCTGCAACCACCATATTCAGGGCCTTACAAAGTCCTTGCAAGACATGACAAGTCTTTTAAGTTGCAGTTTCCTAGTAGGCAGTCCGAAGTTTCCCTAGATAGACTAAAACCAGCATTTGTCTTGGGGAGCGACTTGCCAGGTATTCACGGTCACGACCCTAGTCCTAAGGTAAAGGACGTTGCGCAATCACAATCGCATGTTACGCCGTCAGACGCGCCAACGCCGCTTAGCAACACGTGTAACCCAAAGGTGACACGAAGCGGCCGGGTCATTAACCGACCGGTTAGATTTGCGTCATAAGTATCACGCCATACTAACTACATGCGGTGCAATTTATTTCTTCAATAATTCGAATTGAAACGATTTCGCAACGTTCCACATACTTACGTAAGTCCACTAATTATTATAATATTAAGGTGTACAAACAATTCTTTACGCACTCACACTCAACTCGTCGACGAACTTGTTTCCTTATTACCTACCGCTAAAGTCAATCCAAACAAACATTATGGGTTCATAAGCAAGCACGGAGACGAAAAAAGTCACTGCCGAATTAGGCAGCAGCCAAGTTCGCGAAGAGCAACTGATCATCATCTCCGAACAACTAAGGCAAAATAAATACTTGCTTACGTGTGTATTAATAGTACTAGTCGTTTGTCTCACCTTCGAAGTGTACCAACGAGTCAAGAAACAAGCCAAGAAATGGATGACTAAAAAACTGTCGACGACGCTCCCCAAACCTGGCATGGAGCGAGTTCAAGCTTAGTGTTTATACATACCGAGTGCGCAAAGAAATGTTCATTAGTGTTTTCAGTTAAATTTAGAGTTCGAAAGTTTACCTTTTTTAAATAGTAATAATTGTGAATTAATATGTGTTGTTAACTTTAGCCTCCAATATGTTTCAAATGTTGTAATATGTGCATGTTAATTTCAACAATCTTTTAATTGTGTAAATTGCGTCATGCACTCTGCGACGTTTTTCCAGTTAAAGCCAGCCATAACATTCCATTATTGTTAATGCAATAGGCGTCATAACAAGTTGATCATATTACATGACGCGACCAGAGGTCGCAGCGATTTGCTGAAATTACATTATGACGGATAAACATACAGGTTGTAGTTTTAACTGGAGAATTACAGGGTGTATCGACTATTTAATTTTTTTGTAATTAACTATTTTATAATTTTCATAGTTATCATTGTCATTCTCTCAAAAGGGGGGGAATGATGTAACGGACGCGCACGAACTGACTCAGCGGTTAGGGCACCTCATCGAGGCAGGCCCGCGCCCGCGCATTCAGTCGTTCCACAAGCGTTACGTAGACTAGACGTAATTCGTTCGGTCGTCCGACGAGCGCTCCGCAGAGCAGGCTGCGCACGTCGTCCGTTCCATTCCTCTTGCCGTTGCATATTTTGCCGTGTAACTTTATAACAATATAAACTCAGTCTGGCTAGTTACATCTTTTATTTTAGCACCTGGAGTCGCAACCTTCTGGAGTCGTAATGTCCAACATATATAATACACATAAACATTACACAACAAACAAACAAACAAATCTTTCCTCTTTACCTACAATTCCGTGTCCACTTACATTGCGGCTATGAGATGAGATTTCCTGTCTACTGCACTCGCTTAGATATGTATTATAATCACTATAATCACAGCAACGAACCACTTTTTAAACGTCAAATAATCACTTCGCTAGCTGAGTACAAAAATAGAAGTTAAAGAATTTGCGAAAACTCTAAAATCTGCAATAATTTTATTTCACATTTTTTGTTTTTCATCTTTTACTCTTGTTTTATTTACAGATTGTATAAATATAATATATTATGTGAACGGTGCCAGAAGGTAGTTATTGTTTAAATGCTCATACATTGAAGCCTATAGATCAGACACCACGTTAAGTTAAATGCAGAGTTGGTGGCGTTCAGCTACCGCCTACCGCCTGTGTGGTCCTCGGGATACTCTGAGGCCAATTACGGACTATTCCCGAATAAAGTAGGAATGAAATGAAATTTTCGCTTTGTTTTTGTTCGCCACCTAAGGCACACTAAGGGGTCGTAGCGAAATGTGAAAAAGCTAGATATTAGCATGTTAAAACAAACCCTAAAGCTTCATATTAGTATCATAGCTTTCAAAATTAGTGTACGAGTTAATTGGGAGTTGATAAATATTTATGTAATACTTTACTTATATGACGAAAAATCAAATATTTCGCTGGACTTTTGCCTCCTTGAGTTGAATTTAAGTGATGAGCTGCACCAATAATCAATAAATAACAATTTTCCATAAACCTTCACACAAAATTCACGATTCGCCATCACCTCTATCGATATATTCTCAAGGATTGTTATTCAATAATCTGACCGAACATCTGGTTAACTTGCCCCTGAAGTGTATATGTTTTGGTCGTCTGTGAAACTCTATTCCGAAGATATAGAAGCCAAATTCAGTTGTGTTGACAGCGAGCGATGTTTATAAAGCGTATAACTAGTTGGCGAAGTACGTATTACCAGCATGGCCTCTTGGTGGTCCTTTTTCCAGGGCCTAATTGTAGGTTCTCGACGCCTTGTATGATCGCCGGAGTCGTTTGTAGGGTTGGCTCCACTGCACCTCGTCACCGAATGTTTGCTTACTTTTTCCTTCTTATCTTTAATGTATCTGGTGGTTCTTTTTTTAACTAACAATAAGTCTAAACATTCATAAGCAACATCTAACTCACCTTCATTCTTGCCCTATGTGGCTGGATGTGACTTACTTGGAGTTCAACTGGAGTATTAATTCGCAAATTAGTCAAACAATCATCAAGATTTACAACATAAATTAAAACCCAATTATATATTAATATACAAACTTTTCGAATGCTGTACACTAGCTTAGGGTTTGATTGCTAAATCACAGGAACCCTGTTGGATCTAGTGATTCCCAATGTAGTGGCACTTAAAGGAACAGTGGAGAACCCTCACCAGTGGTCGCAGTGCAGTGAGTAATTTGTCGACGCTGTGTGTGGCGGCCCTAACTCAGCGGGGCCCGCCCGGCCTCGCCACTGACGGGCCAAATTGAAAAATAAACACGCTGAGTGATGGCCCGACGAGCAGTTTGACGTGACCAGGTTGTTGACTCTGGGTTCCTTCGCGATGCAAATTGCAACTCTCATGCTAAACAACCGATACGGAATTCTCGTTTCACGTACTTACCTGTATGGTGTTGGTGATCGCAGTCGCACACGACCGATGACATAACGTATTTTTACTTATTTAGATTAAAATCGTCGTTGGTTAAGAGTCACATACAATTTTTCATACAAAAAATAAAGAATAAAAACAAAAAGACCTATATTATCAAAGATTAATATAAATATTTACAAACGGTGAAACAAATCGATATTATCAGCATTTTTTTAATTTTTATGCTTTAATTTTTTTTTAATTTAGTGCTTTATTTTTTTTTTTATGAAAAATAATAGTATTTGAATGATATACTACAAAACACATACATCGGAACAAGAGTCATTATTGCACACGGAAATTCGTAACGTATCTTCAAGTTGCAGTCTTTTCAAACTGAGCCAATCGTAAACATTGATTCTCATTTGAAAGGGTTTCTATCAATAATGGTTGTCAATAATTAATCATTTTGTGCCATGTTTCTTAGTACAATCCTCAGCTATAGTCTTGTATGAATTTTCCATACAAGAAACTGAGATTATTTGTACCGTGATTTATATCATTTATTAATACTAAGCTGAAAACACATTAGTAGAAGCTACAATAAATGTGTTTCTCAGTTATAAACTCCGAATATCCGTTGGTCTGCTTTAAATATTAAAAAAAAATCGTAAAATAACAGCCCCTGTGCTGTTGTGTTTTCTTGCGTGACTTGAGATGACGGATCCCTCCTCTATCCCGATATCATATTGCATTGCTTATATTACTTATTTCTTAACACGACGGTAGCTGCTTACCGTCAAGTGGGCTATTAACTTATTAGCCGATTATTAACGTTAAACAATTCTTTAGTTTTTGTTTTTGCTTTAAAAGTAACATATTTTTAGAAATAATGACGAAACAATGGACGAGTAAGAGAGCGGGCGTGTTTAAGCGCCGATTATACTCAGTTTAAAGTAGATATTAATTACACGTTTGTCTCTCGGCGGCAATAAAAACGCCAAGTGTTAAAAAAACACTAAAATCAACTTTCGTTATCTGATTCAATTCTCTTAAGAGTCGTTACGAGTGAGGCCTTAACTCCGAGTGTCAGTTGCTCTTCGTAGGGAAGTTTTAACCTGGTCTTAACCAAATACATTAATTAAACAAGTTTTAAACGCCCTTTTCAATTGACCTGGACAGTGGAGAGAAAACAGTAATGGTTAGCCTTTGACTCCAGATGCAGGGGTGGGAAGTGCTAGACCTTGGAACTACTAGACTTTAATTATTATTATTTGCTTTGGTAATTGATCTATCTTTGGTGTCTTAACTCATTCTAAAGATGATCCTAAGGTGGTCCTCCTTCAGTAACATGGCTCGTGATGATTTGCCTCGTCCTCAAATGCATCTTCAGTTCAAGGAGTGACCTGAAGTACAATAAATCCCCACGAGAATATGATAGGTGCGCCCCGTACCTCGACCCTGGCCCGAGGCACCGCTCTGCCCGCATCTTTACGACTTAAATGATATCGGTTCTGTTGGTTTTACCTTTGTACTCCTCCTTTTTTCTCGTCTCGGCGATGATTTCGTAATGCCCCGCGTACCAAATTGATTTTAATGGTTGTTGAAGTCAATTTTAAATTCATTATGCATATATTTTTTATATGCGTTTTTAATACAGATTTCTCTCTCTCTCTCGTATCGACTGGTGAAGATTCTTTTGTTTCTCAGAAGCTTGAAAAGTTGCATGACGCTTATGATTCCAGTCCACTCCCAAGAATTTCTTTCCGAAGCCTGGTATGTTTTGTCTGTTACTTTCCCATCATTATCGTTTTGTTGGAGTTCATATCTCGAGTATTTAATGATGCAGTTTGTTTGCAGATGTTTATATAAAAAAATATAACCTTTATAGTAAAGGTTACTTGGCCTTGACTTTATACAAATTCCTAAACTTGTACTTATCTCTGGCAAAAAATTTATACTTATACTGTAGGTGTGGAACGGAGAGGTTGTTTATAGCATCCTCTTTATCGGGTAATGTATGGAAAAGCGTTGTGTCCAGTTATTTGTCGGCGCTCGTTTGATATCTGCCTAACTGGGCGATAACGCGTCCCGCTAAAAGCGTTCATCCGTCGATGAACGCGAAACACGATTGCGTTCGTTTCTGCACGGCCTCCATGCCGCTTGCATTGGTTCTTTAAAGCATTTATTAACGATGTTCTGATCGTCTACTTAAGTTGCTTTGAGATATTTGATAATAATTATAATTTTCCTTTCATTTTGTCAGTGATAGGCTACAACTCCTCAAATTCTCTAAAGTAGTAGGGGCGTGCGTTCTACGTACATAAACCGACCTTTTATCTAATCTGTCGGTTGCAGATTCTCACGTCTTTTTAATATAAGAAACGATATACTCATTGAAGTACTGTTCGCGTAGTCCATCCCCACAGGATGATTTGTAAATCACCCCTCTACAGGCTGGTTATCTACTCGACGCTACCTTCCCTCACGCCTGTAAAGCTAGCAGTGTCAAATTGGCAGAATCACTTAATTTTTAGCTCATCATTACTGCTTTTTCAAATTTTTATAGGCTTCAATATTACTTGGGATCTTATAATATAAGAGGTTTATTGATTATTGATTATTTTTTTCATAACAAGCACATTATTGTTTGTAAATACGGGCGCATCATGTAAGCCAAGTGCAGTGTTGTGGTTAATGCATCGGTATAATTTTGCACGGTGCGCCCGCGGCCCCACTCGCATCCCGCGAAGCGACCGAAGGCGACGCTTCTCTTGATAAGCTCTAATGAGGTGGACCTGTACTTGATTGCTTACTCTACCTATATAAATACAATCACCTATGTATATACAATACAATAATCTAGAGTATTTATTTTATTTGGAAAACATACATTCCACTTAACATTACAGTGAACTTAACTTTTATAAATAAAATGAAACCGCATAAAGAATTAATAAACAATAATATTTTGGTAATGTCCTGATTCAAAAAGATCAAACTCAAAAAAATACAACTTTCCTACAATTAGTTGTACAATCTGTGACACTTTAATAAAGACAGATGTGAATTTTGGCGCGTATGAGCGCGCTGAAATATTTTACTGAAAGACAGAAATTAATTTAGTTCACAAGTGTTATTTTATTAAAACATAATACTTTATTTCTTCATTGAAATTAACATCAAACGAAAGAAGATAATAATAATAGGGAGGAAAAAGCGTGGTTCAAGATTATGTTCGAGAAATATCTGTTGTTGAGTAAGTTTTCGGTTATTTGAAGAAACGAAGTATTATCAATACATATCAAAAGCTATTGAAATTATGCCTACAAATGTACAAAATATGAACCCACATTATCCATTTTTTCCATTAAACGTCCTACGTCCATACACCAAAGTTGCCTACTGACCCATATGTACGTATCCGCTGAGTATTAACACAAAGCTCTCTTGAAAGACCTAGTATGGGTAGGAACTCTTAGATAAAATAAGACTCTTTAGATATTTTTGAAGTGAAAAGTTCTTTAGGTGCGTTGGGCATTGAACTCGCGACACTGTGTTACCGTAACCGACACCTCTGTATATAAGTATGTACATATATTGTAAAATATTTCCTGACGATTCCAAAAATACGTAATTGTTCAAGTTTTCACTTCTGTCGTCACTCCCGGAGTGCCACTAATTTTTTTTATAAAAAGTACTTACATAGAATCAATGTTGTTAATACGCAATTTTTATCGGATAGTTTTCATTACATTATCATCAAATGTCTTACTTTGATGTCATTATATATATATATAACATTGTAATTAAATAAAGATTAAGTCTCTTTAACAAGTTCAAATTGGTATACGGAATATGCTCGTTAGATAAGTAAATGAAATTTTAGCATTAATCTAACTAATGTAACAAGTATGAATTAATGTCAGTGCGCCTATGCAGTTCAAACATACAATTACTGAGAGATATCAACGCAGTGGTTTAATGAAATCAATTAGGCGCGATCAACGTAAGTACATAAACAAAATACACAGTAAAGTGTCACAAGCAGTAGTTGAACTCTAAAATCAATAAGAATTCGGTTCATCGATCGTGTACTTAAGTATACTTTGTTATACTATGTTTAATTACAGTTTATATTTTGCATATTGTTTACTGTTACATTAATATATAATGTTAGTAGATACATTTACTCATGAACCAAAAAAAAAACAACTTTCCGTTACTGACAATCTTTGAAAATCCGTTCAATATACATAGTTTGAGATTTTTAAATTTTGAATTTAACTTTTATTTTGTGTCGATAGTGTGTTTTTGTTGATAATTATATTACGTTTTACTGTAATGTTTTGTTTGACTTGATTGAATTGACTGACTTGTAATATACCTCTATACATATTTTGCATATATTTGTAATATCTGGTTTTACACCCATGTACAGGCAAATAAATGATTTGATTTGAAAAGATTATCGCGGTCATACAGATAGACAGACGATAATGATTAATTATAATTCCGACGCTCATATTATAACTTTTAGTGGCACCTTACCTTCTGTATTTGGTTTGTACTGTGAAGCTCGTTAGGAGGTAGAAAATTTTCGTTAATATGATTAAATCGAGTACGCGCTCACTCAACCTACAATTTAGCTAGATTCTTGATGCGTTTTTAACAGCTCCTGCCCTCGAATGTTATGAAGCACGCGTTGGGTACTTCAATTTGCTTATTCTATTTCATTAATTGAATATTATCGAAATTAAATAAGAAGTTGAATTGAAGTTACATTTTCGAGTAACAGAAAAAAAAAAACAGAAAAACAAACTTACCCTTGAGTGTACCTACGTAGGCAAAACTACATTTGCATACGACATTTGTTCCTTCGTTCGTATTGTTTATTTATTAATCTCATTATAATGTCCGATATAAAAGGGCTTTACAAGCATGGAAAGATATTTTTTTATTTGTGTTCAAGGTGTGTGTATTGTTTTTGTGGTGTATTTGCTGAATTGAAACGCGTGGCCACAAAAAAAGAGTTTTCTAACAGGTTTTATTTTATTTAGTATATTATTATATATACTAAATAAAATAAAACCTTTTTCGTTTGTTTGATCGAGTTTCTACTTATATATGAGACTTTTCCACAGTAAATTTCTATACTTGGTAAAGTTCTATATTTTTTTGTGGTATATATTGGTTTATTTACAAAACATTAGAGATGATTATTTATCTAGTTATTACATGTTTTATGTATCATCTGTACTTTGTTTTCTTTAGAAAAAAATAGCTTGAAACAATTACATAATAATTAAAGATTTTGAAATTATTACATTTAAGTAATGGAGATATTAAGTTATAAAACAACGGTTTTATAAATTGAGATAGTTAACTCTGATAAAATAACGTAGCAGGACACACTGCAATCCACAGTAATAAACTAAGTTTTTCATCAAGTAACATTAACGATATTCTTATGAACAGTGATATGTTAAACATACGAAAGACCATCCTGAAATAATCACATTACTAATGTTCGGTAAAAGATCATATGGCGTTTTGAATAGATGTGTTTGCGCCCACTTAGTGGCCCCACAAGGTCCCGTCAACTACGTTCACAAAAGCACGTTGTCTTTGTAGAAAGGGGAATGATTGACCGTTTCCTCCTCATAAACCGTCGCATTTTGATTTATGCCATATGAACCCCTTTTGTTTTATTACCTCTTGGTACAATAATCGTTGCTTCACCTAACATTTTGGGAATTCATTTATGCTTACTTCCTATTCATTATTTTTTAATTCTAAGTTTTTTTTCCATAAAATTTTATTAATGTTTTCAAATAATTGTTAATCGTATCTACTTACAGCCATAACAAAAAGACGTATTTATTTGGGTAATTGTTTTAGACTAAGTATTTTACTTAAAATCTAGCCGGATGTCTGCAAGGCACAGTCTCTACCGAACACTATAGGGCTATTTGTTGTTTGCAAAAGTAACAAAATCACTACAGTCTAAATTAAAGTCCCCGCCGCGTCTGTCCGTCTCTGCCTGTCTGTTTGTTTGTTTGTCTATCTGCGAGCCTGAACGAAGTAGCGACATAAACTTTACTAGAGGTTTGATTACAGTATCGTTGCACTTTGAGGAAAAAGTGTAAGGCATAAAAATCACATTTTTAATGTTAATGAAATCTGAAAAAACTTGTTACCTACATCAATAATTTACCACTTAGATAACTTAATGCAACCCGTGCGAAGCCGGGAAGGACCGTTAGTATTAAACATAGACATAATTACTTATTAAAATTGTATTTGTTATTTTGAAATAAGAAAATAAACAAAAATTACTGCATACTTTAATTAATTATTAAGTAATGTTGCATATTTTAATAATTTTTCATGCATACTTGCACATTTCAAGCTTTTTATGTTGCATAAAAAGCTAGTTATGAGATTTAAATGCATGTTCATTAACAGAATCATAAATAAATGAATGTCGCTGTTTTATTTTATTACGCTGAGTTATTTATTATTTTTCCAGACTATATTTTAACGAAAAATATAAATAAAAAAATAAATAGTAAATTATGAACAAGTTTATTTGATTGATTATAAACAAACTCTTCTGTAAGTTACCTACTACGACATAATAATCTTAATAATTCTTAAATATAAATATAATAACAATATATCATTTTTTTATCTATTATATATATATATATATATATATATTTAAATCTTAAATGCCCACTCCTCACCGAAAGAGATAAGTGTTACGTATAGAACATATTATATCTTATTGACATAATAAATAATAGTATACACCAATACGATATTAAGATTGTTCTCATTTAACTTGCATTTAACTATTTGTGTTTCGAACTCCATAAAAAAAAATCTTTCTTTCTTTCTTTCTGATCGAAAAATGGAGAATTAAATGTAGTATTTCAACCTATAAAAATAAAAATACACATGAACGCCATATTTTTATAAATGAATAAAACGTCTATAGTCTATAGGTACTATAGGTTAAATTATTAGTCTGTATAACTACTAATTTAAATACTTATAATATGTTAAATTCTATTCTTTAATGTCTAGATTTGTAATATTGATGTCATTAACGAGAAATATTTATTTTGGTAATTTAATATGTCTCTTATCAGATTCAAGATTAACAAAAAAAACGTCGATAAATTAAGAAATAACAGACATCTGTCCACACAGAAAACATTGTGTAATGATTAATTTGCCCACCTCTCCCTTTTTCATTATCTGAGACATCGGGCTTCGATTTTTTTTCTTTATGAGCGGTTCTGATTTTTTTTTTATTTTACCTGCACGTGGATTTCTAATTTTTATGTTTGTTTAAATTATTGGTTTACTATAGTCACCTCGCACGATTTATTTCGTACGAAATGTGCAAAAAGCCAACTTTAAATTTAAATATATTTTAGTAGTCATCTCTCACGCATATTATTTTCTTGCGTGCTAAATGACACCTTTAGAAAAACGTAGTGGGTGATTGGCACACATTGGGTGTTATATATAATATAATTTGCAGAAGCCATGTCCAGTAAATTATATGCAATATAATATAGTAATAATACTTACACACCTACTTACTCGTTTTCTCGTTTCATCAAAAAAAAATGTGTCTTCGTCGTTGCTTTTATAACTAATATTGAATTGGTGCAGTTGCAACATAAGCTTCTACGTTTCTCTGATAATTAATTACGAGATGTCTTATTTTAGAAATTTAATAATTTAGTTTTTTTTTGTGCTCGTCGTGTGCGACCAGGTTAACATAAATCGAATATATCTAGTTTACTGTTTGTTTGTGTTCATTCACCACCTACTGAGAGTCGAAATAGGGATGATCACCTGGACGATGACTAGCTTCAACCAAAAAACAATTTCTGTTTGCTAGTCTAGTTCACTATTCAAATTGATGTTAATTAATGATTTAGCTCCTAAAAATATTTGCTATAGTCTCATTGGATTTCGAATGTTGTCTAGAAAAATGTATTAAAAATGTTTTTACCAGCACATAAAAAATTGCAAAAGTTTTAAACAACTCAAAAACTAAAGGGTGTCCCAAGAAGAGCGCAATTTTTAAATTTTAAATAAAACACAGATATTTAAAAAAAAATCGTGAAACTTTATTATATCGTAAAGTAGACAGAATGAGGTTATGTTTGGAACAATATATCGTGCAGATGGCCGCCGCGGCTTTGCTGGCATGCACGCGATCTTTTAATGAAATTTTCAATGACCGTTTTGCATGAATGCTGCGGTATTTCATTAATGCAGCGTCCAATTTCCTCTTTTAAGGCTTGAGTCATCGTCGGCTTATTCGCGCAAACCATCGACTTCAAAAAACCCCAAAGAAAAAAATCTAATGGTGTTAAATCGCACGATCTAGGCGGCCAATTCTGATCTCCAAAACGCGAAATAACACGACCGGGAAATGACTGATGCAGCAATTGAATTGTTTCTCTGGCTGTAAGACATGTGGCGCCGTCTTGTTGGAACCACATGCCCTCCACATTCATTTCTTCAATTCTAGGCAAGAAAAAACTGGTTATCATTTCACGATACCGAACACCATTGACTGTTTGCGCTTGACCTGCCTCATTTTCATAAAAAAAGGTCCAATGATTCCTCCAGCCCAAAAACCACACCACACAGTGACACGTTGAGGATGAATTTGCTTCTCGTGAATCACTCGAGGATTTTCCTCACCCCAAATGCGACAATTCTGCCTATTGACGAAGCCATCAAGATGAAAATGGGCCTCGTCACTGAAGATGATTTTATCGGCAAAATCAGCATTTTCATGTTGTCTCTCCAATACCCAATTAACGAACTCCCTTCGCTGTCCATGGTCAGCTGGCTTCAGTTCCTGAGTCAATTGAACTTTGTATGCATGAAGATGCAAATCTTTCGTCAAAATTCGCTGCAAAGTGGATTTGGAGACACCAATTTGCTGAGCTCGGTGTCGAATTGAGGTGGATGGAGTTTGAGCGACATCATCACGTACAGCTGCGACATTTTCGGTCGATCGACCTGGTCGATGGCGCGTTGTTGTCTTTACATCACTAACAGACCCAGTTTCGGCAAATTTATCCATTAATCTCTTTACAGTTGACTCTTTTGGAGCATTATTGTGACCCCAAATTGATCGCAATTTGCGAACTGTAGCCGCAAAACTTTCACCATTTTGGTAAAACAATTTCACAATGAGAATGCGTTGTTCATTCGTGTAGCGCTCCATTTTTACTAACCTCGTACCTTCTACTAGCAAACAATAACAATTGTTCAAATGTCAAACAATGACACTTCGAATGTTGCCAGATTTAAAAATTGCGTTCTTCTTGGGACACCCTTTATAAAGGTAACGAATATCGGAAAAAAAGATTCACAAAGAGGAGGAAATTTCCGATAAAAACCTCTTGACTTATATATATCTATATAAATAAAATCAGAGTGTCTGTCTGTGATTTGCGAAAAACTGCCTCAAACTAAGCTTAGAGAGTCATTCGCATGCTGTTAAAACGTAAATAACATTTTTTAGAATTTTTGTCTGTCTGTCTGTCTGTCTGTCTGTCTGTCTGTCTGTCTGTCCGGGGTAATCTCAGAAATGGCTAAAGCGATTTCGATGAAACTTTGCAGACATGAAGAGGGGGTCGTCAGGAGTAACATAGGCTACTTTTTGTTTATGTAAATTGCGGTACATACACCAAAATAACATTTTTTACAATTTTTGTCTGTCTGTCTGTTTGTTCCGGCTAATCTCTGAAATAGCTATACCGATTTTGACGGGACTTTTATTGGCAGGTAGCTGATGTAATAAAGAGTAACTTAGGCTACGTTTATTTTAGACTAGCGGTCCGCTCCCGGCTTCGCCCGAGGTGCATTTTTTTTACGTAAAAACCTTCCCTGATTATCCCTCTGTCCATGAGTGAAGACAGAATTAAAATCGGTCCACCCGTTCTCGAGTTTTGCGCTTAGCAATACATTTAGCGGCCCGCTCCCGGCTTCGTCCGGAGTGTATTTTTTCTAAAATAAACGTAGCCTAAGTTACTCTTTATTACATCAGCTACCTGCCAATAAAAGTCCCGTCAAAATCGGTATAGCTATTTCAGAGATTAGCCGGAACAAACAGACAGACAGACAAAAATTGTAAAAAATGTTATTTTGGTGTATGTACCGCAATTTACATAAACAAAAAGTAGCCTATGTTACTCCTGACGACCCCCTCTTCATGTCTGCAAAGTTTCATCGAAATCGCTTCAGCCGTTTCTGAGATTACCCCGGACAGACAGACAGACAGACAGACAGACAGACAGACAGACAGACAGACAGACAGACAAAAATTCTAAAAAATGTTATTTACGTTTTAACAGCATGCGAATGACTCTCTAAGCTTAGTTTGAGGCAGTTTTTCGCAAATCACAGACAGACACTCTGATTTTATTTATATAGAAAAAATACACTCCGGACGAAGCCGGGAGCGGGCCGCTAAATGTATTGCTAAGCGCAAAACTCGAGAACGGGTGGACCGATTTTAATTCTGTCTTCACTCATGGACAGAGGGATAATCAGGGAAGGTTTTTACGTAAAAAAAAATGCACCTCGGGCGAAGCCGGGAGCGGACCGCTAGTATATATATATAAAAATTACGTGTCACATGTTTGTCCGCGATGAACTCCTAAACTACTGAACCGATTTTGATAAAACTTCGTAACTATGTGTAATTTGGTCCAACTTAAAAGATAGGATAGTTTATATCTCATTTTGCAAATTATATAATATTATTAACATAGCGCCATCTGTTGATACTTATTCAATACGGCAATTATTTATCTGTGAGTTCCATAAAGTTCTCACAGATGGCAGTTTAAAGTAATTTATCGGCTGGATTGCAAAAAAAGCATTATTTATAATTTTAATTAACCCTGAAAATAGGTCTCTTCGCGGTCGATACGGAATGCGCGCGCCGTCTCTAAACAGACAAATTTCAATATCTGGACTAGAAGAAATGCGTTGCGAGTTGCATTACAATATCACGCGGACACCTCGTAACAAAATTGGCTTCAGTAATAAGCTTCGGAGCCGACGACAATGTAGTTTAAACGATATACGACAGACAGTTAGTCGATACAAATTCAATTAGCAAGTAAATGTCAAGTTCCACTAGATGCGCGCTTAGATAGGCAGTGTACGCATACAACATGCAACATTGTAACATTCAAAACTGTTTACAAATCGACGATTCCTACTATAAATAGACATTTTCTTTTATTGATGTTTTATACAAAGTTAGAATGTTCTTTGTCGTTCTTATCCGAATATTTTGTCGTCTTACTCGTTAAATAATGTGACTTTAAATTACATAAAAGTTGCTTTTGAGATAATTTATTACAATACAAACAAACATACAAAAAAAAACGAATATTTCCTCGTTACAAAATTTATATTAGTTTAGATTGCATAGTACTAAATTGTAGTCTGTTACTTAGTTAATTATTTTGCATTCACCACCAGTTCAGAATGCATACTTAACTGATTCTATGAGGAAGAACTATAATAATAATATAATAATAATAATATCTTCACACATTCCACACAGCACCATCTAGCTCCACACTAAGCAACTTAATGCTTGTATTATGGATACCAGACAGTTGATATAATACATAGATTACTTTTTTTTGTAAATACATACATATTATAAATACAAACTTCCATGACTCAGGTACAAAGGTAAATGTTAATACATAAACATTTGCCCCTAGCGGGATTCGAACCCGCGACCGTTTGGTTAACAGCTAGGTTTACTAGCCACTAGACCAAACGTGTCGTCTAGTATGAAACATCATAGTTGTTTTTTTAACATTAGTTTGCAATACAATGCAAGTACATAAGTACTTGCATACATAATTGTATAATGTAAAACACTTAAATAACATTATATTAGGCAAATAAGCAAACAGCTACGAGTATTCCCTTTTTTAGACACATAATTTTTGTTTCACTGTTCTTTAAATATGTTTCAATAATTTGTTGAATGTGAATAGAAATGTATGCATTCGCATACATAAAAGGTATATATATATATATATCGATTTTCGTAAGACTTGTTCCGATGTTTGACCTAATGTTTTAATTGTTTTCTGCTTTGTTTTAATGCGGTGGTTAAGAAACAGAGCGTAGGTCGACGACACGCTGAGACCAACATTGGATGTTCAATAAAGAAATCCACAAATGGACTTATACGGCCTCTGTCGGCCTTATTCCGTACATTCATTACTCGTAAACTTATTTAGCTTTCGGTGGGAGTGAATCGCCACAATTGTAATATAGAATGAGGTTGCACGCGAGGATTATTGTTTCGGTGTTCATGTGACAACTTGTATAGTGTATACTATCTCAAGGTCATATCACAAATATGTCTTGGGTATACCAGCACGACCAGCCTTCATTTAATGATCTACACCCTATATTGATATGATTACATTACGCTATATTATTTTATAGGTTAAAAAAGCTTAACAATGATCGTACATACTACCTACACCTTCTACTAAAAATGTATAGTTTCTATTAGGTACTTAAATAGTTATGTAAATACGAGTGACATCTACGATACTTAGATCGTACATAGTTCCGCGTATATTTACATCCATATTACAACCTATTACCTATTTTACCTATAAGAGTAGATAGAGCTTATATAAATGTAAATCCAAGCTGTCTTAGCTGCCCATTGATGACGTAATCTTAAAATAAAGAAAAGCGTCTTAGGCCGACTATATACGAGCAGCTCGAGCAGTTAGCCAGTGGTCAACATACACGGACCGCTCGAGCAGTCATAGTCAACTGCTTGAAGCTCCATTGATGCTGCCATTGATAACTGCGAAAGCAGTTGGTATCAACTGCTCGACAAGTTACGAACGAACGAGAGAGCGCGGAATGAATGCGGAATGAATGAACACGTGGAATGAAGAGCGCGAGTGGGAGGTCACTGCGCGAGAGCAGTCGACAGCTCGAGCAGTCCGTGTATGCCTGCGTTCGAGTAGTAGCTGCTCGAGGTGCTTCAAGCTGCCCGTGAATGGCCGGTCTTAATTTAAGATTAAGTATTAATTACCAATATTATATACCAAGAAAAAGAAATTCGCACAAGCTTGTGCAACCGCAACCTTTAGTCTCTCGTTCACCTTAGCGTTATACCAATGACCTTTCTTCCATAGGCCATAGGACGTCCACTGCTGGACATCATTTATTTTTTGCCATTAAATAAACACAAATAAAGAATTAGACCAGTCTTTCCCAAAGTGGGCGATAACGCCCCCTTGTGGGCGCTGCAGGCCTAAAGGGGGGCGGTAAGAGACCCAGAAAAAAATGGGGGCGTTGTGTAGAGGCTTGGGGGGTGATTTGTAATTTCATTTAGCCAGGATGGGGGCGCTAAAAAATAATTTACTCTCAAAGTGGGCAGTAGACAAAATAAGTTTGGGAACCCCTGAATTAGACGATGTGTTTTGTGGCTACATTGTGTGAAGAGATGCTTGGTGCGATATAGCCGGATTCGCGGAACGTGGAGAGGCGACGATTACCTCCTTCTTCGGTGGAGGGAGGCTGTTGCCCCGCACGCGGTCTTGCAGAGAACACTGCGCGCGAAAATTCGCCTCGAAAAACCTGAAGGGGGCAACACTCGTATGATTTTGCAATCAACAAGTGTAGATGACGCTAATCTTGTTTTACATTTTAAGAGAAGACTTTTCAAAATATACACAATTTACAATAATAAAATTTACATATCAAAGATTTTAATGGCGCTAATGTTAACATTTTTTTATTTTATCTTTTTAACTAGAGTTGATAATAATTATGCCTTTCTTTATTGTTTTACATTCAAATGTATTATATATTAAATCGATCTAAAAATTCACATTGTATGTTTACATCAAATTGAAAATGTAAAATTTATTTTTGAGACCTATAATCCTGTGTTATTCAGACAAATTTGGTATAAGTTTTATGGTAAAAGTGTTATCGGTAATAAACATAAAAAGAAAATATAAAATAAAACGACAAAATTAAATTAATTTTAAAAGGCTCGTTTAATTTTTAGTTAATCAATAATTAATAATAATTTTTTCTGTCATTCATGCTACAAAACCGTTTTTAAGATCTATTTTTTAGTAAAAACTGTTTCGTGGCATTTCAATAATTATCTTCTGTTTAAATGAGTGTGTATAGAACTTATCGTTTTCGAGATTCCTACACCCATTGAACGGAATAACGAAATTTCACGCTTATAGAACAAGCGGAAACGGTGCAAATTTAAAAATATTTATCTTCCATAATATATATTTTTCTTTGGATGTGAACAATTTAACCTAATACGAATCGTTTAAAAATAATGTTTCAAAGTTCGAACTTTGCATTCACGCTAGACCCCGTTTCGCTTCATTCGCGTTGGCGTTCGCTTTTCTTTTACTCGAACGCTGTATTGTTTTTAAATCGAATAGGTGTCACAACATTTTTGAAACTGTTTCGAATGGTTCGTTATAATCTATAATAAAATCTAAAAAAACAGAGCACACAACTAGTTTTTGTATCTTGTTTTTAAAACTTTATTTTTTTCAAAAATTTATTTTCATGGTCAAAAATATGACTGATAGTTTTGGTGACGGTTTAGTTTAAGTATTTCATGAACCGTTATTTCAATGAAGAGACAGGTCGTCAAATTGTTTAAGAAGTTAAGTGTGGTATACAAAAAAAAAACTATAGAGTATAATAGTAAAAATATGATTTGTTCTCAAACACCAGGAGCGAAACGATACGTCACTCAGCGTCCGATCGCTTTGTATTGAATATTAATGTTCACCTATGAACTGGCGTTGTGCCTACATAGCGCGACCACCTCCGGTTAATTTCCATTTGTTCATTCTTTATAGACTAGTAATTTTATCAGTATTAATTTTATTTCGCATTCCACATTCACTTACTCTTACAACATTACATACGCCGTTAAAATAACTAATTTTATAAATGCCATAGTGAGTTTGTTTGTTTATTGATTTACATATTGACGCGTTAACAATAGTTAAGCAGGTCATTGTTTTGGATACACATTGTCGGGGATGTTCCATCTGAGTTATAAATTTATTTCAATACTTTCGTGAATAACTAATTAAAGTAAATAATGTGTATCCCTGATAATGTGTATACTATGTCTAGTAAAGGACATGGGGTATCTTTCATGCAGAAAAATAATGTCCCCGAGTCTCTATAGGCTACAGCTTTTCCCGATCATCTAAAAATAAAAAATAAAAATTCAACACCTCACAGAAATACCTATATGAGCAATAAAGTATTAATAAATGTTTAAATATCTAACGAAATAGGGCGCGGACAAAGTCGCGAGCAACAACTAGTAATTCAATAAAAAAGCAGTGTCTTCATACAACCCTTATGATTCTCGTCTTTAACTTCTCTATCTCTTGTCCCCCACCCTTAATTTTAAATATAAGGGTCGGCAGCGCACTTTGTAATGGCAGGTCAAATTGCGCTTCGCAGTCATTAATTTAGCAGACAGTCTGGCGACAGTGACCACTACTGCCTTACAAAAAAAAAACCACAATGTGTTTTCAGTGAGTAGAGTAATGCTCCACACGGCATTGTCTTGCACGTTTATTTTGTATTCGTTTTTTAACGTTCAAACAGACCGTGGTTCATAAGGCAGATTCATACGTGTAAAAACGAATAGCCGCAGTTTTCACACAGTTGTCACAGTGGGTGACGTCAGTGATGGATCCACGCTTGGTTGTACTTTTCGATATCTTGGTTGATATCGAAGGCGCCAACGGTTTCGCCGCCGACAAAACAGAAGGTTTTGGGTACATCCTATAAATCAAGTTATCACCTATAGTTACCTATAGTTTCTAAGTTCTACGATGAACTTAGAAACGACGAAAAACAATTGTTCGGTTGCTATTCGATAAAAAAAACGTATCAAGCGTGCCGTGTGAAGGAGACTGCGCTATACTAGCCACTGCAAACCGAATACGTTAAAGTTCATTCGATTTGCTTGACAAGTCCGGTGAGTATTCGTTTAAA
This sequence comes from Synanthedon andrenaeformis, assembly GCA_936446665.2. Lineage (NCBI taxonomy): Eukaryota > Metazoa > Arthropoda > Insecta > Lepidoptera > Sesiidae > Synanthedon > Synanthedon andrenaeformis. The sequence goes on from OW387797.2 coordinate 469,884, forward strand.
CGTATAAACGGTGTGCCATTTTTTGCAGTGCAAACGACGTGTGAATGGTTCTATGTACAATGTATGTGCCACTATTTATTCATCAAGACGTATACTGCAAAAAAACGCGCAGGACAATGCCGTGTGAACGTAAAATAACGTACAGCTACATCCCTTAATTCGACACTATATACTCTCGATTTTGCTAACACATAGCAACAGATGGCTTTACTTAGTGGATAAAATAGATTTTACCTTTCGAATTTGGTACAAATTATGGAATCGATATAATATTAAATAAACATGAAGCACAATTATAATATTAAAGGTATTTTAATTGACTGGACTTGAATTCGTTGCAGCTAACCAGCACGTTATGGCGACGCGCTCACCGCGGGCGCTTGTAATTGCCGCCCAATGTTTGTTTTGTTCACCCTTTAAACTCTTCAAATGTATCGTGCTCTCTTTCACACTCACCGCCCAACGGATGCATCTCTCTCGCTCTCGCGGCTCGATATCGAGCTACTTAATTTTTATTTATCACAGTTAAGTCTTGGATACTTTTCGTTGCATCCGATGACTTACAGTCGCCGTTAGCGTCGTTGAAATCGAGACTCAATTCTAACGCTCGTAAGATACATTTTCGCTTGAACCGTTCGGTCGGAACACATGGAATCGTCAGATTAATAGTTGCTATTCGATTTTGGTATCGTAAAAGCGATTATTGATTGTAATTATCATGGCGCCCTAAGTTAAACACCGGGCGATCACGCGATGTTCGTAGAACGTATGGATTTATGGCGGCTGTTTATAACTCTCGTGAAGTCGTTGTTTGTGTTTTACAAACGTTTTACAACCGGCCAGTGTTCAATTGAAATTTACAATAAATGTAATCGGAAACATTACACTAACTGGCGCGAGTGGAATGACCAAACTGTGTTTGTTAAGGTAAATAATCAAGAAAAGTTTATATATATATATATTAGGGTGTCCCTTATATGGGTGAAAAATTTTTTTTTGCGATATCGAAATGCATACCCCCTAATTCTTTTTAAACTACCCAGACTTACTCAAATACAAAATTTTATCTTCCTACGTCAACATTAACCCGTGCCGACAGGGCTCTGAAGATTTTGAAAATTACTGTTTTTAACCTTTTCCGTTATGCAACTAAATCAATTGAAATATTTATATTTTATAAAAATATTAATCGAAAATAAAGTAAGTATTTAATTATTAAAAGAAGATAAAAATTACAGATCAGCAAGAAATTCTTTTTAAGGTTTCTTTTTTACAATCTGCATACAGATTTCTATGCTCTTGTACACAGCGCAGCAAAAATTGCTTTTGTTCTTCCTTTGCAGTGATTAAACCATGAAAATCTTGCATGAGTTTTACAGTCTTTCAGCTGTATCATTCACTGCCTTTAAAGAAAGAACCTTTCTTTTTGCATCTAAATAGGCAACATCTTCCCACGTAGAAACAGGATCCCGGAGAAAGTTCTCATCGATTTTTAATCGAAAAAATAAGTTTGTACTCTTGACAGACACAAAATCCCTTAACAATTTTCCATACAAATAACCAGACATATCTTCTTTCGACGGAATGTATCTCTTGCCAGAATCATACAAACTCTCTCTTTGTAAGTTTACTACAATGTTTTCTTTTGTTTGTTCGACAAGTTCATCATCTAAAAGAGATAAAACTGCAATTTCTTCTTTTTTTTATAATATAAAGGTGGCAGACAGGCAGGCGGCCCACTTGATGGTAGGTGGTTACCGCCGCCTAAGGACACAAGCAACACCAAGACGAGTGCTAGTTCGCTGCCTACCCTGTAGATATTTGTTTACCCCTCGCTTGAAGTAGCCCATATTGTAGCTAGGTGGAAACACCTCTGGAGGGAGATTGTTCCAAAGTTCGCGCGTCCGCGGGATAAAGTTTCTAGCCAACCAGACTGTGCGTAGTGGCACCTTATCCAAGTAATGCGGATGAACTCCGCATCTATGACGCGCAGTACGGTGGTAAAAAATATTCTTCTGACAAATACCAAAGATGTTGACTGAACTTGCCCAGGGCTGCTTTAGATTAATTTGTCGAAAGTTTCATATGCCTTAAGGCTCTTTAAAAAGCACAAATCTTGATTTGGTGCCTTCATCGTCAGACTACATCCATGCCATGGTTTCACATATATAACCGTAATAAATAAACAAGCATATATTGAAGTGCTCGTTTAACCTTGGCGTTAATTTTGAACTGAGATTGTTAAACAAACATATTTTTAAAGAATAAATAGCTCTAGCCATCCACCTTGCTTGATGCATCGCTCCAGGAGGTCTGATTTATATTTTTTTTGAATTTTTTTGCAACTCCAAGCATGGTGAAGATCCACAAGTTTCTTTACATAGTCAGGTATTGCTCTGGTAGGGATTCTAGCTTTTTTCCAAAATACACTCTCGAATGACGAGATTTGCGCTTTCACTGTCAATTTAACTTTGCGAATGTTAAAAAAAAAGTACTGCAAGAACTTGACAATTAGGCGGTAACTTTGCCCCTGTTATTTGATAATTTACGTCACCAACTAAGAAAATACTTTTTTTATTGATTCCTAATTCCACTGCCATCTTCTAAATGTAAAACAATACTTGTTAATAACGAGAATAATTGAGAACAAATGACAAATACCGCGAGTACGCGCCGCTGCTTACACGCAACTTGTATGAACATGATTCGATGCAAGTCGGCACGGGTTATCGTACTCCAAATAAGGTAAAAATTTATTTCCGAGTGTTTTAGGGGCAAATAAACAAAAGTATGACCTATGCGTTAGAAAAAAAAAACTTTGAAAAATAAGGGACACCCTAATATATATATATTAGGTATCTTATCTAGATAATGTCTACATAAAAAATATCTTATCTACCCGTAAACATATTATGTTAACAGGTGGATAACATCATTTTTATGAATTATTAAAGGTGCTATCTTTGGACTCGTTAGCGCCATCTTCTGATTAATTTTAGAATTAAACTTTATGATTTATCCGTCCGACGGTTTTAGCAAAAGAATGTCATATTGTAAAATAATTACCTACTGTCCCTTCTGTGCTTAATACACAGTATCTGCGCTGAGTCTGGGTATTAGCTAAATTTCAAGTCTTAACTTTAATTTAAAATATTGTAATGGAATTGGTGGAAATCCGAAATAGGATGGGGCGGTAGGTATTGATCATACCAAACGAAACCAATCAAAATTCTTATATAAAAATTACGTGTCACATGTTTGTCCGCGATGAACTCCCAAACTACTGAACCGATTTTGATAAAATTTCGTAACTATATGTAATTTGATCCAACTTAAAAGACAGGATAGTTTATATCTCATTTTGTTTATATGTTTTTTTTTTTGCAAATTATATAATATTATTAACATAGCGCCATCTGTTGGTACCTATTCAATCCAGCAATTATTTATCTGTGAGTTCCAAAATATTCTAACAGATGGCGATGTAAGGTAAAATTGCACCCGTGCGAAGCCGGAAGCGGGCCACTAGTAATATATAATTTTCTAATTGAATTAAAGAAAATATTAATTTATATCATTCTTCTCACTTTTTCAGCAATTCGTCTTGCGACCGTTCTGCCTGATTATTGCATGATCAACGATCTAGAGTTGCTCTAACCACCATCTTTTTAGTTAACTAACCATTTAGTTACCACCATTTAATTACCTATAACGTCCAGAAGTCCAAGGTTTTTCCGGTTTTGCTTTAGACTTCATTTTTTGGATCACAAAAACATGGGCTCAATATTGGAGTTATTGGTTGCTCCTAACATTTTTGTCTCGTGGCTGTCCCCCAATAAATAATTTTCATAATTTAAGTTTAAAAACCGCTTGGTATATACATATATGTAAAAAATCCTATTAATGTAATGTAATAGATGTAAATCTAAAGAATGGAAAAACCAGTGCCGTCTTAAGTCTATTCGGCGCCGGGGTGCGGGGCTCAGCCTGCGCCCTCGTTTTCTTTTACACTGCAGCGTGGCACGCGACCGACGACACACTGCAGTATGAAAGGGGTCCTAGTCAACCAAGAAAACACAATACACGTAATTTTGATAATTTGTTTATTTTTCTAAAATACAAAACTAAAATTAAACTTAAATTATACAAATTAAACCCAATTATACAAATAAAAAACAAAACTATTCTCCATTCGAGACATTATGTCCAGTTTCTGGAATTAACACTCTAGAAAAGGTACCTACTTTTTCAAAAAAGTGAAGAATTATACTTTTATTTTAACATGAAAAAGAACATGATGCAAAAACAAAGAAAAGAAGGAACCTGTTAGTTGAGAAATCAATAGAATTATGAGTTAATTACAATTAACAGTGATTGTAATGGCGAAAAACACCAGCAATCCAAGTTCCAACTCTCGTTTATATTATTATTTAATTGCTAAATATCTATTTATTGTATGTACATACATCAAACAAACTCAATTTTTCTTGCTTTTGAGTCGGCAAAGATTTTAATTAAATCATTTATTTTTATATTAATTTTGGATTCTATACTTATAATAGCTAAGTTTGTCAGTCTGTCTTGGGTCATGGTTGACCGAAGATAATTTTTTATTAATTTTAATTTTGAAAAGGATCGTTCACCTTCAGCTACTGTAACAGGCAGTGTTAAATATATACGTAGAGATGTTGAGATATTAGGAAATGAGGAGATTAAATTATAGCGCACAGGTGCCGCTCCGCCGCCGTGCGCCCATTTCAAATGAACTTACACTTTATTGACTTAGAGATCATTTTGCTTCAAGTGCGAGCGCCCGGGCGGCTATATCAAAGGGAGCAATTACTCGCCTATGACAGACGCATAGGTGCCGCTCCGCCGCCGTGCGCCCATTTCAAATGAACTCACACTTTATTGACTTAGAGATCATTTTGCTTCAAGTGCGGGCGACCGGGCGGCAATGTGCCAAGTTTTATACACTCTCTTTGGATTAGAGATTTTGCCGCGCGCGTGTTGTATTAAATAAAATTTTTATTTGTGTAGTAATAAGAGTCATTTTAGCTTGCACATCATGAGCGGTATGACAAGCGCCGAAAGCGTAATAAAAGTAAAACAATGATTATTTTTGATGACTATTTTTTTTATATTTACTTTTGGGCATACGTATTTGTCGTAACAAGTATATTAAACTGTGCAATGGCGTTAAATTCAATGAAATATCTAAATATTCAGGGTTCGGCAAGGCGCCCCCGGGCGCTCTGCGCCCGGGTGCACCGCACCCCTTGCACCCCCGGGTAAAGACGGCCCTGGGAAAAACTAACTTTTCAAAAGTAAAGATTCTCGAGGAACCGCTGAGGTCGGCTACGTAATTGTTTAAAGTGTCGTGATTTTCGCACAATATCTAAAAGCCTCCACCTTTACCACCTCTGCTTTCAAGTTTGGCTACGTCCGTTGTTCACGTCAAAAACAATGCGCAGTAAATCTGTTGCAGCGACGCAAAAAGGCACCGCTCAGATCTGGTACAAACCGCGGGGGACGTCAGCCGTTTGGACTCTCCTCGCTTTTATACCTTTTTAGGACACGCAAAATAAGCCCGGTTTCGGGAATCCGTTGGGGTCCACGCTTTGTAACGTACCCTAATAAGGGAGCGACGCGTAGGACAATGGCAACAGGAGCGGACGTCTTGACAGTTTAAAAGTTTTATGTATTGATCGGAAAAAGAAAACAGACACAAATCAAGTTTATCACGGTGTCATAGGAACTTCTGTTTTATTCTTTTCTCAGCTATTGTTTGTCACTAATATATATAACTATTTTACTTGCTTCTTATATTCGGAAATAGGCTATATCTCTGCCAATATTATAATTGTGAATATTTGTGTATGTGTATGTATCCTTACTAGATCACAAATAAATTGATTTCGAACTTGACATAGGTACAGTTAGGTCATGTCCCGGATACTTTATATAGCTGTACCTACTTAATGCATTTCTGTGGGAAATGGTTTCTTTTAAAGTCACGGGCACCAGATAGCTTAGATAAAAAAAAACATAGAAAGTGACTTTATTTTTGTACCTACTCTTTAAAAATTACAAAATGCAATTAACTTGTAACCTTGTGCAATTAATATCAAGTACCGGAAATCGCAGTAGTTCTGTCGCCAATCGCCATTATCCGTTTTCCTTAACTAGCCTTAATTAACTGTTTTTCTATATAATGTTCCGTTGACAACAATCAATATTCAGATATAATCAGCAGCGAGCTGATTATGTGTGACAGCAGCGATCCACAACTGCTTGGCCGTTCGCTTTTTATTGGCTCCAATGGAATGTGGTCTCAGCGCAAACCCTCACGCAACCAGTGTCATACATTAACTATGCATTAACCAACCAACCGAAAACCGCTAAGTTCTACGTCACTTGGCAGTACTTTTATGAGAGTGTATGGTTCGAACGAAATAACAAACAAAATAGGTACTGTCATGTCAAGTGATGTCATAGAATCTTGTGCTAATAAATATTACTTTCCATACGAAATACGAGCAGGTATTATCAACTAGAAATTTAACAAGGCGATTGTTTCCTATTGGCTTGGGTAGTTGTGTTAAAAAAAAGAACAATAATTACTTGTTTCTTTAAAAATAAGTAAAAATATTACTTGTTTCGATGTCGTATTTAAAGAATTTAACGAATTGATCCCATGATCTTTCGCACGAAAACAGCATGTTTTGAAAATATCACAAAACTGTATACTGAGTGGGCAAAAACGCTCAATTGTGTCTTGTATACGTGTGTCCAATCACCGCGACACATGTATGTCATGTTTTAAACATGGATCTGCGCCCGCGCACAAAAACGAGACGAGAGGAGACGAGCTGTCTTATCGATGATTCTATATGTGACGACTCTGATGCTATCTCCGACACCTGACCGTCGCGTCTATGGTGTGCAGATTTCCACCATATCCAACCGTGTCTTCTTTGTCAAGAATGTAGCTGCTCTAACGAAAAGAAATCAAATTTAAAAATGAAGAAACCTTTCTCGCATAACGCCCAATGATTTTTTCGGTATTGATATTGACAGTAAATGGGCGAACGCTCGGGTGCCAAAAGGTCTGGCGAAAATCGGAATCCCGATCGAACCTAAACCTTCGAGTCTTTTCGTTGGACTAGAAAACTTGAAAGACGTGCTCGCACAAAATTCCCAAGACGAAGGCGAAAAGAAATTAAAAGACATTTGATATCTACCTACTGTTGGAAGGAACGTTGTCTTTGATATTATACAATTCTAGAATTGAATTTATGGCCTTAGCGTTTGCTCAAAATATTAATTCTTATTTAGCTTGTTATTCACATGAATGAATTACATACATACTTCAAATATTAATTAAAGAATTTAATTCAAGGAGTTTGTTTAGAGGTTTATGAATTAATTCCTGTGAAACTCGGTTCACAAATTGATCATAATATTCTAGTTCTAGTTGAACATAATTATGATATACTCTTCAACCCGGTAATACATAATCCTTTAGAATAATAAAATTATCGTTATACTTAACTTCGGGCAACTATAATGCATATAAATACACTACAATAAATAAAATTAATGGTTGAAGTAGCTATCGTATAGATAGAAAATAGATTGTAAGCGTTGTAACAGGAATGTTTCTGTTTATCAAACAGTTCGTGCCAATGTCGATGTCGATCGATCGATTGATTGATGGACACATAATTATAAAGGAATGCCGACATCATTAAATATAATGTTCTCTTATATAATAAATGTCTGATATGATCCCGTTGCTTACGCTATATGATAAGTATAATATAAGCGAAAAAAGATGAAAAAGTAAAGCTCAAAGACTTCTTCGGAATCTTCGGAGAGTGTGCTCAGGAGCTGCATGAGCTCATACCGCCTTCTCCTTTCTTCAATCGGACATTACGGCAGGTTAGCATCCTCATCTTGTCAAAATTCCTTTTTTGTCCAACCAAACGTTTTAAAACTTTTTACACACTGCCAAGGATTGGAACTCCCTTCCGTCCCCTGTATTTCCGAGCTCATATAACCCAAGTATTTTATAGTTCGAGTGAACAGGTATTTTCTGGGTTAGCTCATTCGTCTTTCATGCACGGCTAGATGCTGGCCAAGAGCAAACCCATTATCAATAATAATTAAAAGGGAATCGTGGAAATAAGAGAAAAACTTACACCAGTTCACGAAAATCGAAAAACTGAGGTGTTTCCTCCTAGCTACAAAACAAATTTTTGCAGCACATCTGAATTTCCCTGGTATTGATTGTGTGCTCAGTGTCAAGTGGACGTGGACCTGACCCTTTATAGTATATTAAAATAAAATACGTCAAAATGAGTGACGTACACCGTCTTTATTTTACCTTAATAAATGGGCTGTTATAAACATGAGGAGATTATGATTTTAATCTCTAAGAATTAGTATGGAGCGATCTCACCGCAAGAAGTTGCCTATAAACATTATCTATCCACAACATTCTCGCGTTGACGGTTTAAATAACGATAAAAACTACAGTGGCTTTATTTATCCGTGGACGTCTGAGCGGAATCTCCAGCATCTCGAAATTTCCGCCGATGAAATTTTAGTGTGCACCGGCCGACGTAACTTTGTAAGTAAAAAACCGTCGACTCTGAAATATGCGGAGGAAATAAACGAGCGGGAGAGCTGGAAATTGTTTATCTCGGGGTCTAATCGCCAGGTTTCCCAACGCATCGGATTAAAACATTGCATTTTTGGCCGGCACGACGGCTCTGCGACGGCGACTCAGATGTTATCGCGCCCATTTACGATTTATTTAACGAGGCCCGTGTCTGCTTGTTGCGTTTGCGGCCACCGCTCCACTACTCCAACTCAACTATGTCTTGTACGACGTAGTTTATAGGTAATAGCGCTGATGATATCCCAAAAAAAATTATCACATTTTTCCTATTAGTTAGTATCGTAGTTCACTGATTTAGCCATTACAAGCTTTTGTAGTGCACTGCATTTCTTTCCGTCTGTTTTTTTAATTTTAAATCAATACAGTGTAGATATATTATGGTTTTCATCTAATAATATAATACATAATATACTTTCGCATTTATAATATTATTAGGATTTATATTTCAATATATATATTTATCGATGTAATAACATAAATTTTAAGATCCCACTTAATGCTAATTAAAGATGATTATAGAAATAATCGGTCGCCTTAATTGACACATACCGAAATGCGGCTCTGTTGGTTGTGTTTTGACCGCATGCCATCACGATGGCTGCGGCGAGCGAGGTGGGGAACAAAAAGTAGGTGATGTCTGTAATCGCTTCATCCTCGCGACGACTGTGTGCCGAATCGCGATGAACCATTTCAGATCATTACTAGATACATGGCACAGTATATGTAGTAGAGAAATTATGTATATTTTTTACATAAAATCTCGTCATCGTCAACTTGATGGTATCAAGTCGTCCGTCAGTCTGCCGCGTTTTATTATAAAAAGGGCCGTATTGGATTTTTTCGAAACTTTGTGTTGATTCGGTATTAAGATTTTATACTATACTTATACTTATATCAAGTCGCACTCTTGTCAGAGTGGTCGAGCGGATGATGTCCTACACGGAGGATGGTCGTGTTCGCCCTCCTTGGTGCGTATTGCTGCCTTGGGATGCTTCTCCACTTTCGCCTATTTGTGGCGTCACGAGCACACTGTACTTATTTATACTTATACGTCTACTTAAATTACGGTTCTTCGGTGTTCTGTGTAAAAATAGAAATTGTCAAAAGAGGTAGCGTTCAAAAAACTGATACTATGACCAAGCGTTGCATTTCGAGTTTCAGGGATATCAAGACCCGTCTTCTTCTCGTCCTTCACACTTCTGGCAGACAGTCTGGCAGATTTCTGGCAGATTATAGACAGTTGATGATGTTTGCACTTGCTTGCTTCTTTGTCTTGCTTTCAAACGTAGAATTCGGCTACGTATAGATTTATTTATCGGAACAATAAATCATGTGTTGATCATTACCGATAATAATTGATAGTAGCGATTGGTCGGCCATTGGTCCGTGGCTATAAATCAAATTGCAGGAGTTGTCTGCTGTGCGCGTCTCGTCCAAATGTTATAGAGGAATTCGTTCTTGAAATGTGTGTACTTACCTACCTGGTAAAATTAATCATTTCATTCTAAAATTATTAATAGCTGCTTTTTATTTCATCTTATATATTAAAATTATATAGGTACCTACTTACTTAAAGATAAGCAAAGCTGTAGGTAAAAACTAAGCTGAAATTAAATTTTATGTATTAGGTATTAAGTATATGTATTGAGTATTATAGAAATTTTTGCTTTTTTATTTTTGTTCTGGCAAATATAACAATTTAGGATTAGGATGATTACGTTAAGATGACCTTTTTTATCCATATTGTATTCAAATTGGATCAAAAACTCAACTTGGTATATTACAGAAATTGTTCAAATCTATACTGGTCCTATCCACTGAATAAAGCAATGGGATCGTCGGAATCACCAAAAACGCAGTCATTTAGGCAATAAGTCTGGCGGCAGTAACCAACCCCCTTAACGCCGAGAGACTACCGAGAAATAACAGCGTTTGTGCTGCTATATTTCGGTGAGTGAGTGTGGAATGCCAGAGCCTAGTATGATCGCAGCGCACTCGTAGCAGCACCCATGGCGTTGCTTGTGTTATTGGCGACGGCTAAAATCGATTGGCTAAAACATGATTCCTGAAACTCTTGATGTGAGCTTCGGCATGCTCAAAGGAATGCTGTACAGACGCAATGGCCGGGCCCCGCGGCGCACTAACGATGCGGCGCAATTGATTGATAAATCAACGCGGTAATCGTGCGCGTACGCATATCGCCGCGCTTTGATATTCGCCGCGTCTCCTCGCGCTCTTTGTTTTGCTAACATTTCACACTAGATGTTAGCAAAACAAAGACTTGGTCGGCAAAAATGTGGCCTTCCCTTTCTGGATTTAATTCTCATGAGCCATATACTTATGCCTATAAAATTCCAATTTTCTACGTACGATCGTGAACATTCCAAAGTAACTTTTGATTCTCTTGTTGTGATATCGCCCATTGTAAAAGGTTGCTGTTGCCGATAAAAAACGGACTATGGGATAGAGCTATTTTCCTATCCATATCCCAATCATATCCTAATCCGTATTCTTAATACAGGCGTTGCTTGTGTTATAGGTAGGTGACAGTAGCCACCTACCACCCATTGGACCGTCAGCCTGTTTATTTAGTTTAATTAAAAAAAAAAAAAAAACATACAATATAATAATACTACAATATAAACAGTAAAATATCAGTTGTTCCGTCCGAAGAACAGCTCACTTGCATTCGTGTTACCAAAATGTAGTACTGCGACCCGATTTTCATTAATAATTCACCTCTTCTGCGAAATTATTTGAAGCGGGTCACAAATCATCGCTCGTGGGGTTGTTTGTAATCACTTTACTAGTGCACTGTGTAATCTCGTTACTGCCGCACCCCTCCGCCCCTCGGCCGAGGGGGTCATTAGCCCCCTCCTGTAATCTAATTCGGATTTCATTAGTACACCCTCTGCCCATTGTCTGTTTTCTGTTTGTTGGGGCACTCCGTCTCAGTTCTGTGTATTGTTTGTGTTTTCGAATATGCCCGACATGATAGCAAGTAATTGGAATAACTCGACTCTCGTATCTATTGGCAGAGTTTTATCTTATGTTTGTTTGTACAAATGGTTGAAACGATTTTTTTATAAGAAAGGCACTGGCTATCTGATGGACATTTTGATGGACGAAGGGTAACAATCAAGGTTATATTTGACATTATGCTGAAACAGAATACATTCTGTTGTTTAGGCTTAGTTAATATTTTTAAAAATAGAAATTTTAAAATTTTAAGGTAATTTCTTATTTTATTAACTCTAGACACAAATAATAAATAATACCCGGTACACAAGCGAAAATTCCCGGAGGAAGAAGGTTCGGATATATCTACTGTCTATCAAAGTATAGAGATTTTAGACTTCTTTGACTACTTCCAAGAACATGTTATCAGGATCACGTAATAAGTGTATGCGGAAATATTGAGAATGTATCTGTTAAATTAAAAAAAGAAAATATCTCAGTATCAAAGTGAAGTTTCAACCGTCAATTTCTTTGGGGTGAGTGGCGGGGTGCATTATATGAAATTAGATTATGAGGAGAATTATTTCCGTCCGGCCGAATCTGCCCGACATCCCTCCGAGTGCGTCGACATTAGTTTTCATTTGAGTCCTTCATCGAATTAACTTTGCCAAAGTGCATTTGCTGTTTATTTAATCTCTTTCCAATAAGAAATTTGCTCCTAGAAGATTCCTCTATTTAAAAATTTGCTGATAGGTGATCACCACTTCGTTTGTTATCCACTAGCAATGCCTGATTTTTATAATGTTAAGGTGTTAAAACAGATGTTACAGACATAATGACGGTCCACTTTATGGTAGATGATTACCATCGTCTACAGGTAAGACAAGCAACGCAAAAGGTACTGCAAGTGAACCGCCTATAAGGATAATGATAGGGAAATTGGCTCTGGCAGCTCCTACTCACCGAAACAAAACAGCGCACATGCTGTTATTTCACGGCAGTCTTCTGTAAGAGGGCGGTTACTGCGGCCAGACGGGCTGCCCAAGTAACTGCGAAAGGCAATGTGCCCAGCCACTACTAAAAGACATGGAAACAAGACATTACCATACAGACGTGATTGATTAATTAGCGTCTTACGGATTGTCCGGTTTAATTGGTGGACTCATTACATCCACTCTTTCTATTAAACTAAATTTTAATATTGTTTTATATATGCGTTGATTTTGTTATAGATATGTATGTTATGTAGAAAGAATTAAAGTGAATCTAAGTTGTCGCTGAGGCGTGATACAGTCATGATTAAGAGGCCACGCGCCTCCATTCGTCATGCTTGCGGTACAACTCTTGCGCGTCAGTGCTTTTCTTGCTCCGTGAAATTATCGCATTATATTTTTATGATTCGTATTATATTCATAACTTGCTGTTCACCGCGGTTTCGCCTGCCTTTTAATTTCAGTAAGAGCATAAGATATTTTAATCAGTTAATGATGCCACTACTTGAGACTTGTGTGGGCCGTCTTTTTATACCACTTTTAGGTATTTTAAATGATATGCTTTTGCTTTAATGTGATGAAGGAAACCTGCATCTGCAGTTTGTTAAAAAATTTTGAAAAAAAAAAAATATTTCAAAGAAAATTTTCCTAAAACTAGTCCTAATTTTCCTAATTCCCCTTGAAGAAATACGTTTCATCGTTGATAATACTTCTCTTAAGTAAATCCCGTAGATATATTATCAAAAATATACGTAGTTTTCAGGAGGACTTGTAGGACAGGCGTTTTGTCTCAGTGCCACACACAATTATTAACTATAGGAAAAAGAAAAATAATCTTTCCTACATCTTCAAGCTATCTTAATAACTTGAAAAATTTCCTGGGCTTGATTTTTTCAATTTAAAGCCATGCAATATGAAATCGAAATTTATATCGTGGTTTTATTACAGTTATATTTTTAGCAAGATTTGAACAAAAGTAGGTATAGTCTAGAAACTTGAAAAACAGCAGCTGGAAATAATAATTATCTTAAGCACATTAAGTACATAAATTACAAAAAATAGCCATACAACATAGGTATAACAAGATCGGAGCTATCTGTTTTGCGATACGCGCCATGCGCTAAACTAAATACTGCCATATCTTGTGACAATAAATCAGTTCACCCGTTTAACCTTTCAGAGTGGAAACCACAAATTGTGATGTCGTCGGGATTAGGCTAAGCGCACACTAATCCCTGGATTATTTACACGCGATGATTTAATGTAGCCAGCTGTCAACGCTTGGAGACATCCAAAAAAGGGACCTTTCGCCGACAGCTGGAACTCACTTCCTAATGAAATGTTTAGAAATTATGTACCTATACATCGCCTTTTATCTCTATAAAATTAATTTAACTTTTTTTTTTTAATTATTTGGTGTCCCGCGAAAGGGGGTAGTAATTAATCGCTGGCAATTTGGCCGGTAATTGGTACGTGCGAAAGGGACGCACTGTCATTACTCAGGCGCGTACTTAATGGGGGCGTGGCCTGCGACGACCCGCGAGCATATCGTAGTGATGTCACATAAAATTTGTCGATATCGGTGCGGTGTGTGGCTCGATTTTTATCGACTCGCCCGGACGAATGATAAAGGGATGTGTGTACTGGCGAACGTAAAAGCACAACGGGGCGTATTTTTATTGCACTCGGATTACTAGCAGCGAGACGGTTTAATAGAACAAGCTTTTAATTAGAGCGCAGAGTTAGTTTTATTTATGTTTGAGCGTGAGGAATTTATTACTGAACACGTTTTAAGAACGAACCTAGACGCGACTGAATGCAAGCTGCAGGGCAGCTACGCCCGCATTGGAAAATTTCGTATTTTATTGAGGACATCCCAATAATTAAATTCTTCTTTTATTTCAGAGTGGCATTACAAATTTTATATACGATTAATAAACCCAAAAATGCAATAAACAGTGGGAAACAACCTTAGCTATGATAGCTAAGATACCAAATCACTGTCGGATATAATATGACGAACTTCGGAAAATTCCTTTTCCGATAATTCGAAGCTTTTTTGAAACGCATCGTTTATCTTGTCTACAGTCGTGAAACGTCTCTTCCTTTCATTTATATTTTTCTGTTATCTTTGAGAGAAAGTTGACTTTATTGTGGAGAAAAAGATAAAGTCGTCCTGGACAAAGTTTGGCGGATAAGGTGGTATGGCTGATACATCAAACACTTTATTAAAAACTCCACTCACAATGAAAAATGTCTCATTAAGTAGTTGGTTTAAAACAATTACGCTTCGAAAGCGGCTAAAAGTTGACATATACTATATAATATTATTTCTATTTTATAAATATTAATGCGAATGTTCGTGTTACGCAAAAACTACTGAATAAATTCTGATGAAACTTTACAGTACATATAGATTACACATGGTTAATGACACCAGATATTAACGCATGGCTATAATTTTATTGTAAACATTAAATTATAGCCAGTAAAGATATATTTCGCAATTAAGTAAATAAAGTGCAGCATCTCAAGTTATGAAAACGTCACTAAACAACTATTTTTAATATAAGTACCGAACCTAATTAGCTTAAACAAGAGACTAATATGAAATATTTAAATAGTAGTTACTCATTAATTCAAATAAACCCGAGTGTATTCATAACGCTTGTACATAAATTCATAAATATATACAGACGGACATACCAGCGACGCAACATAGAAGATTGGTAATAGAATACATCCCGCATTAGTTACGAATCGTTAATTTATTTTAATACAGATTGGTAACATGATACGTTCCATAATATGTTATCCGTGCATTAATAAAGAAGAGATGACTTATAAATTTTATGTGAGAATTTTAAAACACTAGATATTTAAATTATTACCAACAGGCCTGCTTTTCTGAGCGGGAAGTGTTTTTGCCTGGAGTTCTTCCAGCATCATTTTCTGAGGAGAATATACTTACTGTCTCGCTAATAGATTTCTTCGTGATTTTATGACGTTTTGTGTGTAATTAAATTAAAAAAAATGGGAAAGTGTATTTAGTATTTTTATTGTATACCTAGGACCAAATTTTTGTTGTGCTAACTAGCACGGACCAAGTTGCGGTCACAAGTTAGTAATACATAATTAAGATGAGATCTATCTTATCTAAACCAACATTATAAAGAGAAAATATTTGTATTTTTGTTTGTAATGAATAAAGTGCAAAACTACTAGGCCGATTTTAAAGATTCTTTCACCCATAGAAAGCGAGCAACATAGGCTATAAAGTTAGGCGGACGAAGTCGCGTGTAACACCTAGTGTTTAGATCTTAAGATTTATCTTGAAACTTTTGAGTTGACAAAATGGTAGTGGCAACGTTGCACCAGCAGCGTTTAGCCTTGGTGGGTTTTGGCGCCGGCCGAATTACGTCGGGTCTGGTGAGCGCATGCGCATGGCTGCCTTGCACTAAGCCGATGCGCCGGCGACATACGTGTGACGCGCCATAAGCGAGCAGCGATATCTATCTATTAAAAATAATATTTTGGGCAGCCCGTCTGGCGGCAATAACTACCACCTTACAGAAGACCACCGTGGAATAACAGCATGTGCACTGTTGTATTTCGGCAAGTGAGTACCTAAGTGATGCCAGAGCCCATGTCCCTGTAGACATGAACTAGTATGGACGGCAGTGCACTTGCAGCATCTGCGGTACTAACCTAATATCAGGTGGACCGTAACCCTGTCTGTCGACCTTAACCTAAAAAAAAGTGTTTGTGTTTTAACCTGGGACAATCGCTCTCTTGGGTTCATCGGTGTTCAATGGTCTCCACCTCAAGACTGCTCAAAAGATATGTCCCTTACATTGCCACTTCAGCTGACTGATTCTTTGGAGCTATGTCGACCACTTTGATTCTCCGACGGATTTCTGTTTTTCGGATAAACATCCCTGAGAGAAGGCCAAGCATTGCCCTCTCCATAGTTTAATAAACGACTTGCAAAGTATGTACTTGCAAGCTTGTCAAAATATAGTATTTTATAGCCTAATAAATATATATTGTGATTTCAAAATCAAAATAGTAATATTAAAATTATGATTTAATACGTTTCTCTCGTCACTTTTGACTCGACCCTCTGATTAGTCGAACACTGAGGACCGTACCTTTGTCTCCGCCATTTATCGACACAAGACACGAGATCTATCGAATGTCTCACGCCCCAATACACAACACTAACTTAAACGAAGGGCCTAATTACATTTTGACAGAATTTCATTACGTGCTTCGATGCGTTTCATGATATCTTATTTCATGACTGGTATCGTCTGTGTAGAGATTCCACTACATTGTGCAAGTAACTAACATCTAGACTTAGATAGAGAAAGATAAATGATAGATCACCTAATATAATTTATTTTAATTTGTGAGTGTCAACTCCGACACACGACTGGACTGGAGATTGAGAGGAGCTTGGACTTTTCTTTGGCATCCCTTAATCACTGCCTTGTGCACCTTGCCACTGCTAAGTGCTAGGATCGAATCCCAGGCATGTACTCGTGGGTACTCTCTTATTATCATCGATTTCGCGTTAGATTAAGTGATGCCAGAGGGGTATTGGAAGATGTGTGAAGTCCCGCCCATCCGTGGACAACGGTGCCCAGCAGTGAGGCGTCTTATTTGTACTTGTAAAAGAAGGCTAATACAGACGTTATTTATAAACAAGCCAGTGAAAGAAATATGAAGGAAATTGCCGCCTTTTTATCGCACATTCGAATCCAAACAAAACGTATTCCCATTACTCCTTATTACAATCACACGCCTTTTCATGGGTTGCACAAAGAGACGCCGTCTGCCAAAAGAGCCTTTTTAAGGCTTATCCTTCCAAAAAATTAAATTTTTGCAACATTTTGTAACAGTATTATTCATTATATATACGCCTTTTCTTCAGCGAAAAAAATATATGTTTATCTACAAGATATGAGGAATGATTTGTTGGGATTAAAAATTTTATTTTATTGAAATTGATTCAGGAAAAAAATTCTAAACTCACCCCTTTTATTTTCAGTTATAACAATCTCACTTCTACAATATTTATCAAAAGATTATGAAATTTTGTACACTTATGAAGATAACAATGTAGCATGATTTGTTGAAAGCGCTTTTTGAAAATTCGTAAAATTGAATTTTATATAACGTTTTTATCAAAAATATTTCCCCACTTACTCAGCGCTAGCCCGTTCTCGTCCATAAAATCAGTGCGGGGCGAGTCGTGATGCTAGACGGACCTGTGCCGCGTTGCGTTTCATCAAATTATTAATTTTTACGTAATAAACAAAGAATAAACATTTTAGTGGCAGAACAGACAGTGCATGATAGTGTATATAATACTTTAATAGGTTTTTCTTTTTTGTCTTTTTAATTAAATCTTTAAAAAACTAAATATAAATTATGTTGTAATATAATATTCAATTTATTAATAATCTGAAATATTCAATTTGAATATTCAATTAATAATTCATCTGTATATATACTTGTTATCTAAATTTAATAAAGATAGGAAGTAAGCAAAGGAGGCAAAAGCGTAATATATCAAAAATAAACCAAACGAGGAAGGAAAGTTTTCATGAATTTTAATTAATTAATTAAATTAATTAATATTAATAATAATTAATTATTAATTAATACATATAAATTAATAAGCCTAATAAATAAATAATTAATAAACTATAAAGCCGAAATACCACTCAACGACCTAATGACTCATCTTTTTGTTCTCCCAGAAGGAGCGGTCGGGGGTTTCCCTGTTATAGGTGGTCGTATAGGTAATTCCCCGGTGACCTCTAGAAAAATCCCATATCTTCGGTACACCGTTCTGGTAAAAAGTTGGTTAGTGGTCCTCGGAAACTATGAGGGATAGAAGGGTGGCGTTTGCGGAATGTCATAGAGGGTCATCGGTAGTCACCAGAGAAAATGTCATCCCCATCCCGTTCATACATTTTTTTTAAACTCCATACAAATTTTTTGGACTCATCAAACTGGCATGTCTCCGAAACCGCCGGGGATAGGTGGGCGGTGTCTTAGGGGTATAACAGTTTCTCCCCGAGCCTCATCGGCCGGGACCTTCGGTCTATCCTCATCCCGCCCCCTTCATCCCGTCTCCATACAAAAAGTGGCCATTTTTTTGGAAGGATGAAAATATCTCCGAAACCATCGAGGATAGGAAGTCGGTCTCAATGGCGCGTTTCCGTCCCTCGGTGGGATGCTTCTTAAAAGCTATCCCGATTTATGGGATTTCCATCCCTTCATCCCGTTTCATGCCAATATTGGGTTTTTTCTGAATTTTCTAAAAGGCGATTTTTTTCACCCACAAGGAGACACCGTGGGGCGGTGTATCCTATCCCGTCGTATAGAGGGTGGCGTAGCGCGCCCCAGGAAATTCTTCGATCCTCGGTCCACCTACCTGGTAAAAAGTTGGTGAGTGGTCTTCGGAAACTACGGGGGATAGAAGGGTGGCGTCTGCGGAATGTCATAGAGGGTCATCGATAGTCACCAAAGAAAATGTCATCCCCATCCCGTTCATACATTTTTTTTAAACTCCATACAACTTTTTGGATTTTTCAAAGTGGAACATCTCCGAAACCGCCGGAGATAGGTGGTCGGCGTCTTAGGGGGATGATAACCCATAGTGGTGGTCCAACTTCTCGGATAAACTTTATCCCCCCATCCCGCCCCCTTCATCCCGTCTCCATACAAAAGTGGCATTTTCGGCGAAAGGGATGGGAATATCTCCAAAACCATCGAGGATGGGAAGTCGGGTACCATAGCGCGTTTCCATCCTTCGGTGCGATCCTTCTTAAGGGCCATCCCGATTTTCGGGATTTCCATCCCTTC
Organism: Synanthedon andrenaeformis; assembly: GCA_936446665.2. Classification (NCBI taxonomy): domain Eukaryota; kingdom Metazoa; phylum Arthropoda; class Insecta; order Lepidoptera; family Sesiidae; genus Synanthedon; species Synanthedon andrenaeformis. The sequence continues at coordinate 489,399 of OW387797.2, forward strand.
ATCCCGTCTCCATACAAATTTATGGATTTTCGGAAAAGCGATTTATTTCAACCGGAAGGAGATTTTCTGGAGCGGTATATCTCATCCCATCGTAAGGAGGGCGGCGTAGCGCACCGTAGGAAATTCCTCGGTCCTCGGTCCACCGACCTGGTACAAAGATGGGGAGAGGTCCTCGGAAAGTACGAGGGATGGAAGGGTGGCGTTTGCGGAATGTCATAGAGGGTCATCGGTAGTCACCAGGGAGAGAGTCATCCCCATCCCGTTCATACATTTTTTTTAAACTCCATACAACCTGTACGGACTTTCCGATCTCCGTAGCTCCTCAGCGGTGGCAGCTACCTGCGCGGTCTCTTTGGGGGATAAAGGTTTCTCCCCGAGGCCCATCGGCCGCGACGGTCTACTTCCCCTCACCTCCCCCCCTTCGTCCCCCCTTCATACAAAAGTGGCGTTTCTTTTCGGAAGGATGGGAATATCTCCAAAACCATCGCGGATGGGTGGGTGGTCACTTTGGCGGACAACCGTCACCCCGCGAGATCCACCCCTAGGGAACGTCACCTTCCCCCCACGCCCCCCCCTTTACCATCCTTTTATACAAAATCACACCTCTTGCACATTTAGAGGAGGGCGGTCGACCCGCCGCGAAGGGTCTCGAGGCCGGGGGGGCGAATGACAAGGAGGGGGGGTAGGGGGGGATAGGGGAGCGCGCAGCGCGACCCGCCCCCCCCGGCCCCCCTCCGAGGAATTCGCGACCCCGGACTCGAGGGCCGTAGCGGCGGCAACGGTGACCGGAGAGCCGCGAAAGTCCACCCCCATCGGCCATTTAGACACAGCCAAGACCCAATGACCCCGATCCACCCCATCCCATCCGTCCATCCCGGTATGAACTCGGAAACGTTTCGACCTATACCCCCCGTGTTTGGGCTTATTCGATCGGGCTCGTCGCGGGTAGCCCAAGGGGTCCGACCGTATTTCGGCATTGCGCACTCCCCCCCCCCCCCCTCCAGCCACACAAAATCCACCCACATAAGAGACGGCGGTCGACCCGTCGCGGAGCGACGGCAAGGGTCTACCGGAGCACCAATTTTTGAGACCCTCCCCTCCCCTCCTTCGGACCCCCCCGGCCGTAACTCGGAAACGGCACGTCACAGCTGAGTCGTGTTTGGGGTCATCGGAGACGTCTCCCAGAGATGAAAAATTTGACGCCCCCCTCAGACCCCCCAGGCCGTAACTTGGAAACGACGCGACGTAGTGGGGTCGTGTTTGGGCTCATCGGGGCAGCCTCAACGAGATAAAAAATTTGACGCCCCCCTCGGACCCCCCCGGCCGTAACTCGGAAACGGCGCGTCACAACCGTGTCGTGTTTGGGGTCATCGGAGACGTCTCCCAGAGATAAAAAATTTGACGCCCCCTCGGACCCCCCCGGCCGTAACTCGGAAACGGCGCGTCACAACCGGGCCGTGTTTGGAGTCATCGGAGACGTCTCCCAGAGATAAAAAATTTGACGCGCCCCTCGGAACCCCCAGGCCGTAACTTGGAAACGACGCGACGTAGTGGGGTCGTATTTGGGGTCATCGGAGACGTCTCCCCGAGATGAAAAATTTGACGCCCCCCTCGGACTCCCCCGACCGTAACTCGGAAATGATACGTCACAGCCGGGTCGTGTTTGGAGTCATCTGAGACGTTTCGGGAAGACGAATTTTTTAGAGAAGACCAAATTTCAAATTTTGACAGTTGCGGTCTACTCGTAGGACCACGGTAAACGGTAAAAGATAAACCCCTCGTGTTGGGTTTCATTTAAAAGGTCTCAACGAGGGTGATTTATTGCCACCACCCCCTACCCCCTCCCCCCTTACTTTCCCCCAAATTTTCACCATTTACAAAACAAAGACCCAAAAGCAAACCAAAACAATTAGACATGGCAAAAAGACAACAAAAAACGAAAACACAAAAACCCCCCCGCGGGCTGCAAGCCCGCGGCATCGAGCAACCTACTAGTAAAGCCACTATAAAGCTGGATTCCCACTCACGTATCTAGTGACTCATCGAATTGTTCTCTAGAAGGAGCGGTGGGGGGTTTCCCTATTGTAGGTGGTCGCGTAGGGGACGCCCCCGTGACCTCCAGAAAAATCCGATATCCTCGGTACACCGTTCTGGTAAAAAGTTGGTGAGCGGTTCTCGGAAACTATGAGGGATAGAAGGGTGGCGTTTGCAGAAGGTCATAGAGGGTGATCGGTAGTCACCAAGGAAAGTGTCATCCGGTCTACAGGGGCACCAAAAAAAGAGCCCCCTCCTTGGACCCCCCCGACCATAACTCGGAAACGGCGCGACACAGCCGGGTCGTGTTTGGGCTCATCGGGGACGTCTGGACGAGATAAAAAATTGACAACCCCCCCCCCCCCCCGCGGATCCCCGACCGTAACTCGGAAACGGCGCGTCACAGCCGGATCGTATTTGGGCTCATCGGGGACGTCTCGACGAGATAAAAAAATTGACGTAACCATGGTCAACGGTTACAAATAGACCCCCATGTTAGGTATCATTTGAAAGGATGAGGGTAATCTATCAACACCATCCTCCCAGCCCCCCTCCGCTCCCCCCTTACTCCCCCCCCTCCTTTAAAATTACACAATTAATAATAATAAGACCCAAAACCAAACCAAAACAATTAGACATGGCAAAAGACAAGACAAAATGAAAACGTGAATAAATTTTCTACAAGCATTTGTTTTTTTTTTTTTTTTAATTCTATTGACATGAATTTTAAAAATTATAAAAAAGGGCTTTTGATAGCTTTTAGAAAAATCAAGCGCTGAATCAAAAATATGGAGAAAATAATAAATGTTAAGTGTGCCTTTTACAGTTCAATATACCCTAAAAAGCCCCACAGAGTTTCCATTTAATCCACTCAGCCGCTTTTTTGTCCCACTCGATAGATTTTTTGAAAAAATTGAAGAAGCAAGATTCTCGCTCTAAAAAGTTCGTAATCTTTATCAAAATGAAAAAAAAAACACTTTTTGTCTCAATTTACTGTCACTTCACTCACTTGGTGAATTTAAAAAAAATATCAAAATTAAAAAAAAAATTATTACCGCCGGCATTAGCGTTACCCAAACAATACGTACCACGCGAAGTTTGCACAGTTGGTGCAAAAACTCAATTGTTTTTACTGAAAATTAAAAAAATTGTTAGTTTTGATAAAAACTTTTGTTTGGCTCTTTTACCATATATTTTATATTCGTATAAAGAAATATACATACATCTATACTAGTGATGTAACGAATGCCAGTTTTTAGGCATTTGCGAATGCGAACATCTGTTGTTGCGCATTCGCATTGCGAATGCGAATACGAATATTCAGTTTTTAAATTTAGCGCCGTTTATCTATGATTCAAAATATGCCACGCGCGACGCGCATAATATTTCCGGTAACAGCGGCGCTAGAGGTATAAAGAAATTAGCGTTGTTAAGTTGGTAGAACGGTATTTTTGTATGTTTGAAATTTTGTTTTGTTTTTGCTAACGGCTCGGATGAGTTTGTGAAATTTGAGGTTAGACTGTTGTTAGTTATTTCTTAACATGAGTAAATCAACTTCCAGTGAACATAGTATTATTTGTTTTCTAATGCCTAAAGAAAAGGTGATTAATTAACACCCAATATAAAAGTAGATTATAGTAAAATATAATTGTTTTAAATAAGTTGTAATTAAAAAGAAATGAATACTCTTTTGTTTAATTTACCTAATATTGTTTTCACATTCTGTGTTTTTCTTTCACATTCATATTCGCAAAATATTCAAAGATATTTGCGGATGCGAATGCGAATGCGAATATCATAAATCAAGCGAATATTCGCGAATGCGAATGCGGATATTCGTTACATCACTAATCTATACATATAAATAAAATTGGAGTGTCTGTTTGTAATATTGAAATAACCGTTTTTTACTACATGCATATGAATATATATACGTACATACACCATATATGAGTACATACACCAAAATAAACCAACCACATAACCAAACCAAATTTTTGTCTGTCTGGGTGTCTGTTTGTTCCGGCTAATCTCTGAAATGGCTGGACCGATTTTGAAGGGACTTTTATTGGCAGGTAGTTGATGTAATAAGGAGTAACTTAGGCTACGTTTATTTTAGAAAAAATACACCCCGGGCCAAGCCGGGAGCGCGCCGCTATACACTCTAAAAACATAACCCTCGTTGTGGCGCAGACGGGTAAAAATTTTTACTAGGTAACATAATTTACTACCTAAATAACAAAACACGCTTCATTGTTACTGAATTATCCCTCTACATTGTAAATAATTATAAATTTGTAGTATGTATTTGCAGTAAAGTAGGCTCAGTCGACTATGTCGTGCCTTTGTCGTCTAGTCTCCATACTACTCTTTGCCATCTCTGTGCAGTCGATCTCTTGTAGAGGGTGGCGCGGGGAAATTAGCCTAATAATTCAAGGCCAAATCGGCGTTATACACCTTAAATACACTAAATCCACATTGAGGTTTGCCTCCACTTACAGCGGGAAATATCACATTTCATTATTATTTTTTATTTTTTTCTTATTTAGCACTACAATTGCGTAGGTTTAGAGGTTCTTTTTTTTCTAAATCTATGGATTTTGGTTCTATTGTGAATCTAAACCACCCAGAAACCAAAATACTAGAAAACGGTCCGCGTGTTTAAGAGGAGTTTATTAGTGACATACATACTCGTATATTAAGGAATTATAACATAAAGAAAATAGTATTAAAAGCCTTATAATCTCTACTAAAACATCTTCATTTTTGAAATATGTTCGAATTGTGATATTAAAACGTAAATAAAAACTATATTGTTAAGAAAATAAAAATATAGTTACATACGCCTTAACTAAAGCCAAGCCCTTTCACGGTCCAGTTACCCCGAAGCCTTGAAATTTAAAGGGCTTCCAGAAACAAAGCAGATTCTGTGGAGCCCTTTGAATCCAAATCCCGTCTTAGTCTATTGAGCATTGTTCGGTTGCGAGTGCCGTTTTTGGAGCGTTTTTTATGAACGAACCACGGTAATGTAATATAGCGTATTGTCGAAATGGGATCGTGTTTCGGATCATCGTAAGTCCAGCTGTGACGGTAATCGTAGATGTCTTACGCAGAACTTATACTCTCTATCTGTATAAAGAGAAAAGATTTGTATTTCTGTTTGTACCTAATGAATAAACTCAAAAACTATAATGGACCGATTTTAAATATTCTCCACAGATACTGTAAATCCGCTGCCGACTTCAGTAGGATTAAGGATATGGGATTGGGAAGGGATAGGGAAATGCGCTCTCTAATATCTTAATTATCTTATCTTGAAAAATATGTCTTTGAAAGAGTAATGATGGCGATGGCTCGGTCTTTGATTGACGTATTCACATAAAAACAATATGAAGTCGTCAAATAGAAATCATATTATGAAGCTTTTCGTTTTCTTCTTTCAGATTAGGCGCTAAAAAGTATTTTGCCTATGAGGACCTGATTAAAAACTAGGTACCTAAATAAAATTCATGGATAAATTAAGTCATGACATTTGGCAAATTTTTTACAATATGAATTCAAAAAATCGGAGGGATGGAATAATTTGTATGAATATCACAACAAAAAGAAACCATAACAAAATGTCACACCCCAAAGTTGCCGCTAAGCGCCGTTGTTCCTTTGTCCGTTTGTCTATCACAGCACAATAACATTGTGTTGACAAGCATTGTCGGCGCGGCAGTCTCTTGCGCAGCGATCGTATCGCCCACTCCATCGCGCTTTGTACTCCACTGTACTCCACAAACCCCAAGCCTTCCACTGGGCCACTTCCAGCTGAAGACGTTTCAAATGTAATGGGGCCCGCTTAAAGTATAATATAAGCGATAAATTGTCGACGGCTGTCATAACCTCGCCCACTTTAGCGAGCGCTAAACTGAACGGCCTTGACTAAATCGTTTTACTCCCAAACAATATTGTTATTCTAATACAAATATCTCGTCGGAATCAATTAGGCAGCTTCATTCAGAAAACCAACAAAAGTTGTTTGGAGTGAATAATAAAATCGACGAGTGCGCTAATGTGGCGACTTTTTGTCCGAACGATGCCACTAATTTAATAACTATTCCCTAACGATATGGAGTCGACGACATCCGAGAGCGTGGGCATAAAAATGTCGGGTCGTGCCCAATCAATCTTGGTCCGTACCTGCGCCCGAAGATCGGACCCGCGAGATAACCCTTCCTCGATGCGTAATACCATTAAAACAACGGTGACAATCCAACCAAAAAATAATTTTCAACAGCTCTTTATCGATACATTGGCGTGTTGCATTACGAGGTCTCGTCCCAAATCCGTCTAGTGTTAGGCTCGTTTTCGTGTGGCACCTTGGATTTTATGTCCGATGATTAAAAATTGTGAGATGATGATCATTGCGGGGGCTCCCACTGAGCAGGTTTGTTTAACCTCTTTTGTTTTTCTGGATTCCTGGTCGTGGGTCCGTTTTAATTAATGCCCATCACGTATTTTTTTCGTCGTACGTTTTTTTCTCGTTTTTTAACTTCGGTTTTGAAATATGGCTGTGGGTCCGTGGCGTGTGATGCGATATCTCGATGTCTCCTATTGTTTCGTTTTGATATATTTATGCGTCCACTTCTCGGGAGTGGTGTTTGTCTTGTGTTTTTCTTTTGTATACACCGATGAGCGGTGGTGACGCGGCGTCATGGATCATCGATTGTTAACATCCGACCGTTGAAGTTATATAATTTGTGACCGGAGACGCTGTCGATGCGTCCGCAAAACTGGAGGCTCCCTGGGAATTGTCTGCGCGAACGAGGCTGACGGGATCTAAATCAGAATGAGTTGTTCGCGCGGTAACACTAAAACCGTAGAGCCATTTTAGAACCGGCTTTTATCAGTTTGACCATAAAAATGGTATCGTAAACGTTCATGTCGCACAGTTTATAGTAGCTCATGTAATAGATAAAGTGACTCCAATTATACTAATTAAGTTATTTATTGGCTTTATTGTGCTCGCAGTGGAATAGAAACACACACAGTATCGTAGAGGATGACAGTGGAGTAACTTTAAAATTTTAATTTTAAATTTTTTAAAGCTGCTATACTCGCATGTAAAGTCAAAGTCAAAGTCAGATAAATCTTTGACATTTAATAGTAGTTCCTTTTAACAAAATTTATTTTAATTTGTAGTATTTAATAAGCATTAAATAATTAGAAAATGATATATTTTTATTTATAAAGTAATTAAAAAATAAACTCAGTGTCATTTAAGTTGATAATACTGTTAACAAGTTATAATAATTATTGCTAATGTTGCATTTATTGTATAAAAATCTTACATAAGAATCCTATATAAAAGTTTACTTACCTCTTGATAAATCATGTAAATCAGTTTTCTATCATACTGACCAGTTGGTATACTTACTGTGTTATAATTTAGTCCGAATTGGACATAAATTTAACTAGTATCGAACGTGAGTCGAAACGTGCCTCGTATTAAGATAAAATAACGATAATAATGAATAATTTGGACATTTTAAACGCCGTAAACACTAAACTTGTAGAGATTCGTGTGTGTTTTCATATTATCATAATCAATTCGAATAGAACAGTATTGGAAGAAGCAGCGAATAAATACGATCCTGTCTCTTAAACTTTCAAAGTATTATCAGAAATTTAGGTACCTACTGTGAATGTTCTTGAATATGTTTAGAAGTTTCCGCAGATAGATCTTCTTCTGGATGAACTGATTAACATGACAAGTGAAACTTTAGGTAGGTACTGTTCTACTGACAATGTACGATATTCATTTCAGCCATAGGACCGTAAGACGTCCATTGCTAGACATACATAGGCCTCCCCTATAATTTCCAATAGGACCGGTCAGGAGTAGCCTGAATCCACCTTGAAGGTGCGTAGCCTCTACTCGAGAACCTTCCGGCTCCGGTTCTCGGAGCGGCCGTCGGTTCTCCGTACCATGTGTCCAGCCAACTGCCGGTAACTTTCGTACGTCTACGCGGATATTCTCATTCCTGATTCGATCTTGCAGAGCAACCCCGAGCATAGCCCTCTCCATAGCTCGGCGACAATCTAATCAATGGAAAATATTTGATGCCTATTAACGTAGGCGTTTCTATTGAAGTAGGCATATAAATACATATAAAAATAAAATCGTAAACGAGCTGAGTCCGTACATTAGATATTTTCCAAAAAAAAAACAACCCGTTGTACCTACTTAGTTACCGAGTTTAAAAAAAAATAGATTGTTAGTCTGTGCATGCTGATCTCAGAAAAGCCTTAACGCATTTGGATGAAAATTGGCACACATATATTTAGTTTATTACCTGCATTAACATATAGGATACTTGTTATCCTGAAAAAAAAAAACCAGTTAAGTAGTTGTTAATAAATTTCTTCGAGTTTTGTTTATAAGAGTTTGATTTTATTCATTCTCTCGTCCTTCCATCGATCGAAATATGAACTCCCCAAAAATACAACATTTATCGGCTATCTAAAGTGTAATGTGTCGTGTGTTTTTTTTTTGTTTGTTTCTTTTTGTAATGTATCACGTTTTATTTTTCCAGGTAAGTCGGTGCAACTGGAGCCGTTTCCCGCCAAAAAAGCGGAGTGGTGTGTATGTAGATGTTAGTTTATATTTTGCATCTCGAATAAGTAAACGGCAAGAGGAGGGTTCGCGATATCTAATTTCGTTTTCATCTTTAAAACTATTTATGCCTTAAATTAGGGAAGTAAAATTGAGTAAATTGACATTTTAAGACATAAGGAATTTAGAATGCTTTTCATCGACGGGAAGCGAGAATGTGGAATTGGATATAATAGAATATTTAAACTGGATTCGTCTATAATTAGATTATGAATTTAGAAGAATTATTTATACATTCAACCAGCGACTCGCCCCCAATTTATCCCTCTCTCCATTAGTGAAAACCGTATCAAAATACGTTGGATGGTTTAGAAATTTAATAATTAGCGGAAAAACAGACAGACGAAAACGACAGTGGTGCAAAATAATGGTTTCTTTTTTACTTACCTAAAAACATAATTTGGTTTTTTATATGTAACATACTCCGTGAAAAATTATCTAACTGATGGTGAAAACCGCATAAAAATCTGTTGTTGGTTTAAGATGATAGCGGTTAGCGGATATACCGACAGGCAGAAGCGAAAGCGGTTTCAGCTTATATTGCTATTCCTTGAAATTAATTCATCATGCAAATACACTTAAAGTTTCAACAATTCAACTGAGTGATCTCTGCTACAAAGAGATCAAAACAAAATACTATTCCCATAGAATACAGACACACATCAGATGTAACATATTGTAATGCGTTCACAAATTTATCTCCCATCCACTGGGTACTCGTGTTACTACTCCCTAGGGACTTCCCCTCAGCACTGCCACCGGGATTACATTATTCAATAGTGCTTACTTCAATATTACTTCAGTATACAATCAATCTGTTAATAACTATATGTATGTGACTATTGCATTTTGATGTTTTAATAGTGCTAAGTACTCTGCTAATAATTTCAAGAAATCGGTCAATAAAACGCAATATATGTTTTACTTATACAAATTTCTTGTGTCGCCTTTAAAATAAGACTTTTCTGAAACTATACACTTACGCCAACGAATAACTCCAATCATTAGTACATTTTTGAAACGACTTTTTTCGTAATCAACTTTAGTGTTTGCTGCGAATTCTCTTTTATGGGTGCCTCGAAGTGGTATCTAGTGCGTTTGCATATCCCCTGTTATTGCTTGGGCCCTGGTATGGCGACTTTAACCACCCTCCATCGAATGGACCGTCAGCCTGCCCGCCATCTTTTATAATATAAAATAATCTTTTTTTTATCTAGTCACTATCCACTGATTGAACAACTTGATTCATCACATTGCAATTCCACTAACATCTGCGTCTAATACGTCCATAGAACTCAATGTCTCGCACCGTCTCTGTTCGCTGATCCAGAAAATTGAAACAAGGGAACTCCAACAGAGAGATTACAAAGTTGTCTATGCATTTCGAAACTGTAGAGAACAGGGGAATAACGGGGACTGTTTGTCCGCAAAATGTAAGTTGGTTTTGGATTAGGGTCCCATGCGATTGCGGGATTTGCTGATACTTTTGAATGTAATTTTGGTACAGTCATGTCAGTTTATAACTCAAATGTAAGTAGCCAGTTCTTGTGGGACGTATATAAAAGTATTTATTTTATTATCTGTATTTGTTTGAGTAATCTCAGTAATTTGTTTCCTGTGTTGTATAAGTAAGATTTAATAAGCATTCTTATTCCATTACCTTCGAGTTTTTCAAGAATAATTTTATGCTCTACATGGTCATTTTTTTATGTTAAGGTTGACAGACGGACTGACGGTCTACTTGATGGTATAAATAACACAATCGCGTCGCCTATAACACAAGCAACGTTGCTGCAAGGATAGGGCAAATTGGCTCTGACAACTCACTCACCGAAACAAAACAGCACACATGCTGATATTTCACAGTTGCATACATAACAATATAACATACATAGGTTCGCGTTTTAAAAATTAATTGCTCCTAGTATTGTATGTGTGAGACTTTTAACACTATTTTAAGTATTTAGTTTACACGTTACCCAAATTTCACTAACAATGCAGGTCAATCAACTGCTGTTTCTTTTTTTAAGTAAAAAAAAATGTCTCGGGAATTATTTTCGCTAAAAAGAATAGATAATAAATCAGTGACATATTAAACAAGAAAAAAGGCGACGTTTTTTTTTTTCATCCCCCTCCCCGAGGCCCCTTGATGGCATAGAAAATCGCAACACGATACTCATTTGAAAAATAATGATGTCATCAAACACTAATCCGAAAGCTTTCATGTGGATTACAAAGAGACAAACTTCTTATTGTCGCTGGAATAAAATAACACTGTCATTTTCAACCCTAAATCTTAATGTATAAAATTTAAATTTGCGTAACAGGAATAAGTGCAGCACATTTTGTTGCAGTTCCAGTACTAGGAAGATTAGATTTAACAAAATGCTATAGAAAACCAACTTTAAAATGATCGCGCGAGAGTCTGTATTCGCTTACAATGGTAAGATTAATCCAATAGACAGTTAGTGAAATTGGAAATCAAAGTTCAAAGGTTCTCGGTTCACATTGGCGTGGCAAAAAAAAGTAAGGGTGGTTTTATACTGGTGCGCCGTTAGTTCATTTCGATACATTAGGCGTGTGATTTATACGTGGGATGCGGCATAGTCAAAACATGTGGGGTCCACGACAAGTGCGCTGCGTCGTTCAGTCTCGTCTAGGGGTTTAACCTAGGGCTGTCCAAAAAATTTAAACTTAAAATTAATATTATTCCTTAACAAATGAGTCATTATTTTTTTTAAAGTATAAAAGCTAAAAATTTATAATACTCCATAAAATATTTACAAAATTTAATGTAATGTCTACATGTAGTCTAAATAGTTAATTAATTAAGACAAATTTATTTATAAATAACCTTACATTTATATTTTTTATCACATTATTAAATTGAATGCTTGCTTATTTTATGCTGTTTATTATAATTGTATTATTCATTTTTATTTTATACTAGCTGGTGCCCACGACTTCGTCCGCGTTGAAAAATATTAAGTAGCCTATCCTGTGTCCCGTACGTCCAAATGTTTATCTACCAAGTTTCATGAAAAACAGTTAATTCGTTTCAGAGTTATGGGGGAACATACATACATACATACATACATACAATACCTACACTTACAGATTTTTTATTAGTATTGATTAAAAAACCTTGTAGCAGGGTTTTATTTTTTAAACAGAATAACAGAAATATAATGGAAACGGAAATCAAATTTTTAAACATGTCACTTTAAATTTTGTGTACGTAATCTGCTGTATACAATATAAATCACTTTAATAAGTAATTATTTTTATTAATTTGCGTAATTTAACTGAGTACCTATTGTGCAGAAAAGTAATTTTGAGTAAAAAACCTCATCTAATTTAAATAATTTTCTTACCATCTCGACAACCCTATGGCATCTCGTTTCGTAGGTAGTAAGAGCAAGCCATAGTATAGGTCTCTTGAGGATATAGACACATCTCAAGGGCTGTAGTACCAAATTACTCTAAGCGGATATTGTTTTTTTGTGCGAACATCCTGTATATTACTTAATGTAGATTGCCGGCACAGGTGGGTGACAATATAACGAAAAAAAAAAGCGCCAGGAAATTCCAAACTTCAGTCATTAATATTAATCGTTACTTTTAAATAAATAACATGCTCATAAAAGACGTTTACAAACTGAATTAATATTTTATATATATTATGTACCTAATTAACCTAATAAAAATACTAATAATGGTATTTATTGTAATTTTTTATATTACCATATCAAAAAATAATAATGATAATTACGTGCAATTCTAAGCAAATTTATTAGTTTTGTAAAGAAATTAATATTTATGTCATTCTCCCTCTAAAACAAAGTGAAAATAAAAATTGTCAGTCACTACCCGCTTATCTATCATAATTTAAAAACGCTAGGGAAGCAACATTGCAAAAGAGCTTGTCTAAAACGTTTTAGGGCCCTTACACATTCACGTAACCCTTGTATGTTTTTGAATTTATAATGCTAACATAATAATATGATTATAAAGGCCACATATATAGCATATATTAATTACGAGTATATGCTATATAGCCACGTATACCTTTGGAAGAGAGAAGATGTAGAGATATTGAAAATAAACAGACTTGCAAAAAAAATTCTGCTAGCCGAATTTCGCTTATCAATTTTATATTTTTAATGTACGAGTTTAATGTTTTTTTATGAACTGTTTATTAGTTTTATTATTTTATTTAGTTAAATACTAGTTTATTAATATTTAATTCAACAAGGATTAACAAGAACAGCCCGTTGCAATAAACTGAAGGTATTAAAGTAAAACTTACGAGAATGAATAAAAAGTGTTATCAACCTTATCAGTAGCTACTAAATATAAAAAGATAATTCATTAAAATAAGAGAGCTATTTATTTATAAATTATTATTATCTTGCTAACACAAAAGCAATTAGGTAGTAATAGAAAAATACAAATTGTGATAAAACTTTGGTAAAACGTGTGTGCAAGCACTCTTACAATAATTGTGTCAGCGTTAGTAGAGTATATATACCCACGATGTTAATTCACGAGAGTAATTTTATTGTGACGCAGAAAAGGGTTAATGAGGTTCAACCCTCAATCGTGTTTTATGCTCTTTAATTTGTTTTTGCAAAAATGCTTTTAACGTTAGGGTTGTCTATTGTTGTCTGTTCGTATGAATGTCAATGTGTGTTTATAATTTTTTTTGTAATTAAAAAATTGATATAGATCATAGCAAACAGTGCAATATGTAGGTATTTTTATTAGTGTCAATAATTTTGTCCTGTGACAAAAAATAATAATTAGCATGGCAAATGATAATACCCATGAGTCAATGAGATTTAAAAAAGAACGCTCTTAAAATATTTAATTGATTGTTTAATTTAATCATATTAAATAATAGTTAAGTATAGCTAGTAATAATTATTAGTGGAAGGCACACGGCGTTTCATTGTCATAAATTGGGTATCACGAATCACGTCTGGAGACAGTAACCACTGACTTACAGAAGACCACTGTGAAATAGCACTTATACTATCGTGTTTCTATGAGCGAGTAAGTAAGATATGCCAGATCTCATTACTTATCCCAACTTAATCCCCTTTTACATTATCCTACTAAGGTTAGCAGCGCACATGAAGCCACCTACCGTCAAGTTGACCGTCAGCCAGCTTGCAGCAACCTTCACATTCAAAAGAATGTTAGCTTTATACGATGCTTAAACCGCTACTTATTTTATGACGGCAGCGCAAGTGCAACATTTATCTGTCACTTTAATGAGCTCAGCTGTTTAACAATTACCATTTTTGGATGTTGAGAACTACGAGAACACCTGGCCTCTCACTGGCCCTCCCTTGTTCTATTAATATGTAAACGTTTTAAGGCAACGCGTTTAATGTCCGCCTTCCATTAGCGCTCATCGTAAATTATAGCCTCGTTGCAGTAGAGCGCGCCCGTCTTGCCCGTATGTCCCTGCCCATACTACCTAAAGGAAAAAAAAATACATTTCACATCATTATTATTTTCTTTAAATTATTGAGACCGTAAAACGGAATATTAAAATGCACCTAACTAACCACTTTAGTTCATTATATTTATAGGAATATTAATAATTTTTATTTGTGTAATTTAAAAATTTAATAATTGCTTTTTAGAGATTGATAAAGTGATACATGAGACAACCCTAGGTATAAAGAAGGGGTTACATTTGCTTTTAAGGTATTGTGCATATAAAGCCATGAATTGAAGCGCAACTTTAAAAACGCAAAAATATTTAAAAAACCAAAAAAAATATATGAAACAAATTAAAAAAAAAATTAAAGAACAACTAAAACTGACACTACTTATTTACTTTTGTACAATTAATGTACATTTTAATGTGTAATAGGTAAACAGTTTTATTCAGATAATAAAAAAATGCTAAAAACACACACACAGTCGACAATTTGTCATCAAAATAGCCTTTTACTGAGTAATAGCAATTCTCGACTAAAAATTTATAGTTTATTTTTGAATGGCACTAAATTCAATTGCTTCAGAGAATCATGTCCCATGTGTAATATAATTTTATAACATAATATTTCAAACGGCGCACGTTTTGCGGTAAGTAAATATTAAAACAAGAAACGAAAAAAAAGCAACTGAAAATATTGTGCGTCACAAAATTTTATTATGAATTGTATAGTTGCTCCTAATTCCGTACAATCGTGAATTGAATTTTTTATGAGAGGCGCGTGAGCTTCTGTCATTTGTTTTCATTACACTCTCTCCACCCCGGGACGGAGAAATGAAAAATTTTATAGGTATACACGATGCGAGCCACATTTAGTGTTGCCAGATGACACTGTCTCTTGCTTTTCCCAGATTATGGCCACTGATGGCCTCGTTTTTTCATATAGCAAACTAGCTGGTGTCCGCGACACCGTCCGCGTTCAAAATTAAAAAATAAATAAGCAATATAATGCTTGACCTCTATTTTAGACGATCCCTTGGGAACAATCCTTTTTTTCCGGATGAAAGGTACCATTTGTCCTTTCTTGTAGGTATCGCTGATAGTGTATGCAAAATTTCAAGATGATCGGTTGTGTAGTAAGGCATAGGTAACAGACAGACAGACAGAGTTACTTTCACATTAATAATATTAGTTTGGATTCCAATATTTGAACTCGTTTTTTATTTATTTATAGGTTTAGCAATAGTTCAATACACTTATCATTTCAGTCGTATGTAGGTACTAAGTAATAATACCTACATTAAAACGTCTAGTGTGCAAGTCAATAACTTATTAGCTGAACAAATATAGGTATATCTGAAATATTGTTTTTATTATAACAACAAAAGCTGTATTGTAAGCTCACTCTGGAAAGGCTGGACGAATTCGGCTATTTATAAAAAATATTCGTTGGAAGTATATTTAATAATTAATATACATTCAATTATTTGAAATATTCATTTATAATTGCATGAGTGAATAAGTTACAGTAAGATGGCACAGTAAATCTTCTTGCGATTTCAGCATCACCATGAATTCTACTAAATAAGGTATCTAAATAAGGTACTAATAAGGTCTGTATCAGCTCTACTAAATAAGGTTAAATAATACCTTGTTACTAAATACCTTATTTAACAGCGCTAATCGAGTTCTGACTCATCGTAGGAACTTATTCTGTGGGTATATAATGAAGATGAAAGTTTTATCAACACCCGCACTAGCTATTATTTCATGGTAGTTAATGTCATGAAACGGGCCCATCAGTTTATGGTTAAAAAATACAATAAGTATGGTCTATAACGAAATCTTCAGCGGCACAAGAAGAAGACCGAAATTTTCTTTTTCCTTGTATTTAATGCAGTATTAATACCTATTTAATGCAGTAGGTGAAATCGTTTTCGTTTCTGGCAACACTATTGAGAAAATTGCGTATGACAATAAGACAGTGTAGTGTAGTTTATTTCTCTTTAAATATGTTTTAGCGACCGCTTAGCGTGATTAACTCGACGCACGATGAGATCGGAATTTTGTGGTTGAGAATAAATTTTTTAATAATGTTCGACCATTTCAAACAAGTTCAGTATGAGGATTGACTGAACATGTGCGTTGATGAGAATACTTCTATGTACGATAATATGTCATGTGTGACATACGAAACGAAGACAAGCAAAAATAAGCTTTCTTCCGTTGTTCATCGTTTAATTCTTCAATTATATTTAACAACTAGCTGTTGCACGCGACTTCGCCCGCATATATTTATAAAATATAGCCAATGTTACTCGCTGATAACATATCTTTCTATAGGTTAAAGCTGAAAAAAGCTGAAGCTATAGCTGAAAGAATTTTCAAAATCGGTCCAGTAGTTTTGAATATTATTTATATAATATGTATACATAACACGTTATCTATGTATACTCGTAATGATAGGTAGGTATTATATAACTAAGTATTATAATCTAAGTTAATAATAATCAGTAGTTGCAGAGAAGCGGCGTTTTGTCCAACCGCTGTTATAGTCCAACATACCTACCTACTAGGAGCTACCTCAAAATATTTCTTCACTGTGTAAGCGAATAATTTTATTTATTAGGTATTTCCAATTCTCATTTGGCACCAAAAACTTAGACTCGACGGGGATTCGAACCAGCATCTCTCTGGTCTGTCTGGTGGTGGCTGAGCGCTAATGTGTTTTATTTTTATTCAAGCACACCTCGAGTCGAGTAGAGAACTTGCAATGAGCTTTGAGTGAATCCCAACGACACAGAGGGTTGTGAGTGGCACTTGACTCTAAAACAATAAGCGCCACTCATCTTTTTTTATAGCCTCTTAAAGTATCAACTTAAATTGTACTTACATTTTTAAGTTGCAAAAACATATGAAGTTTTTATTTACTATTTTATTTTTATTATTTATTAGAAACTAGTTGACTCGACCAACGGTCATTCTGTGAAAAAGAGAAATTAAGTTCTTACATTTTCCGAGCAACTTATTTTTTTTTTTTCATGGGAATCTCTCGGATTTCAACGAATATTTGAGAAAAAATTTAGACGAATTGGTCCAGTCTTTCTCAAGTTGTCGGCTTAGCACTTAGCAATATAATATTTAGCGATTCATTCTTATTTATAGGTAAATATATATCTAATATATATATATATAATATATATCTTCACACATTCTACACAGCACCATCTAGTTCCACACTAAGCAACTTAATGCTTGTATTATGGATACCAGACAGTTGATATAATACATACATTACTTTTTTTTTGTAAATACATACATATTATAACTACAAACATCCATGACTCAGGTACAAAGGTAAATGTTAACACATAAACATTTGCCCCTAGCGGGATTCGAACCCGCGACCGTTTGGTTAATAGCTAGGTTACTAACCACTAGACCAAACGTGTCGTCAAAATGAATAGGATGCTAAACCCACATTTATATCTCTAACTTAATTTAATCCTTATCCCTTCACAAGGTCAGCAGTGCACATTCAACACCTTGTGATTATATGAGACTATGTAATAATAAAAATA
Source organism: Synanthedon andrenaeformis (assembly GCA_936446665.2). NCBI lineage: Eukaryota > Metazoa > Arthropoda > Insecta > Lepidoptera > Sesiidae > Synanthedon > Synanthedon andrenaeformis. The sequence continues at coordinate 507,127 of OW387797.2, forward strand.
TTGATAAATGCTACGGTCAATGTCGGTAACTTAGCCTATTGAGGTGACTTCTTGGAGAAAACAATATTATTCCGAAACTATGTCAGATGACTACAATTTATGGATAACCTAGTATACAGAAGTCATAAGCCTATAACAGTTTCGAGAGAATAGATCTGAATCGTTAATGGCCTTGTCAGTGTCACCATATTGTAATTCCTTGTTTATATTGCCGGTGCATTGTTTGAGTGGCGCCTACCGCCCGTCGCGCTCAGACGGGATCGACATTACTGCCCATAATACCCACTGCATGTCTCTATATTTATATCTATTACAATTATAATACATTTATTATACCTGACTTACCTCAATGTGTGTCAAAAATCTGACATATCATAACTTGTTATATTAATGCACTAGCTGTGCCTTGCGGTTTCACTCGTCTTAATTTATCTGCATTTCTCTCTCTGTCACACACACTCACTCACGCGCACTCACTCACTCACACACACTCACTCACTCACTCACTCACTCACTCACTCACTCTCGGTAATGCTCGGTTTTCGTCAGACTATGTTGCCTAGGATTTCTTACCTTAGTTTTCGCTTTAATACTTTTTAATCATGTAAGGTTACTAACAAGATATTAAAAATAACCTATAAGCCTTTGTCGAGAATTGGGTTATCGAATGCAAAAATAATTTATGAAATCTGACTGGTATAGTTCCAGAGATAACCGCTTTCAAACTAACAAAGAAAACTTCAAAGTTTTTTGTATTTCTATGATGATGTATGATTACTGTTATATTTGTACTAGGCAATATATATAGACTTTATGCAAAGACAGCTATCGCCAGTATAATTCGCCGATTGCTAAATGAAAAGCTTAACATCTTGAGAACAGTTCCATAGATTAATTTCCCACAAACTAATACTTTAGTAGAACTCAGAGGAGTATCTTTGACTAGGTTATACACTTTAGGTAATATACTCAGAGGATTAACTTTGACTTGGTAGGACACTTCACACTAGTAGGACTAACTTTGGTTATAAGACCGAATAAGGTTCACATAAAACTTGCTGTGAACTGCTAAGTTCTATTTTTTCCCTAATAGTTCAAATGTTATCATCACGTATAAACTTGGCCACTTACGTCATCATACGTAAGTGGCCTAGTTTATGTCGTCTGCTTGTCTGTCACACGTTAACATTAAAAAAAAAACATGTTTTAAAAACAATTTATGTTTTAAAAACATTTAAAACATAAATTGACACGTAATTTAGTTAATGACACCTACCAAAGTTTGAGTTCAATCCGAACATGACATATGGCATAACATTGTGCTGCCGATGCCGTCGAGACGGTTACCAATTACCACCGTTCGGTAAGCGAGCTGTTACCACTCAGCCCACGCATTGTATATTAACAGATTCTAGTTTTTACTGTTGCTTATCCGGCAACTATTGCAAGCCGATTAATTGCGAGCCGCTAAAATGCCATCACATGTACAACGCGAATTAAAAACATCATTTTTTTTTACAATAAAATACTAATTTATTCATTAAAGGGTTTCAAAGAAACACTTTGTTCCGCCTTTATCAGGGTTTCGAAAAAAAAATAGCCAAGATGATGTAAACCAGAAAATAAGCAAAATGCCTCATTTTTGTATCATATAATTGACAACTTTTATTACGATTGATAAATGAAAAAAAAAAACTATATTTTGGCGACTGTACGTTTTTTGACGTTAGTTTTAACGGCGATAATTATAGAAAAATTAATGTTAGTAAGTAATTTTCTTTTATAAAAAAATAATAACAGATATATAAAAACGTTTCCTTATTTGTAGTTAAAATGTTGTAAGGTTTTTGTTTATTAAATGCTGTATTATCTTTAACAATAATAATTTGACAAACATATTTTTTATATGTAGGTACTATATTTCATTTTATAGTCTACAATAAAATCTTGGCGAGAATCTTGGATGTTTAATAAATAAAATATTCATAAATTATTTAATTCAATATTATATTATGTAATTCATCTATCAATAACACATATAATAATACTATTTTATTATACATATTTTTCAATCGCACCAAAACAAAAAAAAATTAACTCAAGCAGCATCTTAGCGCTGAAGCGGGTCATTACGTATAATGTAAAATTTATCAGCAGGCAGGTAGCGAGGTGACATAAAACAACCGTCTCCTAACATTTCTACAACTAATAAATTGTTTACATTATAAACTCCTGTAATCGGTAAAATCTATTGGGCGTACCTACATCTAAACTTATGTTAAAGTAAAAAAAAAAATACAATATATTATATAATGGAATATTAAGGTAACACAAATCTATATATACATACATAAGTATAATGAAATAGTAAACGAGCCGTGTCTGTACATTAAATATTTAAAAAAAATTATACAGAAGTAAAAAAATAATAATTTTATTTTGTCTATATGCGTTGTGCACGAAACTTAGATTACTTAGAAAATGCTTAAAGGAATTTGGATTGATGTAAAAATTGGTTCTTTTTTTGATAAATTCAATTTTAGTGATTTTTCTATGTATTGATTTCTGTTTTAGGTACTTTTAAGCGCGATCGATTTTAATTTATTGTTTAAGTACATAAATAAAAATTTGGTATAGAAGATATTGGTAGACAAGATAGCAATGGCATTAAAGCTGACAGCGGTAGTGAATGAATAGATAGGACTGCATTTTGCCGTCAAAGGGACCCGCATTGACACGTTATGAATAATTCTGTGCGTACGCCGACGTAACGTAGCGGTAGACGGTTCAAAATGCTACTTACTAGGCCCCGTTTAGTAAATAATTACTCCGGAAGCCGCCCATAACGCACGCCACTTAAAATAAATCATCCACTTAACACTTTTTTTTCGACGCGACAAATATCTAAATATACCAGGAAAGCATAAAAAGCAAATGAAAGTTTATTTCGGTTTACTTGGATGAGAAAGTATGCAGCGTGGCCTGAGCTACGGCCGCTGTCTACGCAGTGGACGTGGCCCGTCCATCATAGGTACGTCTGTCCCTCTCGCACTCGACGCCAACTGTTATAACGCCGTCTCTCTTTAACGAGCCAAGCGTGAACTGCTTAAGACAATAACGTAAATAATTTCACAAAAGTACTATTGAAATACACACCTTATTTTCATTGGTCGAGAGTAATAATTTGATTGTGAAACCGTATCGCTCCTTTGATAAAGGTCCGCAGCTGAGATGCGATAGTGTGTGCCGTCTCTTATATTTACCTTTTATATTTCGCCTAATATTCTTTTTTTTGCGTCAATATTGAAAAATGTCGTCGGATGCGTCACGGTTCGCCAGAGCGTTTGTTTTTTTTTTTTTTTTGTTTTTAATGTCGAATGACATAAAAATGCTTTTTGGCTGTCGCCTGTTATCGGTCGTGGAGATATATACACTAAAAAAGATTCGCTAACGTTTTGCGGCTTTTGTATTCAAATTTTATTTTTAAATTGTAGTATATCTGTTTGTTGATTAATTTAGATAACAAAAATTTTGAATATCATGCATTTTTATTTTACCGATTCATCATTGTCTTTTTTTCTTTACATTACACCTTTATTCCCAAAATTCTTTACTGCTTTTTTTAATATTATTATGTGTATGACTCTTATAATCGGTAGCTAGTATTTAAAATTTGAATTGTTCTGTAGATAGGATAGGGACATAATAGAGTTCCCTTTTTTTTGTTGTAAATCAAACATTATTTTTCATTAACAATGCGTAACAATCCTTATTTTGTGAAAGGAAAGCTCGTTTGTAGTAAAATTCTATTTTTTCCGGACAAATGATTAGAAGGTGTGGCGCCATTTTGAGCGAGGCGCATCTGTTTTACTATAACGACATATAACCTTGACATGCAAAAAGCAACATTGAAATTATTAAAATAAGATTTAAAAGTGAATTAAAATTAATATAAATTGAATTTCTAATTCGTATTAAATAATGAACAAGAAGTATGCATTATTTTGAATTTATTAGTTAAGTATTATCATGTTAATACCATGGTTATACCTACCTATATTGTTATTGTTGTCTAAGGGTTAAATATATGTAAATAGCAGAGATAAATAATTTACATATAAATTATATTATATAGTTAAATAACTAATCAAAAAGGTTAAGTTTTATTAACACGCTCTTTAAACACAGCAAATCAAAATCAAAATATTTATTCATCAATTAGGTTTCTACAAGAAACTCTTTTGATCGTCATTATAAATTTAAATTATCACTTTTGATGGGATTAACATTGATGTTTTGCATTTTTTTAAATTTATTTTTCACTTTGGCTTCTACTACTTTGAACACTGTGTTGATAATTTGTAATAATGTAGAATCAACTTGTTCTATTGGTACCTACACATAGTAAAAAAGTCTGATACCTTGAAAAAATTATTAACATATGTCATATGTACCTACGAGTATCTTCATTTTTAATCATTCTTGGGAATAGGGACAGAGCTTTCTATCACCTACTTGTGCCATCCATATCTTGTGTATGTACGCTGTGTTAAAAACAATATATTTTAAAATGACTGCCTCTTTTCTATATCAAACTACAACTGTAGTTCTGTCAAAAGCTTTTGAATTGTGGCAGCTGTAGTGTAATTTTCAGCTAGCTACTTTGAATGGAAAATATAAATTTTTCCAACTTAATCTTTTCACAGGCACCTTGCTGGAACTTTCATGAATATTTAAAAAAAAAAGCCAAATTGGTTCAGCCGTCTTTAAATTTTTCTCTAAGCAAAAAAAGCACTTAGTGAGTGATTATTTTTTATTTATATAAATTAATAATATTTAATACGCTGGATCACTACTGTTGCCTGATCCCCTAAACGCTCTCTTCTAACACTTGGACCTCACTAGTGAACGTCGGATCGTATTAGACGCACGGACGGACGCAATGTTCGCTTGAATTATTAAATATTATACCGACGATGGTGCTTCGCTGTTTTGTTATTTATTTATTTATTTATTTATTTATTTTCGACATACGACGCGGCGAGGCGACTCGCGATGCACCTTGGTTAGTATTATTAATATAAATGCTCTATAACTATTATATGTTGTATATTATTTTGAATTTTCCTTAATACATACTACCTCTGCTCATCTACACCTCGGAATAGAACAGTAGACATACATTTTACAGACACCCATGTGCTACGCCTTACTCTAGAAGTACATAGTTCTCGTTTATTTCTTGGAAATTGTACAGAAATTTAACTACACTCAGAAGTAACCACAACAATAGAAGTATTAAGCATTTTAATACTCTTGAAATCTTAGCTACTGGGTCTATTAGGTATGCCAGTGTGAACTGTGAAAAGCAAATTAATCGATCTGGTCTATATTCATGTAGATATCGTTCTAGATGCAGACCAATTTGAATGTCTAGACAAGAAAATGTATTCTTAGTGTTTTGTAATACAATGAATCGTATCGTTTAAATTACCGTTCATCTGTTCCTAATACCTAGGTCACCTGAAAAGAATTTTTAAAATTGGTCCAGTAGTTTTTGAGTTTATTTATTACAAACAAAATTACAAAATCCAAATATGTTTTTTTTTTAAATATATTATTATAGACAATACTGTATCTATAGGTAAGTTATACTAGTATTTAGGTATCTACAGATTGACAAGCACAAAAAACTTAAATAATAATGTACCGCCGCGCCGGTTCGGAATGCTATTCATACTGGCAAGAAACCTCCTTATTGCTCTTTCATATAAATCTATAATAAATAACAAAAAAATAATAATAATATACATTCAAATTAAATCTGAATTTTTGTCTGTAACACAATTATTAAGCCTTGGTACATTATTATTTTTTGATACATGATTTTTTCTTGTTATAGGTAGGTATGCACCTACATAGATAGTTGCTTTGCATCTTTTGGTAACTTATTGTAAGTAAATTCCCAATTAAACCTTTAAATGACTTGACCTGACTGCTTTGGACTTGACGGACCTGTTTTGGAAAACTCTTAGAAAAATTAGACTTGACTTGACTTGACTGACTAGTCTCGGGATCTGCTACTTTTGATTTTAATTTCAATTTTTGCCTTTTTTATTTTAAAACTTTTTTATTTTAAAAAAGGCTATTACAAATTGCTATTTTTACTAATGACACTGGCAAAATCATCGGAGAAGATCTGATGGAGCCAAGATATTAAAAGAGAAGAAGAAGAAGAACCTTTAAATTTAAATGAATTACTTGTTTTAAGAAGCCTGAAACTAGCAACATCGAGTTTATCTTTATTCATCTCTGCCGCAGGACGTCCACTGCTGGACATATAGGCCTCCCCTATAATTTTCCAATAGGAGAAGCAGCCTGGATCCACCGTCGACCCGCGCCTTTCCTAAGTTTAAATTGTGGTTGTCACAGTTTTTTTTATTTTTTATAAAAGTATTGTATTGTGAAAATACAATTTTGAATTTTTTTTCAAAATTCTCTTGACAAAAATTTTTATGTTCACCTTATCAACGATGAATCCATCCATGATCGTTGAACTGCTATATAGTTGCCTCAAAATGGTCTAAAGTGTGTATATTTTCTTTGTTTTGGTTGTATTTTTTTATTTTTATTTTTTGCTATAACATAAGGTGTAAGAGGTTCAAATGTAATTGCCGATGCGTTTGCATTCGTATTTGCCTGAACGGTTGACATTCGCGCGTAGAGCAATACATAATGGATATGATAACAGGTTCGGAGCGAACAACTAACTCTGTGAGTGCGTATATGTGCAATCGAATTGCAGATGGGATCGCCGCGGCCATATTGAATTATTCATTGGTTAAATTGTAATATTATACGGGTTAAAAAGAGGGAATTTGTCGCGATCGGCGCCCGCGCACTTTACGTGTGATCCCTGCCTTAAATATTTGCTTACGGCTTTGTCTACGACCCTGCTTCTCTCGTTGCTCGCGCTCGCTGCCTCGAGACCGGTTCGCGCATTTGTTTTTAAATCGATTGCTCGTAAAGATTTTCGCGTCATTCTCTTATCTTTATGTGTTTATCTCGTAATTAAACTTCATTCTCCGCTTATTAATGCAAGTATGAAGCTGGAACATTAACATGTACTGTATTTGGCAATAATTTCTATATTATATAACACTAATTATTTTTATTATCAACATATCTAAGCTTCGCTTGCTTGCTAGTTTAGTTTTTATATGTAGCTTATTATATATGTCTGGAATACCTAATGTGTTTTTGAATAATTAAAGTATTTCCAAGTAGGTGTATAGTGGTTGCAGAAATTTCTCCACATATTCTTAAACAACTTACAAAATTCGCTCTCTTACGTTATAAATATTATAATATCACTAGACCGACGCGTTCCGGTTTTTCTCGGATTCAATTTTGGAAATTTATATGCCTAATTGGCCTTACTATACCTACTTATGCGTCTGGAATAATCCAGATAGACAGAAAGATAGAACTTTTTGGAAATATTTGGAAGAATTTTTCAAATAGTTGCGCTATTGTTCCGGTGATTACTCTCGACATATAAACAAAGTGTAAAATCATATGTGAAGGTATGGAAAAAAGTATTAAAAATCGGATCACGCAACTTAGAAAATCTAAGTTAGGATTGCAATTTGTTTGTGATATTACTTAGTGTCTGCGTCGCAGGCGCCAGGAGGCACTTCTGTCGCAACGCATACTAATGTGCAGTGTTTTAAATTACCTATAATATTATGAATAGTAAGAGCTGATCGGAATATAATAATATGGCCCAAGACCCCAAAATGTGGGGAGTCAAGTTTCAAATTCAAACTTAAATTGAAATTCAAAATAATTTATTTGCTAATGTTCTAGTATAGTTCTAGTGTTTCTATGCACTTTGAACATATGGGTTCCCCTAAGTTGAGTAAACGTCCAATTTAGAGGTATCAAGTGAGAGGTATAAGTAAAAACTGGACTACCTAGCGTCCCTTATTTTCTAAAGGCTTATATTTATCTGGATATTACTCTTATTCTTACTTATATGGATGTTAGATAATTTTTCCTGCTAATAGAAAGAAAGAAATAATTTTATTCACTGCACGCAACACAAAGACACAAACATATACATAATACAAAAACCACAAAAGAGAAATTAATAAAAAAACAGGTAAAAGATGTGTGTGTGTCCTCGCGGCAGTGAATCGGATACTGGCTCAGCATTGTGCTGAGATGATGGACAAGCCCGTGCAAAAATCAAAATATTTATTTACCTATCGATTAGGTTTCTCCAAGAAACTCTTATGATCGTCATTATAAATTTAAATTTACCAGGGTTTCGGAAAAAAAGCCAAGATGACGATCCATCCTGAGAAGAAACCCCGAAAGAAAGTCGGGATACTACTTATTCTTTTTGTCATCTTTAAAATAGTGAAGTGCTGATTTTCAGCCAGCACCGTTTGTCACTCACTACACAAATTAACAATATTACAACATATTCTATACGACACACTTTTGTCAAAAATATAAACTGTGGCAGCGAAAAGTATAAGTAATTATAAAAGATATAAGAGAGCAATCTATCACCGACCGCCTCCGGCCTCATTGTACTTATACTTCCACGGCCACTATCTGTAATTTTGTGTTTAACGAGCAATTAAATCGAGTCAACCGCCATTCCGCTATAACGCGTTTAACACTTACACTAGACTACCTATTTAGATAAGATGCAAATGTCTGATACTAATACCAAATTTGTAAGGAAATAAAACGCTGCTAGGTATATGTTCTCGGAGCTCGCGGACGCAGATTAGTCATAAAATTTTCTTTTATCGCTTATACTTAAATCTATACAAGGTTATTTCCATATTTCCTATAGGTACTAAATTATCTCACAAAAGACAAAAGTCCTTAAAAGAAAATAACACGATTTTTATGTTAAAACCCCTTTCTTATTGCTAGTTGTAAAGCGTGTGACTAAGAACTGTCTAAATTATAGCCAGACTAAGATTAAGAAGAAGATAACGAAAACTTAGTGCACCCACGCTATAAAATCTTGAAATATGTACCTATTCAAGAATAAATTGAGATTGACCTACATATCTCAATTAATTCTAAAAATAGGATACTCATCTTCTGCATTCTGCGGAATTGGCACCGTTGACCTATAATGCAGGTCTTTCCTACCACAGGATCTAGGCTTTAATAATTGCTACATTTTTTACAATTTTACTTTAATTTTATATAATCTCACTGCGCTCTTACATGTCAGGTAGGTACGTATCAGGCTTATAACAAATTGTTCTGACCAGTTTATAATCTTTGTGTTTATGGAATAATGTAAGACAAAAAGATACCAAAAAAAAAAACAGATTTTTATAAAAAAAAAAAATAAACAGATAATACTAATCTTATAAACGCGAATTTTAATAAAATAGGGCTTTTGTTCATATAAAGGTATATATGGTCCATTATTTCCTCTTTTAGGTATTTTTAATGTAATAAATATGTATATTAGTCACTATAGTAAGTCCTAGGTACGTGTAAGTAGGTACCTAGGTACTTAGGTACACTAAGTAGGTATAGTGTTTTGTTTTGTAAATTATTTCTTACAAAAAATCCTCACAATTAATTAAGCTTTATGCGCCTTCAAAAGGCGTTCAGTTAACAAATAAAACAATGTATTATTTAAAAAATCAGAACATACACACTTCTCGTACAGCTGTATTTGCTGTATTTGTGTAATTAGCTTATATATTTGGATGAGTGGATATATGGTTAATACGTATAAAACCTTAAATTTCACTTTTTTTGTATAATTAGTAGGTACATATACATAATTGTATAACCTACATTATTGTGTCTTTCTACTCCCCTGAGACCGCGTGGTCCGATTGTTTCGTCCGATTGATCGGACGACACGAACTTTTTTCCCGTTGGTCCGATACCAATTCTCCAAATATTTCCGTGTTTTCTCTTAATTTACTGTAGGAGTATATAGTTTAATAGAAATGTGTCAATAGATTGCTAACGCTACTTATCGCCATTAATTACATGTGTCTCGTAAAAACCGGCCACACCACACTCTTGATAATACCTAGGCTACTAAACACCATTGATTATAATAGAGGGATGGGATATAAATGGCCAACACACTTGGGGTTACTTTACACGGGCGAAACCACTCCAAACGTATCGCCTCCACTAAGATGACAACCTACAATTATCCGTTTTAGGGATCCGCAGTCAAATCTCCAAAAAAAAAAAAAAGATGGACAAACCTATTTGTTAATAACGCCAAATGACACGATAATATTGAAACAGTACCCATAATCAATACTAATAATAAATCTGTAAGGATCAGTGATGGAGTAAGTACTCTATACATGATACATAAACTAAATTGACGATTTTTAAATTTTTTTTCTGTATGTATGTATGTATGTATGTTCCTCCATAACTGAAACGAATTAACTGATTTTTATGAAACTTGGTAGATAAACATTTGGACGTACGGGACACAGGATAGGCTACCTAATATTTTTCAACGCGGACGAAGTCGTGGGCACCAGCTAGTAGTATAATATAATTAAGGACAAATAGTATAATATTATACTTCCTATAATGTGCGTTTCGGCTTTCATAGAAATTCTATCAATGTTTTCTTCGTCAAATGGCAAATTAAAGAAATGACGATAAATATTACCTATCAAATAAAACAGATTAACACAAAGCTTGCATAAATGCATAATTTTCTTATTCGCAGATCCACACTTAATTGTAACTTATATTTTAAAAATATTGGTAGCTATAATAAAAAGCAAAAAAAATTACATTTTTTTAGTAAAATAACAAGCGATTGTGATAAGATTTGGTATCAAATGTTTATCAAAATCAAAATTTGCCATCAAAAGAAGCCAATTAAAACTTTAGAAGAGACCAAGCTATACTATCATCAAACAGCCCAACTCCGTGCAAAACCGGGGGTGGGTCGCTAGTAATTGATATAATATACGGAACCAACGATGCCCATAGAGCTATTGGTGTGAGGGCTATTTTTTTTTGGTCGAGGCAGTTGCCCCGTCCCGTCGGAAGAACGCCCCCTTTCGACTGGTCATTAACGCGAACAGTTTATTGAATACGTGTTACACCGCCCACATTATTAAGTATTTGTTTATTGTTATAACTGTTATTTGTTTTTAAAATGCCAATAAATTATTTATAAGCACAAATGTTGCGATGGGCGTCTCGTGTTGCTTCACCTACACTATTTGACGTTTGGAGACCGCAACTACATATAGTTAACATGTTAAACAATATGTTTAGTCTAAGTATTATAATAGTATTCATAGTTTAAAGTGATTGTAATTTAGTAATGAGACCTTTTTCCATGGTGCAAGGTTACAAATACCGACATAAGTAGGTAGTGTCGGCCCTTTTTAATCCTAAAGAAGTTCTGGTCCCGAGAGATTAAGGTTTTAAAACGCGGACGAAGTTGCGGGCAAAAGCGCGATAGTAGATTTTATATTTATATAGTATCTATTAATAATAATAAAAACTCTTAATAATCAATATCAATACTAATAATAAATCTGTAAGGGTCGGTCATGGAGTAAGTTACTTTGTTTTCAGAGATATCGTGTTTATAGGCTCTATACATGATACTGAAACTAAATTGACGATTTTTAGAATTTTTTTCTATATGTATCTATGTTCCTCCATAACTCTTAAACGAATTAACTGATTTTCATGAAACTTGGTAGATAAACATTTGGACGTACGGGACACAGGATAGGCTACTTAATATTTTTCAACGCGGACGAAGTCGTGGGCACCAGCTAGTCCTAAATAAGTTCTTTCTGGTCCCGAGAATAAAGGTTTAAAAAACGCGGACGAAGTTGCGGGCAAAAGCGTGATAGTAGGTTTTATAGTATCTAGTAATAATAAAATACTTTCAATAATAATAATAATAAAATACTTCGTAATTTATCACCTGGGCAAAATCGTAGACAGAGATAGGAGAAATAAATTCACCCACGCTCTCGCCTTATTCTTTTGTTCTTAACAATTGCGTGATAGGATATACCCATAAGTAAAAGCAGCTTTGAATTTCATTTGAGAACATAAATGAAGTTTAAGTTGAATATAAGTTTGTGACGGACGAAGCGTGTTCTAGTGCAGTAAGTAACCGGATACCTACCTTTACCTACGTGGGAGTTAGGACTATACATGTCCATACAAACAAAAGAATGATTCAAACTTAAGGCGAGGCCTTAACAGGAATTTTCTATTTGTCTAATTTGTTTACTTGGAGTAAAATTATAATTTAGATAAAAATACAGTGAATAATTGATATATTTATTTTTAAAAAGTTTGAACCGGGCAGATTTATACAAAAGTAAAAAAATAAAAATTTCTGAGAAAAAGAAATGCCCAAAAGGGTTCTTCCTTTGTGTTGCAGTAATAAATTTTTTTTAGCGATAGCTACATTTGTTTTTAAGCTTATTCATTAATTTAGGTAAATTCTGTACTAAGGTTTTACTTTATTTTATTTTTTCATATTTTATACAAAATAATTAAAAACTTTCTAATTTTTAATCTGCTCGGTTATCTCCGAGTAGCTAAAAAAATTTGTTTTGCACCTTAAGTCATAGGTTATAAATTGTGTTAGTCCTTGTCTCAAGCTATGTCACGTTACAGAAGAATTTTCATTTTTATTTTTGATACTAGTGTCTAAATATTTGGTACCTATTTTTGACACTAAAGTGTCTAGTAATTCATGAAATTATATAAGATGTATTATTTTTTTAAGAAAATATTATTTATATAGTCATATAATGCTATACCATCGAAGGTTGATTCTATTTCTCTTGTAAATTCTAAAGCAAAAATAGGTATTTTCACACCTAGATCCTATGTACCTACTATACTAACATAGTACCTAATTTGGAAGGCAAGAAACATTTCAAAATCATGTCTGTTATGAAATATAATGTTTTATTACAATTATTTAAATTTAATGAATTCTAATCAAAATTGTTTTTTCGAACAAGATTTGAACAAAACAAACAACAGATCAGACAAGATTAGATATCTTCGCTTAGGATTTTTTTTTGCCTATTAGGTAATGGGAAAAATTAAGTCACAGATACCTATATACCTACTTAGTTAAATATTTCGAAATAGGCACATTTTATTGGGATTTATTTAAAAAAATCTTTCATTTACTTATGCTGTTAAAATCTTGGTTTCGGTATATTTTAATTTTGCTGTTACTTTCAATATTTGACTACAAAACTAAAATTGTAATTTTATTTTTAAAATGTCCACAGATAATCTGAGTATATATTGTCAGTTATTCTAGTTATAAAATTCTCTGGTAGCTTGAATTTCTAGTCAAAGGGATTTATTTTTTAAGTATAAAAGCACTTGATAATATTGACATTCTTATAAAGAAATATTGTCCGTGTATAAAAATCAAAGATTGTGTTAGTTTTAAAATGTTTATTTTATCTAATGATTATAGGTATGTCTATTTAAAAGATTTCAGTCAAATAAATACACGAGATATCATCATAAATTAAATACCTAACACTAAAAATTGTACAACGTTTTTTAAGCTATTTACAATATTTATATATCACAAAATAATAGTCGAAGAGGTTCCTATTCTATTAGTAATATCACCTATACTTACAGTCTGTCCGATCCGAATGGAATTATTGACAAATTCACATCAAAAAGAAAACCATTTGCCACCTCACGAATCCTAAACTCTCCCTAAGTTACAGAAATGACTCGACGCAACAGGAAATCACTAGTGTGCAATTCACTCACTTAATATCATATACAAGAGAGGCAATTCACAGTTTTTCGAAAGCCCTAGAGTTGGTTAGCATTTCTCTGGTGAGTCGCCACACTTGCTTGGCGGCGTTCTCTAGCGCCGTCGGCGACTTGCCCTTGAACAAATCCACGTGCGGTAGAAAGTAGTGTGGACACCTGCGGCACTGCAAGGACGATATTAGCTGCAGGAAGATCCCGTTGATCCTGTCGCCAATGGCGGCCTCGTCCCACTCGTGTTCCCGCGGGTGCTTTTCGCACTCGTAAAGCAGGAGCGTCTTCATGTGATAACACGTCACCGGATTGCCGGGCAAGTCTAGATGCCTGTCTCGGATCGTCTTCAATAGACTCAAGCATTTTCTCCGACAGCCGCCCTGAAGGAGACGGTTCTCGGCCTCGATGAAACTGAGCACCCACGCGTCGCCCTCCATCGCGGAATTCTTTCCTTGCAAGGCGAGGCACTCCTTGGAGAGCAGGTCGAATCCTTCCGTTTTCACTTCGGCCACGATGTTCGGATGAGGCCAAGGGATCGCCGGCAGCGGCCAATGAGCGGCCGAACGCGGCCAAAGTCCCGCACACTTGAAAGCCGGCGTTATTTGCACTATGTACCTCTCGCGAATGCGCAATTTCACTTCCGTCGTCTCCGCGATCATTTTCACGCAATCTCTATAGGAACACTTGTCGCAAGCCTGTGCGACCAGGGTCTGGAAACGAGATCTGATCTTCCTCGCGGACAGATAGCCGGAGGCCGTGATGAACTCCACCCACAGGGACATGGATCGCTTTCTGCCATCGCTCAGCTTCAAAACGGCGCATCCGGGCAGAGATCCGTCATCCACGAAGTTGAGAACCCCCATTTGGTTCAAGTAGATGACTATTTCGAACTCGTGCGGCGAAACGACTTCCAAACCGTCGAACCTCCCATTGTAGTCGGTGAGGGAAGATATGAACCGGGGCTCTTGCAGTTCGACCTCCTTGAGGACGTCCTGCACTATCCTGCACACCTCGTGTATAGTTTTGGCTATTTGCGCCTTCCTGTTGGCGACTCGCTCGTTGTAGTACTTGTTCATCTGGTAGACGAGCTTCGATTGCGCCGCCATCATCTCGGGGGGAACGAGCATGGTGGCCGGTTGCGATCTCTACGCGAAATACATGTTAGATCGGCGGAGGTGTACGCACGCGCACGGCACGCGGTCCCTTGTCGACTGAGCCGCGTCAGATTAGCGGACCGCGAAGGTTGGGAACGCCCATGGGGAGCGTGTAGGCGAAACTGGATTATCCTTCGCCGTCTCGCTCTCACTAAGGCAACTTTTGTGTATAGTATGAGTGAAACGCACATACGTGCCCGTGTTTCCCCATCTTCCGCGCAGAGTATTGATCGCCAGCGAACTCCGCCTCCCTCGAGAGAGCAGTAGGTATTTTGGCGTAGGTTCGTTGAGGTCGCGAGGTGTAATTATATGATTGCGTTATAGCGAGCCTCGTTAATTCGGTAGCTGTAACAAGATTGCCTATTAATGGCGACATTTTTTGTCTATCGCATCGTTATCTTGTTTTATAATTATTCTTTTCGCTGTCAGAGCTTTAAGTAAATTAATAGTTTTGAGGACCGATTAACTTCTAACGGTTTATCGGGTTTAATGGCGGCTAAAATTTATAAATTTGCCTCTTTTATAAAAATTTTTTTTTATACCTTTCTATTTCTCTTTTCGTATAAATTACATATTATAAATACCTCCTAAAGTAAGGTATTTTTTAAATGTATTCTAGATTAATTAATTTTCCAAAAGATGGGCATACCTAGGTATCCCATTTTTTGTATTTCTTAGTAGTTGAAAATGAGGTATTAGGTACCTAATTGTACCTACCAAACTAAACCTACCTATAAATTTTTCAACTAGTTTTTGTTTAATAGTATTCCATATCTGCTACTTATTTATAATTATAGTAAAAATTCAGTATCCTTACTTACTCTACAACTGTATTATTTATGAAACCTAATGGTTACTTAGGATACCTGATTTATAAGGAAGAAACATAATGTCCCTACATTTTGTAAATTACCTGGTTATATAATATAACACCTACATAATTAGCTTAGGTACCTACACAACTTTGGAATGGTCAAAAATAATAGACAATCATTACTATCAAAAATATTTTCATGAAATCATCACCCAGAGAAATGTAAGTAGGTTACTTTCAAAGTAAAAATGTATTTAGTAGTATTACTATATAAGATTATTATATATATATGTCATTGAAATAGACCATATGGGCTATACAATTAACAGGATACCTAAGAGTAAAAAGATGAAAATCCGTTATTTAAACATAATTTAAAAAATGAATCATAACTGAAAATAAATAAAGTGTATTTGTTTTAATTAAAGCAACTAAGTAACTTTCATTGTCCCTTATAGAAAATATATTCGAACTATCTGACTTAGAACTACTATTAGGTACCTACCTATATTTAAAAATTACAATTTGGTTGTATACCTATATAATTACCATTGATCATCATCATTAACATCCGACAGATAGCTACAAGGCGTATTAGCCTGCATATAATATGATTTATATGCATATTATAATACCTAATATGACCTTCTGTACCTATTAGCGAAGACTAAGTAAGTAAGTATAGGTACCTACATCTATATGGAAATAAATAAAGTTTGCTGTTACCTGAAAATTTGTAAGGTATAAAAAAATTAAGTTCTTATTCTCGTTAACAGTTTTGTGTAAGTATACCAACATTTCATGTTGGTATACTTACACAACATGAAAAATACTCCTGGGCGTTAAAAATATGTACAAAATTTTACTTAGTATCAAATTGATGAACTTTTTTGGAACTGGTCTGGATGTGTGGGATTTAGCCTTTGATTCTCGCAGTATATGACCTCGGATTCATCCGATTAGATGAAAGAAATAACCTTATTTAGACACAGTATAGGTAGTTGTTGAAAAGCTCCAGAATAATCCGTCGTCGCCTCTCTATTTCTGTGTTAGCGATTGATGGCGCGACGCGTCGTGATGGATGGACGGGTGCCGGTTGATTTACGTAGCGGCTGTCTCGTAGCGATTCATGATCGCCTGGTAGCCTGCTACCTATAGCTCTTATAGCTCGCTCGCCGGCTACATTTCGGAAGCTCACAAACATTTAAAATAAACCACATACCTACAGGGGTTAGTTAGCTTTTCAAGGCCTTTTCTCAGACTGAAATTATCCATATATGATTCGTGAGAATCGTCCGTAGGTACATCGAACAGACTTAGGAAAATCAGTAAAATTATAACTTTTTTATGAATAACATATAATAACGCGAAGGGATTCTTCTTGCCAGTGCTTACCTACTCAAAGAATTATGCATTGCGAACTGAGTTGAGATACTTTGAAATGAATTTACTATTTGTGACAGACTGAAATTTTGTTCTTATCCAATACCTAAATAATATTTTATTTATTTATATATTTTTTTAACTTACCTAACAAAACGTTTAGGATTTTTTTCAAGTTATTCTCGTATGTGTGCAATATTTAAGTATTTAACAATATTTAAATGGGCTTTGTGATATACTGCTTCCCTTGGCGTTCATGATGACTAACATAATCTTAAATTTCTGCAAAGGCAACATTATTTTGTATCATTTTGTCCCAAAAGCCTCTCCTAAGCTCGTGTAATAAATTTTCCGTCGGGGAACCGTACATTGCGCATGCGCGACGACCGCAAAATGGCGTCCACACGCCCCGCCCACTTCCGCCGGATATCCGCACCTCAAAGACGCCCCGACTGTTAACCTACCCCATTATTAAGTGAATTTTTAAATGAAAACAACATTAATTTGGATGAATATCCCCTCATTTACATTTTCCACGAAAATGTGATTATTTAAAGCGAGTTTAACGTAATAAATTATCATTTAATTTACATATTCCGACATCGTTTAGTTTTAAACACATCACAAATTATGTTTCCAGGAAAGTCTTACATTTCAGCGACAAACTGGAAACGCTCGAATGCTGCGATCGCGTATAAAATCGTATTTATTTATCGGTACCATCATTCGAAATGAACTCTCATATTTATAACTAATGTAATAGGAAATAACGTGGCGATTATTAAACACTTGGGAAATGCAATGTTTAGATTTGTAACGTCAGTTGGAGGAACGATTTCATTCGTTGCTTGTCACGTAGGCGCCTGTGTCAACAAACTCGCTGGCAGAGTTGTAAAGGAAAAACCACTTGGCTGGTACGACGCGTCTCATATTATTTATGGCGGATCGAATTCGCTATCGTGTAGTGCAGAGGTATGAACGATGTTCACAGACGCACATCTATCACCCCCCACCGTCTGTGCGCGACTGACGTACGTCACACCCTCTCTACGCGAGTGGAGGGGGTTAAGTCCCGCCCATTCGTTCGGCGATCCTTTGGGATCTAAATGCATGGCATGCTTCATTCTATATTCAACACTAAGGTGTACTGCGCAAGTGATAAATTTGCGGGGCAGCGTGTAGTCGGTGGTGTTTTAGGGTTGTGCAAAGTCGGTGTCGATTTTTTTTTTATCGTTGACTTCATTTATATTGTGAAGATATTTCGGTCGCACGGCCACGGTAATTGGTATCGTGCACGGTCACCCGATTGAGACGTCCGTATGTCTGTTGTAATTATTATAGAGATCGGTGATAAGAGGCAGAAGGGCCCCTTTGTGGTGTACGCACTCCGACAATCGGCATATATTAGGTATACCCGCTTAGTTCGCCGTATATCTTTTGCATCATTAGCGAGAGGTTTCGGTCGGGGAGGTTCGTTACGGACTCGTGTCACCGACTCCGTAACGAACCTACTTCGTCTTTTTGCATAAAAAACGCTAAAAACTACCTTTGCATACGTTTTCTTTTTAGGGACGCGTTATACGTTCAGCCGGGAATAATAAGGTTTTTTTTATTCATCAACAACAAAGTGAGTAGTCAGTTGATATTAGGCAGACTAACTCTGTCACCTATTCAGAATATCAGTCTGTAAAAAATCAATCTAAATAAATGTTATAAAGAAGTACTTATAGTTTGCATTGTAAGTAGGTACTAATCACTTAACCTACATATTTAATTCGAATCCGCTCTAGATGTAACAAAAAAAAACATTCGTGTAGGTACCAACCTACCTAAGTAGGTATATATTTTTCGTTTCCTACAATGGGTAATGTTCATGAACAAGCGAAATGTAGGTATACCTATAGGTACAAACACGAATTATCCATACTTCCATACTAATATATAAATGCGAAAGTAACTTTGTCTGTCTGCTATCTTTTCACGCCTTAACTACTCAAGCGATCATAATGAAATTTTGCATACACGTTGTCAGGGATAAAAGAAAGGACATAGGAGTACCTTAAAGAATTGGTCGCCACTGTTATCTATATCGTAACTAATGTATTAGTAGGTAAGTAATATATAATTTTAATATAGAAAACACATCTCATGTTCGTTCACGCTAATCTTGGAAACCGCCCAACCGCGATTTCGATGACATATTATTATTGTAGAAGATGGAAGGAAGGATGTAATCTATATAAATAAAATCAGAGTGTCTGTCTGTGATTTGCGAAAAACTGCCTCAAACTAAGCTTAGGGAGTCATTCGCATGTTGTTAAAACGTAAATAACTTTTTTTAGAATTTTTGTCTGTCTGTCTGTCTGTCTGTCTGTCTGTCTGTCTGTCCGGGGTAATCTCAGAAACGGCTGAAGCGATTTCGATGAAACTTTGCAGACATGAAGAGAGGGTCGTCAGGAGTAACATAGGCTACTTTTTGTTTATGTAAATTGCAGTAGGTACATACACCAAAATAACATTTTTTACAATTTTTGTTTGTCTGTCTGTTTGTTCCGGCTAATCTCTGAAATAGCTAGACCGATTTTGACGGGACTTTTATTGGCAGGTAGCTGATGTAATAAGGAGTAACTTAGGCTACGTTTATTTTAGAAAAAATACACCCCGGACGAAGCCGGGAGCGGACCGCTATAAACAATAAAAAACGGGATCTATGCAATATATTCGAGTTTTTCAAACGCGATATTTTTTCTTTTACTGAAAAAAAGTTACTAACGCTGTGACAATAAAAAAAAAGATTTTTTTCGTTCATAACAATTGCATTTGTTGTTAACAACTGAAACGAAGGTTCATGCAATACGATGAGTTCTCCTTGCGGCATATCTTTTCTTTGGCTGAGTCGCTCATTATGTATTATTAATATTAACGGATTTTTTTTCGCTAACATTCTAGAAAATTCTAGATGTTTATAGAAAATTCTAGAAGTTTCTAGAAAATTCCAGAAGTTTCTTCAGGAATTTCAGTTTTCAGATAATTTAATAAGATTTTTTGAAATTTCAGAACATCGTCAAAATTTTTAGAAATTTAAAAATTTGTTAAACCTGATGGGTGATTTGTTATATTTATTTCGAAGGAAGTACAGTGAGGCTATCTTAATGCATAAGCATCATTCTCATTAAACTCGGAAAGTCTATGTACACGAATAAGTTGAAACATTTATCTTTTCTGCCTAACGATCATCACTCGGCTTGATAGACAGCTTTAGTATTCATCATCGAAGTTTTGAGATAGAATATACCCATATTTCGCCGAACTGCGTTCTCTTATCTCAGTTGAACTAATATACACAGGAAAAAGACAAAGTTACGCACAATTAAACAAAAATCAATTCGCTCACGCAGACAACATTATTAAATTTACGTTTTTTAATATTATAAAACAAAGTCCCCCCGCCGCGTCTGTCTGTCTGTATGTTTGCGATTCTCAAAAACTACCGAACGGATTTTTATACTGTTTTCATTAATGGGAAGAGCGTTAAACGAGGAAGGTTTCTACGTTTAATTTGCAGAAAAAAATTGCACCCGTGCGAAGCCGGGAACGGATCGCTAGTTTATAAATATACGCTAACAAAGTGTTAATTAAAGGCTAATAAAATATAAGATCGCGAGCAATATCCAATTTTATTGTAATGCAATAAAATGACCTAGATTGTGACAAAAATGAAATGTGATTTTAATAGATAACTCGTCTTGCCGGATTAAATTAAGACTGTCCTAAACAAATATTGCGAGCTCTGGAAGTCACTATAGCTACAACTTTATGTACTTAGCTTTGCTCGCATATAATGTCGAAGAAATAACCCGAAGATTACAAAAATATTTTGTCCAAAATATTTCTAAAAAAAAGCAGTGACTGACGTCATGTCAATCAAGTCACTATCTGTAGGTAGGTACTAAAAAAAGCGGTTATCACACTTTACAATTTGAAGGAATACAATTTAGATACCTAAGTAGTGAACCTAGTGATCACACTACACAAAATTGATTTCTAAATCGAAGACATAGAATTGAAAATAGATAAAATCTAAATTGGATCCAATCTGTTCTAACTGCGATTACACTTTCTAATTTCTTAAATTGGAATACTTCAAATTGTAAAGTGTGATAACCACTAAAAGTCGACGTTACAAGGTTGTGGTGAAATTGCTGTTATAAAAAAATGATAAAAAGAGTAGGCACCTAGTGTAAGCCTGGCGCCAATATTAAGTTGCTTCAGATGAATCGTCTAAACAAAAAATAAAAAAAAACAATATCCTTCCGTCGTGGAGATGTTTGGCTCACGTGCGACTGATTTCACGCTCGCTCGACAACGATAATCGGTCGCGACGCGCGCCATACAAACGCTGCGACTAAACCGACATGCAGATTAATTGTCGCAAGACATTAATATTACATTATTTGACTATCTTTATTTTTACAAGTTGACAAGAAACCAACAAACGAAACCGTGTTTATATCTTTTTTTTATCATAAATTTAAACGGAACTTCTGATTATATTAGGTACTAGCTGGCGCCCGCGACTTCGTCCGCGTTGAAAAAGAAAAAAGTAGCCTATCCCGTGTCCTGCACGTCTAAATGTTTATCTACCAAGTTTCATGAAAATCAGTTAATTCGTTTAAGAGTTATGGAGGAACATACATACAATACCTACACTTACAGATTTATTATTAGTATTGATAGGTAAATGAGCCGCGCAAAAATTAAACGGTTAAAATATTTTTATAGATTTAACTAGCCGACACCGCCAAACGTTGTTTTGCAAAAAAAAAATTTTTTTTTTGGGGTAAAAAAATAGTTTACAACCTATTCTAAGACCTACCGAATATACACAACAAAATTTATAAAAATCGGTCAAGCTGTTTCGGAGGAGTTCTGTTACAAAATTGTGGTAAATATAAAAAAAAAAAACATAGCAGTGGCACTTGGACACATATCTTTCTTACAATGAGGTAAAATTTTACCGCCGTAGATAGGCATTCAAGCAAAAACGTTTATTCTTCACTAATGAGTGTAAGTAGGTAGGTGTTAATAATTTTATAGTCTCAACATTTAACACAGCAGCGCTGGTATGTTGACCACCACTTGACATTTTATACTTTCATATTTTTACCATTCACCTTTAATTTTTTCTTTTAATAGTAAAGAATATTTAGGGTCATAAATATTTAATCAGTTTTATAACCCTATTTATATCGTATGAAATAAAATGATTGTCTATCTCTATATATCTGTAGGTAGGTACATACCCAATGATATAGGGTGTAATAATTATTGTTATAAAATAAAGTCTCTGTCCGTTTGTTTCTCCGCTTCTTGTAAACCACACAAAGGATTCACTAATAGAAAGAGCCGTAAACGAGAAAGATTTGTGGATATAATTTGCAAAAAAAATATTGCATCCGTGCAAAGCCTGGGGCGGGTCGCTAGTGTGATAATAATATGAAACCGTTTGTTGATTCTCGAAATTAGAGGAATTATGTGACGAATGCAGAGCAAAAATATTACAGCAGCGGTTTCGATTTACGCGACAGGACGTGCGCCGGCGCAGTTACGAGAAGCGATTTAAATAATTCCGCGGAGAGTTAAAGGATTAAAAGATAATTATACTCCTGTGTAATTATATTATCACCAGAAAGTTGCTTTCCAACCAGTATCACATTTCACAACATTCGACCTTGGACTCTGCATAGTCTGCAAAGAACCAGAAAACTTGGAGAAGCTGGTGGTGGTTCGAAGAGTGGATGGCAAGAGATCTCGTGGCCGATGGACAGATCAAGTTGTTGCTCTTATAATCCTCACAATTTGCAAAGGCTATGAGTAGTTCATGAGAAGGGTATGAGATAGGTGGAGTGTAAATAGCTGGCGGTCGATGCCACCAAGACATTTCAGAGCGTGCACGACTTTCAGCAGTGAAGAAGACGACTATCTATCTACAACTGTGGAAATCCAGTGTCAAATTTGGATAAGGTTAAATTATATTAAAACTTTATTAATTTTTTTTTTGGTTGCGGGGTTTTGGAAATGGGTTTGCTCTTGGCCAACATCCAGGTGTGTAGCGAAGATGAGGCCTATGATGGAGCGAGCTCACCCAGAAAAATAAATATTAAAAATAAATAAATATTAAATAATTCAACTGACAAATGAAATAAAATAATAAATATTTAATGTTTAATATTAGAGGTAAAAAATAAATCAAAAAAGTAGGTCTAAACGAGAAAAAGGCATTAAGACAGTGTGCCTACCCAAGTAGTTATGGTTAGATAGTCGTGGAATATATATAAAAAAATACCATAACTCCAGAAATAGTCCGTGGAAAAGAGAGTCGCGATGACAGGAAATTTATTAACCATTCGGAATGACAAACTGCGAAATGGGGAACATACCGTCCCCTACCATTGTATAGACTCACTCGTAAAAAATATAATGCTTTTTTTTTTTTCATTTTGAAACATGAAAACAATTATAATTAATGATACGTAGTGAAAGATGTAAGTACCTTGTAAATTGTAGATAATAGGTACCTACCTATGAAATTATAGCACACAAAAATGCAAAATTATCCTCATCAATTTTTGTGTGCGAATTGTATTTTATTTTCACATCTTTAAAAGACACAATATTGTTCGTTGTGTACCTATGATAAACATTAAAGATTTTTTTCATTGTCATATTAACACATGTTCCAACGAAATCTATGGAGAATTTCAATCGTGAAATTAATTTCTATTCTGTGTAGTCCCCTACCTACCTTCTTTTTCTGAATATGGACATCGTAAGAAAGCTCAACGTCGCTCAACGAGCTATCGACAGGGCTGTGCTCGGTATCGAGATCTAAGCAGGTATGCAGAGATTATGGTAGACGAACGAGAGTTATCGACATAAGCCGGTAGATTACTAAGATGAAGTGGCAGTGTCAAAGTTCAATGCACGTGAACTGTGCCCATGAATAAGCTATTGAATAAAAATATTTTTTTCCAACTATATATTTATGTGAGTTACGCTGATTGGTATCGAGAACCAGTGATAGGTGATTTGGTAATAGACGCACCAGATTCGAATCGAGCGCGCGACAGCGCGACTGTGATGTATAGTGTTTTAATTACGACTTCCCTTTGTCGCCGCACCCTGCACCCGCGCATTCATACTATTTTATTTTTATTTATTTTCATAACGTAGCTTAATACTTTTTGGTCCGAGGACATTGAAAGCGACTCTCACTTAGAAACCGGTAGAATAAACTACCGCGGTCAGAAACGGTCGCCAAGTGAGAAATTACTGGGTGATGCAAGGTTTATTCATTTTTTTTATTATTATTATTAATGATTGGTTTGCTCTTGGCCATCATCTAGCCGTGCAGCAAAGACGAGGCCTAAGATGGAGCGACCTCACCCGGGAGATGCAGATTCAAAAGGACTTTATCCTAACAAAGACACAGCCCATTCTTATAAGTAGACAGACGTATACAATTAAAATTACAAGTTTATGTGACATCAGGATGAGCCTAAAGCGATCCCAGCGGAATTTTTGTTCGTGGAAGCTGTTCTCCATCGGAGATCCCACGCCTTAATAACTTCATATTGAAACATTTTTGGTCGCATTGAACTATATATATTATTTACATTATTAATTAACACGTTTCTAATAAATTTACTTAGTTTCTAATAAGAAGACAGTGCGTGGTGGCGAGCCTTTTGAGAGGCCTACCCAGCAGATGAGAGACACGGGCTATAAATGAATAAATTTGGCAGTGACATGGCAACACTGCGTTACGCAGTCATAAATTAGGCACGTATGCTGTTGTATGTCAACCTGCCTGGCGACATTTATATGAAAAATCCTAATACTTTATTACATCCTAATATACTTATTACTATATATTTTTTAGTTATTTTCCAAATATTGTTTATTTACTTGAGGAAACTATATCTCGTACTATTTGTCGCAATACAGCAATAAGTAAACCGTGAACGTATGTATAGTCTCAACACATCATACGCGACAAAATATATTACATTCTGAGGTTCTCGGTTGGGTGTAGGTGTTTGCTTACAGCTTGCAAAGATAGTACATCCCCTAATAAATGGACTAATGGGCTCACTATTACGCTCCCCTGTCGTCCGTTTTATTTACGTTCGCTGATAACCATCACACTGCGGACCGTACGCCCAACGGATCGCCCTCACATCGGCTCGTAAATAAATGTTATAAAAATGACATTTACACGACGGAATAGAAATAGTCGATGACAGGTGTCCAATGTTATCGATTTGTCGATAACGCCGTAACGGTTGTGTAAAGTCAAAAATACAAAAAAAAAAGTTTTTTTTTTGTTTCCCCGCACTTAAAACCCGGGAATCGCCGGAAGTATGTACTTTTCCCTGCGCGGCGCATTTTTTATCTTGTTAGTAGAAATAAAGAGAATAAAATTACAATAAATATTTTATGCTTTTATCGAATTTGCTATTAGATAAGTATGTGGCACTTAAAGTGAAAAATTAAATAAAAAAGAAAACAAAGTTTAGTACATTTTTGTATTTTCTGGTTTTAAGATTTCTTTTTATTTTGCCACAAAAATGAAATTGCAAATTATTATTAGTATTTTTGTTCCAACATCGAAATGATTTATGTTCGAATTTCAACTATCCACTATTTAAAATATAGTTAAAATACTAGTTAAAATATTTCATACCACGGGCTTGTATATAACATTGCAATAAATGTTTTGACAGTGACAGGAGCGCGAACACTAGTTAAAATATAAATTTCCTACATTAACATTATTTAAACATTATATACACTTATAAGTAGTCATTAGGTCTTGACTATCAACGCACAACCAAAATGTCTAGAATGATGAAATTTGGATTATTTGATAAAAAAAAACTTCATCGTCCTAAGAAAGAATTTTTTTTAAAGGGTCACTGTGCGAAGCCGGGGACCGATAACTTAGTTATGACATACTAGCTTCGTCCGCGACTTTACATAGAAATCTACCAACCTCGTTTAACGCTCTTCCCTTTGTGAAAACCACATTAAAATATGTTGCGTATTTTAAAATAATCTGCAGAGGGACATTTTAAAAGATCTCTCCAAAATGAAAAAAAAATGGTATTTTTTACATTTTAGTTCGATTTTTAATAGGCCACAACAACCCTTAAACAAGGGTGGAATTTCGTTAATCTCGGAGCATACGCACCCCAATATTATCAAATCCCAGCACGAAATGCCTTCTTGTTGATAGGCCACGTTCATTTGCCTTACTTGTTTTTAATGACGATGGGAAAAGTATCTACTTTTTCATTTCTTAATACCCATAATATGTAGCTAAGTATTTTTTTTTATATTAGGCACATGAGATATAAATAACCCAACGTAAGAGTTAAATCGAAGAAATCATCTGAAATAAATTTCAATATATTGGAATAATGCAACCAATTTTGATGGGGTTTTCACATACAATTTGAGAATTCTTCGTCTGTGAAAGTGTATAGAATGCATTAGTAAAAGTATGTACCTAGTAAGTAAAATAGAGAGAGAATCGATTTTAATTTTATCCAAAACAAAAAACCAATCATTTACAAATTTGTCCTAAAACTGATATAAAAATATTATATAAAAACTTGTATATAAATATAATTGTTTACTAATACGCTGTCTTTGTATGTCTTATAAGCCTAAGCCCATTATTTCGTCTAGTTGCGGACAAAGAAACAAAGTTCTTCTATCACAACCAGTTGCGGACAAAGAAACAAAGTTCTTCTATCGCAACCAGTTGCGGACAAAGAAAGTTAATTCTTCTATCGCTCCTAGTTACGGAATACAGTTGCGTTGGCGGCCGGAGGGTATTATTTTGGCCATTTTGTATTGTGTACCTATTAAAAATTATCGATATAATCACACTCGTGAGACGCCGAGACGTGTTGCAAGTTTGAAATATGATCAACAACTATCTGTTGCACGCGACTGTGTCCGGGTAACTTTATAAAATATACTTAGCCTATGTTACTCGCTGATAATGTAGTTTTCTATAAGTGTTGAACGGTATTTAGCGCTAACTCATATTTCCTTTTGTATGATCGCTAGATGGCGCTAGTGAATTGTTGAAACCACCTAGAACGCAAAGTGCATCTAGGTGTCGCTTTACATTGTGTGAGCTCGGTATGATTGTTTTATGTGTTTCACAAATATGTATAGGAGTTGATTAAATAAATAATTGAGGTCCGTCACCAGATGTAAAATTACCGAGTTTTATTTGTGACAGTCCCACCGGTGGGGTGGTTTTAGATCATTTACTGCGAGTACACACGCAATTTGTACAATAACTAGGTGAAAGAATTTTTAAAAATATGTCCACTAGTTTTTTGAGTTTAATCATTATAACAAATATTCAGTTAGTCTCGCTAATAGAATGCATCTCGCAGCATAACAACCACTATAATACAATTTAATTTATTGCACTGATGGTGCATTAAGAGTAGCACTAATGCGAAACGATCACGCCACCGAGCAGGGGATGAATCGGACGTCTAGCGAAATATTTATGATGTGCTATTTTCAAACTTAAACCCCTGCGTGTGAAGGTCGATAGTATTTTTTTAACAATCTAAGCAATCATTGTCTCACTTCAGATGAGAATAAAACATGTGTTTCTAAGTGCTATTGTGATTTTGAATTATTACTTAGTCATTAATAATAATATTTTGGTTTTAAAGTTTTTGCTAATGGATTACCTATTGTTGCTATAATTTAACATATTCAAATGACCCTATTTGAACATGCTATAAAACTCAATGTTTCCGAGATGACTACTAAAATATGTTCAAACTTAGTTGGTTTTTCGCACATTTCGTGCGAAATAAAATCGTGCGAGGTGACAATTAAACCGGTTGTGAACTTTTTTATTTCTAAGAAATTTTTTCTTTAAAGATATTGCGCCATCTACACAATATTATTTAAGAAAAGAACAATGTTATTCTTTCGGCGTGTTCGAATTGTGAAAATCTAAATTTTATAATCGTTCATAAGGAGTAAACTCCAGTCGTGTGTCGGTCGGAGCTGACACACACATAATTTAACATTTAACATTATTTTTAACAATAATATTGTTGTTTTGTTGTTTTCTAAATGTAAATAGATACACACTGACTTGAAATGAAGTAGAGATAAATCCGAGTGCGCGGTGAGTGGAGGGTTGTTTGACAAATTACATTACAATTGGTCAGGACGTTCGCACCCCAACACGCACCCCCTATACTATAAGTATCTGGTCTACTATTGTGAAAACAAAAGAATGACAAAAAAAACACAATTAGGAATGAAAAAATCTTACATTCGTGTCAAGAGTATTTTTATTTTTTTATTAAAACAAACAATAATATAGAAATTAATACATATGTATGCTTTAAGTCTAATGCTACTAATAATTTAATGTTTTAATGTTGCTATTACTAAATAGTACCTAACATTAAAAAGTACACCTCTAAAACTGTATCTTTTGAGAGAAAGGCTTTTGATGGTTGTTTAGTTCGAATTTTTATTAAAATCTGACTGACTTGACAGACGTCTCTCTGTCGAAAGTATCTGATGTGTAATTTGAACAAAAAAACTGGGCGATTTTCCAATTTTTCTCTTTCTCAGAAGAACTTTCTTTGGACCTCCGCGAATGCACGCCTTTAATGAACTTACTGCAATTTTTTTTTCTCTTTTATCTTCCTTCTAGTTAATAATAAATTGGTATGAATAAGAAAAAAAGCAGTTAATATTATTAACACTAAATTGCGGTTTTTTTTGCGCTTTGTGGCCAAGTGCTTAAAACAAGAGAAGATTATACTGGTATAGAAAGGACGTGATGCGTCAAGTGATTTACAAGGTATTATTGTACATTTAAATTACGACTAACGAACTTTTTACGACCATTCTTCATTTTTACGACAACACGGCACTAACCTAATAAGCTGTTCACTTTAAACACGTCCTCGGCAAACACAAGCTTTCTCATTCGTAGGAATTTCGCTTTGTTTTATTTACGACGGGTAATAACAGGCGCCTTTTCATTTCTCCATTTTTCATTATACTATAACTTCTATTACTAGTTTTTGTTCGCGACTTCGTCCACGTATAATTTTAAATTATAGTCGTAGTGTTTTTCTGACGTTTCAACGATATTACTATAAAATTCTTTCAATAGTTTTTGCGTGAAAAAGTGTCAAACTTTCGCAATTATGATGTTAATAGGTTAAGATTTACTTATTAATTATTTATTACCTAAACGTAAACTACATGAATATGTAAATGAATTAAATGAAATAAATATATTATGCAAATTTCTGTCACCAGACATTTTGAGTTTTTCATAAATTTGTGAACTATCGCATAGGTGTAAAAATCAATTGTATTTATAAATAACGCTCAATTTTTCCATCTGAACAAGATGTTTCATAACATGAGAAACACTTCATAGCGTTTCCTTCAGCGTCATGCCAAGTATAAATGACATTAATGCACATATATGAAGCTGTAGGTCGTAGGTACTTGACTGTTACCGACATCCTTTTATGTTAATTTAATTTATTTAAACTACAAGTATGTTTTAGCATAGATAAATAAGTACTTAACCAGGTATTAGATATTGCTAATATCAGCTTTGTTAACCATTAACTATCCGTTCTGTTCCAGGTGTTGAAATACTGCGAACACCTCCATGGAAAATGGTACTTCAGCGAAATTCGTGCGATATTCTCGCGACGCTATCTTCTTCAGAACGTCGCCATCGAAATGTTCCTCGCGAGTAGAAGTGAGTATATGTATAATTTGCTATGTGTTCCTAAAGTCAAGTGACACCTCCCATACTAGAAGGGATAGGTGGAAATTTATCTTCTATACTATTAAGATGAAAAGCCTACGAAAAACTTTCAATATAGCTCTCCGCAGGCTGTGACGCAACAAATTCGGCTTTGCCTATTGTTTTTATAGTTGGTCTAGTGGCAACGACACGTTTGGTCTAGTGGCTAGTAACCCTAGCTGTTAATCAAACGGTCGCGGGTTCGAATCCCGCTACGGGCAAATGTTTATGTGTTAACATTTCCCTTTGTACCTGAGTAATGGATGTTTGTATTTATAATATGTATGTATTTACAAAAACAAAAGTAATCTATGTATTATATCAACTGTCTGGTATCCGTAATACAAGCATTAAGTTGCTTAGTGTGGAACTAGATGGTGCTGTGTGGAATGTGTGGAGATATTTATATCTAGTGGCCCTTCGGTTTGCCACCTTTATCCTTAAAAATAAAGTGTCTTCTCTGTTTCAGCGTCAATATTCTTCGCGTTCCCCGACCAGGCGACTGTCAAGAAGGTGATCAAAGCGTTGCCCCGCGTCGGGGTTGGCATCAAATATGGCATCCCGCAGACCAGGTAAGTGCCATTCTATAGCTGGCATTTGGCTTTCCCTGATCACATATAACCACTGCCATTTCTTGCTGGACTTTAACAACTTTTTGACGTAATTAAGCTGCGCGATATGCCAACTTAACTAATATTATTTTATTTATGTGTATTATTTTTTTGCATTAGTATTGCAATACAGCGAGGAAATGCACCATGCCGCGGGCGCCCAATTTTTTACATATTTTTTAGGCTTATTTACTTTTAGACTTTAGTTTACTTTACTTTACTTAAAATACTTACTTACTTAGTTTACTTTAAAATTCAAATTAAATCTTCTGAAGACATTAAAAATTTATGTGTAGGGAAGGCCTTGTACCTTGGGACATTTTTTTTCTAACGCTTTTATTGACAATGATATATTACTATAAATTGTTGTAAATTTATATTAATATCTAATAAAAATAAAATATCAAAAATTATAATAATTTATCGAGTTACAAGTTTTTGCAATTCATTCGTATTTGCAAATGTTTGATACCACTGCTGCCATCTATGCGTTATTGAGTTAAACACAAAGAAAGTTCAAAGTTGATTTGTACAGTTGCGGATTCTTTACCGACAGATGGCGCCATGTGTATATGTTTTTATTAATAACGTCTCTCTTCATACGACATTAGCAACGACATTATTTTACTTATTTTTCCCATGGCTTTGCCCATCTTAATTACTGGACATAATTGAAATTTTTTCCATGAATAATCTAGACCGAGACCTAGACTTGTCAGGTTTCTTCGTGGCATTTATAACTGACCATCATCTCATTAAAACTCTTTCCATTTTAATCACTCAATAAAGCATCAATAGATTACAAGAATTCCAATCAAAAGACAATACTGTCAAAATATAAGTGTTAAAAATAATATTGTTATTATCATTTGGATAATAACAATATGAACTTTTTAAGGTGCGAACAACGAATTGTTTATAAAGTAAAAGTCATACGAAAACAACACTATTTTTATTATTTTTTATAACTTCTCATTTTGTACAATATATCTATCTTATACTTACAAATAAAATAAGTATCGTTTACAATAACGTAGTACAACAAATAGCCTGCTTCAGATACTTTATAAGTAACGTATAAAAGACAATATAATTTTTACTTACATATAAAAATAAAAAAGCTACTCGATCTGGCTTCTTGAAACTGGTAACACTTTTATACAAAGGACAAATAATTCGTATGCAGGCCAATGTATTATAATATCATTTAGAAACGATATAATTATATAAAAATTAAATAAATCACGTCTTTACTTACATACACAGCTTTAAATTAACGGAATGTTGCATTGTTGAACATACTACAAAAACTTAACCGAAAGACAATCTATTTTAATACTGATCACATAGAAAAACCTAACAATAAAAGCACACAAATATCTATCTTAACATAAAGGAACAAAGTTTCATTCACCACCCAACTTTTCTTCAATCTTTGGCGTCCATTTTGGAACATATGTATCTTTGTTGTTTTCTAACGAGATGTCCGTTTTAACCTCTTCAACATTTTTCTTAGTACCCTCTTCGGGGTCTACATCTTTCTTCTCGTCGAATTGTCTCATTATTTCGTTCAAAGACTTTCCCTTGGTCTCTGGTAAGAACAGCAAACAGTAAGCGGCTCCTATCAGAGCGCATCCGCCGAACAAGTACAGCGTCCCGTTACTGGTTATCATATTCTCCAGTTGAGGATAGGTTTTGATGTTGAAGAAGATTAAAATGTAAGCACAGCACGAAGTCGCTCCGGACATCACGCCTCTTATGTCCTGGGGATACAACTCCCCCGACATAATCCACGGTAGCTGCAGGAAACCCACCATACTGAAGGAAACGTGAAGCAAGACACACGCTAGCTTTATTATTGGGGGACCGTCGACGCTGTCGCAAATGGCAGCTCCCAGCATCGCACCACCAAGCAAAAGGCCCGAGGTGGCTGCCAAAGTTTTCCGTCTAAAACTGTTTATTAGACAAGCTCCGACAGCCCCCATGAATACTCTAACGCCTCCGACTATTATGGAAGCTGTGAACTCGTTCATACTGGTCCCGACGGATTTGAAGAAATCCACGGCGTAGTACAGAATGACGTAAATGCCCGAAAGCTCTTGGAATATGAAGAAGACTATGAGCAACGCGAACGGCTTCAAAACTCTGCGACGCTTAAAAAGACCCAGCTTCTGTTTGAACGTCATGATCTCGTCGCCTTTGCGGTCCTTGGTGAACTCCATGAGTTCTTGCTGGGCGGTGTTGTTGTTCTGTCTCAGCCAGAACATAGCGTTGTACGCTTCCTTCATTTGGCCCTTGGACGCCAACCACAGAGGGGACTCTGGAGCGAAATGCATCAGAAACGGTGTCAGAAGTGAGACTCCGGCGCAAATGGCTGCAACCTTCCTCCAGTGGACGAATGCTCCCAAGGAGTAAACTATGAAGATTCCCGTCGATACTAATCCAGGCCCCAAAGCGCTCAGTACTCCTCGTTTCTCCGGTGTAGTGATCTCGGCGACGTATATGTACGAGACTGTCGACATACCTGAAAAGTAAAATATTCCAAATTAGTTTTAGTTACTTTAGTACGTTTGCTTCTATAGTCTTAAGATAGTAGCATTTTTCAGTTAGGCGTAACTAGCCTAACTGGTGACAGTAACATCTGCCCTTTACCAAGAAAGTAACGGATGCCAGTGCCCATAATTCTCTGTCCTCACTTTGCTTTTATTAAAAATGTCAATAACTCTCAAGTGTTCATTATTGCCATGTTGCATGTGTTCTTAGAGGTGACTGTAGCTACCTATGATCAAGTGGAGCGTCAGTCTGCGTACCGACTTTTATTATTAGAAACACCTACATTTTGGAACTATATTTGACGTGGGGAATATTGTGTGGTCACAAGGGGGAACATTGTGTGGGAAGCTTGCTTGAGGCTGTTGTGTGCTTGCCTAATATCGAATTAAATGAAGGAAACAGTGTAGTACAAGACTTGCAATGTAGTAACTTAAGTATAATACTAACCGATAGTGAATCCGGTGATAAATCTTCCCACACACAAGAAAATATAAGTCTCGGAGAACGCAATTACGAGCCAACCGATGAGGTTGGGAAGAATGATAGACTGCAACAACAGCCTTCTTCCGATTGCGTCCACCATCATGCCGCCAAGTAACGCACCGATCGGGTTAGATATTACACCCAAACTAGCTGAAATGGAGAAAAGCATACTATACTAATATTATAAAGAGAAAAGATTTATATGTTAAAAATTCTTTCGCCTATATAGTAAGCTATATTATCAGCAGTAACAGGCTTATATATCTTTATAAAGTTAAGATCAGATTTATGTTTTTTTTTTAACTAAACTAAGTGTAAATATTGTTATTTTATATTTTAAAGATGACAAAAAGAATAGTATCCTGAGTTTCTTTCGGGGTTTCTTCTCAGGATCGTTATCTTGGCTTTTTTTTCCGAAACCCTGGTAAATTTAAATTTATAATGATCATAAGAGTTTCTTGTAGAAACCTAATTGATAAATAAATATTTTGATTTGATTTGCACCCTCTTATTAACAAACAAATCCCCGCGTGACTCTGAATCAATATCACTTCTTAGTACATCCGACCTCCCCTTTCATTCTGCCTTATCTCAATCTAGCGCCTAATATTTGTCGTTCAATATGAACGATATCATTGTTTGAACATTCTGCTTTATTGTGTTATGGTAAATATTGAAATTTTCATTTAGCATTTGTAATAATGATGAAGAGATGTTGTGCAATACTATGATTTCGTCCATTTACTTTTAATGTTTTATTTTTTCAACATTCGGTTGAATCAAACTGTGGACCGATTAAATGAAGCAAGACTTTAATTAAAACAGAATAATAAAACACTGTCTGATTCTTTAATCGAACCAACAGGAAAAAAAGACTGCGACTGGTCTCAGGGATCTGTAAAAATCTTATATTTTGATATGAAAATTAGGGTCTGCAGGAAATAAGATATAATATCACACAACTCAACAGCTGTCCAGCTGACAGTAAGATGTGCTAATGTTCAGCGTCGCTCGAAGCTTATATTTTTTTTTTTTGTTAAATTTTACATCGAATCTATAATTTTCTCAAAAATAGGGAGCTAGCCTTAGCCCTCTAGCTTCGCATATTTTCTTTGTCTAGAAAAAAGTTTGAAAGAAGGTTTTCGTTTTCCAATTATACATCTCGTGAAAGTATTTCGAATCAATAAAATTATTCCTGTTTAGAGTATCACTAAACAATTATTTTACACCTTTTGTATGAAACCAAAAGTTTCACATCAAATAATTTATCTACCAGGGTAAAGATATCTATATAGGCGCTATTTGCTAAGTAAGTCTATTATAAAGATTTCATTTTCTTTCATACATAATATATTTATTATATTTCGTCACTGAATGTAATATATTGATATATTTATTGATTTACGTTATCACGTAAACAATATACTGAGCTATATAATCTCCTTTCTACTTTTCAAATATCTTTCAGATATGTTATCTATTTGTCTCGTTTGATGTGGAAAATATTTCACTATTCATATCATATCAGCCGAAAAAGCGATTCGCGTCATAATATGTCAGTTTCTATTAGTTTAAAAGTATTGAAAGAATAATTACCGATCCATGAGCTCTGTTCGTAAGTTATTTCTGGATATTCGTGCGTGTACTGGGGCAGTAGTACCGCTGAGAAACCTTGACAGAAACCAACCGATATGTTGATGGACTGTGCGGCGAGAGCCGCCAAAACCTGGAAGCAGACATTATAAGCTTAATAATAAAAATTTATTCTTCCATGTTCTTGATTCCAAATTGAAATATTTGTCAGCAGAAAGTCATTATATGGTGTTGAAGTATGGCTTTGTTATTTTATGTGCAATGTTGCTTTTCCCTACAGTTAATTTCTTGCATATATTGCACAGTCATAAATTGGCACCACTGCTTAAAGACCAGAGTGAAATTATTTACCGATGTGTTTGTGTGTGAGAATACACAAGTTCATTTCAATATATTATCCTACTCTTGTAATCCCTTTATCATATTAAGATCAGAAGCATACTTGCAACACTTATTGCGTTCCTTGTATTAATAGGCGACGACAGTTATCTACCATCAAGTGGACCATCAGCCTACTTGCCTACTATTACATAAAACTAATAGATAAATGTTAAATATATAGTTTTTATGATTCTTTAGGCCTGTCTGTATATGTTATAATCTATAATATTTTTAAAAATTTATTTTTAATTTTAAATTATTATTTTTTAATCTCGTCCAGTAGTGAGCTTCTTACAATTGATTAAAGTTGTGTTAATAATGAATGATGGTGGTCTCAAATTAGAGAAATCTGATAATAATAATAAAAATAAATAATAAAAATATTTTTATTATGTGTCTATAGGCGAGCAATTATTTTTAGTTATTATAATTTTTCGTATGATCATCTGAAACATGTTTCCTTTATTTTATTGGCGTAATATCTACACGAGCTGTTATATGAGAGATCAATATCAAACTAATAATAAATCTGTAAGGGTCGGTCATGGAGTAAGTTACTACTTTGTTTTCAGAGATGTCGTGTTTATAGGCTCTATACATGATACTGAAACTAAATTGACGATTTTTAGAATTTTTTTCTGTGTGTATGTATGTATGTATGTACCTCCACAACTCTGAAACGAATTAACTGATTTTCATGAAACTTGGTAGATAAACATTTGGACGTACGGGACACAGGATAGGCTACTTAATATTTTTCAACGCGGACGAAGTCGTGGGCAACAGTTAGTATATAATACTTTTTGAATCGTCTCACAGATGATTACAGGAGATAAACGCACTAATGACACGATCAATTTGTGTAATTGTCTAGCATTAGGTAAACACGTGAATGGGAAAAATTACTGTCTTTTTGTGCACGTGTTGTTGGTCGACTTCACGCAATGTTATTGTTGTGCTGTTGATTCCGATACGTGGAGACATTTTACGCTAGATCACTGCGCGTAGGCAAAAGTTTTTTATAAGAGTATTTCCATTGGTTCAGTAATCAAATTTAAAGGGCATCTTTATGTATAGTTTTCATACTTTTTATTTTATTTTATTGAAACACAGTCACACAGCATTTAATACAAAAATAATATAAGAAAAAATACATATTATGTATGCTTAAATCCAATACTTAATATTATATAATACATTAATAATAAATAATATTATCACTTAATAGTTTTAATATTATGAAATATATTTTATAATATTAAATATAAAAAAAAAAACTAAATAAATAAGATTCTATAGGAAAAGAGACTTCAATGGATTTGTGGTTTGGTATATTTCCCACTTTATAAATTCTAGATAAAATCGTGCTGTAAAATTAACTACTGCACCTAGACCGAACTAAACTAAAAAAAGTTCTAGACGGTCGTTTGATATATATTACACTAGCTGGTGCCTGCGACTTTGTCCGCGTTTAATTATATATTCGTTAACCTTCTTGTTTAACGCTCTTTCCATTAGAACCGCATTAAAGACGGCGGAAGAAGACTTTATTTTATACTATGTAAAGATTTGCAGAAAATAATTGCACTTATGTGAATTCGGGAGCAGATCGCTAGTTCATTATAAAATATATACTTCATTGATACAGAAATATCGTAGTACCTACTGTATATAGTTTCGTGTTTTCATATAATTTTATGTATTCGTATATTGTAATATAGTTTGTATAGATACAATGATTAGGTACCTATCTGAATAATGAGGCTCGACAATGTGCGAGTTTACATAACGGACTGAGTCGCCAATTATAAACGATGATAAAGTCAACGAGCGGAACGCGAATGCACCTCACCATGCCATGTGTCGAACCGCGAGCGAATCTGCTAATGACTGTCATAAATGCTTTATATGTAACGAGTCGTTTTCAATTGTTCTGCTATATGTGGCCCATCTATTTCTATTTACAAATCTCAGAATTGAAATGTTTAAAGTATGACATTAGCTATCTGTATGCTAAATCTCATCCAAATTCGATGAGCGGTTTACGCGCAATAGATGTTAGGTTGTTTATGTAATGTTTAGGTATATCCATTCCTGTATGGGCGTATATATTATTTGCATATATTATGAACCTTTACAAGTAAAAACTTTTGTTTCGATTTCGTGACAGAACATTTGTACGCGCAGGGTATCATGAAGTATACTTACGGTCTAAAAGTTTTATCAATCAAACCGACTTAATACCTACATCTAAGTCGGGAGAAGCCGCGGGGAACAGCTAGTGATTCTAACCAACATATAAATGCGAAAGTATTTTTGTTAGTTACGCTTTCACGCCTTAACTACTCGTTCGAACATCATGAAGTTTTGCATACAATACACATTGATCCGATCAACACCTAAGATAAAGGAGAGCAGACGAAGTCGTGGCCAGAAACTAGTGTCTGTTATAAAATTGGCAATTGTTTGTGTTGATTATATACATAAATAATATTAATTATCAGCGCTCGTGTGTGTCTCATCTAGCGCTTACCTTGAGGTCATTAACTAAACGTATGGGCTCCCGAGTGAACGTAAGGCCACATGTGTGTATTTTCCCAGAGGTTGTTTGTTCTAGTATATTCACTTGGTTTCCTAGAACCTCTGTAACTGTGTCAATTGATATAATTTCTTTATCACCGTTCAATCAGACATCGAACTACTTAGTTCGATTAAAAGTCACGTTAAAACACTTTTTTTTCCTGTATTATATTTTGTGCAAAGTTAGTGCAGTTCTCTTATGTGCAACTTCTTTGGACTTAGTCTCGATAGTGTGCTGCTTCATTCTGTTTTGTTAAGTAAAAACTTAATCGTGCCAATTTATGCTGCAATTATTTATTTGCATTAGATGGTGCTGATTTAAATTTAACTTTGATTTTAATAAAAAAAAAAAAAAAAAAAAGCATCGGCGTGTGTATTTTACATGAATTGTACTTTATGAGAAATTTTTTTTTTGAGCGTATTATATGTATAGGTAGATATAATTAATGTATATTTTTATATATATTATATGTAGATATAGGTATAATAAATATAAGGAGCGTATTATATCCAACTTTAAAACAATATACTTAAAATTAAGTTCTCAGTAATTACAAAGAAAGTTTACAGTTATTACTTTACAAAAATTATTGTGATGCGAATCGATTTAATTCATTGTTCTTTGATATTGTTATATAATGTGTCACCTAATATAGCTTAGGCATTATTTTTAGATACAAAGATAATTTAAAACGACAATTGTATGAGCATTCTCTCGTGTGTAGCAACAACATATGTAGATTTCCTAGAACTACAACTACACAAGAATGGCCCGTTGGCATTGAAGCTGCGATATCTAGAACAGAACTACACACTTATATATCTAGTAAGATGGCCCCCTGAGGGTGTGGTGTGACTGTACGCGAGCTTAGTTCGTTGGAAGAGTTTGTTTTTTTTTACTAGCTAGTTAGTGCCTGCGACTTCGTCCGCGTTAAAAAATAAAATATATAAGACCTGACAAAATATAAGGATAAATAATTTATTCGATATTTATTGCTTTTATAGTTTGCCAGGCGTTGGATTTTTATTTTCATGTGATTCCTCTGAAAGAGTGGTTATTTTGAACAGATCATAATTACTGAAACAGGTGATAAGTATCGTTTTCTGACAATGTGTATTGTGTATGGAATATTTCACGATGTTCGGTTGGGTAGTTAAGGCGTGAAAGAGTAACAAACAAACAAACTCACTCTCACATTTTTATTATATTAGTTAGGATATACCAAATTAAACTCGCGTTTTCACCAGAGTTCCGTCCCAAATGAACGAAATGTTCAAAAGATATAGGTAAATAAAATTAAGTGTCATTTGAACCACAACCTTTGGTGAACTTAAAACTAGAATGATATAAAGGCAAGCATTGATTTTTACGTGGTCACGATTTACTGGAAGTATTGAATAGTTTCAAGGTATTTTCAATGAATTACTACCTCCAGTACTTAATGTTACCTCGTCTGGGAGTAATAGCACTACTATACGTATGCATTAACCCTTTAACCGCTTGGATTTGTAGGAGTTGTCGTGTCCGCAAGCGACGCAATGATTTAAAAATAAACATTATACGAGTAGAGGAATTTGTCGTATATATACGGCTTTGGCGGCTAAAGCATTAGGTAATAGTATTAATCTACTGAACTTTATAAACTAACTTCCGACTTTCAATTGAGCCCAGACGCGCTATATCTGCTGTAAGTTGCTTAGGAGTTGGGTTTCCAGCGGGGAGGCTTACGCTCCCTGTCAGAACCTCAGCGTACCCGAAGGCGGAGGTGCGCCGCCCATCTCGGGGGATGGCCGGCGAGTCATCCCCCGAGATGGCCCAAGACCACCGCAGTCTTCCCCGGGGCGACGGACGGTAGTCTCCCCCAAGACCACCGCCCGGGTCCCGGTCGGGGGGGTCATAACGTCCCCACGACTCCGCCCATCAACGGCCGTAACCCCGCAGTGTCCCCTACACTGCCGTGTATCCAAGAGGATTTCCCAACGTTAAAAAAAAAAGAGGGAAATATCACCGAAGTAACAAATTTTACATCAATCGAAACGGCGAAAGTTGTAAAAACCAAATTGTGGAGGTTATATTATTACAACCAAAAATACAAAATTCTCTTTTTTATAAGTTCGAGTCGCCAATTTTCCGGCCAATATTATCTACCAAATTTCCTCGTCATTACAACCTTCCTTTGACTTACACTAAAATAATTTAAAAAAACCGAATCGGTCCCCAGCTTTTCTCGAGTTTTTTTTGAGTTTTTTTACTCTTATAAACGTATGAGTTTTGACCACATATGTAATATAAACTTTTCCTTATTTTACTATTAATTACGTTCCTTACGTGTAATTTTATAGTTTATTATTGTTATTTGTATTTTGTTGTAGTCTTTAATTATGGACTTGAGATGTCTGACATAAAATAAATAAATAAGTAAATAAATAATGAATATAAATTAAATTGATTATTTTTGTCAGGAGTTAAAACATACACAATGCATGTGATCGAATAATTTTATTTATTAAAGCATATTATATATTCTAGACCGGAAGTTGTAGACACGTCATTTACGGACTTCCGCTTCCATTAAAGCAGGTTCGGATAAATGATTTATGCCTATCTATAGGCAGGCGTGTCTGGCTTATGTTCAGATCGAAATGTGAACGTTAATGATGTCAATTAATTTATTGACTGTGATTTTGTTATTTTTCATATGATTTTTTTGCATTATAGTAAGTAGCGGATATATAAGAAGCGGATAAGAGTAGTAGTACTTACTACTACTCTTAAGCGCTTCTCCTTGGCTACTTAGTCTAGGAGTTTATTTTGCGATTATTGCGATTTTAACTTGATAAAAAAAATGTTTATCCCATTTGAGATATAAACTATCCCATTTTTTAAGTTGGACCAAAGTTACGAAATTTTATCAAAATCGATTCAGTAGTTTAGGAGTTCATCGAAGACACACAGGGAGAGAGAGCGAGAGAGAGAGAGAAGATTTGTAGTTTTGTATGTTTGTAAGAATAAACTCAAAAACTGCTGGATCGATTTTGAAAATTCTTTCACATAGAAAGCTACATTAT
The DNA here is from genome assembly GCA_936446665.2 of Synanthedon andrenaeformis. Classification (NCBI taxonomy): domain Eukaryota; kingdom Metazoa; phylum Arthropoda; class Insecta; order Lepidoptera; family Sesiidae; genus Synanthedon; species Synanthedon andrenaeformis. Next base: position 548,473 of record OW387797.2, read on the forward strand.
CAGCGAGTAACATGGGCTATATTTTATAAAGTTACGCGGGCGAAGTCGCGTGCAACAGCTAGTGAACAATAAAGATTGAACAAATATTGTAACACAAAAGCTGGTCGGACTATATACACATTGTCCATAATACAGGCACAGAGAAATGAAGTTTTTCAAAATAAGTTATTGTGCGCATTCAAATTTGATGATTTCCGTAACCAATTTACACAACACACACACACACACACACACACACACACACACACACACACACACACACACACACACACACACACACACACACACACACACACACACACACACACACACACACACACACACACACACACACACACACACACACACACACACACACACACACACACACACACACACACACACACACACACACACACACACACACACACACACACACACACACACACACACACACACACACACACACACACACATTGCTTAATAGTCAAATGGTGTTTTTGTTATTGAACTTGAACTGTTGTGTTTGTCCGTCACATAGGTAATATGTTATGAAAATGTTAAGGTGCCTACGCACATTCCTCGTAAAAAAATATATATTTCTAATAGTTATTTGTCAAATTATCGATTATGCAATTATTATTATTGTTCAAATTTATTTATGTTTTAAATTCACGAATGCGAATCGTATAGGATTAAAGGTCAGTTTACACTGGAACGTAAGGCGCGCACTTTTTAAGATAGCAATAAATGTATAAATATGTATACTTATGTATGTATAAATATGTATATCTATACAACTAATATTATAAAGAGAAAATATTCGTATTTTTGTTTGTAATTATCGTCCCTGTCGCTTCAGCAACCGATTTTATAAAGAAAAAAATCAAATAGTGTTATGCGCCAATCTCCATGAGAGACAGCCGATGAAAAAAGTGTGCGATTAGTGTAATGGAGAAGTTAAATAAATTAGCACTTTTGGGAATTTTGGGAATTCGAAATGATTTTTAACTTGTACGTGCATGTAAAAAGTTTAAAAAAATTGGCCAATATAATATACGAAGCAAAGAAAAAAATGGCTGGAACTGAGGGAGGCATTTACCCGAGAGGGGTCCTTAAAAAAAGTTTTTTTTTTAATATATTTACTTCATTTTCAATAAATTTTTTTGTATTATTTTGGTGAAGGAATAAATGGGCTTTTATTTTATTTTGATATTTAATTTTAGTTTGATCGCTCTAGCGACAGAATAGTCGTTTATGCAACATTTCTGTCGTGTACGACAGGACAGTGTGTGGGAGGCGGATGGTCGCTTAAGCGATATTTGCCAGTGTGAAGCCTCCTTAAGGGTACGTAATACAAAGATACAAATTATGTACAAGTTTCTTAACTTATGCAAGAATAAGTTAATGTAATCTTTTGCGGACACTCTTTCTAAATAACAATCGTTGTAATTTGTAAACTTTAGAATATTTTTACATTAAAAAAATACGTTAGTCATTGCACAAAAGGGGACTTACTCTAGAGTCTAGACAATAATAATTGTCTTAAATTCTACTAATAGAATAAATAGTATTGTAGAATGAATAGGCTTATATAATTGAACTCTAAAAAATATTAATATCGGTATATGTATTTTAGTTTATTTAGGTGATCTCATTTTTTTTTACTTGTAAACATTTTTTACACGGATCGAGTGAAAAATATTTATGAAAAAATTTAATATTCTTTAATGATTGACAATAATGGAGTTATTACATAATATTATCTACCCATTTATGACGATTATTTTATTTAGTATTTTTATGGGTTTGAAATATTTTTATTAACTTCATGTTTTCTTTTAAAATCCCACGGGAACCGAACATTTTGCTTGGATAAAAACTATCCTATATGTTAATCCAGGTAAAAAACTATCTGTGTGTGCCTAATTTCATTCAAACTTTTGTATTTATAATATTACTAGCTGTTACACGCTACTTTGTCTGCGTATCTTAATAAAATAGAGACTATATTACTCGCTGATAAATGTGGCTTTTTAATATGTGAAAGAGTTTTCCAAATCGGTCCAGTAGTTTTTTTTTAAGTTTATTCATTATACAAACATACAAATATTTTCGATATCTACAATATCTATATATATTTAATATAGATTAAGGAATAGGATTACGAAGACAATGTCTGTTGCAAATTTATTGTGTTGAGTGCGCCCTTCATCGCCATTGACTTTGTGTGCAGTGTACTGGTTCATGAGACTACGCATTACAATTTTCACATAATATTTTATTGTTATGTGAAACAATAAAAACACCTGTGCTTTCTACAGAAACAATTTATTATTCAACGTATATATAACGTTACTTTTATTTATTGTATTGTTTATTCGGTTTCTGTGACTAATCTAATCATACGGCACAATACTGCAATTTTATTATTAAAATTTAGATTTAGTTACATGATTAAGTAAATTTAGAAATCAACTGGAGTTCGTTTTAAAAAAATGATAATTAACAATAAGAAAGTTATAACGATTATATTTCACGTCGTTACGTTTCACGAGCCACAGTCACGCGGAAGTCAATTATTAATTATTATTAAAAGATAATAATATTATCAAATTACATTGGTAGATACTAATATGTGAAGTGTGTTTAATTGTAATTGAATAATGAGAAACTCGAGACTATGGGAAAATCAATGATCATATTGTTTTTCTCACTTGTTACACAATGGCTTTATTATTTATTTTTAATACGATCTCAACAATATCTCTTGCGTATATCAGAATATACCACATGTTTATGTAGATACATATACCTATTGCGGGATCTTCATCGATATGTGAATCGTTAATAGCAATTTTAAGAAATTGAATCTACACTAATAAATAAAATTAGTGTAATGTAATAATTGCTTTCCAAAAAAGAATTACAACAAAAAAACAAATTTAAAAAAATGTCTGTTTGTTCCTGCTAATCTCCGGAACGGCTTTACCAATTTTAAAAGGTCTTTCACTCAGGTGTGGCTTATGTTATAAAGAGTAACTTAGGCTACTTTTGTTTTAGAAAATAATAATAATGTGTAAGCAGTGTCAAGTAGGTACCGCGCGCCTCACGCGCCACACTCAGCTGCGGCCCTTCTTTGACAAAAACCGTGATAACTCGCCAAATATAAATAAGAAATTCATGAATTATACACATAAACCGCCCTCGGAAAGTCCTCTTTCCATCGATACAATCGGGAACAAAATCCGTTCACAACTTTCCTACATACAGACAGACAACTGATTTAGTGACACTTACCATGTAGAGGTCTCCATATCGGCACACCTTCCAGAAGCCTTTGATGTTTGCAAGCATCGCGCCCCACCGCGTGCCGCGCGCCTCCCGCGCACTCCGCACACCCCTGAAACAATTATACTCATGTTGTACTACTAGCGACCCATATTTTTCAGCAAATTATACATATAAAAACCTTCCTCGTTTAATGCTCTTTCCATTAGTGAAAACCGCATCAAAATCCGTTCAGTAGTTTTTGAGACTACCGTGAACGTACAGACGCGGCGGGGACTTATTTTTATAATATTTCAAGACTAGTTTTTTTTTGCATGTCACTTTGTCCGCGTGGAACGTATGTTACCTATCCTATGTCCTTTTCTGAAATCCTGACAACCTCTATATGCGAAAATTCACGGTGATATCGAGTACATATCGATTTTCATAAATTCAGATTATGAAGCGATCCGTCGTATCTTTATCTTATACCTAATTAAGTTCTATCATCATTTTTGCCCAAAACTTAAAAGCTTAAGTTCATAAAATCCTAATATTATAAGTGCAAAAGTGACTACACTTCTTTTCTTTTCTTTGTTACGCTTTCACACCTTAACCGATCATCATGAAATTTTCCATACACGTTGTCAGGGGGATACCGAAAAGGACATTATATAGGGTACCTTTCATCCAGAAAAAAGAAAACACTGTTCCCTACTTATGAAAGTTTAGACTTCGTAACGTAACGTGACATTGGCTGGATTGGTTTTTATTAAAATAAAACCTTAATTCTTGGTTAAAACCTTAAACCTTCTGGATTGGTTCTTAATTCATTTATTAATTTCAGTCTGAGAATTTTACAAGTAAACCACATGCATAGTTATTGCATTCCTTGTCATCCTGCGGGAGATCATATATTATATATATTTACATAGTGGTTCTGCTCGATTTTTGCTATCGCGAAAAGCGACGGTATATAAAATATAAACCTTGATTTTTCCTTATGTTAACGACTCTAAACCTAAAATACCTACGCTTTGTCGTTGTATACAATTATAAATAGATCGGGGCCAGTGAAGCTCTAGTGTGTATATGTGTACATACATATGTGTATGTATGTATTGAGATCGTGACGCTAATAAGTTTGTTTATCATTTTGATAATAGTTAATATTCATTTCGTAGATAGTGAAACGTTGGAACAATAGGAGAGTAATTACGAGGTCTTGAAAAATACATGAGTAGCGTCAATGTTATACATAAATATACATGAGAGAAGAGTCTATAGCTAGTCATGTAATAATTATTATTATATATAATAATAATTAATACATATTTCTACTAACAAAAGACAGTTTTCAAAAAAGTTATCCTTAACAACTGAACTAAGGCAGAGCATGTCATTTAGTTCGTCACTTCTTATTATGACGTAAGTAGATACAATATTTCTATGATCATATGTACAATTGTATACATATATGTATATTATTATGTACATATAATTAGCGAAACGTCCCCGGCTTCGCACGGATGTCCATTTTTTCTCTTCATAAGATTATTCATTGGAATTCAACGTATATTTGAAATAAATAAAAAAATGCCCAGGTCCAGCCGTTCTCGAGTTTTCCTATTAGAAGCATTTAGCGTTGATTTTTATTGTATAGATATAATATGTATAATATATGTACATACTATACAATTATTGTAAATATTAGTATGAGAGAATATACCTACATATAATTTATTATGTATATCTTACATTATTATATATGATCCCAAAGTAAGCACTAGTGACACTGCTGCTTGTGTAATGCAAATCATATAATATATAGGATATATATATGTATATAGTTGGACGCGGAACTCGCTACAATTACACCGAAAAACATTGAAAATATCAATTTAGTTGGTCAACCTTGCCAGGTTTCGAACCTGGAGTCCTTGAGTCGTTGAGCTATGCAACACCTTAACTTTTAACCATTCAATCAGCAGCTCGTATAAAAGATATACAAGGTTTATTCTCTTTCCTTCAAAATATGTTCCCGATGTGAGTTCTGAATTTTTAAAAATTGTTTTTTTTTATTGACTCATTTTTTTAACAAATGGTCAAATCCTCCTGAGGTGTTTCCGCCTAGCTACAATATGGGCTACTTCAAGCGAGGGGTAAACAAATTCCTACAGGGTAGGCAGCGTACTAGCACTCCCCTTGGTGTTGCTTGGTGTGTCCTTAGGCGACGGTAACCACCTACCATCAAGTGAGCCGCCAGCCTGTCTGCCACCTTTATATTATATAAAAAAAATCTTCAGTACCGGCGACATAATAATCCCATTAACCACCCTACAGCATGGTCTACACATGAGACATGTTTTACCTTGACTTATGTTATCAATATTATGTTATAATGGGTTTGTGTAACAAACATTCAAATTTCAAATGTGTTCGAAAACTTTCTAATTTCGAGATAATATTAAATTCATTATGGTTTTAATTTTTTTATTATTAATAGTTTTATTAGTATTGATAAATTTCTTGTTATAATAAAATTTCTTGTTTGAATTAGTAAAAATACGTGAATATGTATCATCAATTTTATTTATTGTCTAATTAAAGTAAAAAAATATTCATGTATAAGAGTAAATATTGAAACAACATTGAGAAAGTAATTTTCAATTTATATATTTCTTTAAAAATATTTTAACAAGTGTTTTTCTTAGCTTGTTTACCTTTAGCCATTAAATATTTAAAATTATTTAAGAGAAAAAATAAATAAATGATTTTTTCATTTGTATATTATTAATTTAGATAATGCGCTCGTGAACGGGTGGCTAACATCATAAATACTAATAATAAATCTGTAAGTGTAGGTATTGTACGTATGTATGTATGTATGTATGTATGTATGTTCCTCCATAACTCTGAAACGAATTAACTGATTTTGATGAAACTTGGTAGATAAACATTTGGACGTACGGGACACAGGATAGGCTACTTTATATTTTTCAACGCGGACGAAGTCGTGGGCACCAGCTAGTATCAATACTAATAATAAATCTGTAAGGGTCGGTCATGGAGTAAGTTAATTTGTTTTCAGAGATATCGTGTTTATAGGCTCTATACATGATACTGAAACTAAATTGACGATTTTTAGAATTTTTTTCTGTGTGTATGTATTAGAGATGGGCCGAGTACTCGGTTGATACTCGGTACTCGGCGTACTCGGCGGGTTTTTTGATACTCGTACTCGGCCGAATAACTCGGTTTGAATGCCGAGTATACTCGGTTTAAGAAAAGCAATATATTTAGGTAGATATAATTAAAATAAATAACAGTGTTCATCAAAAAGCATTTATTACTGATTTAGGAAATCTTTGACAATCTCAATTAATAAAATCAAAATCAAAAATTCAAAATTGTGCTAATGAATGAGTAGTAATGAGACAAAATTAAAGAGTAAAGAGAACAGTAATAAAATTAATCAATATTTATTTGCCGGCCGGCAGGCCTGTCGAGCGCCTGCCGGCCGCTCGACAGGCGCGAACCTGTTTGTACTTGTTTCAAATTTGACTGAATTGGCGGAATTTCAAATTTGACTGAACCGAGTTACTCGGCCGAGTACTCGGTTGAAAAAAAATTGAACCGAGTAAAACTCGGTACTCGTTACTCGGCAAAAGTGTTACTCGGCGCATCTCTAGTATGTATGTATGTATGTTCCTCCATAACTCTTAAACGAATTAACTGATTTTCATGAAACTTGGTAGATAAACATTTGGACGTACGGGACACAGGATAGGCTACTTTATATTTTTCAACACGGACAAAGTCGTCGGCACCAGCTAGTATTAACAATAAAATAAGTTGCACATATATGAGACGATTGTTCTCAAGTTATCGGTCATTTCTGATTGACACCTGTATCGCAATAAAACTTGAATTGAAATGTTTTAAAATTAGACACATTTGGCGGATAAGATTTGGCGAGATTGTGTCAACCGCTAATGTGTTTATTGATTGGAAGCGTTGGCGGTAACGTTTAAAGAAGAAATCTTGATGGATTAAGCGATCGTAACCAAGCTATATAATAAGTTAAATTTATGTAAATCGAAGATCAATGGACATGCATGTTCTATAGATCTTGTAGTTGTAGTACGTCGTGTAAAAACTAAAAGATCTCCTTACTTTTAAAAGATAAAGTTGTCACGTCGTTCGGTTGGATCAATCGATCAAAGGTAATATAAAGTATCAGACGAAGTCTTTAATTTGCGACTGAAAACATAACATATGTTCTCATTGTTTCAATAGTTTGTTTGTATCGTCAACATGTTTTAATATTATTATTACCTTTCAATAAATTATCTAAATATAAAATAATTTCGCATTTATTATAATATAAAAGTTTTTTTTTTTAATAATTTTTTCTTCTTGAATAAATGTAAAATCCGTAATTGTCTGTAAGGTATGTTTTTGTTTTTGTCTGTAAATTTTATGTTGAGAGCTGTGGATTTTGTGTTAAATAAATAAATAAATTAATTTTTTTTCTGCAACATGCGACGTGTTTATATAAAAAACTTAATAAACTTAATTAATCAAAGTTTATTTATTTATTCATTCATTCATTCATTCAAAATCCACAGCTTTAAATGTTCAATTCACAGATAAATAATTCATAACTTACATTTATAAATTACGGATATTACATTTTATATAATAAAGGAGCAATAAAAGGAGCAAGCATAATATAAATCTAACCGTATCTTTATGTCTTATATATTTTTCTAATTTGAAATTTTATTTATTTTGTGTCAACTGTATTAACTTTTCAATATTTATTATATTTTTGATAATAATTTTCATAAACGTATACTTTCCCTCAGAATTAGTTATCTCAAATTGTTTTAGTTGCTTTTATTTGCTTTATTTTAAAAATTTACATAACTTCTTAACTTTAAAAATAATATATTTTAAATTACGTTAAAATCGATTGTTAATAAACATGTTTACTATTACGATGAATATTTCCTTGTTTTTACAGATGTTCAGTGAGTTTAAACAATTAATATCTCTATATATATATATAAAAAAAATACGTGTCACGTCGTTTGACGCCAATGAACTCCTAAACTACTGAACCGATTTTGATAAAATTTCGTAACTATGTGTAATTTGTTCCAACTTAAAAGATAGGATAGTTTTTTTTTTATTTTGAACCCGGGCGAAGCCGGGAAGCTGGCCACTAGTTGTAATACCATATTTCACAAAGGTACCTCTTACTTGCCTCTTATTTGTCATTGTCTAACTAAACAAACATTAGAATCTATTGTGATAGTTTTAAAATTTATTACTACAATTTGAATTGTTATTTCTGTTTTATAATTATTTGTTTTTACACTAATGGTGGAAAATAATGAAGGAATTTGTTGACTCAGGTGCGTTATGTTACCCGAGCCCTTTTCAACCCTATTGCAAAGAAGCAAGGACGAAATTATGTTTCTTTTTTTTTTTCAAAATTGTTTTTCAATATTAAAATTAATAATGACGTAATTTGTCATGTTAATAGTACTTATAAAAATGCGAACGTTTGTTGGGATTGATGTATGGATGCATGTTTTTAACTACTGAACGAATTTTGATGAAACTTTACAGTAATGTAGTTTAATAATCGTCAGAGAAGATTTTTGATTTTGTACGTTTGTAATGAATAAACTCAAAAACTAGTGGACCTATTTTGAAAATTCTTTTACCTATAGAAAGCTACGTTATCAGCGAGTAACATAGGCTATATATTATATAAAATTACGCAGGCGAAGTCGCGTGCAACAGCTAGTTATAACTAGAATGGATGTATGTATGGATGTTTGTTGCTCTCGCACAAAAACTACTGGATTTTTTTAATGAAACTTTACAGTTATACATCAGAATATATTGGCTTAAGTAAAAATACTTAATTAAGCTATGCGGGCAAAATAACTTTTCTATAAATAAGTAAGTGAATTTTCTTTGGTTGTATGCTTTATATTCACAAATCCAATATTAATAATATTAAATCAATATCAATATTATTAAATCCAATTTCCAAATCTAATTTAATTTAACATGGAGATAACTTGAAATTTAATGAAAAAACATAGCTAAAAGAAAGCTATTATTTTACGGCGGTTTTTTTTTGTATTGGGGTGGTTACTGCCGCCATAAGGGTGACGACCTCATTAAACGTCTGTGAACTATGTAATTTTAATTTTAGCAAAAAAAATCATATATGAACATTTTTATGTGTAACTAAATTCTCTACAATATTTATCTGAAACATTTTTTTTATAACTTACCATTTTTTATATAATTTTTAAAAAAATCCATTTCTTCTACAATTTTGAATATAAAATTTCTTTTACCCATCGACATTGCATTACATATACATAATATTCTCTTCTTTTTCGGTTTTATATTTTTCTAAATTAATAGATAAATGTAAACATATAGTTTTTATGATTCTTTAGACCTGTTTGTATATAATCTATAATATATATTTTTTTTTAATTTATGGCTGTATGTAATCTTAATAAATAATTTTTAAAAAAATATATTCTAGAAACTTATCCCCTAAGGAAGTCAAATTTTGATTATTTTTTAGTAATTTTTTCTGTACTTATACGATTATATATTATGTAATTGAAACCAAAAAGGATGTGTTTTGTTGTTTCATAATGTCGATATTATATTTTGCGTGAATGATTAGTTAGTATGACTAATGCCGTGACTGTTTGTCGCTCAGGCGAGTTTAATGCAACTAAATTAAAATCACTTTTATTTGACGCAAACTCAAATAATCGCTTATATTTAGAAAAAAATGAATAAAATGTCTATTAATTTTATTATTATGTTCGTAATGTGATTTTCAATACGATTAAAATAAAATAAAACATTCAAGTATTACATACGTATCTCTATATCATCGCATACAAACTTTTAATAACTTATTAAATATTAAAAAGATTTAAAAATACTTGGTTGAAATTTTTTAAAGATTTTTGGAGATTATAATCTATCTTTTTCTTTTTCTGTATATAGTACCAATATTATAAATATTATAAGAGAAATTTATATTTTTGTATGTTTGTAATGAATAAAAACTACTGGACCGATTTTTAAAATTCTTTCACCTATATTACTAACGAGTAACATAAATCGGTCTAGTAGTTTTTGAGTATATTCATTACAAACATACAAAATATCTTTATAATATTAGTATAGAAAAAATTAAAAATTTATTTCGCATTCATAGAATAATAATTTTTTGTCAGAGCATAGGTATAGATACACCTGATTGTAGACTATAAAAGAGTAATAAAATAAAAAATGCAGTTAAATTGTTTGTAAGTACATATTTCTATACTCTATTGTTTCTTCTTATGTGTATCAATATGTTATCAATATTTACGATAACCATTATATGTAGTTTTGAATGGATTATTAAAAAATTTTATTACGCGGAAATGACGCATTCAAGAATAGTTTTGGGTATTTTCAGTTTTGTTGGCTGTCGTTTTATTTTGGTCGACCTAAATGTTGGCAGCGAACAGATGTTGATATAAACAAACATACAAAACGTATTGAATTTAATTAATTAAAGAATTTTCACTTACTCTCTTCACAAAATAATGTCACTCAAGAAACTTGTTTTTTTTTTTTTTTGCTCCCACACTTGCTTTTTTTTAAAAAAAAAAAAAATTTTTTTGCTCTATTTTTTTTTAAAAAGAAGTCACTATTTTATTTTTTTAAATTGTAGCAATGGTCACATCACGATTCAGGCCAACGATCGACTGATTATTTCTTTGGAGCCCTTGTTGTGTTGTGCCTCGTGCGTTCTTGACCTTGCGCTCAGACCACTGAAGCGGGTTTCGGTTCTATCCTCGCGTTTTATAACACTACTCTACATACAAACACTGTTGTCACAACTTTGGCCACACGTGGTCACCGTTCGCGTCACAATACAAATCTCTATCGAGCGTCGAGATTATTCCCCATTTCACAAGATAAACTGCGCTTGATATACCTACAATTTCATTTTTTTTTTTTAAATTTGTCACGTATTTCGTGCGCACAGTCCGCAATAGTAGTCTAAAACGGCTGAACGGATTCGGATAAAATTGGACACACAGATAGTTTATTACCTGGATTAACGTATAGGATGCTTTTTATCCTGTAAAAATATTAAATTCCTGTGGGATTTTCAAAAAAACGAACTAGAGCGCTTACGAAGTCGCCCGCGCAACTAGTCATTCAATAATAATTGTATGAGGAATTTCATATACACTACAAAATACATCTAAATCGTATTTTAATTGCACTTCTATTAAGATTACTTAATAAATATTCCTTAAATGAAAACAAACATATACTAAAAAGGCTCACGGGTCGACATTGAATCCAGATCGCTTCTGTCGACCGCGTCCAAACTTAAAAAATAAATAAGCAACATAACACTTGACCTCTTGTTGCTATAACATATTGACCATGCGTTAGTTTTTTTATTCTATTTTAGATGATCCCTTGGGAAAAGTACTTTTTTCTGGATGAAAAATATGCTTTCTTGTATCCCTGACAAGGCGCAGTTAAGGCGTGAGAAGGTAACAAACAAACAGACAGAGTTACTTTCACGTTTGTAATATTAGTATGTGGATAATATTGCAATATCGATAAATAAAATTAACTAATAATTTGGACATTAAATTTAGTTATAGACATACTATAGAATTTCTATTTCCCGGTAGAGCTACATGTGAACAATATTAAATTAATTATGTCTAGTAATTTACATGGAAAGTGTAACAAACCAAACAATATTATATTTACTAACTAGCGTTCCGCCCCCGGCTTTGCACGTATGCAAATTTTCGGACATTTTTTTTTTTGCATTATTTCTCTACATAAGTAACTTCCTCGGACTTAGCCGAATTGATGCAGCCGTTCTTGAGTGTTACCTTGGCAACACATTTTTATAAATTTAGATAATACTAGCTGACCCGGCAAACGTTGTTTTGCCATACAAAAAAATATCACTTAGGGGTATGGAAAATAGATGTTGGCCGATTGTCAGACCTACCCGATAAGCACACAAAATTTCATCAAAATCGGTCCAGCCGTTTCGGAGGAGTTTGGCAACAAACACCGCGACAAGAGAATTTTATATATTAGATATATAGATAATATAATTATCTTTATAAGCCTTAAAGACTGTTATACATTTAAGTCATATTCATATTGAATCAAAATCACAGAATTGATCAAGAAAAAATATGTATATATTAGTTATTTTGTAGATTTTTTTACATTCATTTCTTATTGTCAACATTGATTTGCAGTGTTAGCAGATAATATTTTTATTTCTGTATAACGACCGATGTATGGGAGTCCCAAGTATTTTAGAAAATATTTAATTTATTATACTTAATTTTTTTTTAATCTAAGGAGTCTCGTATGTACGCTTAGATCTTTTAAACTATGCAACGGATTTTAATGCGGTTTTCAATAATGAAAAGAGCGTTAAACTAGGAAGGTTTTTGTATATAATTTGCAGAAAAAAATTTCAGCCGGGATGCTAGATTATGGTTTAGTTAAGTTACAGGAACTGTAACAGTGTTGTAACGTTATCGGGTAGGGTAGGTACCTATAGTGACGATAATGTGGAATTTTCAGTCCACGTGAAATGGCTGAAGCAAATTACATAGACGGGGCCATTACGCGGCAAATAATCCCCTGCACACGGAAATGACTGACCAGCAATTTGCGCTGGCGCATCTTTTATCAGGTGCATCTTTGATCGCACGGACAATTTATCATGTTCAAATGAATTCAACATTGTTTTGAATTACAAATTTATTTCTTAACAAGGGACCCGCTTCCGGTTTCGCCCGGTATACTGTTTTTATTTTATATAATATGCTCTTTCCATATGTGAAAACCGAATCAAAATCGGTCTCGAGTTTTTGAAGCGTACACAAACCAACTAACTTGACATTTTTAGATATTGCACGCGACTTTTTCCGCGCAACTTAATAAAATATAGCCCACATTACTCGCTGATAGTGTTGCTTTATATATTAAAAGTTAAATTAAAAGGCTACCGTCGCCTAAGAAGACAAGCAACCTGCAATACCCTAAAATAATATGAAAGATTAGGATAAGTCTCTGAGACACAAATAATTTTATCTGAGACACAAACACAAAATTTATACAAACCTAGCAGAATAATAAACGTATAACATACACATTGCCAATAATAACGTTTGATAAATCAAAATAATATGAATATATATGAATATAAAATAACATAGTATGAATATGCAATCACCTATTTATTATATAAAATTGCTTGTAATTTTAAATCACATGATATTTTTTTTAAAATCGGTTATTCCAACTCGTCGAGAGATGTTTAGTTTACTTTACCCAGGGCCATGATATAATTTACCTATCTATAATGTGTTTAAACACGTATAAAAGATAATAAATTTCTCTTATCGAGATAAATAGAAATATCTGTATTTCTCTGGTAACATTATAATGTGTGTGTATGTGTGTGTGTTATCTGATTTGTATAACAATTCATGGTGAGAAGTCTGCATACAATTGAATGTAATTTTCATTGAGCACGACTCTATATAGAAAGAAAGTTTGACATTCAAATCTTTGAACAATTCATGTGTTCCTGGTACTCCGTGCGATTTAATTTAATCTCTACAACAACCAAAAAAATGTGTGTGTCTGTTTCTCATATGCTATACGCATTATAAAAATACTATTGTATGCCTGTCCAGGTTAACTAACCGTCTTAATCGATTTTAACAGGGGTTTTTTTTTTAGTAGCAATGAGTGAGTGGGTCACACTGCGTTCCGCAGTCGATACATAACTGGGTAGCCCGTTTGGCCACAGTAACCACCCTCCTTCTCACAGAAGACCACTGTGAAATAACAGCATGTGTTCTATTGTATCCTTAGCCTATTCTCCCTGTTATCCTATTCTCCTATTCTCCCCTGGGATGGGAATAAAGCCCACAATATGGGAATGTTCGTTTTGCTTATGTCTATAGCGTTTTGCTGTTATGTTATCTATGTTTATAGACCGTCAGCCTAACTTGCCGACCTTTACATTAAAAAAACTGTAGTTAGTTATTCATAGAAGAAATCTAGGCTAGGTGTACCTATTCTATGCTATGAGACGACGACGTTTACATAAAAATCTGTCGTGTTATTCATAGAAGAAATCTAGGCTAGGTGTACCTATTCTATGCTATGAGACGACGACGTTTACATAAAAATCTGTCGTGTTATTCATAGAAGAAATCTAGGCTAGGTGTACCTATTCTATGGCTATGAGACGACCTTTACATAGAAAAAATTGTAGTTATTCATAGAAGAATCTAGGCTAGGTACTTTTTATGCTGTACCTGTAACACATTGTAGTATTTTTTGTAAACTCGTTCAAACTCATCATTATTCTTAGCATTTCTGCTCGTAAGTACCTTTTTTTTTAATATAAATGCGTCAAATAGTGTACCAGACTTAACAGCCAGGAAGTAACTACTTTCAGCAGTTTATAAAAACTGCAATATACTAGTTGAGATGGCGATAAATATTCGTATCATGCCATGTATAGAACATTGAGTTGCCAATAAAAGTTTTCCTTAAAAGTTGATCTAGTGACGATAACGTCAAACAGCGGTTATCCCGTACTATGAATTTAAGGAGTGCAAATTACAACTCTGAGCAAATGTTTACAACTTTTGTTAGCGCTTATGTCACCGACACCGGTGAAAGATATTTATATACAGTAAGTACTCTTTTATATAATTATTATTTTATTTTTGAATGTTATCCCCATTTACATTAGTTCTGAAGTTAAGAAAGGCACTTATTATTACCAAATTCTCCAGTGTAAGTTAAAATAACACAATGGACTGGTTTTGAACCAGATGCCCTTTGAATTGAGATTAATATTACAAAATTTAAAATAAATTTAAAAATAAAGGAGAATTCTCAAAATATAATACGAATAGATAATAATATGTATCCCCAACAAAATCTATGTATCCCCAATTCCAATACAAATGAGTTGAAGTATTTTTTTAAAAAAAACCTCTTAGAGGATTTAGACCTTAACTAAACATTACATATTGTCTGTACATACGGCTTTATTTATCTTCAAAAATATAATAACTTAATGAATTCTCTTGTTTTCAATACATTTCATAACGATAACTGCATAATAACCTCCTTATCAAACTCTTTACTTGACGCTAAACTTCATAACAACACTGGCACTCAATCGGACACTTCCTTGTTTACGAGACAGACGATACACACTGATTTTTGAGTTCTCATTATGCACAATCTCTCCACAATTATCGTTTATCGTTAACAAGTAAACTAGTACAGATGTTATACCTATTCATTTGTTGTGTTGTACTCTGCTTTGGAATTATTGTTTATAGGACTGGCGACAGTCGACTAGTCAAACACGAAACTGCTCCCGATGTCGTTACGTTATCTATCAGACTTGAACATATATTATTATCGTTTTGTTTGCATCGTGTATTATAAAGTTTTTTTTTAACTTATCTATATGCAAACGATACTTTGATCGCGCCTAACCGTCTTGAAATATTCCATTATCATCTTCTTCATCTAGACGTCTACTGCTAGACTTATAGGTCTCTCTTATGACTGCTAGACTTATAGGTCTCTCTTATGACTGCTAGACTTATAGGTCTCTCTTATGACTGCTAGACTTATAGGTCTCTCTTATGACTGCTAGACTTATTGGTGGTATATCCATTTTGTGGGTACCATTGAGTCCTGCCTGTGTGTTGGTTCGATTTTGTAAGTGTAGCTTTTTTGGAGATTTTTGTGAAACTTAATTCGGTTCTATTGTACACATAAATTTTCTGTAAAAAAATATCTAACTAAAGGTGAAAAGCGCATCAAAACCAATCGCGTGATTTAGGAGGAGTTAGCCGATATATAGACGCAAAAAGCGACTTAAAATTGTGTAGGTATATTAGGATAAAAAAGGAAATCTACAAATACGAGATTTTTATCCCAAAATATACCTACATATTATGATAAAACGAAGTCCCCCGCCGCGTATGCCTGTATGTCTGAAAAACTACTGAACGGATTTTCATGCGGTTTTCACCAATGGAAACAGCATTAAACGAGGAACGTTTTTTTATGTATAAAATTGCACCCGTGCGAAGCCGGGAACGGGTCGCTAGTAAATTTATTAAATTTTATTATGTACTTAATCGAATTGTGAATAGAAAACCGCAGTTTTGTAGCACTTTTTACCCTCACATCAACACATAATTTGTTTGCGGTTTTTAGTATATTTGCTCACTCGAACCGTAAAAGAAAATACTTAGTAAAATATCACTTTACACACTAACAATTATACGTTTACTAGTTATTGACTATTACCTCATTTAATTTTCGAAGAACCTCTAAGATTTAAGGTCGTGTTGTGCTAATAGATTTTGTTTCTTTTTTAATCTACGTAGGTAATGAAAAGTACGTAGGTACCGTTTATAGTCCCCAGTACAAGGAACTTAAATTTTTTTGACACATACAAATTTAAAACTTTGTGAATGCCTTTTTTGCGATGAGTCCGACAAACTTTTCTAATGCGAAAGTTTCGGCGCTGCCGCTGCTGCGTTTTCGAATGCTCGATTCCTGGAATTGTCGATATGACGTCACTATGACTCTCCGTATATACAACTTTGATTTTTGGAATTTTTTTTAATAAAATTAATTCAAAAATTGTGGTCAACTTGTCCAACAAAAATCATGCTGCGTATGGAGTGTCCACCACCCCGAAAATGTCGATATAACGTCATGTCTCCCCGTACAACAAATTTTAGTTTCATTTTGACGTATAATTTTTTTATAAAATGCAGTAGTAGGCATTTATTGATTGCAATATCTATGTCTAGAAATAATACCACATAATTTTAATTACTTGTTATACACACGTCAAACGACTTCTATAAAAATGTATATTAATAATAAATACCTAACTCAGATGGTATTTTTTTATTTTAACTGCATTTTTTATAAAAATAACTTATTAATTTATCAATCAATCAATACTAATAATAAATCTGTAAGGGTTAATAATGGAGTAAGTTACTTTGTTTTCAGAGATATCGTGTTTATAGGCCCTATACATGATACTAAAACTAAATTGACGATTTTTAGAATTTTTTTCTGTATGTATGTCTGTATGTTCCTCCATAACTCTGAAACGAATTAACTGATTTTCAAGAAACTTGGTAGATAAACATTTAGACGTACGGGACACAGGATAGGCTACTTAATATTTTTCAACGCGGACGAAGTCGTGGGCACCAACTAGTTTAAAAATATGATTGTCAACTTGTACCTATGTAAAAAATGAACTGTTTCGTTTTTACAAAAACGTTTGCTACATATTACACGCGACTGTACCAACAATGGTTGTTGGTAAAGCGGGTTCAAAGTGCTTTTAATTTGTGCACGATTGTACCCCGCAAGAAGCGTGAATTGTCGGAAAAAATATCAATCTCGAACGGCTTCTGATATTACAAAACAAATAATGGTTTAACAATTGACAAATTGTTGATCAAATATTTGATCAAAACATCAAATCAGGTTATTTATTTATATCGGTAGACAGATATAGATAGAGCAACTCGATTTGAGCATTATGCGTTCATAGTTATTCAGAATCGATAATAATGAAAGATTTTTTTTTATAAACTACATAAATTCGTCAGCGAAGATTTATGTTACATACAGGGTGGAAAAATAAGTCGGGCCCTGGAGGGAAACTACCTTAAATCCTTAAGTTGCCTCATTTTACATAAAGGAGACATTCCTTTATTTTTAAAAAGAAACAAAACTGCATTCAAAGATTTTCTAAAACTCGCTTGGCTCGCCCGGGACTCGAACCAACTAAAATTTAAAAAAAAAAAAAACAAACGCTATTTTATTACCTATACTAATCGATAGGATTATTATTCAGGATAAAATTTCTCTAACAAACATTTGGTCTTAAAAATAAAAATGATCGTAAAATCTAACATTAACTTTATTTTATTATCAATTTGTTACACTTAAATTATTTAACTGATAAATTGTTCGAAACCGTGCAAGAGCTAAGGGTTGCGGTAGAAAATGTTATTAGGGGCATACACCACAACACTTTGCTGAAGGCTACAAGAAATCAATTTCAACGGAGGTTGGAACTTGCGACTGCCAGAACATGAAGTCATGTAACAATGATAATGATAAAATCTAAATAACAGTTTTTTTTTGTTATAACAACTCCATAACATGGCCACCTTTTGTCAAGAGATTATTCACAACCCAAACAATGAAATGCTATTAGCAATTGCGGTCTGTGGTGTAATTGAATCAACACACGTTTCGATGACATTTACTGCCTATATGGTAATTTAGTATTTACTTTTAGACGTAAGTAACGTACTCGTCATACTGTTTTGTATTCTGCAAAGATGTTCACCTTTAAGGTCTTCTTGTATTGGGAATTTTGCCATAGCAATATTCCTTTTTTTGCCAAAGACTCAACGGAAACAGGACAATCTTGTGCGATGATCTCAATTTATGAGTAAGAAGTTACCAGAAATTTTTTGTCCATGTTTACCTAGTACTATTTTTTTTTTCAAAGTAACTGTGCATTGATTAAATTATGGGATAACCATACAACCAGTAGAGAGCGAAACCCTGCACACCCAGACCAGAGTCAACTTTGAAAAGTCCATTCCCAAAGTTACCGGGATTCGAACTCGGGAACCCTGAGTCAGAGCGTAACCATTCGACCAATGGGCTAGGCGATAAATAGTTCACTGCTCTTTATCGAACTACTAATTTTGTAGATGTTTTTACCTTATGCGGCAAAGGTTTGTCATGTCTGCGGTTACACGAACTTAGTGTTTGCCGCAACGACACTTTATAAGTTTAAAAGCGTGTGTGGTTTCGGATAATTAGATGTCGAGGCTTTAAATTAGTTAAACGCATTTATTAGAAGAAAATACGCAGAACTGCATATATTGTAAAAAATGTCAACATTAAAAATGGTTTAATTTATTTAATTAAAATATTTTTAGGTTGACCGTGCTCATTAAATTTGCATTTGGGCCAAGTAAGGAATACAAATAGGCCGAGTAAGAACAAAATATATAACAGTGGGACGAGTTGTCCTAGGACGAGTACGGAACAACCCCACCTACACGCTTCAGTAGTAATAGTAGCACACTGCGTTTTACATAAACTGGGCAGCCCTTGTGCGGACAGTACAAGACAGTAAATTCACCCTTTCAGAAAACTATCGTGAAATTCAGCACATGTATAGGTACCATCTTTTTCTGTTAAAATTACCCGCAAAAATTTTTTAAAATAAACTTAAAAGAAATTATTTTAAATACCATATTTATTTTATTTTATTTTATTTTATTTGGGAAAACAAACAATTACACTGTGTATAATAAATATGAAAAAAGAAACATGCAAAAATAAAGGTAACAGTACAATCAACAACATTTTCCTCAAATTGCTACACTAATTTTATACAGAGAAAGACATACTAAAAAAGAATATACAAAAAAATAAAACAAAAACAAGAAAAGAAAAAACAACACCATAAAATTAAATCAATTTAGCAATTTCATTTTTATATTCCAGTGATCTAACAGAAAATAGATCAACACCCGTAAACAGACAATTGTACCTATGCATAACACGGTATAAAGGTGCACGTTCGCCAGCGTTAGTTTTACAGAACTTCGGCATAAATAGTTTATGCGTATGAGAATCTCGTATACGCTGGGAACTGCTTGGTAATCGATATACAATGTTATTCACGAGGTAAACACAGTCATAGTGGTTATGACAAATATTGTACAGGAACATAGCATCCAGGAGCAATCGTCGTTGTTCTAAACTTGGCAGGGAATATTTCTCCAATGCATCAACATATGACAACCTTGAGTGGAAGCACTTATAATTAAGTGTTTTAAGGAATTTACGCTGCACTAATTCAATCTGTTGGCAATACTTATCATAAAAGGGATTCCAAACTATCGAGGCATACTCAAGTTGTGACCGAACCAAAGTCTTATACAGATACAGATAAGTATCTGGACGTTTAAAATTTGAACAAGTTCTTATAACAAGACCATAGAACTGAAACGCCCTGTTACAGATATGTTGAATATGTTGATTCAAAATTAGTTTAGAGTCAAGAAAAACCCCCAGATCTCTTATAACCGGTACCTTTTCCAGTATAGTATGACACAGATTATAATGATAATTAACTATATTTATTTTCCTAGTAAAAGTTATAGCTTTACATTTGGATAAACTTAAATACAGTCTATTCTCAGTACAGTATCTACTAAAACGATCAAGATCCTCTTGTAACTTAATGCAATCATCTAAGGCTGTTATCCTTTTATAGACTTTCAAATCATCGGCGTATAGTAAAAAACGGCAATGCTTAAAACAATTGGCAATATCATTGATATATATGACAAACAATAAGGGCCCTAAAATGGAACCTTGCGCAACGCCAGAACTCACTGTTATAGTTTCAGAGGTATAACCGTGCACCACAACTCTTTGCATCCTGTTCAAAACATATGCCGAGAACCATCTTAACAAATTTCCCTTAATCCCATTAAACTCAATTTTCTTGAGTAATAAGTTATGGTCCACTTTATCGAAGGCCTTACAAAAGTCTGTATATACTACGTCAACTTGTGTTCTATCATCTAAATTTTCAAATAAGAAATTGGTATAAACTACTAAATTAGTTAATGTTGAACGTTTCCTAACAAAACCATGTTGCTCTGGTATAATGAGGCGGTGCAGTGTAGGATAAACTTTATTATGAACTAATCTTTCGAGAACCTTAGACAGAGTAGACAGTAAAGAGATAGGCCTGTAGTTTTCAATATTATTCCTGCTACCACCTTTATGAACGGGTGTTATATTGGCAGTCTTCCATATGTGTGGAAGAACACCTTCGCTGAGACATTTATTAAAAAGAATTGCAATTGGTGCGGAGAGAATAGTGCAAGTACTCTTGAGAAAGAATGGTGGAATACCGTCAGGACCTGCCCCTTTCCCCACGTCTAGAGATCTTAGTGCTACATATACACTATTAACATCCAAGTCTATGTCTGATAAAACTTCGCTGCCAGAACCTTCCAATTCACAGGTGTCCCTATCGTCACAAGAAATAATAGCAGGTTCATAAACAGAAGAAAAGTAATTGGAAAACATATTACATATCCCTTCGACATTATCTGACTTGTGTTGACCGAAAAACATAGAATTGGGTATACCAGTCTTGTCTTTGCGACTATTCAAATATGACCAGAATACTTTAATATCTTTTTTCAATGAGGTCTCTATACCTTCAATGTATTGATTAAAATAAATTTTGCTAAGTTTTTTAAATCTATGTCGGTAAAGAGAGAACTCTTCATAGCTACTTATGTTGCCAAACTTTTTCCACTTATCCCACGCACGTTTTTTTTTTTATGTATGTGTATTAATGGACGGGGGAACCAGATAGGATAGTTAGAACTTTTAGTAGGCCGAGCAGGAATGTATTTCTTAAAAAAGATAAAGATAAGATGTATTTCTTAAAACGATTAGATAAAGTTCATACGTATAGTTATTATAATGTATATTAAACATACGTACGTAGTACATGTTTGTTTAGTAACACCGGCTCTAAATTAAAAAGTTAAATTATCCAAAAAAAAGATATCAAATTTCGTTAGTTTTATCGGTACGGAGTAAATTTCTAGATACCTGTTCGGGACAGCCTATTGTACAAATTGTGAAATATAGTGAAATCATAGAACTAGTGTATAGTGAAAACAGTGTAAATGAAAGAGACAGAAAATAGACAGAGACAGATAGTGTTCACTTTAGTTATTATTATTTCGGGCGGTCGTGTCGCGCTTGCGCGCCATTGGCGCAAGCTAGTTCGGCACATGGCACGACCGCCACTAGTTCTATATGTAAGATTTGTAACATAGATAGGCATTTTTTTAAAATAAATCAGTCTTCTCCTTGCTTCGGCATCGTAAAGACCTTTGTACTAGTACAACTTGTTTGGAAAATACAACCCTCTCCTCCTCGACTAACAATCGCAGGCTAACCAGTGAGCCCTCCTTAGCCGGAGGCCCTGCCCACTTAAAGCCATAACAGCCAGGCTATACAAATGCGCGGGTGCTACAGGCCCGTACAATACCCATAACAAAAAAAAAACATTTAGGTTTTATTATATTACATATAAGCTTTCGTGAAAAATTATCTAACTGATGGTGAAAACTGCATCAAAATCTGTTGAGTTTTTTAGGAGGAGTTAGCGGATTTACAGACATACAGACGCGGAAAGCGACTTCAATTTATATACTGCAAATATTTGTTCTGTATTATATATTAGAAATAATAATCAAAATTTTTCGAGACCAAGTTTTCATATACATATTGCAATTAAGAAACATTTACTTGTAAAGGTGACACTTGCAAGTCACACAAATGAGAGATATAATCGTCCACAAATTTTCAGCTAAATTAACCCCTCAAATGTGACAGATTTTCGGGCAAATTGACCCCTTAAATGGTGCCTAATGACCCCACTATGTGAGAGCGCCGACTTCCTGCCGTTTTTTTACTTAATTAATATTGCTGTATTTATGATAACATTTAAGTCTCTCGTATACAAAGTGGTTACTCGGTGTGAAATGCTTTGTAAAAAATGCGTTACATAAAAAATATTCACTTATTGTTACCTACCTACCTTTGTTACTAACTGTATCCCGCGGTTTCGCCCTCCTAGAATATTGCCAGAAATCAACGGGCAACAGCACGCAATAGTTTCAATTTTGTTTGTGTTATAGGCGACGGTAGCCACCTATTATCAAGTGGACCGTCAGCCTGCCGACTTCCCAAAAAAAAAAAACAAATTTAAAATGTACGATCAAAGGTTTCTTTATTGATTAAAGTTTAAGGCTTTTCAAGTATATATCTATAGAATAATAGCAGGTGTCTGTAATTTCATCCACACTGAAAAATAAAAAAAAATAACTCCGAGTTTCAAAAAAAAAAAAAAAATTATTCAATATTTATTACTATTATAGTTTTTCCAGGCTTTGGATATTTATTTTTATGATCTCTATGCACTGGAATAGTCCTTTTTTTTTCTAAATTATAGGTACCCTACTATATTGAGTTTTAAGGCGTGAAGAGGTAAGACAGACTGCCTTTGTTACTTTCACATCTATAATATTGGTATGCGTTGGTTTTTTTTTTTTTTGTTAGCAACTACGGTAGCCTTAAAGCAAAAAAAAGTCACAGGGTAAAATGAACGGGGAATATTTAATTTTTGCACAAACAAGACAAGTGTGAGGCATAAACGAAACGTGACTTCCTTGTTGACTTTATTGGTTGACTGACGGGTAAAAGATTTGCACTTTGTCGGAAGTATAAGGTCGAGTCGAGGCGGTAAAAGTTCGAACTATCCACAGGTAGTGCTGTGTTTGTTTGTTCCGCTAAACGGAATTGTTAATTGTTAATTTATGATACGGAAGTGGTTCAATCGTAGCATTTGAGATTTGACCTTTCCGCGCGAGCTTTATTAGGGGATTCCAGAAAGATAAGACATTAGTTAGATCATTTTTGTTATTATACTAACATACAAGTTTCCTATTTTAATTTTTGACGTGACTATTAAAATTTGCCTGCACAGTGAGAGAGGCAATTTATTTTATTATTATTAAAGATGGGTTTGCTCTAGAAGCATCTAGAAGTGTAGCGAAGATGAGGCCTATGATGGAGCGAGCTCACTCAGAAGAACTTTGAAAGAATTTGAGTTATATGAGCTTGGAAACACAGCCGGCAGGGAATATCGCATATAAGGGATGTTTTAAAGCGTTTGGTATGAAAAAGAGGTATTTCAAAAATATGAGGAAAATTAGAGGAATAATTAATAAAATTAGAGGAAAAAGTTTGATGCTGTTTCTATCATCTACATATCTATCAACTACATCCAAAATTTAATTACCTACACCACTCGATTTGCTAAAGGATTCATAAATTGAAGTCACTGTCCGCGTCTCTCTATTTCTCCGCTAACTTCTTCTAAACTACTCAACGGATTTTGATACCATTCTCTCTAATGGAAAGAGTGTTAAACGAGGAGTAAAAAAGACATCCACGCTGAGCTGAGAGATGGGGCCCTAGTCAAAGTAATAATTTAAAACTATAAAGAAACGATAATTACGAAGTTCGAAAACAATAAAATGTATGGGATTGACATATGCCGTCGCTAAATCAAGTGATACATCCCATACATTTCGTTATGGTTTCGTTATCGTTTTAAATTGTTACTTATTGGTCGCTTGTTGATTAATAATATGATCTTATTTTGACGACGCTACTAACGATTTACTTATTATGGCGATTTCGCATTGGAAATTGCAAATGGAAATTGATATTTATAATAAACACACTCGTTTTAATGAGGCCTTCCGAAATGGTACGATCTGACGGAATCGAGCCATGACCTTATCTTAATTAAACATATTTCAATCAGCGAATATTGTGTTTATTACCACGTGGGTTTAATAACAAGGCTGCACGGACGGGCCGGCGGCGTTTCCTTTGCCTTGTTACTTTTTTTTTGTGACACTACCACAAATTATAATTGTTATTTATTACTGTAATTTAATTAAATGTCTCTAAAAATAGTCGGAACCGCACAAGTTATAGTTTTTTGTGATGAGATCTTGTGGGATTCCGTAAATATAATATAACTCCGGCTTGAATTGTATTAATTTCAAAAGAAATCTCATCGTTGACGTCAAGGCTGTAGCTATAAATAGAAGAAAAAAAAACTAACTAATATACAACCAGCTAGATATACCACTTTTGATTTATTGTTGAAAAGTGATGTAGGTACGTTTTTATTAATAACTAGCGACTCGTTCCCGGCTTCGCCCGGGTGCATTTTTTTACGTAAAAACCTTCCCTGATTATCCCTCTATCCATGAGTGAAGACAGAATTAAAATCGGCCCAGCCGTTCTCGAGTTTTGCGCTTAGCAACACATTTAGGGATTCATTTTTATATTATAGATAAAATATTTAAATATTACATGATTGTACTATAAGTTCGAAAATTTATAATCATTTTAAACGGACCAACTAATTCAGCCTACTTGCCACTCTTTAATACATAGTATAAAGTATAACCACCCCTTTTTTTCTGTATATCTGTATATAGGTATGCGCCAATCTCGAAAAGTTGTGAATTTGTTAAAGAATGTATCGATTGAAAGAGGAATTTCTGAGGATGGTTTATTTGTATAATTTTAGTATTATAGTATTTTTTGTTAAAGAACCACCCGTGCGGCAGCGAAGAGTGGCCGGGTTAGTTAGTTATCTATACTAATATTATAAAGAGAGTGGATTTGTATTTTTGTATTTTTATTTGTAATGAATAAACTCAAAAAGTACTGGACCGATTTTGAAAATACTTTCATGTATAGCAAGCAACACTATCAGCGAATACCATAGGCTATATTTTGATAAAGTTACGCGGAGAAGCTCTGGAAATTGCTCTCTAGAAATTTAAAAACTTCCTAATATAATAGGCGGTTTATTATCCCATCTCGCGAATCTGTCCATCATGCGCTGATGTCTAAAAGTAATTGCTTTTTTTTAAATGTGGCGCAGACAGTGTGTCGCGTTCGGGTCTTCGACCGCGAGCGCCCCTGACACAGATTGCGCGGGCGCAACATCGTAGCGATCTTGTGCGGAAGTTGATTGGCGAAAGTGTCTTAAACATTTTAGCAACTTGTCCTTTCCTCGCCCTTAACTAACAATAACATGTGTATGAACCTTGTTTACTTACCAATTGGAGTAATAACGATGCCTGTTACTTGTAGTTTTATTAAACATGATGGCAGTATTAATAATATTGCAATAATCTGTATGTCTATAGAATCAATATTGGAAATTTCAATTCAGTTCAGGCCAAGCGCTAGTCTAATGTTGCCAGTTGCCAGTTTATATAACTATATAAAAAAATTAAGTCTATAACGATCGTCCTAAATAACCTTATTGAAATTTGCAACATTTGGAATTATTTTAAACGCTCATTGACATTTTGCATTCGCATAACCTTGTACATAGAGACCTGTCCATAGAGAAAACTTCGACCTCGCGCTTGACACTCATTTACAATTTACATTTTTTGTACATCTGTACATTTGTTTCACTAAACTACCTTCATTAATAAATTTTAAGGATGTTTGTTTTATCATGTCTTACTTTTTGTTTTATCACGTCTGTACACCCTATATATCTTGAAGGCCAATATAATACTAGGCGAAGCGAGGGCATTGACTTATTTTTTCGGGTTGTTCCTAGTAAAAGTTTATAGCCTATATTTATTTCTACTCTGAGAGTCTATTTTAAATATTGGTCAAAGTATTTTAAAAATCCCATGAGTTGTCCAGAGACTATCTGCCTGCTATACACCTCCTGACATAGGCTTTTTAAGCTTAAAAGCTAGTTCCAGACGCTAGAAATCTAAGGAAATTTTGTAAAAAATGTATATTTGTGTTTGCGTCTCAATTAGATTTAATCTTATCGAATGATAACTAACTTTAATGTTAGAAGGATTATTCTTAAAAATAAAATAAATAAATAAATAATCTGAAATTGTCGTTTGTTCCAGACGCGCATCAATGATGTCTCCTCGACAGTTGATGCGCAACTCAAACATGACACAGAAGTGGCAACGCCGCGAGATCTCCAACTTCGAGTACCTCATGTTTCTCAACACTATAGCTGGTAAGTGACGAAGAGAAATGTTATAGAAAATTTATTAAGGTAAAGTGTCGCGTATTCGAAGAGTTACGAAATTTATAGTTACCCAGTAGTAGAACATCTGTTCCATTAGGCGTAAGTTTTCAGAGCAGATATCTAACCTCCACTCCAGTAACGGAGACTCCTTTAGGAAAAAGTAGAACTAGTTACGAATAAACTTAAATTGTCGAATCCTTAACATACCTAAACAATGGCTAAATTTGTCTTATGGAGTCGACACACATGTCTTTGTTTTTTTCTTGTTATGGTATGGTACCGCAGTATTGAACTTGGCAAACCGCCTGGTGGTAAATCCACCATAAAATGGACTATCAGTTTGGCTATCGATTGTTAAATAAATATAAAATGAATATACAAAAAATTAACCGAAATAGGTATATACGTTTATTTATACCCTTATATTGTGACATTTTTGTCTATGTGAACTTATTTGTCTGATTTTACGATACCTTCAAAGCCTTCATAAACTTACGACTCGTAAGTTATCTATTAGTTAAGCAGACATTTTAACGCCTGTTTCCACATTCCGTTTCCGTATTCCATTTCCACATTTTATTATATGATGTAAAAGTAGCACAATTACATCTCGCACGAAGTAATAACTATTACACAATGTGGCATTACAGCAACAAACCGTCGCTGGGTCCGCAACATTAGCACTGATCAAAAGTATGTACATAACACCAAAGTGACGGTATTCGTACGATTTTATTTATTGGTGTCACTCAATAAGAAGGTGTGCGAGTTGTTTTTACTGTATTTGAGGAAAATCCATCGCGTAAGATTAATCGATTGTCTTGTATGATCGCATAATGGTTGACATCATCGCAAGTGAAGATAGAATTTCTGATATGGAGGTTGATACTAAAGCGTGTCTAGCAAACACAATTACGAGGTATAATATACTTACGAGCGACCCGTATCGGTCGAAAAATAACCAATTTTTTTCCGCAAATTTTATACACAAGCCTTCCTCGTTTATCACTTTAGATTTTGTTTTAACTCTTCAATAAATTACTATTTAGTGCCTTAAGATTAATCGGACACATACTTTGCACTGGAGTCTTAAACTGGAAAATAATCACTCGATAAAATGGAACTTTTACGTATAGAAAATAATCTGATGTGTTAAATAAATTCAAAGTGAAATTCGCGGTTTGAATTAGTATTTTTTTCAGGTTTTCGTCAACATTGATTTTTATAATGTTCGAGATATTTTGCTATTGCATTTAACGCACGAATACATGGATATAGCGATAAAAACATGGGGGGAACAGAAAAGATAAATTTTCACTTATTTTCAACGTTGATTGGACCTCACATATTCCGGAAAGACTAGAAACCCCTATGGATACTTTTAACCCCAGGAATATCCACATTCCTACTACTTCAGTAAATATTGATCCGTTCCAAGAAAAAGGTGGATCAGACAGATCTCCCAAAAAAATTAGAGAACAACCAGGATTGTCGTGTGCTGCTTGTAGCGGAATTTGGATAGGTTTAGAAGTGATTTATTAAATTAAACGACTGAGACTAGGTTTATTGTTACCGGTCCTGTCTGTTTATATACATATTATGTTATGCGGGACACGAGTCACTGATATCCAGTTCACGTGACATTAAATTGAATTATTTACCTCCTGCAATGATGTTGGCTCAATGTTCGAATAAACCAGTTCCTGTTTGTGATGATATACGAGTGACTTTAATGAGTTAAATGACGGATATTAGGCTAGAAGTCTAATCCAATTTTTTTTGCCCTCCGTAAAAAAAGTCAATCAGCCTTTTGAAGCGTTGGAATTTTACAGATGTTAATCGTTAATTTGTTCAAAATAATTTTAAAAACTTTTGATACAGAACTTTTGATGGTAAGTCTCTCACCATCGTCCGAAACTCCCTAATATAAGAAATTCATATCTTGACCAGTACCCATACACGTATTTTTTTTATCGGGTATATAATTAAAAATATATTTGATATATTTTTTTATATCGCTTGAAACCATTATTGTTTTTATTGGAAGCTAAAAAAATATTGTGGTTGAAATTTAATTTGGAATGACCCATTAGGGCTCGGTATTGATATCTACCTACAGTAAGTATTAGGCAAATTATCTTGTTTACCGAACGCAATAGGTATTGGTAGGTATTGGTTAATTAATAGAGGAATTCCTCATTTCCCTTAACAATGCAAACGCATCGATTATCGCAATCATTGGCTCGTCAAAATTCGCATCAATTTTCATGTTAAGGTCGTCCGCTGCTGGTGCCGTCTGTCTGTATCGCGTTACGTGCCACCTAGAACGTCATTGTTGACGTAGGTACATGCGTGTGCAGATAAATATCCTGTTTTTGAAAAAGAAGGCAGTCCAACGTCCAACGGTTCACTTGATGGCCACCGTCGACAATTAACACAATTGACGCTTTAACAAATTGTAAAAAAAATTGGTTACGTACCCACGTTCCCTAATGGTATAAGGGATAAGTGACGAGGAGAGGATAGCGAAATGGGCTTAGGCTTACCTTTCTCCCTCACTGAAAGACAACATCTCATATGCGGTGACTTCATGGTGGTCCTCTGTAAGGGGGCCTCTATTAAGCAGGCTTAGTTATTTTGTTGTTATTGAACTTCAGTGCTTATTTTAATACCGTGTTTATATTTACACTTAATAAATACTATATTTTAACGAGATACTTAAAATAGTACCTTAGTATTATGTTAAAACTTAATCATTTAAATATATTTTTTTACTCTCATTTCCCAGTAACTCAGGGAAGAGTAAATTTTAACATCAAATGCGATGCGTTCATTTGATGTTAAAATTCATTATTTTATTAAGTTTATAATAACTGTCGTTTTGTTTTTATTGTCAAACTATAAATTGAAATCATATTAACTTTCCAATGTCCGGTCGACACATACAATGTTCGGAAAAGAAACTGGTTTTGGAAAAGAGAAAAAAAAAATCTTTTAAGTAAATATTTATTATGGGAGTTCTTACATGATCTAAGTAATCGGCGCAGCTATGTAATTGTATGCATTTTTTTTACATACTTCATGTCATATGAGACTCGTGGATGCGAAACCCTTACGTGTTTTGTTTTTAATTTATTTTTTATGTAGACTGACTTTCCACTTCCACTTTCCACGATAGGTGGCTACAGTCGTTTATAACAGAAACGACTTCATAGATATTGCAAGTGCGCTGCCGATTTTAGAACATATGGGACTGTTATTTCACGGTAATCCTAATGTAAGGGGTAGATTACTGGCGCTAGACAGACTGCCCAATATATATATGACTGCAGAACGCATTGTTATAACGTGATAAACAACGTGAAAGATCTATCTTAAAAGAAGCATTCTTTAAAAATAATCACAACATACCTTTTAAATATTTCAACAGCTTTGTTCTTAAACATTTCTAACAGTTTCACAACACAATTTTGCCGAGCGTTCTCAGCACTAATTCACTTAAACTCACTTTCTTTTGAAAAAAAAAATACCCCGAAACGTTTGAAAGCGTGCTTAGATTCGCTTTCATTTAATGTTATTTAATACCTACTTAAGTGATTTTATTATATTATTATAAAAGAGATTGTGCGGCCGCAAAACTTGGCTCGCGTCTGAAGAATGGTATGACACCACCCCGGTCAAGAAAGAGACGATGGTTCGCCAGTTGCGCGGGAGTGTTGTCTGTTGACCGAATCCACGTGACGGAATATCAACAAACACAACAATGAGCCACTTATTGTCCACTGCTGCAACGGATATCAAAATGTTATCGTCACGTGACAAGACAGATAGATGTATAGCTAACAATACTAACTACACTTTCAACGCGGTCATCCATCCATCATCCTATCCTGTTACGATACGAGGCCGATCCCTGACTTTTGAATGTGCTCATTGAAGTGATAACAACCGCTTACTTTACTTATTACAGTTTAAATATTATATCAAAACAAAGATCACAATGTTTTTCTCATTTTTGCATATTATTATACCTAAAGAGTAGATAATTCTCTACCCATGATTAATATTCGGTACTAGTGGTACTTTTTGTGCGACCTGTGGCATTGCTTGTATTATAGGCGACGGTAACCATCACCTACCATTAAGTGGACCATCAGTCGGACGTCAGCTTGTCTGCCGACCTTAATGTAAAAAAAAAAACTTTGTCTGCGCCCCTTTTTTTAGATGTTAAAACATTGATTCAATCTTTTTTTATTATTTTATTGTTAGATGATCTCTCGAGAACATAATTTTCTAGTTCAAAGTTACCCTATTCCCGATAACTTGTATGCAAAATTTCATGATGAGCGTTTGAGTAGTTGAGTGAAAGTGCAACAAACAAACTCGCTTTCGCATTTATAATATTAGTTAGGATAGAGGCTTTCTAAATAAAAAAATAACCAATAGAGCTTTTATGGTTACCCTATAAGATAATGAGTCTTTGCAATGAGCTGTGCTGTAACGAATTGACTGATAAGTGCATAGTGTTATTATTTATTGCTTAAGTGAAACTTATTAACAGTTTATCGTTAAGACAAACGCAATACTTACTTATCTCTAAAGCGCCATTTTATTTAAGGCAATAAAATCTAAAAGCACCTCAAAATAAATATTATAATGAAGATTATTTAAATTTATGTAGTAATTAATATCTAATAATTAATTAATAATTAAAACTTTACATTAAAATCACATTAGTATGTAGTATTACAGTGATTTATAAATAATCTCAAATACCTATAACGAACACTTTCAAATTATGAACCCGTTTTTTTTTTTTTAATTAATTAATATGGATAAAATGAAAAATTAGGTATATATTTTATATTTTCGTGTGTAATTAATGACCTATAGTCTTTACTAACACCTTAAGCTTTTAATATATATTTTTTGTATTAACACTACTACATATGTTTACAATTTTTCTAGGATGCGATCCAATAGTTATTGATCGAATTTTTCATGGTATTCCCATCGATGTTACAAACTGCGCCTATACTTAGCTCATAAATCGCTCGGCTCGGGTTGCCAAATACATTTTTATACTAGCTGGTGCCCACGACTTCGTCCGCGTTGAAAAATATTAAGTAGCCTATCCTGTGTCCCGTACGTCCAAATGTTTATCTACCAAGTTTCATGAAAATCAGTTAATTCATTTCAGAGTTATGGAGGAACATACATACATACAGAAAAAAATCTAAAAGTCGTCAATTTAGTTTCAGTATCACGTATAGAGCCTATAAACACGATATCTCTGAAAGCAAAGTAACTTACTCCATGATCGACCCTTACAGATTTGTTATTAGTATTGATAAATACTAATAACAATAGTATCCACTTTTTAGCATAAGTGTTAAAAAAAAATGCAACTTACATTCTTATAAAGAAATTCTTCAATGCGTTCAGAGGTCTTCGCAACATGGTCACACGATAGTAAAACCATCCGTTTTCCAGCATATTATTGTACCTATCTTACATTGGCACACAGAATTACTTAGGGTAACAATAATTCTAACAATTTTCTTGCAGCTTAGTCACACGGTTGCACGAATCTAGATGTAGATTGTTCATTTCATATATTAAAATAGATAACTCACTGGATATAACACACTGAAGTAAACTCTATGTAAAACTAACAATCTAAGCATTGCTAAGTTTATTGGAGCGTACCAAGTACGTAACTTGTGACGTGCTCTGCTAAGTGTTTATTTCAATAAGCATTCGCAATTTAAATTTGAAGAAATAAAGATAAAGTCGTTGTGCGTAGTTCGAGGCATAATAAGTAATCTTTTAAAGGTCAATGTACTACAATAATTTACCAAACGATTTTACAGCATCTATAGGTACATATCTGTAACTAAATTTAAATCATCAATGATTAATGAAAAGAAAGTTGTGTACTAAGGTTTAGTATAACATATGAGAGCAACAAAACATTTATCTGAAAGAGTTATACTTAATAACTAATATTGAAAACATAACTGATTTTTTTTTTATCACTTTCTTCCCCGTAAAAATAGGTTTCAGAACCGGTGGCAGGTAAATTTTTTTTTATTGTATTTGACGAACAATAAATACTTGTAAATGTTTTTTACATAGATAAATAAATATCCTATCCTATCCTAAATATAAAATTAATAAATTGATTTACTCTAAATAATAGAGTCCAAATTATTATTATTATTTTTTAATTAATTGTTGATCATATGTACATATAGGTAAATGTGTGATATTTGCAAGTAACATGGGCCAATGGGTTTGTGTATTGCATTCTCTTGTACAAAATCATGATATAATATACAGTACTTAATATAACTTATAATATTTATTTGTTAAAAATTCCATTATTTTGGGATATGGCAATATAATTCTAGTATTAATTATTGCTTAAATGCAAGTGAATTCGTGTCATGTAATATTTAACTAGCAGGGGTTAACCACGTGTTAGGAAACACAAACGCTTCTAAAACCTGCAATCGAGACAAAAATGCTTCACTTAGCCTACCTACACTTAGCTTACCTAAGAGCCATAGTTGTCGGTAACAATGGGAGTTATTTTGAAAGATATAATAATGAAACAATGTGATAAATTTCAACAATTCGCCGAGTTTCCCCTGATTCGGTCCATGGATATGACCCGAATGCGTCCGCTATGGACTGTGAAATGATTTCTCAACGCCGTCCTTGGGAATATCCCTTGACATTAGCGTGGAAATGGAAGCGGGTCGATTGTACGGTCGACGGTCACCGTTATGCCATCGAGTGCGAATTGTTATTTTTAGAAATGGCAAGTGTTAGTGACCCCCCCTTGTGCGTTTATGGTTGCGTCACTTTACATAACGTTATCTGCGATGTTGTTTCAGGCCGTACATACAACGACCTCAACCAGTATCCCGTGTTCCCCTGGGTGCTCACAAATTATGAAAGTGAAGAACTGGATCTCAGCCAGCCGTCAAATTACAGGGATTTGTCTAAGGTATGTATGATAATTCTGTTGAAACTTTTTTGTGAATTAAGGACTGCTTGTTCAGATGGTTTAAACAAAGTTTCTGTAGCCTGTGTGCAATAGTCGGAATAGGTATTTCTTTTCGGATTTACTTACTTAAGAGGTCTTCTGGCGCTAGTACTCAAATTTCTAGATCTTATCTGTGTATTCGAATTTTCACCATAGTCTATAAATGTAAAAAAAAACTGTTTCTAAAATATTTTTATTGATAATACAAGCTCGTCAACTGCCAATAAATAAAAAATAGAATCACAAATATGAGGAAAAAATGTACTGTTTTTTCTTTACCTATACATAAAAAACTATGCCTATACTTTATAAACGTATAATTTACATTATACCTACAATTATACCATTAGTTGTATAATTTTTAATGGCTAATTAAGTTAGCATACATATGGATCAACCAGAATTAACATGTAGGTATAATAATATCTGTTGTCAGTGAGATGACATATATGACGCTGAAACGTAGTCACTATGGAGTTTGTGAAAGCCTAATGTCGCTCAACGAGCTATGGAGGGAGCTATTCTCGGGGTTACACTGCGTGATCTAATCAGTGATGGGGATATCCGTAGACGGACGAAAGTTACCGACATAAGCCGGCGGATCAGTAGGTTGAATAGGCAGTAGGCAGGACACATAGTACGGAGCGCCTAGGGCCGCTAGGCCGGTGGGGTGACGACCTGATAAGGACCAAGGGTCAACGGTGGATCCAGGCTGCGTCTGATCGGTCGACAGACATGACATGACATGACAATAATTATAATATTAATAGCACTCAATAAGATTAGCGTTTGTATAATAAAACAATGTTAAGTCAAATTTTATTTATATATGTTAACATGAAAGTATTTTGAAGCTTACACAGAAAAATATTTACTACATTATTACAAATTATTAAATTTGCCATAACTTTCTCACAGTGAATTGAAAATTACTCTGGCATAAGACCAGAGTAATTGTATGGGGTATGACATAGTTGTGGCTCAAGTGATGAATGAAGAAGTGGCTCAGGTTCAGAATGTCTAAAGTGTCAGAATGTCCATTGTTCCAAAACGTCCAGAGTTTCAGACTGTCTATTGTCCCAAAATGTCTAGTGTCTCAGTGTACCTATTCTCCCAAAATGTCTAGTGTCTTGGAATGTCTAT
Source organism: Synanthedon andrenaeformis (assembly GCA_936446665.2). Lineage (NCBI taxonomy): Eukaryota > Metazoa > Arthropoda > Insecta > Lepidoptera > Sesiidae > Synanthedon > Synanthedon andrenaeformis. The sequence goes on from OW387797.2 coordinate 583,854, forward strand.
TGTCTCAAAATGTCTATTGTCCAAAATGTCTAGTTTCTCAAAATGTCTAGTTTTTAAAGTCTACTTGCCTATGCTCACTCTTTATCCTTCTTACTCTTTACTGCATTGTCTTTAAAAATATACCGTGATGTTAACAAAAAGTATTGCCATTTCCAGCCAATCGGAGCTCTGAACCCGAGCAGACGTGCCTATTTCGAGGAGCGATATAATACATGGGAGCACGAGTCCACTCCGCCCTTCCACTACGGAACCCATTACTCCACGGCAGCCTTCGTACTCAACTGGCTAGTTCGAATCGTAAGTAAAAAACGCTCTTTTCTTAATTAATGAGGTCTTGATATAGGTACCAACTGTAGGTGTTCTAAAATCGAAAAAAAAAACAGAGTCGGTATGAAGAAAGAAAAACTTAGATGGACACAGGTCTTTCGATTCCTCTTGAATACCTTGAGAACAACTTAGAACAATATTTTATCGACCAACTATTGACTGTTTTTAATATTTTATGATTGACTGAATAGGTTGGTTTCGTTTGGAGACTACAATTTAATTCTGTTTTCCTAGCCGGTTATCATACGAGAAAAAAATTCCACGTTCGTAGTAGATAGCTGGTTATGAAAATCCAGTTACGAAAGTGTACTAAAGGGAGTTCGTTCGTGGGTCAAAAATAATTTTTAAGCTTAAAATGGGAAAACAAAGAAAATTGTATATTGCATACGAGTATCTGTTGAAATAAATGATTGGAGAGTTAAAATACATTGAAACAACGGAATAATTGCAATGTCGGTTATTATTGCGCGTGTGCGCAGTAAAATGAACGCGATCTCGACACCGTGATGCATTACTGATGAGGCGACGGCCGTTTTAATACTCTGTGACATTCAACATTCACAGTTCACTCCTCTGATTGGATTTGTCACTTGCGCGCACGTGTTTTAAGTATAAGAATAAAAAATACTTCGAGTTTAGTAAGTAAAAGAAAATCCTGTATGGAGCAGTCTGATTTGAAATACCTGAGTAAGTTTCTGATTCTTTAGGCACACAAATAGTAGGGGGTTTTGTCTGTGCTGTGGCAGACAGGCTGACGGCCCACTTGTTGGTACCCAGGTGGCTACCGTCGCCTAAGGATACAAAGAAACTAGGGGAGCTACAAGTGCGCTGTTGACCCTGTGGGAATTTTTTTACAATACTCTTAAATAAGTCCATATTGTAGCGCCTTAAAAAGGTGGAGCAGAAAACTAAAAAAAAAAAAAAAATTTTTTAGCCTGTCAAACTGTCACAATAATACAATGTGGAATTCACTATAGGTTTTCTCCTAGGAAAATTCGTTCTATGCGTGTAATACGTTCATGATCTCACAGCCATACATATCCCACCAATTTGGCTTTAAGCCAAGCAATTACAGCGCTTTATTGGGACCGCATTTCAGTTTATCTTGAACAAATATATTTACAATGCACTCCGGTTTTATTTCAAGTTTACTGGCGATACAAGTCGCGTATGAGCGATACTAATGTACAAGTCTATAAGCGGTGCCATCAAAGCGCAGATCGTTGTAAATTATGGTGAACTTAGCGGCATCGACGGACGTTACAGAAAGTGAAAATGTCAAAACAATCGGGAGTGAATGGTCTCGAAGCGCGACAACAGATGCGCTTTTTCCTCCCTTTGACGCGATCCAATCCGACACAAGACGTGGAGGGCAAAAAGTTTAAAGTCCTTTGAGACGTCGAAATAGAACTGAAACATGCGTTCTCAGCTTTTTTTAATTACTCGTACGCTGTCGTTTCGAATTAAGAGAATGCGTCGTTTAACTGAGTTTATACTTTGTATGGTCACGTCTCATTTAGATAAAATTAAAACACTATTAAAATGAAGTATATTTTTAATAATTTCCAAATAAACGCACCAATCGTGCGGTGGCTTCACGCAGCGAACTCTTTTTTTTAAATTATAAATCAAACGTTATGTGAGATGAAAATATTTACTAGTATTTACCTAGTTTCCATATTATCATAGTGGGAGGCAATTCAGAAAAGTATGATAACAAAATCGAGGGATGTATCTGCCTTAAAAAAGTGTATGTGTGTGTGTTTTTAGGAGCCAATGACAACGATGTTCCTGGCGCTACAGGGTGGGAAGTTCGATCATCCCAACAGGCTGTTCTCTTCGATCGCGATGTCCTGGAAGAATTGTCAGCGAGACACTTCCGATGTGAAGGTAAGTTTTATACGGTATGTTACGAAATAAAATAAAAAAAGTTTCAAAATAACAAAAAATATATATTTATAAATACTATTGTACAATTTTAATTCAGTTTTGATTTGATGGCCGCAGTATTTATTGCGTACTCCCAACAAATATCTAACCAAACGGTGCTTGTGTCAACAGGAACTGATTCCGGAGCTGTTTTTCCTGCCTGAAATGCTGGTGAACAGTTCCGGATTGAAGCTGGGCATTCCGGAATCGCCGTCTGGAGACGTCGTGCTGCCACCTTGGGCGTCTTCCGCCGAGGAGTTCGTGCGGATGAACCGGATGGCTCTCGAGTCTGAATTCGTCAGCTGCCAACTGCATCAGTGGATCGACCTCATCTTCGGCTACAAGCAACGGGGCCCGGAAGCCGTGCGGGCGACAAACGTCTTCTACTATTTGACTTACGAGGGAGGCGCGCGATTGGACCAAATAGTCGATCCATTGACTAGGGCCGCGGTGGAAGAGCAGATTAGGTCCTTCGGGCAGACTCCTGCGCAGCTATTGGCCGAACCGCACGCTCCTAGGGCGTCCGCTATGCATTTGGCTCCGCTAATGTTTGCCGCGGCGCCCGACGATGTATGCGTGCGTTTGAAATTACCTTCAAACGCTCCCGTAGTTCACGTATCGGCTAATACGTATCCGCAGTTGGCAGCCCCCGCTGCGTTGACTGTGAGCGCAGCGAGAGCTTTCGCTGCGCATCGCTGGGTGGGTGCGTGTGCGCATTCGGGCGCTAGGTTAGCGGATTCCCCTCCGCAGCCATTGTTAATGGACCCCGCTTGGGCTGCGGGATCTCCCCCTCAGCCGGCGAGACGCCAACTAGGGGACAACTTTTCTCAGCGAGTGCGAGCTCGCTCAAATTGCTTCGTGACCACTGTGGACTCGCGGTTTCTCATCGCCGCCGGCTTCTGGGACAACAGTTTCAGAGTGTTCTCCACCGACACGGCGAAAATTGTTCAAATAGTGTTCGGCCATTACGGCGTGGTCACGTGCGTTTCGCGTTCGGAATGCAACATAACCTCGGATTGCTACGTGGCATCGGGCTCGGAGGATTGTACGGTGCTGCTGTGGCATTGGTCGGCGCGTCACGGGGGCGTAGTGGGGGAAGGGGCGGCAGGGGAAGCGCCGGCCCCGCGCGTGGCCCTGGCCGGACACGAGGCCCCCATTAACGGGGTACTAGTGTCGGCGGAGTTGGGCCTGGTGGTGTCCAGTTCGGAAGGCGGTCCCGTATTGGTGCACACCACGTTCGGGGAGATTTTGCGCGCGTTACCCCCCGCCGAGGGGGTCGGGGCGCCGCAGCAGTTGGCTTTGTCCCGCGAGGGCGTGGTTGTTGTGGGCTACGCTCGCGGTCACCTAGCGGCTTTCTCGCTGGGCGGTAGACGCCTGAGGACGGCCACACACGGGGATGCCCTGCATTGCCTGCTTTTGTCCCGCTGCGGGGAGTATCTGGTGTGCGGTGGGGACGCAGGGGTGGTGGAGGTGTGGCGGGCCTTCACGCTGGCCCCTCTGTACGCTTTCCCCCCGGCCGGCGCCCCGGTTTGCTCGATTGCGTTGTCGCACGACCAAAAATTCCTGCTTGCCGGTCTCGAGAACGGCTCTCTGGTCGTTTTCCATATAGACTTCAACAGGTGGCACCACGAGTACCAGCAGCGGTACTGACCGTACCAGCGCTGAACGGTGTCGCTTCGATGCGAAAGATGGCGCTATTATTAGAATTCAAAGTGTTGTTCAAAAAGGAACATAATTTTTTAAATCTCTCTCAAATGACTTCAAAGCGGATAGTGAAAGTGTCGTCCGCCACTCTTCTCTCAGGTTATTACCACATCGATCGTCGGGTAGTATGGACCAATCGACGTCGCTGTGACCGCGATTGGCCCACAGTATGAAAAAAAACAGTCATATTTAAATATTCACAATGCATTCATTTAATGTTGAAAGATATTATTATTATTGTCACATAACTGTTCAAATTTGTCCTTAAATCAAAATACTGAAGTCAGAAAGCTAACTTTTAAAAAGATTATGCATAAGTAATGGCGGACTACACTTTATGGCTTAATATTCTCAGCAAATTTATAGGCAATACAAGAAGAGTTCCAAAGAAAACAGTATATCTAAAAAGTTTAAGATCTTAAAATTATGTTCTCTTTTTTGAATAATAAAAAATTGATTTAATAATTAATTGTAGACAGTGCTAGTGTAAATTAGTGTTATTTCGCAAAATAAATGTTGGGATTTGTTGGTTGTAAAAAAGAATTCGTTACGTTTTGTGATTTCATCCCTTTTTAAACTTTAAAACTTTGTTTTTAAGTGAGCAGCTAAATGTACTTAAATTATGTACTTAAATGTAAAATTACATTCCATTCTTTAGTATTAGTGAAGGGACTTTTTTATTAAGTGAAATTAATTAATTAGTTGTTCAATATTGTGTTATCGTTTTAGTGCCATAGGACATTCTTTTTATTCTGTACTTATAAAAAAAATTAAAAAAATAAATGAAGAATGTACTTCGTCTGTATGTAAAGTATTTCCTTTTTTTAAATTGAATTGACGTCCATTTTTATTTAAAAATAATTAATTTTTTTTAATGACAAACTTATGTGCAATATTTATACAAACTTTTATATTTATATTTTTACTTTTATTTACGTACTTACCAAAAGATAAATTAATTTCTCGTTTAAATGAAAAATGATAATTTAACATTCCTTTTTTTTGTGGTGATGGGTAACAAGTACTTAATTAAAATAAGCCTTAATAATTAATTCCAATTTATTCAATATGTTAAGATTATTTTTTTGTTTTTATTAAAAGGTTTGAATTTATTGTTTTGTTTTTTTTTTGTTCTATTTCCTTAATTTTTTTTTTTAAATAGGTGCATATAAAACTACAATCCCAATAGACTACAAAACAATCTCTGGATTTTTGGGAAGAGAATGTAAAAGTGCCAATAATGTAAACATTTTGGCTAATTATAATATGTCAATGTAAAATCCAATAAGTATTTAGAATTGGATTTTCAATGGTATGTCATAGTGCATACTTATAATTTAATGCTATAGTTAAATGAATAGACAAACGGACTGTACTTATTTGATGTAATTGATGTCTCTGTTGTATAGTTTAAAAAATTCGCTATCATCAATAACGAACGAAGTCATACCTTGCTGTTACAAGTTAAACGTTAGAAGTTAGAGCTAGTCGCGTTAAGGCTAACAGGCTAAAATGTATAAGAATAGTTTTCTACGCATCACAAAGTACATAGATGTACAATTTGACATATATTTTTGCATCAGTCACTCGCACGCCCTTCCGTTCTGTGATTTAGGCTTAAAGATAGCACCTCAGTAGAATATCTTCTCTTGCATTTCCTAAATTGTGCCAAAAATACAAAACAACAGTTCAATAAGAGACAATTCAGTGATTAGATAAATCCTTCTTCATAGTCTCTTTCGTATAAACAGGTAGAAATAACCTATTCTATATAGTTTGATATATTATTAGATACCTATACCTATTTGTAGAAATGTAAAAATAACTCAATCCCTTATTCTCGCGTCCCAAAGTAGTCTACGTAGTAAATCCAACGGTTTAAATATTTGTAGATCTATAACCTTCTATCTATTCTCTAGTCTGTGTACTTAGAAAATTTCTCTATCGCATATATAGTTCTTCTTGACACAATTATTAGAATTATATATGAAAATATATACTGAAAACTGGTTATGAAAAAAATAAAAATAGTTTACATTATGCCTACTTAACTGTTTATTGTTTTGAAATGCATTTTATCCGATTCATTAACTGTTTTGAATATTCCGCCATATCTAAACTTCAAGGACTGTCAATGTCAAATCTGTCAGAAGACGCAAAACCGGTGCGTTCAAGAATTTTAATCTGATGTTTTACTCTTGGAGAATAGAGATAAAAAGAGGACTAACTTATAAAAGTGAAAAATTCTCAAGTTACAACTATTCATAACTATATTCATATGTTGGCCAGAATGACGCTTGCGATCAATTGGTGAATTGATATGATTGGTTGGTTGCGTAGTTCATGAAAATGCTACTATAGCGCCTCACCCAAATGCGCTCCTATTTTATGGTTGTCGACGGACACTTTTTCACATATAGAGTTCGCCCTTCTTACCTCTACATAGTATAATTGACTTTTGATAATAAATTGAATAAATAGATGAAAATTTTCTTATGATTTCCTTAATACTAGAAGGTATCCGGTATGAGTTCAAGTAATAAGTAAGTAAAAATGTTGTTAATTTTATTCCTATCTTGACAAAATTTAACCAATAAAGTAGGTAAAATGATTTAAAATCACACACAAGCACCCAGTGGCCATTCTTGGCCGCTGTGCTCTGGCCGCCTAGTGTAAATGTACGCTTACAGCTTAATTGTTACAATAACCAGAATCACGAAGGGTGGCTTCTAGTCTTTTCATCTGATTTAGCAGTCTGTGGATCTTTGCATGTCCAAATCAAACGTCATCTCACTATTACCTGAGTATTACCATTGAACATATATGATTTATCTTGGAAGTTATACTCTAATGACGTCACTCGAAATTGTGAACAACCATAACCGTACCGGATATCAAATGATAACTTCATAGAAATGATGGTAATCCTAACTTTTACGAAATGTTGCAGATAAATTAAGAAATCTAAACACGTGAAAACATTCCTTTGGTTTTTAAAATTCCTGTCTTATTTATGTACCTAATTTTTTAAGCAGGTACAGACCTACATATTGAGGTCGGGGTACGAAAACCTTCGTCAGTTTTCTAATTCATTCCTTTATCAAAATCTTAGACTCTTGGTACCTTTTGAAACTAAAACACTAAGCAGACAACTGACAGACGTTTAAAATGAAATTTTGGTATTGCTGACAATTCCCATAGTGAAAGTAAATGTCGACTTAAAGGTGGCGAACCTTTTCTTACCCCGACTGTACTCTATAATAGGTATCTATAATACTGAGTAGGTAACTTACTTCGTAGGTAGTAAAGATAGCTTTGTTTCCTTAACTCACAGCTTATTCAAATTCTATATTTCTCTTTTTTTTAACTATAGTTATCTTAATGATTACGAGAAATGCTTATTCACTTACACGCTATATGCTACTTTCAAATTAATACCGCTACACACACACACACACACACACACACGCAAATCTGTCCACTAATCATAAGAATTATTAATTAAACTAGGTCGTGAATATTAATTTAATATTGAATTTGTAACGTTTTTAAGACGCACCTGTAAATAGTAAATAAGATGTCACTGTCCATTTAATAATAAGTAAAATTCCATTTGTAAGCTGCGGGTAAGGTTTTACAGTAGTAAGCTAATACTTAAAATAATTAGGTATTATTGAAATTATGTTAAAGTAATGCATTTCAAGCACTAGTGCGTAGTTTCCAAGCAATGGCTTACACCACGCTTAGGTTAGGTACTTACTAGTAAACCTAAGTAATAGCATAGCATAGATGAAATACTACTAGCTCAGATTAGTAAAATTTTACTAATCTGAGACTACTAGTATTTTATCTATAGTAATAGTCAATCACTTTATTCAGCTGCCTTGCCTTCGCCACCCACAATATTTAGCATAGACATAGGCATACAGTTTACAGTAGGTTAGGATAGGCGTAGGCACCCATCCTAACATTACCTATGATATGTCATACTTACCTTACCTACACTAAAATGTTGTTGAATGTAATGAATTCAGAAGTAGATAATACAATAAATACTTATTATGTAGTTTCTGTAGAGGTTTGTGCTGAAATCGGTAAAAAAATCTTCATAATTTCCGAAAGAATTTAGGTACCGCTTAGGTCTAGAGTTTTAAAAAAATGCTGTTTTACATTACACGCATAAATATTGTTCTTAATGTTCTGTGAAAAATATCCTTGGACAATTAAAAAAATAATTACTGGCGACAATGTAATTGTTTCAAAATGTTAGCTTCCTGGTTGTTGTTTCGTTTTAATAAAAATTGTAGACGAGTAGTTTTGTTCACAAATAAAATAGGTAATTGCTAAATGTGTTATGGATTTTATTAATGGATGTTTTATTACCTTAGCACGCTGAATTAAGTAATAAAATTGTTAAACATGTCACGTTATTATTAGGATACTTAATATAATTTTACAAATGTGTCACAATTTTAATATTTATATATCTCGAGCAGACTCAGCTTTTAATCTTTTGAACTTTTATGAAAACTAGTTTATAATTTGTTTTTTTTCAAATCCATTTCTTATCTTATTAGCAGGAAAGTCCATAGTGAGATATATGCTAAGTATGTGGTGCGTTTGTATGTATTGAAAGTATCTTGAGTAATAAATTGCATTTAAGTAACATACAAATATTTTGTTTTATTTTCGTCACCTGAATATTTTCGGACTACCTATTTGTGTGTTTGGATCTAATCTTGCTGTTTCTAAATAAGGTGAGGTAAGTATAGTAGATATAGCTCAAAAAGAGGAAGTTCCTAAGATAAGTATAGAGGGATACGTGGAATTTTCGTCAAAATAATCATCCATAAAAACAAATATATTAAAAACAGCGTCGGTGGACACCAGCTTTTTTTGGCAAATTTTTTTGCATGTACTTTTACTTCCTAAAAACTTTTAAGAAATTCCGACATGGAGAATGGAGATATATTTGGCTCTAAAACAATTATGTATATTGGTAGTGTTCGGAGCTACGCAACCGAACACCGTCGCGCGACCATTTTTATGCTTTTCGTGCATTTTCGATTTAAATGCACGCTTTAAAACCAGTGCGCGTTCGGCTACCGTAGCGACCAGTACGATAGTCAATTTTACCAAAGTACTTTGGCGTGTACTCACATTTCTATCTCGGCCCAACCAAACGGTAAACCAGCACCACCATAGCGTGCACACCGTTTCATATAGAAAAGCAACGCATAACACGTATCTTTTCCCTTATTATTGTGTTATTTATATTAACAATTATTAATCAGAATATAAATATTAACAAAATTGTAAAAAAATCAGAACAGCTCGTATTGTAAATAATTAGAAAAAAATTAATATTTTGTATTATAGGTAAAGTAAAAATAAAATAAAATAAAAAAGTAATAAAATAGCTACGCGTGTGTGCGTGTTTGTGTGTGTGTGTGCTGGGCTTTAAAGAAAGAAGGTCATTTTACAAAAAAAAAACGGATTGCTTTGTGAAACTATATTTTATTGGGTTTTTATTAAAAAAAATAAAATAAGGTTTTCTTTTTCAACAAAACGTTCTATGATAGTACAAATTAAGATTAAGTTAGTATCTTAAATTAAGAGAGTCCACTGATTCTGGTGGACATTGGGATTGTGGTGTTGATTTTAGGGATATACTGATTTTAGGGGATAATGATTTAGCATTAATTTATTCTTTAGAGTTAAAAGAAAACTATTTAATGGACAATGTTCATCACGTTACGTAAAAAAAATATAGCTTTATTTTATGTTTTCATTTTGTAGTGTTTATTTACATTGATCGCTTTTAATGACTCGTTTAAAGGGAAGTATTGCGTAATGTTCTGATAAGGGACACTGTTACACACACAAATGCAATCAAACTACGCCTCGCCTTATTTAAATATTTACTAGTAAAAATGCTGAATTTCCTAGCGAAAAGAAGTAAAAACTAGTCTTTCAAAAATAAAAACTAAGATTGAATCACATTTCTATCTCGGCCCAACCAAACGGTAAACCAGCACCACCATAGCGTGCACACCGTTTCATGGTCCTTCGAGCATTTAAACCAGTGTTAGTGAACATTACCAGTCTTCATTGCATTTCAGTGTTTTACTGAGCTACATCGTAAGGAGAAAACCAGGTCAGACCAAACCATATTTTTTTATACATATTGTAAATAAATTTCAGCAAAATGGAAAATTACTTCCTCAACCAGACTGAAATTTATGAAGCTTTAAAAAAGCTTCTAACCAACATCAAGAAAGATGGGCCAGATAGAAAAACCATTGATTATTGTAACCGTAAATTAGAACTTTTAGAGTCTTATTGGAAAGACTACGAAATCAACCACCAAAAAATGTGTGCGATAGCAGAATTTGACCATATTTATTTTAAAAAGGGTTGTTTCGGCATAGCCGAAGAACTCTATTTCACCATTAAAAAATTAATTACGACCACAATGAAACAGTTAACATCAGAACCTAAAAAACCAGATAAAATAAAGATTCACAAAAATCCTTCGGTGTCTAAAGCCCAAAAAATGCAATATTTAAAAGGAAAAATTACTGGTGAAGCTGAGCGTCTCATTCACCACCTTCAAATCAGTTCCGAAAACTATGACGTATGTTGGGAGATTCTAAACCACAGATATGACAATAAGAAATTAATTTTTACTTCGCATATTAACATCATGTTAGGTCTTCCCAATATGCAACATCAATCAATGACGGCCATCAAAAAATTACATGATGTCACTAAAGAAAGTCTTCACGCCATTACAAGTTTGGGTGTTGACATAACCACATGGGACCCACTTTTGGTCCACTTATTATCTCAAAAATTAGACAGTGACTCATTTTCACAATATATAGAGTCAGTAAGGCAACCAAGAGAAATGCCTGTTCTCAAAGAATTCTTACAGTTTTTAGAAGATAAATTTACAGCTTTAGAAGCTTCACGTCGCAAACAAGATAACATCAACCAGAGAAATAACGTTCAACCACATCAATCTTTTCAAAGAAAATCTTATTCTAACCAAAGAAATCATCCTAATAATTATCCTATTAACTATAAACCAGATTATAACAACATTAATAATAACACAAAGGTTATGAAATCGTTACATGTGTCACAGCCGTTTACGTGTACATTGTGCAATTCAGAACACGGCTTATGGAAGTGCGTCATATTTCAAAGAATGTCTGACGAACAGAAATTAAATTTAATAAATGAATTGAAGTATTGTAAAAACTGTCTAATTAACCATTTTAATAAACATTGTAATTCTAATAAACGATGCCGCAAGTGCTTCGGATTTCACAATACTTTATTACACGAAGCATTACTAATAAAACCAGAACAGACTACGTCATTGAAACACAAAACAAAACTTGTACCCAATCTGCCAAAAAAGGAACAAGAGGCTCGTACGTCTTCAACTCACGCTTCATGGAATGACACATCCGAAATTTTGTTGTCCACAGCCATGATTAACGTAACAGTAAAAGATGGTACGCAACTTACCATGAGAGCTTTAATAGACCAGGGTTCTCAAATTTCATTGATAACTGAAAATGCCGCTCAACGATTAGGTTTAAAGAGATACCAGTGTAAGGGGAAAATATTCGGTGTTGGTGAAAAAGAAAACCATTGTAAAGGAAAAGGGGAAATTGAATTGTGGTCGTTATATAACAATTTCAGATTAAAAACAAACGTTATTATCATGAATAATTTAATAAAAAACTTACCAAACTCCACTTTCATAAAACCATCGTATCCGCACATTCAGAACATAGAATTAGCGGATCCCGAATTTAATGAGAGTAGACCTATTGACTTACTTCTTGGAGCCGAAGTTTACAGTAGAATTTTATTGGAAGGTATCCGTAGGGGAAATACGGAAAACGAACCAATAGCCCAGCAGACACAGTTAGGCTGGCTGCTTTGTGGCTGTATGACTACAACTTTTAATTGTAACGTAGTCTTACAAAATATAGATGACTTAAAAAGATTTTGGGAGACTGAAGACATAACTGATCATCAAATGGAAATGTCAAATGAAGATCAGGAATGCCTACAATATTTTTTAAATACCACCAAACGCCTACCAAACGGAAAATATGAGGTTCGGCTCCCATTCAAACAGAATCTTAAAGAAACATTAGGATCAACCAAACACCAAGCGTTAGCTCAATTCCGAAACTTAGAAAGAAAACTTGAAAAAGATACACAAATAAAAACCGAATATAAAAACTTTATGAACGAATATTTACATTTAAGTCATATGATACCATCAAAGGCAGAAGCGACCTCTGAATATTATTTACCTCACCATGCAGTTAATCGATCAGAGTCAACAACCACGAAATTACGGGTCGTTATCAATGCATCTTCAAAATCTACATCGGGAGTTAGTTTGAATGATATTATGAATAGAGGTCCTAATTTACAAAAGGACCTGCAAGAACTTATATTGAAATGGCGAACGTACAAATTTGCTTATACAGCCGATATAGAAAAAATGTATAGGCAGATTATGATACACCAGAATGACCAGATTTACCAAAAGATATTTTGGAGGGACTCGCTTAACCTACCTATTCGTTCATTTCAGTTAACAACCGTTACTTACGGTACAAAACCAGCTCCATTTTTAGCGATGATGTGCTTAAAACAGCTTGCACAAGACGAAAGAGACAATTTTCCAGAAGCAGCAAAGATTTTAGAAGAGTGTTTTTATATGGATGACTACTGCGGAGGATGTCAGAGTATGGAGAACGCAAAAAAGTTAAGAAACCAGCTAATAACCTTATTAAAAAGGGGCGGTTTCAATTTAAGAAAATGGAACTCAAATGAACCAGAACTTTTAACTGATTTAGGGGTGAACCAATACAACCAACAACCATATGAATTTAAACAATCAGATTCAACCAAAACTTTAGGGCTTGGGTGGAACCCTCTAAAAGACATATTTATCTTTGACTCGAAAATAGACTCACAGTCAAACATAACACCAACCAAAAGAACATTATTGTCAGACATATCAAAACTGTTTGACCCTCTAGGTTGGCTAACACCTATAAGCATTTCAATGAAAATGCTTTTCCAAAAAGTTTGGCTGTTGAATTTAGACTGGGATGATAAGCTACCAGAAGAAATCAGTCGAAAATGGACACTGTTAAGACAAGAATTACAACAAATAAATACCATAGAAGTAAAGAGATGGCTAGGTGTAAGTGAACATAACCAGAGTGTCGAATTACATGGATTCTGTGACGCATCCAGTAAATCGTACGCATGTGTAATTTATTGTAAAATTATTAAAAACAATGATATAACCGTAACGCTGGTAGCGGCGAAGGCTCGATTGACGCCCATAAACAAAGTTATTTCCGTCCCTAGACTAGAATTAATGGGCGCACTATTATTATCAAAACTTATGAATAAAGTTCATCGAACCTCCTTCTCTGACCATAACGTCGAATTATTCTGTTGGAGCGACTCAACTGCAGTTTTGGGTTGGTTACAAGGCCCCCCATCACGATGGAAAGCATTCGTTGCCAATAGAGTGAAATTAATTACCAAAATAATACCACCTGACTGTTGGCGGTATATAAATACCAATGAAAATCCCGCCGATTGTGCAACACGAGGGGTGTCTACCCAAACATTAAAGGACCATGAGTTATGGTGGCAAGGACCAAAGTGGCTGCCGTTACACAAAGAACCAATCAACGATAAAATCCAATATGAAACCAATTTAGAAACTAAACCAGCTGTTTTAAAACGATCATATGTCGTTATCAACCAAGAAGATTCAAATAGTACCATAATAAACAACTTGTTAAATAAATATTCTTCGATTAATAAAACTATACGTATAATTGCATGGATACTACGTTTTTCAAGTACCAAGAAAAAAGTTCGTCAACCCTATCTCACCTTACACGAGCTGCGAAGCGCAAAACGACTAGTTATCAAATTCATACAACACACTGAATTTACCAACGACCTCGATTATTTACAAAAACATAAAAAGGTGCACTCTAAAAGCAATATTTTAAATTTAAACCCAATATTAGATCAAAACGGTATTTTGCGTGTAGGTGGGAGACTCAAAAACGCACAGATAAATTTGCAAATGAAGCATCCCATCATCTTACCACACAACCATCGCCTTACTACACTTTTGATTCAAGAGGCTCATGAACTAACCTTTCATGGTGGGGCTCGCCTAACCTTAGCAAATTTACGACAAAAATATTGGATTATAGGGGGATATATGGCTACCAAAAAATTTATTAGGAAGTGCGTAATATGTGAAAAACAAACTCATAGAAAACAGTACCAACTTATGGGTGACTTACCAACAGCCCGTGTAAACCCAGAGAAGCCCTTTTACCATTGTGGAGTAGATTACACAGGTTTTGTAGAAGTAAAAGCTAATAAAGGGCGGGGAATAAAAACAACCAAGGGATACATAGCAATATTTGTATGTATGGTTACAAAAGCTGTCCATATAGAGCTTGTGTCCGACCTTAGCAGTTCAGCTTTTTTGGCGGCACTAACCAGGATGGCTGCGCGTCGTGGAACACCACGTCATATTTACAGTGATAATGGAACGAACTTTGTAGGGGCAAATAAGATACTGCAAAAGGAGTATACTGAACTTAAAGAAATATTTGACACAAACTTCTTATCCGAAATCACAGAAATGGAAATAGAATGGCACTTTAATGCACCTTCATGGCCAAACGCCGGAGGACTTTGGGAGAGGGCAGTTAGGAGCCTTAAACAGCATCTGAAGAAAGTTATAGGTGTCCAAAAATTAACATTCGAGGAGTATACGACTCTCTTAAGTAAATTAGAAGCTTGCCTTAATTCTCGGCCCCTGTGTGCTATGACTGAAGACCCTGATGATATTGATTATCTAACACCTGCTCATTTCTTGACGGCACGACCGGGATTAACTGTCATTGAAACCGAGCGAGATGCTAGAACCAGGTGGCATCTCATCACCAAGCTATTTCAAGACCTATGGAAAAGATGGAATTGCGAATATTTAACTCAGTTATCAGCACGAAATAAATGGATGGAAACCAAGAAAAATATTGCAACGGGTGACCTTGTTGTTATCCATGAAGATAATTTGCCACCAGGAAGGTGGCTTATGGGGCGCGTATTAGATACGCACCCAGGCGACGATGGCTTAGTACGAGTCGTCACTCTAAAAACCAAAAATGGAATATTAAAACGACCTATTATTAAACTGTCAATATTACCAATAAACCCATCCGATGACTCATCGCAACCACAATCCAACACACAACCAAATAACTCACCAAACAAGCAAAGTGGTGTCTCTGAACCAGAAGTGCAAAGAAGAAAACGTCCCACGAGACCAAAGTTCATGTCAGTGGCCACTTCTATATTGCTTTTCATGACCATTTTTTTACCATCTTATGGTATGCATAACGTCAACCAATTTCCTTCTAACCAAACTCTGTACTTTGATCCAATAGCCAAGGTACAGCTCATCAGAGATAAATGGAATTTAGTCGTTTATTACGACATGGAACCATATTGGGCCGGCATAGAGGCATATAATAAAATAACACATTACTTGGAAAGATTGTGTACCACCATTGAAAAACAATCGCTTTGTAATATGATAATACGGCAAGCAAACCACGATTACCTTGAATTAGAATACTATAATGAACTTTTACTGACTCAGCATTTCAATGTTCACGATAGACAGCGTCGCCGCAAGCGGGGTCTTATCAACGGTGTCGGATATCTCGCGAACGACCTGTTCGGGATATTAGACTCTCGTTTCGCGGAACAATACGCAAAGGACATCGAAACCATACGATCTAATTATAAACATTTAGCTAATTTGTGGAAAAACCAGACGTCCGTGATAGAATCCGAATTTAATTTAATGAAAAAGATGGAGGCCACCATTGAGACACAGCACAAACTCATTAACCAAAAGCTAATTAGTTTAGAAAAAAGTACTAACGTTGTCCAGTCGGAGATTAGCAATATGTCCTACATACAAGACTTCATATTATCTGCCATGGCTGGCAACAACTTATTGCAAAGTTTAAAACGGTTACAAGAAACTCTGTTAGATACGATTACAGATATTTACCATGGTCAAATTAGCCTGCATTTATTAACACCAAGGCAACTGAAAGCAGAACTTCAAACCATACATAGCCAAAGTTTGGGCGAACTCACCTTGCCTATAACCAACATAGAGACAGAGCTTTATAATATGTACCAACTACTCAAAGTAAAGGCAAGAGTAATCAAAAGGTTCATTATATTTGAAGTCACATTTCCTCTCATCGGTTTAGAGAAATTTCAACTGTACCGAATTTTACCCATTCCACATCAAATTCTTAACAATATGGTCACCATAGTACCCGTATCTGAGTATGTAGCAGTAAATCTTAAAAAAGATACCTACTTCAGCGTAACCATTCACGAATTAAGCACATGTTTTTATCGAGAGGAATCTTATATGTGTCAACTGCTCAAACCAATACTCACTATAGAAAATGACGAAAGTTTTTGTGACAAAAATACTCCTGACCAAAATTGCAAGACAGAAAAATCAATGTGTGTAAATAAATGGACAGAACTACACACGACGTCACAATATCTTTATTTCTGTTGTGACGTGTATAATATTAAAATTATATGTGACGATCAAGTTACTGCTCGACAGCTGACTCGAGCCGGGGTCATTAGTATGACTCATAAATGCGTAATAAAAGGGAAAGATTTCGTACTTTATTCCATGCAACATCAATCCAATACAGTAACTTTGACGCCAGACATTTACGCCCCAAAAGTTGATCAAATAAACCACTTAATAAACATAAAGTTACCAACTGAGAAAACCATTCTACCAGAGGGCTCCAATCTAAGCACACTATTTGAGAATCTAGGTCAACAAATCACTTTTGTGAAATCGAACAATGCGGAATGGGACGAATTGAGTTCACATGACATCCACCATTACGCCATCAGCTACGTCCTAGTCGCCGTAGCCTTGAGCGTGGCAGTCAATTTTACCAAAGTACTTTGGCGTGTACTCACATTTCTATCTCGGCCCAACCAAACGGTAAACCAGCACCACCATAGCGTGCACACCGTTTCAGGTAGCATATTGGTAGTAAGTTGGTGATTGTTGGTGATTATCAATTTTGTCGTCTTCTCTCAAATGTCCTTATGATACACCCACGACATCTGTATCAATTTCCTATAAATAGTTTTACTCTATTTTTCTTTTCTATGCTTCATGTTTCTATGCTTTCATGGTTTAAAAATCTCATTGCTATAGTTAATACAAAGTAATTAATGAAAACAAAAATGTAAGGAATATTTCATATGAATGTTATAAACTGAACGCATCCTAACGTCAACTGACATCGAGTTGACATTCTCCGACAGCTGCAGGCATAAGTGTTGCTATATGTACCAAATATGGACACCTGTACCTGTACATTTTATAAATAAAATCATACATATGAAAATAATAATGCTACAATAATAAATATTAAATAATTTATAATTAAACGTTAATTTTTTTCAATACTTACAATTTTTACATTTTCAATACTTTATATTTTCGACTGAGTTCAAAACCGGTAAATAAACAATACGATTGTAGTTAACTGCCTATGTTAGAAATAATAAGCGGATGCTAAATAAAAGGAATGTTTCATATCAAATTCATATCAAAAAGAAAACTATAACAACAATAAAAAATAACAATTAGGTAACACAAACTATACAGTACTTAAGGAGCGTTCAACGACTCAACTGTGTCCAAAAATAAGGGGATACCTAGCTGATATTTCAAAAGTAAATTCATAAATTAATAATTAATAAACTGTAAATGAATAATCTGATATAGAAAATAACTAAAGCAAAACAATAATATTCTGGAAAAAAATTGGATGCAGTTTACTGTCAGTGTCACTTATATTCCCAATAAAGTTTGTAAATTGGCAACACACACTGGTTTGTTATAGTTCAATTAGGTTAGGTTCTATATTTTTCTTTCTGAAGTTTCTCTCAGCCCCGTTGCAATCATGGCGGTGAACAATATTTCAAAGAAACGAAAAGTATGTTTAAATACAACTTTAAAACATTGAAATAAATGTTTAGAAATAATGTGCATTACTTCTCGCATATGTAAAACTCAACATATCGTCTCCTTTTTGTGTTAATACGGCGATGTTTGTGGATGTTTAGAACGTCAATTGCCCTAGTGAAACTTGAATTTGTTATTATTTTCTTTGTTTTAAACGTATATGAATCTTTAATAATGTTGCACAGTGAAAAAGCAGTGTTACAAGACACATTCGGTGTTAAAATGGTATTCAGTCAACATAACCTCTTCGTAATTTGCAGTTCGTCGGTGACGGAGTTTTCAAGGCGGAATTGAATGAATTCCTGACTCGGGAGCTCGCCGAAGATGGATACTCCGGCGTGGAGGTCCGCGTTACCCCAACGCGGTCCGAAATCATCATCATGGCGACCAGAACACAGAGCGTTTTGGGCGAGAAAGGTCGCAGAATCCGCGAACTCACCTCTGTTGTGCAAAAACGGTTCAACATTCCCGAGCAGTCTGTAGAGTTATATGCCGAGAAGGTCGCCACTCGCGGTCTTTGCGCCATCGCACAAGCCGAATCTCTAAGATATAAACTTATTGGAGGTTAGTGAAACGAGTTGTTATTGTTTAACGTTTCTCCATGTGCTTTTATAGAAGACTAGCTTTTATCCGCGACTTCGTCTGGTACCCTATGTACTTTTCTGAAACTCACACAACCTGTGTGCAAAATTTCAATGATCTGTTTTGAAGTCTGTAAGGGGAAGCCAGAGCCCATTTCTTTATCCCATCCTAATACTTATTCTTAATCCTACTGTGGTAGCAGCACATTTGCAACACTTGTGTTGTGTTAACAGAATGCAGACAACATGAGAAAAAACAATAATAGTAATTAATTTTGGAGAAGTATTAAAAACAGACAAAGTTTAACAATAAAAACAAATGAAACTAATGGCAGATTAACTTACTTACAAATACCATCTCAATCTATTGATATAATATAAAGAAAATATACTTCTGAGTGTTTATAGATATCTTTGTGATTGAATTTTAGGAATTAACAGTTTGGCTTTATTATGATTTCTACATAATAATAAAAGAAACTACAGTGTCCTTTTTATTATTATGTAAAATGTCTGCTAAGGCCTGCAGGTAGTCAAATTTAATGTTTTATTTATACTGTCAATTCTATTCTAAATTGACATATATTAAAAATGAACATAAAATAATGAATGTTTCATCGGTGGAAATGGATTTTCTTGTATGTTTTTGTCTATTATTTGTATATAGAAAAGTCGGCCTATCGGCCAAAGTAGCCTTGTTGGTTTAAAAAGCAATAATGTAATATGATTGTGCTTTGTTTTAGGTTTGGCCGTCCGCCGTGCCTGCTACGGTGTGCTCAGATTCATCATGGAGTCTGGGGCTCGCGGTTGCGAGGTGGTGGTCTCGGGAAAGCTGCGTGGCCAGCGTGCCAAGTCGATGAAGTTTGTGGACGGGCTGATGATCCACTCGGGAGATCCGTGCAATGACTACGTCAATACTGCCACTCGGCACGTATTGCTCCGACAGGGTGTACTAGGCATTAAGGTGAGATCTCTTTAATTGTTTACTAGTTTGACTAACACTTGACTATGAAGTGGCAGATGTCCTCCCAGTTAGGTCTTTTCAAATCACACTTATTTTTATGTGTGTATTAAGAAGTGTTATTCTAAAAATTTAATAAGATATAAAAAGATGAAGCTTCATAGTAATTAACTTCTGTTTCATACCATAGGCATAATGTAATTGAAGGCAATCAATAATTTCATTTTTTTTATGTTAATCCTGACAGACAGGCAGTTTTAATCCTACTATGGTCGCCAGCTCACTTGCTGCCCATGGGGCTTGCTTGTTGATTGGCGACGGTAACCACCTGTTATCAAGTGGACTGTCTGTCAGCTTGTCTGTTTACTTAAACATTTTAAAAAAAAGTCTAATGCAAAAAAAAAATAGTCTAGTGAGTGCAAGCCACTTTCAATTTCAGCTTCTGTATCTATGTCAGCCTGTTTATCTGATGTCCTATTTCTAGGTATTGCTAGGATCCACAGAATCAGGGTTTGCGAGTCTTCAATGGGCACGCGATCTAATATTGTGTGGTAGATTATTTCAGCCTCATTTTCTAAACTTGAGAGTATTTCTTTAAATGCTCTTGTTAAAAATGGGCTGGACAGGATTAGGATAGACATCTTAGTATGATGGAATTTTAATATGTCTACTATTCTACATTCAGTGATCGTCTTAGGTCTAGAATCAATACACAAATGCAGTAAAAACCATATCACAATAAAATACAGAGCGAAAAAACTAATTCTATTAGTTAATTTATGATATGGCCCCTTGTGCCTTGGTGAAAGCCTCCATCTTTTTCCAGTCGACTTTATTCTTTGCTATAACCATCCAGTCTTACAGTAGAAGTTTTATTGTCAATCCACCTTTTCTTTGTTTCTCTTTTATATCTTTTTCCTTTTGTTGTCAGAAACTGGATATAAATATTATGTCTAATCACTTTTAAAGACTAAAATGTAAATGCAAGTTAAGTGTTACATAGATGTACTATGAAATCATATCCATGACAAACAGCATTTACCTCTCTTAAACAAATGATAATTTTAAGTAATTTTCTAAATGTAAATACAACAAGATAAATTGAGAAATTGTTTGTGTTAGGTGAAAATCATGCTTCCGTGGGACCAGCAGGGCAAGAACGGCCCCAAGAAGCCTCAGCCAGATCACATTCTGGTGACAGAGCCCAAGGACGAGCCCGTTCCTCTGGAGCCCACCAGCGACGTCCGCTCCTTGGCTCCTGCACCGCTTCCGCAACCCGTGCCACCGGTCGCTGTGGCTTAGGGATAGGAAACAATTAAAAATGTATAAACATTTCTGACACTTTTCATTTTACCCACCCCACTAACCAGAAGGTTTCAAAATGGTCTATGATAACGTCATATCTGTCACTATTTTTAACGCCCGACGCAAAAAGGGGTGTTATAAATTTGACGTGTTATCTGTCTGGATTTGCAGCTCCCAAAATGATGGACGAATTTTGATCAGTTTTTTTTCTTGTTTAAAAGCCAAGTGATTGTGCTATAATAATTAAGCTGTTTACGAGTTTGAGGACCATCAGCCCACTGACTTCCAAAGGTTTGATTTATGAGAAATTTGGTATACTGTTACTTGGGTGGTATTTCCATGACATGGTAACCTGGACCTGATGCAGCAGCATCAAGTGGTCTGCAGGAGACAAAGTGTGTTTAGGTTTAATAGAAAGTTGGGGGTTTATAATTTAGGTAATTATAGCTTGTATAACAAAATTAGTGTTATCCATATAAATGAGAAAGTAACACGGTCTGTCAGTTACCTTTTCACGCCTTAACTACTCAGCCTATCATGAAATTTCGCATACACATTGGCAGGGATACAGAAAAGAATACAGGATACCTTTCATCAGGAGAAAATTACTGTTCCCGAGGGATCCCGAAATTAAAATATGATAACCACTTTGTTTATAAAAGTAATGAACAAATTCAGTATGTCCAAGTGTAGGTAAGTATTTAGTGGGTTTGTATCCTATTACAATATATTATTTTTTATTGCTACTTATGTTTTTCAAAACTGCTCTAATGGGGATGGCAACTGTCAAAGTGGCGCCACCGTCGATCTGTCCCAAAACAAAGGCATTTTTGTATTGAAAGTGAAAGTTAATACTGAATTTCATTAAAATGACGCGTTGTAGTGTTCCAAACTGTTCTGAAAATGCTACTCACCAGTTTCCGAAAGACAATAAAATTAAAAAACTGTGGCTTAAAGCAATTCGTCGGGTCAATTTTACACCTAAAGCTAGTTCGAGGTTATGTCGGAAGCATTTCAAGGAAAGCGACTATGAATTTATTAGTAAATACACAGGTAAACCACATTTTAAATTATGTTAGACAAAATAAGATTGCGCGATTTGAATTCCGATAACCTTATTACTTCATGGGATTCATTTCTACATTATCTCTTTGTCGGACCAAGCGCTTCAGAACATCCTTTATAATGCGCACTGCCAACGTCTGGAACTCCCTACCGGTGTCTATGTTTCCGAGATCATAATTATAACAAATCTTTTCAAAGTTCGAGTGAATAGGCATTTTCTGGGTGAGCTTGATCCATCATCAGCCCCAACTTAAATAAAAAACACTGCTACACAGCTAGACGTTGCCCAAGATCAAACCCATCTCAAATTAAAAAAAAAAAAATTAAACAAAATTAGCCCTCCTCTTGAGTTAAACAGAGAATTAACAAAATTCTCTGATATGAAGCTTAATACTCTTAATTTTATAACAACTGTGTACTAAAATATTCAATAGGTACTTATGTATTCCACTAGCACTTATGCATTTCAAAATATTTTAATTTTGATGTTACAGGTGTAGAACATCAGCACAAATTCTTGAAAAAGTCTGCTGTACCTTCAGTATTTTCATGGAATGTAAAACCTCGATTCTTCCTTTAGATTTTTAACTGACCACGTCGAATACATATTTTAGTATGTCTTTCAGTTAAAACTCGACAGAAAGCCAGAAATTACTCCAAAAGAACGCCCAGAAACTTAATAAAACAAAAATATCACTCGCTTCAACAAATCACAACATAACCTCGACAATTAGAGATGGGACAGATCTATGAAGGCGCCATCTACAATTAGCTTTCACTTGCCATCCCCATTGCACAATATAAATACATATCTTAATATAAAAAATAATAATTTCGAGATTATGGAAAGAATAAAAAACAAATGTGCAATATGAACAATAGCCTATACTATGATCCTATCCATAGTATAGGCAGTACCATACTCAACTCTCGACTATTATCCTATCCATCCACCACAGAACTTCTGGAAGTGGCTTGAAGCCACATTTCGACACCTTACATAATTAAATAAATAAAAATAGCTTTTATTGGCAATCTACAAGTCAGGCTGTCGTTTGACATGGGCCTCCTACAGGGTCTTCTATTTCTCTATACAGAGATGCTCTTCTTCAGTCTTTGAGTAGATCATCTTCCCAGCTCCTTTTCTGGGAAACCACTTGGTGACTTGTCTATTCCCGATCTCATGGTGACCAGTCTACTGACTCTTCAACATTTTTAGCCTACTCATCACATCTGTGAGTTGTTTTTTCTCTAACTAAAGTCGTCACTGATAACTATTCTTTGAAATGGAAAGCTTTATTTGTTTTTTTACTAGAACCATTGACAGGCACGTATCCAGACTTTTGGTACGGGGGGGGGGGGGATAAACATTGAAACAACCATGTGAACTGTGTAAAAATCGCTGTAATCACTGTACTATATTTTTTGCTGTAATCACTGTACTATACTATAATTATATAAGTATTTTTCTGTTTCCGCTGGCAGCCATTACGTCTAGTACCATATCAGGATCTGGCGCCAAAGCGGAATGAATAGACAATAGAGCGAGACCAGTAAGCCTCTCGCCCGCCATTCTATTCCTTAGGAAGGATTTTATTCTCTTTAGGCATGAAAATGACCGCTCCACAGATGCCGTTGAAACCGGAAGGGTGGCCAGAATATGTATTAGCCTGTTAATGGTAGGAAAGAAAATTTTGTCACACGTGTCTAAAATTTCCATAATTTCGACTGGTTTTTTATCTGTGTTTTTCCACTTGGCACACCACATACTGTACTCTGCTTTTATTAGTGATTGTCCAACACTTTCTTCCCAATAAATTTTCATATTTTCTAATTCACTTATCTTCCTCTCGTCCACATTTTTCGGAAGAATAATTTCTAAAGAAGAAAGCAGCTCTTTGATTCGCAAATCTATCATTCATGCCAGATATCAAATCGTCCAAGCACGGTATAAAAATAGTTCTACTGAAGTATTCTTCAGCAGTATCGCTGGGAGTATCGACGATAGATGTCGTTCATTACTGTTTTCGTTCTCGGTTTCTCTCTAAATAGGTTAGATGGCGCTACTAGTAACGTCGCTTACATAATCAGATCAAGATCTATCTATATTTTTATTTTAAAAATAAGATCCTACTTATTGAAAGAACACGCAAGCGAATAAATAAACAGACGGCTAAAAACGTTTTTTTTTCCGTCAGATTTCGGGGGGGATACAACTATCCCCCCCTCTGTATACGTGCTTGACCATTGATATCCACTTTTTTGCCTCTGTTATCTTGATTTTATTTCTAATACTTTTATGAGTTATTCACTCTTTTAAACTAAAATAGACTTTGCTGCCATCATCTTAAAACTTAAAACTCCATATTAACACACAGAACTTTGTGTTAATATGGAGTTTAAAGATAGATGGCATTACTGAATTAACAGCCACTACATTAATTAATTGGCCACTACATAAATTAATTAACTTACATTAATTAATTAGCCACTACATTAATTATATAACTTACATTAATTAATTAGCCACTACATTAATTATATAACTCACATTAATTAATTAGCCACTACATTAATTATATAACTCACATTAATTAATAAGCCACTACATTAATTAATTAACACATTAATTAATAAGCCACTACATTAATTAATTAACAAGCCACTACATTAATTAATAAGCCACTACATTAATTAATTAACACACTAATTAATAAGCCACTACATTAATTAATTAACTTACATCAATTAATAAGCCACTACATTAATTAATTAACTTACATCAATTAATAAGCCACTACATTAATTAATTAACACATTAAATAATTAGCCACTACATTAATTAATTAACAGCCACTACATCATAACTGAATCCAAAATGATACTGTTTTTAAATAAAACACATACTTTTACTATATAATAACATTTATTTAAAAATAACTACATACACCCGAAACCAATTAGTGCATTATTTAGTTATCGACAAAAAATGCATTCACTATTTATTATGTACTTCATTATTTTTATACATATTTGTATTATGTACTCCTTCACTTTCACTTTCATTTCAAAATACACATGGAATGATCGTTAGGTATTATTTTTAAAGTATATAATCCACTAAAAAAATGCTTGTTTAATCGGATATGTAAAGGCAAATATTCCTTATTATAAATATTCCCCATTCACACCATATTGTGACTATACACCGTATCTTATTAAGTCTTGTGACTCTTTATTAGCTTACATTTATTACATTTGATCCGACTTTTTCGTCAATAAATAAAAATCTAACCCTAAAATTAAAAAAAAAACACCTTTAATACCGTTAACATTAATAACTGCTGCAAATAATAATACATTTAATAAATACATAAGCGCCTCTCTATATATTTTTGTATTTTATTTCATTATTTATTTATGTCAAAATATTATGTATTAGCGACTCGCTCCCGAATTTTGCAATTTTTTTTTTTGAAATCTAATATAAAGAGAGAAGATCTGTATGTTCCTAATGAATAAACTCAAAAACTACTGGATCGATTTTAAAAATTCTCTCTCCTATAGAAAGCTACATTATCAGCGAGTAACATGGACTATATTTTATTAAACTACGCGGACGTAGTCGCGTGCGATAGCTAGTTTTATATAAAAAAACATTCCTCGTTTAACGCACTTTCCACTAGTGAAAACCGCATTAAAATCCTTTCAATAGTTTTTGAGATTATCGCCAACGTACAGACAGACAAACGCGTTTGGGGCACTTTGTTTTTTTATTATTATAATACTTAATAAGGATATCCGAATCTATCAAAATTTTTAAAAATTTCTACTCTAGGAGACGTTTGTTATATATAAAATATAAATAAGACAAATCTTCATTCTAGTAATACAGTGAAAATCGGTTATAACGACCTTCCCTGGGACCACAAAAATTGGTCGTAATAAACGGATAGTCATTATAAGCAATATTAAATCGTTATAGGCATTCAACGGGGATCTTTCCATTTGGTCGCTGTAACCGATATGTCGTTATAACCGAAGTCGTAAAATCCTGTTTCTACTTGTATTGGCAAAATTAGTTCTTTAATTAACTCATAGATGGCGTTAGTGGTCCGGCTGACAATAGTCGTCTATCTATATTTATAAAATCGTTTTTTTTTTCTATCAACGCACAGCCAAAAAAACTACAAGTCTAGAAATCTGAAATTTAGTACATAATTTTTATTTTACAACATATTGTTTTTTTTTTTTTTTTTTTAATTTCAAATGCGTGCGAAGCCGGGAGCATGTCGCTAGTTTACCATAAGACGGCTAGAGGCTTCTCTTTTGTGTCTCCACGTATATTTTTTTTTAGTGCATTCGCTAAAGACTAAAAAAAGACTTAACATTGTCGAGTGAAAAAGTTTAATTGTAAACTGAGCAAGACATTTTTTTTTTTCACTCACTTTGTACTGCATCAACTTATTATTATTATTTATTATTATTATTATACTCTTTTATGGTCCTTTTATCGTCTAAGGGTGTGTGTGTGTGTGTATATATATAAAATGAATTAATAAATTGTATAATTGTTACAAAACACAATCGATTTTTCTTTTTTCTTTTTTTTTTGTATACAATATAATAAATAAAGGTTGACACAGTCCGTGGAGCTCGGGACGACCGCCATCTTGTTTATCTGAAATTTTCATTTCAATCATTTATAAATAAAAAAACTGATTGAGATTTTGACGAGCATCAATAATTATGGATTTCGCACGCCATACAAAAACACTATATAGAACTTTATGGAACATTTAAAAGTGTGTAGAGCATGAACTCTGTCATCTGTCATTTAAAACCAACTAAACATCTAAGAACGTTTAAAGAAAATGCGACTTTACGTCAACACATTAAAGTTTAAAATGAATAGTACAAGTTGGTCGTTACTACCTTTCACCATTGACTCCGTTATGATTCCGTTTTATGCGTAACTTGACATGTGCCGCTTTGGCATTTGTCACGCAAAATCCATACTTGTAGTATTTCGATGATGACGAGTTATTTAAATGGCCAAAGAGACAACGCAAAGAATATGAACAAAAAGTAATCTAAGTATATTGAATGAATAAAATTATTAATTTCTTAATAATTTTATTCATTCAACTACATATTAATTACTGTTAAATTATTTTTGTGCCTATTTGAAAAACGCCATTTTGGCGCTGGAGGCTATGGGACGAGTGTCCATGGAACTAAAATTAGTGATGATACATTCGTACGTATGTATGGAATAAAAGTATGCAAACGTCAAAATTAGTTCTCGGGACACTCGAGGGCGGCGTTTCAAAGTGGCACGTGAACCGGGGGACACTCACTGCTGCACGTGCTCCATGGGCGGGGCCATCCTGGAGACGAGGCCGATGGAGGTGTGCACGAGGGACTTGAGCGGCTGCGGCAGCGCGGGCCTGGAGGCGACCGCCTCCGTGGCCACCCTCAGCTCGCGGAACGTGTTCCTGGTGTAGGGGTTGCGGCGCGACGCGTACCGCCACGTCACGAAGTAGTAGTACAGGAACGGCGTCAGCAGACCGCAGTAGCCCCTGACAATACATTCAATACACTTTTTTACACACTTTTTTGCTTTTATAGTGCGAATGCCTAAGCCACCCCCCGTCCCTAAACGTTACGTAACAACCAAGTGACCATTTTTACCGACAAAAAGCGTCGCCAACTTGGAAGAACAAAATAAAAAATGACGTACAATACACTCGAGGGATTCCCTGTAAAACAAAAATGAAAAAGGGACGCTGATTTGGGTGATTTTAATTCTCTAGTTTTTTATTTAAATAATAAAAAATAAAATTGCGTTATTTAATACTACCTTATTTCTAAATAACTTTTATATTCAGACAGTTTGAGTGACTTTTTTTTTATGTTTATAATAATTGTATACAAAAAATATAATACTGTATTTTTGCACATTTTAATATGGACGTTATTATAATATATTATTTACTAGCTTTTGCACGCGACTTGGTCCGCGTAACTTTATAAAATATAGCCTATATGTTACTCGCTGATAATTCAGTTTTCTATAGGTGAAGAAGATTAAATAAAACATTTTAATAAATAAGAAAACTCACAGCAGAGCCATGAGCGCCACCAGAGGGAACAAGGCTATCTCTGCAAGAGCCGCAGCCCGAAGAATGTTCCTCGACTGGAACTCCACCAGCGAGATGAGCAGTCGGGCCATCCACATCGAGTTCTGGCCCAGGGTCTGCGGACACATTCATCCTTATAACAACTATAATAACATCACATAACATTCATCCTTACTATTCAATATTAAGTCATCATACAAGTAAATCTTGTAATTTTCTCATTATTACTTTCTTTGTGATTTTATATTTCTGTCGGATTAGAGGTAAAAAAATGATGAAGTTTATTATTATTATTACTATCCAAATTTCTTTTAATATACTCACGTCAAGTATGGTGAGCGAGTATGACGCGGCGTGTAGCAGCGCGAACAAGAATATCGGCGTTAAAATCACTGTCGTGCAGTTAAGGCGATCAAGAACATTTTACTATAATTGTAAAAAGTTTAAATTTTTCTTTTATCGATCAATTATAAAAATTCAAGTAAAATGAAACAAAAAGTGTGAAATAATTATTAAAATATCTCTAGAAATGAAAGAGTTGTCGGACTTTAAAGTTGCGATCCATCGTATGACGTCACTTGACCTAGACGACGAACTAGTAAATGATCTCGTATAGGTCGAATGACGTCACAGACGAGTCTTAAATTAAAATAATCAATTTCTCAGTCATTTATTGATGGATTTAAAAGTTTTTTTTAGTGATTTATTAGTTTTAATCTATATTTTAATTCCATTATGTTAAATATACCATTAACATCATGAAACTTCTCTATAAATATATTGAAACATTGACTATTGAACATTCTGCATGTGGTCTGTTACTACGATAGTTAGTGACAACAGATAACTAGTACTTAGTAAAATGACAAGTAAAAAGTAATTTTAGTAGCTCAATCAAGGTCAGCATCGAGAAGACCGTTCCTGGTTGAGTAAGCAAAAATCATGAATGTGTTTATAACTTCGAATATAACTTTTCTTAAATAGACTAGTAGCCCGCACTGGTTATATACATTTGAATTTGAGCTCCAAATATATCTATCCAAATTGTTTTTTTAACTGAAATCAAGTATTTTGAAAGTCTATTTCATGCTATAACTACTCTATTAGAGAGAAAGTGCTAGCATGGATTTCAATTCTCCCTCCGTCTATCAAGAGCCAAGTCATGTGTGTGTGGGTAATTTTTATTTTATGAAAAGGATACACAAGTTCGGCGGCACGCTCATGAATATAAGAGAGTAGAAGAGATAGTGGGCGCTATCTTCCAATATGAAGCGAGCCAGGAACTCTCTAGACAGAGATATCTCTCTCGGCGGAATCCGCTGATGCAATCTCAGGGCTGATGTGGCGGCATTCGCCAACAGAGCCTTGTAGAACGCTGATATTGGACTGTGGAGAGAGAAATACACATTCCAAATTACACAAAAGTTGAGAAGAGACAGAAGACCAGATAGACCCATATTCAAGTTCTCATCTCAATTCGTCAGACAGGCTTACTTGTTGGTAGGTGGCTTCATAAGGGAGTGGTTATTTCCGCCAGATGGCTACCCAAATGAATCCAAAAAAGAGGTAGGTCCTGCCAGTACTTTACAAATCCAGACAAGAACCAACATTGAAAAGTTCATTTCCAAAGTTGACCTTGCTGGGAATCGAACTCGGGACTCGTGAGACATAGTGTTGAGGCAAACTCATCCAATGGACTCGTCAAATGTGGATAGAACTACATTCGAGATCACATTGCACTAAGCAATCATTGGTTAAAAAATACATAGATTAAACAAGCATCTAAAAACTATTTTCTTCAAGACTTTTCTAAACTATTTTTTTTAACAAATAGTAAAAAGTATTGAAATGCTCGGTATAAATAAATAAAGACAGACACAGATTCATTAAATTAAGCAGCCCGTCTGATGGCAATAACCACCCCATCGCAAAAGGCCACTGTGAAGATCATGTATGCTGTATTTTACCTGGCGAATGTTTCGCAGTCATTTGGGCAGCCCATCTGGTGGCAGTAACCAACAACTTAAAGACCACCGTGAAATAATACCCTGTGTGCTGTTGTTTTGGCAAGTAAGTGATACCAGAGCCCATTTACTTATCCCCACCTAATCCCTCATCCTTCTCCTACTTCTCCTAATTGTTAATAAGGCATCTATCATCAATTGAACCTTTACATTAAAAAAAACTATGTAGAAATAACCAATTACATGATTTTATATGGTCAAACATGTCACAAGGTCAAGTGGAAGTATTTACGTATTGACAATTGACCCAAGTTAACTGTCAATGTGTTCATCTTTAAACAAGTCATTTTAAATTTATTTTGGCCTTGTCTTACCAGACTATGTTTTGTTATTTTAGATAATATTTATTAGTCAAACGAAACATTATCAGGTTGGCGTTTACTATTAAAATTGATTGATATGTAATAAATATATAAATAAACTTTGTCCACGTGGATTGTAAGGTGTATGTTATTTTTTTGAACCCTGACAACTTGTATACAAAATTACACAGTAATTGGTTGGTTTTTTTGTAATTAATTAAAAGAACTCTTTGAGCCTCTTTCAATAATTTTTATAAACAAAATTTATAATGTTATTTACTTATTATTTTTATAATCAGTATGTATTACTGTATCTTTTAGTATGTAGTATGTGATATGTATTGAACTTAATAATAAAAATTAATTAATGTTTTAATAGTACATAGTATTTTACATCTGTTTAGGTTTTATTGAAATGGAAGCATCTCCTGAACATATCTATGTCATCCTCTTTTAAATACAAATTACACTTTTAAAACAAATGTTATTTCGTTAGCCAGCTAAAAAGGGGATAAAAATTCTAACCATAATATTAAAAGAGAGATAAAAAAATTCTTACTTATTAAACAGTGGCAGTACATATCCAATAGTACACAGTACAGTCAAGAGTCTTATAGCCCAAAGTGCCACATCTATCTTATTGGCTGTGATGTGGGCCTTCAACGCGGGGAAGCCTTTGGGCGGACCGGAGTCTCCGGACTGATGATCTTGAGGTTCTGTCATTTTCTGTAAAAGCAATAGATGGAAATATTATAATAAGTGTATAGAAAAATTAGAGTAATATACAGACTGTTATATATTACTCTAATTTTATACTATTATTATGCATAGAAAATATATGCAACTAAGGTTAAAACTAAAAACATTGTTGTTTATATTCTATGTTGGATTGTGTAATAATTTCATAGTTACCTACAGCTACAACCTTTGACATCAAACAACTATTAACTTGTTCAACCAACCTCCACATGAATAACTATTGTAAAATGAACCTTATAGATTACCAGTTATATCTATAATAATTAGCCAGTGCCAGGAACTTAGTCCGCATTGAAAAATAAAATATATATAATAAATATTACGCCATCTTTAATTCTGTTACAGTTTTTTTATGTTGAATTTTTATTTTTAGATGATAGGAACAGTCCTTTTTGCTGCATAAACAGTACCCTATGTCTTTTTCTGTATCCCTTAATGTACCTATGTAAAATTTTATGATGATTGGTTAAATAGTTAAGGTGTGAAAAGAACAGACAGACAGAGTAACTTTCACGTTTATAGTATTAAGTATGGATAATAGTGTTGATGCATTAATATTGTTGATCTGGGCACCTAATTTAGGTAGCCCATCTGGTTGCAGTAACCACTCTTCTACAGAAGACCACCGTGAAGTGTTTTGATGAGTGGTAAGGGATGCAAGAGCCCATTTTCCTATCCTTTACTCTTTATCCTACTATGGATGGCATTCACATGCTGCACCTGTCGGTTTGCTTATGTTATAGGCATCGATAGCCACATATGTACCATCAAGAGGATTGTCAGTCTGCTCAACAAACTTTACAAAATATGTATAAAAACATATTTTCATATAGTACTTTTCCCTATATCTCAATTCTCCTATTTCCTCTACAGGGATAATATTTTATATCAACTTCCTCGTGCCTTGTCTGTCACATGAGAAATTGAATTATGTTTCCATTAACCCTTTAAACACTTGGTTTAATGCAAGTAGGTAGAGGAATTTGTGGACACGAAAATAATTGTCGGATAAATCCGACTCTGGCGGCTAAAGGATTAATAATCACAAGAATATTCAGTAGGTAAGCTACAATAAAATTTGTTTTAATATAGGTTAGTTTGGGCAAAAGATGATGAAATCAAACTTAATTAAATTGTAATACTAACAGTTTAAAATGAAACTTCCAATTATTGTCTCGAATAGTGTTAAGACATAAAAAATAGAAAGTGGTCAAATACACGTAAAGCGTAAAAAAACAATGAGTTTAGTAGGCCATGTGTAAGTACAGTTAAATTTAAGGAAACTCGTCAAATACGTAGTTATATTTCTTGAGTAACATCTACAATCCAGTTTATTATCATACAATAATGTTCAAGGACTTCTTGAAGTAACTAAGTAGGAAAACTCGTTCCATTGTACAATTAACAAAATTTAATACGATCGTAGATGTTACCGCTTTTGTAAAAATAAATTCTGTAATAATGAAGTACTTACAATTGTCTCTTCTTTAAAAATGTATGTAGAAATAAATTAAATTTTCTTCTATTTATATAGTTAGATAAAGAAACGCACTATCATTTCACTATTCCATTCCATAAATTAAATTCGTTCGACCAAGTATAATGGAAATGAAATCTCGCTAGAGAGCTAGAGAGTATATTTATTTGAAAACACACACGCGAAAAAAATCCGCGGTCACTGGTCAGTATGACTTGAGTATGACCGACCAACAATGACGTGGGCTTTTGCTTTGCTTTGAGTGATATACAGTACAGAGTAGTACACAGACACCAGAGTTTAAAAAACCATTGGATATTCTGTGGGACTACTATGAGTTTACAATACCCGCACCAAAATTAATATTGATTGTAATGTAATTAATTGTTGTAAATATTAATGATGCCCACTTTAGTTTTCATAAATATGTGATAATTTTATTTAATTTAGGTTTAATCTTAAAAACAACCTCTCCCTTTTAAAACAAATTATATTCTTTAATGTATTTTTTCTCTGTATGATTTAATTAAGAATTAACAATATTATTTATGTATATCATTAATTGTTCAAGTTTTACCTCATTATTGACTTCAAATCTACAATATTCAAATCTCATAGACAAGAGGGGTATCCAACATTACTTTTCTATATATATTTTTTTAAAATCAAAGTTTAATGATTCAAAGTTAATTCCAGTTTTGACTAACAATTCCATGACCTCGGTCACTATAATTCAAATTATTTCAAATAACTATACGGATGATGTTCCGTAACCGTCAAGTCAAGTCAAAACCATGTCAAAACAAACCAACAACAACACGTTAGCGTATGATATAATTAGTTAGTCTGTAAAAAAAACTAACTTTGTGGTTAGGTAGATTTTAATATTTATTTCATAATTACTTATTTTATTTATTATTATTACGGTAATAATAATATTACCTCTCATTCTAATACTAGCTCTGTGAAGAAATAATCTTATTAGGCCAAAATGCGTTACATTAAAGAGTTAATTAAGCACAACATTTCGTTTTGCGCATTTCATTGTAGAAAATATAGCTTAATTGCTACACTACTAAAGAAAACGAATGTTGGAGAAGCGACCGAAATTAAAGTAAGTTACCCGTGAGGGTAAACCGAATAACAGATAAGACAAAAAGTGCTTAATTTAACCAATTCTTGTAATAACTTACAGGGTTGGGTTAGAAGTCTTCGTGTGCAAAAAGACCTCGTATTCGCCGACATTAACGATGGATCGTGTGCGCAGAAACTGCAAGTAGTTATACCAAAAGATTTAAAAACAAAGGGACTGACGTATGGCAGTTCAGTATGTGTTACTGGCAAATTAAGCAAAAGCCCGAAGGGCCAAATAGAATTTGTCGCCGACTCTCTTAGAGTGCTAGGCGAGTGCGTAGTTTTAGATGGATACCCGTTTAACCCGAGGACTTATCATCCTCCGGAGTACGTTAGACAGTATCTCCATTTGCGTTCAAGAACGAACCGCACGTCGGCAATATTGAGGGTGAGAAGCTCTTTGACTAAACATATACATGACTATTTTACATCTAAAAGATATACCAACATAAATACACCAATATTGACAACCAACGACTGTGAAGGTGCAGGAGAAGTTTTCAAGATACAACCGGACAACGATGAGACAGTAAAAGCAATGATGCAGGAAGGAAAAGATAGAGATTCAGTATATTTCGGCACAAAAACATATTTGACTGTTTCCGGTCAACTGCATTTGGAGACCATGTGTAGAGGTTTAGGCAACGTATATACTTTAGGTCCAACTTTTAGAGCAGAAAATTCAAGATCTAGATTGCATTTATCAGAGTTCTATATGCTCGAAGCGGAGCTAGCCTTCTGCGATAGTTTAGCTGCATTACAAAGGGAAATAGAAAATTTAATTAAATATTTGCACATTGAAACGAGGACTTCGAATGAGGAAGATCTATATATGATAGATAAGGAACGTTCTAAACTTCCCTCGTGGATAGATAAAGAGTTTGTGACTTTAACTTATGAAGAAGCTAAGAATATTCTAGATAAAAAAGGTGAAGACATTAATAAGCAAGAAGAATTGTCTTTGGTGGAACATTGCAATGGGACTCCGGTGTTTGTCACCAGATGGCCTAAAAGCATGAAGTCGTTCTACATGAAGGAATGCGATGATGACAGTAGTAAGGTAAATTAATAATATTTTTATTTACCTACAGATTTTTTTTAATCTCTCTTTAAATTGCAATCCATACGTACAAGCCATATGTATGTAAAAGTACATATGGTTTGTTAGGAGTTACAGATGTTAAAGTTGGATTTTTTAAATAGTTAATAACACATTGTCACAAGTAGGTGGTTTTGAAAATTTAGAATAAGTAAAAAATGACTGACTCAGTAAAAATAAAGAGCTTATTTGACAGTATCGAGGAAACCGATCTCATGATTTCAGAGAAATTATTTCAATGATTTTAAGATAGATTTTTTACATGTTTTGGTGAAACTACAGATCTAATATATTTTAACTGCAATCTCCATGTTACTATATTAGGTTATGATAACTTAAAAAAGAAATTCTTTAAAAGAAAAAAATATCACTCACTCTACTCATAAACAATTCTCTACTCACTTACTAAAATACAACAGCACATGTGCTGTTATGTCACAGGTCACAGTAGTCCTCTGTCTTCTGTAAACTTATGTCAAATGAGTTCGCTTTCATGAAAACCATTTTAACTAGACTTTTCAGTTATATGTAATATTTATTTATTTACTTTAAAATATTTTTTTTTTATATATATATATGTTAAGCTTGACACACAGGCTGACGGTCCAGTGATGGTAGGTAGCCTAGTTGGATAAAGGATAGGCATTAGAAAGGGATAGGGAAATATCCACACTTGCAGCGCCTGCGGTGTTGCTTGTGTTTTATATATTGGCCACCTACCATCAATGGACCGTTTCCCCACTCACTCACGAAACACAACAGCACATATGCTATTATATGAAGGAGGTGGTTACGGCCGCCAGGCGGGCTTCACAAATGACTGAAACACAGCGTGCCCTGTGACTACATAAATACTTTCACCAAGCAACGTAGGTATAAAACAAAGTCCCCATCCTCGCCGTCTATCCCTCTGTATATATATGCTTAGATCTTTTAAACTACTCAACGGATTTGCGCTTTTCACTAATGGAAAGAGCGGTAAAAAAGGAAGTTTTTTTTTAAATATAATTTGCAGAAAAAAAAATGCACCAGTGCGAAGCTAATACTAATATTATAAAGAGAAGATTTGTATTTTTCACATTCCACATGTTTAGTTTGGTGGGAATAAAAAAAATAATTGAAATTATAATTTTTTATTGTTCCAGGTAGATGCATTGGATCTGCTGACACCTATTACCGGAGAAGTTGTAGGCGGAAGTCTGAGGGAAGATGACTATGAAAAATTAAAAGCAAAATTGCCCACAGACAAGTTGAACTGGTATCTGGAACTGAGAAAATTTGGCAATATACCCACGGGTGGGTTCGGACTCGGCTTGGAAAGATTAATGCAAGTCATATGCGGTGTTGACAATATTAAGGACACACTGCCATTTCCAAGATGGCCGCACAATTGTGTCATGTAATAGAGGGGGTAGTTACAAAATTTTGTTTTTTTTAATATTTAATTTATTTAAAATTATTGTAGCCATTCACACTATAAATACATTTATATCAAACAATAAAGTGAACAAAAAATGTTCTAAATTTATCTAAAGTTAATGTTTTAAGAACTTTAGGCAACTTATTATAAAGTTTGATTGCCATAGAATAGAATAAACAAAGTATTTTCACAAATACGACATCTCATCACACTCGGACCTACTTAACTTCATGATGTCGGCATGGTTGTTTTGAAACTTCTCTCCATATTCGTTTAATAATTGTAATCTTGCCGCGAAGAATGATCTTGTTAATCTTTCTTTTGGAGATTTCTTTATGTTGGTTATAAGTTTTGAAATGTTTTTGAACAAATCCTTTTGTGTTTCTTCCATCCTTGCGTGTTCTTAATCAAATCCGTCTCGAATGGACCAATCAATGTTTGTGGTGTTTATTGAAACACGTAATTTTGGATTCCTTTTATTTAATTCTTCAATTTTGACTTTCACAAACATTAGTTTGATATTTTAATCACCTATTTTTATGAATTTTCAACACACTTAATTTTCTTACTTTTTTCTAGTTGACAATGACATGACAATTGTTCCATAGACTCATTACATTTTTTAAACCAAAAAGAATAGATAGACCATAGTTTAAGAACTTAACAAAGTTGTAAACAGTTTATTGGTTTAAGCCAGGGCTTCCCAACTTTTTCTTGGTCGCGGACCACTTTTATATTATTCTTGTTAGCAGGGATCATTATGTAGAGGTATAATAAAAATAAACTGTAATAATCAAACTGAAACTTTAATCAAAAACTCAATAGGAAATTACATAAAAAGAAATAATAATATTTTTAGGATAAACTTCTGTAATTTTGTACAATATTAATGTGATTTTTGAGCTTGCATCTTCTTCACGAGTTCGGCTATTCCAGGACTAATATTGTTACTCAAAGCTACACGCAAATCATCACTTATTTTCAAACGATTCCTCGCCTTGTTTTTAATTACCAACAAAGCAGAAAATCCTTGTTCACATAAATAAGTTGTTTGTTGAGAAAACTACAAAATAGCGCAAGGCGATTTCTCGAAGTTTAGTATAGGAAATTGCTTTTATACACCAAAAAAAATATATCTCAAGTGAATTCAATTCAAAAGCATCCTTACAGTTTCTGTAATTTTGGAATTTAATGAGTTCTTCGTGGAGTCCTTCAGTAACTTCACCAGCGTCCGTGCTAAAAGGGTTATGAATCAGTTTTTGATCAACTTTAGCTTCTTCGGTATATTCTGGGAAGTAACGATTGAATTCATCAATCAACATTTGTGAATGAGTCTTGACGTGTTCTTGTATATTTGCTTTACTAGCGACATAATTTTTGTCTTCCACAAGTGCTTTTAATGTCGCAAACGCAGAATAATAATTATTTTCTTCAATTTTACGTAACCACAACTGAAGTTTGCAAATAAAAGCGTGAAGTTTGTCTTCAAAAATGAATATATTTGCGACGTTTTCTAATTGTTTATTTCCAGAACCTTGCAGTTGCATATTAAATTTATTTTGGTGTGTGAAAATATCCACAAGATAAGCCAAATTCAGCAGACATGCCGCATTAGTAAACTGTTTCAACAAATCATTCATTTTTTTGTCAACCAGAAAAATCTCAATCTCTGCTCCTCAGTTCATATAGTCTTCCCAACATATTAACTTTCGATAGCCATCGAACCTCTGTGTGAATGAGAAGTGCCTCATGCTTTTGATAACATTTACAACTTTTATGGCCATTTGCAGTGTATCATAAGGCGTCCAGGAAGTCTTAGAAGCTAACGCCTGGCGATATATGATACAGTGCTTTGTTGTTACCTTAGGATTTTTCTGTTTTACTAACGTCGCCAGCCCGGAACGTGATCCCAACATTGCCATCAGTATAGAGGGCAATGAGTTTATACCACATAAGATTATGTTTCTCAAAATATTCCGATATTGAGTTCATGACGTCGTTACCTTTTGATGTTGTTTCCAGTTCCCGTGAATTCAATAATTCTTCTTTAATTAGGTTGTCGTCTTCAAAAAAGCGAACAAATACACAAGTAGTTGACAACAATTCGAAATGTCGGTCGATTCATCACACTGCAAAGCGAAAAATGGCGACATTTTGATTCTTGAAACAAGTTGCTCCTCTATATCATTTGACATAAGTTCAATTCAAGCTTTGACCGTGTTATTGGACAGAGGTATATCTTGTATTTTTTTTTCTTGGCTCTAATCCCAAAACTTCTTCGACGGCTTTGATCAAACACGGTTTCACGAGTGTTTCTCCGACTGTGTGAGGTTTTTTAGATTGTGCTATTATTTAGAATGTCTGGTCTTTATATACCTACTTTATAACATCTTTATACATTTTAATTTCGCAATAAATGAATTGAATTGAATACCTGGGTCAATAGGCTCCTGCTTGATCTTGATATTTGCGAAATATCAAGATCAAGCACTTCCCTGGCTGCTCGACCGGCACAGGTCTCGTCATCTTCAACCAGCACCTGTTCTATCAACTCCGGTATGTGGATGAGGTCATCTTCTTCCGCCTCAATCTGCTGCGAATGTTCCAAGTCTTCGAAAATCTATGTCTAATAGAAGTATTTTAAAAAATTTAAACAACAGAAAACCAAATTAAGGTAAATTCAACAACGACTTGTCATTAGTAGGTATGTATGGGACCTTTAGGTAGGACTACTCACCCCGACCATATTAGAACTTTCGTCTTCAGATTTAGATTCGTTGTCCGACTCATCTTCGTTCCAATCAACGACTGGATATGTGGTCTCAGCGTGTGTTTCAAATTCTAGCCCAGGGATACTTGTCGGTTCAGCTGGCACCGTAGCCCACAGATCCCTTCACTGACCCAGGTATCCGCAACACCTCCGGCGAATGAGCAGAGACCTGGGTCCACCCCCCGGGTTTCCCAGGATCCCTAACTCACTCCCCCGACGACAGCTGGCGAGAAAGCAGAGAGGAGGGATACTTGTCCCGCCCCAGACGCCGAGGTTGGCCCTCGTCAAAGAGAGCGCTCCTCAGAACACTCTTCCTCTTCTTTGTGCACTCCGCTACGAGCTCCTTTGAACGGAGCCCGCTCGGAGCACACGAGTGTGGGCCTTGAGTCCCCAACAAACCAACCCGATGGGACGAGCAAAGTTTGTGCTAGTCAAAACTTCAGATCTTTGAACTCTTTTCCGCCGACTTCCCACTTCGATCGCAGAAGTGGGTGGGAACGGAACTAATAATAGAGATGAGACAATGAGATAAAATAGGGTAAGGTTGCCTATATTGTACCAGTTAACGATATTGTACCATTGTATACCATACCATTGTACTTCATGGTCGAAAAGAGATTCAAATGCTGATTGGTTCAAGTGCCTGACTGGTGGAAGTTTGTCTGATTGGTTTTGGTTGCTCTTGGTAGCTTTACGATTCTCCTCGCTCACCCTTGGCTTAAAGGTTTCTTTGGTTTAACTGGGTTTAGTCGATTCTTTGGCAGTGCTAGGTTGGTCTGTAAAATTATTAGTTGCAAGAAAATCACAGTCTTTGAAAATGTTGCGGTCTGTTGGCCAAATGCCTGTTGCTCTAAATCCACTTTGTGCATTTGCAATAGAAGCAGCTCGGCCATAGCTTTCATTCATCAGTGCGGATATTTGATATTGACTAACACTTTGTCCAGGATTGGCTCGAAGCCATTTCTCTACTGCTTCTGTATAATATTCATTAAATGGCTTAAAAAAAGAAACGTCTAAAGGCTGAAGCCTATGTGTAGTATGGCCCGGTAGCTGGAGCAAAATAATGCCATTGTCTAACCAATAAAACAGCTTTCAGGTTTTTGGAATGTGTCGTATGTCCGTCTAACAGCAATAAAACTTTGTTTTCGGTTGACGGCTTTACAACGTTAATAAACTGTTTAAACCACGACAAATAATTCGCTATTGATATAGCCACTCAGAGTTTGTGACGATACTTCCTGGTGGTGCCCCTTGGGCCAACAATGGTGAATATCTGACTCTCATGAAAATTATCATAGGAG
Organism: Synanthedon andrenaeformis; assembly: GCA_936446665.2. Lineage (NCBI taxonomy): Eukaryota > Metazoa > Arthropoda > Insecta > Lepidoptera > Sesiidae > Synanthedon > Synanthedon andrenaeformis. The sequence continues at coordinate 624,343 of OW387797.2, forward strand.
GCACAAAATGTCCGGCTGCACTGGCGCAGCACACAGCCGTCATATTCACTCCTCTCTCGCCGCTGGTAATTGCAGCTATTCTTCTTTTTCCCTTTTCACCTACAATTTTTTGGGGCTTCTTTTGAACCGTTGAGAAGCCAGACTCGTCAATATTATAAATTTTGTCTGCAGTGAACCGCTCCTTGTCTATAATTTGCTCCAAAAGATTGAAGAATTCTGTGACGTTTTCACGGTTAAATCCTTTGGCTCTATTCAAAGATGTTGCTTCTGGTTGGCGAACACTAAGTTCCGGATGTCTTTTAAGAAATGAGTAAAACCATTTTTTTCCAGCCATTTTGGTCGTTTTTGAAAAAGTGTTTGGAATGCCATTTTTTCCGCAATGTCATAAGCCAGTTTTCTAACATCCTTTATTGTGAGTCCATGTTAAGCTTTTCCATGTTTAACAAATGCGACATAAGCTTTTGTTCAACTTCATCTTGAAAAACAGTTGGCCTGCCCTTGGAAATGCTATGTTCATTCGCATGACTTGTTCGAACTTGATAAATGTCTCTTTAAAGTAGGTTTAGGTACATTGAACATGCGTGAACACTCGTTAATTCCCATGGATTTCTTTTTCAAACAATCTAAGGCTTTTTCTAAGTCATCTTGCGTCCATTTATAATATTTTTTATCCTCTCCAGACATCTGAAAACATTTCAATTTATTTAACAATCGAGTTGAAGAACCACCATACACCTAAATTGTACCGGTACATTTTAGGAGTACCCTACCTGGTACAAATTAGGCAACACTAAATTTTATTTTTATGTGAGCCGGCATCATAACCTCGTAATGCTAAACATAAAAGTATATTCTCAAAAAAGTACACTAATATGCCTACTTTCCAAAAACATATATAATAGCTGCGGTGTACTTACAGTTGCCACAAGAAATCCTTAGGTAAACACCCATAAAATAATATCAGAACGCCGTAATAATTATTTTTGCTTACTACACTTCACTTTTTAGTGTTGCCAATTCAAAACTAAACATTACAGTTTGGTAGATTTTGAAGTGGTACAAATTACGAGCCGGGTCCAATTTGGGCAACTCGACCCTACATCGATAAAAGACATTTCCGACGGGTTGTATATACTCGTACTAATATTATTTTATAAAATAATATGCGATTGGTATTTTCCAATTGCCTATTAAGGGAACAATCATTAAAACCAATGCGTCTTTACAATCACATAAATCATTACTTTCATAATCGATACCAAGATCAACATGACCACGCGTTACACCATCGCGACTACGAGTGCAACTTTTCTTTAAACTCATTTCATCCATAATTAAAGCACATATTAGTTTTTCACCTTTTGTTTTTCTTGGTCCCTTTTAAGTTTCAAAGCATTAAAACATTCAACAGAGAACCCAGGATTCGCGTCGACAGAACTGTACCATGAACGTATTACACTTGGATGTGGTAATGCTAAATTGACTTTTTTCTAACAAAGTTGTATGCTTTTGGCGAGTAAAAATGGAGAGTAATCGCAAAGGATCTTAACTGGGGGATACTTAGAACGGCTGACCAGCAGCATTTGCCGTTACGAGAACTGTTAAGTTCTCTTTTTCGTTACCCGACCTTGTGTATACATTTTTTTCGCCTCGCTTGACAAGTACACGGTCTCCCTTGGAATTTAGAAAAAAGGCACTCTCGTCGGTATTAAATACTCGTTTTGGGTCTTTTAATACCTCTGCCAGATTATGCTTCTCAAAATATGTTTCAAGATCCGAAAACCAGGCCCTTATTTGCCTTTCTGTAACATTATCTCTCGATTTTGTTAGGTTTTGAGTTACTCTTAATGCCAATTCAGGATTTCGATGAAGAAAAGCTTTGAACCATTTCTTACCAGGACGATTTTCGGTAAATGGCGTAGGTCTCTGATCTAAGTTAATGATTTTTTGGACACTGTCAAGAAGCTGATCTTTTCCCACAGGACAGTGCCTTTCCGACATTGCAATGATCCACTTTACTAACATCATCTCTTCTCTATCGCTTAGCACGGTGGGGGGTCCCATAGAACACACTGCGGGACTTTTGCCTGTAACCTTATTTCTTAAAGTTATTCGGGGCACCCCATACTTTTTTGCAGCAGTTGCTAATGGATCACCCCTCCGAACTGCATTTAAAGCACGACCCATTTGCTCCGGCGTATAGTTTTTCTTCGGCGCCATTGCTGAAAAAAATATCTAATTACACACTGTAACCCAAAATGGACACCCCTATTATGGACACTATGTTCATAACTGGAACGGAACGTTTTATTGTTACTTTTCAAAAACACTACTGTTTTAAATGAAAAGGTAAGTAAAATTTAAGTGAATAAAATGAACTCTTATCAAAATCCAATTATGAACACACTGTCCATAACTAGATTTATGTCCAAATCATGATGTAGTTATGAACACCATACTTTTGAGGTTAACTAACCGTAGAAAACATCCAACTCTGTGACAAAACACAAAGAAGAAAGCATCCGTAAAGCAGATAAATTGAAGACAATACCAAATGACTAGCATATATTTAATTTAAAAAAAATGTCTACTCACCTCACTATCAATTTTCCTAAGAAAAAGACCGATGAAAGCAGAGGTGTTACGATGCCCGCCGTGTTGAAAATATATGCTTGACATGACAAATGTCGAATCACGCTCAAATGACAGTTAAAAGTCTGTTGTCTATGAATTAATGTTGCCAGTTAAGGTAATCCGCAGATAATTCTTATTTGATAGTTTTTTATATGTAAGTGTTCATTACTGGCGCCTTGTCCAAGACTGGGTACCTACATTACCTTATGTCTTTTCATGAAACTTTTAATCCAGTCGATACCAGCCTCTTTATTCGCTTTCCATTTATCTGGACATTTGTTTAAAGCTGTCGCGTATTCGAATGCCAAAGCTCGTGCTTGTTTATAAGTAAGGCCATAATTCATTTTAGAAGTTTTTAATAAATAGGTTTCTAGCATTTTTTCTTCATCATTCATAAAGACTTGAGAAACAGTATATTTGCTTGAATAGATTTCACTTTTTGGTATTTTATTTTCCTTGTAATTTTTAATTCTATAAAATAATGTGCTTGTTGGAATATTATATATTTCTGCTGCCTTTTTTAGCTTTAAATCGCCATTCACAACTTGTAAAATTGCGTTCTTTACGTCATCTTCATTTATATTGCCCTCTTTTTTCCTCTTGTAGTTTCTAACCATTTTATCTAAAACAAGCAAATAATTATTAGACCAGGTTCTTATATTCCGCTTTTGAACAAAACCAATGGGGCACTTTTGAATTGTTTAAATGTGCCCCATTAGTTTTGTTTAAATCTACCCCAACAGCACTCGACACAAAAATAAGTAAATAAAAATTACCAAATATAAGAAAATAAGGCTACACTCATATGTATTTGATTACTCACTGTTTATCCTCATTTTTTGATATAAAATATATTAGTGATGATTACTTACATGTCAGATAAATCCTTACAACTTTAAAAAAAATTGTTTACTTTTATTGCTCCAAACCAACAATGACTTCAAACAGTTTGACTGACTAATAGATGGGAAGTACCACCTGACCGTTGACAACTACAGTGCTACCAACCTAAAAATGCTATTTAGGCATAGACATAAACAAAGCTGCGTTCGTAAATAAAGATTTTGAAATCTGCCCCTGTCCTAAGGCCCCCTTCTCCCCTACATATGCACAAAACCCGCTTCTCTTCATACATTCGATTATCCGGATTAGAACAACAATTAGTCCGTTTAATCGAATTTCTACTGTATAGGTAATATTATAGTAATAATAAATACAACATTAGCCCTGAATATTCCAGGAAACACCGGATGGCCACAGTAAACTATATAATACTTTTATATATTGTATTATAGTTCTTTTTGTATATCCATACAACATTGTTAATTATTACAACGAAATGAGATATTTATTTTGTTCACTATTTATTAAAATGTCGCCATGAAATAGCAAAAAAAAAAAATGGTTTCTTCGTAATGAAGTAAAAGAATGGTTTGAACAAAGGGATGTATTGTATTGTATTGACTTTTTTTTTGTAAACTACTCAAATAAATTGTTAACAATTTCCGTCATATAGTTATCTACTTACATCGAAAACCTTTGTTAGTTTTCTATTAAATAGGTAAGTATACATAATTAGTAGGAATGTAAAAATATTTTTAAAACGTAATTCCAAATACTTATTGTTGACACTTTTGCTTTCTCAGTAAATTTATTTTAAATAATTAAATAAAAATTAAATATCGGGCATCAGCAGAATAGCTTTAGCACATGAGGCAACTTTAAAAACTTAGTTAAAAATGAGAAATGATCAGTTATTCTTCATGTAAAGCCCCTAGGCTATGTTAGGTATATACCTAATGGATAAATTAAGAATATTGTAGGCTAAAATTTGCCATTTAGCCGTGGTTTTTTAATATTTATTTGTTTTTTTTTTACATCTATTAAATTAAAATGCATAAAATGTGATATTTATAACTAAATAGTTACTTAATATGTGATGTGATATCATTTGCGTGCACAGACAAAAATTCTAAAAACAATTTTTTCTTATCTCGTAGGCATCATATAGAAATTGCTTTTTTTTAAAAAAATATTGGCCTACGAGACATTCGTCACATTCGCTTTTTACCACATTAGGCATTCGTCATATTCATTATTGGTCACAACCTATTATGACGTAGCCAAGTACATTCATTAAGAAATTTATTATCCCTTTTCAAAATATATAAAGTAATTTATATATAAAAATATAAATATAAATCCTCTTCACTACATATAAAGTTTGTCTGAAATTAATGGTTTATTCCCACTAGTTCAATTTCTAGTTTAATTGATTGAATTAATGGGACTTTTTAGTCTCACTAGTTCAATTACATTAATTAATTGAACTAATGGGAATTCCTTTATATTGCTTAGGTATTTATTAAAAACTTATTTTTAAAAACCCAAGTATGTATAATTATTTTATTTTGGTAAAGTTTGAAAAAGAAACTTTTATTGCTTATTACGTAGAAAAGTCTTCAGTCATCATTCATAAACAGATATTTTCAGGATCAAGATCATCCGTTTTCCTTAATTAGGAGATATTCACACTTTGCATATCAGTGTCGTCGACATGAGTCATGATCAATGATCATTGTGCATCTACTTTTACAATTAATTTTAATAATTTTATTGTGCAACAAATTTCAAAGTAACAACCAGATTTTCAATTGCCTACACAAATTTTTGACTTATTTACAAAGATCTCATATAGACTGATCGTAAAATCGTAAAGTTTTTCAATAATTTGATCATATTTCGTATTTGTTATTAAAATAGATCGTTGTCGTTTATTTTGGTTATTGGGAACGAATATTTTGGTATAAGGATTCTTGTTTTAATAAATGATAGCACACTTCCTTTTCTGCCGACACGAGCATTTAGCCTGAAATGCCAACCTTCCTTAGTGCGATGACGTTGACCTGCACTACTGAGTTTCATTTGTAATTTTATTAATCCATTGTTTGGAAAAATAATCTAAAAAAAAATTCCAATTGTTGTTACACTCTAAATTCGATAGGTAGAGAAAAGCTTCGGGAATATAGTTTGGCGGCAACATCGCCATATTTGTAATCAAATGTTATAATATTTCTTGACTCTCGCTCTTCACACAAAGACAAGTCTCTTGCTTTTTCCCAAATTGCTCTTTTGAAATGGAAGAGGCACCCTTTCACGCTAGCTTCTGGAAACAACTTCGTAATGGTATTCATAATTACATGTAAATTTTTTAACGTTTAGACCATTTTTTTTTACGAACCAGAATATTTTATAATACAATCTACGTACAGATTGTTGTTTATCTGGCAAGAGACAAAAATATAATGGAACCGTACCATTCTAAATCCTCTGAACATCCTAAATCTCCGTGTATAGTAAAGAGTCGGTAAAATGGCAACAGAACGCTTTTAAAGGTTTCGTCAGCTAAATATGAATTGTTTATGAATATGTTTAGTTTTTTCTACAGAGCTTTGAGCAGAAAAAATTACAATACATCTGTTTCACGTCCGTTGTTTATCAAAAAATCGTGTGCTAAAATTTCAGACATTTTTATTTCTTTAATTTGTTTAAATTTAGTTCTATAAACTTTCCATTCCCTTTTTCGCGCTTTTGTACAACCCGTCTTTTTTGGAATTAAAATTAGGTATTTCACTAATAGTGATATCTACATTTTCTGTCACCAACTTACTTATTCATATATTCCTCAAATATTTTATTAACTGGCTGATATTCTCTTGTCACACGTTTTTTGCACTCACTCATACATTTATCGATAAGATTTTTGTCAAAGTTGGGTCTACATACAGTAGTACACACTTAATAAGGCGCGTCGCGAATCTTCGTTCACGCAGAAAAGAAAGTACGGCTCCGATGATTAACGAAGAAACCTTAAAACTTACTATCAACCTTAGATACAATATCTATAAGGTTCATAATAAAATGCAGCTGTTAGTTTTGTCTCACTCGCACGAGCGTAACATGGCGGCAACTGGCGACCAATAGCGGTTCTGGAAAAAGCCGCGAAGTGTGTCTATTGGTTGATAGCATTTCCCACGCCTTATAAATTCTTCTTCTGCGCAGGTACATCGATGAGCCATATCAGTTGCGTACTAGGTACCAGTGTTGCCACACGCCAGATCAAGTAATCTGGATAGAACGGTCGAAAAATCTGTACAAAATCTGTATGAACACAAAACGCTAAAATCTGTATAAAATCTGTAAAACTGTAATAAAATCTGTACAAAATCTGTTTAAGAAAACAATATTTATTATTTTTTGTACATATTTTTATTCATTTTAACAATCATTTTTTTATCAACTTGGAGTTTATAACAGGGTTCATCACTAAGAAGTTGTTTCGTTAAAAGAAGTCCCTCAATCGTTTCAGTGCCTAAATGGTTTCTTGTTTTTGTTTTAATTAAATTTACTGCCGAAAATATTCTTTCCACTGCGGCACTAGAATGAGGGAGACTTAGTAAAGCAGTAACAAATTGCAGAAGAGTTGGATATAAAGATTGTCCATCTAAGTCTTGTGCACAACTGACTTGATGCCAAAACAATTCTGTATCTTCTGAGCTTGATTCTAGAAGTTCGTCATTCATTCTCAATTGTCGCCACTCATTGTCCAATGTTTGTAAATGTTCTTGTCCGATTATATTAGGAAAAGCGTGTGCAATGTGAGTCAATGATGGTATACTGCGTCGTTTAATAATAATGGGATTGAGAAAGTTTAAACGTTTTGTGGTGTTATTTCCAAAATTGTAGCGGGATTTTATTTGTTTAGCTCCTTCTACATAAAAATCTAGACATCGTAGTTTAAATACATGTACATCCTTTGGATTCAAATTAGGAGCAGTAGACAACGATACAGCAACATTCGCGCCAAGATAAAGATCATCAATTGGTTTGTAGTGTCGTGGGTTATCATGCTGGACATTGTGGAGCTCAGTCTCAAATAAATATGAGCTATTCATATAGCAATCCAGGAATGATTTAAATATGCGGCACAAATGCTCATGAATCGATTGAATTTGTGGCTTTTCGGACTGCATAGCTTGATTAAATTTAGTAAAAAAATCCAAAGAAAATTCAAGAAACTGCAAGTACATTTTGTTGTACGGGTTGTTCAGCATATGTAAAATAGAATCCGATGAGTTTAAACGATCTGTCGTCACAGCATCAATAAAAAACAACTTGAGTGCTTCATATTGCTCTAGAATTCGCACTACCGCACTACGAAGTGAGAGCCAACGTGTTTGGCATGGATGCAGGATTTTATGGGGCTTAAGTGCAAGAAACTCTTGAAATTCCTTTAGTAGACCTGTTCGTTTCGGACTCGTACTGATATAATTGTATACATCCCTTACAAGGCCTTCAGGTTCACGCGGTAATTTTGTGCATGCATAGGACGCGCATAATGCGAATGAGTGGCAAATGCATTTTACAACATACAAATGGGGAATATCTTGTAATAATCTGCTTGCTACAGAATTATGCTGACCCATCATAGCATTAGCTCCGTCGGCGGCAAATCCAACCAAATTGTCTTTATATGGAATATCATTATCTGTAAATAATTTTATTAGATGTTCGTAAAGTTTTTCGCCTGTCGCATCTTGAACGGGTATTAGTGCAAAGAACGCATCTTTAATTTTTTTGTTTCTATAATATCTAACAACAATGTGGTGGCGCCAAAATAACTAACTTACTATGGTGCGTTCCCAATTCCTTAAATCCACGCCAACAAACATGCAAACACCGCACACGCCGAGTCACAGTCACGCCCTCTGGTGACTTCGTAACGCAACGCAGCGCTCGTTGTGAACCCGCAGTTGAAAAGAAAGTAAAATACGTGTACCGCGCCGCGCGGATTTATAATATCGATAAATCCGATTAAATTCACATATCGCATCGCTGAAGCATTGTGCTTTTATAATTAACAATTGGTCACGCCCCGCGAGTGCAGTTTAGGTGAAGGAAGACAGTTCCGATACAGAACGAGAGTGTGTGGCGGGCCCGCCCGTCTCCATCGGCGCTGGAGGATCTGCGTAAGCTACCGACGGCATACGAGGTAGGTGTTGCATGTCCCGGTCCAGTCTCTCTTCCTTGCCACTTGATTGCACGCACCATATAAAGAATACAGTCCACTTTTTATCCAACATATTTGCGTGATCCACTCTGAGTGTTCCTCACGAGCCGGATCATTGGCGTGACCAACTTGAGTGGTCCTTCGAGCCGGATCATTGGCGTGATCATCTTGAGTGGTCCTTACGAGCCGGATTATTTGTGTGGTCTTATGGTCCCATCCAGCCGCCCTTATTAGGATACTTTATAGCCCCTAGTAGGAGATTTTAATTTGTTCATTGTAAATATTAATTTTGTCAACCCGCATTCACCTACTTATTTATTAAAATATTTATTTACATATTTTTTCATAAACCGCCCGTAACGAATTAAGTTACGTGTTTTCCCGCCTAGATATAATATATATCTATGTAATACATAATATATTTCATAAAATTATCAAGCTAATTAATCATAAAAGTGATATTTAAATTAATTTATAATATAATAATATCTACCTACCGAATCTACCGCGCTAACAAATCGTGTTATTGTAAATTGTTCGATATTATCCTATCGAGTTACAAAGTCACGCGCTTATCATTCGCGTAGTATTGTATTTTCCCGCGTAATATTTGATTTTATTAATTTAACTATATATTCGCTTACATTTTATAATGCCGCCTAAAAAGATTTCTTCTGATAACGAAGAGGATGTTCCTGATGCACAACTAGCTATTGCGAAAGCTAAATATGAAGCTATATGCGAAATATTACAAAATATCTATGATATGTCTTCAGATAAGGAAAGTTTCTCTGGCGCTTCGTCACAGATCGAATCGCTACGCACTGAGTTCGTAACGAATTTAGATAATTATAATTCTCGCTTATTAGCATTGAATCCTAGCGCGAAACCTAACTATAAAGGCCTCGTTGCTTTCGAGTCTTTGTATGGTAAAATAAAAGGAGTTCAATTGAAATATTTGCCGCCAACTGATAAGCACGATTCATATGCACATAAGGCCAGCCCCACACTGCCGCCGATACAACTGATGGATTTTTCGGGTGACGTTCGCTCATGGTCATTGTTTTATGCCAGCTAATCTACTGTTCATGATAACCCATCGCTCACGAACTCCGAAAAGTTGTACTATCTGCTAGGCAGGCTGAAGGGCAAGGCTCAGTCCGCATGCGCAGGTATCTCTCCTTGCGCTGAGAATTACGAACTTCTTTTACAGACGCTGATTGATAAGTATGAAGATCAGCGAATGCTCGCTTCCGCGTATTTAAATCAAATGTTTGAGTTCAAGCCATTACAATCTGCCACCGCGACGAACTTTGATTTATTTACAGATAACTTTACAAGTGCAGTGCGCGCTTTAAAGAATCTAAAGTTAGATAATCTGACCGACTTAAATCATTCTTCATATCGCGCTTAAGAAACTAGACTTAGATACTGTTCGCGCTTTCGAGCTGAGTTGTAATTCCAAAATACCTACGTTCGATAATTTAGTCGATTTTATTACCTCCCGCGCTAAGGTTTTGGAACGCACTCAGCATAGCTTATCGGGTGCAATGAATACTCGTCAAAGTAATCATAATAATAATCGTCGCTCTAATAATAATAATAATAATAATAGCGCCCCGCCGCCTAAGTACCAAACCTACTTGAGTACAAAGGTCGACTCAGAGTGCAAGTGTCTTTGCACTAATATAACGCATCAGCATTTATTTAAATGTTCCGAATTTAATAGGATGACTGCTCTTGAACGTTTCCAATGCGTGAGGGATAACAATGCTTGTGTTAATTGCCTAAGTTTAAAACACCGAGTTTCAAATTGCTCATCTAATTCTGTCTGCCGCGTTTGTAAACAAAGGCACCACACAATGTTACACTTCAAGCGAGTGGAGTCCGGCAGCGCAGTTCCCGGACCCGCGTCGAAGCCTCCGCCTTTGACCGCTGCTCAAGGTCATACCGCTAGGTGCGCGCCTCCCGCGCAATCGCCGCAACCTCCCCCCGCGCAATCGCCGCAACCTCCCCCCGCGCGCTCAGATGTTGCGTTGTGTACCTATTCATATATAAATAACCGATTGCATGATGCGCCCGCGCGTAGTAAACAAACTACTATTAGTCGGGGAAAAATAAAATTTTGAAGACATTATTTCGTATAGTTCGTTTTTCTTGTTTTGAATATAGTTTAGTTTCATTAGAAATCCGTGTTACACTTTTTCCCCTCCCTCCCAATATCTATTACGAGAAAGAGGGGGTAAAATATTTAATTGCTATATATTTTATTGTAAAAAACCTACAGTAGAGATTTTTAGTGTTTTCATTTAGTTCTGTATTTCGTTAATTGTATTTAAAAATTCCACAATTTTTTTTATTGAAAATTTTAGCTACACAATACGTTAAAATGTTGTTTTTAAAGAATTTCTAATAAACTATCTTAAAAAATCATACACACGGTGAATTTTTGATATTATGATCTCTAGATATATCCAGTAGCCACTATAAGTTTTCACCCGGGTGACTATAAAACATCTATAAAAAAACAGCTATAATGAAGTTTTTTGTCTTTATTTTACTGATATATTAATTGTACAGAAGATATTCTATGACATACACATTTGTATGCATATTATACACACTCAACAAAAAGTCACCAAAATTTTATGACATATTGAAGCAAACAGAATTAATTTAAAATTTAAATGCCAAATTGCTCGTTTAGAAAGTGTCATAATAATACCAAAAACATAAATAAAGCTAGTGGTGTTACATTTCATTCGTAATTACCTATTTTTTGTATTTTTATTCAATAGGAACTTCAAAATAATCCGTAAAGTTGGAAACCAGTATAACTAGAGCTCCTTACGCAAATGAATTCTATGCTGTCTGAGATCTAACATATTTCAAAATGGCTGTTGTGTGATGTGACTATTATAACTAGAACGCTTTACAAGCGCGATTAGTACGTAGTTGGAGCTCATTATTTTTTTTATTTAAGGACTAGTATAACTAGGCCGTCTGCATAAACAGCATTTGCGCGCTATCGGAGTTCAAATAAAATTGGTCTTTGCGAATCCAGTATTTTTGTAGCGTTCGCACAAACATTATTAATTATTTAATATTTTTTCATTTTTATTTTATATATTATACTTATTATACGATGTAAAGCGTGGAAAAATAAAATGAGAATTATTAATTATAATAGTTTCAACAAAGCTATTTAGCATTAATTTAACTTTACCATTTTTTTGTTTTTTTTTTTTTTATTTTACTATTCAACCTTTAATATTTTATTATACTTAGACTGCAATCAAATATATTGCTTCTTTCGGTAAAACAACATACTCAATTTCGGTATTTAGGCTAATTTAAGGAGAAATGGATAAAAATTATTCAAGATGAACGACGTGATGAATGCTGGTTACCAACGAAATTCAGTAATGTTCCAGTCATTTTAAGTCAGAAGATTTTTATTTTACGGTCGGCGAAAAATAAAATCCAGATCGATACAGATGAGCTTTTACGAAGATATTTGCGACAGTGCATAATTGACACGTAGAGTGAATTGGTGACGACTTTTGGCAAGTTTTACGGTTAAATTGGAGAAGCTCTGTAATATTGGAAGTATTCCTGGTCTGCGAAAATAAATCGTGTTCCTATACCCCTAAACGGCATTTTAACTTACCCTGCGCGTAACAATACTATTGTAATAATCATAATATACCTAATAGCATTTCTTATAAATGTAGACTTTATAAGTCTATAATGTCATAATGTCACAATAAAACTGATAAACAAAAAAAAAGAAAATAAAAAAAAAAGTTCTTTTACTTGCTGACAGTACAGTACCGACCGAGGGGGAGTACGTATTCCAGCTATCGTCACAGTCACGTTTGAAGTAAGGAATTTATGAGCACTGTGTTGTCTGTGTTTAAAAGTGTGTTTAGACAAAAGACTCGCATTGCTATAAAAATGTATAACTGTGAATGTATATGTATTTTGTAACAATGCACAGTTTCGCTAGTAAGGGCACATCTCTCGATTTAAATCTTTGTTCTAGCTGTTGCACGTTACTTCGCCCGTTTAACTTTAAAAAATATAGCCCATGTTACTCGCTGATAATGTAGCTTTCTATAGTGAAAGGATTTTTCATTACAAACATAAAAAATACAAATTAGTATAGATTATTTTTTAATTTAATGTCTAATTTTTTCATCAGACTTGGTATTAATGTATAGATCAATACTAGAGGTACGAACAGTGATATGTTAAACAAGACAGGATGCGCCCTTACAAAAAAAATGGTCCTCCAATTTGCACATTTACTAAAAATAGTTTGTTTTCATTGCCATCTTAATACGTATTTTTATTTCTTATTGGCGTATTCTGTTATTGTAAAGTGTTCTCATTGGTTGGTAATTGACTGTGTCACATCTGTGTCAAACTAATTGAATGTTGTAAGCAAAAACAAACCTCTTTGTCTTAACGGCAGTAAAAAACTAAAAACAAACGTCGTGTAGCGCATGCCATCTCTTTCTTCATTGAGATAAATCACGATGTTAGATAGAGACAGCGACATTATTCTTTTGCGAGTCAAAATTTTAACACGTGTAAAAACGGACAGGGCCGGATTTGAGACATGAATATTATTTGCTAAAATACAGGGCCGGATTTCAGATGTGAATATTATTTGTTAAAATACTTATTAAGATTAAGTGCAAGCAAATAATAATAAATGATTTAGTCTTTATTTAATAAGTAATGAAGATTAAATAATTTCTTTGTGCAGAAAATATATGTATTATATTCACGAGCGGCGTTAGGGTAGGGCGCGGTTGGGCGACCGCCCCAGGGCGCCAGATATACAGGGGCGCCGCGGTTACAACTAGACTATTTTTTACAGATTTTTTTTCGACTGCTGACTAGATAGTTTCTTCAAACGCAGTTACCTATTTTTTCGACAAGTTAAGCGAAAAAGCCGTTATGTTGGCAAAATTAGAATGGAACGCAGTGTTCAAGCCGTTCAATCGGAGCACTGCATGCAGTTTATTTTACCGGGAATCCCCGACCATAGAGAAACACATTATCTATCCCTTTTTAAAATTGTAGTTAAAAAGAGTTGGCGTTATTTTTGACGAAGCGGCTTATTCTCGTTCATCGTTCATCACATCGATGCAGATGCACGCACTTAAAACACTTGATATCCAATTGAAATTAACTGTAGACTCTAAATCTGATATAGATGGTAGTATGTTGTGTGATGAACTTTTAAGTCTGAAATCTTTTTTGCCTGACCAGAATGTCGTTACTCCTGTTTTTGTTTTAAATTTTATCAAAGATCGCAACTTGCAAGAACTGTATCCAAATGTATGGATAGCATTGCAAATATTATTTACTATACCTGTAATGGTTGCTAGTGGAGAGAGGAGTTTTTCTAACCTTAAGCTGATAAAAACCTATCTGCGATCGACAATATCTCAATCTAGATTAACCAAAGGGGTAGCGTGTTAAGAAGGGTCTGGCGGCCCCCACCGGTTTTGATACAATCGTCCCAGAAATCTTGGAGGGCCAAAAAAATTTTTTTGTGATTTTTCCCGACCCCATTTTTTTCCGATATATTATCAAAAAAACACACTTTTCTCGTTTATGGGGTTTTCGTAGGGGTCTATGAGGTTGGGAAAAATCTCAAAAAAAATTTTTTTGGCCCCCCAAGATTTCTGGGACGATTGTATCAAAACCGGTGGGGGCCGCCAGACCCTTCTTAACCCCGCTACCCCCTTTGGCAACTGTGTCGATCGAAAATAAAATTGCTGAAAAAATCGACTTGGATAACCTAATAAAAGAGTTCGCCGACAGAAAGGCTAGAAAGGTAAAATTTTATTAGTTTTTAAGAAATGGTTATTTCTTTAATAAATCGTTATATCATTATGTTCTTTGCCTTTTTTTCGTATGGGTTTGAATTGCAGTTAGGGGGCGCCACAGAAATCTCGCCCAGGGCGCTGCTAGTGCTAAAACCGGCACTGATTATATTATGAGTAACATAACTTTATTAAGTCCATATAGTACATAGGTTTGGGACAAAAAAAAATTTTGATTAAACACAAATGTAGGGTGTACGCGACTATTACAATCTGAGGTCAAAGGACACAAATCACAAACGCCTTCGATTCTTCAGTTGCAACAACTGTTTTTCTTGATGCCATTCGACAGCTGGACTCTTCGCTTTTGTCGGATTTTTTCCGATTTCGGCTTCCATGGCATAGCCGAAATTCTGCTGGTCCCCACTGGTGGGAACCCTTAGTGGGCCTCCGCGGAAGCACGAAAGGTAACCATAAAAAGAAGAACGACCAGGCGAGTGCACCGGAGAAAAATCGTTCAAATCGGACCAGTAGTTTCGGAGATATCGCAAGATTAAAATATCCCGAAAACTGCCCTGATTTCGGAAATCTGTGTCTCCTCAAGGAAAAAGTCGCGCGGTAGTGATCAACAGTGTGTTACAGAGTGTTTCCTCCTCTATTTTTTGGCGAAAAAAACCAAGAAGATCAGCCAAGAAACCGCAAAGATACAGCCAAAAACATTTTATACAATAATCGGGACAAAATTGTGAAATTTTATTTACGTAAAATTGTTTTAAAAGTCAGAATCCTCAAATCCTCATTTTTATCAAAAAGGCATATACCATCTGATAGCCCATCTCAAAAAGTGGGGATATTGAAAAAATTGTAATTTTTGGACATTGAGGACCAGTGTTATAGGGCACCAAACTTTTTCATACAGAGGAGTCCTGTTAACTGGGCTGTGTCGACGAGTCTTCTGCTTACCCTGAAGTCCAGGATCATCGAAGGAGGAAAACACCACCATCACTTATTCCACTTTTGCCACTCTATCCGACGACACAAGCAGCTCCGGAATCGGACTCGGGCGGGAGCCGGGACACTTCGGGAGAAAATTGTAGTTCCTCTCTAAGTTGACCCGCCGCACTGTGGGACGAAAAGGTCATTCGCGTCTCATAAATGTTTTTATCAAATCGATGGTATTGACCATTTAGCGATTGGAATAGGTTTAGGAAGACTTGAATTACATAATGACTATCTTTTTTTTTTCTTAATTATTTCTATTTTTATATGACTCTAAAGTAGTTACTACAGATTACCTCAAACTAGCAGCATTATATATTTCTCTTTTTGATGATTTTATGTATTTTACTGTTAAGAGTGATTACAGAGTGTTATATATTTTTGAAAAGGTTGTCTTTTCGGGAATGCAAATTGATTATCAGAATACGAATAAATGTATATGCACAGACCGTCACATATTTTTAAAGAAAAGCCTTCCGTTTTTTGTAAAATTTAACTTCTAATAGAGTTTTATACCTTTCCGCTGTCCTCCGCTGCTGATTTATCGGCCTTAATTAATTGATCACATTACACTGAAGTAGAAAAAAGTAAAATTGGCTGCTGCTTCTCTGCATTTCTATGCTTTTTAGCGGCAAAAGTGACTTAAGTCAAAACGTCAAACAAACTGAAAACACTATTTAGCGCACTTTTTCTCAAGTTCTATTAAAAACAAATAATTTTTGCATTACTCGATATTTACCAGACGTGTATACTCAAAAGAAAAATCTCTATAAAGGGCAAAAAAATATATATTGTCACAGTATGGTCGAAGATAAGGCAAAGATAAAAAATAAATTATCAAACTTTTCTCACGGTAATTTTTTTATTTTTTCAAGTTGCATTGGTTTTGTGGTTGATAACTAATCATAAAAAGTGGTTTTTGCACACCAAACTTTTAATGGTTTTAATTTCTCACATTTGTATTGCACTCAGACCTTAGGGTAAAATAGGTACTATAAAATGCGTGGTATTTTCATTAATGTCATCAGAAGCTCACCAAGCTTTTAATAATATATCATTACTTTCGTTAAGGGGTTTGCTGGTAATTTTGTTCATCATCCTAACGGTGACACAGAAATTCAATAAAATGAGTGAGTTTATAATTTCTAAACGTGATTTGTGCAACTACATATTTAATTAATAATGGAAAAGAAATGGAAGATCTTCGAGTTTCTACACGACAACTTTAACTTGACTGATACAAGATTCGAAATCGTGGTATTATCTATCGATAAAAAATTTATTTCAAAATTTAATGATCGCTGGGCTAAAGCAGGACGATCTAAAGATCGATTCGAAAAAAACAATAAAGAGTGGCTGGACAGTGAATTTGTTGTAAGGTTTTATGAAAATGAACCAACTCCATCTTCATCTGGAGAGCGTGGAAGACCTATTTTACCTTATGATGAGTCATCTGAAAAAACAAAGAAACGAAAGAATATGGAATTGATCCAAGAATTTGGATTCGATTACGTACAAAATGCATACGTGCAAGAACTACTGCACAACTTTATGTGGAGAAATATAATTGGTATTATATGCGTTCTTCAGTACATAAGATATTAATACATGGTGAAGCTATAATAAAACATTTCGCAGTATTGCCCATAGGACAGTTATCGGAAGATGCACAGGAGTCACGCAATAAAGATTACAAAAAAATTCGTTTGACACATTCAAGAAAATGTTCTAGGGAAGCAACAAATGAAGATGTTTTCCAGATTGTTATTAACATCAGATCCATTTATTTCAAGCTTTAGAAAAACTAAAGCATCAGTAAGCAAAGATCTTTGGGAAGAAGTTTTAGCACTTTTGGAAAATTAAGTTTTTTGGTGATTTAAGTGCTTAGTAAATAATAATAACTTGGTTTTGTGCATAATTTTTTTTGTATTCTTTACTTTAAAATTTTTTAAAAATTTTTTTAGTATACTTGTACGTAATTTAATTTAAAAATATGTATATTAATATTTAATTTTTGGTTAATATTAAAATAATCTATGATTTATTTTATAATTTCTAATATTTTTAAATTTAAGATGTTTTTACATATATTAAAAATAAATATATGCAACGAAAAACTTTTGTTTAAATGATAGTAAATATATTCAAGAATATGTGTAAAAAAAAATCATAACATTATCTTACTAAACTCAAAAGTTATAGAATTATGAGACGCGAATGACCTTTCCGTCCCACTGTGCGCCGGCCGCTACACTGCTACCATACTACTGCCTGCATCCCGGATGTGTCCACAGAATTTAAAATAGATCTTAAAAAGCTAATATCTCCACAACCAATAGCGCTAAAATTTTGTGAGATACGCCGTCAGGTTTGGAAAATTAACATCTGTTTTCCCAACTTGGAGGGACCACTATTATCCTCACCCGGCTTCACCTGTAAAAAATTGAAAAACCTATAACTTCCCTGTCCTAAGTAGTACATAGACGTGCGATACGTTGTTGGATAGGCCTCGACGGGACCTGTCTGGGGACCTATAACGCTGGACTAGTGCTACACCCGGCTTCGTCTGAAATTTTAAATTAAATTATTTTTGGCCATATTTATCTAATACTTAAAAATCTTTTCTAAATTCTCTCCCAAGCCGACCTTTGAGAACCTTTCTCCCCCCTTATTTGGCTACCCCCCTCCCGATTTTTTTGCAAATATCTCGTTTTCTATGGGGTTTTCGCTATTTGTATTTATTATCAATATTGTAGAGGATTAAATTCCCTACAACTTTTGTTTCAAAAAAATTTTTAAACGTTGAATCGTTTTCGAGTAAGAGGGTGGAGAGCGCGCGGTTAGAGCATGATCTAAGGTCAACCGGTAGTCCCGGTCAAAAACACGCTATATAAAGTTTATTAATTACTAGATGACCCGGCGAACTTCGTTCCGCCTAACAGTCGATTCTTTTAGGTTCTTCAATATTACAAACAGACACTCCAATTTTATTTATATTAATAATTTTCATTATTATCTTATTAGCTATTATAATCAATATTGAAGTCATAGTGGCGAGTGGTGGAGGAACCTCAGCTAATACCTATGACAGAAACACGTTATACAATTACAATTACCAACTGTTTATTATAATAAATTACAACGACGGGTATGTTATGTGAGGTTTGCCTGCACTTAGACAAGACATAAAATTTGCTACAATTTGAGTGCAACAACAGCTATGTATGTCTAACAGATCCCCAGATACACTACTTCAAAAATGGGCCATTTTGTCCAAAAAGTTAGGAATTTTCACACTTTTTTTCGCTTATAACTTCTGAAAAGTGCATTCTACGGAAAAGTCATCTTACACAATCTTCAAGAAGATAAAAATTTCTACAATTTAAGTGCAACTGCAGCTCTGTATGTCAAATAGATCCCGAGATACACTACTTCAAAAATCGGTCATTTTTCCAGAAAAGTTAGAAATTTGTAGTTAGCTGTTTACCCCCCCCCCCCCCCCCCCCCCCTCGTAAGCGGTTCGCGCGGGTTTCATAGTAAGTTTGTCGAATTCAACTTCTATAGGTATTTTTTATGATTCGAAATAATAAAACAATATAATTTTTTTTGTATGCCATCTCAAACCATCGGAAAAGAACGGAGTTGCCGATTAGCCTCTCTACTACAAAACAATCCAATGCAATGACTATACGCATTCATACTTTGATATGCTTTGAGAATGAAAAGTAAAATAAATTAATCTGGCATTGATTTGCTAACTTTCACTATGCAATTCGATATTTGCGATCTTGCCACAAAAATTCGAGTACGCTACTTCATTTCTTTGTATAGTGAGGTACGTTGCAGCTGTAATCGAACACAAGAAGTAATGTACTTAAAAGTGACAGTAATGACGCGAACTGTGATAACCGTGTTAGAAGTCGACGTACATGTTGAAACTTGAATCGGACCGCATTGACAAGGGCAGCGTCCTACCTCACCGCCCGCTTTACCCTTTCCCCTCGATAAATATTTCATTACTATTTTTTGCAAATACTAGAAACAGTGTTTGTATTTTCAGGTGATAATTTCATTTTGAGACAAATTATCAATTATTATTTTATTTGCATAAAATAAATTCTGTAGATTTACTCATATGTATAAAAAACAAAAATAACGGTTTAAAAAAAAACCGTAGTAGTCACCCGAGTGAAAATTTATGGTATAGTTTTCCATAAATAAATATATGTTATAGTGAAAAATCACCGATTGTCGGGTTTTTATTTTAGAGTTATATTTTTTCTATTCTATTTAAAACCTTTGAGAGCAAAAAACCACCTATTTTTAAGAAAAATCGGTGGATTTTTTGGATTTTATTACTAATATTTATTATAAGTCCCTCAATAAAAAAGTCACCCCTGTAGTATTTACTCTCATTCAAATATTGAAAATTTAACATTCAAACGGCATTTAAAAAAACATCCGGAACGTCACCCTGTGAAAAATTCGAAAATACCATTTACAAGCTAATATTTAATCAAACTACAAAATAAAACCTGTAAGATTTAATGTAATTTTTCCATACAAACTTTTTTTCCTTGCCCGGACTATATTTTATTATCAACCGCTCAAGTCGTCGCGTATGATATTAAGGGCGATCGGCATGTTATTCGTGTACTATTAGATTCAGCATCGCAAAGCCACTTTATTACGAAAGAGTGCTGCGATCGCTTAGGAATACAGCTTCATGATACTGAACGTACTATTGTAAAGGGGTTCGGTGGAGCTGAGAAAATTATTAAGACTAACTCAATCGATTTAAAAATTTATTCGCGCTTTGATAACAACATTAATTTTAATATTTCGTCGCTCGTTGTTGATCAAATTACCGATTTATTACCCACAGCTGTGGTGGACACTTCTGTATTATCACACCTATCAGGGGTGCCGCTAGCGGATGAGAGTTTCGGCATGCCAAATAAAATAGAAGCGCTGATCGGAGCCGCACTCTTCCCGCATCTCTTTCTCCCCGACGTAGTTCACGCCCCGCGCGACTCGTCGGCGCCCTCTGCTTTACGCACAGTATTGGGGTATGTTATTATGGGTTCCACACCCACGATACCCACACTCATTCACAACCAGGCCTTGACATGTTGCCTCGCTCAAGAGCCTGCCGCTATTGACTCACTAGTCAGGCGATTTTGGGAGCTCGAAGAGCTTCCATCCGCACCGCCCGTTCTTCATCCCACCGATGTTGAATGCGAAGAATTTTATAAATCAACTACGACCCGCGATCCCGTTACTGGTAGATACACTGTTGGCCTACCATTTAATGACGATGTTTATTCTCTCGGAGATTCTTTCGAAACCGCTCGCAAGCGTTTCTTATGCCTCGAAAGAAAGCTAGAAGCTTCACCTAAATTTAGGTCGGCATACGATGACGTCATTAACGATTACCTCGCGAAAGATTATATTGCTCCCGCACCGCTGTACGATTTCCATGACCCCACTCCTATATACGTCATACCGCATCATGGAGTCGTGCGCGAGGACAAGACATCCACTCGACTTCGCATGGTTCTGGATGCTAGCAGTAAGACTAGCAGCCGTTCCCGACGATCTCTGAACGACATCCTGCATGCAGGGCCGAACTTGCAAGGCGACTTATTCCAAATTATTTTAGGTTTCCGCTTACATAAAGTCGCAATGACCGCTGACTGTCGCCAGCAGTTCCTACAAATCGTTGTCCGCGAACTTGATCGTCGTTATCAGTGTTTTTTGTACCGATTCCGTCCACAAGACCCTCTCCTATTGTACCACTTCAATCGTGTGTGCTTCGGTTTAACGTCGAGTCCATACCATGCACTGCGCACGGTTCGACAGCTCATCGACGACGACGGCGCTAAGTTTCCGCTCGCGAGTAGCATTGTGCCTACTTCGTTGTTTATGGACGACCTCGCCTTCTCGCTTCCTACCGAACGAGAAGCGGTCCACGCGTCTCAGCAGATGATTGAATTATTTAAAGGTGCACAGTGGGAACTGGTTAAGTGGAATAGTAACAGTCGATCTGTCTTAGATAATCTTCCCGCTTCGCACAGACTTCCCACTGAGGTGGAGTTTGATAAGGCCGTGCAACACAAAATATTAGGCTTGCACTGGTCCACAGATAACGATACTTTTTATTTTAAAATCTCCGCTCCCGCCGAAGTGAAGTGCACTAAGCGCTCCATTTTGTCCACCGTCGCGCGCCTGTGGGACATAATGGGTTTCGTTGCCCCCACAGTTGTATACGCCAAGATGTTAATAAAACAGCTTTGGCAGCTTAATCTCGATTGGGACGATACACCGCCGCTACACATCACTAAGATGTGGCAGCAGTTTTGCTTCGAGTTACCGGCGCTCAATAACTTACGCATCCCTCGTCACGTAGGAGTGTCCGCGGACTGTGACGTCACCCTCGTGGGTTTCTCCGACGCCAGTCTGCAAGCTTACGGTGCTGTAGTATATATGCACGTGACCGCCCCCACTGGCAACACAGTTCAGCTGGTGTGCGCGAAGACGAAGGTAGCACCTACCAAACCGCATTCGATCGCTCGACTCGAGCTATGCGGAGCTGTTTTGTTGTCGAAATTACTTCGTACGGTTCACGATAACTATTCTCGTCACCTCCCAATCGAGACTTACGCGTTTATAGACTCCAAAGTTGCACTATACTGGATTAAGAGTTCACCACACAGGTGGCAAACGTTCGTTGCAAATCGCGTTATTCAAGTCACGGATAATATTCCAGCTGACAACTTTTATCACGTCGCGGGCACTGAAAACCCCGCCGACATACTCTCACGTGGCATTACGCCATTGAAATTACTGTCGCACCCTCTGTGGCTCCACGGGCCTCAGTGGGCATCATCGCATCCATCCGGATGGCCTCTTAAGAGCCTTGACGGACAGTCTATTACAGACATACCGGAACAGAAGGTTTACGCGCACCCCGTGTGCACGCCTGTAAAGCATTGCGCTTTATATGAGCTTGCTCTCCGCACCTCCTCATGGAGTAGACTTCTACGAATTATTACATATGTATGTAAGTTCGCAAGGTTATTGCCTCGCCGCAGCACTATTACAGTGACCGCCGAAGATATTCAGTTCGCTGAAATTAAAATGCTACGCGCCCTGCAAAGTCAGCACTTTGCAGAGGAATACCATAGAATTAAAAATAATAAATCGTGCTCGCCGGCCTTCAACCGTTTGAGGCCTTTCATTGACAACGGTTTGATCCGCGTAGGCGGTCGCCTTGTCAACTCCGCGCTGGACTATGCTCACATGCATCCAGCTATTTTACCGCGCAGTGATCATGTAGTGAACGTGATCATTGATTACTATCACGTGAAATACTTATTATTAATGTCGCTGCTACGTCAAAGGTTCTGGATCTTATCAGCACGCCGCGTTGTGAGACAAAGAATCCACATGTGCAATACTTGCTTCCGACGAAGACCGCGCCCTACTTACCCGCTGATGGCTGACTTACCTGACTGCCGCACACGTCAGGTCGTCAAGGCGTTTACGCATACGGGCTGCGACTATGCCGGTCCTGTGCCCTACACTCCTGTGCGCCGCCGTGGCGTTCGCAGCGAGAAGGCCTACTTGTGTATTTTCACATGCCTTACGACTCGTGCTGTGCATATTGAAGTCGCCACAGACCTCAGCACTGCGAGCTTTCTCGCCGCGCTCAAACTTCTCTCTCTCTCGCCGAGGACCAGTGCAGTACTTGCACTCGGACAACGCGACAAACTTCAAAGGAGCCGCTTCGTACCTACGTGACTTATATAAATTTCTCAAGGATGAATATCATCCAAAGCTTGAGCAGGAGTGCGCTGAGAGTCGTATAACGTGGAAGTTCATCTGTCCCAACTCTCCTCATTTTGGAGGCGCTTGGGAGAGCATGGTCAAGGTCGTAAAGTCATTTTTTCGTGTATTAGGACAACAGCTTCTTTCGTATGAGGAACTCTGTACTGTTCTCACTCAGATTGAGTGCTTACTTAACTCGCGCCCGCTAACAGTATTGAGCTCTGATCCCGCCGAGCCTTCAGCTCTGACTCCGAGTCATTTCTTACATACTGCTCCGCTAAACTCATTACCCGCGCCTGAAGTCGAATCCGACCCTGTCGGTCTTCTTCATAGGCACTCGCTACTGGACAAATTAGTTCAGTCGTTTTGGAAACGCTGGAGGATGGAGTATCTGCACGGTTTGCAGGTTAGGCAGAAATGGAATACTCCTACCGCGCCTATCACACCTGGAACAGTCGTGGTAGTGATGAGCGACAATATGCCGCCCCTATCCTGGCCGTTAGCAATAATAGATAAGGTTCATCCCTCCAGGGATGGTATTGTGCGCGTTGCGACTGTGAGGACCGCCAAGGGAACTTATCTTCGTTCAGTCGTTCGTTTATGCCCTCTTCCAAAACAATACTTTATCCGCCGCGCTTTAGTTATAAGTTTTTATAATATCAATACCGCTATATTCTATTTTATATTATTTTTATACCGCTTCACACACCTACCTATAGTTTTTAAATTTACTTCCGCTTCGCCGTGACTTTGTGGACTCATTGCTAACCCCGCGCGCATTAAGCGCTTTATCATGAAGTCATAGGATTTATTTTATTTTTTATTTTTTTTCCCATTCATGTTTGTTTTTTTTAATGGTGACCCATTAAGGGCGGGTGGAAATGGTGGCGCCAAAATAACTAACTTACTATGGTGCGTTCCCAATTCCTTAAATCCACGCCAACAAACATGCAAACACCGCACACGCCGAGTCACAGTCACGCCCTCTGGTGACTTCGTAACGCAACGCAGCGCTCGTTGTGAACCCGCAGTTGAAAAGAAAGTAAAATACGTGTACCGCGCCGCGCGGATTTATAATATCGATAAATCCGATTAAATTCACATATCGCATCGCTGAAGCATTGTGCTTTTATAATTAACAATTGGTCACGCCCCGCGAGTGCAGTTTAGGTGAAGGAAGACAGTTCCGATACAGAACGAGAGTGTGTGGCGGGCCCGCCCGTCTCCATCGGCGCTGGAGGATCTGCGTAAGCTACCGACGGCATACGAGGTAGGTGTTGCATGTCCCGGTCCAGTCTCTCTTCCTTGCCACTTGATTGCACGCACCATATAAAGAATACAGTCCACTTTTTATCCAACATATTTGCGTGATCCACTCTAAGTGTTCCTCACGAGCCGGATCATTGGCGTGACCAAATGCATAAAAGCTTGACACGTCCTCTGTCCGTACTTTCATCAATGAGCAGTGAGAATTTTCGAATTTTTAAATCGGAAATTAGGTTTTCTTTTTCAGTGTCTCCTGTAACAGATTTAATAATAGCTGTGGTTTTGGTGCGACTACACGCAAGTTCTTGTGCAGTGGGACTATCCTTACATATTGTTTTTATGAGTTGAGGGAGGTGTTCCATGACATTCATTGAAAGGTTATGCTCAGCTACAAAAGACGCCAATAGAACTTCACCTGTTTTTACATCATCAGCAATCGTACCTTTTTGAAAAAAAGCTGTGACTGGTTTTTGAATGGCAGAAGATCCAGGAATTGAGTTTAGGTGTTTAGTTGTTTTCATATGTCGCACAAGATCATTTTTCCCCCCACCACCGATTGCAAGGTCTGATAAACAAAATTTACAGTATGCGTAATCTTCTCCCTTTTTACTTTTTGTTAACCACGATTTAAAACTGCTTTCTTCCAGCCAAGTCTGATTAAAACGCTGCGTATTCCGTGACTTTTTCGCAAGCATATTAACAAGTTAATTACTTCACACTAAGAGTGATCAATTTTGATTTTTTTAGAATGCAGCACTGCACACACAAGTCACAACACAAAATCGACAAGAAAGTTAAGAAATCTTAGCGCAAATACGACTCGCGATACTCGACGAGAACTAGAAGTTAAAACTCCAACCAAACAAATCGTTTCATTCTGCTCATTCCGTTCATTCATTTGTACTGCAGGGATTCCCCGAAATTTATGTTTGAAATGAAACATAAGTTTCGGGGAATCCCTTCAGTACGCTATGAATGTTGCCAGGGACAACGATTTACACAGAACACAGGGGAAAAAATGTTGAAGGCAATAAATAAACACTAAATTATTATACACTAAAAAAAATTACGAAAATTGCGAAAATTACGAAAATCTGTATAAAAGTTATGCTAAATCTGTAATCTGTATTGGTGATGAAAAATCTGTATAGATACAGATAAATCTGTATATATGGCAACACTGCTAGGTACTGTACGTGTAGACTTTCTGAATGAATTTTTCTATTTCCATCTTTTCTATTAACGCACCTCCATATACTTGTATTATCTTTATTTGTATGTGCCATGTTATATACTGATAACCGAAATGTAATAGTTTCCTTTTATTTCTTTTACTTTCAATAAAACTGAATTCCATTGTTTACCGTATGTTCCTTCTTACAAATACAATGACACGAGTAAAATATTATTTTTGAAAGTAGATACTTCAAGATAATGTTATAAGTGGCCATTACCTATTCAATTCTAGAGGTTTCTAAATAAAATGGAAACTATTATAGAACTTCAGTATAGTCATAGGGAATAAGTTTAGTGTATGTTCAATAAGGAATATAACGAATCTCTAGTTAAATAAAGAACTTTAAGTGTTAATGGTTGTACATAACGATAAAATGGATGTGACCAATGACGAATATGACGAATGTCTAATATGGTAAAAAGCGAATGTGACGAATGTCTAATATGGTAAAAAGCTAATATGACGAATGTCTAATATGGTATAAAGCGAACGTGACGAATGTCTAATATGGTATAAAGCGAATGTGACGAATGTCTAATATGGTATAAAGCGAACGTGACGAATGTCTAATATGGTATAAAGCGAATGTGACGAATGTCTAATATGGTAAAAAGCGAATGTGACGAATGTCTCGTACGTCATAATATTTTAATGTATAAACACAGCTCGTTTACGATTGTATTATATGTACCTAAGTATAAATATATACCTATATAAATTAAAAATATTGTTGGCTAAAATATATCTACCATTTAAGAAAACATGTGTTTTTTATTTACTTAGTTTATTATTTAAATTAAACACAAAATTTATTGAATTTAAATAACAGATTCTACATCTGTAAAATTTTAATTGGTAGGTAAGTTAAGAAGTACCTAGGTATTTGAAGTTATGATAACTAAACTAAATAGAAAATGTTTTACTTTCAAGCAAAACAAAATCTTTTTTAAAAATTTTTATTCAGAAGCTTTTCCCTGAAGGAAATACCTTTCTCAACACCAAATGGGAGGATTAGACAACTGTTATCAGGTCTAAACATAAAACTTAAATGTTTTAGTAATGACCTACTATGTTAATAATGATTGGTAAAAGCGACTTCGAAATTATGCGGATTTATTTAGAATATGAAGTATTTTGTCACATACCATGGGTGACAACCGTAAGTATATGTTAATGGAGGGGGAGCATTTAGGTAGATATTATAATTTGATACATAGGTACCTATGTATAGTAAATATAATTTGTAGTCGCTTTCCGCGTCGGTCTGTATATCTAAGTATCAGCTTAACTCCTGTTACACCACTCTACGGATTCTGATGCGGTTTTCACCATTGGTTAAGTAATTTTTATTGTTTAATTGAAGGTTTATTTTGTGAACCTTCAATTAAACAATATAGCCAAAACCCTGGATAAGTTAACGCCTGCGTGCTGAAATGTTATGATGATATGATTTTTAAAGTAAAAAGCGAATTTCAAAACTTATCAATTTTCGTTTTCAGTATTATACCTACATATTTTGGAGTAGACAAGTGAGTTTGTGAACACTCTTTATGTTTAAAAATCTAGGTTAAAATGTGTTTTGATGAAGATATTATTTTTAACTAGGTCTTAGTTATATGTAAAAATAAAGCTTGATTTGTGGTTGCAAAACCATAATATTTGTTTTATAAAACACATTATATTGTTCAATTTCATAAAGTATTTTTTATTAATCCGAATGCGCCAATTACCTAGATACCTACAAGACAAAATTAATTAGCAAATTGTAGAGAATGCTGCGTCGGTTGTAATGACGAAATTGTGGGGCGCCCCTAAGGGCTCTTAAGGGTGGGCGGAGCTTATCATTGAGGTGGCTCAGTATAAACCAATCGTAGTAGAGATCGAACTGTCAACGTATTTCCGTCACTTTAGTAAGGCTTTTTTTTCTTATGAAGTATTTATATTATTATTAATTACAAGCTCTAATTACGACTCTATTTTTAAGAAAATATATTTACCCCAACTTTACTTTAACAATAATACCTACACCGCAACTAATTCCTAACTCTTTTGATGATCCATTATCTATTTTAATAAGGTGACCAACTATTTTTTGTTCAAAAAGAGTACACTTTGCAAGTATTTCATAGGTGGAAAAAAAAAGAAGAAAAAACGATAAATTTTTTATTTTCTTTTAAAAACATATTTTTCTTCGGAGTGGATTTTTTTTTGCTAAATGAGGATGTTCGTCTAATAATGTAGCCACATCCGAACAACTTTCATTTTGCATACTTATTAAATTTGACTGTTAAGACGGCAGATAATGTTTTTACAGAAAATTGCGACTTCTCACTGCTCCAATAATCATTCCCTAGTGAAAATACCCTTTCAACAGCAGCATTAGTGCCTGGACAACATAACTAAGGAAATTTCTATTAAAACTTTTAAATTTTCATGTGGGATATGTTCTACTCTAAAATGCCGAAAAATGCGAAATTCAAATCACTGTCAAAATCATGTCTGGTGTTTGCTTATAAAATTGAAATAAAATAATCTAAAAAAATGTTTTAGAAATACAAATGAGTACTTCCAGAGTACAGGATTTGAAAAGAGTACGGTTTGCGAAAAAAGAGTACAAAACTCAGTAAATGAGTACAGTTGGTCACCTTAATTTTAAATACATACTTACATAGGTACTTAAGATAATTGACATTTAGTCAGTATGTAGGTAATTTTAATTGAATCCACACTTACGCATTAGGTAAATAAATGACTCACCTACCTGCAGAGATACAAATACTGTCTCTCCTTACTAGATATTTTAATCTATGTAATATCAATGCATAGTAGGTATATTAACAAACTTTCGATTTTGGAACTCCGTAAGTGCACATAATAAAATTATTTCATAACTAGAAGTTGCACGCGACTTCGTTCGCGTAACTTTACAAAATACTAGCTGGTGCCCACGACTTTGTCCGCGTTGAAAAATATTAAGTAGCCTATCCTGTGTCCCGTACGTCCAAACGTTTATCTAGCAAGTTTCATGAAAATCAGTTAATTCGTTTCAGTTATGGAGGAACATACATACATACATACATAAAAAAATTCTAAAAATCGTCAATTTAGTTTCAGTATCATGTATAGAGCCTATAAACACGATATCTCTGAAAACAAAGTAACTTACTCCATGACCGACCCTTACAGATTTATTATTAGTATTGATAACCTATGTTATTAGGCAGAACAAACTGACGGACAGACAACATTTCCATTTTCGATTAAATGTCCCAGACCACTTTTTCTGTAATCTTAAACGACGTCATATTTACACAAAAACTTCACAAATTATACACCCCTTCCTCAATGATAACTCTGTTGATAGATGAAAACCGCATGAAAATATGTTCAGTAGTTTTAAAATCATCGAGTACATATATAATAAAACTAATACATCCAGATAGACAGGCAGACAGACCTAGTGGGGGACTTTATTTTATTTTATGATAATTATGTAAGGATATATATAGATAAATAAAACATGTAATTTACATATTAGTACACCTTTATTTTTAAAAAAAATGTATTTCAACCATTATTATGGCTTAATTGATTAAAACAACTTAAAATATTACATTTTCATTTTGTGATTACACCTTTTTGAACAAAAGTTTTTTTACTAAGTTTCATTATAGGAAAAGAACAAAAGAGAAAACTTATTTATGGATTTTTTTTATTTCTAACAAATTTCAAACTTCAAATGTTATATACTAATAACACAAATGAATCTTACAAAAATAACTTTATATACAGAAAAAAAAAGTATATACAAATAATTGCTATCATTATAGTCAAAGAAAGAAAGAAATCGCTTCGCATGACAAACTTAACATTAGTATCACAACTTTTTTTTTTTAATTTTACTTAACTAAGTTAATGGAAAAAATTTAAATACAATTCATATTGAGACAGTATTTTAATATAAAAATATTTACAACTTTATTTTTGTAGGAGGATTATTCTATATTATTTTAATTGAGAAATAGTAAAAATAACAGTCAAGAAGATGCAGACAGGTCTTATTTAAATGGGCTAGACTTTCTATTGAGCTGAAACACGCTAAATCTGCTCAAAGTCGCTGAGGAGTTGAGGTGTTGGGTGTCCAGCAGACTACTTGATGGTGCAGCATCAGATCAAGGTTACCATGTCATGGTAAAAATACCATTGAAGTAACAGTATACCAAATTCCACATAAATCGAAATTAGTGAAATCCCATATTCAACTAGGAAATGGAATGATGATCTTCAAACGCTTCAAGATAATATCTTCATCGATGAATATAGCTAAGAATCATCTTAGCTATATTCATCGATGAGCTATGATTCCATAGACAGGCACACATATAGACAAATACTTAAAAATTTATTAAATAAAATGTTTCAAGATTTTTTAAATTCAAACGAATAGAGTGAGTTGTGAATCTAGAAAAAGTGTTTTTTGAAGAGTAGACTGGCAAAGCCTCTACTAGAAGTTTCACTAAGAAACTTTTAAATCATAAAAAAGAGTCAATTCTTAGTCAATTTATTGAAATTATGACTGCAATTAGTTATTTAGTATTACATCCTATCACCTCGTGCCTGATTGATTTTGATTTTTGGGACACCTGTATATTGTGTATGAACAATTAATATGATTCAAAATGTGAAACGTCCCAAAGACAACTAGTCACTTGAACTTTATTTTCACAATTAAAAAATCGAACTTAAACATTAGATCCACTCCTTAAAAAAAATCTAGATCATATTTTGTTGCTTCATGTCTTAATATAAAACTTGATAAAAGGTATTAGAAAATTTCAGACACACTAGATATTTTTAGATGTTTGTTGCCTAGATATATTAACAATGATTATGAGAGAAAAAATTAGATTATTGCCAATAGTTTTTGTTAAGTCTTAATTGAGAAAATGGAATTTTTTTTTTAAAAAAACATCAATTTTCAAAATGACTAAGTATATAAAAATATTTATGTGCTAAACAAATTTTTTATTTTTTTATTAATTGTGAAGTTTTGATTCCATAAACACATCTCAAAATGCTGCAGGGCTTGAGAGAGCTATATTTAACATATAACTCTACATATACAGTAGAAACCGGATATAACGACATATCGGTTACAACGACTAAATGGCAAGGTCCCTGTTGAATGCCTATAACGATTTAATATTGCTTATAATGACTATCCGTTTATTATGACCAAATTTTGTGGTCCCATGGAAGGTCGCTATAACAGATTTTCAGTGTATTTACCAAATAAAAACCATATAAATGAATATTTAAAAAGTGTTAATTATATTATGAAATCTTTATTGCGGTCAATATATTTGTAGTTTTTTTTATTTATTAGAAAATTCAAGAAGAGTCAATTTTTAACCGACTGCAGCCTTGAGACAACAAAAAAAAAATCAAATCGCAATAATACTGTGAAATAATCATCATAATCTTAAATATTCAGATGCTCATATTTCATTAAGAGTTTATTACTTTAATCATATTTATTACAGTTTAGTACCAAATGCAAAATTCTATACAAAATGAGGTTAAATTTACAAAGAACTAACTCATCAATAGATTCTTGTTCGCCTACTCGTAGGCCTCAAGGAAAAAAAAACAATATTTACACCACATATAATTAGTTTTAAAGGAACTTTCTGCCTAAAATAGTGGAACTTAAGGCGCTTAGTGCCTTCCAATGGGGTGGGTACTTTCTTAAGCCTAGCGAAAAGCTTGAAAAATATATTGTATGTATATACAGGGTGTCCCAAGATTATGCGACATGAAGGGAAAGTACCTTAAATATCGCAGATAGGATATTTTGCTGAAAGAATGTTATTTTTAAAAATTAGTAATACTGATTCAGATTTTCTAAAAATTCAAAATTCAAAAAAATCTTTGAATGCATATATATATATATGAATTATATTTGGCTATTGCTCATGAGCAGGTATGAAGATTGGAAAAAATAGTTTATTTTTTCGACTAGAAATGTTAAAACGCGCTATTGTTTCGTTCCTCAACGCAAACCACTTTTCATACACGATTTCCATTTCACTGTTTAACTACCAAATTCCTTATACAAACTGTCCAATCTCGCCTTAAGAGGTTTTTTACTTCAATAGAGAATGTGTTTTACTCGGCATAATATGTAAATCAATCAACATTTTCATTCAAAACATCGAGATATACTAATTCAGTTATGCGGCTGAATGAAAAACGCCATTGGAGACTCCAAGCGCCTTAACACGTAATACACAAGATTGTCACAAAAAAATTCTCACTTATAATTTCACTTGTCTTTCTATATGTTACTAATGTATGTATGTATGTATATTTTTAAAATGTCACTTCACATAATGGAACACAATCCGGACAGTTCGTTCCCTCTTTGCACGGGCGGTTGACAACTAAAGTGCACGTCTCTCATGGTGTCCTTAACGGTGAACTCCACCTCCGGTTCCTCACCGGGCGGGAGAGGCTCGTCTCCCGTGTCCTGTGGCTCCTGGTGGACGAGGGTCTGCGGAGTGGGAGCCACCGTTGGTAGCTTGGTGATGTTGATTCTGATCGGTGCGGGGAGAGATGCCGAAGGAGCGGTCAGCTCCACGTTTCCGTCCAGGGTCGAGGTGACTGTGTTGTTGGTGGCGGACAATTCCACCACGGGCACTATCGGGTCTTCCTCCGCTGTTATTATTGGTTCATCATCTATAGGAGAAAATAATTTAAAATTAATACACCAATCAAATGGCATTCTGATTAAATTCTGATTAAATGGCATCAGCACTGGAGCATAAGAACTATTAGTTCTCTGCGTTTCGCAGTCATTTGGGCAGCCCGGCTGGCGGCGGTGACCACCCCCTTATAGAAAACCACCGTGTAATAACAGCCCGTCTTACGACCTTTACATAAAAACTACTAGAGACAAACATATTGTAGGTCTACATTTGGAAGTAACTTTTCTTCAGCTCAAAAATAGCTGTATTGGAGGGGGGTCACCACCTTTAGTGAAACGAGTGAAAAGCATACCCGGGTCAATGGGCTCCTGCTTGATCTTGATGTTGGCGAAGTTCAATGCGGCGTCTTGGTCCCTGGCCGCGCGCTCGGCGGACGTCTCGTCGTCCGTGTCCTCGTCTTGCACCAACACCTGCTCCACTGGCTCCGCCTTGTAGATCACGTCATCTTCGTCCTCCTCTAGCTCCTGCGAGTCCTCCAAGTCTTCCACAATCTATGGATACGATATTCAATCAAAATTGAGAGCATTCTAATGAGCTGATAGAAGGGGATGTCTGATAAATGTTATGTGCTCTTATATGGGGGTAGGGGGAGCGTGACTTATGTGAGCTCTTACATGGGGATAGGGGGAGTCCGAAAAACCTTATGTGCTCTCATATGGGGGTAGGGGGAGTGAGAAATTTTATGTGAGCTCTTACATGGGGATAGGGGGAGTCTGAGAAATCTTATATGTTCTTACATGGGGGTAGGGGGAGCCTGAGAAATCTTATGTTAAGCTATTAAATGGGGGTAGGGGGAGCGTGAGTAATCTAATGTGAGCTCTTACATGGGGATAGGGGGAGTCTGAGAAATCTTATGTTAAGCTATTAAATGGGGGTAGGGGGAGCGTGAGTAATCTAATGTGAGCTCTTACATGGGGATAGGGGGAGTCTGAGAAATCTTATGTTAAGCTATTAAATGGGGGTAGGGGGAGCGTGAGTAATCTAATGTGAGCTCTTACATGGGGATAGGGGGAGTCTGAGAAATCTTATGTTAAGCTATTAAATGGGGGTAGGGGGAGCATGAGTAATCTAATGTGAGCTCTTACATAGGGGTAGGGGGAGCATGAGTAATCTAATGTGAGCTCTTACATGGGGGTAGGGGGAGCATGAGTAATCTAATGTGAGCTCTTACATGGGGGTAGGGGGAGCATGAGTAATCTAATGTGAGCTCTTACATGGGGGTAGGGGGAGCATGAGTAATCTAATGTGAGCTCTTACATGGGGATAGGGGGAGTCTGAGAAATCTTATGTTAAGCTATTAAATGGGGGTAGGGGGAGCATGAGTAATCTAATGTGAGCTCTTACATAGGGGTAGGGGGAGCATGAGTAATCTAATGTGAGCTCTTACATGGGGGTAGGGGGAGCATGAGTAATCTAATGTGAGCTCTTACATGGGGGTAGGGGGAGCATGAGTAATCTAATGTGAGCTCTTACATGGGGGTAGGGGGAGCATGAGTAATCTAATGTGAGCTCTTACATGGGGGTAGGGGGAGCATGAGTAATCTAATGTGAGCTCTTACATGGGGATAGGGGGAGTCTGAGAAATCTTATGTTAAGCTATTAAATGGGGGTAGGGGGAGCATGAGTAATCTAATGTGAGCTCTTACATAGGGGTAGGGGGAGCATGAGTAATCTAATGTGAGCTCTTACATGGGGGTAGGGGGAGCATGAGTAATCTAATGTGAGCTCTTACATGGGGGTAGGGGGAGCATGAGTAATCTAATGTGAGCTCTTACATGGGGGTAGGGGGAGCATGAGTAATCTAATGTGAGCTCTTACATGGGGGTAGGGGGAGCATGAGTAATCTAATGTGAGCTCTTACATGGGGGTAGGGGGAGCATGAGTAATCTAATGTGAGCTCTTACATGGGGGTAGGGGGAGCATGAGTAATCTAATGTGAGCTCTTACATGGGGGTAGGGGGAGCATGAGTAATCTAATGTGAGCTCTTACATGGGGGGTAGGGGAAGTCTGAGAAATATGTGCTTCACATAGAGGGTGAGTCAAAATGGCCAAAATCGTCCAAAATCGTAATTAATGACAAATAAGAGCCACGATTTTTTAATACTAACCTCAACCGGTTCATTCTCTTTCTGCTCTGATTCAACGACAACAACCACCGACTCGTTATCCGACTCATCGTTCAAGTCGTCGACGTCCTTAATCTCGATGGGCTCCGTGGATTCCTCCATTTTATCCGAAGAGCTTATCGTTAAAGTTTCAGCCAAAGATTCGGAGGGAGGCTCTTCCTTCTTCGCCAACGACGCCTGTAAACAGTGTAACACAATTATATATATTTTTATGTCAAGGTTGGCAGACAGGTTGACGCTCCTCTTGATGGTAAGTGGCTACCGTCGCCTATAACACAAGCAGGTGCTGCAAGTGCGCTGTCGACCATAGTATTATTAAGTATAAGGGACTAGAGAGGGATGGGGAAATGGTCTTTGGTCAATAACTGCAAAATGCAAAGTGGTGAGCCCTTCCACCACTTTCCAGATTCGAAAGTTGACTCTGCCGGGAACCCTAGAACAGAGCGTTAAGCACCCTAATCACTCATTCAACGGGCTCAGTAGACGGATTAGTAAGTTGAAGTGTTTGTAAGAAGGCTTCTGATCGGCCCTATTAGGAAATCATCGGGGAGGTCTATGTATGAAAGGAGTGAGGCAGTACCTTGTAGTCTTCGAGACACATCGGATGGTAGTTGTCGTCGTTGTGCTTGACGGCGTTGCGCAGATGCCACTCCTCCATGTCCTCGTTGTAGTACTGGTGGAAGAGGTCGCCGCAAAGGGCGCAGCGATGGTCGACGGGCGCGCCCGCCGCCACGCTCGCCTCTTCGCGCGCTTCGGCCGCTTCCCCGACGGGCGCGCCCGTCGCTTCACCTCCGCTCTCGAACCAACTCTTCTCTGTTGCCATTCAAACATCACCATTAATATTTTTACAATAAAGCACAACACACGCTCAGTGAGCGTCAGTCACACTCAGTGACGCTCAGATAGAATTCTTGTATGAAAAGTGTAGTTCGCGTTTAGGAAACGATAGCGGCGGCATTATCGTTTCGTACCTGCCGGCCAGCGCAGCGACATCTATCGTTGAAACAATAAAATATTATTTTTTCTTACACTTCTGGACGTGCAGTCTAACTACTAACACTTTTTTTTAATTGAGGGCTCAACCTAACTTAATGGTGCTGACTAAGCTGCCGACTTAATTGTTTCGCTGCGTCGGCGGGTTATATAACACGCTATCGTTTCGTTCCGCAACACGAACTACACTTTTCATACAAGATTATTATTTTTCCCCTTAGACCCTCTAGTGTTGCTTGTGTTTATTTTGTATACAAAATTCATAGGTAGACACCTACCTCTCTCATCCAAATCCTCCAGCTCCTCGTACTGCAGCCAGTCTGCCAGATCGTAGTGCCAGTGGCGAGAATGTGCCCTTCTGGCAGACTCCCGCTCCCTCCTGTTCTGGCGGAAGTGCCAGTCCAGGTGCTGCGAGTAGCGGACCGTGTGCTCCGGTGGAAACCTCGTCCCGCATCCGCTGCACTGCATGCCTCCGTACAACTTGGCCACCATCCCCGGCTGCTTTGTCCTGAGGGTTCCCGACTTCAACAGGTCCACCCTGTGAATCGTGTTCCTCTCATCCCTCGTCTTGACCTCCTGAGCTGTCTGCTCGGTCTTCGCTTCCTCCTTGCCTGCTTCCGCTGGAGTCTTGATGATGCCTTTCGCCACCAATTTAGCGAACAGATCGTTGACGTTCAACGGATTCATTAGAGGAGGAGGCAAGGTAGCAGCACTGTTGGTCTCCGGCTGTGAAGACATTTCCAGTCCAGGTATACCTTCGGTTGTCGAAGGGAAGAATGGTTCCGACCTGTACTCTGATGCAGACGACGGTGCCATGGTGGATGGCATCAAACTCGCTAGCATGTCGAGCCCTATAGAGAGGATGAATGTATTATTTATTTCATTATTTGGAATATAAATACACTGGGTGTTGCACGCAACTTCCTAAAATATAGCCTATGTTTCTCGCTGATAACGTGGCTTTCGTGAAAGAATTTTTAAAATCGGTCCAGCCGTTCTTTTGAGTTTATTCATTACAAACAAAAATACAGAAATTTACATTTTAAGGACAAAAACGGACTATATTTCATTGTATAATGTGATGAATTACCTTGGCTCATTCCGTCTGGACTTGGAGTCTTGACCGGTCTGCTAGAATCTTGATCTATTTCCATGACGTGATTCGCCGACGCATTGTCCAATACGGTCTGCGGAATTGACGTTGACATTTGACCCTCCATATTGGCTATGAAAGTGGAACCAGGTTTCACGTGTCGCGGCAAAACCGAGAATCTGACGAAATGTTTCATGTTTCCAAAGAAAAACGGTTTCGGCAACCCTCCGAATTCCACTTCGAACGGCACCTCATTAATCAGAACCGTCCTCAATGCGTCCACAAAGCGAATTGTGAAGAAATTTCCATTTATCATAAACTTTTGCACTTTACTGTCTAGGAAAATCGGGCACATGTGAGTCGCGTCCACAATGAGATTGATTTTTCCGGCGCAAAGATCTGTCCTTTTCGTTTTTCCTATGTCCACTTGGGGCAACGGACCCTCGAGGCGTATCAAACGTGGTTTCCCATCTATCAACACCCCTATGGGCGCAGCGCCAAAATAACACTCAAACCACCGTCCATTTATGTACAACTCTCTCGTGGGAGCGCCAAATTTTATGTCAAACGTCTGATCGTCAATCTCCACTTGCTTATAACCCTCGTTAAACGACACAACCACGGAATCCTTATTGTCAAAGGTAATTCTACGACTGCCGGGCAAAAATTTAATTTCCCTTGGATCGTCCCAATCGAGCATAATAACAGCGGTGTCACCGTAAAACCTAATCTCTCGCGGTATACCGTCAATTTGTATTGTTTTGACCGGATCTTGGTCTATGTATTCCAAAAGTCTAATGTCTGTGGGCGGCAGGACGACGTTGGGCGTGCCCAATGGTACGGGAGGGTTCACTCTTTTGTATGGCAACAGGGGAGATTCACCCTGACACGTTCCCATCTGCGGTGTGGGCAATGGTGGGACGTGGGGCATCGGTAGACGCGGATCAAATGGTGTTCTGATGCCTCGTTTATCGAATTTGCCTCTGAAGAAAGGAGGCATAGGCCCTCTAGGACGCCTGCCAAACTCCTCATTTCTAGATCTGCCTTGAGTTCTCCACGGTGGAGGAAAAGCGTTCATGTTTGAATTTGGGAAAATTGGCATCGGCTGCATCGGCGGCATCGGTTGCAAGGGCATCTTTCCATCGACTGTCTCCTGCAAATTGACCCTCATATCAGAATCCTGAAGGCCCCCTTGACTATCAGGCGGAGTGTCCAAAAAGCTAGCAGGCGTTATCCTTTCGTCTATATCGCCAAAATTATTGCTTTCCTTTGGTGACGTTTTCGGTGAGGGTACTTTATTATCGTCCACCAGATGCGCCTTCAGTTTCCTTTTGGATATCTCCAAGGACTCCCTCTGTTTGGCTTCCTTTAGTTTTAATTTCTCATTCAGTTGTAACACTTGGTACATCAGAGCATTATATTGACTCTTGTCTAGTTTGCCGTCGTTGAATTGCTCCTTGGCTTGTGACATGATAATGGAAATGGTCATCTTGTTGCCTTCCGTATCGAGGTCGGATCCATCGTCTCTTAAATCGACGTCCTCCGTACTCACTGTGCGACGTCGCTCCCGTTCCAAGCCTGAAGTGGGGACAGACATTTGATTTGATCACTGTTTTAAATGATTTGACCTGTTTTAAAACTAACTGCCCATGCATTGCTGGATACTTATGTAATTGAACCCTCTTGAGAATTTTTAGAGAAAGATCCCAGGCTTGCCACACATAACTTTATAACTATTCTAAAGAACAAAATGTGGGCGCAATCGAGTATTTTAATATGTAGGTACTTTGAAAGATTTACTCGCATATGGTCCAATAAGTATCTGCTAAGTTGGGTAAACGGCCAATTTAGAGCTATCAGGTGAGAAAGGCAAATAAAAATAGGACTAACTTCGCTTATTTTCTAAAGGCTGATTTTTATTAAGTTTTGTAGAATATTATTAAAAATTGAAAGGGATCTATGGCGTCTGGCAGAAGGATAGCTATATATTTTGCAATAAAACATATATAAAAATCAGCCTTTAGAAAATAAGTGAAGTCACTCCTATTTTTACTTACCTTTCTAACTTGATACCTCTAAATTGGCTGTCTACCCAACTTAGCAGATACCTATACGTTTAAAAAACATAGTAACGCTACTCGATTGCCCACATTTTGTCCAATTAAGTTATGTCTGGCAAGACTGAGATCTTGGGCCATTTATACACATATGTTGCCATGGTCAATGTAAGATCAAATAACTTACTAAAAACTTAATCATTTCCAACTAGAAACTATTATCAAGATGATTTTTTATGTTAAATCAAAAAACATCAAAAATAAACTCACTTGGAGATTTGCTGAAGAGTAGAGGCCTTCCGAGTCTGTCCTTGCCTTTCGTGGCTTCCGCCAACTTGGCTCTGACCAGATCTAACTTTGAGGGTTTCTTATTACTGCCCTCTTTCTCTTTCACCTCGTTCCAGTCCTTCTTTGGAGAGTTCTTTGGCGAATCAAATGGCTCGTCTGTGTCCATCTTTTGTTCTTCAGCGTTATTTGACTCTGTCTTTGGAGATGCATCATTTATGATCGGCGGTGGAGGAGCTATGATTTCCTCCACTTGCGGCAATTGCCTGAGATCGACGTCTTCATTGCCAAAAAGTCTGCAAAAAGTCTTGACATTACTTCTTGTTTTTTTTTTTAATTTATTTTATTGCGATTTTGACACTTCTAACACAATATTTGGTTTAGTCAGTTAGAAGAAAATAAACTAATTCCAGTAATGAAAGTCAATATTATAGATTATTTATATATTTATAGATGTGTGAAATCTAGGAAAATTTTAAGTATCAAGATCTCTTTGTAATACCTAACATAGACAATTTGTAATAAAAACTCAAAAACTACTAGACCGATTTAAAAAAATATTTTACCTATAAAAACTGAGCTACATTATCACTCAGTAATCACTGAATAGGCTATATTTTAATCGAGTTAAATTAGGATCCCTGCGAAAACTCCAATAATCCAAGATTTAAAAAAAAAATACCAATATAAAGAGATATTGTATTTTTAACTCAAAAACTACTGGATCGATTTGAAAAATTCTTTTACCTATGAAAAGCTACATTTATCAGCGAGTAACATAGGCTATACTTTATAAAGATACGCGGACGAAGTGTCGTGCAACAGCTAGTACTTATATAATTTGGTTAGGTACATAATAATTACTAATTAATTATAACGCTTACATGTCGAATTTCTCCATTTTATTCTTCTTTGATTTCACTTCAATACACTCTGTAGACGGCCGTTTCTGGGTGACAGGCGCCGCCTTCTCGGTAACAGCTGGATGTAGGACCCTGAGGTCTACATCCTTATTCTCCACAACAGTCTCCGGGACACCTGGAAATGTGGCTACATTTTTATGCAGTTAAAAACGAAATAGAAAACCTAAATCATTCTGAATTTGAACCTTTTTACCTGTTCACTTTGCCAGCACATGTCTTGAAGGGTATCTTGTAATCTCTTATTGGAACACCGTTAGAAAATAGGTGCTTTTTTTGTTTTGGCAGATTTAGTTAAGTATTAAGTTTATTATATTCAAAAAACAATACGCATATTGGCAACACTGAGGGTTGTTTGTAAAGAAATTCGAGGTCCATGAAGGTCATAGGTACGGTAAAAAAATGATCCCCAAATATTTAGTCAATTGCAACTTCTCAAGTAATCTTTATCGCTAATACTTACCATTTTTTTATTATTTTATACATCGGCTATTCTATATAAATAAAAATGAATCCATAAATGTGTTGCTAAGCGCAAAACTCGAGAGCGGCTGGAGCCATTCCGCCATGTATTTTTTTTTTCATATTTGGGTCAATATATTTTTTTTAAATTCGAGGAGGGTTCTTATAAAGAGAAAAATTGGATATCCGTGTGAAGCTGGAGGCGGTTCGCTCGCTATTTTTTTAATTATTGTTATAATAGGTTTGCTCTTTACCAGCATCTAGCCGTGCAGGAAAGACAAGGCCGTCGATGGAGCGAGCTAACCCAGAAAATGCCTATTCACTCGAACTTTAAAAAGATTCGAGTTATAATACGAGCTCGGAAACAAAGAGGCCGGAAAAGAGTATATATACATCCCTTCCGGTGAGATTTGTATTTTTGTTTGTAATGAATAAACTCACGATTTTAAAAATTCTTTCGTCTATAGGAAGCAATATTATCAGCGAGTAACATAGGCTATATTTTATAAAGCTAAGCGGACGAAGTCACGTGCGACAGCTAGTAATGAATAATAATGCACCTCTAAATGTGTCGCTAAGCTCAAAACTCAATAACAGTTGGAATGATTTGGCTATTTTCGTTGAATCTCAAGGTACCAAAAATTTGCATATAAAAGTTGATGCCTATATTTGGAATACACTGCGTATAAAATAATGTACTACATTATGTCTATTCTAATTAAGTCGCAATAACCGCTTTTTTTGTTTAAATTAGTACTTAAATTAAAAGACAGAAAGCTTCATAACACATAATCAAGGTTCTGTCCATATTTTGATACGAAAACATCTGCCCACCTTCTTTTTTAGTCTTCGTCTTTTCCTTTTTTACACACGTAAAGAACGTAACGTCTTTTGGTCTTACACACAGAGAATTTCTCAAGAAAAAAAACCAAAATGGCTGTCACATAGAGAGGAAGTCGATTGGACCTTAGATTGGATGTTGTATACTTGTGTATAAAAATAGGTGTGTAATTTATGTACCTAGAAATTTCTAGTTCATGACCGGACATACTGTATAATTAATATTAAAAAATAAAGTAGCTGCCCGAATTTCTGTATTTCCGTTAACTTTTTCTTAACCACCCATCGGATTATAGTTTTATCTAATGGAAAGAGCGATAAATGAGATAGGTTTGTGTTATAATTTGCAAAAAGACAGATCTGCGCGTTGGAAGATGTATCAAGAACCCACTTTCCAACGGACTCTGCTTACCAATTCTATAGGTACCTACTACATAATTTCCATGATTAGTCGTTCGTTATTGATCGTAGCAATAGCAATACATAAAAAAACGTGACATTTCTGAGATAAATATGAAAGATATTAATTCATTTTATTCTGAGATAATTAATTTCTAAAATGTGCAGAATTTGTGACATTTTTGCAAATGGGAACGGGCGGATATATCAGTAGCGTACTGTAGGATATTAAGTGTGATCTGAATCCACAGAATTAGGGTTTGAGAGTCTTCAATGGACACGTGATCTAATATTGTGTAGTAGATTATTTCAGCCTCATTCCTGAACTTAAATGCTCTTGTTAAAAATGAGCTGGACAAGATTAAATTAATAGGTTGGGCGTTGGGACAAAGGTATCTTGTGACCACAGTCACATGGTGGGCACTCATTAAAAAGCCCTGTGTCCAGCAGTAGACGCTTAACCCTGGGCCACGAAACCAACGTTCGAAGCGAATTCGCTTTTCGCTGCGTCAAAAACACATGGTTCATGTATTCATGGGACTACAACACGGCGCTACAAATTACAACGAAATTTTTGATGCGACGACGCTGACGTTTGCAGTGCAAAGCGAATTGGCTTCGAACGTTGGTTTCATGGTCCACAGTTGTGTACCAGCTTGGAGAAATATTGCACGATCACGAGCTGGATTTGTTCGATGGTGCTGGGATGACCTATTATAGTTATTTTCAGAATTTTAGTTTGATAGCAGTATTTTGCAGTAGACGGCAAAATTAATCGAAAGACGCATCATCTATAATATAAAAATAAATCCCTATCGAGAACGGCTGGGCCGATTTTAATTCTGTCTTCACTCATGGATAGAGGGATAATTAGGGAAGGTTTTTACGTAAAAAAAAAAACGCACCCCGGGCGAAGCCGGGAGCGGACCGCTAGTTTGACATAAAATCTGTCACATTTGATAGCTGGCCAAGACTTGGTCGATTCAAAACTGCATAGGATACCAGGGATGCAGGGGTAATTAAGTGTCGGTAGTGTTACATCAATGATATATTGATACGTGGCTGATATAGGTAGTCAATGAAACCTCAGTCATTTGAGGTATCGCGGGACTAAAATATCTGGTCTGATTCACTCCGCATGCGGGAGCTTAAGCTTTTGTAACTAAAGCGTTTCTTATTAATGACGCCGTTATTTCTTACGAGTTTGTATTCCATAATTTAGGCTTACATATTTATATTAATTAATAATTAAAAGTTTCTAAGATTAATTTAAACCATTTCATCACCATTAACCCTGGGCCACGAAACCAACGCTTGCAGCGAATTCGCTTTGCAAGCGTTGGGGTTGAGCGTTAAAAATAAATGATTGTATAATTCATATGAGGCCAAAACACGGGCGCTGCAAATCGCATGGACATTTTTGACACTCGACGCTTGAAATGCTGAGGTTCATTTCATTCTGAGCGATCTGAGCGGCTAGCGACCGACTCAAGCGTCGCCGCGCTTTGCCTGAGCGCAGTGACGCGTCAGATGCTGACAGGACCGGTCAGACAGAGTTGCTGAGTTTGCAATTTCATTATGACAAATCGACGACGCGCGCATTTGCGCGGTAAGCCGCGAAATTGACGCATCGAGACGCTCAGTGTAAATTGGCTCTAAGCGAACCTTTCAGCCTTTTCAGAGTTGGTTTTGTGGCCCAGAGGTATACAGAGCTGTAAGTCTTAATTGCCATTCCAAGAACAAAAACTACAATCTTCAATGTTTATAAAAAGCAAATATAGCAAGTATAGTTTGTATGATTCTAAAAGCATTGCCATTGTATTGTTTCATAATAGCTATCATAAAGTTTGTGGAAATTCTTTTGTTACTTCTTATAATATAACGGAATATTTGGTTGTCAGTTAGAAGTAAATAAATTTAAGTCAAACGAATATCAGAATCCATACAGCGGAAAATGAAACTTCTTCAGATAGATACCAATTCGAGATGAAAATGAATAGGTATTTTGATTTAGACGTGTGGTACCTAACTTAGGTAATTGTTTACAATAATTATTGCAATGTTATATCGCTTATTTTGTTACAAGTTACAAACTATATTTGAAATTCGTGTCTTCGGTTCTATTCCTACCACCTAATTGTACATTTTAATTCAGAATTAAAAACCTCACAATCATTAGAGAAATTTAGTAAAATTGGCTGAATATAAAATAAGCATTTTTTCTAATCCCTAATGCCTGGACCACGAAACCAACGCTCGAAGCGAATTCGCTTAACGCTGCAAGCGTCAGCGTCGAGCGTCAAAAACTTCGATGCAATTTGCAGCGCCCGCCGTCTTGTGGCCTCTTATATGAACTATAATCATTTCTTTTTGACGCTCGACGCTGACGCTTGCATTGCAACGCAAACCGAATTCGCTTCGAGCGTTGTTTTCGTGGCCTAGGGGTTAGGGCCAATTCACATCGACCGCGACGCGACAATTACGCGTCGATTGTGATGATCTCTCGTCGTCATGATGAAATTGCAAACTCGGTGAGATAAAGTTTAATCCTCTGCAAAGCGTGCAGTGTGAATTAGCCCTTAAAACGTTACTCGACTTAATCACTTGAGCAAGTGTAGTAGTTAAAAAAAATGTAATTAGTCGCATATACATTTTACTTTTATCATTTTGATAAATTTACATCGAAAGCCTTTGTCTAGAATAATAATAAATTTAAAATAATCACTCGAAAATCTTATCTACTTTTGAAACTTTGCAAAGAGAATGAAAATTCATCAATCCAAAATCGATAAGTATCAGAATCAACAACTTTACGGTACATACCTAATATTTTTTTTTAAACTTACCCTTCATTCTTACCTCTATATTAGAAATTATACATTATACCTACTGTATAATTAAAAGAACTTACCATTGACCCTTTGTAGTATTTCATAATCAGATTA
Source organism: Synanthedon andrenaeformis (assembly GCA_936446665.2). Taxonomy (NCBI): domain Eukaryota; kingdom Metazoa; phylum Arthropoda; class Insecta; order Lepidoptera; family Sesiidae; genus Synanthedon; species Synanthedon andrenaeformis. Next base: position 669,110 of record OW387797.2, read on the forward strand.
TTTGAATATTATGTTTTACGATTTTACTTTAAGGTCCTTCTTCGAATGAGGCAATCTTTTGATGTCCATCGATTGGTCACCAGCGTTCACCAGCTTTTCAAAACACGAAGACAACTCTTCATTATTTTATATTTCACTTCACTTTAAACTTATTTTAACACTTGAATGAGAATCTAATTGCTTAAGCTGCGTTTTTAGACTATAGTGTTAAACTGTAGAACGCTTATTTCTAACTTAACCGAGTACTTTAGGACTAGGAAATATTGCCATATATTTAATGCGGTACATACACATACCAACATTTCATGAATATTTCTGCTTCCAAATAATAGAATAACATTAAATCTTTAGAGAAAAAATGCCTTAAATAATTTATTGTTAATTTTACTAAGTAAAATTTCAGTAAAATGAAAATCTATCATGTTATTCCACTAATTTCTACCAAATTTTCTTTAATAACTAAATGCGATATTAAATGAGAAGTTGCAAGTCGTTTTGACTGTAACAGAATCAGAATTTATCTTTTTTTAATTTGAAAATCTTCTGCCAAAACCTTAACATATGGGGTTCTTGTAAACTCACATTGAATAACTCAACAGAGCTGGTAAATGTTTTATTTGATCGTACTATTTTTTTTCTTACACTAATATCACAGGGTTTTTTTTTTCTTTCTTTCTTTCTTTATCAACATGTCGCTTATCAAGAGCGAAACGTCAACCGCATCTGCGTGCAAAACATGTAGATATCTTACTTGTGTCATCCTTTGTCGATTTCGTTTCCTTGTCTTCCAGAGTGTTGACCGGACTCTCCGATTTCTCCCTGTTCCTTCTCATGTATCTGTCCTTGTGGTAATTCTTCAGCTCCTTAAACGCCACCACTTCCTGAACAACCTGCTTCGTTTGTTCCTGCTGATGATCCACATCCATCGTCTCCTTGGGCTTGGTGGACTCCTTGACTTTCTTCGACTTGCACCGCTTCTCCGGTGAAGAACCGCTCGAGCTATCTTTGGAACTATCCCTTTTCTTCTTCTCACTGTCTTTCCTCTTTTTCTGTGGGCTTGGAATCTCATTTTTCGATTCGTCCCTATTTATTTTGGGTATCGGTGGCAGTTTGCTTATTCTCTTCACGTCCGATATCTGCACATAGTACTGGTCGACGGGTGGTTTTTCAGAGACGTTTGGTTTTTCGTCTCTTCTCCTCTCCTTTGCGTCTCTCTTCTCCTTTCTGTCGGCGCGTTTGTTGTTAAGACGAGGGTCTCTTCGACGCAAAGAGGGTGCGGCGGGAGGTGCGTCAGGCCGCACGTCAATGGTGATGACGTTCTTTCTTTTGGTGACGTGGTCTAGTGGTTTAATGTCGAACACGTTCGGGGCTATGGGGGCTGCGGTCGCTGTGTGGGCAGTGTGGGCTGTGTGGGCAGTGTGGGCCAACGGGGCTGTCGCTTGGGCGTGTCTCGCGAGACGAGGATCGCGACGTGCAGTCACCAGCGCACCACTAACCGGCGCAATGCGAGCTCCGGACGGCTTGTTTACGGGCTGCAAACAAAAACTAACCTAAGTCTCATTGTAAATGTTTAAATATACTAATAAAATGTGAAAATAACTGTCTGTCTGTGACCTCGTCGCGTCTAACTACTCAACCGATCGTGAAATTTTGCATACACATTACAGAAAAGGAAACGGGGTACCTTTCATTAAGAAAAAGAAAATTGTTCCCGAGGGATCATCTAAAAATAAAAAATCCAACTCCTGGCAATAGTATAACAGGAATAAATATTTCAGGCGTTATATTTTTTTTTCAATGAGGATGAAGTCGAGGGCACAATAAAAGGATCACTCTTATTTTTTGAAAAAAACAAAAAAAAATTAAAAAAAAAGTACTATTTAAAATAAAACCTTTCAAAACACATTATCTGATCCTATATATTTTAGTTATTATTTATTTACTCAATCATTTAGTTTATTTATTTATACAAATACACAAAGATCAGAAACCATATAATAAAGTTTAAGAAAATGTTATTTAATGTTACTTGTTGTTGTTGAATTTGTTTAAGTCTAGTGATAAAAACAATCCCGTTAATTATAGACCGATTTCAACAAGCAAGCAGTTTGGTTTCACGAAGGTTCGCTCAACTACAGGTGCAGATAAAGAATTTTTGAAAAATATATTTGAGCACTCAAGACCCTCTTGGTATTTTTTGCGATTTATCCAAAGCCTTTGACTGTGTGCAACACAACACTTAATAAATTAAAATGCACCACTGTGAAATTATGAATAAGGCTCTTTATCTTCTGACTTCTTATCTGAGCAATAGAATTCAGAGGGTTGATATAAATGGTAAAAAAAAACAGTGATTCTGTAGTTAAATTAGGCGTTCCTCGAGGCTCGATTCTCGGCCCGCTTTTGTCTTTAGTTAAACCTTTTTATGTGAACAAACACGATATAGTATTGTTCCCTGCTGACACTGCATTAATATTTAAGATTAAATTAAAAAGACAACTTTGATGATTAGTAGAATCATGTCCTTCTTAATGCTAAGAAAACTAAACTTGGTAAATTCAGTGCCCCTAATGTTAAAGATATTGGAATAAATGTGATTATGGGTAGATTGAAATTGCCAATGAAATCGTCTGTTTCTATATATTACTGTAGATGTAGATTAGAAATTCACCTTTTTTTTAGTTAAACTGCGTCTTATGCCATTAGACAGATTAGACGCCTAACAACTACAATTAAAAATACTTACTTAACTCAAATTGGTCTTTTTGATATGTTGGTCTTACATAACTTTAGTTAGACAAGCAAATGTTTGTTGAGTATTTTAACAAATGTCACCTGGAGGGACTCACTGTGTCCCGCAGGTATAAACTTGGCAACTAGTAACCACTCCCTCACAGAAGACCACGCTGAAATAACATCATGTGTTTCGGTGAGTGGGTAAGAGATGCCAGTGCCTATTTCCATATCTTAATCTTAATCATTTCCTTAACCTTTATCGTACTAAGATCGCCAGCGCACATCCACGCGGTAGACGAAGTGGCGGCGGGCGCCAGCTAGTTTATACATATAATAAAATCGTAAACGATCCGTATCTGTATCCATACTATCATAAATCCTTTCGGTTCATTAGGTCCTATGCATCAGAATGACTGGAGTATCAAAATGTCTAGTTTTACAAAATGACTAGTATTGAAATGTCCAGAGTATCAAAAGTTCAGAGTCCAGTTTCATGAAATGACTGGAGTATCATAAAAGTATGTCGAGTAGTATGCCAGTATTTTTCTTGTTTATCGGGTAGTAGACCGAATATAATAGGAAAGACATTAATTGAATTGATAGTGGATTATAAACATCCCATTGAATTGTAAACATGAATTGAATGGGATTGAAAACATTTGATAAAATGGTTCTGAAAAATGAATTATTTTTGTTAATTTTAATAATTTTTCGACTTATTGCGGACGAAAATAATAATATTTTATCATTGGTACCATCGGGTTGGGATCATAACGCCTACATTGACAAAACGACCATCGTCTAGAATCTAGATCTAAATCTCAAAAGGACCATCTCTGTAGAAAGCCCATATCTCCGAATGACTAGGCAGCAAAACGACTGGTTCTTGAGAAGACCACATCGTTAATAGTCCACATATCACAAAGACCTTGGAGCAAAACGACTAGTTGCTGAAAAGACCACGTCGTTAATGGACCACATCTCAATAAGATGAGGTTATGCTGCCTAGTCATTCGGAGATATGGGCTTTCTACAGAGATGTCCTGTTAATATCTAGACCTTATGATGATTTGGTCGTTTTGACAATGTAGTCGTTATGATCCCAACCCGTACCATCTTAACATAAAAATTTTTTTCGCTAATGTTTCAGATATATGTGGCCAGTATGATTCATTTATTTGAAGAGGTTTATAGCAACAAGTGGTTAAGCGTTATATTGCTTACATTATTATTTTTTTAAGGCGTACGAAGTCGCGGCCACCAGCTAGTATTAAATATTTTTAAAAAAATTTACATTTGTTACTGAGGTTGAAGAAATTATTTTTAGAAATTTTTTTCTAATTATCTGTTTGTCTGTGCGTTTGTGCACGGTAATCTCGGAAACGGCTTAACCGATTTTATTGCGGTATTCACTGATGTATAATTGATGATGATTACCTGGATTAAACTGTAGGATACTGTTCGTCCTGGAAAAGTGTCACTATTCCTGTGGGATTCTCAAAAAAAAAAAAACAAACTACAGCACATAGGAACTAGTTTTGTAAAAAATAAATGAGACTCACCGGACCGAGCCGTTGCTTGACTGACAAAGTGGCAACCTCGGGTGCTGGCACGGTGACGGGAACCAACGGAGTCACTACTTCCGGATTCCCCGCTGGGTTCGTTGGGTTCACCGCTGGAATCACCTGTGCGACAAGCGGACAAATACTTCTTCAGTTTTAGGACAACATAATGTAATCTATACTAATATTATAAAGGGGAAGATTTCTTATTTTAACATAGTGTTAGCCACTCTCTACTTAGGGTACATTAATTAAACCACTTTTTTAGTCCAAAAACTTTTATCGTCTTCGTCAAAAAAGACGTCGTCGTAAAAGGAGATGGTGGATGATACCTATTCATCGTAACAGAACAATGTAAGTACCTAGATAATTAGGGAATTAGATAATTTCGCGCGTTCGAGAGCAAATGAGCGAGAATGCAGCATGTAAACATGAGGGATGGGCGGGCAACGCGAGCGAAAACGACAACGGCAGCGGCAAGTGAAGCGACCTGTTTACATACTCGCGCTGCCCATTTTATTTCCCATGTTGCTGCTCATTGCCGTGTAAATGGACTTAATGTAAACGGGGTATATAATATGTGCAAACATACGACGACGTCCTCTCTACGCGACCGCGCTCGTTCATCTGTCTGATACCCTTTCAATATCGTGCCACTGAATGAATCTGACTGAATGAATGAGCACCTCTTTTTGCAAGTCATAGATTACTTTGATATCAAGATACTATACTTTCCGCCTTAAATAATCAATAAACTTCAGTCTACATAAATAACATAAGACACTAACAATAGGCTATCTAATATATAAAATTCTCGTGTCGCGGTGTTTGTTGTTAAACTCCACCGAAACGGCTAGGCCGATTTTGATGAAATTTTGTGTGCTTATTGGGTAGGTCTGAGAATCGGCCAACATCTATTTTTCCATACCCCTAAATGTTAAGGGTGGTCCACCCTAAAAATTTTTTTGGCAAAACAACGTTTGCCGGGTCAGCTAATATTTTATAGATACGTGAGCGAAGTCGCGTGCAACAGTTAGTTATTATATAACCTGTTATATTATAATTATCATAATATGTCACTGTTAATTATTTTTGTGTATTAAATTAAAATTTAAAAACTGCATAATGATACCACAGGAAAACCGTAGTGCCGACTACACTACTATACTATACTATAAAAAACCAATATAATAACTCATTCTAGACTTATAAGGCATTTCAAAATGGTGGCACGTATATTGGGATTATTGGGAAATTCTTAAAAAACCAGACCTCATTTTAAACATGAAATTATTACATTATAAGTGTTTTATGAACGCAACACATTTATGGCAAAGTATTAAAAATAATAATTTAAATACCTTCTTAACAGTTTTCTCCGCCATCTCTAGTTGCCTCCGAGTCTGCTCGAGTTCCATTTCTATCTTCTTCCGCTGAAGCATCAGCAGTTCTTGTTCCTTCTTGGCGAGGATTGTGCGCATCTTCTCCTCTTCCGAGTGAGGGGTGGCATTCGGGACGCTCGTTGTTGCCACTGGCTGTAAGATAAATATATCTTTTACGATACAGTCAAATTCTTCGAGACACGTCCCAAGCTATACAACAAGCTTGCTAACTTTTTAAAATTACAAATCAGTAATAACTTAACATCAGCTAATGAGACCATGCATTGATTGCTTTACTCCATTTGCTATTTAAACAAGACATCAATATCCTTAAACTTTGGGACTTTTATAGAAAACTTTCCAAATATTGTATTAAATTAACTCGCCTCCCTCCACTTGGCTCCCATGGGATTCTAGGTAAACCTAGTTTTTTTTTGCTACTCTTGGCTCCCAAAAGATTTACTTGAATACTTTTTATGATTAAAAAGTGATATGATTCCTTTTAATGTTAACTTGATTAAATAAATAAAAATATGTTAAAATGATTTGTGTACACTTAAAGAACTTAATAATGGGTCGACCAATTTTAATTTAGTTTTCCCATATGCAAAGAGGGATAAATGGGGAATGTTTTTATATACAAAAATTACACCCCAGAAAGCTGGGAGTGGATAGCTAGTATTATAAAGTAATTACTAGTCAAAAAATATAATATTAATAAAAGATGCCAATATTTATATATATCATCTACATATAAATATTGGCACAACCCTAAATGGTTGAATCCTAAAGCTCCTTTTTTTTTAAAATCTTTATAAATTACTTATATTCAGCAGATAAAATAAATTAAAAAAATTTAATTAACCAATCATAAATTGGTTAAATTAAAATAACCAAGTAGATTATGTTAATTGGCAAGTGAGTAAACTCCATTTCAATAAATTTTACTTATGAACAAACCTAACATCATATTACTAGATAGTAAAATCGGGGTATGAAAACCTTAGTCAATACTAAGATTACAAGTTTGTAAAATTCAATACTTTACAAACTTGTAATCTTAGTACCTTTTAAAACTAAAGCAAAAAGCAAATATCTATATTTCCTTTGAAATGAATTGAACGTTAGCATGACTGATAAAGTATAATTGCCCTGGTTCAAGTAAATATTGACTTTTGAATTAGCAAAGCCAACTATACATATAGTTTCTGTTTTTTTTTATCATGTACAATTTTACATTAAGTAGTCCTTTAAAAAAATAATGTCTTATGTGTCTCCTGAAAAGTTATCAAGTTTAATGACTTGCTATGGTTATGAAGTGTAAAAATAACAAATGGATAAAAATAATGTATAATTTAAGAGACTCTTTTGATAAAATTATTAAGAAATGTAGGTAGCATTAATGATTTATACAAATGGGGGCCTAACTACAAGATAATTGGTAAAATTATGCCAAATTAAACATAAACAACTTAAAAAAAACACCTTTTTCAGAAAATTTGGATTTACATGGATGTTGGACTGCTGCGGCTGGGCTTGAATGGGCCACGCAGGGTCAATCAAGTTCACTTTTACATCTAACTGGTACAGCTTTGTCGCTGGAAACACATCGTGCCACGTCTCGCGGAGTTTGAACATCTGAGATCGAATTTTCTCATCCACCTAAAGAATAAAAACATTTATGTAATATTTATTTTGGAGGCACCGCTGCAACTTTCTTAAAACATCAATGGAAAATATATTTTAAACCTTTAACAGCTTGGTTTTGTAAGAGTTTTACTTGACTCGAAAACTGATATTTTAAATAGAAAAAAAAAAACATACAAGTAGAGGTATTTGTCATATATATACGACTGGCGAAATAGACACAAAAATAATTGTTAGATTAATCTGTGTGGCGGTTAAAGGATTAAACATTATGAATAACAAAATGAACTAAAAATGAGTCATGAAAAAAAACATATTTACCTGTTTAAATGTCTTCGTAAACATGTTTACAATGCTCTGTGAAAACTTCTGTACATACGCTCCTCCGACATTCTTGATAATAGAATCAACTAAATACAGTACTGGCAGCTTGATGTCTGAATGTACCTGTGTAGATCAAAAACACTCAAGATCTAGTCCAACTCTAAAGACACAAATGCGAGTTGGATTTCTTCTTGAAAATGCTTCAACGGTGCAGGAAAGAATAAGACAAGCGAAAATGTTCAAACAACTTTTAATCTTCGTATGCACGATAAAATAAAAGTAGACAGTAATAAAAGAGCTTTATTTTTGACACTTTCTTCGTTTACACAAATCAAAAAGAATCAAATAATCACTTTTATACATACCAACGCAGGTAGTTTTAGTGTACGCATAATTTAGATTAAGCATCTCCTAGTGTATAAAAAAGAAATGTCAATAGAATTTACATTAAGAGCACGAAATACCTATGCTATGCTAGGTATGCTATAATACTTCAAAAGACCATAGCCACGAACAAAACTAGGAGATACCTGCTCCAAGAACTGGTTTCAATGAAAACTAGGTCGTATCGGCAAGAAGTTATACATATAAAACACCCATGGGTCATACACTTTCGCCTTGATCGCGTGTATCATTTATGCCATTTTTTAACCACACCGAAACGCGAAACCTTTTTAAAAATGCAAATTCACCTTCTCTAAATGCTTTTCCACCGTTTCAACGATAACCCCGGCGTGGTCGACGTTCTCTTCTGCTAGAATCGTCAACATGTTTATCAAGGGTTTGCTGTTGACTGTGAGGTCCGACAAACTCGACGCGTACTCCTCCGCTATTTCCTTCGACATCTTGGAAGACGACTGCGGTCTTTAATGATAGCATACCAATCGCAATCTTCACGTGAACATTGCTGCAAAGAATGATAACAAAACTTTTATCTTATATACATACATACTGTTACGTGGACTATCCAACATGGCGTAATTTTTTCAATGCGTAGCACGGAAAACTTACGTTTCAACAACAGAGATTACACTGAACTGTTGATAAGTTATAGTAACTGTAACCACATCACGTACAAATAATGAACAATATAAAATATCACGTTTTAGGAGTGATGATATTATAAAATGTCGACTATCAACCGATGTAGTAAGCGCGTAAGCGAAATTTTAAAATGGCGTCGCCGTGCCGTGATTATATACTCTTTGCCGTGCAGCGCTATGCAAGTTCGTGTGCGTGCGACTGTCCTGTCCCTGTCATGGCATGTCATAACATAGACAATTAGACATGGACATCTCTATTGTGTTTATGGAATATTGCCACGGTCAAGGCACAGTATAATTTAGTATCTACTATTTAGTTTGTGCAGCATAATAAAGAGTACTTAGCGTAGTCAAGGCTAAATAGTCACAAACAAAATAGTAGATTATAGTACTTTGTGGTCAAGGCGTATGTTGCCATGTTATGTACACGCACACTATGGAGTGGAGGGTACCTCACTCCTCCATAGTTATACACAATTATCAATTACTAGCTCTTGCACGCAACTCCGCTCAAGATTTTTGAATTTAAAGTTTTCAATTCAGGCGCGTTGGGCATTTTTGAGATGGGAAAAAATCATTGAACTCGCGACACTTTCATGTAATGTAATTTTGTGAAGCTTAATTTTTACTTCTGACGTGCAGTCCAACAACTGACATGTTTTTTTATATATTAAACTAGCGGCCCGCTCCCGGCTTCGCCCGGGGTGTATTTTTTCTAAAATAAACGTAGCCTAAGTTACTCCTTATTACATCAGCTACCTGCAAATAAAAGTCCCGTCAAAATCGGTCCAGCCATTTCAGAGATTAGCCGGAACAAACAGACAGACAGACAGACAGACAAAAATTGTAAAAAATGTTATTTTGGTGTATGTACCGCAATTTACATAAACAAAAAGTAGCCTATGTTACTCCTGACGACCCCCTCTTCATGTCTGCAAAGTTTCATCGAAATCGCTTCAGCCGTTTCTGAGATTACCCCGAACAGACAGACAGACAGACAGACAGACAAAAATTCTAAAAAAGTTATTTACGTTTTAACAGCATGCGAATGACTCTCTAAGCTTAGTTTGAGGCAGTTTTTCGCAAATCACAGACAGACACTCTGATTTTATTTATATAGAAGACTAGCGGTCCGCTCCTGGCTTCGCCCGAGGTGCATTTTTTTTAACGTAAAAACCTTCCCTGATTATCCCTCTGTCCATGAGTGAAGACAGAATTAAAATCGGTCCACCCGTTCTCGAGTTTTGCGCTTAGCAATACATTTAGCGGCCCGCTCCCGGCTTCGTCCGAGGTGTATTTTTTCTAAAATAAAGGTAGCCTAAGTTACTCCTTATTACATCAGCTACCTGCCAATAAAAGTCCCGTAAAAATCGGTCCAGCTATTTCTGAGATTAGCCGGAACAAACAGACAGACAGACAAAAATTGTAAAAAATGTTATTTTGGTGTATGTACCGCAATTTACATAAACAAAAAGTAGCCTATGTTACTCCTGACGACCCCCTCTTCATGTCTGCAAAGTTTCATCGAAATCGCTTCAGCCGTTTCTGAGATTACCCCGAACAGACAGACAGACAGACAGACAGACAGACAGACAGACAACAATTCTAAAAAAAGTTATTTACGTTTTAACAGCATGCGAATGACTCTCTAAGCTTAGTTTGAGGCAGTTTTTCGCAAATCACAGACAGACACTCTGATTTTATTTATATAGAAGACTAGCGATCCGTTCCCGGCTTCGCACGGGTGCAATTTTTTTCTGCAAATTAAACGTAGAAACCTTCCTCGTTTAACGCTCTTCCCATTAATGAAAACAGTATAAAAATCCGTTCGGTAGTTTTTGAGAATCGCAAACATACAGACAGACAGACGCGGCGGGGGGACTTTGTTTTATAATATTAAAAAACGTAAATTTAATAATTTTGTCTGCGTGAGCGAATTGATTTTTGTTTAATTGTGCGTAACTTTGTCTTTTTCCTGTGTATATTAGTTCAACTGAGATAAGAGAACGCAGTTCGGCGAAATATGGGTATATATCAAGCTGACTGATGATCGTTAGGCAGAAAAGATAAATGTTTCAACTTATTCGTGTACATAGACTTTTCGAGTTTAATGAGAATGATGCTTATGCATTAAGATAGCCTCACTCTACTTCCTTCGAAATAAATATAACAAATCACCCATTAGGTTTAACAAATTTTTAAATTTCTAAAAATTTTGAAGATGTTCTTAAATTTCAAAAAATCTTATTAAATTATGTGAAAAAGTGAAGAAAGTTTTCATAGAATTTTCTAGAAACTTGAAATTTTTCGAGAAACTTCTAGAATTTTCTTAAAACTTCTAGAATTTTCCATAAACATCTAGAATTTTCTAGAATGTTAGCGAAAAAAAATTCGTTCCTATTAATAATACATAATGAGCGACTCAGCCAAAGAAAAGATATGCCACAAAGAGAACTCATCGTATTGCATGAACCTTCGTTTCAGTTGTTAACAACAAATGCAATTGTTATGAACGAAAAAATTCTTTTTTTTATTGTCACAGGGTTAGTAACTTTTTTCAGTAAAAGAAAAAATATCGCGTTTAAAAAACTCGAATATATTGCATAGATCCCGTTTTTTATTGTTTATAGCGGCCCGCTCCCGGCTTCGTCCGGGGTGTATTTTTTCTAAAATAAACGTAGCCTAAGTTACTCCTTATTACATCAGCTACCTGCCAATAAAAGTCCCGTCAAAATCGGTCTAGCTATTTCAGAGATTAGCCGGAACAAACAGACAGACAGACAAAAATTGTAAAAAATGTTATTTTGGTGTATGTACGGCAATTTACATAAACAAAAAGTAGCCTATGTTACTCCTGACGACTCCCTCTTCATGTCTGCAAAGTTTCATCGAAATCGCTTCAGCCGTTTCTGAGATTACCCCGAACAGACAGACAGACAGACAGACAGACAAAAATTCTAAAAAAAGTTATTTACGTTTTAACAGCATGCGAATGACTCTCTAAGCTTAGTTTGAGGCAGTTTTTCGCAAATCACAGACAGACACTCTGATTTTATTTATATAGATATAGCCTATGTTACACGCTGATAATGTAGCTTTCTATAAGTGAAAGAATTTTCAAAATCGGTTCAGTACATAATTTTTGAGTTTATTCATTACAAACATACAAGGATACAAATCTTCTCTCTTTGTAATATTATTAATTAGTATGTTAGTATTATACTAGCAGATTACAAAAAAAATTAATAGAACGAACGATTTAGTTTTCAAGTCTAAAATAGGAAAATAGGTAAGTTAAAAAAATAATGGAACAGTCATGAACCTAGATAAACTGTTTTTTTCTAGGTTCATGGGATAGGTAACTGAATTTTTGGCTTTGGTTTTTCCTAAGAAAGTAAAAGTAAAAGAAAACTAAAATAAGAAAAAAGTAATAAAAAATATATGAACATTTTCTTAATTATTAGACATTGACAGCCTCAGACAGACAGACTTTGACTTAAGACTTGATTATAATGTAAATGAAATTGTTTGTCCTGTGTTTTTTTGTCTCCGTAGGAATTTTGTTGATAATTGATTGGAATTTTTCAATATTTTTCATAAATAAAGCTGATTACATATTTATAATAATATAATAATTAGTTTTTTCTCTAATATTGTGAACAAATGGATTGTTGAATATTTCTGGACTAGAAAAAAAAACCTAAAATATGTCGAACGTACAAACTGGAGAGCTTCTCAATTTTCAGGATTACTCCCCTGAACACAATGATAGAAGTGCTAGAATTGACGTAGAGGCTGTTCATACGAATCAATACAGCTCCATGTCGAACTCTAATAACTATAATTCGGATTCAAATTATGCAAATCCAAATTACGGATTCGAGGAAACCAAAAACATAGATGAACCAGATTCCCCTCCTAAATGTAAGCTATTACCTATTTAATATTTCTTCTATTACAATGTTCCTTTTGCCAGACATACACGATCAAGCCGGCATAATACTATTGGCTTGATAAAGCTGATTGTCCAATGTAAGGGTGGCATTTTGCATGACACATCACTATATACAATACAATTTTTATATATGTTTAGGTCGACAGACAGGCTCACGGTCTACTTGATGGTGGGTAGCTATCGTCGCCTATAACACAAGCAACGTCACAGGTGCTGCAAGTGTGCTGTCGACCTTAGTAGGATTAAGGATAAGAGATGGCATTCCTTACTCACTAACCGAAAACACGACACACATGCTGCTGCTTCACGTTGGTCTTAAATGTGGTGGTTACTGCCGCCAGATAGGCTGCCCAAATGACTGTGAAACATGGTCTGCCCTGCCCTGCCTCTACATTCCAGACCTTTGAAAAGGTTATTTTCACAATCGACCCTGCCGGTAATCGAATCCGGGACCCCTGTTAAGGCAAGCAAGGCTAATTGATGAAGCTAATTGTATGATAGTTGTTGTGTATGGCTGGCATTATAATGTTAAGTCTATATACAGGACATGATCATATTTACACATACAGGATGTCTCAGAATGTTTTTCATATTTGTTTTGACCACTGTGCCCCAAATGCACAGCCCCTTCATATTGAAAGGACATTAAAGAAAAACACCCTTTGGGAGTTTTGGACTCTGACATAATATGTCAGATATATGAGGAGGTTAAAAGCATAACGTGATTTGTCACAGAAATGTCAAACTGAGATAAATGGCAAAAACCTTTATGTCCTAAAATATTGATACAATTGAGACTATGTGGTATTCATTATAAAGAATTGTGTATTCTGACAATATTCTAATATTCTATATAATAGGCAATCATATAAATTATCTTAAAATATCAATAATAATTTTGGACAAATCACGTTTTGCATGAACATTGTGGACAAAACACTTTATGCATGAACATTTGAAGGACAAATCACGTTTTGCTCGTAGTCCTAAAGATTTATATTATTTTAATATGAGTAGTTACTAACTGTTATAAAGCAATGAAACAGCTGCAAAGTTTATAAAAAAAATATTTATAATAAAGAATCATATTATAGATTTTATTCAACAATTTCTTGATTTTACATACGAAATCCAATTCACGTCAATGTCACAACATGCAAAAAGTGTTTCCTCCATAAACAAAATGGCGCAAGACGACCGGTGATTGGCTGAAGTGACAAATCACTTCTTGCAGGATAAATGTTATTGGACAAAACTTATTTTGCATTTAAACCTGCTTTTTAAAGACAAAATACTATGGACAGAAATGCTTTTTTCACGAATCGAATGATTAAAAAAGACGTTGTTTATGGTGGACCATAGACTGGCATCATTAACTCAACTTTTTTAATTTTGTGACAAATCACGTTTTGTTTTTAACCTCCTCATATATTGTATATCTCAGATAATTAGTGATAAAGATATAAAAATTTAATGGCACTAAAGGGACAATACAAGTTAGAAAGGTAGAGTAGAACTTATAGTTTTATTTGTTTCAGCCAACCACAACTTCTGGACTATAGAGTACTACCAGAAGTATTTTGATGTCCACACAAATGAGGTTGTTGAGAGAATCATATCGTCTGTTGTTCCTCAAAAGGTGTCACCAAACTATTTTGATGAGAGAATTAAAGGAAAGCCAGACTTGTATGGCCCAATATGGATATCCGTTACTTTGGTAAGAATACTTACTTTTTGTCATAAACTCCTTAGCAATAAAGATAATTTTATTTATTTACATAATTTCGATGGTGGATCCAGGCTGCTTCTGACAGATCCTTTTGGAAATTATGGGGGAGGCCTATGTCCAGCAGTGGACAACCTAAGGCAGAGATGATTTGATGTCTGCCACAGTTCTAAACCATCGTGGTAACCCAACCTAACTATGCCACATATTTTAAGAGAATACAGTCAAAGAAAAAAACAATGTTTATTATACATTGAGAATTTGAATAAAAGTTTTTATAAGTTATGTAATGTACCCTTTTTTGTTCATATCACCAGATATTTACTATAGGAGTGAGTGGAAATATTGCAAACTACCTTCAAAGCGCTAACAAAGCGGTGCATTGGAGATATGACTTCCACTTGTTGTCGTATGCTGCGACGGCTATAATATGCTACGTCTGGCTCGTTCCCATCGCTCTGTGGGGAGCTATCAAGTGGACTAGTCAGTCTGACGGCTCCGATGAAATGGAAACTCAGGTTCGTTGTTTTAAAATAAAATTTAGAACATCAGCTGGGTACTCTTATTTTTGTCACATAAATATCTTTTGATGAATATTTAATGCTTATTAATCTCCAATGGATTGTGACGAGTTCTAGGGGAGGCCTTTACCAAGCTGACACAAAAAAGTAAAACCAAATACTTAGGTACTTCTTAAAATGAAAATTAAATAGAAAAAAAAAATGTAACTTATTAACAATAATATAAATATTGTACAAAAAAATATATTGTATAATGTCAGCAATAAAGGCTTTATTTATTTAACCTCCAACGCCCGACGCCAAAGAGGAGTGTTATAAGTTTGACTTGTGTCTGTCTGTGGCATCATAGCTCCCAAAGGGATGGACAGATTTTGATCAGGTTTTTTTTGTTTAAAAGGTGCCATGATCGAGATGGTTCTTAGCTATAATTTATAAAGATCTGTTCCGGCGTTTGAAGATAATCAGCTCATTTTCTAGTTGACGAAGGGTTTTCACTAACTTCTACACGTTTGATTGATGTGAAATTTGGTATACTGTTACTTTGGTGGTAATTCCATGACACGGTGACCTTGATCTGATGCTGAAGCATCAAGTAGTCTGCTGGACAGCCAACTCCTCAGCAACTTAATGCAGATAACAGCTCGTTTGGGCTTAATAGAAAGTCATTGTTAATTTATAATTTTAATTATGGCTTGCTTTGTTACAGATTGTGAATTCTCCAACCCTAATGTCGCTGTTCTGCCTTTATGGCTACTCGTTGTCAATTTATATCCCTGTGGCCGTTTTGTGGACGATCCAAGTGTCCTGGTTGCAATGGCTACTCGTGCTAATGGCTGCGTTCGTATCGGGTGCGGTTTTGATTTTTTGGCTACTACCCGCGTTGAGAAAGTCCAAGTATTTTTTGATTTTGATCGGTTCCATATTGGGTTTTCATTTCCTCTTGGCCGCTGGATTCATGTTGTATTTCTTTCACGTGCCCAGCAGTGGTCAGACACCGTCAATAGTTTCATCGACTCTGGCACCAGTCACCATGGGGTCTCATTAAATTTGAGTTTTTTTTTATTAAATGTTATTTAACATACTTGAATAAAATACGATTTTTAAGCTCTTGTTGTTTGTTGGTAAAGTTGAAAAATGGCCGTTGATTTGTTGATGTTGTATTAATTAATAAAGGTTTCCTTTCCAAGTGACACGCAATAAAAAAAATTGTTTTAAAAAATATTGATGTTTGTATGTAGATGACATCATAATCAAAATGCATTCGACTTTACCTGGGTCTAGTTGACGTATTTATGTTATTACTAGTTACTCGCCCCCGGCTTCGCCCGGGGTGCAATTTTTAAATATACAAACATTCCCCGTTTATCCCTCTTTTCATAAGTAAAAATCGAATCAAAATTGGTCTAGCTATTCTTGAGTTTTGTGGAGTCTAACTCAAAACGATTCATTTTATTTGTAAAGTTATGTAATATGACACATTTAAGTTATTATTATTTTTAATATAACACTAAAGTTTATTTTAGATTAAAAATAAAATAAATACATACCTACAGAAGTTATTACGCTATTATATCCGTATTTTTTCAAGTTTTTGCAGGTTTTTTTTAATAAATAGAACATAATTTGTTTTATTATATCAATGAAAGACTTATTTATGTCTTATAAATTCTTCGTACGTACACAAGTGTTTTAAGCGTATCTCAAATGCGACTTTAAATGAATATAATAACATTCCTGACAATTTGCATCGTTTGTTATTATATAAAGTTAGAATGTATTGAGCCTATTTGATTTTTATTTAATCCTTTAGCCGCCAGAGTCGGATTTATCCGACAATTGTTTTCGTGTCTACTTCGCCAGAGCCTCTACTTGCATACGACAAATTCCTCTACTTGCTGTGGCTCAGTCTTTCTTATATTAACTCGGCTGCCATAACAAAGGCTAACTTTCACTTTAAATGTGACAGCGGTTCTCGTTGACGAGTTAGTTCTCCTCGCTTTCGGTAGATGGCGCCATAGAAAAATGCGATTGTCTCGCGATCGAGATTATAATATTGCGCAAAATATAGATATGATCAATCCTTGAAGCGGATTGCATATTGTGTAAAAAATTCAAGTCAATCCGTCGGCTAGTTTTCGAGATTTTGAGTAATTCACAAACCAACACAACATTTTTATATAGGTACTAGCGGTCTGCTCCCGGCGTCGCCCGGGGTGCATTTTTTTTACGTAAAAACCTTCCCTGATTATCCCTCTATCCATGAGCGAAGACAGAATTAAAATCGGTCTACCCGTTCTCGAGTTTTGCGCTTAGCAACACATTTAGGGATTCATTTTTATATTATAGAAGATAGATAATATCGATTTACAAGTCAAGTGCTAGGGGCATGACAACTACAAAACCAAACAGGTTTATCAGGTGACGATATTTAATCTCAGTATGACTCACTGGTGGTTGCTTTTTTGGGATAATTTGTATCTATAAATCTGTATATCACATTATATACAGATTTATAGATAATGTGAAAAGTTGTTAATTATAATCACATTTCACGACTTATCTTTGGAAATTCTTTCTCGTAGGCTACTAGTGATTTTATGAAATTTAAAATTACCTTGTTTATACATACATAAGTAGTTTGGCTAATGATAGATGAGAATTGGGACATCCTAATTTTAAAAAAAGAAACAGTCATCTTTCGTTAGCCAACATGCATATTGTCAGATAGGTACATACCTATAGTGATTTTTTATAATTTATGCAAAACAAACTATAGTCATAACGTAATCAATCAAACATGTTTATGAAGAAACTATGTGATAGTATTATAATAAAAGAGTAATGAATTTAAAGTTATTTTATTTCGAAGCTTGCAACGCTCGAAGTTGTTTGTGACTCCAAACCTTACTCATCGACCAAAACTCAAAAGATACAGCATGAACTTCAGGACGCCAGCAACTGAAGAAATCTAATGACCAACGGGGTGTACTCAAAAAAATACTTTGGAAGCTACAACAAATTTATTCAATCGATTTATTATTAACATAAAGCAAAATTCTTATGACTAAAGTCTGCTCGTTGCTCTTTCTTTGGGAGAATATTATTAGGGAAATAGCCACTTTAAATTTCTATTTTCCACACTGCACTGAGACACACACACACCATAGTGTATACCTTGGGTAAAGGTTGCCGCTGTCGCTGCTGCCGAGGTTATACGTATACGATGCTGGGAGAGGACTCGGTAGAATGCCTCCCCATCAGTCCCCATCCCAATGCCATCCACAGCACCGCCGACCTCCAGCCTCCAGGGGGCCTAGCCAAGATGTACATTAAAGAAACGCTCCCTAGCGAACTTTACGAAGCGAACAAAATAAAGCCCGGTGATTGGTTGTTGTAACGCCCACATAAAATTTTGACCAATCACAAAGCTTTGTCCCAGTGTAGCGTAGCGTTTACGACTGTAGAAAGCACTGCGTTTGCATCTTGGCTAGGGCCCCTGGACAGCTCACGAGCACGGAGTTTCATTTATTTAATCTTTTATTAATTCATTTATTTGGTGATTTAATCATTTATTAATTCATTTATCTATTCATTCATCTATCTATTTAATGATTATATAAATGAATAAATAAACGATTTCATAAATAAATAAATGGATGAATAAATAAATAAATAAATGATTAAATAAATCATTTGATAATAATTTAATCATTTATATATTCATTATGAATTATTTAATGTTTTATTAATTTGTTTCAAGATTTAATCATTTATTTATATATTCATTATGAATTATTTAATAAATTAATAAATTATTTATTTAATGAAAAACTCTCTATAGTTCAATCAATTGAACTAGTGGGATTAGACCATGCTTTTGTGATTCCCAGCGATTCGATTTTTTAGTTATGATAGTTCAATGAATTAATGTAATTGGACTACTGAAACTAAAACGTTCCAATAGTTAAATCAATTGAACTAGTGGGAATAGACTGCTTTTTTTTTTTGAAAAAAATATAAAGACCTAAGAAAAGATGGATTGATGATATAATTTCTGCTGCAGGAAAGGACTGGATCGTTATAGCAAAGAATAAAGTGAACTGGAATAGGATGGAGGAGGCTTTCACCTTACTAGGGGCTATATTATAAATAAATTAACCAATACATGGTTTTTTCTCTTTGTATTTTATTATGATGTGTATAAATAAAAAGCTTTATTATTATTATTATACAAAGTTCATATTAATATAAACAAAAGATTACGGTCGGGCTTTTTATGGTAATGACGAAAGCATTTGATCATATTAATCACGAAATTTTTCCATACAAATTATTGTATACGTACGCAATACCGGTGGAATGTGTATAAATTAATTAGTTCTTATCTTACTAATAAAATAATTCGCCATAAAATTAAAATAAAAACTGTATTACGTGTATATTTCCAACTATAAGCAAAATACACAAGGAGTTCCACAGGGTAGCATTTTGGGACCTCTCCCGATTCTTATTTACAAAAACGACAAGTTTCTTGTGAATGTCATGTCATTATAATTTTAACAACTACTTGACATACAAATGTAATTTTATATACATAGTTATTGCTACATTTGTATGCAACTTGTACTCGCATACCTATTTTTTAAAAAATCTATTTATACCTATTGTATCACAAATGTAAATTAAATAAATTATTAATTAACATTTTTCATTTATAACACTGCGCTCGACATTACCAGTAGTGTTTGGACACGGAATTTATGTTAATAATTCATTATTAAAGTAATATTATATTACTTAATGATTATGGAAAAATTTAAACAAAATACTTTTGTATTTTTTCTTCATTTTTTTTTTAAACTGGTATAGTGCCAACAGTCCACAGAGAATTGACGTGTCATATTGTCTAAAGTAAATTAGACAATTTAATCTCTAAAACGATCTCAAAACTCTTGAACTTTAAAGCAAATTTCATTGGTTTTAAAAATGACATATTACTTATTAGAATTTCTTTTCTTCTTCTTCTTTTGATTATATCGTACAAGTTATTTCAAAATAGGGAGTCAGTTGTTCATCGCCGAAATATTGCAGTCCACTTAACAGCTCAGACAAGACGTATTCTGGAAGAAAAAAAAATCACATATATTTTGTAAGAATTTTGAAGAGATGTAGTCTTTGAACCATCTATTTAGCAGACAAAAGTATATTTTCTCAATTGTTATCTATGAAAATATAAATCGAGAATATAATATGCACATGAATCATAAATATCCTTAATTTACAAAAAAAAAAAAAACTATCTGCTATGCCAAGTCGTTCTGTTAATGCTTTTCTGTCGCAGATATTTGCTTGTTCAGATTTTTAAATTTTAAAATCTTCAAGTCAATAGAAAAGAATACTGGATCGACATGAAAATTCTTTCACCTATAGAAAGCTACATTATCGGCGAGTAACATAGGCTATATTTTATAAAGTTACGCGGACCAAGTCGCGTGCAACGGCTAGTAGAAGATAAATAAATAGTCAAATGAGTTCATCTACTGTTGCTCTGTGTACGCACGATACTTTGTTTGTTCATCATTCAAAATTTCCAAATTCATCATTCACTGTGAACCAATTGCAAATTTCCAAGAAATCAGCAATAACAAAATCATATCCAGAATAGTCCTAGGGAATAAGCATAGATAATTATATTTAGTCCAATTACAAGGAAATATATACTGACTGTCGTCCTTCGAGTGAGCAAACTGGTCCATGATCTCCAGCACGATCTGAAGGTGACCTTCGTAGAGCTGCAGGGCAGCGTCTCGAGACGCCATCGCGTACAGACACCTCGCCCCTGTCCACACCACACTTCTCAACTCCACACCCACCGAGCCGACTTCACCTGAAGTTCGTCATTCACGGGATAAAATTATCTACAAACCCTGTGGCGGTGTCCTAATTGGCAACGAAGCGTTTTAGTCGCGCGATGGAAATGATCGTACGATGGTCCGGTCCAACATCGTGCGATGATATCGCTTAACGCATACAATAAGTACTCAACACAAAATGGCGGCGGGCCGCGAGGAGCGAGCCGAGTGAGTGTGTATACTATATTTTTTTAGAACTTGTTGACAATGTAAATCATGTCGTTAATCAACAATCAAACTGAAAAAAATGGTTCTCTCAAACAATAAAATAAGGGTTCTAAAAGTGGCCAGAATGGCGCTAGTGTAGCGCATCTTCTATCTACTACTAGCGCCATTTTAATTTACATGTATTCTAGGACCACTTTTTAAAGTCTGTATTTGACATAATCACATTGGCAAATCCAATATGGCGGATTGTTTACATTATTATGTGCACTATCGCACGATCATTATCCATCGTACGATCGTTATTGAGCATTCTCTGTGGTCGCACGATGACTTGCGAGCTTCAATTTAGGACGCTCTTAAGAGATTTGTTTGTTTAATTTCGTCGTGCGATGAAAACGCATCGTTTGCTCGCACGATCGTGCCCAATTTGGACGCCGCTTGTAAATTCCGTGTTCACGACACATCGATTGTCTAGATGTCGCTATTACAAAGAATTTTTTTTTGCCCATTAAAGATAGAACAAATTGATTATTTGTTGAAATCGACAAGTTTTGTCAACTACGTTACTGATTTTCCTGTACATACTCCATCAAATACAAAGGCGAAACCCGCCCCCGACTTGACACGGATGCAATTTTTTTCTAGTATATATTACACTCACCCTCATTTGTACTAGTTTCGGTGATATCTTTCAAGATAACAGCGCATATCCTTAACGCATATGTGATCACTTGAAGAAGTGTCAAAAAGCAGCTACGTCTGAAACGTAAGAAATCATCAAACTTTACGAGCATACGAATAAGGCTTGATGCATACCGAAAGCTAAGCTTTAGTTCAGGTCAACTCGCATGGCTAACGCACTTTTTCCACACTTGTATGCCAATCGCATCAGAGCAATAATATTAAAGTAGAAATATTATTGTTAATTCAGATCATTAGTGGTATAAAGTTAAAGTTGTGTTAAGTTAAAACGTGCTATGTACACTGTTTAGGACTGCAATTTATCTATATACCTACACGTATTTTACAGTTTTTATGTACATAAATAAATAAATATGTGTGGCGTTAGCTTTTTGAATTTTTATTTTATTTAAAAATGTACACATACTTCCATCACTTTGCTTGTAAATAAAGATGTGTATATTTCTTAGAAAACATTTCAAATTATTTCCTCAAAAATAGCTAAATAGGCTACAAAATAGAGGCAAAGTAATTTATTGCAAAGACCAAAATAAATGTTGATTTATAAATACATATTAATCAAAATGTTTATGGTTTGGCAATCCTGTAAACATGCGTTCGCGGCAAATAAACATTTTATTAATTATTTGTGTGCAAAAGTATGAAAAACTGCGTCAGCTATGCGAGCTAAGCTAAAGTTAGTTAGCTTAGCTTTCGATGTGCACGTGGCTTAATATTTAATTCAGTCACCTGTTCGTGTTCGCACTTTCAGCACTGGTGCTGTAACACAGTTCCACGAGGTCCCTAGTCACGTCCATCGCTCTCGCGACTCTCTTGTCTCTCTCTATACAACGCAAAGTGTTCTCGGCTTGTTTCGAAATTGTCAATACGAAACACGAGTCTGAAATTACCAAAATTGTGACGTCACTGGGTGAACTATTTTTAAGGGGGTGCATAAAAAAAATACACATCCAGTGTAACACGCCAAGTCACATAAAATTATAAACCGTTAAAAACTTCATTTATAGAAATTTGTTTTGTTCAAACTTTAAAACTATGGAGGGTAGAGGCAAGAGTGCCGACTCATATGACAATCAAACTGAAAAAATGGTCCTCTTCAATAATAAAATAAGGGTTCTCAAAGTGGCCACAATGGCGCTAGTGTAGCATGTTTTCTATCTATCTATCTTTGTCTAATTAACTCGTCAATGATACACTAGCGCCATCTTAATTTACTAGTATTCTAGTATACACTATATTTGTCACAACAAAAAAGACTCACCCTTCTCGAACAGAAACAGGCCGCGCTCGTCCGTTTTGAGTGTCGCGTGCGAGTGTTTGTCGCACGACGCGCGCGACGAGGCGACAATGCGCACCGCGCGACACACGACCGCGTGCGACGCGCGACACCGCCCTATGCACTCGAGTGTCGCCTCTCTCGAACGATCCCTCGCATTGTTTAGCAATAGCAATATGGAATGCAACAGCCCGCTGTACACTACGCCCGTCAACTGAAAAACGCAAGATTACATATTTTTAAAGTGAAAAACATTCTAGTGAAAAAACATTTTTAAGTGAAAAAAACATTATTGTGTAAAAACACTTTTTAAGTGAAAAAAAGATTTTTTTATTAAAAAAAAATTAAGTGAAAAAATAATTTTAAAGTGAAAAAAACATTTTTTTTAAGTGAGCTCGCGTCCTATGACCATCACATTAAGATTGAAAATCAACTTTTCAGTAACACTACACTACACACAATATATTAAAACACTCACTGTATCCTCGATTAAGCCGCATATCCTACTTATTAAATCGAATAATCTGACATCGTCTCGGTGCGTTTCTATAATTGTAAACAGGTCTAGATTTCTCGGCGTTTCTAGAACATTCGCCAATATGGCGACCATCCTCCGAGCTAGTACGGCTTGCTCATCTTTGTAAAGGGCCCTGAAATATTTATTACAGGGTGTGAAAAAGTGCCAAGCGATTTACTTAAAATACTAAAGACTGGGTCCTAACGTTGAGCTATTGAGAGACAGTCATTATTTAAAGGTGACGAGAGCATTTGACGGTTGGTGGTTACCGTCATATAAGGAGATAAAATAAACTAGTGCTGGACAAAGGCAAAATGAGGACAGGGGCCCTTCAAAGTAACAATTTAAAACGATAACGAAGTTCGAAAGAATAAAATGTGATTTAGTGACGGCATATGTCAATCCCATACATTTTATTGATATCGAACTTCGTTATCGTTTTAAATTGTTATTTTAACTAGGGCCCCTGGACCGAAATACTTCAGTGTCTAAATCAATATTGATGTATTCAGTCTATTTGGATTCATAGTTTTTAATTATTGATGTACTCTATTTGGGATTTACAGTTTTAAATATTGATGTATCCAGTCTATTTGGGATTCATAGTTTTTAAATATTGATTGTATAGAGTCTATTTGGGATTCATATTTTTTAAACATTGATGTATCAGACAATATGGAATTTGAGTTATAACGTTTCGAAGACAATATTCAGCGTCTAATATACAGGCTCGGCCTAGCTTAGTTTTTTTTTTTTTTTTTTTTTTTTTTTTTTTTTTTTTTTTTTTTTTTTTTTTTTTTTTTTTAATATATATATATATATATATATAAAGGTGGCAGACAGGCAGGCGGCCCACTTGATGGTAGGTGGTTACCGCCGCCTAAGGACACAAGCAACACCAAGGGGAGTGCTAGTGCGCTGCCTACCCTGTAGATATTTGTTTACCCCTCGCTTGAAGTAGCCCATATTGTAGCTAGGTGGAAAAACCTCAGAAGGGAGATTGTTCCTTAATTGATTGATATTAACACGAATTAGGTTTATAACCGTTTATATTTATAGATTTGTGAATAAATAAAATATTATTATTATAATATTGGATACTCACTTGCCTGAAACGAGCTGTGCGTCATCTACGTCTACAAAACCAGTCGACGCATCTATGTAACGTTCCGTCATTTCCTTCTGGAAAGAGGTTCTCTCCATTCTCTCCAATATCGTCTCTAGTTCGCTACAGACTTCCCTCAGGGCTAACTTCACTACGGTCAACATCTGAAAAGCGAATTTTTTATACATTCACAAACGATTCACCTATTCATAAAAAATGTATTTTTATTTATTAAATATATTAAAGTTTGATCCGAAAAAGAGGTATTTTGACAAGTTGAGGATCTAATTTTTTTTTATACAAAACCAAAATTCTAAGGCACGTTAATTAGTTAATGGGATAAATCAAAAAGTTTTGAGAACAGCTTAGTGTTATAATTTTTTTTTTTTGTCATATTATATATTTTTAAATTTAATCTGTCGTTATGGCACTTATTTTTTTTTTCACTGAATTTCAATCTGTTTTTGTTTAGATTATTATAGTGTAAACTGATCGTATAATATAAACGATGAAATTGTATATGGCGACGGTAGCCATCTGCCTATCCATACTCACATGTGATAAGTTGCTTTGCGTGACTCCCTTGAGGGTAGCCATTGAAGTTAAGTCTTCGTGAATATCTTTAATGCCCACGACCCTTTTGACTTGTCTATTGGAGCAAGGGGTGAAGAGTAGTCTGTGGCAAGTGCTGTAAACGGTGCACTTGATGGTGTCAGTGCGTTTCTGCAATTCCTCACTGTAGTCCAAAATGTTCTTCTGTGGTGATGTCGGCTCCAACATCAGAGGTAGTATTTCGTTTAGCTTGATACTAGATTCTGGAAAGAAAGGCAATGTAGTTAATTCAAAATCAAAATTATTTATTTATCAATTAGATTTATTAAAAAACTCTCCTGAGAGGAAACCCCGATTAAAAATAATAACAATTACAATAATTTCAATTAATTATAAACAAAATCAAAGTAAAGTATATAAAATACTATATAAACATAGTATTGAGCTTAGAATCGCTTAAATCTAGACTTCATTGTCGGTTAAATAATCAGAGATTTTTATAATAATATAACAGATTTTCGAAAGGAGTTTGGTTTTGATTACACTTTTGAATTTATTTATAGGTTAGGGTACTGACTATCTCAGCTAGTTTATTATAAAACCGTACACATTTACCTATAATAAATAATTAATTAAATTAGTAAACAATGTACCGTATACCTGGTGTGATTATGTTATTTACTTTCAAAAATCTAGACTTCTTTAAGGTTTTCACAGAATCACTTTTCACTTGTACAGCTCTTGACTTCATATGCACATTGTGGTGCTGTGTAGAATTCATGTGTTTCATTCTGAAACACAAACACATGAACACTAAATTTGTGTAGGCAAACTACTCAAATTTTGTGTAGGCAAACTACCCAAATTTTGTGTACGCAAACTACCCAAATTTGGGTAGGCAGTGGAGAAACATAGGCTGATGATAATAATGATTTTGAAAACTTTTAAAACTAAATTTTCTTTATTGTCTGCAAATGCTGTCATATGTAATGTGATATAATATATTACTTTAAAATTATTGTTACTATATGTCAAGCTGTTGGTGTGTTAGATAAATAAATAAATTTTTAATCTTACGTTGATGACATCATTGAGACGTCGCTTTTGACCACTTGTGTTAACTTCACCTTGCTTGACTCTAGTAATTTGCATTTTTCCTTCGCATTCATTATCTCTATATTCTGTAAAGATGTTTAAATATATATATTTTTAAATTACTGATAAATTCAGCGAATTTATGTATAGTATCAGTTGCACCTTCTACAAATCCTATTAATATATTAAATGTGAAAGTTTGGATGTTTGTTCCTCAATAAGACAAAAACAGCTGAACCCTTTTGTATGACACACAGATAGTTTATTATCTGGTGTAATTATAAAAAATATACCACAAAAACAAAAACAAAGAAAAAAAAAAACAATCTCATTAAACTTAAACATTAACTTAATAATATTTCTATATTAGTGTGAACTAGTTCAAAAAAAAAGTTAGTTATGAATATTTATTATAATACCTGAAAGTCTAATTGCGTCTTCAAATCGTGAATTTGTTTATTAGCGGCAGCTATTTTTTCATTCAACTCTATTTGAGCTTTCTCCTCGGCCTTCACTTTTTCCATACGAGCTTTGTCTATGGCCGCCTGAGAGCTTTTCAATTGAGCACGAATTATCGACACCTCGCCCTCCTTCGTTAAACATTTCTCTACCAATTTACCATTCTCGGCTTTTAATTTTTCATTTTCCTCTTGACACTGAAGTAGTTGGCTATAAATAGAGACTGAATCTTGCTTCTTATACACTCTATCTTGAAATGTCAAGTCGTTGAATACATTTCTGTTTATATTATTAAAACCTTTTGATATTTCTGGCATCGGAGATGAAATTCTTTGACAATTATTGTTCGTTCTCATCAATGGTGTCACGGGTGATAGGGTGTTGGGTTTTTTAAATGTGTAAGCTCCCCTAGAAACATTGTTTTCGAGGTAATATTGTGTGCTCGTAGATGCCGGTTGCATACAAAGGCTGTAGTCGGGTAATGTGCACATACTTTCGTTGGCTATATTGTGTTCAATTGCTTCGCTGGCCTGCAGCAGTATGTCTTCGTCGATGTCATCGTCCCAAATATCATTATCATTTTCTGTAAATCGACATTTTCTATCTAATAATTTTTGGAATAATTTAATTTAGTATAGGTACTCTTATAATAGGGCAGAAGGATATTTTTTTTAGAGATGGGTTTGCTTTTGGCCAACATCCAGCTGTGTAGCATAGATGAGGCCTATGATGGTGCGAGCTCACCCAGAAGATGCCTATTCACTCAAACTTTGAAAAGATTTGGGTTATACGAGCTCGAAAATACAGACACTGCCTGGGAGTTCCAAACCTTGACAATGCACATTATAAATAATTTTTAAAGCTCTTGATGCGAAAAAGAGGGATTTCGACAAGATGAGGATGGTAACCAGCCATCTGCCATGTCCGATGGAAGAAAGGGGAAGGCGATATTAACAGAATTAACAGTGACACAAGGCATTGTTAATAATTAAAGGATGAAATGTTAGTGACAAAGTGAGGATAAGGTTATAATCTTTCTGCAAGGAAGTCTAAAATGCCAATCCAGCCTTATGGGCTGCTCACTTTATTATGGCTACATAGAAAAGTGTGTCGTGAAACTAAAAACGGTAACGTAAAGGATTATTAATATGTATTGGTCGTCAGAGCACTTGGAACATCTGTGGCGTTGCCCTGTTATAAGTGAAGGCAGACACCTATCATCAAGTGGACCATCAGCCTGTCTGACGACCTTCACATAATGAAAACGAAAATGTTTTTTAAACCTATATATACAGCTATATTACACCGTGTGAGTGGATGTTTTTAGACATATAGGTTACGATCCCTCAGGGTATGCATAGAATAGGGATTTCGTAAATTGTTCATGGACAAAAAACATCAAAATAACATTACCATTTCGGCTTTGAGGGAAATTGTGATCCAATTCACTCATATCAAGTTTCGCCTTTTTGTTTCCACCATATTGTTGCGGGTAGAACCTTTTAGACATTTTTCTTAATTCAAACAAACTAATAAAATTGAAATGAACTTTTTGAATTGGCGGCACAAAACTTTCTTATTAAATTTAATAGTCCAATACATAAACCAAAAACAAAACATGACTGAAAGTATGACCAAGTATGACATTGACATTGACATGTAGCAAACTTTTTCTATACAATAGGGTTGTCCAGCATATCCTATCAGTAAATTAATGCTTATCGATAACTGTAGTACCTAGTTGAATCATTTATGAATATGCGTTCATAAACTGTTCATATTTCTATAACTTAATGGAACGAACGCAAGAACACAATTGGGTCACATTGTAAATAATAAAATTAAAATTATTATTGAACGCAATAAGGATCTGTAACGATTTAAATTATTAAATTAGTATTTATAATCTTGAGACTGGATGGAAACTAGAGAAGAGAAAAGAAGTAATATCAAAAATGGACTGCAGGACATCAAACTAATATTTGTTTGTATGCTGTTTGTAGCGTACATAGTATCTCTGTAGTTTGAAGAAATAGATAACAACTTTATACCATTACTGCGCCATTACCTAGATACATGAAATATTGAAATGGGGTGTGGCGCGGCAGTAGTATTTGTTACGCTACGCTACGCAGGACAAATGCGGTGCAAGTGCTATTCTGGCGAACCATAAATTAATGGTTGCAGCTTGCCAGTTTGCAGTTCAACACCAAAACATCCTTATCCTTACCTCTATATTCCATACTCTATCGTTAGGTGTCATCTAGCGCTCACTGAATCTACTCGATCATGCCGAGTTTACTCAGTAACACGAATGTAAATGAAAACGAATTAAAAGTTCGTTTCACTCGAGCACGAATATTTACACAGTCGAATAAATAAGACTCTTATACAGTTGAATAAATAACTCTCTTATTCATTCTAAATATTGGTTTTAAATATTCGTCTTCCATTTTTGATTTGTGTTCGAAGCGTTTCGAACAGCGAACTTGAAAGTTCGCTGGTTTCGAAGCATTCGAAATGTATATCTTTAAAAATATTTTATTATATTCAATTAATATTTTTTTATAATATGGTAATATGGTTACTAGTATTCGGTACGTGTACTAGTATAATATTAGTACGAAACTGAATAAAAGTAACAGTTTCGAATGATTTTTTAAACCATAGACTCGAGTCGATTTCAATATTCTATCATGAGCAACCCTATTTGTCTTTCATTCAATCATTCATTTATTCGGTTCTCTATGCCATGCTGCTGACCGACATATTTAGTTTTCAATCAGTCGTTCAGTTTAGTTCGTCGAGAATAGTTGTTGAGAGCGTACGTAAATCATGTCTGATACTTATAAAATTGGTGATTTAGTTTGGTAAGTAATAAAAACAACGTTTTTTACCTTCATTTTCCTCAAAATCGTTAATGCGAGTACACCGACCATAATTATATTTTTGTTTCAGGGCAAAAATGAAGGGATTCAGCCCATGGCCCGGCCGGGTAAGAAGCTTCTAATTATATTTTTTAAGTAAACTAGATTACAAATACAGTCAGCAAATTGTGTGGAATAATTAACAGGAGTAATATACGCCGTGAGCCTTATTGTTTTATGTCTAATAATGAGAAAATATTGAGGGCGGGAAATCTCATGAGCTACGTGTCTCGTTGGACGCTATGTGTGACTACAAGTCGCCACTCATCACGTTCCTTATTTTTCTGTTTAGCATTCAAAATCTCCTAAAAATAACTGTTGTGTTAATAAATTATTATTGTTTTTTTCAGGTGGCAGTTCCCACACCAGAGTTGAAGATACCAAAGAAATCTACCAATATTCATTGTATTTACTTCTTTGGCACAAACAACTAGTGAGTTACTTTATTATAGTATCATGTGTACGCTTTAAAATATTGTTAGTATTTGGCTAGTGCCTAAACTAATGAAGTCATTCTTGCTGTGTTTTAAATTTACTAAAAAAAACAGTAACTGTGGCGTTGCTTATGTTATAGGCGACGGTAGCCACCTACCATCAGGTGGATCGTCAGCCTGTCTGTCGTACTTAATATAAAAAAATACTAAATTCCTCAGTAAAACCAATCTGGACCTATGGTGTCCAACTATGGGGTACCACTGCCAACTCCAATGTAGACTTGTTGGTAGAGATTCAAGTCCAAAATACTTGGAATCATTACAAACACCCCCATGGTATATAAAAAACTAGCTGTTGCATGCGACTTCGTTCGCGAAACTTTATAAAATATAGCCTATGTTACTCGTGATTGATGTTACTCGTAGCTATCGATAGGTGAAAGAATTTTTTAAATCAGTCCTGTAGTTTTTAGTTTATTCATTACAAACATACAAATCTTTTTATAATATTAGTATAGAAAATCAATTATACTGTGACCTCAAAATGAAAACTATCAGTGTTAGGAAATAACTCATTATATGAAATCCAAAATATGTTGGCAACGTAGTTGATGCAATGCAACTCGTAAGGTCACACGAATGTAGAGAAGAGTCTTCAGAGACCTATTGTTGGGATTAGTATTGAGTTTGAGCCATTGACCCTTAGCTGATTTTTTTTTTATAAAATATAAGAGTGGCAGACAGGCTGGCGGCCCACTTGATAGTAGATGGTTACCGTCGCCTAATGACACAAGCAACACCAAGGGGAGTGCTAGTGCGCTGCCTACCTTGTAGGTATTTGTTTACCCCTCGCTTGAAGTAGCCCATATTGTAGCTAGGTGGAAATACCTCAGGAGGGAGATTGTCTTCGAGACAAAAAAGAAAAGGGAAAAAAGCGTGCGAATCTATGAGCCAACATATTGCTCCGAACGGCCAACAACCTGCATTCCCTGTCAAAATCAAAACTACTGTCCCACCTTTATTGAAATTTAACTGCATTAGCTGAGTGTAATGCTGTCAATACCCTAGAATGTGGAATATAGTCTTGATAGGGTCTGCGCTTAATCGTTGGCAGGCAAGTTGACATAACATTTGATGATAGGAAATTACTATTGCCTATAAACACAAACAAAAAAAGACTAAAGACCACTAATACTAAGACTTTAGCACTAAAGAGATTGCAAGTGTGCTGCCGAGTTTGATAGGTTAAAGGTTTACCCAATCACAACAGCACACATGCTATTTTTTCACTGTGGTCTTATGTAACAGACTGGTACCTCTGAGGGTTCGTTTTGTTTGAACATGTTTGAATAATGATAAACATTTATATCTCTGAAATCTTATTGATCTTTAAATGTTTCTATATCTCCTCATTCATATGACTTATGCCTAGGACTTATATTATTATTATGCTGCCTAATTTTGCACTGATGGAATTCATTAAAGGGCAATTTAAATCTGTAATTTTGATATGCTAAACATAATTAAGATACTTATACTTAAAATAACAAAGTAATTACAGAAAATACTAGTTATAAATTTTATAAAAATCCTCTACTAATATTATAAACTCAAAAGTTTGTAACGATGGATTTTTATATAGGTTTGTTCAAGGACAGATTCGCAAAAAGAACAAACATAAAAATAACATCTCATAACATAATCATCATAACATAACATAAACATAATCTCATAACATAAAAATTAGAAACTTCTTAATAGCTATAACGGGCCGGAGTATTATAAATATAAACATATCAATAGTTTAATGAGAACTAGTCTAAGGAAAAAGATGCAAGGCTTATTATCTACAGATTTCTCAGATCTAGCTCCTAGGAATCTTATAGGACATACCATTGATGGTTATTGTCAGTTGATGCGGAAGTACATGTACGAGGGGTGTTCAATAAAAAATGAGAATGACAAAGACGCAGTTATCTTTTAATACAACTTATTTTATTTTTCAACATAGTCGCCTTTTAAGTTAATACACTTGATATATACGGATATACTTGATATAGTTATTTGTTTTCTAAGTTCAGAAAACAAATAACTACAATTTTTAAAATACAAATGAAAATCGAATTATTTTTTAAATTATAATTAAAACAAATTCTAAGCTTTGCTTGCCAGTATAATTTTTTTTTCTTACCAAAGATTTTATTGAATTATTGAACACCCCTAGTATATTAAGATGGCTCTAGGTTTTAATTCCATCAGAGATTTCTGTAATTTTTTTAAAATTTAAACTCTGAAAACATGGTTCAAATTTGTGAAGCAATGATTTTAGCATAGAAATACTAAATTACTGATATTACACTGGATTCATTTACTTAATTAAATGAATTAGCAGAGCAACTCAACTCCGCTGTGTTTGTAAAAAATTTAAAATTACTTGTGTCATTTTATGCAAACCTTATACAATTAAAATTTAATGTTAATTTAAAATTAATGGCAAAGAAGGAAAAAAGAAAGTTACGAGTCCATCTTTAACCCTTTAGCCGCCAGAGTCGGATTTATCCGACAGTTATTTTCGTGTCCGTTTCGCCAGAGCCGGATATATACGACGAATTCCTCTACTTGTATAACGTTTATTTTTAAATAATTGAGTTGCTTTAACCGTTTAACTGTTTGGTTTTGTAGGAGAGTTGCACAACTCCTACAAAACCAAACGGTTAAAGGGTTAAAGGTACTTTTGCTGCTCATCTAATTATGCTTTTTATTTTTTAAATTAGTGCCTTGATCGAAGACAACAACATAAAGCCCTACCAGGAGTTCAAGGAGCAGTTGATCAAGTCAAGTAAATCGATCGCCTTCAAGGAAGCGGTCAGCCAAATTGAAGAATATATTTTGGATCCGTCGGTGAGTTGTTCGTTCGTTTACATAATTCTTTATTTTGTATATTTATTGGATACCTAGCTGTTGCACGCGACTTCGCCCGCTTAATATAGCCCAAGTTACTCGCTGATAATGTAGTTTTCTATAAGTGAAACAATTTTCTAAATCGGTCCAGTAGTTTTTGTGTTTATTCATAACAAACATACAAAATCTTCTCTCTTTATAATATTAGTATAGATATACTTCACTGATATCAGTTTTCCTGTATATAATCTTTTTAACGCACGGCGTAAAAGAGTCTGTGTGTTTGTCTGTGGCATCATAGCTCCCAAATGGTTTGACCGATTTTAATTAGGTTTTTTTTCTTTGAAAGCTGACATGATAGAGATGGTTCTTAGCTATAATTTATGAACATATTTTCAAGTTTTAAAAAAATATCAGCCCATTTCCTAGTTGACTAAGGGATCTCACTAACTATAACGAGTTCGATTGTTGTGAAATTTGGTATACTGTTACTTCAGTTGTGTTTTCATCATGACATGGTAACCCTGACCTGATGCTGCAGCATCAAGCAGTCTGCGGGATATCAAAGTCTGGGATTAGTTTATAGTTTTTGATTATAGTTTGTTATTATTCATAACTAGAAAGGGTGACAGACAGGCTGACTGCACACTTTATATTATGTCACGGCAATTGACATAATATAATTTTTGTTTTAAGTTGCTAATAAGCTAACTTTACATTAAAATAAAAAAATATATTTTCTCTAAAAAATATATATTTGATGCAAATAATTTCGAGTAAAAAATTCAAATAGTTCAACTTGTATGTTAGTTTTAGATTTTTTTCAAGTAGACTTGATAGAACCGCGTAACTTTATAAAATATAGCTTATGTTAATCGCTGATTAATATAGCTTTCTATGGTTGAAAGTATATTTAAAGTCGGCCCAGTAGTTTTTTCAGTTTATTCATTACAAACATACAAACATACAAATCTTCTCTCTTTATAATATTAGCATAGATAGCCATAAAGGCTATAAATTCCAAAAGTCGAGGTTTTTTGTATTATTAGGATATACGTATTAAGTAATTTAGAAATGAATTTAACATTTTTAAATTCAATAATAGATATAAATAAATTTTTATTTGGACGAAACGCACGTCTACAGGATCTTATTTCATAAATAGAAATTACAAAGTACGATACATTATGTTAAGCAAATATTTGTAGTTAGTTAGTTTATTAATCTGTTGTAATCGAAATTTCCCCCTGGATAATTTAATTCCTCCCTGGAGTGTGGGAAGGGTTCTAGTGTGGGACGCTACTTGCGTGAGCACCCTGGCTCCTTCCCACATCCCACGGAACGAGTAGGGAAGTGGGGCGGTTCCGGATAAACCTTGGCCCGTGGGCCCCCAGCGCTCGCCAACTTTTCAAAGAGATTTCGAAAAGGCTTACCGACACCACTGGCACCCACTGGTGACTGACGAGCTGGCAGCCTCGCATTAGGCGCTGTCCTAATTGGCGGCTATCGTACGAGCAAACGATGCGTTTTAGTCGTGCGATGGTGGAAATGATCGTACGATGATCCAACACGCTGTCCTAATTGGCCACGATCGCATAACGCCACGATATACGTGCCATTACGAGCCCATCGTACGATGACGTCATCGCAACGGCGCGGCGCCATTTTAACAATGGCTGTTTACAGTGACCAGAATGGTTCTGAAAGTGACCAGAATGGCGCTAGTGTAGCACATCTATATACTACTAGCGCCATTTTAATTTACTCGTATTCTGGGACCACTTTTTAATACATGGAGTCAGTGTTTGACATTGACATTTGACTTTATCGCACGACCATTTTCCATTGTACGATCGTTTTAAGCATTCTCTGTGGTCGCACGATGACTTGCGAGCTTCAATTAGGACACTCTTAAGAGATTTGCGTGTTTAATTTCGTCGTGCGACGAAAACGCATAGTTTGCTCGTACGATCGTGCCCAATCAGGACGCCCCCTTAACATTGCAATACATTGCAATTTTTTAGGCTTAGTTAGTTAGTTTAGTTTAGTTTTATTTGGGATTAATAATTATTATACATTATATTGAATTATTTTATAAATAAAATTATAATTATAGTCAATATTATGTGAGACAAATATACAAAAAGTTTCGAATTTATGTTATAAATGTGAATGATTGTATGTTTGTTACTCAATCACGGTAAATCGGCTGAACGGATTTGAATAAAATTTTGCAAACGGATAGTTTATTACCTAGATTAACATATAGGATACTTTTATCCTGGAAAAACTTTAGATTTCTGTGGGATTTTCAATAAAGTAACTACAGCGCGTACTAACTAATTCTCGGTTACAGTTAGTTACTTATAAGTTTTAGCTAATATTAATATCATATTACTATTACCTCCCTATGCATATATATTTATGTCTATATATTAAACTGCACTGAATATTCGAATAAACAAGTAGTGGCAGGGCTACACTGCATTTCACAGTCAAATACTGGACTTGCCAGTGTGGCTGCAGTAACCACCCCCATTATAAAAGACCAGGTTCACGGCGAGTGAGCCATTCTCTCTTTTTTTTAAAAAAATCTATAAATAAATGTCGACAGCGTATTTGAAACGTGTACAGCGTTGTTTGTGTTAATGGGCTACGGTGACCACATACCATCAGTTGAACAATAATTGGACATGCGCACTTATGAGATGTTGCTTTAGTTAATAGGATTTTAAAATCGATCCCTGTCTTAAAAAAAATCTGAATTGACCAATTAAGACACCATTAGTTGAGTGGTTAGGTGCATGCCTTAACCGCTCAGTCTCAGTGGTCCCGGGTTCGAACGCCAAGATAGTCAGCTTTCGAAATGAGCCTTTCAAAGTTGGCTCTGGTCTTTGGGCACCCCGTCTGGCCCCTTAAGCGGTTATTACACTTTTCAATTTGTAGGAAACCAATTTAGGAACCTAATTAGTGAAATAGTGATCACATTGTACTAAATTGATTTCTAAATCGAAGACATAGAATTGAAAATAGATAAAATCTAAATTGGATCCAATCTTTTCTAACTGCGATTACATTTTCCAATTTCCTGAATTGGAATCTTTCAAATTGTAAAGTGTGATAACCGCCTTATGTTTACCTACTACTCACTTCTTTTTTCTTTGTATAATTTATTTATTTTTTGTATATTTATAGGTTTTATTTTAATTTTAACTATGTTATTTTAAAAAAATTTCTTTGTTTGGAGCTTTTACGTATGATGTTTTGTTTAGTAAGTGCGTAACCTCACCATCGGCTCTAACAGAAGACCTTGGAACACAATGTCATTCGTTAGACACACAAGCAACACCAAGGAAAACCTTGGTGTTTCTTGTGTCCTTAGGCGACAGTAACCACCAACCATCAAGTGGGCCGCCAGCCTGTCTGCCACCTTTATATTATAAAAAAAAAGACCAAGCCAGGTTTTTACGACCTGCATTATGCTGAGCTGGAGCCGATTTATGGCGTTTGTGTTTGTTTTTCTATTATGTTACTTATGTATGTTTTAAATGTTCTTTGCTTCAAATAAAATCTTATTCTATTCAATTCCACTACAGTTGGCATCTCCTGTGACCTTGCTTGCATCATAGGCGACGGTAGCCACTGACGATCTTCACACAAAATGAATTTAGGGACCCAAGTGGTGGTGTGTATTGTGATTTTTGCAACGATTGTTGTAGAAATTCGGTGACATTGACGGACAGACTCGCGACCCGGAACAGGAGTTTGACAAGTTGAAAGAGGAATTGGAAGACGACACCCAGGACGAGAACACGAACAAGGAGGTGGAGAAAACACCCGAAGTCAAGAAGAAGAGCTCTACTCCAAAGGTAATTTTACACTTTAAATATACTTAAAGTGCGTTCCACAATTTGAAGGAGTAATTTAACAGGTCCCAATGTCAAATTTTAAAATAATGTTATCCATAGTGCTGTACTAATATAGGTTTTACTTAAACAGTTATAATATTTTTAATTTTTATACGGTAAAAATATTTTTGATCTGGTTTTATTGATTTAACATTCGTATTATTGTTATTTTAAGGTTTGAATTTCGTTTAAAGCAGAATTACTAATGAATGAATAAAAAAAAAACAATTCACAATTCATATGTGAAGTCAATCAAATACATATATAAAAAAATAGTATAACGCATTTCATAGCTATATTATTTTGTGATAATTTTATGTCACCTATGAAAATATTCTCATCATAAAAATTATAATAATCGAAAATAATTGCGACTGATAAAATGGACTTTGCAAAAAATAAACAATTAAATAATAATTAATTAATATTTATTCTAAACTAATAATAACATAATGTTTTATAAAGCATTTATTACGGTTTTATAAAACTGTAATTCTATATAATATCTTCACTCATTGTTTCGAACAAATAAAAGTGCTATAATAATTATTGCGTGTACCTACGGCATATCATCAAACACCTGTGTACAGTCGAGGTATAAAAAAACCTTCGTCAGTTTTCAAATTCATTCCTAAGGCGTGTAGTCTCGGTGTTTACCTTTTTGATAGACGTTTGCAATGTTTTTTTTTTTTTTGGTGATGCAAGCAAATGTCGACGACTGACACCCTCGACTGTACATCAATGAAAGTGTAATGTTCTCGCAATTTATAGATACGTTTGGGCATTTCAAAGGTGAAATCAGTGAAACGCTCATCGTCAACGGGCACAAAGTCATCGAGCAAAAGGAAAAAGGTCAGCCCGTCTCGGTCGTATGCTGACTCGAATCCCACCAACGACCAGAGACCGTCGATGCTCAATCACTCCTTCTCCAAGAAGTCCAGCTTGCTGCATCGCCCCTCAAACATATTGAGACCTGTAAGTGGAAGAGAAATTGACAAATTCACTTATTTCAGACTCATTTGTGCCTTTCATTTCATTCAAGTTGTTCATTGTTGGCCTTCATAAGTGAAAAGCAGTTCAGTAAGTGTGGAATAAGAGACAAGGTGGTCTTCTATTTATGTAAGGTCCAAGTGGACCGTCAATCTACCTCATCCTTTAAAGAAATTCTATTATTGAGACTTGGTAGGGATTCAGAGAGAGGGTCTAATAGTCTAATAAGGAGAGGAAGCGACATATCTGTCATCGAGAAAATAAACTGTGCGAAAATAGAAATCTTGTATGCAAGTGTAGTGTGCGTTGAGGAACGAAACGATAGCGCGTTATAACCTACCGCCGGCGCAGCGACATATGTTGTCGAAAAAATAAACTTTTTATTTTTGTGTGAAACTGTGACTGACATGTTTTTTTTTCTAATGTTAAGGACAACAAACAAACTGACAGTCCACTCGATAGTAGTTGCCTACAGTCGCCTAAACCAAGTGCGTTGTCTATCTTAACAGTAGGATAAGGAAGGCATAGGGAAAAGTCGTCCTGGAATCCCTCACTTTTTCACCGAAACACAAAAGCACACGTGCTGTTAGTCATCTATGATGGTCTTCTGTATGGTTGTGGTCATTGTCGCCAGATGTCCTGCCAAAAAGACTGCGAAACGCAGTGTGCCTAGGCTTTTACTAAAATAATGTTATTTAAGGCATTTTTTGCTATTTTAGATTAGTTATAAGTAGGTTATAAACCTATAGGTTGTTACTCAAAAGAACCTATCTACTGATAGCGCGTGAGTTGAATGCAAAGCTCAGGAATGCGATAGTGCTGTGACCTAATTAGAATTAATGATGACAATATGTCGATAAATTTCAGCATTGTTTTAAGTTTAACATTGTAAGTTTAGAAATAAAACAATGTAAAAGGTCTCCGATGCCTCACGTTGCGCGCCACTTGTAAAAGACCCTTCATGGCCCCATTTTTTTTGGCATTCATTTTTTCGGGAACATTTTTCGCCATTTCCCGTGCTTGGCGATGAATAAAAACTCGTATTTTTGTAACAGAACTTGATTGACTCGGATCAGACATTATTAAAAACAAAAATAACACGCGGCTGCAACTTTAATATTAACGCGATAACACAGTAAGCGTACGATAGTTGTCGAGGACAGCACGCACATCACTACACTGTAGTGTAGTGTTGAGTAGGACATACAAGAGGCGGTACATTTGTCCCATACATGACGTCAAAATGTAAGAGTAGCTCAACATTTCAAAGTGTACTACTTCAAATTTTATGTCGCGGTCGTCGCGTTCGCGTCACAGAGTACCCACAAACTTGTAGGCAAGGCACTCTGTGGTCGCGGTAAGTAAACTATACTAATACGCTATGTACGCCTCGCCTCATTTGAAGTGGGACATTGTACTGGCTCAGTTGAAAAAAGAGGCTACTCTTACAAACTCTTTTTCATGACGTGTCCTACCCAACACTACTGTAGTGTAGTGATGTGCGTGCGAGACGCGGCGGGGGGAGATGCCCCCGCCCTTCACCTCAGGCCCCGACTGCATTTAACTAGCGCGTTATCAGTAGATAGGTTCTTTTGAGTAACAACCTATAGGTTTATAACCTACTTATAACTAATTTAAAATAGCAAAAAATGCCTAAAATAACATTATTTTAGTAAAAGCCAAGGCACACTGCGTCTTTTTGGCAGGACATCTGGCGACAATGACCACAACCATACAGAAGACCATAGATGACTAACAGCACATGTGCTGTAGTCAACAACAATATAATGTGTGTGTATCGTAATTTATTGCTAAAGTAAATAAATCGATATTAAAGTGTTTAAAAACCCACCATCCATTACAGGAGACGCCATCTCTGGACCTGGAGAATGTGTCGGAGACTCTCCTCGAGAAGAACATCCAGGCGAGCCAGATGAAGTTTGGCTTCCTCGGACTGGGCATAATGGGCAGTGGGATAGTAAAGAACCTGCTCAACTCCGGTCACAAAGTCATCATATGGAATAGAACTGCTGCCAAGGTAAGTGGGAAAGCCTTTGTTTCTTTTTATTTAATTTTTTTATTTCAGCATTTTTTTTAAATGTGCATTACAAGTGTTACCGCTCGGTTGAGAGTATATCAGTGCGAATGCGACGGAGACGTGTTACCAGGAGCAGTGTTGCAAAAGTGAATCGATAAAGTTGCAGGCAAAAAAAAAAATGGGTAGAATTTTATTTAAAAATAAATAAAACAAGAATATTTATGTTTTGTGAGAATTTGTGAGAAATTTTTAAAAAGGAATTTATAAATTCCTATATATTACATAGTCAACATAATACCTACTCGTAATTAATAATAAATTAAACTTTAAACATGTTTTAAGTGTTTCAAAACATTGAGTATTGTAAAGTCGGGGTGCCTGTCAATTTTCAAATTCATTCCTTTATCAAGTTTTAGACTCTTAGTGCCTTTTGAAACTAAAGCATTAAGCTAAGACAACTAACAAGACGTTTGAAATGTAATTTTAGCATAATTGATAATTTGTCTTAGTGCAAGCAAATGTCGACTTTAAAGTGACCGAACCTTTTCTTAAAATTGTGGACTTGACTTGACTAATCTGTTACTTTTGATTTTAATTTGAATTTTGCTGTAACTACGGTGACAAAATTCTTTACATTTTTACTTTTTTTCTGGATGAAAGAGATATATAAAGATACACCCTATGTCCTATCCTGTATCCCTGACAAAGTGTATGCAAAAATTCATGATCGGTTGAATAGTTAAGGCGTGAAAAGGTAACAGACAAAACAGTTACTTTCACATAATATATAATATTATAGTGTGGATAATATTTACCAGCCAATCTGTTGGATTTTAAACTTTTTTGAAATATTTTATACTCTCTAAAAAGTTACTTTACCTAAAAGTGCAAACTAATGAATTTTAATCAACCTAGCTACTCCAATAAAAAATATTTAAAATTTAATTAATCAAAAAAAAACTTATCGAGTGTAGTGTGTGTGTGTGTGTGTTCGATTGTGTGTGTGATGTGTGTGTGTGCGTGTGTGAGTACACGTGTAGTCGAGTGCAAATGCAAAACTATATTAAGAGTATTTTATTTATCTGACAATGAAAATATTTTATTTTCATTGTCAGATAAATAAAAAGTCTCGCCAGATAATAATTACCAAATTAATGTCAATATGTATCTAAAATATTAAATGCATTATAAATAAAATCGTAGTTTGTCCCTTGAATAAAAACTTTGTTGTTAAAATAATATAATAGGTTTATTCCTCAAACTAGCTGGTGCCCACGACTTCGTCCGTGTTGAAAAATATTAAGTAGCCTATCCTGTGTCCCGTACGTCCAAATGTTTATCTACCAAGTTTCATGAAAATCAATTAATTCGTTTCAGAGTTATGGAGGAACATACATACATACAATAACTACACTTACAGATTTATTATTAGTATTGATTAATAGCTTTGTATACTCATAAAGGCAGATCTGTCCCCAAATAAATAAAATTATCGTCGCCAGATTGTGACTTCTTTTTATTTGTTATTTTGTTACATTTTATTTAGTTCAGTTACAAAATAATACTATTCGTTACCAATTTAACAGTTTATTTTATAAATTCAATGGAAAAATTTTCAAAGGTGCGTAGCGAAATTGGCGCGCTACGAAAATTGATTAATTCGTCCTCATTTTATTGTGACATTTTATACTAATAGCGTGCGAGTTGAATGCAGAGCTCAGGAATGCGATAGTGCTGTGACCTAATAAGAATTAATGATGACAATATGTCGATAAATTTCAGAATTGTTTTAAGTTTAACATAATTAAGTTTAGAAATAAAACAGTGTAAAAGGTCTCCGATGCTTCACGTTGCGCGCCACTTGTAAAAGACCCTTCATGGCCCCATTTTTTTTGGCATTCCTTTTTTCGGGAACATTTTTCGCCATTTCCCGTGCTTGGCGATGAATAAAAACTCGTATTTTTGTAACAGAACTTGATTGACTCGGATCAGACATTATTAAAAACAAAAATAACACGCGGCTGCAACTTGAATATTAAGGCGATAACACAGTAAGCGTATGATAGTTGTCGAGGACAGCAAGCACATCACTACACTGTAGTGTAGTGATGTGCGTGCGAGACGCGGCGGGGGGAGATGCTCCCGCCCTTCACCTCAGGCCCCGACTGCATTCAACTAGCGCGTTATCAATACATCTACCGCTGTACTTTAATTTTTTCCTTGAAAATGCCACAGGAACCTAACATCTTTACAGGATAAAAAGTATCCGATATGTTAATCCAGGTGTTAAACTATCTGTGTGCCAAATTTCATCCATATCCGTTCAACCGTTTCTAAGTAATGTAACAAACATCCAAACATGCAAATTTCGCATTTATAATAAAAATTCCCATTCTTTCATTTCAATTGATGTTATAAAAGCAAATGTAGATGTCTGATTGTACAAATCTAAATCAATGGATCAATTTTATTGAAATTTGGGGTGTATACATTATTTTGATACACTTTTCTATACATTATAAAATACCGATACTTTACAATGTACCAAATAAACATTATTTCTTTCTGATAGGGAGGGGATGAAAGTAGTGTGAGGTTTTTTAGTTTGTCAAGAGATTATTTCAATAGAAATAACGAGAATTTTAACATTTTTTTTTTAAATTACACCCTAAAGTAAGGTTTGAAACTTTATTTATACTTTTTCACCAATATTTGAATTGACCTTTAGTTATATAGTCATTGGATTTATATATGTATAAATACAGTAGATATTCAAATTGCATTTCGTATAATATAGTTACACAAGAGTTTGTTTTTTTTTTTTATAATTAAAACTTTCCATTGGCCAACAATAAAGATTATAATGAAGTTATCGTGTTTTATTTTATATTTATTAGAAACACATTTTAGAATATCTCATTTAGTAATATGTAAGATTAATTTGATAGCATTGTTTATATAATATGTATTTATATATCAACAATTACTTTCTTTGGATAATTATTGGGTTGTCCTCCCTTTGATAAATTTAATTTATTTGGTTAAAGTGCACTTTCTAA
Source organism: Synanthedon andrenaeformis (assembly GCA_936446665.2). Taxonomy (NCBI): domain Eukaryota; kingdom Metazoa; phylum Arthropoda; class Insecta; order Lepidoptera; family Sesiidae; genus Synanthedon; species Synanthedon andrenaeformis. The sequence continues at coordinate 712,049 of OW387797.2, forward strand.
ATCTTATAATTGCATGACTTTAATGCAAAAATGACAAAATTATTATATAGATGACAACTTCCCTTTTTTTTAAATATTCAGTTTGAAAAATAAAAAATAAAACCATAGATATATTGAAAAATAATTTATTTCCATAATTAGCCGTTCACTCTCATTATATATTTAGAAAATGTTCAACAATATTTGTATATTTTATTATGAAGTATATATAATATAATCATTGCTGAACTGTGTTTTGGCATATCACTGATCGCTGCTAGACCGTGTTACACCAACCTGTAAGTTGCTGTCTCAAAATATACACACATATAATGTATATATGTATATACATAATATTATTTAGAAGACTTGAAAATTTCACTACTAATACGTATTGGAGACACAATTTTTAGAACAATTTTTAGAGGGCGCGTATGATTAAGAGTTTTTTGCCGATCTTGGGACAACCGATTTTTAGATTGGCAACAATTATAACAAGATAGTAACAATTTCCTTAAACCTCACATTAGTATACAAACTACTTTCGAGTTGAACAAATACAAAATGCATAACTTTCTAAGAGTTTACCCTAAAATACATCAAAATGGAAAAATGATTGAAATAATAAGTATTTACAAGTTTAATTCAAACACCCCCATAGATTGCTTAATTCAATCGCTCAATTGAGTTTGCTGGGCGACCGGCGATTTACAGATCAAGTTAACTCTCTTAAACCTACCACTAAAGATTGTATGAAATTAAATTGTTTTACTAAAATTCGAATCTAGACTATCACAGCTTACTTAGAAGTACTCAAGCGGCATCCGAAATGCGGTCCTCATCTCACTAACTCATATGATGTCCGAAACTAGAATGCTTCTCAAACTTATGAAACCACTTTAACCTTGTGGGTTCTTGTGGGTTGTGGGCCACATGATCTCACGTTACAGCCAAACACACTTAAGCGAAAATTGAAACGCATATTCACAAAAATTTCATTTATTTTTCAAATTGTCTAGAATTAATTATTTTCACGCCTTGACCAAAATTATCGCTGTGAAACTGTCTCTGGCTGAGAGATTTTGATGAATTTATAATAAAAACATCGTCGAGTTGAGATTTAAATGTTTAAGAAGCATTCGTTTTCGATATATATTTAACTAGAAAGGATAGAAATTATATATGGGCAAGATATGTTCCGCGACCATTAGCTTACACGTATGAAGGTGACTGACCGTAGTGGCACAAGTGTATTTCGGGTTGGCGACGCGCGAGCGCTCGTCCTTCTACGGCGTATATCTTGAAAACGCGCGTGAGCAGCCTGTACTACAAGGGCGTGTTCTGGCAGAGGTTCACACACTCGCGGCAGACCAGCTGGTCCGCCGCGTGACGCACTTGGCACTCGGGCTTCGTCAATTCGACTGCCAAAAGCACTCGCGCCTGCCGATGGCGCTCGCGTTCAACGTCCACAAACAGTTCCGGGGAACTTACACTCGCGGGTAGATTGCACTTTTTGCGGTAGCTACGGATTTCGCGCACATTACGCCCCAACAAAGGTTCACTAGACGGCTTGGCGTCCACTGTTTCGCACTCTATGTAAGTCTTGGCGACTGGCACGTGTTTAGAGGTCGACGGAATCGGTGAGCCGGGCGGAGAGGGCGCCTCGGCCGAAGGCGCCGGCTCGATCTGAATCGGCCGAATCATGGCCAGTAGACGCGGCGGAGGCATCCTCTCTATCATGTTTATGTGAATGCCGTCCGGAACGGTCACGGGCGAGTTTCGCCTGGAATTCAATGAGCGCTCGGTCGGCGTGTAGTAGACGGACATTTTGCTCTCGTCGTCCATGATTGGACTGGGCAGATTCGAGAGCTTCTCGATCTTGTGCTTGAGATACATGTCGATGACTTCGACGTCCGGATCGAAAGCCATCGAATCGCTGCGTCCGCACGATCCGCTACGACAGTTCTCGAAGTACAAGCTCGGCAGGTTCTCCAAGACTTTGTTCAAAGTTTGCTGTTGATATTTGTAGGACTCACGCAACCGCAATACTTGGTGCGCGCTGAATTTTCTTATCTTGTTTCTTTGGAAAACGTAGTTTTCACGCACCCAATTTAATTGGGTCGTGGAGTATTCTCGGACGCGTTTCACCTGTACAAAAAAAAAACCAGATTATTTCGATGGTAAAATAAAATTTATTAAGTATGTAATAAAAAATTCGCGAGTTACAAACCTGGTCGTAATACTGATCTTTCATGGAGGTCAAGTGATTGGTACCGATGTCCCTTATATTGCGAAGGTGCGTCGCTTGAGAGGAATAGCTGCTCTGTATCCAATCCATCTGCTGAGTGCAGTTCTCCTTAATGCGATGCACCTGGAATTGTTTGCGAGCGTTACGATAAAAGTTCTTGTTTTTACCTGATCCCAATATCCACAGTATATACTTACTTGAATGGCGTAATTTTCGCGCAATTTCTCCAGCTGCTGTCGCTTATATTGTTCGATGTTGTCTAGCATGCAGTAAATTTGACGTGTGCGCGGCGCGTCACGACCGACACACGTACAACAACTGCAACACGTTTCCAAAAGGTGGAACCTGAAAAATAAAATAAAAAGAAATATGTTTATTCAGCAGTATTAACATCTAAGAAGGAATGTCTGCTATATAATTTTGTTAAGATGTTATCCGTAACATTACACTGTATTTTTATTGCTCCAACTTTTTATTATATGAAATTTTTGACAATATTAGTTGTGTTGCGTATTTAGAGATGAAGTATTTATAACTCACCTGTAAAAGATGTACCGTAGCGCCTGCACCAATAAAGTTAATCCCAAGAAGGCCGCGGCGCACAAAGCCCCGAACAACAAACTGTATATTTTGATTTCATACATTGTCATTGGATCTATGTTCAACACGACCTCTGCGGATACGTTTGCCGAAGGATTCGTAGCGTAACATAAATATGTTCCACTGTCTTCCCGGTGAATATCTGTTATCAATAGCGAACCGTCTTCCCGAACCTTGACTCTAGATTTGGAGTTATCGATGCGATTATAGTGCTGATCGTGTGCGACCCCGTGCTTATGGAAGATATCTGGTATTAAGGGGTCGGGGTTCCAATGGTAAACGTTTCTCGTGGGAGTCACCCAAGTGATTGACGGTGCAGGGTTCCCTTCAAATTTACAATGCAACAGTGCATCAGTTTGCAGTCGATGCAGAGTCATCGGACTGCTACTGACCAGTTTGGGCGACGTACAGTAAGTCTCATTCAACACCCTCAACATATCATTTGGGTATGCCAGTCTGCAGCTGAGGTCCGATTTTATGACATCCTTGCGTTTCTCTGCCCATTCGACGAACCACGCCATGCGACAGTCGCAAGCCCACGGATTCTTACTCATTCTAAGCTCTTGCAAATTGTCTAGCTCATTCAGGGAGAGCGGTAAATAAGTCAGAGCGTTCGCACTTATGTCCAGGTGCGTCACCGATGTGATATCTTGGAACACGTACGGTTCTAGTTCTCGTAAATAACTATTGTTTCTTATATTAAGTCGCTGTAAATTAATTAAGCCTTTGAAGATAGTATTCTCTATAACTGTTATATCAGTGTGATCGAGGTAGATTGTTGTTAATTTTTCGTTATTTTGGAAGAGCTTAGGCGGCAACGACCTGAGTCTGTTGCCGCCCATGTTTAATAGTTTTAAATTTTTTAAATTCTTAAAAGCATCTTGTGATATGTTTTGAAAGTAATTGAAACTCAGATTTAGCTCTCTCAGCTGTTGGAAATTGTCGAACAGTGATTTGGGTATATAATCTAATTTGTTGCTGGACAGGTCCAGGGTCTCCAAATCACTCAAGTTGACTAGAGCGTTAGAAGTAATTTTGACTAGGCTATTATTATTTAGGAACAGTGCTTTCAGTTGTTGATTAGGTTTAAAATCGTAATCTAAGAAAGTAGCTATTTTATTGTAAGATAAATCCAAATATTGCAATCTTATCATCGGTCCGAAGACCTGGAATGGTATGACATGAAGACGGTTGTGCGATACGTCGAGGACCTCTAGCACCTCTAGATCGGCAAACGTGAATCTCGGTATATCCTCCAATAGATTTCTAGAAATATTTAAGTGTTTTAAACGCGTGAGTCTAGCGAATATGCCATGTTCAGTTCTCTTCATTTCGTTTCTGCTTAAATCGATGTATTCCAAGTTGTAAAAACCATCGAAGAGGTTATTCTCGAGGGCTTGTATATGCGAGTTGGTCCAAGATAGTTCTTGGAGATCAGTGCCATATTCACTGAGCGTTGATTGCTTTATTATGTTGGGTTCAGAGGTGGCCGAGCATGACAGTCTGGTTGTAGTGCATGTACATGTCTTGGGACACGATGCCTCTACTGCTCCGCAAATTATCGCCAATGCCAATATTTTATTTGGCCACTGCATTATATTACAACCCTCATAGTCTTACGTACTGCAACAAGAAAACGAGACATAAATGCAACTTCTACACTGCACTGTTTATTTGTCTTATGTTGTAAACTATTTTGACATGTTTGGGCTTGTTTACTGAAACAGTAATTCTTATAATGTAAAGATTGTTAATGTAAGATTGTTAATAATTTAAAAGGTTTTGAAGCATGAATAGATTGTTGACACGATTGAATCATGTGATGCTAAAACAACATGAGTCTTTTTTTGAATATCACTTTTCAACATTCAATTGTATGATCAAAAAAGCAACTTTTCTGCAAAAAATTACACTAATCATAGTAAATTCATAGCATGTTGACTAATGTTGTGTTGTTTTGCTTTTATGTTAAAAAATATCTAGCGCAGCTATTGTCACTTTGCCCTGTGCATATTCAGGTGGTTTTTAAACCAATCAATAATAAAAAATTGAGGATGTAAAAACTTTATAATGTTATATATTCCAAATTATAAAGACAAAGATCCTCTATAGAAAAAATTTCAATTGGCCAAGCACAGAAAAATATTATTGGTTTATAGATCTGTTAACTTCTAGTATATAATTTTTATGTATTATATTAATTGTTTCTGACAGTAAATTACTAACATTTAATTTTATTTTTACTTAAAATTCACCAAATGCTTTGTGTTTATTATTTTTACTAAATATAACTCGTTATTATTAAGTAACAATCAAAAGAATAGTTTTATAAGGAAACTTTAAATTTTAAATAATTTTTTCATGTTTCTCAAAAATATGTTTTCATTCACTTGTGTTGTTTCAGCATTACATCATTTAATTTATGTGGATAAAAAATTAATTTGCCTGTTAAGATGATTTTAAATTATCTCATTTCCACAGTCTGTCTAGCTTCTAATAGTCATAGCATAATGATAAATAAAGTCATAACTATCTAAAGTGGGCTAACAAATGCCAAATTATTATTTTTTAATTTTAAAGTGGTTGTTTAGTTTAAGCGCTGAACCAAACAAACTCAGCTTTGTTATATTAGTGTAATTTTTTTCCTTCACATTAAAAAGCCTTCCTTCATTATACTAAAGTGCCCCTGTCTGTTTGTTAACTTTGTAATTTAAATAAAGAAAAGACTATAGGAATTTAACTGACCAGCGAATGATACTCAGTGATGATTAAACAAAGTAGTGTATTGAGGTCACATGAAGCAATAACTAAGCACACTTGGTTTGGTTACTCATTATTCAGACAGAGAAATATTTGTCCATATGCATATTTTAATAAAATTTATACTTCGTACTCATTTCAGGGTTGTAATTTAATTTTATAATATGGTAACAATATGGAAATAAATAGGTAAGTGGATTTAACAGCAGCACAGTTTCAAACCTATAGTTGTTTATGCAGTAAAACAAATTAAACAGTGTTGCTTTGCGACATGTTTTCAAAGAGCTATAAATTAATTAACTCTAATAGATTTGTATTTTATTCTCGAAGCGTCGCCGTACCACATTACAACTCGCTAGACTTAAAAATCTATCTGCCCACAGAGACTGTCTGGTTCACCTTTCTACGCACCGTTTTATATACTCACTCAGCACAACGCCGCTAAACTTTCTCATATATGCCAGTTAAATATAACACAAACCGAGCCACAATATTATCGACAAAAACAAATAATGACACGTAATTTACCTAACACTCGTCCACATTTTATTCCGACTTGCATAATCCACGTTACATCCCGTCGACAACAGACACCGAAACGCCAGCCATATTTCTCGTTTAGTGCAGAACTCGCTGTCGTCGTCACCTTGACATATTACATCACAAACGTAGGGACATCCGCTCATATGTTTTGAAGTTCACTATAAAGTGTCATGTGAGTAAATGGAATGTATAAAATTCACAATATTATGTACGGGGAACAAGCTCTTAGCTCAGCGCTCGTGAATATTGCAGTACGCTCTCACTACATGCGAGACGAACGGACACTACTCGCTAGTGGTAACTGTGGTAAGAAATAAATGGCGGCCGTCACACAGCTGCGCTGCGCAAGCGTCCTCTCTCTGTCTAACATTCGAAGCGTGCGTATCGCTATCTCGCTCGCATGCTCGGCCAGTCAGCTGTAGGTTGCGATATTTTCCGAAATTACCCGGACGTTTACGAATTACTTTCGGATCGGATGCCTCTTCGTCGGTTCTTTTGCACTTGTATTGGCTGCTTGAATTTTACTTTGCGATATAATCTGAGCCTGTGTATTGAAATTTGAAAACGGTCTTATGGGTCTTATTTTTATTAAGTAACTAGCCGTACCCGCGACTTCGTTCGCGTATTATATTGGTTATTTCAATTAACTTAACTTTTTTGTTTGTAAACCGATGGAAATGAAACAAACATTGAAACCGCATTCAAATCTGTTAAGCTATTTCACAGATTAGCGTGACAAACAGACAAAAATTCTAAAAAAAAAATTTTTTTCACCTCTAATTATAGCGTGTAGTACAAATTGTGTTTTTTTTTATATTGTACCAACGCGGCTCGATTTAAGATTATATATTAAGACTATCTGTTGCAGGCGACTACGTCCACGAAACTTTATAAAATATATCCTATGTTACTCGCTGATAATGTAGCTTTCTATAGGTTGAAAGAATTTTAAAATCTGCCCAGTAGTTTTTGAGTTTATTCATTATAAACAAAAAAAAAACAAATCTTTTATTAATATTAGTATAGATACCTAATAGATTGTATTGACTTAAAAAAACATTTTTTATTAAGTTCAGCATGATTGCGGAATTAGATAACGATAATTATTATCGTTTACAAAATATTATTATCGTTATGTTTGGCTAATGATGCATTCATTGGTCACGTATTTATAAAAAAAAAAACTTATCTTTCGGTAGGTATAACTTGTAGACAAAGACGTGGACTTTGGCAGCAATTTGAACGGATAAAAAATTGAGTAGGTATATACGTACCGAACTACCAGCATATTTATTATATTATTTTTCTCCTTTGACACAATTTGTAAAACCGGTCTCGACCACAAAACAAACTAGATTAGATCCAGTATTTAAATAGACTCATGCCATGCACTCTTACATTTTATAACCCGCCTACTTACTGTACTGTTATTACTACTTATTATAAAAATAAACTAGCTGGTGCTCACGACTTCGTCCGCGTTGAAAAATATTAAGTAGCCTATCATGTGTCCCGTACGTCCAAATGTTTATCTGCCAAGTTTCATGAAAATCAGTTAATTCGTTTAAGGGTTATGGAGGAACATACATACATACAGAAAAAAAATCTAAAAATCGTCAATTTAGTTTCAGTATCATGTATAGAGTCTATAAACACGATATCTCTGAAAACAAAGTAACTTACTCCATGACCGACCCTTACAGATTTATTATTAGTATTGATGATGATGATAACACAATATAGTCAAGTTCACAAGTTTAAATTCGTGTTAAATAAAGCTCCTAAAAATATTAGCGACAGCTCATTAGATTCGGAATTACGTCTAGAAAAAGTATTCGAAGAATTTTCCAGCATGAAAAAAATTGCAAAAATTATTAACAAATTAAGTAAAAAAAAAGAAGCCATTTCGTTGTTACATTTTTGGTATGTCAAAATGAATGAAATTTGCTATTTTCTTATCTATCAATTTGAATGATAATTCGGTGAGAACACAAAATGAATTCGAACGCATTCCCTTATATGTACATATTTATTTTCCTGTTAAACATATTTAATTACTGTTTGTGGGAAATTATTAATAAAACAAAAAGGACCTATAATTATGTTATACATTATTAATAATTATTATATCATCTTTACATAGTATAAAATAAAGTCGCTTTCCGCCACTTCATTATGTCAAGCGTAAAGAGATTAATACGCAAGTTATAGTTAAAAAAAAGTTCTGAAATACGGATTTCAGTACACACACCGACGCTTATTTGCGCACACGCAGTCCGATTGTGTGTGTGTGCGTGCGCGTGCGAGCAATGCATTCGTTACATACGCGGAGCTGTTTGCCTTCACTTGAGGTTTCGATAAACACATTGTTATCGTGAATAATTACGGAGTTAATGTGTTTGCCGAATGTAGCCAAACCCAGCCTTAAACTACCACTCAGTCTCAGTCTAGCTAGAGTGATTAACGTATAGGTATCTACTATTTTATTTATTTAAATAATGAAATAAATAATGTCAGTAACAGAAGGATAGAACGAATAGAAAGTTTATACAAGAATATAATATATTTATAAAAATCTATAATATAACAATGAATCCCTAAATGTGTTGCTAAGCGCAAAACTCGAGAACGGCTGGGCCGATTTTAATTCTGTCTTCACTCGTGGATAGAGGGATAATCAGGGAAGGTTTTTACGTAAAAAAATGCACCCTGGCGAAGCCGGGAACGAGTCGCTAGTAAGAATATAAAAATGTGTACTAGTAAAATTAAAACTTAGATTGAAAAAAAGATACAGCGCATACTACATGTAAAATACAAATTTGCATATTATTAAATGCCCTAGCATATTATTTTGGATTAATATTATTTTAGCAATTTAATATATTTTAGATGTTCGTTACTTACTCTTTCACGCAAATACAGCTGAACGGATTTTTAATTAAACTTTACAGTATAGGTTACGATAGTAACTCTTATTTTATCTGTGGTATAGGCTATAATTTCAGCCTATTCGGACAAAAATCTAGTTTATATAATATGTATAAAGAAACTCCACATTCTTTCAGCGTCGTACATGTCTTTTCTTTATAAATTAATAAGTAAGACGGCCTGTCCTTGCAGACGAACTCGACAACCCACTTTTGTAAATAACGGGCGAAGCCTTACAGCTTGCAGGGCAAGGCCAAGATCAGAGCTCACTATTAAAAATTCTACGTAGTAGATACTAGAACCGAACTACTGTCCCTTTCTGGCGCGTATCGATTGAAAAGGTTCGGAAGAGACAGACATTATATAATACGAAAAAATGTTAGGGTCGGTGGGATGTAGGCCGAGCGCTTCTCGCCCCCCCGACGACGCCCGGTGACGGTTCTAAAGTCCCTTCAGGACTGAACCATACCCATCTCGAGTTGGAGTTTTAGTGCGGTAAGAATTCCACATAACCTTATGGCATTTGTCTTTGCATACGGTATTTGTCATAAGGTACTTTAATCAGGGAAGGTTTTTACGTAAAAAAAAAAATGCACCCCGGGCGAAGCCGTGAACAGGCCGCTAGTTCCTAATAAAGTTTACATAGTTGTATAGTATAGAGAGCGGTTATTTTTTAAAAAGTACAGTAGTAGACGTTTCAAATAAAAAGCAACATTTCTTCAGCAACAATAAATTTCGTTTTTTTGTTATGTCTTAACTATTTTACCAATTATTAGTAAATTATGCATAAACATGCGTTGTCGCATACAGAAAATATAGTACCTACCTACTTTTCACGAGCATCAACAAAAATTATAAAAAAAAAACATATCAATGCCTGACAAATATATACGAGAAATAACTTGAAATAAAGATGTACCTTTCATTTTCATCCAGAAAAAAAAATAGCTACCCGTTCTTGAAGGACAATAGGTAAATAAATACTGTACTGTATTATTCTTGGTAATATTATTCTTGAAGAACGCAGACGAAATCGCAAGATAAATAGTCTGAAAACATCTTAGGTCTGAAAGTAAAAGATAGTTATTATTTTCGTATTGATCCGATAATATGTAATTAAAATAACCTAATCGTTTGAACAAAATAGCAAACCAAAAAATCTCAAATAAAAATCAAGGTCGTAAAATATAAATACACATTTACGAACATTGAAACCCCTTTGTGTTGTTCCCTGTGCAAAAATTTTAATAAAAGCTTCTTGTAAAATGGTATAAAAGAAGCCAAATTGTATGCCCACTATTAAGTAATAAGCAAAGTGTTTGTACAGAAAAAAGAAGCAAATAAGGTTTCATTAGATGTTACGCCAAACAATCGAAGTTGCAGTGCAGTGTGAAGTTGGGAAACAAGTATTTTGAATTATTAATTGAATAAAAAGAAAATAGATGACCATTTTAATAGATAACCAAGTTGATATGTATTATATACATACATACATACATACCAACTTGTGTGGATAATGTAAAGAGCGATAATTTTTCTCGTTTATCGCTCTTTACACTAGTGAAAGCTGCATCAAAATCCGTTGGATGGTCTAGAAGAAGTTAGCGAAGAAACAGACAGAGGCGGAAAGCAACTTAATTTTATTGTATAGAAGATAGCATGTTGTGAAATAACAGCATTAGGCCCATTATTGCATAAAATGTAAGAAAAAAACGTTAATTTAATGAATACTAATCAAATCTACTGTCACCTAAGAAGTAGATATTCATTAAGGACAATCCAGAGCTTTAAGCTTTCAAAAGGGTTTTCAAGGGACCTATAAGTAAATTATATCAGCATTGCTTTTGCGTAATTCTCCCTTGAGGCAACGATATGCATTATTTGCCATCAAATGAGCTGCCAAGAAGTGTGTGTTGCCGCCCTTTAAAATCAAAAGATCATTACTCGAAAAATATCCAAATCCAATATCCAGAGAAACAATATTTTCTGCTTTTAGGATTAGAATATTCCTTAATGTCGCTTATTATTCCAAAATAATATTTACTCAACTATTGACGCACTCTCTATTGTCTGCATGCCTAATTATAAAATATACCGAGTTTCTAATCTTCGAACCTAGCAAACGTTATCGGTTTTATTTTTATTTTTACAACATTGACCTCTGTACATGGCTAAGACTTAATTGTGTGTTCATGTCGCGTTCTTTATGGTTTTGATTTTTGTTAACACCGTATATCTATAATGTCAATGTATGTCCAGCGTTTTATTTATATTGCTTTACATATTTTGTCAGGCGTTGTATCTTTTATTTTTCAACGCAGAGAAAGTCGCGGGCTCCAGCTGTTCTTTAAATAAAATCGACAGATCGATGTTTATGTTCTCCGTGGACTCAAAAACCGATCATGATGAAATTTTGCATATCATGTCGGAGGTACAGAAAAGGATTTAGGGTGCCATGTCCTTTTGACACAGAAAAAGTACTATTCCCAAGGTACGGGAAAAAAGCTAATTTATTATTCAAATTGTTACGACCTTCCTTAACCTTGTTTATCAAGTTTTCAAAAGTGTACCGATTTTATGAATTTATGGAACAACATTACTATTTTTAGATTTTATTGAAGTAGCGGCCTGCCCCTGGCTTCGCACGGTTTTTCGTCTATTGCTCTATCGATTAGTGAAAACCGTACCAAAATCCGTAGGATGTTTTAAAAGAAGTTAGATGAGAAACAGACAAAGGCGGATATCAACCTTATTTAGATATAGATAATTCTCAACATAGCTTTTGACCTGTGAACAATGTGACAAGCAAGTTAGGTACCGTGCTTATATAACGCAAGTTAATTAATCTATTAACTTGCGTTCCAAATATTAAGGCTTTTTCTCGCGTTTTGGCATCTGGAAAAATACTTTTTCTTCCTGAATGAAAAGTACGCTATGTCCTCCTCTGTACCCCTTGACGACAACGTGTATACAACATTTCATAATGACTGATGACACAGTTTAGAACCTATCTAAAGTGAGGTTAAAGCATGAAAGCCTTAACAAACAAACTCACTTCGCATTTGTAATATTAGTTGTGATGAGCATCTATCCAGCTGTTGTTTACGATCAGGGGTATATTAAAATATCATACTATCAGCGTTATTTTAATCATTTAATTTACAGCAGAAATTGAAACATCACAGTAATAAAAATAATAGGCTTGTTTCCACTACGAATAAATCGGATGGCTTAGAGTTTCTAATGATTAACCATGATAATTAGTAAACAAAAAAAACAACTTTTCTATTAAAATAATAAAAGATTAATAATATTTTTGGAAAATAAAATCGACAAAATGAGGCGTTTAATCACGTGACATTAAACACCAATCAGAGAAGCGTGACGTCACACCTCTCAAAACACCATGTTGTAGCTGTCATTTTCGTATAAAGTGAACAGGTTATTTCGAGTTTTCAGCTATTATTGTTAAATTAATACAGTTCGTTTTTAGTTTAATCTTGAAAGACAGGTATAATTTGCCATGGAATCAGGAATTAACAAAGCAAACAGCAGTAATTTGCCCAAAATTGACGCCGTTATGCTTGGCAATTTTTTTGCAATGAATACCGACTTTTTTTTTATTAACTTTTGGTATTTTGGGGCTTATACCTTAAAAAGGCATGTCAGCGCCATCATCCCCTAAACTAATTAATATAAACTTAAACATAATTAACCTAACGTAACCTATTAAAGGCTTCATTGATGCATTAACATATTACATAAGTCATTTGCCGCATCACTGTACGGCTCTGCTAGCACAGCACTGAGTGCGCCTATGTTTTTTCTACATAAACACCGACTTTTGTTCATCGGGATTCCGCAATGTTAAAACTTCTATGTAAATATTATGTGAAGAACAACCAAAGTCTTATTTAATTAGCAATTACCAGTCAGAGTCGCATTTACCTACTGTGAAATGTAAATACTTAACCGATTTTGAGGTTAGCGAATATAAAGTTTTAATAACTTTGACTTAACTAATTTTTAATTTCAGGTCATTTATAAATAGATATAAAGTTGTGTTTAATACTTACATCAAAATGATTTTCACAGAAATAAATTGTGGAATCAGTTGATAAAGTAAGAGCATCTTGCCATTTTTAACCACTTTCTTCGTATTTGTTTATTGTTTGGAACGTATATGAATAATTTCTTTGGCGTTTTATTGTTGTACTTTTAGATTGGGGCACTATACAGTGTTTATAATACGAGGAATTCATTATTTATTAAAAAAAAAAACAATTGACTGTCATAAACAAACACGGCTGTTTATCGAGGTGTGACGTCATTCAAGACGACATGACAGTCTTGGCCTTTTTCGCGGTCAATTTCAAGTTCATTTCTAAAAATTCAAAATACTAATGTAAAAGACCTATTTTTCTTAAAATAATATATTTTTGGGGTGAAATAGATGCTAAGCTATAGTTTTAAACTAATTTCCAAATTTTGTCAACTAGCCTATTCAACAACAGGTACATTTGTTTTTGGGCTTATTAATTTATTTAACTTTAAGTTATGTACTAAAGTTTTAACATGTCGTTATATTCCGCCCATTTCCCCGTAAAAATTGTGTTCGTTCACAACTAGGTCTTGGAGCTTAGCTTTACCGATTGGTTACCGAGAGATCATCAAAAATAAAAATAAAAATTCAACGCCTTACAAAAATATAAATATGTCTAATGTCTAAATCAGGGATTCCCAAAGTGGTCGATATCGACCCCTTGGGGTCGATATCGGTTTCCTAGGGGTCGACATAAACGAAAAGTGATTTTGGGGGTCGACGAGGTCTAAAAATCGACCCCTATTATATTAACACAAGTTCTTATTTAAAACTTTCAAGATAGGTAAGTAGGTAGTTACTGTATTGTTTATGTTGTGTTACGTGTACTAAGAATAATTAATATTTTTGTAGGAAATAATGTTCCAGGAATGTAAAGTTTCAAGTTCGTACAAGATGAAAAACTCGGCAAGTCTATGTGGACAAGTTTGTGCAAGATTGAGTTGGAGCGTACGTCTTTCAGCGGCGTTTTGACTTGCTCTCTATTTGACGATAAAGTGCTTATCACACTATTCAATTTGAACGATTCCTATTTAGGAATCTAAGTAGTGAGCTCGTGATCACACTACGCTAAATTGATTTCTAAATCGAAGATATAGAGTTGAAAATGGATAAACTCTTAATTGAATCCAATCTGTTCTAACTGCGATCACACCTTCCGATTTCCTAAATTGGAATCGTTCAAATTGAATAGTGTGATAGCGGCTTTACGCGAATTAAGACGAACGAATTCATGATCAAGTCCAAACATGTTCCTGATATTTTACTATTTAACGAGCTTGCATTTAGGTTGAAAGTTCATTTGCGTTTTGAAATTCGTTGGAGCTTGAACGATAAAAACTCATATAGCTAAGTACTCATTTATTTCAAGAGATTACAAACTTATTACAAAGCTAAATTAAGTGAAGTAAAGTGACTGAAAAAGTGTTAAACACAACATACAACATATTTTAAATAGGTATGTATAATTGTATTTGTAAAAATTACTAACACTTAAGTCTTTGGTTTTCGTTCTTATTCTACCTAATTACCTAATACGAAGTTTCTATACCTAATTACCTACTGTAGTTACTTCCCAATATAGGTATCAAAGTTTATCAAAGAGTAAGTCAGTAATACTTAACAAGAATCCATTAACTGAGTGTGATAAAAATAAGATAGTGTGCAAATTTAACAGTTTATTATTGTTTTTTATTTAGGTTCCTTATTTTTTTGTTTGCAGAATTACTGAAAGTTTTATGATGGCGGACACGAAAAAAAAAATGCAGACAATACAGTTTGGACTACTTGAAGTTCGGATTTATTGCATCTCCATCAAATCAACACTTCCCGATGTGTCTCATATGTGAAAAAGTATTTAGTAACGATGCCATGAAGCCTTCAAAAATGGATGACCACTTATCAAGAGTACATGCTAACAAAAAAAGTAAGCCCTTGTCATATTTTCAAGCACTGAAAGAAAAACTAGACAAAAGGCCATCCATAGGATCGATGTTTGCGTCATCATCTATTCGAGACAATGATGGTTTACGAGCGTCCTATAATATATCTTTACTAATAGCGAAGTCGGGGAAACCCCATACAATTGGAGAGCAGCTTATCTTACCAGCCATTGCGGAGGTCCTTAACAATGTATTGCACAAACCCGCACATGATATTTTAAAGAGAATACCTTTGAGCAACAACACCGTTCAGAGACGCATAGATGAGATGGGACGCGATGTGGAAAACATTTTATGCAAGTTCTTACAGACCCGCAGATTCTCTCTCCAGTTGGACGAGTCTACATTACCCGGCAATGAAGCTCTATTGTTAGGATATGTTCGATTTATCAAAGATGAAAATATGTGCCAAGAACTGATTTTTGCTGCATATTTAGAGACTGATACTAGAGGAGAATCGATTTTTCAGGCCGTGGAACATTTTTTTACTGATAAAGCTATTCCATGGAAGAATATTGTTTCTGTTGCGACTGATGGTGCACCGTCTATGGTTGGTCGTCATCGTGGCTTTATAGCTCACTTAAAGCGACAACTGCCTGATGTACTGGTTATTCACTGTGTGATTCACAGGCAGCATTTAGCAGCAAAAAAGCTGAGTCCTAGATTGCATAAGTCTTTACAATATGTAATAAATGCTATCAACAAGATTCGAAGCAATTCTTTGAACTCTCGGTTATTTGCTCAACTATGTGACGAAAACGACGAAGTCTTTACTCGGTTACTTCTGCACACTGAAGTTCGCTGGCTATCAAGAGGCTCTTGCTTAGAAAGATTTTCAGCCCTTTTTGAATCTGTGTTGGAGTTTTTACAAGAAAAAGATCCGAATTTGAAAGAAAATCTGAACAATTGTAAAACAGATATTTATTACTTGACTGATATCTTTGGAATGTTCAACAAAGTTAATTTGCAACTACAGGGTGATGATCTTAACTTGATTAAAACAAAATCAATAATATCGGCCTTCGTGGGTAAACTAGTTCTTTATAAACAAAATTTAGGCAGAAAAGAATATTCGCAGTTTCCGCATTTGTCAAAATTACCAAAAATGCTTCAAGATGATGACATTTTATTATATGTTACTCACTTGGACGCATTACACAAGGATTTTACGGAGAGGTTTGATGATCTTTTAAATTTACAAATTCCTCAATGGATAATAAATCCGTATAACACCACAGCCATAGAAGAAGCCAATGTGATAATGCAAGAAGAGTTGATTACCATCAGCACAGACGAAGAGCTTAAGCAAAAGTTCAACCAAGGCTATCAGAAGTTCTGGTTGCAACGCAAAATTGAAACACAGTATCCTACATTGTGGAACATTGCTGAAAAATACCTTATCGCTTTTCCATCATCATATCTAGTTGAAAAAAGCTTCAGTGTGGTAACAAACATTTTGACAAAACAAAGAAACCGTTTGAAAATCAACGAACGTGGAGATTTAAGGCTGCAACTCACTAATATTGAACCGGATGTAGCTAGATTGGTAGATAGTCACCAGGTTCATCCATCGCACTGAATGTTTTATTTTCTCTTTGCGAATTAATAGTTTTTAAAATATAATTTCCTACCAACTTAAGATGCTTTATGTATTAATTTGTAATAATTATAAATTAAACTTGATATTTACTGAATTGGATTGTCTTTTTATTTTGTTAAATTTTGACGAGAAAATGAAATCAACTTCACTCACTTAACCAAGTGCAAAGTTTTCTAATTGGCACCTTAGTACCTAGGTATTTTGTACCAATAGGAAAAAACTAAAGATAGACTAAGATAGATAGCTGCTTTAAGTTAGCGGACCATTATGAATAAGGGGGTTGGTCTTAAAAGTAGGTAATTTGACCATGGGGGTCTGAGGTAACAGTTCATTGTTGAAAAGGGGTCACTTGTCCAAAATAGTTTGGGGAACCCTGGTCTAAATGAATAAAAAGAATTCGCTAAATGTGTCGCTAAGCGCAAAACTCGACTGCGTAGCCTTTTTTTTTACGTGTAAATCTGCGACCCAGATCCCCACCGACCATGGCGAGATCGGAGGGGTATGTGGGACTTCTATCCACTAAAACCCCACGGTGTGTCTTCGCGCCATCTATGGGCGGGGGTTAAGGGACGTTAAGGCACGCTACCTTCTCCCCCCGCCAGACAAGGCCCGCACCTGCCCGCACACTTGCGGGCTCCACCTCGATAAGGCGCGGAGTGTGATCTCCACGACTTGATGAGAAGTGTCGGAAACACACAGCACGTGTCCCCACGATGCCCGGTGTTGTGATGACGGCGGACGACCCCATGTCCGCCGTCCCCGGGCGAAGCGGCACAGTAGGCCGCCTGTTCTCCACCTATCACAGCGGGCAGTCAGCGCGACTGCGTAGCGTAGTAATGCTAGTTGTTTATTGAAATAATAGCTAAAATCAAACATGACAATTCGCCCATTTGGGAGGTAAATTTGGGGGAGTACTCGTTTTAACATGGGAACATCTAAAATCGTCTTGTTTAAACATGACAAGTTTTAGGGGTCGAGGGTGTTATATAACTTCAGTCTCGTAGTTCAGTCAACAAGTCGTTTTACCGTGTCATTGACAACATACCATTGTTTTTCTTGATAACGACAGTAGTTACGTTACGTTGTCTATTTATATCAAACATAACTATAATAATTGTGTCGACTGAACTTTTAATTGGAATCTCTTGTTTTTATCAGTGTACGCATGTCCTATGACATTGCACCTTGTCTCCAGTGTCACAAAGTCTAGAGTGGTTTGAATCAAACGAGGTCGTACATATCAGCGTGCCATTTTAAATGTAACGTTTGTTAAGTCCTCCATTATGGTAGGGGAGCCCACGATGCTAAATGTGAAGTTACTCGAGCGTCGTGGGGACCTATTGGATTTTGAAGATTAGATGGTTGGAAGAAAAAAAGGTTATATGATGTTTTTCTTTTCAACGGTGGGGTGAGCGTCTACAGACGTTCAAAAGTTTGTAGACGCTGTATTAAGAAAAATCCTCCAAATAATCAGCACGATCAGGAATTCGACTGAACCGTCTGTATGAAAATCTGACGTGCTCGAGTAGTATTTAAAATTTTTACCCCAACCCCCCACCAACCCCACCACCCAAACCTGTAGATTAACACATATCCGTTTTCGGAGACACGTGGGGCATATGCCCACGTAAATCCCAAAATCCCATCTTGGACTCCCCTACTACTAGTTTCTATGAAACTTCAACGTTCCATTGACACTTCGTCGGAGACATAACATCACACGCTTTTATTCTTTCTCTTAATTGATTACTTACTTATTTTTTTAAAACAATTTGAAGGTTTTTTTATGTAAAGGTTTATAGTATTAATTTATCTTTTTGCGGTTTGCGGTGTTTGGATAGTAGTGTGCGTTTATTTACCATTGCCATCTTTGTATATATTCATGAAAGAGACGATTTCGTCAAAAATAACTTTTTTGCTGTCCATCAATCTAAATTTAAATTTATATGCCACCGCAAAAATTATATATTAAGCCGTGCCAAGAAATCCATTATGTTTATGTTATTCCGGTGTTTATTATTTTATATTATTCGTTTGCGATTATGTCGTTTTGTTTATATGATAAAAAAACATATATAACGTCAAAGTCAAAGTATTTAATAAATTAACGGGAAAAGCCGGTATCTAAATTTAAAAATGCTTTATTTAAGTGTTTGATGGATAGTTGCTTTATGATGTTTTATAATGCTGCATGCACACACCTAATAGGGCAGTAAAATATATGTTAGAACATTACAAACAATATGAACTGAATACATAATATCCATGTAAATAAATGAATTCAACGAATATTAAAAATATATAGCCAAATTGATGCTGAGATTAGCGTGCAAAAACGTATTAATGTATTAAGATGATGATCATAAGATAATCTTATCCGACGTAATACACATTACAAATCTGTGCACTATATATTATAAACCACACTACAAAATGCCCTTTTAAAATATGTACATTAGATGCAATAACCTAGTTCATTTAGCGTTTGTTAAATAGTAATTTATGTTCAAAGACTTGTACTGATTATGTATCATCGAACACAAGGCGATAACTGAATACCGACGAAGTGAGGTATGTGCTAACAAACAGCCATTGCGTATCACAAACTGCCCTTTTTGCTTATCTTGTATGACAGAGAATTTCACTTTTATATCTATCACAAAATTACGTTCTCTTTCTATATAGTAGCATCTTAAAAATAATAATAATGTTATTATTATTCAAGTATTTATTTCCGTTCTCATATTTAAATTTATTACAATAAGAATTAAAACACTATGAATATTATAAAAAACTTACCTAGTGGTAGGGGAGCCCACGATGCTAAATGTGGAGTTACTCGAGCG
Organism: Synanthedon andrenaeformis; assembly: GCA_936446665.2. Classification (NCBI taxonomy): domain Eukaryota; kingdom Metazoa; phylum Arthropoda; class Insecta; order Lepidoptera; family Sesiidae; genus Synanthedon; species Synanthedon andrenaeformis. The sequence goes on from OW387797.2 coordinate 731,595, forward strand.
TCGTGGGGACCTATTGGATTTTGAAGATTGGATGGTAAGAAGAAAAGAAGGTTATATGAAGTTTTTCATTTTAACGGTGGGGTGAGCGTCTACAGGTCTACAGGCTTTTAAAAATGTAAAAAAAAATCTGTCACTTGGACATACTCGAGCGCGTCAGATATTGATAATGTATATGCCCAACATGTCCTTAATGACAGATATATGTTAATCTGCCGATTTGGTTGGTGGGATCTCACGTACGGAACCGTAAATAATGCAAAAAAAAAAAATGTATTTACTCGAGCGCGTCAGATATTAAGAGGGTATGTTAAGTGAACCCAAACTAAGCTCCCATTCAAAAAACTGACGATTCGGATGTGACGCAAGCTCGAGCTTCGCTGCCTTTTGAAAATGAAAAAAAAAAATCGCCATGTTGACATACTCGAGCGCGTCAGATTTTCATACAGGCGGTTCAGCTTAAATTCCTGACTGTGCTGATTCTTAATCTGACGATTATATGAAGGGTTTTTCTTAATCTGACGATTTAAAAAATATGTTTCTTTTTCATGTCTTTTTAATTACTGTATGTGATAAATAAAATGCTCGGAAAATAGCATACGAATAAAAACAAATAATAAAGTATATTTCATTGCTTCCGGCGTTAATTTTTCAATTTTTTAAAGCGCTCGAGTAAATCCCGAAATCCCCTATTGGGCTCCCCTACTATATGTAAGTAGCGGGGGCAAGGCCCAATCTACCGGTGGTTAGGGCTGCGGGTTATTTGTGGTCACTCTTCAGCAATGGAATGAATAGTTGATGAAAATTCGTTGAAAGTTTAAACATTACGTGGAGTGTTTATTATCTGCCTTATCTTGTCATTTTGGGCCCAATACTTTCTTATCTGAAGCGTTGTAGATAACGTGCGTGAGGCTGAAAGCTACTGCACACACAATATAGCATGTAGCAATATAAAAGTTATTATTTGCTCACATAAAAGTTATTATTGGACTGTAGTGTATTTATTAGATTTTCGAAATCCATAAGCAGCCGTCAAGCAATCACATATTTTTTATCAAGGCCTATCAAACTCCACACTGCGGTGGGTAGCTGTGGTTTCTATAGAGTTTTCGTTCATGTTGTTTTGTCGCGTTTAGATGCGGTTTCGTAGCATCAAAATCAGTTAGATAATTTTTCACTGAATTTTTATTTTCAATTCAATATTCTTTAATTCAAATACATATATCAATTGTCAGCTTTTTAAAATAATAACATAACTTTATTTGCCAGATGTATTTAAAATGGAATAATATTAAGATTACATTTAAATAATATAAATACCATTTTTTTTAAATTTTCAAAGCCCTGCGTAAACAAATGACCTTGCGGTAACTGTTTACTTTTGGCCCTACTTAGCCAGCGAGGTGTTTTAAAAAAGAAATTATTTATAAAAAAATATTTAAAACTGGTCGATATGAGACCTTAATACTACGTAACGAAGTATTATTGTTACATTTAACCCTTTAACGTTTGATGTCACTGTTCTTTGTTCTCGGGTCGCGTCTGTTCCCATAACTAGAGAGATAGAGCCCACACGCAGGTGGCTTGTTCTTGTAACTAAGAATCAGCAGTTAAGCATCCGCTTGTTCGATTCTTCGTAACGTACCGGCGGCGGCGCAGGTACTTGATGGTTAATCGTTTTGGTATTTTTTTTTTCTATATAAATCTGTACCGAGAATTTATAGATTGATTTATCTATATAAATAAAATCAGAGTGTCTGTCTGTGATTTGCGAAAAACTGCCTCAAACTAAGCTTAGAGAGTCATTCGCATGCTGTTAAAACGTAAATAACTTTTTTTAGAATTTTTGTCTGTCTGTCTGTCTGTCTGTCTGTCTGTCTGTCTGTCTGTCTGTCTGTCTGTCTGTCTGTCTGTCTGTCTGTCTGTCTGTCTGTCTGTCTGTCTGTCTGTCTGTCTGTCTGTCTGTCTGTCTGTCTGTCTGTCTGTCTGTCTGTCTGTCTGTCTGTCTGTCTATCTGTCTGTCTGTCTGTCTGTCCGGGGTAATCTCAGAAACGGCTGAAGCGATTTCGATGAAACTTTGCAGACATGAAGAGGGGGTCGTCAGGAGTAACATAGGCTACTTTTTGTTTATGTAAATTGCGGTACATACACCAAAATAACATTTTTTACAATTTTTGTCTGTCTGTCTGTTTGTTCCGGCTAATCTCTGAAATAGCTAGACCGATTTTGACGGGACTTTTATTGGCAGGTAGCTGATGTAATAAGGAGTAACTTAGGCTACGTTTATTTTAGAAAAAATACACCCCAGACGAAGCCGGGAGCGGGCCGCTAAATGTATTGCTAAGCGCAAAACTCGAGAACGGGTGGACCGATTTTAATTCTGTCTTCACTCATGGACAGAGGGATAATCAGGGAAGGTTTTTACGTTAAAAAAAAATGCACCTCGGGCGAAGCCGGGAGCGGACCGCTAGTACACAATAAAATTATATTAATCTACCACCGGTTCGGGAAGGTGTTTCTACTTGGAAGAAACTGACAAGAAACCTGGGCAGTGGTCCTATTTTAATAAATCTTCATTTAATAATAAATATATACATTGAATGTAATACCGCAGTTCGTCAGCAAGATATTTTGCTACTAGGTCTATATTAAAAAAAAAAAACAAAAACGCAACTGTGAGCCGTCTCGCGACGCTTGGCAGTTGTGACACAATATTTTGTTTAAAAATCCCTTTTTTTAAAAATATGTACATATTAGTTCCGACAAAGTTTGGCCAAATGTTGGCGTCGCCACGCCAAACAGCCGGTCTCATCCGCTGCAAAAGTCACCCATAAAACCAATTACAACCTGGTAACCAAACCTTCCTGGTAATTTTGAATTTTGAAGTCCTCGTGAAGTTATTTTAATGATAAGAAAATTGTTAGCGTATTGCAAGCACAGTTTATCGTTTTTAACTAATGGCCGTATCATTGGGTCCATTGGGCTTTTTAGAAGTTAGCGCATAAATATATTAGATGTATGTATAATATTGATATGTATACACATTAACCCACGAACCCAAATTGGATAGTTATCTTAATCCAGGGAAAAGAATCGTGACAACTCTTTAATTGGAAACTCTTTGGAAATGTTAGACGTATAAAACACCCGTTTGAAACCTTGCTTTTATAGTACCTAAGGTGTGACTTAAATAGTCCATACGCCCGATTTCCGATCACTAGGTGACCTAATTCCGGTCTTGTTTCGACCAAGCAGGTATTCTTAGTACGTGAAGTGGCTATTTATACAATACACACTTGTTGTGTACAGCGGATGACAGCTATTGTTAAAATATTTTTCAATTATACCTACTGCCGTCGATTTCGCGAGGGACACAAGAGTGACGAACGCATCGTACATAATAAATCTTTGAATTTCTTATTAAGACTGTACCGAGCGAATAATTTAAAGGAGAATTTACAAATACGCAATCAACATTGCTTAGGAAACTATGTAGTTGGATAAGGATATCTTTATGACAATTCATGATGACATGTTTTGACTAATTTTATAATAAAAAAATATATAATAGTTACACATAAATAGCCTCGCTAACTTTTTTGTTGGGTAATTATGAGTACTATGAACATGTACATTATTTTATGGATTATCATAGTTATCGCAGCGTACACTAAATAATGAATTATTGGCAAATCTGTAGTTTCAAAAAAAATAAAAGGCAGCCCATGTTACTCGCTGATAATTTTAGCTTTCTACGTGTGAATGAATTTTTAAAATCAGTTACGAGTTTTTGAGTTTATCCATTACAAAAAAAAAAAAAAATATTTTTTTTCTTAATAATATTAGTGCAGAATGTAGATCCATGAATTAAATAACAATTCAATTCACCCAGAAATCAATAACTTTTCATATGCAAGCTGATACAACGAATCTTTAAATGTGTACCGACGGTGTACCTACAGTTCATAATCACGTTATATCTTTTGAATAATCAATTGCGCTATTGTTATTGCAATAACAACGCATTCGGCTACGTTGCTAAACATTTTGCCGAACATAATAATGTTTGTTATGCCAATCAGCTTAGGCGAATTATGCATATTTAACAAACTGAAGAATGGAGGCACCATAAGGAATTTTTATTGTATTTATTTAATGTGTAATGTTTTTGATACGAATTGGAACACAAACCTGCCATTCTGGAGGCCGATGGTTCGGCGGAATATTCGGGCATTTCGTATTCTGAAATCATTCTTTTTTTGTACATCATATAAAAAATACAAAATAATGATATACAGAATGGTTTTGTGATTTCAGATATACCAAATGCCCGAATAATCGGTCGAAACATCGGCCGATTGATGTTCAGAGAAGACCGTCTGTCGATCTATCTAAATTGCTGGTGTGTAGTCTTTCTGGCGTGTTTTTGTTTTTGAGGTGACAATTGTTTCGAATCTGACTTGCACCTTAATTTGAATGTACTGGTGTTCACTTTGCTGGTATAAATTTTTAAATAAATAAATACTAGATTAACCTCGCTTTCTAACGTAAAAGAAGCAAGTGTTTCGACTGTTCACTCCAAGAGAGTTTTTTATATTATACACTCCAAGATTCTTAACGCCTATCGGCCCATTCTTTACTTCAGCTTACTGATTCTTTGAGTTATGACGCTAAAGTATGATTTCTTCAAAGATATGCCACGCTTATAATCTTATAGCTCTATAGCTCTTATCATTCTTTATAGCTCGTCGAGCGCCTTGTAATTTCATATGAATTTCTTCAATGTTTACACTGTATCTCGAAACTCCCTGAGACCGCGTGGTCCGACTGTGCAATACGCTTGAGATTAGTAGGTGGTTAGGGAAATATATTTTCTTTTATATTTTTTAATATCAGTTTTTTTACTGCGATAAACAGACCGGTTAGGTAAAAATAGGTTTCAAATAGTTATAAATTTACAAATGGGTTGTAATTGCCAATTTTGGCTCCCAACAGTTGAACAAATAAGCGCCTAGACCTGTGTTGGCGCTAATTTATTCAGACAGCGCATGATGAAATAAAAAATGCAAATTTTATATCTATTCTTTTATCTAACGGTGTGGTTTTAAAACGAAATATATTTTAAACTAACTGTTGCACGCGACTTCGTCCGCGTATCTTTATAATAGCCTTTATTCAGTGATAATGTGACTTTTTAAGAGTTTCTTTAGGAGCTAAAAGTGATACCTACGGGCGGATTGTCCAGTATGTACCTATACGACATTTTTGACAAGTCTATTTTGTACTCTTTCTTTTGTGTTTTACAGCTACTATGTAAATACATATTATATGAATAATAAACGATTTGTTAAAGAGATACCTAGGCGAAAAGGTCACACACAAATAACTTTTACTTTTGTTCGGCGACGGTGCGAAATGGTTCTTTCGGTCGACCTTTACCCGCATTTACCCGCCCACGAACACTCCTCCCAACCTTGCCAATATAATGTATTCTAACCGAAAGCAAGTCTGCCGTTACTTCACTTTCTTAATCTTAACTTTAAGGCCGTTACAGAGTTAGAATCAGAAATTTATGATTTCCGGCGGATCATAATGCCATGATGTGTTTAGTTTGCATTTTAAAATATTTTAAAATTTTAAAATACTTTTCTCATTAGAACAGATTTTAAGCAACCCTTTTTTAAAATTAGCGGTTGACGGTCGACGCAGAAGCGATATATATTATTAGGGGTTTAAAGTATGAAATTGCCGATTTGTACTGAAAAATAAAAATTCGTTTTTTTTTTAATTTAACATATTTATTTAATCAAAATAATTACCATTATTATCTATACATTGCTGCCATCTAATAGGAAGCTCATTTATGCCTTTGCGATAGAACTCTGGTGATCTAGATTCGACAAACTGTGTAAAAGCATTTTGCACTGCCTCCTGACACTCCTGAGAAGAAAACTTTTTATCACGCAGAAAATTGTCCAAATCACGAAAAAAATGGTAGTCCGTTGGAGCAAGGTCTGGCGAATACGGAGGGTGACGAATGGTTTCTAATTGCAGTTCCTGTAGAGTCTGCAGATCAGTCAAATCATGAGGCACCCATTTTTCATATTTTTTTTATTTTATTGATTTGACGCAAATGAGTCAATATTGTTGGTAAGGTAACGTTAAACCATGCCGCTAATTCCTGGGTAGTTTGGCTCGGATCGGCTTCCACCATCTCTTTCAAATCATTGTTATTCACCTGTGTGGGCGGTCTTCCACGTGGTTCGTTCTTCAAATCGAAGTTTCCATCACGAAAGCGTTTAAACCAAAATCGCACAGTGCGTTCATTAGCAGTCCCCTCTCCAAACGCAACATTAATATTGCGAGCTGTTTCTGCCGCGTTAGTTCCGCGTCGGAACTCGTATTCAAAAATCACACGAATTTTCGAAGTATCCATCTTTATTGTCTAAGCTGAATAAAAAAAACAACTGAAAGTTGATAATCGAATGTTGCACATTTTTTAAAAGAAGAACTACATAGGTACCGTATGAAAAAAGTTTCACTCAAAAATCTCAAACCATGAAGGTTCTATGTCAATTCGAAGTACCTATTACAATAAAACGGCAATTTCATACTTTAACCCCTATTATTAGTAAAATTATATGCGACAAATTATAAAAATATTGATTTTCCAAAAATTCATATAATTTATTAGATAATAGTCGAAAAAAAACATACGATTTCTGTAAATTTTCATTCAAGAAAAGTATAATCAAAAGTGTCACTTTTAGTAATTTTTCGTGATATTAAACGTGTTATTTTAGGATCAAATTTGAGATATTTCTGTTTTTTCTTGGACCTAGTATGTGAAGTCATTAATGTTCTAAAAGATTGTGTTATAATTTTTTTAATAACTTGTATATTTATCTGCGTAGGCCGTCGACCGCTAGTTTAAAAAAAGGGCTGTTTAAAAATGTTCTAATGAAAATTCACTTTAAAATATTTTTCAGCTATTTACTAGATTATACAACTACAAATAATATGACGTTAACTTCTTATCTGCAAACTAAAACATCTGAAACTACTGAATTCATAAATTTTGACTCCAGCGTGATTTTAATTGATGAACGCTCTTAATATTGTAATTATGCGAAAGTATGTTCGTTCGTTACAATTTCACGCCTCAACTACTCGACCGGTCACCTTTGTCAAGGGTGCAGAAAAGGTCACTTACTTACTTAAGGTCATCACTTGGTTAACTTAATACAAAATTTTTTGAGATTTTGTATTTTTTTTAAATAAAAAAATAAATAAAATTCTTTTATTTAATCAAAAATAAGTATTAGGTGTTATTTTTGATAGAATATTAACACGACAAGACAGTCAAATAAAATAAAACTTAATATATACAACTTATCTTACATAACATAACTAGCTGTTGCACGCGACTTCGCACCCGTAATGTTATAAAATATATCCTATATGTTACTCGCTGATAATGTAGCTTCCTATAGGTGAAAGTTCTTTTAAAATCCGTCCAGTAGTTTTTGTGTTTATCCATTACAAACAAAAACACAAATCTTTTCTTTTTATGGGTATTAGTATAGATATAGGTACAAAAATGGTTCCTGGTACCAGTAGAGCTAATTGAATGTAGTTAGGGATTCCTGCAACAATACAATAATTACCCGTCATTTGAAGAGTAATTAACTTCGGGATTAATGACATGTGCGGTAACGCAACGATTGGTCGATCGTTTATAATGCAACTATACTAGTTTTTGCTCGCGATGTCGTTCGCGTTCAAAATGTTATATAGCCTAAAGCCTTCCTCGATAATATGGACTATCCAACTCAAAAAGAATTTTTCAATTCGAACCAGTAGTTCCTGAGATAAACGCGTTCAACCAAACAACTAGAACAAACACACACTCGCAAATTTTCATTAAAATCAGTTGGGCGGATTCGAAGATTAGCGTGCACGAACATCTCGTTACACGTGATTTTTATACACATTAGGAAGATTAGAGTTCCGATAACTGCAAACTGACAGTGTAGATTTGATTTTTTTTTGTAGCCTCGAAATTAAGGCTAATTTTTATAGCAACTAAGTTCTTTTTATGTCTAACTGGTGCACCGCGGCTTCGTCTGGGAGCAATTCGTGAGATTAGTATAATATACATACCCTTTGTGCATCAGAAGTAATGTACCTTCCAAAAAGGAATCGGAAATCAATGTGTAAAATTTCAAATAATTATTCCCATTCCCCAATCGCATTTAAAATTTTTATAAGAGATTTATATAAAACGTATTATGTAAAATTATATGGAAATGAATTTTCAAAGTTGGCTCTGGTCTGAATCTGGAAAGTAGTGGTAGGGCATACTGCGTTTCGCAGTCATTTGGGCAGCCCGTCTGGCGGCAGTAACCGTCGCCTTACAGAAACAACATACATAAATATGTGGTGTTGTGTTTCCACATTTCTAATCCCAGCGCACTTGCAGTACCTCTGGCGTTACTGTCTGTCGCATGTCTGTCGACCTTAACATTAAAGAAAAAATAGCCAGCCACTCATGCACCGTCCGCCAATTAGAAATCTTTATGAAGAGTTATCTCAATGATGAAGAGAGACATTAAACAAACAATTCCGGCGAGCCAAGTGTTTCGATCGAAATGATCGCACGCTTTCTATGGACGTCCGCCAAAAATGTGCCACTTTTTAAGAATGGATGCGCCTTACCTTACTAATTTCGTGCGTCATCCTTTTTACTTGTGATGTGTTATTCGAGACGATTATAAACAGTTTTTGAGTCGGAAAAGGCAGGTGTTGGTTATTATAATTAGATTACAAATTATATTATTAAAGTTCTAGTAGACCCGTCAAACGTTCTGTTTAAAGCTATTGGCCTGCGGCAGCTTAATATGTAATTGTCATGTAGAAACTTTGAATGTAATTTTTTTTACGTAGATTCTCCGATTTCAATGAAGATTTAAAAAAATAGCCGAATAAGTCCAGCCATCCTCGAGTTTCGCGCTTAGCAACTCATTAGCGATTCATTTTTTTATTTATTTATACATCTTGATTCCACCAGGCTTTGATGAGTTAATATAAATATTACGCAGCGATAAATCTATGCTAATATTATAAAGATTTTTTTAAATTTTTTTTTTGTTTGTAAAGTTCTAAGACAAAGTGAACCGTCAGACAAAAAAAAAACCATAAATTTTCGTTTGTCTCGCCTGGCAACAGACACAGTCTATCTACGGACGGAGTAATGGAAGGCGTGAATTTCCTTTGGAACAAGTAGGCACCGTGTGACGTCATCTGTGCAAACATTATTTAATGTACACCCGTTGACCTTGATTGACAGCAGACTGCTGCTGGCGGGGCGTGTGTCGCGAACTAATCTAAACATTTACTTCACTTTGATCGTTATTCGTAATTTCACATTAAACGTCTTATTATAGATTTATTCAACGTACGACAGTAAAGTATGTATCTACCATACTTCATACATTTACTATGTAAAAGAACAGTCATTTATCTGCTAAAATGGCCGATGGTCATAAATATTGATTTTCGTAACAAAAATTACGAAAATCAGTCAGCTATATAATATCTATATATAAAATCAAATCAGCTAATGTAATAATAATCATTATGTAGTAAACAAAAAAAAAAAGAGAAAATCGGTTGACACTCAAAAGGTAATGTGAACTGTTTTGTAATTATCTATTAATTCATAGATAACTAGTGATCCGCTCCCGGCTTCGCCCGGGGCGCAATTTTAATATACCTAGGTAATTAGGTACTTCCCCGCTTATTCTTCTTTCCATAAGCGAAAACCGAATTCAAATCGGTCTAGCATTTCTTGAGTTTTTGAGAGACTAACCCATGGCGATATATTTTTATATTATGAAGATTGGTTAGTTAGATATCTCTATAGAATAGTGAATATCGTGACCTCGTCATATTGAGGATGGTAGGCTGATACGTTACATGCAGGGTTTTACGCTTTATTGGATATTACCACATAATTAAATTTTAACACCTGCTCGGTTGGTATTCTATCAGTAGGTTTTCTATAGGTACATTTTTTTCCTTTATCCATTAAGCATATCATATGGCCGGCGGTGTTTATATAAAATGTTTTGTCGGTTAAAGAAGTCTTGCAAGCATGACTAAACCTGATATATATCGATGGATGTCTCTATTTAGTCATCGAAATACTAACGTAGGTTATAAGTATGTAGGTTTCTACTTAAATTGTAAATAGATATCTTTATGTTAGTGTATTTTAGTAAGTAGGTATACCATAATAGGTAGTAGGTACCTATCTACCACTGTTATTACAAAATTTTGTAATTAATATAGGTAAGACAGTAGTATCTAAGCAATTACCTATTATACTATAACAGTTACATAGTCTCTTACAACAGATTGTCAGATAAATAAAGTAGATTATTACACAATAAAGTAGTTACCTACCTAAGTACCTATTTTATTTTTATCCCATTATTGCAATTCGTTCTGAATTAGCTAAGGATTGTTATGTAATAAAGATGACGATAGCTATCGTCTGCACCGGTTTTATACAACAATAAATAAAGATTGTGTGTACCCACCCATTGCAGAAATCAAGATATTGCATGGTTACCGTTAGCCGAGACATCGTCCGCTTTCCAACAACGTACGGATGCGGCACTGTGTTTAACGGTTGTTAGTGACGCCACGTGACACGTTCGGCTGTGTGAATTTCAAAATGGCGGCACGTGTCATGGCGGCCGTTGCGAGAGCGGTGCGGTGTGCGGTCGTTGACGCGACGCCGCTTTTGTAAGCGACGCGACTCTTATCGATTCACCGACCGTCTGTGCCTCTGATGTCGCGCGGTGACATCTAGTGCCGAATCGCCCTACTAGCGATTCAAAAGCCTCGTGTAGATGTCGCTTTTATGTATTATTTTTTTTAAAGGAATTAGGCTCGCACTCTATAAATCGACGGTCCCTACGTACATAAAGACATGTCAAAAATGGCAATTTTTTTTTATTGCATAATTGTCTTTATATTACCATTAGAAAGTTCCTAAAGCTAATAAAATATTCTAGAAAAAACAAAATTTATAATTACTTATACATATAATTATTTCTAGAGCGGTTTGAACATAAATTACGCTCTCCTGTAAACCCCGGTTTTAGACATGTCTTTATGTACGTAGGGACCGTCGAAATAAAGGAAACCATTATTGTGCTCAAACTTCATTTACATAATGAAGCCTTTATGGAAATAATGTAATTACACAACTGAGTCACTGTCAATCAAAGTATTAAAAATATGCAATATTATATCCTACAACTAAAAAAACAATATGTGCCTAACAGTTTTTTTACTGACTAATAATAATGACACCTAAAAATACAATAAACTAGCGACCTGCTCCCGTTTTTGCACTGAATTGAAACATACAAAACAAGGAGTTTTTAGCGGATACTTACGTTATAAAATAAGACTGAGTAGTTCTGGCTATGCGTTCAAAGTTAGTTGTAAGACCTCAGTAAAATGGTTGTAATGGAGATGTGTGTCCAATGTCTAGCTATAATATTCGTCTCTTCTTTGTTCACAGTGTAAAGACTTCGAGAAAGTGGGTGCGACCATAGCAGTAACGCCGTGCGACGTGGTAGAGGAAGCCGACATTACATTCTCGTGTGTTGCCGACCCGCAGGCCGCAAAGGAGGTAAAAATTCCAAAAGTCCATTTTTTATATTATGTATGATTGATAGGCCCAAAAAGCAAGAAGCCTTACATTAAGTACATCTATCTATATCTATCTATATACTCGTGTCACAGTGTTTTGTAAACAAACTCCTCCAAAACGGCATGGCCAATTTTTTTGAAAATTTTTGAGTATATTTGGTAACTATTTTTTTTTATATATAGGTCGTAAACTATTTTTTATACCCATAAGTGATATATATATATCAAAAATAAATAAATCACAAAACTAGATTTTTAACCCCCCATGTAACGCGCCGAACGTTTTTCTGTACCCTCCCTAAACGACGTTTAGGACCAAGTTTATCAAGTGACCATTTTTACCAACGATCAGGGTCGCCAACTTGGGAGAACAAAATTAAAATGACGTACAATACACTCGAGGGATTCCCCTCCCACCCCTGTAAAGCATCGTAACGTTTTACATGATCTACCCCCTCCTCCCAAATTGCGTTACATCGTAATACTTGAACGTTCCCTCAGCTAATAATGTAATATTATTTAACTGTGATCATTAGTGCCTCAGTGGGGTGGTTGACCATGAATGCAAAGGACAATAATAACAACATGATTCGTCTATATTGGATGATTTGTAAACAGTTCTATTAGCAATCCCGTTTAGTTAAAGGTTGGGCGCGGCAGACCATTAGCGAATTGGCCGATACAAACAAGTGACCTTTATCTAAATACGTCGAATGCGTCGCGTTCAACTGACCCCTCTAACACCTGACCTTTTGGACAAATCGACAATAGTATTAAGTCGCGTGTAAATATTCTTATCTATATCTTTAGAACGACATCGTCCTCCATTTGACGCATTTTTCAATTTTACCATAGGATAAAATATGTTTTATTATCTTATATCTTGTGTTACTTTTCTATTTAGGGTACATTAATTAAACCACTTTATGTTTAATCTCAATAATCAACAATTAATCAAACAAAACTACAATTCCAAGTCAGGTGCGTGGACATACTGATACCCTTTTAATATCACACCATCGAATGAATCTGAACGAATGAACTCTTTTTGAAACGTCACAGAGCACTTATCAATCAACTTCAGTCAACATAAATATATTATCCTTAGTTTAACACTGAAAAGCGAATTACTGCTGGCACTAGTTAGTATTATAAAAGCAAATATATATGTCTTCCCAACTAAACTGTCCCAAATAGAATGCTGGAGAGCATTAATCCAGATTAATCGGGAGCTACATTTAGCTCCTTAATTTTGAAGCTAGCAAAAGCTAGTAATATGATCGAGTTTTGTCTGGAATGAATATTTAGTGAGTAGGCATTGTGCGATTACAGATGGTATTCGGCAATTGCGGAGTGCTGCATTGTCAGACGCTAGAGTCCAAAGGGTACGTGGAGATGACCTCCATAGACGCGGATACCTCTCACGATATTGTCGAAGCCATCAGCGGGAAGGACGGCAGATATCTTGAAGCACAGGTAAACCTTCCAGTAGATTTGTGAGTCAGGACATTGCGCAAAGGTCTTTCTTGTCTGCCCCATCCCAGGTAATAAGATGCCCCAGTAATAATTGTATGCCCCTAAAAGTAACCATACAAAGGACAGAAGGCGAAACAGCCAACTTTGAAAAAATCTTGAAGCGTCAAGATATCTTTGATATATAAAAAATTGCACCCCGAGCGAAGCCGGAGCGGGTCGCTAGTAGACATCTATACTAAGATTACAAAGAGACAAAATTTGTATTTTTGTTTGTAATGAATAAATTTAATAAACTCAAAATCTGGACCCATTTTAAAAATTCTTTGACCTGTCTATAACATAAGCTATATTCTATAAAGTTAAGTGCAACAGCTAGTAGTAAAAGCTAGTAGACAAAGTCGTGGTTAAAAGCTAATAGTTTAAACAATAAGTTGAACGTAATACTTAATAATAAGTTGCTCAGCTTCCTTTTCTACATCTTGTCCAGAGTGGCAGTAATTATGATTGAATCCTGTACTTCCAGATCCAGGGTTCGAAGACTCAGGCTGAGGAGGGCACGCTGATCGTGCTGGCAGCCGGTGACCGCTCCCTCTTCGACGACTGCCAGTCCTGCTTCAAGGCGATGAGCAAGAACTCCTTTTACCTCGGTAGTGGTACCACGTCTCCTCTTTTCCGGCCCAGGGGGTGACCGGTGACTCTGGCCACTTGTTATCGCCTGTCACCGCTCACATCCGAACACAAGCACGCACACATAGGCACACGTACGCTCGCACGCACGCACGCACACGTACTCTCGGACACACAAGCACGCGCACACGCACGCACACATAGGCACATGTACGCTCGCACGCACGCACATGTACGCTCGTACACACAAGCGCGCGCACACTCGCACGCACACACTCGCAAGCACACACTCGCACGCACACATAGGCATACGTACGCTCGTACGCCCGCACACGCACCACACACATGCACACACACGTTCTCGCATAGTAAAAGTTTTATGAAACGGGGAGTGACATGTGAAATATATTGATCGGACGGTAGAAGTGAATAGGGTGGTATGTCGCAGGCGACATCGGTAACGCGTCGAAGATGAACTCTGTGCTGCAAGTGGTGGGCGGAGTGTCGCTTGCGGCGCTGGCCGAGGGGCTGGCGCTGGCCGACCGCGCGGGCCTCAACCAGACGGACTTACTCGACGTGCTGGCCCTCACCCCCTTGGCCTCGCCTCATCTCATCCTCAAGGTATGCCAACCTCGCTCAGAAAACTATACATGTACCCAAGCAATAAAGATTGAATAAATGTTGTAACACGTGAGAAAAGGAGGCGCGGATGAAGTAGCATGTAAAATCTAGATATCTAGTTGAATTTTCATACCAAGCTATGAAGAGGGCATAAAAGATATAGCCCAAATAAAATCAGCATTGGACTGTCCCAATAATATCCAGAAATATCAGAGATTCGTATGGATACTATCGACCACCTTCACATCCAATGGAAACGTTTTGCTTTTGTGTTTCGGTGATTGAGTAAAGAATGCTACAGCCCATTTCCCTAACCGTTAGTCTGTCTGTCGACCTTAACTTTAAAAAAATATATATAAATTTCAGGGTCGCGCCATGGTCGATTCCGCATACTCGACGCACCAGCCCCTAGGTCACCTGCAGAAGGACCTGAAGCTCGCTCTAGGCTTGGGCGATGCACTAGAGCAGTCTCTGCCCTTGACGGCCACCACCAACGAGATCTTCAAGCACGCCAAGCGCCTTGGCTACGCTAGCCACGACGTCTCAGCGGTCTACATCAGAGCGCGCTTCTGATGCGTCACCGGTCTTAAGGTGTGCACACACGGGGTACAAGAACGCGTCGCGAACGCTCGATCTGGCGCGAAGGATCACTTGTAACTTTCTACATATGTATATGTAGGTATATAAACTTGTAAAGCAAAGACTTAAAGAAAAGAGTTATTTTCATCATCCAATTTGACTTCTAAGATCAGTATACAGAAAAAAAATACAGATATACAGATAAAAAAAAGTTTTCTGAAAAAAAAAACTAAATTTATGCCCAAAAAATATTTCTCGTCATTAAAAAATTACAGCGAAATCTATGTTTATTTTTAACCTTATGAAATAACATAAGCTCTGTATTAATGTTTTAAGTTTAATCATAAACGTAAATTTAAAAAAAATGCCTTTTTATTATTATTAAGTACCGTATATACTTTGATATACGTTTAATAAAAAGCAGCTTTATTTTTTTAGCATTACAGACAGACACATGAATTGTAAAATAATGTTATTAAAAAAACAAGCGCGTGTTCCCTGCCTCGTCTGAACGCACCCTTATTGACTCGATTCAAAAGATATGGCCCAAACAATTACTATTGACAGAAAATAATTCTAAAAAAAATAATCACTTATTTTGTAATAATTAGTATTGAATTAAAATTGAATAAGTTAATTAGAAAAAATGTTTTTTTTTTTTTTTTCAAAAAATCTTTTTTCAAATTGAGACTAATTTTTTACGTTTCTTTGTAAACGTAAAGAAAATTATGGACGCTCCACATATACATTTAATGATATTCTACAATATTTTTTTTATTAATTTCTAAATCTATGAAAATCTGGAAAAAATATAGATAAAATTTATTATAATATAATTATTATATACCTCAGCGTTTAGTTGCCTGTTCTGAATTCTTCTTTTGGAATTAGGGATTAATTAATTTTGTTATCTACTGTGCCTATGAAAGTGTTTTTTTTTTTTTCAGACTAACTATAAATATCAAAGTGTAGGGAAAAAAAAACATGAAAAGTGCTAAGTCCAGAAAGTTGAAATTTTCAAAATAAGGTCTTTTTGAAAATTCTACTCCGATCGAAGATAAATTTTTAAAAGAAAAAATATACTGAAACATATTTATTGACTCAAGGCGATTTTTTTTAAAATTACTGTTGTAATTAAAAAAAAAAAAAAATTACTATGAACAGTAACCAAAATGTTACTCCCTTCATTTCACTCTTGATAACTCAAAATGGCTAAAAAAACTTTAACTAGGAGATATTTTCACAAAAAATTCATTAGCAAAATGTGTGCATCTTTAATTTTTTTAGAATATCATAAATTTTTTTTTTTTAAATTGGGAATTTAAAATATTTTTTCATAAAATTAAAAAAAAAATTACTCACTCAAATTAGCTAAGCTAATTCGAGTGTCTCAAAAAGCGTCCCATAATTGTAAGTTTATCAATTTATACGATTTTGTTTTGACAGAGTGAACGCTAGATGGCGTCTTTTAGGATTTTAAATAGTTTTTACATTGTTGAGTATAAAATATTAGCGCAAAGTGTAAATAAGATTCAATTTTTTAATTTTTGTGTTTCCCATTCATTTTCGTGAATTCGTTTCGATCTAAAAAAAAAAATTAAAATTTTCAAAATTTTTTTCTTTAGAAAATTAAACAAAATTTGATTTGACACTTTTTTAAAATTAAAAACTTCAACCATACTCGATTTAAGTCATCGCCGTTTTTTTTAATGTTAAGTCGCCAGACAAGCTGACGGTCTACTTGATGGCAAGTGGCTACCGTCGCCAATAACACAAGCAAAGCGACAAGTGCTGCAAGTGATTAGGAAAGAATAAAAAATGGAAAAGAAACAACAAAAATAATAAAATTGACGAACTAACTTTTTAATAAAAAAAAGCCAATAGATGGCGCTAAACAAATTATTTCATCACTTAAGTTCATTCAGATAATTTTTACATTTATAATTTAATTGATGTTAATATTAAAAAGGCATACTGTATAGGCTGTCTGGTGACAGTAACCACAACTACTTACAGAAGGCCACCGTGATATAACAGCACATGTGCTGTTGTGTTCCCCATCCCTTCCTGATCCCTTATCCTTAATCCTTATATAGTCGGCAGCACGTGTGGCTTGTGTTATTGGCGACTGGTAGCCATCCACCATAAAGTGAAAAGTGTAAATAAAAAATCAATGAAATTGATAATTATAAATGTCTAATTTTCAAAATTTTCTGCAACATAGTCTCAATGACGTATTAGATGTTTTAGCCTTAAATTGGGTACTATTTTAGAATTCTATTTGAGATAGATTACAACAATGTCTTAATTCTGGGGTCGAAGGAACAAATTGTAATAATATAAAAAAAATAATATCTTAATTATAAAAGTGACTATTATGTAAGTAGGCACTCAATTTAGCATTTATGTATTTTTTAATTATTTGTTTTAAGTGAGTTTTTAGTTTTTTTTTTTAATGTTAATATGATCTAATTATATTTTTAAAATATAAAAGTGTTTTATTTGTATGTAAGTTTCATTTTTAACAGTAAAAAATGAGGATTTTGGCCTTAACAAAAGTTCTCCTAAAATTCCAAAATTTCAATTGTGCCTTAAAAACAAAAGTTTTAAACTACAGAAATCGGAATTTCCCGATTCGTAACCATTTTTCATAACCAGAAACTCGTAATTTAGCTCAACGAGCTATGAAGAGGGCTAGGTGAGGGTAATGAGTAGATCCGTAGACGACCGAAAGTAACCGACATAAGCCGGTAGATAAGTAAATTGAAGTGTTTGTGGTTAGGACACATATTAGGACGTCCACTCACAACCTGTACCCTTACCATGAGTTTACAATGACCGCACTCGCTAGCGAGGGCGTAAAACATATGAAAAACTGCCAATGTCAAATTGACAATTATCTATATAAATATTTTACGCTTTCGCTAGCGAGTGCGGTCATTATAATTCATGGTAGAGGTACTGAAAAAGGGTCGAAGGTGGATCCAGGCTGATTCTGAGGCCTAAGTACAGCAGTAGATATCCTACGGCTAAGATGATTAGGTATGATTATTAAAAAGAATTCTAGGTTATTTAATCATGTAGGTATAGAGCCCTATTCCCATTTACCGATATACCGATTTACCATTTGAAATCAAAGATAAGTCATAATCTACGATACGATACGATTCTCTTGATACGAGAACTGATAGATGGTAGCCAAGTAGCCACGGTTACTCAATTTGGCAACCAAAGGTAACCACACCAACGTCGCCGGCGACGTGGCCATGGCGTCCCATGATAACGTTCGGGTAAGTTCAATTCACGCACGCGCATCACTGGCCGCCCGCCGGTAGCTCTTTGAGGTACCATGCCGCGCGGCTCCGACGCGTGGTTAGCTCCCTACGGAACGGTTGTGCTTAGCGAAATGATTTTTAATACTTTTTATCCAAACGCGATGACTGACATTCACGCGGACGAAGTCGCGGGCAACAGCTAGTATTGCATATATTTTTAACGCGGACGAAGTCGTGGACACCAGCTAGTATAACATAAAACTTTCAAATACAGATAGAACAAGCGTCACAAATAGATTTAACCTCTGCTATGTATTTGTGTATTTAATCGATGGGGAAAAGTTGATACGAGTTACCCGCGAATGTAGGTAAAAATAGTATGTTCACGATTTAGTTACAGCGATCACGCTATGAAGCGGTCGCCGAATACAAAAATCGTTTGATAGACGTCACGTGTCATCTCGTCAGGGGTTGTCAACATTTTTATAACGAAATGAGTATACTTTCTCGATGTCCTTAATTTCAATACCTTAGGTACTATCCGTTTATTATCTTAACATATATTAAGTAACTATCTATATTGTGATGGAATATACAGCACAGTCTCCTGAATAGTTTTTTTAATTTCCTATGTTAAGGTCGACAGACAGGCGGACGGGCCACTTGATGGGTGGCTACTGTCCTATACACAAGCAACGCCATAGGTGCTGCAAGTGTGCTGCCGACTACAGTAAAGTTAAGGATAGGGAAATGGGCTTTGGCCAATCGGAGAAACCTTAATTTCTCCGATTGCCTTAAACTAGGCTTATTATAAAGAAATATATTACAATAAAGACTGCAAATAATGGGTGATTATGTATTCTATTGACCTAAAAATATATCTATATGTTTATATTTAATTGGTACATCATAAGGAAATAGTATTAGTTTTAAAAAATATTTAAGATTTTATAAAATATTTAAATTTCATAATTTTTCGAAAACACAAAGAATTTTATACGGCTTTGCCTTAAAAAGAGCTATAAGCGAGCAAGGAAAGTGTAAATAATATCTAGGTGTTGGGAGTAATGTAAATAATAGCTAGTTTTTGGAGTTTTATAAATCTAATCCGTACTTTTACTTATTAATATTATAAATGCGAAAGTTTCTTTGGATGTATTGTTACGCGCAGGGTAAGTTAAAATGCCGTTTAGGGGTATAGGAACACGATTTATTATCACAGACCAAGATGACTTCCAATATTACAGAGCTTCTTCAATCAAACCGTAAAACTTGCCAAAAGTCGTCGCTAATTCACTCTACGTCTCAATTATGCACTGTCGCAAATATCTTCGTAAAAGCTCCCATGTGTTGTTAACGTATCGCTAGTTATCGCAGAACTGTCCTCTCGAGCGATCGCACCCGTATTTATACTCGCGCAGAAAGTTATGGAAATTACTAGAAACTAAAAGTCGTAAACAAGTTTATCAAAGCTTCTCGAAGGTTATTGCTGTTAATGGAATCTGAACCTTATGTCGCAACCATAAAGAACAGTTTGCTTTGACACGAATCAAAGAGGGGGCGTGGTCACCTTTTCATTGTGGGCCGCGAAGGTGTGTGGAATGTTCCATACGTCCAGATCTTACGCTATCGAGAATGTTCCATACTCTGGTCGTAACAGTATAGATGTTTGTTACTCTTTCACGCAAAAACTACTGAACCGATCACCATGAAATTTTGCATACACGTTGTCTGGGACACTAGAAAGGACATAGGGTACCTTTCGTCCAGAAAAAGGACTATTCCTGAGGGATCATCTAAAATTAAGGAAACTAACTCCTGGCTAAGTGTAATAACAATAACGATATATTCCTTTTTCAACGCGGACGAAGTCGCTGGCACCATATAGTTTTACGAATAAGTAACAGTGGAAGAAATGTTGTCGACCCCTTTTAAAAAATCGTGCAACATGCAAAACCGCAATAAGCTTATGAAAGAAATTAGAAGCCGAAATATTTTTTCCGAAAAAATTACCATCAAGACTACTTTTGATAGTGGCGTGTAATAAACATTTTTTTTTTAGTGGTTTATACATTTTTTTAACTCAATAGTGCATAATGACATTTGTTTGTTTCGTTGTCACTTTTCTAAAATGTTAATAATATGACCAAAGAACCGCTTTAAATATTTTAAATTTTAAAATTCAAAGTATTTTAACATTCAAGTATTTAATAAAATTATATATAGTGCTTAAAAAATGTCTTTTCTAACAGAATATTTCGATGAATATCGACAACATCCTATCAGGAAAACCATAATGTGAGTAGTAGGTAAACAATTATGAATGCTAATTCGGTGCCAAAAAAATCTTATACACACAAAAAGTTCATTCGCCTCCACGACAGAACGGCGGTAGTAAAACGTTACTATCACGTAGATCACTTATCATAGTATCATCATCATCAAAACTATCATATAGTTTAATTATCATATATTTTCTAATTTAATTTTTAGTGTAGGTATTACTGATCCATTCTTATGGCGTTTGGTAGATATTATGTAGAACGAATTGATAATTTTTTATGTTAAGATCGTCAGACAGGCTGACGGTCCATTAGGAAAGGATAGGCTTAAAATACTTGTCGATACGATGATGTAGATAGATTTTCGACAATCTATAAATTGTGAAAGTAACTGTTTGTTTCACTGGCGGTCTGTTATCTTTTCATGCCCCAATTACTCAACAGATCATCATTAAATTTGCATATACATTGTCAACAACAAGGGAAGACATAGGGACATAGGATACAAGAGCGTACATAGGGTACATTTTCTTGTACATAAAAAAAATTGTTACTATAGCTTTTATGGAGGAGCGAAGGCTCCTGGCAGAGGATCTTCAATCATGGATATTTTTGTAAAAACGATTTTTCTTACTGTAAATAAACATTTTCATATAAAAATTTTTTATATTAACTTTCATCCAGAAAAAGTATGTCCTATATATTTTGTAAGGCGTTATATATTTTTTAATTTTCATGAGGCAAAAGCTAGTGTTTAATAAAACATAAATGCCGCCAAGTTTTTGTACTTATATTAGTATTTAATAAATATCTACCTATATTTTACGTAGGTGTCGTCCAGAAAACCGATGGGCAAAATTCGAAGGGAAATGGCTAGATCCAAAAGTTGGAACTCAAGATGTAAGTTGCTTTATTATAACTAGTTAACTAGTTGTTTTATAAGTGCCTACGTTTTCAAAATGTGAATCTATTTCTTTATTTCGACAATATATGTACCCGGAGAAACTTATTACAAACTTGATGAAACTTGAAATTGTATATTATAAATTACTAGCTGACTTGGCAAACGTTGTTTTGCCATACAAAAAAAATATCACTTAGGGGTTTGGAAAATAGATGTTGGCCGATTCTCAGACCTACCCGATAAGCACACAAAATCTAGACCGAGTTTGGCAACAAACACCGCGACACGAGAATTTTATATATTAGAAGAGATAAGCAAATCTTTTTTACTTTTTCAAAACTCTTAAAGAATATTTTAAAAAAAAAGTGTAAAATGTCTCAATAAATATATTTCATATTTAACTTATACTTGTCTATAAGGAGTACCAGGAAAGGATAATGCGAGCTTCTAGTGATTTTATTATTTTGTTGAAAGGTCCCCATGACAGACGAGGAAATAAAAGCGTTCATAAAAGAGACTATGAAGAGTTTGCGAGGAATGTCAATGTATTACAACGATTATTGTGCTCACCATCCACAGGGTAAGTCAAAGCGGCCCGAGATGGGCGGCGTACCTCCATTTCGGGTACGCCGAGGTTCTGACAGGAAGCGTAGCCCTCCCCGCGCTAGGTCGCCGTGGCGGCGGGCACCGAAGTCGTGTCATAATAACGTCCCTGGGACTCCGCCCATCAAAGCCGCGCTGGAAAGTCGTTGGGTTTTAGTCGGTACGAATCCGGCATAACCTCGCAGTGTCCCCGACACTGCAGGGTATCCAAGAGGATTTCACTTGATGATAAAAATCAAAATATTTTTTTATCAATTAGGTTTCTCAAGAAACTCTTGTGATCGTCATTGTAAATTTAAATTTAAATTTACCAGGGTTTCGGAAAAAAGCCAAGCAGAATACCTACGTCTGCCGACTCCGCAGACATAGCATCTTACATAACTATATATGTATTATTATATACTATGAGATAGATACTTACAACATTTTAAAACAAAATGTATAATTCTAAATAATAAATAATTAAGCCCACAGTAGTTAGCACACGCTCAGAAAGGTTTCACGTCAAGTCTCTTCACAATATGTATGATGTGTTCAGATTTAAAGACGCGACCTTTCAAGCCACGCGTAAAGAAACAGAGACCCTGCAAACCACCGGACAGTGAGACAACTTTGAAAGAAGAAGCTCTCGTACCTCAATTGGGAACAAAACTCGCTATGAAAGATACGGAACTTATGAAAGTCGCCAAGGAATTGTATGAAAGGGATATGGACAAGCCCACACTGGAACCTCTTCCGACTCACTTGAGAGGTTAGTCGCAAAATAATATTAATTTTAATGCTGTTGAAGAAATGTTTAAATTCAATTGAACGCCCCGTACACATTAAATAAATCAATATCTAACTAATAAAGAGTAAGATTTGTGTGTTTGTAATGTAATGAATAAACTCAAAAACAACTGGATCGATTTTAAAAATTCTTTCACCTTCTATATATAAAATTATAAAATATATCGAAGAATAAAATAATTCTTAGATATATTTTATAAAAATCTACGCGGGCGAAGTGGCGCGCAACAGATAGTATTAAATAAATAAATATTAGAAGGAAAGAAAGAATATCTATCTATTATACTAGTTTTATACTTATCAATCATTATTTTTCTATTTCACTTTTGCTTACCATTCGGACTGCATGGATATTTTGACTCAGATCAATAAAAGGTAACAAGAATCTGACTAAATTTGGATATGTCACATGTTACTTTTTCTATTTTTTACTTAAAATGTGTTGTCCAAAAGATTATATTTTATCTATACTAATAAAGCGTGAAGATTTGTGTTTTTGTATAAAACCTACTGGACCGATTTTAAAAACTCTTTCACCTAATAAAAAGCTAAATTATCAACGAGTAACATTGGCTATATTTTATAAAGTTACGCGGTCGAAGTCGCGTGCAACAGCTAGTTAAATATAATTTAATTAACACAATGTTTAGTATTAAATAGGGTTCATTTTAAAACTAAAATAATCTCACACTGAAATCATATTTAAAAGAAATGTTTAATTAATACACATTGGAGGAATATATATTTTTTTATTTAACGGCCTCAGGCAAGCTGACAGTTTAAGTACTCGATGGTATGTGGCTACCGTCATCTATTAACATACAACGACACACGTGCTGCAAGTGCCTTGCCGACCTTAACTATAAGGTCTTCTGTAAGGGGTTGGTTACTGCCACCAGACGGACAGCCAAATTTATGATTGCCAAATGCCCTGTACCCTGCCACTACCGTTATATACTGAAATAGTATGAAATTATTTCAGTTCTTGGCTACGTGAGACCACACTTTTGGAAGACGGGTCTAAGCGACTACCAGCACAATGTGGGGAGGTTGGCATACGAGCTGGTGAGAGATGACAGGATCCCAAGATACTACGCCCACAACGGATGCAGGCCGCGATGGGGACTGCCTCCTGAGGGTGTCAGGCAACCGGAGCTTGACGGGGCACCTTATGACGGGGAGAGGCTTTTTTAAACTGATAAGTCTAAGATTACAGAATTTATTCTAATATACAGTGATAATAATCTTTTAGAAATATTAAACGCTAAATTGGCAAATATTTGCCTGATTTTTATTCTTCAGTCAGTACACTGGACAGTTGGATACAATACTACAAAATGTTACGGTATAAAAGCTGTTACACAATTTTTTAGTAGATATTTGAGGTATAATTGTTTATCAAAATGTGTTACTTTTTGTTTACGCCCAAAAGTTTTGTTAAGGGCTACAAAAAGCTGATGGTACTTCACTTGATGGTAAGTGGCTACCGTTGCCTATAAGGATAAGGATGAGGGATTGGGAAAGGATAGGGAAATGGACTCTGGCATCCGTCACCCACTCAATTAAGTATATGACGTCACTTGTTCGCAAACATCACCGCTGTCAGAGTACGACGTTCGGTTAACATTACTTGATTTAGGAACAAGTGACGTCACGTAATAAGTGTTGGCATTTTGGAGCGAAATTTGAAACGTATTAATAAGTAATTTAAAACATATTAATAAGTGTTAATTGTATTAAAAAAATAAAATTTAATATTTTGTCCTATATCACGAAACATGACTAAACACTTTCCCAAAAATAGTCAACATCCCTACTGCGAGGAGTGGTCATGAAAATAAAAATGTAAGAATTTGATTAATGTTTCAGTTTAGTTATTGTTTAGTTGGTGGTGTTGCCATCTCTAAATTGTTGTAACTAAACGTTTGTATAGCTCGTCATATTTATTTCGCTTTGGCCATTAGCCAAATATACTATACGTATAAATTGTTACGCGTTCAACATATAGAACGCAACGCAAGGCGACAGGCCGCTCGTATGCCGTATCATTTATCTGTCGTTAAACATTTCATTGTTTAACATTTTAGTTCCGTATTTTCAAAATAAACTGTACACGCTAATGCTACCGACTGTGGGATTATTTTATTTATTTTTATAAATACACATAAAATAATTATCAGGGTTGTTGAGGATGCAGAATTTTCGAAATCCGCGGATGTGGTTTTTTAGAAAATCACATCACATAGGAAATTGTTTTTAATAGATTTTATTTTTAGTGCTGAACAAATTTTAAAATAATATTATCAGGGAATTCCGTAGTGCTGTACTAATATCGGTTTTACATAAATAGTTATAATATTTTACGGTAAAAATATTTTTGATCTTGCTTTATTGATTTAACATTCGTATTATTGTTATTTTAAGGTTTGAATTTCATTTAAAACAGGATTACTAATGACACAATTTATATGTGAAGTTAAATAAATAAAAAATAGTATAATGCATTACATAGCTATTATTTGGTGATAGTTTTATGTCAGCTATAGAAATATTCTCATCATAAAAATTATAATAATTGAAAAGAATTGCGACTTATAGAACGGACTTTGTAAAACATATAATTTAATTAAACAATCAAATAATAATTATTATTTATTCTAAACTAATTAATGTTCTATAAAGCATTGATTACGATTTTATATAACCGAAGTTTTTTAATAAGTTCGATTAGATCACATCACAATTTTTGTATGGTCAAAAACCTGCAACCCAGGAAATGTCAAATTACTCCATTACTCCATCGAATTATAGAACGAATTATAGCACTGGCAAGTATTTTTGGAATTATTAATTTTTTAGTTGAAACTTGTATTGTGTTATGTTCTTTCTTTCTTTAAAATTGAAACAATTTCATTATTCATTATGGGGAAATCTGTCAGATTTAGGATTAGCTCCACATCAGCATCCGCAAACGATTCGCATTGATGATTAGTACGGATGTGGATGTGATTCTGATCATTATCATCGCCATCGTTATCATTATCATCATCATCAGCATCATCATCTCAGACGTAGAACGTTCACTGCTGGCCACCTGAAGTGCTGTATTCCCAATAGCCCCGATATGGTGTCCCGTGGCGAGTCTACTGAGATTTTTGTTTTCAGTAAAGGGGACCATTGGGATTTTAATTCTCAGAAACACCATGTGGCGTACTCTAAAAAAAGAATCGCTACTCGAAATTGCTGAAATGAGTAATTGTGTAATGGATACAGGTAATTGAATAATTCTTAAGTGTTCACAAAATTTCTAAAAATAAATAAAAGTTTAACCTTTTTTAATTTTAATCATGTAAAACAAAAAAAAAGATATTTATATATCTGGAAAAGTCAATACTGGGTAGGCATTGCGTGGCAGAAGGCATTGTAGGATCTACTTCTTATTAAGTTTATTAATTAGACAATATAAGTTATTAGCTTAAAATACATTCTTTATAAAAATTTCATCACTCAGTAATTCTTCTTATTCTTCTGCGTCACTCGCTCGAGCGAAGTCTGAAACTAATTTCCGTGAAAAACTTGAGGATAAAGTAAAAGATCATTTTGAATTCTTGAAAAAGATTTTTTTTTCTGGTGAATTAAAGGCAGTAGCTACCAAATACATGGAGTTGTACTCAAAGGAATATGGTTACTTTATATAAGAACTAGTTTTTGCCTGTGACTTCGTCCACACTCCATTTTCTTAGGTGTTAAACATCTTTATTGCTCATATATTTTTGTCAGGATTTAAATTTTAAATTTTAATTTTTAGATATCCTTTTGTGACAACGTATATGCAAAATCTCATTATGATCGGCTGAGTAGTTAGACGTGGAAGCTTAACAAACAAGCAAACAAACAAACGCACTTTCGCATTTATACAATACTAGCTGTGGAACGCAACTTCGCCCGCGTAACTTCATACAATTTAGCCAATGTTACTCGCTGATAATATAGCTTTCTATAGGTGAAAGAATTTTTAAAATCAGTGTAGTAGTTTTTGAGTTTATTCATTACAAACATACAAAAATACAAATCTTATAGATAGATTAGATTCAGGCCCGCACAACGACCGGTAACTGACTTAACCAAGCCGAAGGTTTAACTATAAGAATTTTAAGTAAGTATAAGACATTGTATGCATGTTATGTTAGTACTATTGTTTATTCTGTGCTTATGCGGATAATTAATAGGCCTGAACTTAATCCATCGAAGTACCATAAATTTATTATCCTCATAGGCACCTGCGTAGGTGCAATAAGGGTATCTTACATATTATATGCAAGATTTTCGTCTAGTTAAAAAAAATCATACAAATATAGTGCTTAAAGGTTTAAGACATTTACTTAACCAGTGAACCATTTATTTAGTTTTGTGATATTTTCACTTAGGTTTTGATTTAGATATTCCAAGTTTAGTTAAGTGCAAGTGCCGACTTCTACACTTTTCTACTAAAAAAATATGTAACTATATTAAAAAAAAACCAGAGATATTGTTAAATGTCAGAAATAAAGGCTTTATTGTGCAAGTGTCGACTTTTACACTTTTCGTCTGAACACAGTCCTCTGAGAACTAATTGTACTTACTGTAAATCTTGTTCAGTTTCCTGGGATTCGACCGTGACAAAGCTTCCAGTGTACTGAAATCCAAGTTCAATGATTTTTTAAGAAATCTTGCGTAATTCTTGTTCCACGAAGCAGACTCGATTTAGATTTGATGTTTGCTAGTTATTTTTTTTGTGTTCAACTTTAAAATAATTTTATAAACATATTTTTATACTTAATAATGTTTACAATTTTGTTTGTTAATTGTAGTTGCAAGTAATTAATAAATAATGGTGATAGTTGACATATTTTTAAAAAATAAATAATATTTATAATATTAATAACTTTATAGAGGAATTTTGCTATATAAATGTATTTATACATACCTATATATAAAGCGATAGAAGAAGGTTTGTGTATTTGCAGAATTTGCAAAAAAAAATGCATCAAAGGGAAAGAGCTATAAAATGAGTGAGATATGTGTTTTATAGTAACACTATAAATAATAAATTCGTTTTTATAACAAGTTAAGATTTTGAATTTTCGTATGGTCGTGAAAGCAGTTTTAATGACGAATAAGCGATGAACAAACTATATTTAAGATAAACAAAGCCTTTGTTGTGTTTGTTATTCGCTAATTTTAACATTAGTAGTATGGGTATTGAAATAAAGAAGGAAAATTTTGAAAAAATAACACCACGACTTTAGAGAACAAACTGTTATGATTTTTTATTGGTACTTATTTATCTCTTTTATTTATTTTTCTTACAATTTTCTTTATGACGTACTAGCTGATGCTCGCGACTTCTTTCGCGTTGTCTAATGAAAAATATAACACCTCAATAACCACCACATATAATTTATATTTATAAATATTCTAACCGTTTACAATTTATTATAAAAAAAATCATGTGTCCCGACTAGCTATCAAATCAACGCACATCCAAACCAAACTGAAGTCTAGAAAACTGATATTTGGAACATAGCTTTATTGCGTGCTCTGATTTTGCACGCTAAGCCCAAAAAATTTAATTTTTCAATGGCCTAGTAGTAAACTTTTTACGTAAGTAGAACAAATTGTAGAACATATTGGAATTTAAATTCCCATATGTTATTTAAATATGCCTAAGGAACCAAGTGGAACCAATGACCAAGTAGAAGTATGGGAAAAAATACTTCCCATACTTCTACTAATACAACAAAATTTTAGTACAAATGGGAATAGCCTCCGCTAAGAAAGGTTTTTTTTGAAAATTTTAACGGTTTTCCGTGCGAAGCCGGGAACGTTTTGAAATTTTGTGTGAGTATTCCAAATTTAAACTACATTTCACATTCAAGTCTACAGTGAGTCTACATTCATTTATTTATATAATACAGCACAATCTCACTAATCCGGCACTATTAAAAACCAAAGGGTGCCGGATTACTGGAATGTTCGGATTACTGGATTATAAAGAAAAAATAAAATAAAATAAAGCATTTCATAGAGTACACATAATGTATTAAATTAACATGTACATAGCGTGAGCGGAGGGTGCCGGATTACTGGACGTGCCGGTCTATTGAAGTGCCGGATTAGCGAGATTATACTGTATATATCAAGTGGTTCTGTAAAAATAATATCTAGTGGCCCGTCGTAGTTATATTTGGTCAACATTGGTAATAAACCCCGTTTAATACAAGTAAGTGCAGTAGTAACATGAAAATAACACAAATTTATGAAGCCCAATCGATTTGGTCAATATTTTGGCCCAATATTTGTCTTAATTTTAAAATAACACTCACTATTATCAGTTACAAAAACCTGCATTATTATAGCCAGCTTAAGCTACATGAATACTGGACCATACCCTATGTCTTTTAAAATTGTAAAATAGTTATAAGTGCCGAGTAAGGTTTTACTTCCCATATGTACCACATGGGGAAGATCTTAATATATCAACATTGCACCTTGGGCGAAGCCGGGAGCGCGTCGCTAGTTTCTCATAATATGTTTGTTAACTATATTGTATTTGATCTTTTTTTAATTTTTTTAATTTGATTTGATTTATAATAAGTGTGTGACCAATCGTCGCGTGGCAACGCCTCATCGCGGTTATAACAGAAGACCAGCGCAGGTTATTACAAGAGTTGGAGTCGGTTTGTGGCAGAAGGGGACGCAGTAATATATAGTAAGTCAATTTACTATAATTTACTATATATTACAATTTTTCTTTGTTGTTAAAATTAAAAATAAATAAATTGATATTTGCTGTACATACCTACATATAATGTCACAGCGCATCGTACAACCCTCGTTCTCTTATAATACACTAGCTGGTGCCCGCGACTTCGTCCGCGTTGAAAAATATATGAATAATTACTGTAACCATGCGCCGTACACCGCCATCTGTTAGATTTTTGTGGAACTACAGATGATAAAAACAAATTTGTCCTCGTTGAAAAGGAAAAAGTAGCCTATCCTGTGTCCTGTACGTCCAAATGTTTATCTACCAAGTTTCATGAAAATCAGTTAATTCGTTTAAGAGTTATGGAGGAACAAACATACATACATACAGAAAAAAAATCTAAAAATGGCCAATTTAGTTTCAGTATCATGTATAGAGCCTATAAACACGATATCTCTGAAAACAAAGTGACTTACTCCATGACCGACCCTTACAGATTTATTATTAGTATTGATGATATATATTTGTCTATGTTCAAGGACTATGTCAAAGCGCTGGTCGAATGTTGGTGGAATGTTTGTCCAACGTTGGCCAATCGTGACGCAGGCGGTGGCATTCGAAATGGCACATGCCAGTTTCAGTGGCAGCCGCGCGTGCGCCGGGTGTCCGCCCAAACGATTCCCGCCCAAACCCGTGACGTCATCAATCGTTCGAAAAATTCAAACCTGTCTCCCGATTCCGTGGAGGTTTAGTGAAAAGTTTCCACTCGAGTGCTTGTTGTAAATTTCTTATTATTATAAATCGTGCGAATTGTTTGTGACTCATCATTGGATACCGTTTGGTGACGTCTCCAGCATATTTGTTGCAGTCTTTAAGGTATAATTGCAATAATTAATTTAAATTAATAAATAATATGTATCTATATTTGTAAAATTGTCCACAGACTATATCAACGTACAGCCAAAACTACTAATAGAAAGATGAAATTTGTAACATAACTTTATTTTTATTAATACTAGCTGTTGCACGCGACTTAGTCCGCGTAACTTTATAAAATATAGCCTATGTTACAAGTCGATAATGTAGTTTTGTATAGGTAAAAGAATTTTTAAAATCGGTTCACTAGTTTTTGAGTTTATTCATTATAAAAATAACAAATATTTTCTATAGTCTAGCGGGCCGCTCCTGGCTTCGTACGGGTGCAATTTTTTTCTACATTTTCTTAAAATAAAACCGTTATAAATAAAAATAAATTCCTCCTTTAACGTTCTTAACATTAGTGAAAACCGCAATAAAATCCGTTGCGTAGTTTAGAAGATCTAAGCATATATACAGATGAACAGACCGCTGGAAGCGACTTTGTTTTATTATATGAAAAGACATACGAGTAAAAGAATGTTCAAAAAGATTCAAAATGTTCAAAAAGGCTAAGAAAGGATGTTCAAAAATTTCAACTCCGTGCAAAGCCAGAACGAGTTGCTAGACACTTAAAGTAATAAAAATAAAGAGGTTTATACAAATAGCTATAATTGTATAAATAATAATGTATATCTGTCTAATTGTAAGTTTTATTATAAACAATTCAGTATTAGGAAACCCTGTAATAGAAACGTAAGGTATTTTTTAACGCTCGCACAAACCCGTCGACAAAAGCTAGTATAGTATTAAATATTTTAAAACAGAGACTAGAAAGGTTTGGGTTCTATTTCAAAGTAATTATAAAATGTATTGAATTAATTATTGAAAATTAATTAACTAATTTTGAAGTAAAAAATTCTATGTGGGTATATCCTTAGACGGCAGTTGTTTTGTGTATGTTATTTTAAAAGGGCATTTTTGTTATGGGGTTGTTTTTGATAGTTAAAAAGGGGGGTAGTAAGAATTATTTCATATTTAGCTTATTTTTGACACACATTAAAAGGTAAGATACTTTTAAGGACCAAGTAAATTATGGCGGTGTAGCTTTCTATAGGTAAAAGAACTTTCAAAAGAGGTAAAGTAGTTTTTGAGGTTATTCGTAAAAAAAAATAAGCCTTTATTCTCTGACAAGTTACAGAATTTATACCAAAATATGCTTCTATATAATGAAATATATATATATATATATAATATATATATATATATATATATATATATATATATATATATATATATATATATATATATATAATAAACAACATATAAATCTTCTCTTTTATTAGTATAGATTAGTTAGAATTAACTAACTAATCTATAATTAGTTAATTAATTAATTAATTAAATAACAATCCGCATTTCGTAGTCATAAACTGGGCAATGACCGCCTCCTTACAAAGAAGCACCATGAAATAACAGCACTTGTGCTCCTGGGAATAGTAGACACAAAATGGCTGATATGTAATTTGTAAAATTCTTCGTAAAACTAACAAAGTCAACAACATATATAAGTTATAATTGTAACCTGGAAACTATCAGTAAACTTCTTTGTTCTCGCGATGTTAAACCAGTGCTAAACATAAAATGATCAAAGTCGAAGACAAGCTGTAAAATGAATCCGTTCGGTCCCGATTTATTTGTAAGCTATAAAGAAGTGTTGAAAGATTTATAACGCGTTGAACATCTTTATAAACTGAATAAAATAATGAAATAGTAATTTCTGACAAGCCGTGATTGACGAGTGATTAAGGCTAGGCGGCTCCTAAATTCGTTATACAAGATCATGTTTTTCTAAGAAACACTAATATTGGTATATGTGAAAAAAAAAGTTAATATTGAGATATCATCTGTTAAAAGACGGCTTTCGATACAAGATCTATAATACTTCACTCGATATAATTCATCTTAAAGTACCTAACCTCTTACATGGAATTTTAAACAAATTTTGCTCTTATTTTTTGTATGAAACTACAAAAAAGTGCTAAAATATCGATAATGAAATATATTCATAATACCTACGCGTGGTAAATTTTGCAGCTGTCAAAATATTTTTTAATTATAAGTAAATCAAAAATCATAAAATTTTGTCACTCGACCTCGGGAACAGTACTTTATTCTGGATGATTTTCCTATGTCCTGAGAACATCCTGTATTCCTGAGAACATGTACCTATGCAAAACTTCACGATAATCGGTCGAGTAGTAAAGGCGTGAAAAGGTAACAAACAGACAGGCAGACAGAGTTACTTTCACATTTATAATATTACAATGGATATTACTGTATTATTACCATATTAAGGTGCGGCTGACGAGCCACTTGATGGTTACCGTCGCTTATAACACAAGCCACAGTCGCCATGGGTGCTGCAAGTGCCGTTGCCGAACAAAGTAGGATTAAGGATAAAGGATTAGGAAGGTATAGTGTAATGAATGGGCTCTCATCATCGAAATACTGCAACTATGGAATTTGCATCACAAATTCCAAAGCGGCACATGTCAAGTACGCCTAAAACGGAATCATGGCGGAGTCAATGGTGAAAGGTAGTAACGACCAACTTCTACTATTCATTTTAAACTCCAACGTGTTGACGTAAAGTCACATTTTCTTTAAATGACAGATGTTTGGTTGGTTTCAAATGACAGATGACAGAGTTCATGCTCTGCAAAATATGTTCCATAAAATTCGTAGTGTTTTGTATGGCGTGCGAAATCCATCGTTGTAGTATATTATGTTATAATTGTTAGTATATTATGTATATCATGTTGGCTCTTATACAATATACATGTTTATATATTAACGATAAACTTTAAAAACACATAATATTATTATATTTACGTCTATTGTAATATCGCCAAGTTTTCATTCGAATGCACCGGACGCCGTGTTCCTTTAGAAATAGACGTTCTTGTCGGTTAGAAGCAGGATGTTGATGGATCGCGATTAGTAGTAGTTAGTAGTAGGCAAATACTAGAGGTTAAAATGCGTATGCGCCGCACCTCTGTCGTCACCTGTCATCGCCTGTCGCCGATTATCTTCATAATATAAATAAATTATTCGCTTTGAAGAAACTCGTGACCCTGAGAAATGTCCACGTCAATTTGAAATGACTCTGTCCTTCTATAATTAGATCTATCTGTTTAGAAATATAGTTAGCGAGCATGCATCCCTCATGTTTCTTGTGTGGGCGACGGTAAAAAAACTATAATTATCCTGTATTTTATCATTCCTTCCTAATCCCTTATCCTTAATCCTGCTATGGCCGGCAGCGTACTTAGAACACTTGTGGCGTTGCTTGTGTATAGGCGACGGTCGCCACCTACCATGAAGTGGACCTTTAGCCTGCCTGTCAGTTTTTATAATATAGGTACTAGCTGTTGCACGCAACTTCGCCCGCGTAATTATAAAATATAGCATGTCACTCGTGTGTCGGTCCAGTACTTTTTGTGTTTATTCATTACAAACATACAAATTATCTCTTTATAATATTAGTATAGACTAGCTGGTGCCGTCGACTTCGTCCACGTTGAAAAATAAAAGATATAACGCCTGACATAATATTTTTGCTAAGCATTGTATCTATATTTTTAGATAGCTAAAGGCCTATAGGAATATTTTTAGCCTATTGGAATATGTCCATCCTGAAATTCTATTCTATTTATGCCGTGCCAATTCGTGCATTTTTTTAATTGCGACGATCGATTTGAATGCATTGTCTTGGAGATTGAAATCTTTTTATACTATTTTATAAATAAGACAATAGTTAGTTTATGTTAGCGGTGCCTCAATTTAAACAGAAACACTTCGGTAAAGATCAAAGAAAACGTCAAAATGTTAAAACGAATACATCAAAGAAACGCTTCACAATTATTGAGGATTGAGGTTTTGGGCAAATTTATTTATAGTATTTGCTTGTAGTTGTAGCAATGTACCTAACCTATGTCTGATTCCCATTTTATTCTGTCTAAACTTCTACTAAACCTTTTACTAGTACGGTTTTCAATTATGAAAAGAGCGACAATAGAGAATTTTTAAGTACTTATGTTAACTAGCTGGCGCCCTCAACTTCGTACGTCAATCCCACCGGAACCTAACCTAACGTTTTTTCCAAGATAAAGAGTAGTAAGAGTACAAAATCCAGGTAATTATCAATACAACAATGAAAACCGCATAGAAATCGGTCACAGACAATCAAACAGACAAAAATTTCAAAAACTCGGTAACAAATAAATACAACGTGTACTTACAAAATGTTTTTTTTTTAATAAAAATAAAAAATGGCTTGTTTACGATTTTATCATATGTACCTATAGATTTACAAATTGTATCCGTGCGAAGCCAGGAGCGTTGAAAGGTGGGTTCTTAAAAAAACCTTTATAAAATGCCTTAGCGAATCAATAATGATATGTTGCGAACTCATGTATGTATACGTATGTCGACGAGGTTCTAATGTTTATAA
The DNA here is from genome assembly GCA_936446665.2 of Synanthedon andrenaeformis. NCBI lineage: Eukaryota > Metazoa > Arthropoda > Insecta > Lepidoptera > Sesiidae > Synanthedon > Synanthedon andrenaeformis. The sequence continues at coordinate 766,597 of OW387797.2, forward strand.
AACAGCGCGGTGTCGGTTGGATCACTAACTAACAACATTTGCTTCGACATTGAACGTTTTCACACTGAATTATTCTAACAATTTCCTTCCCTTTTAAAAGACAAACACTTGCAAAGTCAACCATTTAGGTTCTTATTAAGTTTCATGCTTTACTTGCAATGTTAAAAATAATAATTTATTCACGAGACAGTACACAATTACACAAAGAATCTGTTACTTTATACTAACAGCCCAAGAGGGGATTTTAGGATTTACTCGAGCGCGTCAGATTAAGGTATGGTAGATTAATTACATGCTGAAATATGCTTTTTAATAATCTGACGATTTGAGCGTGACAAGAGGAAATGGGAAAGTCACAAAGTTGCAAAAAAATAACGTCACCTTGACATTCTCGAGCGCGTCAGATTAAGGTATGGTGGGTTAATGACATGCTAAAAAGTGTGCATTTTAATAATCTAACGATTCCGTGACGCAGGGAAATGGGAAGGTCATACAGTTGAAAAAAACGTTACCTTGACATTCTCTAGCGAAAATACATTTTTTTCATTTTTAACGCTTCCGTATGGGAGATCCCACCATCCAAATCGGCAGATTAACATATATTCGTCATCAGGGATATGTAGGGCATATACATTATCAATATCTGACGCGCTCGAGTATGTCCATGTGACAGATTTTTTCAACATTTTTGAAAGCCTGTAGGCGCTCACTCCATCGTTGAAATGAAAAACTTCATATAACCTTTTTTTCTTTTTACCATCCAATCTTCAAAATCCAATAGGTCCCCACGACGCTCGACTAACTCCACATTTAGCATCGTGGACTCCCCTACCATTATTCGCACTCGCTGTAGTTCGTTTTTTGAAAATCCCACAGGAACCAAAAAATTTTTCAGGATAAAAAGTATCCTACATGTTAATCCAGGTAATAAACTATCTGTGTTCCAAATGTCATTCAAATACGTTCTGCCGTTTCTGAGGTTAGCGTGCACAGACGAAGAGACAAAAATTTTAAAAGCTATATCTGTTTTTTACCTTGTCGCTGCTAAATGAATAAATCGAATTTGTAGCATAATAATACTATAATCCACATATGGAATTGTGCTGCAAACCCTATGGGGACCTGATATTATCTGTGATACCCAGTAGACTGTAATCAATACTAATAATAAATCTGTAAGGGTCGGTCATGGAGTAAGTACTTTGTACGGGACACAGGATAGGCTACTTAATATTTTTCAACGCGGACGAAGTCGTGGGCACCAGCTAGTTGATACTAAATGTAGTCTCATGGTTGATACTAAATAGTGAGTGACTTGGACAACTTGTACTATCATCAAATCATAATCTAGTTCTTCTTAGAAGAACAGAAATAGCGAACACAAAACACAGTCGCGTCACGCGCGACATTACGGCGGGTTAGGGTTGCCAGGCGACCGAGATATGCGGAATTATCCCGAAATTATGTGCACGTGTAATAATGTCCAGTAAGTAGTCTTGTTTTCTGATGTCAATACAACGGTGACATGGTTCAGTGGCGCTAGGTCCTCTATATCTGGCGACATTAATGTCAATAACTAACCGATTATCAATCAATCAATCTATCTATCAATTTATTTGTAACTTATATAGCATACAATTAATAAATACAGACAAAAAACTCAGCAACAGCAAGTCAAGAAATAAAGTTACAGAGAGGCAACTACTCAGAATTTTAGTTAGTTTAACATACACACACGGCCTTACGACGACGAAAATAAATTATTTAAATAAAAGTCAAATCACAACTGCTTGCTCGAATATTGACAACTTATATTAAAAATCAGTTCCCATAAGAAGATTACTGATTAATTATAAGTTATCTAGTTTATTTAAGTACTTAATATAAATGTATTAATGTGGTTATCGTAAATTAACCTTTAAATAAATAAATATATATACTCTTTTTGAAAACAATAAAACGAAATAAAAAAATTTTTTAATAAGTTTTTCGTCGCAAGAATGCAATACAGCCTTTTTTATTTTTATTATTAACTAGCTGGTGCCCGCGACTTCGCCCGCGTAACTGTAAATTATATACTGAAACCTTCCTCGAGAATACTCTATCCATTGGTGAAAACCGCATGAAAATCGGTGCAGTAGTTTTTGAGCTTATCGCGAAAGGACAGACAGACAGACGCGGCGGAGGACTGTTTTATAATATGTAGTGACAAGTTGTTAGTGAACATTTTACTTATATTTGTTACAATATGTTCATCGCAGACATGTCCAATTAAATAAATATTAAACAAAAAAAAAATGGAATTTTTCTGTCACCGAAAAGTTAGCCCCCAAACCAACTATGGTAAAATACGATGGTACGGCAAACTATCGTAAAATAAGATAAAACCGTTGTTTAAAAAATTGAGGTTAAAATTTGACTAATTGTCAGATATATTAATCATATATTTGACAACCCTAAACACAAGGGGCACACGTAACACGTCACTGGCGCAAGACAGTGACTTTGTGACTCGACGACACCTGCTCGTCACAGACACGAGTGACGACTAGTTTATCACATTAACTTTATGAGATTAGTAATATTATCAATATTGCTAACTAGCGGCCCGCTCCCGGCTTCGCCCGGTGTGCATTTTTTTTTACGTAAAAACCTTCCCTGATTATCCCTCTATCCATGAGTGAAGTTAAAATCGGTCCAGCCGTTCTCGAGTTTTGCGCTTAGCAACACATTTAGGGATTCATTTTTATATTATAGATATTGCTACTATACTACCTATGGCTATATGAAAAAAGATATATGATAAGTATGTGCTTGTTGGTCTGTCTTTTCATGGCGAAGGCTGCCGATAATAATAGAAAAGGGAGTTTGGGTCTTTTGGAATATAACAATTGACACTAAATTATCATATATTTATGAAATAATATATGTTTTAGTCAGCGAACATATATTATTTCGATGGTTTTAGTGTATTTAGAAATCGTACAAGGTATATATAATACTACAGTACAAGAAAACGTATTAATATTTTTTTCATATCGTATCGTATAATATCGTAGTATACCTATTAAAATTAAAACCTATTAAGTACAAGTAGTAAGAAATAAGAATATTTTTATTCTAGTCAAAAAATTTGTTTAATACCTGTATAGTCTGTTGGCGCGCGAGTTGTCAAGTGAAATAATAGGTAATAATCAAAATTTACTGGTTTAAAGGGTTTCAGCGAGTTACTGAATTTAACTATCACTGGTTTAAACTGAACTTAACCTACATCCAACAGTGGAGAGATCCAACAGGCTGATAATAATGACTACGTTTTCAGATCTATCACACAACTGCTGGTCAATATCTTAGCTTTTATATTTCAACTAGCTGGTGCCCACGACTTCGTTCGCGTTGAAAAATATTAAGTAGCCTATCCTGTGTCCCGTACGTCCAAATGTTTATCTACCAAGTTTCATGAAAATCAGTTAATTCGTTTCAGAGTTATGGAGGAACATACATACATACAGAAAAAAATTGTAAAAATCGTCAATTTAGTTTCAGTATCATGTATAGAGCCTATAAACACGACATCTCTGAAAGCAAAGTAACTTACTCCATGACCGACCCTTACAGATTTATTATTATTATTGATAACATTAATTTAAATTATTTAGTTTATAACTTTTGAGCGAAATAATGCATTATTCAATTCGCAGTTATTTTTGTTAGCAACAAGTCGTGTGTGCAAAAATAGAGGCACCAAAAATACAACACACGACAGGGATATACTTAAGTCTGTTTAAAAATAAACATAATATGTTGTACTATACTGCACTCGTGCAGCGGACACATTACAATTCGGCAACAGATGCAAACTCAAATCTGAAATCATAAAATAAAATAATTTTGATTGTTGATAAATCTTAGCTAATTTTATTAATGCGAAAGTGAGTGTTTTTTCACGCCTTAACTACTTAACTGCATCATGAAATCTTGCATACACATTGTCATGGCTACAAAAAAAAAGACACAGATCAATTCATTTAGAGAAAAAGAGTAGTTTCCGAAGGATCATCTAAAATAAAAACAAAAATTCTTGACAAAAATATACGAAGTCGAGGGCAAAAGCTAGTATTACCCTGTGTATATTAAGTCGATAGGTTATAACTTACTTACTTTCTCAGTCCTTTTTACCACAGTGAGTTATGAAACCCTAAAAATGAAATAATGTAGCTACTTATATGTCATCACTAGCTGGTGCCCACGACTTCGTCCGCGTTGAAAAATATTAAGTAGCCTACCCTGTGTCCCGTACGTCCAAATGTTTATCTACCAAGTTTCATGAAAATCAGTTAATTCTTTTAAGAGTTATGGAGGAACATACATACATACATACATAAAAAAATTGTAAAAATCGTCAATTTAGTTTCAGTATCATGTATAGAGCCTATAAACACGATATCTCTGAAAACAAAGTAACTTACTCCATGACCGACCCTTACAGATTTATTATTAGTATTGATCATCATCATTTCAATCTAATAGGCCTCCCTCATAATTTACCAAATGGATCGGTCAGAAGTAATCTAGATCGGCCCTTATCAGATCGTCTGTCCACCTTGTGAGTGGAAGTCCTACGCTGCGCTTGCCTATCTGTGGCCTCCACTCTAGAACCTCTGTATGTGTCCTATCCACTGCCACTTTACGGATCTTTGTCTACGGATCTTCTCATTCCTGATTCGATCTCGTAGCTAGTTACCGTGAGGGTAATGTGTACCCTCACCATAGCTCGTTGAACTTTCTTACGAGGCCCATGGTTAGAGACCACTATCGTGTAAACTTTCTTAAACTTTGTTAACACACCTTCACTTTCGGGTACGCCGAGGTTCTGACAGGGAGCGTAGCCCTTCCGGCGTTGGATAGCCGTGGCGGAGCACTGATGTCGTGTCATAATGTCTCCTTGACCCCGTCCATCAACGGCAGCGCTAGAAAGTCCTTGGGCTATACCCGGTACGAATCTGGCATAACCTTGTAACGTCTCCAACACTGCTGAGTATCGATGAGAATTTCCCAATGTTAAAATATGGTTAGAGACCACGTTTCAGCGCCATATGTTATCACTGGCAACTAGTCTAGTGGAAACTAGTGGAAAAGTCAAATATGGTTGCCCGATTGTGTGGTATTGGCAATTTTCTCAGCACTCCCACGACCCTGTAAGCCATCACAGCCATTTTGTACTCGCACGTTGCAATTAGCCGAGAACGCGTGTTCTGTTGGCCAGTCGCCCGCTATCGAGATTTACAATCCGCTCTTTGATTCGATCATTACGAATGGTTATCGTCAGTATACGTATAGTATACGTTCGCTATGGGTACATTTTATATGACTTTATGGCGAGCATTAAATGAGCTTCAGGCATTTCAACTGACTTTCATTTGCATCTTAACTCGATATTACGTAAACATACTGCCGTTGGGAATCTACTGCGTGTTAGAAACATGTTATTCGATTTGAATTTTATACTTGCTTAGTATGTAAATCAGTAGGTACATAGTATAAAGGAAAGACCTCCTTATTCTCTGTCTGGATGTATGTGCGCGCTCTAAGCGCTAAATTATGAACGTATTTTTTTTTCTGATTATATAAATGGAAATTTCTAAAGATAGTTTATATGTATATTTTATTTATATTAGCGGAGTTATCATGGTTTTTGTCAAAGAAGGCGGACGCCGCACGCGCATACCGCAACCGAAGTGTGGCCGGTTTCAGCCAGTTAATATAAAATAAAATAAAAGTTCTATTTAAAGATAGTCTATTTAAAATAAGCATAAAATTGAGATTTAATGCATATTGTATACATAATGATATGCATATTGTATTATGGCGCTAAACAGTAGGTAAGTATCGTTATTTTAAAATAAATAAATAAAGTACAAATCTAATTCAACCAGCGAGAAATAAATTATAATTGGAACGGACTAAAACAATAAACTTGTAAATATTTAATCATTTCCACCATTGGTAGGTAATCGTGCTATTTTACCATCTTACCATTTTACAAATTTTAAATATTAATCAACATTAAAACTAACAGTTTGTATTGTATAATAGTTTTATTTTGTCTATGCTGCCTTCTTCTAAGTTTTAAGATTTATTTCTACAATTTTAAATATCTTTCTACATAAGTGCCTATTGAAAAAATGTGCTAACAATTTTATAAATCTTGTTGGCGAATGCCATTATTTGTACAATGAAATAGCATCGAATATCGAACGTAAATATTCGCGGAAAAGGAATAGGTAAAATGAAAACGATTTCACATAAACATATTGACAGGGGGCATCATCGTTGCCAATGGCTTGCATTAACTGCAAAGTGTCTGCCACAACCCAAACAAATTTAATTGGAGCAGTGAGCAAACAGTTAAACACAAATGACGTCAAAGGATGTTTCGCTGAAGTGTCGGACGGTGCTGAAGTCGTGTGTGGCCACATTTATAGCGTAATAGCTGTTAGAGGTTTGAATTTTAAATACTGGTTAGTTAATTTCTAACAAAATTAAGAAACATAATTTAGAATGTAGTTTGAAAACGAAGGGTTTTTTACAGATGTAAGTCAGTTGATTTTAAGATATTGAGAAGTAAGTGTGTTTTAGAAATTGTTTTGAGATCGTTTAAAGTAATTTTGATGAATATGTTTATATGAAGTTATATGTAGCTATGTAAAATGAAGTAATTAAATTTATGATATGGAAATATAAGAAAGTTTAATTTAATTATCTTATGGGTCCTGTGACAAGTTTTCAAAGAAAACAGAAGTCAAAGTAGAAAATTTTATAAATAAGAATAGCGATATATTTTACAGCGGCAAACAGTTTGTTCGTATCAAAACGCTTATGTCTTTTTACCAAGATTAAGTGTTAACACTCCTTTTTCATACGTCTTAAAACATTAAAGTTTTTGCTCAAATATTTTTGTCACGTGTAATTTTTTTATTTCTAAATTATTCTTCAGCAACAGTACTTTTTATGGATGAAAGGTACCCTATGTCAGGCCTCTTTCACTTCATGTACTTGCGCGCGCTAAGTGCCTCCGCGCCGCTGTACTTTCCAAGGTACACATTCACGCGGTTGCCACCGACGCGAGCGCGCGCATTCACATTTATTTTTTTCTTCTTTGATCTCCGCCAGGAGTAATTGTGTTCCGTGTCTTTGATTTACATTTCGGAAAGAATAATAGGTATTATGCCTCGTAATAACATTTCTTTAACAACATTTTAGTTAACAACATTTCTTTATCTGTCACAACTCCCTGTAACTAAATAAAACTATTTTAACGGATTTAAGTTGTGTATTGATTTTTAATAAACCCAACTACCACGGCTGCTATAAAGGTGTCGAAACGATGGGTTTTGTTATAAAGCAATACACAATTTAAATCTGTAAAAACAGTTTTATTTAGTAACATAACAAATACTTACTTTACTCAATACTTACATACTTTACATACTCTCCGCCGTTGTTCAAAATTTTTTTCACTATAGAACAATAATGTATCGCCAAATAATTTTATGTCGAGAACAATTTAGCAGCGAGCTCTCCGACTATTTCATCAAAACTGGATGTTTGGTCGACTTTGTGTTGTGTGGATTTGTGGACTAATAATATACACAATTTAAGCTTTTTTATTTGGTCTCTTCAGTGGAAATAGGAATAAGTACCTACCAATATGAAAACCTTTAGGTACCTACAAGGTTTTTTATCATTGCTCGTTACCTACTAGTACTTATTTACATCTTAAAAATCATGTTATTCTGATCAACTTGAACTGAGAAGTTGTAAGCTTATAGTTACTAGTTAATTACTTAATAAATAGTTACTAGCGGCTTAATTAGCTTTGTATTTTGGGACGGCCTAGAAAAACTCAGTAGTAGTAGCCCTGACTTTATTACTATTACTTCAATGTCACGCGGGCGCGTGCGGCTGCAGAGCAATAACAACTCAACGTTTGAACTATAAGGTATATTTTTCCGCTAAGCAGTTGGCGAGGCAAAACGGTAGGCATTTAAAAAAGTTGTGATGGTCTTTTTGTTAGGGAGTGATTTATCTGTTACGGTAGTAACTACTTATTAATCTGTGCCTATGTCTATGTATTTTTCTGTATCCCTGACAACGTGTATGCAAAATTTTACGACGTTAGGTTGAGTAGTGTAACAAACAAACACACAAACTGCTCATAAACAATTAAAACTTTTGGATATTTACATAAATTACGGTCTTCCGCACAGCTTACAATGGCGGTATACCTTTATTGATGCATGTGTGGTTTATTAGCCGTCGTAAACCCATTTTGTGAGACTGCGATTTCTCGGAGACCTTCGAATGTGTTTTAATTTTATTACAATATTATTTTCTTATTTGAAACTCTGCCTAACTGATGTAATGACACAATTTAAAAGCTTCATATAACTTTTACTGATCATGGATGGATCTGATTAGCTATAAAATAGATTATAGTTTTTTTTTTGATTTTTTTTTTCAATAAAAGTAGTTTTTTTGCGTTGCCTTTTTCGGCACCAGGGGCTATTCCAAGCTCCCTGGGATGTATTTTCTTCATGTTATATGATCTTATATAATTTATTATACATCCTAGTGCATTGTGATCGAAGTATTTATTGAATCATTTACTTGCAATTTTATTAATTTTACATTTTTTTGTTTGCGCGACTTCGTCTGAGTTAAAAATAAAAAATATCTGACATGTTTATGGCTGTGACGACGGTGGCGCCGCCACGGCTTTTATATTTTTCCGAACCTAACATTTTTCCAGAATACATCCACTCATCGTCGCAAACTTTCGCATGCACTTAGGACAAACTAGGTATAATATAAGTAGGATCTATTTCCTATAGTACTGTCTGTCCCGACTATGTCCTGAGTATTTCCTGGTCAAATGTTGTATTTTTATCAGCCACAGTATTAATTTAATTTAATTTTTAAAAAGCACGTTTCTTTTAACATAGGAAATTGGCTCTTGCATCCCTTAAAGGATTATAATTATAATCAAGTGGACTGTCAGCTTGTCTGGCAATTTTTTCAATTAAAAAAAATAAAGCCCTAAAAATTGTGGAATTAATATTAAAAAAAATATGTAAATAACATTTCAGCCTAGCCACAAATCGTATTAAAAAGGTATGTTTCCATCGTCTCCTCAATTTGTCGGTGTCGTGTGTATGACAAACAAAGCCGTAAACATTGTGGAATTAATATTAAAAAAAATATGTAAATAACATTTCAGCCAAGCCACAAATCGTATTAAAAGGGTATGTTTCCATCGTCTCCTCAATTCGCTGTGTGTATGACAGTATTTTTGTCGGTGATACGGATCTGTGCCAAGATTCCCTGGCACACGGGGTCACTCGGTACTAGACGACAATCGAGATAGTATGATGTAGGCTACTGGATCTAGTATGGAGTACTACGACCACTCACCTACATTTTAAAATTTTAAAATTATTAATCCTTATATATATATAAAAATTACGTGTCACATGTTTGTCCGCGATGAACTCCCAAACTACTGAACCGATTTTGATAAAATTTCGCAACTATATGTAATTTGGTCCAAGATAGGATAGTTTATATCTCATTTTGTTTATTATTTTTTTGCAAATTATATAATATTATTAACATAGCGCCATCTGTTGATACCTATTCAATCCAGCAATTATTTGTTAAAATTATCTGTGAGTTCCATGACAGATGGCGGTGTAAGACAATCTAACAGATTGCACCCGTGCGAAGCTAATATAATAAAATTCTCGTTGCCCAACTCCTCCGAAACGGCTGGACCGATTTTGATAAAATTTTGTGTGCTTATCGGGTAGGTTTGAGAATCGGCCAACATCTATTTTCCATACCTCTAAGTGATATTTTTTTGTATAGCAAAACAACGTTTGCCGGGTCAGCTAGTTTCATTATATATTTTTATCTTTGTTTTTGATCTATTTGTATGTTTTCTCTTTGCTCCAATTTCTTAAGTATGTTTTAGTGATTAGTGGAAACTTTGCTGATTTCTGTTCTTTTCGTATGTCACGTATCTGTATATTGTGTAACAAGATATTGTATGTTTCCCAAATAAAAATAAAAGGCGGCTTATTGAAAGAAAATTCAAGAGACTATTCTATACTATTTAATATTATAAATGTAAAATAAATCTATCTGTCTGTCTGATACCTTTTCGTCGGTAATGTTCGGTTTTTTTAGAGCGGCCGAATTTGATCATGGACCTATCGCAACGCAACGCCCTCTTGTGTTAAATAAATATTAAATAAATAAATATTTATTTTCAAAGAAACATGTCTGTGTATCCACACATACATAATATAATTAAGCAAAATATTCTTAACCAAATTAAATAGGCATAGTTAAAGTAATTTTATCGATGACTTAGCGGCCAGACCTCTTATTCATCAAAAATCCTGTCACAAATTCAAATTTTTTGCTTTTTAGACTTGAAGCACCATGTTATAGACGACGTAAGCCACGTACCATTGAGTGGACTGTCAGCTTGTCTGACGAACTTAACACTAACAAAAACAAAGACGAAGTCCAAGTTGTACAAATCTGCTGGACAAGATTACAGAGGACCCCTTACAGAGGACCACCGTGAAATAACAACATATATGCTGTTCATATTTCGATGAGTGAGTGAATAAGGAATGCCAGAACCTTTTTTCCTATTGCCTTCTTAAATTGCTGATTCTTAATACTACTATGGACGCACTAGAACACCTGTGGTCTTTCTGGTGTTATAAGCCAGTGTGCTTAGTTGATCTCAGTCAGGACAAAGTATTTTATAAGTATAGATTAAGAGTCATATTTCCATTTCACAGAAAGGGGGGAACATGAAATGAGTCATTTGCTATTATAATAATATGATCAGAGTCGTGCGAGTCACCGCGCCATCGTGTTTTTGAAAATCAAACGAAGCAACAAGTCGGCCGGTGGCAATGTCATTGCCTCACTAAATATAACCGCACGAAAATTAGGGTTGTCGCACATTGGCACACTATCGAGCGAACAACTTACAGTTGCTTTGCCGGATTTGTACTGAGGCAGCACATTCGCTACCATCGCGCGATCGTCTACTTTCGTCTTCTGGGGCCCTAGCCAAGATGCAAACGCAGTGCTTTCTACAGTCGTAAACGCTACGCTACACTGGGACAAAGCTTTGTGATTGGTCAAAATTTTATGTGGGCGTTACAACAACCAATCACCGGGCTTTATTTTGTTCGCTTCGTAAAGTTCGCTAGGGAGCGTTTCTTTAATGTACATCTTGGCTAGGCCCCCTGTATTGTTGCTTACGCCAACTTCGCAACTGCACATTTACGTGTGCTATCGTTCTTGTACATATAGCTTTAGAAACTGATTTTATGAGGGAAATCAAACAGTGTTTATGCAACTTCCGTGATATACAGACGATGTTAAAAGTATGCAATTAGTTGATTTTTTTTTTATAATATAAAGGTGGTAGACAGGCTGGCGGCTCACTTGATGGTAGGTGGTTACCGTCGCCTAAGGACACAAGCAACACCAAGGAGAGTGCTAGTGCGCTACCTACCCCGTAGGAAATTTACTTGCTAATTTATGGAGAAATTCAGTAAATTAGCACTTTTGGAAGTTGGGGGAAGTTCAAATGATTTTGAACTTGTATGCAAAAGTTACTTTGTTGCTTATGCAAAAGTTCTATCGTGTAAGACAGGACAGTGTGTGAGCGGATGGTCGCTATAGAAACCAAAAATGAGCTACTATCGCTTGCCAATGTGCGGTCTCCCTTAGGACTGCCTCGCGCCAAATATCAACAAGTCAACTAACTTGTGGTGTGTCTTGTTGTCGTCTCTATTTACTTAACAACATCACTACTGTCTTGATACCGAAATCTATATATAAATAGGTAGGTAAAAGTTCAGTGCCTTTTCTTCTATGTATGTCAACCGATTTTCATTTTTTTTGCTATGTAGTTACTGACGAGTTTTAGTGGTCAAATAAATGCGAAAGTGAGTTTCTTTGCTACACTTTCACGCCTTAACTACTCAAGGTCATCATGAAATTTCGTATACACGTTGTCAGGGATACAGAAAAAGATATACTCCTTTCGTCTAGAAAAAAAGTACTGTTGCCGCGGGATCATTTAAAAATAAAAAATCAATCTATAAAAAATAAAAAAATAAAATCAAATAAAAAAGCCTGACAAAAATATATGAGCAATAAAGAGTGCATAAATGTTTTAACACCTAAGAAAAAGGCGCACGGACGAATTCGCAGATAAAAGCTAGTATAATAGATGAAATAATTCGATAAATTCTTTGAACCATTTATTTCTCGGTCGCTCGCTCGCTCGCTCGAACAGGCGAGTTATCATCTTTGTTTTTTAACTATTATTTCACTAGACAACTCGCTCACAATAGGTGATTCTGTACAGTTGAATATAAAACCTAAACAAATATTAAAGTGGAAACTAGTCATTCACATATAGTATATACCTGAGGGCCTAGTACGAGTTTTACTTGATCAAACGCGTCGAATGCGTAAACGTCGATTTGTATGGGAATGAAGCAGCGCCACCTAGTGGCTAACATGTAGCGCTGCTTATTCCCATACAAATTTAGTATTTTATCTACTCTTTTATTCTAGTGAAGTAAATTAATCTATTTATGACAATTCACATTCACTCATCACCCCTATCCTATCATTTAGTTGATTATAGTCCATGACCTTTAACAGGAGCTATTGGTCTTTTAACTTCCCCTTTGAATGTGGATTTGATCCACATTCTTCAGCTCGAATTCCTTTTTCTCACCACTTTTTTCTTATTACTGTAATTTTTTAATTTTCGACGTAGAAATTACCATAATTTTTCCCATAATTTTTACCTTTAAAAATGATTTTTTCCTTAGGTATATTGACTTTAAAATTTGTAGTATATTGAAAGTTTCTCATGCCTGATCAATAACTTGTCTGGAATACTTACGATTTATGTAAGAAAATGAACAAATTTACAACTGAATATGGAAATAATGTTAAATCTCTAAACTACTTAGTATCAACAAAAAGTTCAGTACGGCCCCTCATAATATTGTAGCTATAAAACATATACTCGTATTTACTGAGAGCAAATACTTTGAAATTGAGTGCGCCTACGCGTATTGACTTTATCCAATATGCAGATAGAAGAAAATTATTGTCACGAGCATCGTAATTACATAGAAAATAACATAAAATAAAATCCCTGAACCACATTTGAAATATTAAAAATTAGTTAAACTCGCACTAGGTCCTCTGTAGTAACAATCAAATTACACCTGTAGACTTGTTAATGCGAATTGTGACTATATTTGTACTTAACTGCGCAAGCGTTTATTACAGTTTACCCTCAAACGTGATTTTTATATTATCACTCTATTCATAAAGTTTCTTTAGGTCACACTACAGTTAAAAATTATCGGAACATGAGAAATACTGAATTAAATATAGGAATTGTTTTTTACCTATTGGTTAAACTGTGCCAAGACTTTACTGACAGATTTTCATACCGTCACTTATTAATTTTTTTTTGTAAACTAGCTGGTGCCCGTGGCTTCGTACGTGCTATAGTTCGTTCTTAGAAAATAACACAGGAACCTAACCTTTTTGTGTCTGGGTGGAACAAACAGTACTGAATGTGTAATTAAATACGAATACTAGGCTATTCGCTTGTATGCTCTAAAAATAGGTATTGGCAGTGTCTGACCTTTTATTTTTAGTACATATTTAGTACCTATATTTGTGTTGAACACTATTTTCATAAGTTCAGGTCATGCCATTTCTATTTTAAGATTCATTTGAAATTTTTCCTACTTCAATTAGAAACTATATAAGTAAAATAAAATCAAAATGGATTCTAAGATTGTATATCTTAGTTATAAAGTTAAGTTATAAGTTAAAATTGTGTATCTAAGATAAGATCTTAAATATCTTGTAAGAGCTTAGTTATCTTTGCATCTATATATAAATTCGTCTAAAAATTAAAAATATATGAAAATTCTAATAGTCAGTTTTTTTAATCATTTTAAATAATATTTTAAAAACAAATGACTTAGTTTTTTTTATTTGAATTGGATAAAAGATGTTTCGCAATTCCTCGCACTGTACAGCCGAGTTGGAATCATCAATTGACTTCTTTCTCAAAGTTGTTGATGAAAATGTATAACCTAGCCAAGCCAAAGTATACATTTCACGGAAATGTTCGAGAATAACATGCCTCACAACAACATGTTCGGAAAATCCTGTTGTTTTGTATCTACTTATGTCTCTTAATAATTTCACTAAGACCACCCATTGATTCTGTCACGACAACCACGATATATAGTCAGGAAATTGATGGATAGTTTTGTGTTTACCATTATAGTTAGTGCAAACTTTTTAATCAAAGAACTTGAATACGTATTCCAACGCAGATATAAACAGTTTTGGAAAGACAAACAGTCTTGGTTGGTCTTGGTTCTTGGTCTCACTCCCTCCTGTAGTTGGGTGAGCTGTGTACTGTCATCTTAGATATGTAGGTACTGACATTGTGGCCTTTTTAGTACTAACATTAACACTAAAAACACTAACACTCAAACGATGTTGAACAGTCAATACAACACCGTTGAAATATCGTCCAGATCTCATTATACATTGCATTTCTGGGACTTCTGCAGACTATGACATAAAACCTTTTATGTAGTCTGCTAAATTACTGCCCAGGACTCATCATCTATTGAATTTCTCGGACTACTGTACAATTTGCGGTAGCGTATGTATGTGGTCCATTCCGGCCATGTATGCCGGCGTCTGTATTTCCGAGTTCATATTAACCCAAATCTTTTCAAAGTTCAAGTGAATAGGCATCTTCTGGGTGAGCTCGCTCCATCATAATGTTGGCCATGTTGGCTAAGAGCTAATCCATCTCTAGAAAAAAATTATAATTCCATGATATTAAACACCACAGTCCGCAGTCTGAAATTCTTCTAACTTGACCGCGTGCCTCTATAACCCTGTAAAAAACAATTCATAGACGTGGTTCCATAATGAAAAGTACATATAAATATCCACGCCTCTATCACTACACCAGTCAAATAAGTTAAGAAGGGCTTTTAGTTGCGATATGCGATTCGTCTTCAGAAGCTGTGTTGTGATTCAGTCTTTCTCCTGCAACTTTTTGTTCGAAGCTATTTTAGAACATTTTTGATCTCCTACAAACTGATTCCTCTGTCATACATTTACTGTCGAGCCAATCTAGTCCTTGGATTCTTGACAACAGATTTCTGAATGAAGGTGCATAGCCGTCTTGTCTATTATAAAGGGAAAAGATTTTGTATTTTTTTTTGTGATGAATAAACTCAAAAACTATTGGATTGATTCTAAAAATTCTTTCACCAATAGAAAGCTACATTATCAGCGAGTAACTTGTGGGCTATATTTTATAAAATTAAGAATACGATGTCGCGTGCAAAAGCTAAGTAGTAACTTAATAAAGCAAACGAAACCATGGCATATGACAAAGCTAATAGTATTTTTTAACCTTAACACTGTGTCAAATTTATTGCGAGTTATATGTAATGAAAGTACCTATAGTTAAGTATAATTTGTCTAAATTTTGTTTCAGATCGCAGTGATATGTTGCTCGCGTATTAGCGTGGTTGCGCTAACTGCGCGAACATTCCAGTTTTAGAATAGAAGAAATATAAATTTTAACATTTAAATTATAAGGGAATAATATAAACAAACAAATATTTTATTAATTTTTATGAAAAAATCGTAATATGACATAATAATATTTAGCGTTAAAAAGTGAAATATCATTAAAAAATAATGACAGTTATAAATAATAATGGCGATAAAATAAAATGACAAATAATGACAGTGACAAGCGTAAATATTTTTTTTTAGTGATGTGTCATTTGTTTAAACGTCATAGTGATGTGATGTGCCGCCTCTAAAGTGACGGTGATGTGATGGTGTGATTGCCAGAAATGGGGATTCAAGTGGAAAGTTATAATAATAGCGGATGTAAGTATTGTATATTATGTTAATAAAATACGTATAAATTGTTGTCAAAATATATAAAGAAATTTCGTTTTTTTTTTAATAAAGAAATAATTTTAAAGTATTCACATTAGAAACAAACAAAAACCACAAAATAAATATTTTGAACAATGATCAAAAAAGCACTTCAGCCTGTAACCATAGATAATTTATGGATACGAGTTTCTTTTGATCTTGATCATTAAAAGAAATTAAATATATAATTTTATGAGTGCAAAAACAAATTTATTGCATGCACTCGAGGATAAAATTTCTTTTGACGCTTTTATGTTTATTTAAATACTGAATATGACACATTATACTTTTAATTTTAAGTGCACTAATGCATCGTTTATTTTTTTATTCTGTGTGAATTTTATTTAAAACGTTTCCATTTCGAGATAACATTTGATGCTATTAGTTTCCATATGTTTGTATTAAGTATTATCTACACTAATAATACCTGTAGTATTATTTTTTCACTGCAGAATTGTAACTAAGTGTATATGAATTTTGAATTTCGGTATTTATTATATCATACCTACATTTTATACGTAATATAATATAGGTATGATATAACATAATAACATCAAGTTCGCAAAAAAATTCGCATTAAAATTTTACATTTTGAATTTCGAATATTTGTTTTAATCATAGTTGAAAAGTTAATCATTGTTTTATTATAAATGCTGGCCTTAAAAGTTTAATATCGCCATTAATGGCATCAAATAAGTAGGGCATATTTTATTAAACCTTTTTCTTTCAGTTGCCATCATGGTTCGTATTGCATACAAATGGAGGCTATTGTTGCAATTTTTTTAATTTTTTAATTTTGCTTTTACAAAATTATTGATTTTTTTTTACAACAATCGTCTCCATTGCTTTTTATGATATTTTTTTGTAAATATAATGTTTATTCATTTAATAGCGTATCGAATATATCGTTATACATTTAAAAAGAGAGAGAAATTCTTTGGGACGAAGTTAGTTGGATGACGGTTTTTTTTCTAGTCGAAATGTGATTTGGAAAGTGCAATGAAAAGTCAAAAGGGAGTTACAATTCAAAAACATACGTTTTGTTTAACAATTTTAATATTAAATTAATGAAATATAAGAATATTCTTATATTTCATTCTTATCAATTATATATATATATTATACATTCTTATATATAGCGTTCGCGGTGGAAACGCTCGGAGTGTGGTCGCCCGATGCTAAATCCTTCGGGAAAGAGATAGGAAACTATAATCGAGAAATCGGGCGACCGGCGCGCCACGCCAGTAGAAATTCAAAGAGGGAACCAAAGACAGTTGAAATGAAAGACGCCATATTGCAACACATCAATATGGCGCCGAGGGTTGTTTGTGGTTTTTGACGTAATACGGCCAAATTAGAGAATCGGTGATGTCTTTAATAACTTAATGGGTTTCGCAATCGCCTTGACTTAGTCGGATTATTCCGGCATTTCAAATTGGAGGGAACACTGCAAGCGTCCTGGTTACTACCATCGAGTAAATAGTACTTAACCAGTATTAAGTACTATTTACTCTATGGTACTACGCAGGATTCTTTTTGGCCAATTACTTTCCTCCACGTCCCTGCCTTCCCAGCATGCACGTGGTTTAATTATTTTTATATATTTATATTTAATATAAGAAATATTCTTATATTAAATATTGTACTAAGGGTCTCTTTAATATTAATGTAGTGTCAAATATATAATGTTTCGTTATTACACCTCATAATTTGTTATTAAAGTAATGGCAACATCTTTCATAATTTAAAAATATTCAACTTTAAAAATACCTTTTTTATTTTTAAAGATAATTTAAAAATATTTGAAATACTTATACTCGTATAGAGAAATCACAGAGAGAAATGGACTTAGGTGTCTTTCATTCAAAGAAAAAGTATCCCTAGAGATCTCGTCTGAAATACAATTACAAGATTGAATAATTTTTTTAACATCTGAGCAAAAGTTAGTTAAGCACTAACCATCTTATTTAAATAATTTAAAAAAAAGATCTTTATCATCTACATAAGAAAATATTCAACTGCGTTTCTTATTTTAAAGAGAAATTAACATAGAGTGACAACATGTGGTTGTAACATGTAAAATTTGCACACACCACTCAATGTGGTCTGTGCAATGCATTCATACTTGATACCAGTGCATAGACTACTTTTGTCAATTAAACTATGACATCAAGTTAACGTCATGGCATATGCGATTTGTCGATGAGGTAGGAGGCGTGAAAGTGGAGGGAGAACCGAGACAATAAAAGCGCGGACGCGAGCGGGGGAGCTCTCTCTCTGACCTTGCGGACGAAAACATACTATTAGAGGAAAACAACATCTCACGTCAAGCTGACCGCCATTTTGACTTGTACCCACTGATAATACGATCGCCATTTTCACACGTAATAATACGATCGGAGCGCCGGAAAGCTGAACAGAACATCGCCGAGGTGCTTGTGCCTCTCGCGCTGATAACTTGGACGTCGACGGAAGGCTCCAGTGGACACCACCAAGTTGGTGTCACCTGTCACCGGTTACCGGTATCAACGCCACGCCGACACGTCACTGCCTGTTCTCCGCGCATCGCTTGGGTTGGCGCCACGTCTCCACGGCTGCAGCCTGGGACCTGTCTCGGCCGATCCCGTGGAGCATACACTAAGCTGAGTAGCATTCTTTATACTCTCTCTTCAGCCACCTTAGGGGTCTCTTGACGGGCAAGCTCGTCCCATACCTTCGCTCACGTCTTCAACGTGTACTCCCTATCACAGTAGCAGACCATCATCAGGAGGAAGATTAAGTACATCTCACCCCCACTTTAATATTGTATATAAACTAGTGATAACGCTACTTGAGACATATTGTATAACATACTTTGCTGTAAACCTGTATTGATACATATCATAATAAACCTGTGTTGTGGCAAGTACTTTGTTTAATTTGTTAGGCTGCTCCCCTCCACCTCTCTAGTAAAGGCGCCCTAGTCTCGTGTTCTTCCAGCTGAACCCTAGCCGGTGGTAAGCTGTCTGGGTGCACGCATTTCAACATAGCACAGCACGCAGAGAGGTTACAAAGTGGCGCTCCAACTTTAGGGCCTCGAAACCCACGAGTTGCTTCTGTCCATAGACTGAGAGCCGACCACGAGACTAACATAAATATTCTGCTAGAGAGTGGAGGCAGTGCATACTGGCCACACACGGTTTTTTTTTTAAATAGCACTAGTGCGGATCGTATAAATTTCCGTGGAAGGGCATTACTTTCTCACCCACAGGACAAGCCCGCCTGGTTAACTACCACTTCCTTGCTTTGTTGAGTTGGCAAGGAACACCAGTGTCCACTCCTTTTCCTTAAATCCCGTGATCCCATTAAGCTCAAAACCCAATTTCCTTAACCTTTATTCCCTATTCCCGAACGCACTACGCTCAACTTTTTTTTTTTCTTTCTTTTTTACTTTTATTAATTTTTTTAGCTTCATTCATTTTTTGTTTTTTTAGCTTACCTTACTTCAGCACAGGTTTACATTTTTTTCCTATATAACTTCATGTACATTTTGTTTTGTTGTGTTTATTTCTAGATACCGCAGGAATTGACAAAATAATATTTTTGTCAATTCACTGCAAGTATGTTTATTAATTTTCTCTATACCCACCATTTCTAAAGGGTAATTTTTATACTCACTGCAAACTTTTATAAACAGGGCAATATACCCACTATACTGTGACACTTCACATGACTGTCAACTGTCAATTGACAAGTCACTTGTATGTATTGACAATTACTAATTGTCAGTGATAATAGTTGAAAATTATCATTTGCTTACTTATAGAGTGTAAATTAATAGAAATTCGTTTATTTATACTCCATTATTTATTATTTACCAAGTTGTTTACTATTTACATTTATCTACATTTGGAATTTAATCGTGTGATATAAAACTTATATATAGAAATAGTAGATTATCATAGATTATAGGAACACTTAGTTTAGTGGATAAATTTGTGAATAGTTATTGTGTGTTGACAAGGTAATTGCTGAATAAAATTTAGTTACAACTTTTATATAAATAGATACTTGATTTTTTGTTTATAAAACACTAAAAATATAACTTAGTCTGTCTGTAATAATGGTGTTGTCAGCTTATCTGAATTACCTTAACAAAGATGAGATCAAAGTCGAACTCCTACGGTATGGCTTACTTCCAGAGGAAACAGCAACGTTGGAAGCTTTGCGGGACCAGCTGAGACATGTCCTAGGCGCAGCGAGACGTGGTAGTTACCCGGCAACTAAGGAAGTAGAACCGAATGCGGAAATGGAGATAATTTTGGCCGAAGAAGTGGTCAAGTCCTTAGAATTAAAAGCGCCGGGAGCGACTTCGTCTACGCTCCGGCGAATCACAGCTCGGGCGAATTATTGGCTGGATCGACTCTCAAGGATAAAATTGGATGACATCAGACTAGCATCGCTACGCTCTAGGATCATAAAGGTATTGAGTGTATCCGACCGCAGTGAGAATGTAGACGATGAATGCAAGGATTCAAACCCTCAACCTGTCCTTAGGGAAACGGTGGCATGCACTGACAGACACTTTGACATAAACTCACTAAATTTGAAATTTGATGGCACCTCATGTGTAAGGGCTTTTTTAGAGAGGCTGGAGGAATTAAAACTATCCCGAGGGATTTCTGACCAGCAAATTATTAACTCCTTGCCCGAGATTCTGTGTGGATCACCCCTGTTGTGGTTCCGGGCAAATAGGAGTAACTTTACTAAATTTGATCAATTTAAAACATGTCTCAAAATGACATTCGACACTCCCGATTACGACCATCACCTTTTGAAAGAAATACGTTCCCGTACGATGAGTGGTAAGGAGTCAATAGTCTCTTACGTCTCGACCATGCAAGCCATGATTTCTCGACTCTCAGCTGAACTCGATTTTGAAGAACAACTGGACATCCTCCGGCACAACATCAGGCCGGAGTACATGGAGCTGCTTGAATGCCAGCAATTCCGTAGCATGAACGAGGTTATAGGGGTGTGCAGGCAGGTCGAGATCATTAAGCATAGGCAAGATAGGTACCGTGAACCGGACATCAACGCGTACACGGTAACGCGGGATCTGCAACCACTCCCTGTACAGAGGGAAAGGCCTGTGGCCAGTATAGGCAAGGAGCCCATGCCCAAAAGTGGACGGTTAGATAAATGTCATCGATGCGGCTCGACCGATCATGACACAAGGTCTTGTCGTAAACGGGAGGTTGTCTGCTTTAAATGTGGCAAGAGGGGTGTAAAAACTCCTGACTGTCCACAATGTCAAAAGGTTCCAAAAAACTGATTAGTCAGGACTCTTCCTCTAAATGCAAGCAAAAGGGGAGGGTCCTGTTCAAAAATGAAATCGATACTAGGCCCCACATATGCGTAGCTGTATTGGACTTAAATGTATACGGATTGCTTGATTCCGGGTCATTGTGCTCAATATTGGGTCACAATGCACATCTTATTTTTATTGACCACGGCTTTGAAATGGCTTGTGTGGACAATATTGACACTATGTATGCAGCGGACGGTACACCGTTGACATGCATAGGCATCATGTACTTACCTGTGTTGTTTAAAGGGGAAGTACAAGTTATCAAATTTTATGTTATACCTACCGTACAGATGCCCATTACTTTCGGGGTTAATTTTTGGAACCAATTTAGGTTAAATGAGGGAATTTTCCCTACTTCTACCCTATCACTTGGTGAGCACTTCATCAACTCATGCTCATCCAGTGGTGGCTTAGAGGATTTTGATTTGTTAAGCTTGCAACAAAAAGATAAATTAAATTCATTAATTAGGAAATTTGACATAATAGACACAGAAAGGGTAGGCTTAGGTAGAACGAATATGGCCAGCCACTGCATAGACACTGGAAACAGTCCCCCTATTAAGCAGCGTTATTATCCGTTGTCTCCAGTAAAACAAAAGGCATTGGAGCAGGAATTAGACCGTATGTTAGCTTTAGGTGTTGTGTCACCGTCGCAGTCACCATGGAATTCCCCTGTAGTCATGGTACAGAAGGCCAATGGAGACCTGCGTCTGTGCGTTGACTGTCGTAAACTGAATTCAGTTTCTAAGCCCGATGCCTATCCTCTCCCTTATATTTCTAATATCTTGGATCAGCTGCGGGACGCCAGGTACTTATCGTCTATTGACCTTAGTGCCGCTTACTGGCAAATCCCCCTCGCTGACGAGTCCTCTGCGGAGAAAACTGCTTTTACTGTTCCCCGTAGAGGACTGTTTCAGTTCAATGTTATGTGCTTCGGACTTGTAGGTGCATCAGCTTCTATGCAGAGGCTGATGGACAAACTATTCGGTGCAGAGTTTGGAGGTAGGGTCTTCGCGTTCCAGGATGATTTAATCATCATTTCCAACAATTTTGACGAACACCTGGAACTTCTGGAAAGGGTTTTCCATAAATTAAAATCGGCTTGCTTGACGGTCAACATGGGAAAATCTGTCTTCTGTAGAAAGGAGCTGAAATATCTAGGCTATCTTGTAGATAGGCATGGTCTTAGGACAGATCCTGGCAAGGTAGACACTATAGTGAAATATCCCACTCCCACTTCTCCTAAAGAAGTGAAGAGATTCCTCGGCATGTCGGGCTGGTACCGTCGATTCATACCCAACTTCTCTAAACTTAGCCGACCTCTATCCAAATTAACCTGTAAGTCTAAGGAATACTCCTGGACTGATGAGGCGAATGATGCCTTCAATAGTTTAAAGGCAGCATTAGTGTCTGCCCCTATTTTGAAATGTCCTAACTTTAATATGCCTTTTACTATTCACACAGATGCTTCTGCCTTTGCGTTGGGCGCTGTACTTACTCAAAGATATGAGGATACTGAACATCCCATAGCCTACTGTAGTCGTACTCTTAATAAACATGAGGTCAACTATAGTACTACTGAAAGGGAACTCCTAGCTGTTCTCTATGCCTTAGAGCAGTTCAGATCATATGTTGAAGGCCAAGAATGTACTGTGGTGACAGATCATGCGTCACTACAATGGTTTTACAAACTTAAAAATCCTACTGGACGTCTAGCTCGATGGAGCATGCGACTTAGTCAGTTCCCATTTAAAATTGAACATAGGAAGGGGAAGGACAATGTGGTACCCGACGCTCTGTCCAGAATCCATGTGAGCAGTATCAGTGTCACACCAGACGGGGATACATGGTACTCTCACATGCTGACAAGTGTCAGGCAAAATCCACGTAGATTCCCGAACTTCACTATAGAAGGGGATAGATTGTTTCGCCACTCGAAAAATAAGTTCGGTCTGACGTCGGACTCAGATTGGAAGTTAGTAATCCCGAAAAAGAATAGGACGGATTTGTTACATAAATGTCATGATGAAGTCACAAGTGGTCACCTAGGTATATTTAAAACACACAAGCGCCTATCTGAACACTACTACTGGCCGTATATGTACTCTGATGTTGTAAAATATGTAAATAAGTGCGAAATTTGTAAAACTTACAAACCCGTCACTACTGGCAGGCCAGGTCTTATGGGAGGTCCTAAAAAGGCTAATAAACCTTTTCAGGCCATCTCACTCGACCTAATAGGTCCATTTCCAAAATCTAGGAATCAAAATACTTACTTACTCGTTTGTTCTGATTATTTCAGCAAATATATTATGTTGCATCCACTGAGGAATGCAACAGGTCAGACCGTGGCACGGTTTTTAGAGAAACAGGTATTTTTGATTCATGGAGTTTGTGAATATCTATATGTAGATAATGGTCCTCAATTCATTAGCTATCAATTTCGACAACTGTTGAAAAAATATAACGTTCCTAACATATACTATAACCCGCGGTATCACCCCCAAGTGAATCAAGCGGAAAGGGCCATAAGAAACGTTGTCAACTCAATCGCGTGCTATGTCAAGAACGATCATAAGAGATGGGACGAGAATATTGCAGAAATACAGTGTGCATTGAATACAGCCGTAAATGACACAACAAAGTTCTCCCCCTATTTCTTAGTACACGGTAGGGAATACATAGTAGACGGTGATCTGTATAAATCGAGTGACCAGCCAGTTCCGAACTCCCAATTTCAAGTAGGTGATACACAAGATTGTAATAAAAATTTGCAAAAACTAAAGAACATTTTTAATAAGGTGAGCGAACACATGAAACGTTCTCACCAAAAGAATGAACGTTATTACAATCTTAGAAAGCGGAACCTTGAATTAAAAGTAGGACAAATAGTTTATAAGAGAACTTTTTATCTATCTAAAGCTTCAAAAAGCTTCACTTCTAAATTGGCGCCAAAGTTTAAAAAATGTATAGTTACAGCTAAGCGCTCTCCCCTAGTATATACATTGTCTGACATGGAAGGTAAATTGCTAGGGGACTTTCATATTAAGGATATCTTGAAATATGATGACTGAATATGAAACAGTCACTATATCGAATCAGATTTCCTTACTCACTTCAAATACTTTCTTCATACAAGTTTACTTATACTCTTCTCTGTACTTTGAATCTATTATTTTACTAAAGTTACATATTTATATGTTTTTTGTCTATGTGCCTAATCCAACTGCTTTAAGACTTAGACATCTCTTTTATAGTTTACTTAATTTTTATGTAGTGTGTTCTGTGAATGAGTGTGCGAATGGATGAGACTCGATCAGGATATACTCAATATACTTGTATATTTAACTGTAACTGAATATGTATTTCAGAACTGAATAGGACCCTTCAGGTCGCTCGGCTCCCACACTGCACGGTTCCTGCCTCAGCCGACAATCAAGGATTTTTTTTGCATGCGGGGACTGAAAAATTTCCTCGTACGTGGAAATTTTTTCGTAAGGAGGGGTGTGTGTAACATGTAAAATTTGCACACACCACTCAATGTGGTCTGTGCAATGCATTCATACTTGATACCAGTGCATAGACTACTTTTGTCAATTAAACTATGACATCAAGTTAACGTCATGGCATATGCGATTTGTCGATGAGGTAGGAGGCGTGAAAGTGGAGGGAGAACCGAGACAATAAAAGCGCGGACGCGAGCGGGGGAGCTCTCTCTCTGACCTTGCGGACGAAAACATACTATTAGAGGAAAACAACATCTCACGTCAAGCTGACCGCCATTTTGACTTGTACCCACTGATAATACGATCGCCATTTTCACACGTAATAATACGATCGGAGCGCCGGAAAGCTGAACAGAACATCGCCGAGGTGCTTGTGCCTCTCGCGCTGATAACTTGGACGTCGACGGAAGGCTCCAGTGGACACCACCAAGTTGGTGTCACCTGTCACCGGTTACCGGTATCAACGCCACGCCGACACGTCACTGCCTGTTCTCCGCGCATCGCTTGGGTTGGCGCCACGTCTCCACGGCTGCAGCCTGGGACCTGTCTCGGCCGATCCCGTGGAGCATACACTAAGCTGAGTAGCATTCTTTATACTCTCTCTTCAGCCACCTTAGGGGTCTCTTGACGGGCAAGCTCGTCCCATACCTTCGCTCACGTCTTCAACGTGTACTCCCTATCACAGTAGCAGACCATCATCAGGAGGAAGATTAAGTACATCTCACCCCCACTTTAATATTGTATATAAACTAGTGATAACGCTACTTGAGACATATTGTATAACATACTTTGCTGTAAACCTGTATTGATACATATCATAATAAACCTGTGTTGTGGCAAGTACTTTGTTTAATTTGTTAGGCTGCTCCCCTCCACCTCTCTAGTAAAGGCGCCCTAGTCTCGTGTTCTTCCAGCTGAACCCTAGCCGGTGGTAAGCTGTCTGGGTGCACGCATTTCAACATAGCACAGCACGCAGAGAGGTTACATGGTAAATAAAAAAATATGATATTCATAGAAATTCTAAGAAAACTCAGTCAAGGACCCTGTCAATCCGATCGGTCATTTTTGACGTATTCTACAAACGCATGTCAAAACCAATCAAACAATATATTATGCACGAAAACTATAAAACGTTTTGACAAGAAGGGGATTTGTTGACATGAAGCTATTTTAATACCTATTTTCATGCATTGGTCTATTATAACTACGTTCTTTTAACTCCCGACGCCCGACGCAAAAGAGGGGTGTTATAAATTTGACTTGTCTGTGTGGCATCGTATGATCGTAGCTTCCAACGTGTCAAACGGGCACTATTTCGTAGAGTGGGTCAAAACTTGTGGGTCCAAAGGGTCCGACACCTCCAAACGGATCAACCCCAATCCCATTTTTTTTATTTGAAAGCAAGATCATAGTTATCTAGGATTAATAAAATAACTGCAAAATTTAAAAATTTGTGATCACAATATCCAAAAATGTTGCCCACGGTGTCGATTTTTCCATTTTCAAATACGAGTATATCTCTATTATCTCTTAACCAAGTGACCTGGATTTTTTACTTAGTTTTGTACCAGAACTGTTATAACTTAGCCTAACTAAACACACACACACACACACACACACACACACACACACGCACACAAATATTAAGCGTGGCGGTCCCGCGAGTTCAAAGATGTTTTCACTTCCAAAAACTGTCGAAATGTTTTGATTGTACAATAAAATTCATCAAAAATATTAAGGCATTAGAAATTGTCAAATTAAATATATCGGATTTTTAAATTATAAACTAGATACCTAATTTAAGTTTAGTAAAGAAAATTTTATACACAGATACGATGTTTCAAATTGAGTTAGATTTTCACCAGTCTCAGGAAACGGCTTCCGAGTGTTGAGTGATTTTTTAAACGCTACACACATTACAAATAGTCAGCACAGTAGCTAATCTCATTCATCATTATAAAATTCAGTTCAAGATAGGTCTAGTTATGACCTATCTACGATATAATTAGATTTTCGCTAAAGTAAAAATCGCATGGTTTTCGACACTTTTGTTTCTTTGTTTTTTTTTTTGATAAATTCAAACCCTTTACCACTCATTTACACGCTGTTTCCAAAAAGGAGGAGTATTTCCAAACTGTTTTCTATTGAATGTTTTCAATGAGTTAACTATTTAGGTAATGATATTAAGTATTTGTCAATAAGATAAACCTATGTATAATTTCTGAAGAATGAAAAAAAAAATGAAGTTGAGACAGAAGTTAAAAAAAAAGTTTGTAGCAGCTTTCTTTCTTTTTTTTCTTAATATTATTATTAGCTTGCAATAGTCGTTAACACATAAAAAAACACAAAAATATACATAGTTCATACTAATATAATATTATAAATGTGAAAGTAACTCTGTCTGTCTGTTACATTTTCACGCTTTATCTACTCAACCGATCATAATGAAATTTTGCATAAACGTTATCAGGGATACAGGAAAGGACCCAGGTTACTTTTGATTCAGAAAACCAGCACTGTTCCCGAAGGATCATCTAAAAGTATTAAAAAAATCTGGCCGGGCCATCGTCGTCACAGCAATAAAGATGACATTTGACACGACAGTGTTATATTTTTTATTTTTCAACGCGGACGTTGTCACGGGCACCAGCTAGTCTTTAGTATAATTTATGTGTTGTTAACGAATTTTTTTATTAAAAGCGTTACACGATCAGAATCAGAAATTTATGATTTTCGACGGAAAATAAACCAATTATGTGTTTAGTTTGCAGATAAGATATTAAACTCGCTTCTGCGTCGACCGTCGACCGCTAGTTTTAAAAAAGGGTTGCTTAAAAACCGTTCTAATGAGAAAAGTATCCCAATATTTTAAAATATTTTTCGACTATTATCTAGATTATAAAACTACAAATAATATGGTGTTAACATCTTATCTGCAAACTGAAACATCTGAAACTACTGAAATCATAAATTTTGACTCCAGCGTGATTCTAATTAATGAATGCTCTTAGTTCACCTACCACACCTGCATGTACCGTGCGTAGCAAAATTATTCTATTTTTAGTGGATACTGTGTAAATGATAGCACTATTGACCCTGGCTGCGTGTTGGCTACGTTAGTTAGCACTGCGGTGAGATGCTATTGAAAAAGACCGTGTTCGCGGAGAGATGAGCTTATTTATAGACAAATCACCTACCTACTGTAAATATAGATTTCTGAAATTGGCATTTCATCTCAGGGTACAACAGGCGTAGGGAGTTGACGATCCCACCGCCCAACGGTGAAACAGGCGTCACCGTTGCAGTTAGTTATCCCGCAACTCTCCTAGGGTTAAGGAATCCGTACCGGTTCATCTCAGGGCACAACAGGCGTAGGGAGTTGACGATCCCACCGCCCAACGGTGAAACAGGCGTCACCGTTGCAGTTAGTTATCCCGCAACTCTCCTAGGGTTAAGGAATCCGTACCGGTTCATCTCAGGGTACAACAGGCGTAGGGAGTTGACGATCCCACCGCCCAACGGTGAAACAGGCGTCACCGTTGCAGTTAGTTAGCCCGCAACTCTCCTAGGGTTAAGGAATCCGTGCCGGTTCATCTCAGCGTACACAGGCGTAGGGAGTTGACGATCCCACCGCCCAACGGTGAAACAGGCGTCACCGTTGCAGTTAGTTATCCCGCAACTCTCCTAGGGTTAAGGAATCCGTACCGGTTCATCTCAGGGCACAACAGGCGTAGGGAGTTGACGATCCCACCGCCCAACGGTGAAACAGGCGTCACCGTTGCAGTTAGTTATCCCGCAACTCTCCTAGGGTTAAGGAATCCGTACCGGTTCATCTCAGGGTACAACAGGCGTAGGGAGTTGACGATCCCACCGCCCAACGGTGAAACAGGCGTCACCGTTGCAGTTAGTTAGCCCGCAACTCTCCTAGGGTTAAGGAATCCGTGCCGGTTCATCTCAGCGTACACAGGCGTAGGGAGTTGACGATCCCACCGCCCAACGGTGAAACAGGCGTCACCGTTGCAGTTAGTTATCCCGCAACTCTCCTAGGGTTAAGGAATCCGTGCCGGTCCATCTCAGGGTACAGGTAGTTTTGTTGTTGAGTTCTCCAATTATAGTATGTAAATTTATTATTATTATATATATTTCTTTATAACCTTTCGAGCGGTCGGTAACTCGTAAAATAAGCCTCTACCAGAAGCGGGTCGCGACTTCTATAAAAAATAGCCTTCGCATATCCTCCTACTCTCCTATAACGAGCGGTTAGTAACTCGGTAAATAAGCCAAGGAAGTACATACGTAGTCAGCGTTTTTGTTTTGTACACGTTGTGTGCGAAATGATTTGGACGTGAAAGGGTGCGTCGTCTTTTGGCGCACGAGATTTTGACGAGAAAGGGTGCGTCGCCTTTTTGGCGCACGTGATTTTGACGTGATCGGGTGCTTTTGCACGTGATTGCGCGTTTGTGCATTTTGTGCAATTATTTTGAACGCCTACTATGTACTTACCCCCACTCAGAGCGGTTTGCAACTCTGTAAAAATAAGCCTTCTTGCTACTCTCTTCCGTATATAAACTCTGTGTATTTGTATGTATTATATTTCAACCCTTTATCTTTATCGTATAGTATTTAAGTATATCTATCTTTCAACCGAGCGTTTCTTGTCACCAGTACATCGCGAAACACTAAGCGGTGTCCTGCAACAAGTGCGTTTCGTGTGTAGTTTATTATACAGTATTATATATATTTTATCTCCTTCTATATTTATCCTATGATTATAATTATTTATTTATGTAAGTCTATAACTCAGCACAAACTAATTCCTTCTTGTAAATATCTTCTTTAGGTTAGTTAGTTGTAATTTTTTTTATTCTTTCTTTTTGTTAGTTTGTAATTTTTTTTTCTCTTTAGGGTTAGTTAGCTTTTAAGTTCTTTAAGTAAATTAGAGTACAATATTAGTTGGTTGTTTTCTTTTTTCTTTTCTTCGAAATTCTTTTTTTTTGTAACTTAGATTTGTTGAGGTCGATGTGTAGCAGTATTCTTCAGCTGTTCTCCCGTGCGAAAGAACCTGGGGACCAGGTCGAATTTTCCTCCGCAGGAGAAAAATTCTGACGGTTAGGGGGGTATTGTTACATTAAAATTTTCGTACCCTATGAGCAGATGTGCCGGTCGAACAGCTTTGGTAGAACCATGATTTTGACCGTTACTGCCGATTTAACAAATGCTGAGTATCGCAGGGTATTCAGTGTCCCCTCATCTCCTCCGTAGAAGTTCATCAAGAACTTCTCGCCAGCATTTCCTACTTCTTCCTTGTTGGAGTTTGAATCAAGGAAAATGTTGGCGAGATCTATCCAGTGGGGGTTTTTTTTTGAGGACGTTGCCCACTTCATCTTGCCTTGCCAAAAAAGGGCAGAGGTTGTGTCATACCCGCTGATAGCATGCAGAAATAAAACCACCCCGCGTGGAATCTGCATTTCTCCACATGTAAAGGAATTTGCTGTAATTTGAATTTATTTAAATGTAATGCTGAATGTGAAATGTAATTTCACAGCTTTCCGAGCACTGCGGGAGAATTGCCCATCTTTGACTTGCTATATCTTCGCAACCAATGGACATAGTGTACTCAAGTTTCGCTCAAATTGTAGCAAATTTAGTTATCTTTATTAAAGTACATAACAAAAATACTTGAAAAACGCTTCGTTAGGGTAGTTTTTTCGAAAAAACTGAAACATGTGCCAAAATTTCGCAGTTTTTCGAGTACCGTGGGGGCAGCACAGGGTTTTCAGGGTTGCAAACTTGGGTGTTAACTACTCTCAAGGGACCTAACAACATATAAAAAAATCGTAGACATGCGCGTTTGCGATGTTTGTCCTTTTTTTATGTCGATTTTGACCGGCCTAATGCTGGTTAAACACTAGTTTAAAAAAGTCCTGAATATGAACTGTAGACATGCGCCATCTGTTGTAAATAAACTGAAACTCGCTCACTACTCTCACTGAAAGCATTCTCGTCATTCGCAACATCGTTACTAGATGGCGCCAGTAGTCACACCAAACTAAAATACTTTGTTTATGTTATGCCGGGCGTTTATTTTTAAATTGGAGCGTTTTATAAGTGGCTAGGAAGTTATGACACGGCCTGTGCAGAATGTGGCCGCCGGCCGATTCAATATCGAGAGCTTTCTACACACAACAGAATTAAATAGGAAATACTATTATTGAGGGATAACAATTTTATTTGAGTAGGTACTTAAACCTCGATAATGAATCTAACAAGAGAATCTAACTTATTATGCGAAATCAGATGGTTGGTAATCAAGGAAAACAGGGAATATTTGTCTTTTTAATTTGAATGAATTTGTTTAATAACTACAAAATCTGTAACATCATCATCAATACTAATAATAAATCTGTAAGGGTCGGTCATGGAGTAAGTTACTTTGTTTTCAGAGATATCGTGTTTATAGGCTCTATACATGATACTGAAACTAAATTGACGATTTGTAGAATTTTTTTCTGTATGTATGTATGTATGTATGTATGTATGTATGTTCCTCCATAACTCTGAAACGAATTAACTGATTTTGATGAAACTTGGTATATAAACATTTGGTCGTACGGGACACAGGATTCCCCAGTGTCCCGTAGTCGTAGGAGGCTATTCTTTTTCAACGCGGACATATTGGTTTTTATTATCTGTAGTTCCACAAAAATCTAACAGATGGCGGTGTACGGCGCACGGGTGCAGTAATTACTCATATATTTTTCTTTTTCAACGCGGACGAAGTCGCGGGCACCAGCTAGTTTGTAATACAAATAGGAAAAAAAAACTCATAAGAATTTCGTTTTTTTTATGATGAAAGGTCAGAAGACTGATGTCCAATTAATGGACTTTTTTCACTTAATGAATACTGGCCTTTAGCAACGAAATTCACTGAACAAGTACCGCTGGACCATCGCTGGACTATCAAGGGGACATCCTCCAGCAGTGGACATCTTCCAGTTGGGATGATAAATAATTATATTTTAGGACTTTCACACAATTGTCACTTATAAAACGAACAGAGAAATAACTTATGTAAAATGTATTCTAACTTAACATACATTAAATTCCTGAGAAGAGACTCCGTAAGAAACTTCTTTATGACATCTTTAAAATAAAATATATAACAATTACTTACATACCATATAAATTATTATACACAAATAATAGATATATATTAATTAATACAGTAAGTACTTATAATACATAAATAATAAATAAATAATACTCGTATTAATACTTTTTTATTATTATTTATTTTTACAATAACACTCATTGTACATCATCACAGGAGTAATCCTAATTCGATGTATATGTTCCTAATCGAAGTTAAAATAAAGATTATTTAAATTACAACACAAATCAATAAATTTAAAAAATTACAAAATTTACAAAAATATGTACAAGATATTATAAGAATACTTATAAACCTAAAATTACCTACTATAAGATATCACAAATACTAAACGTATACCTATTTATAATTAAGAAGAATCGCTAAAATCCAGGCTTTATTATTGCTTAAATAATCAGCGATTTTTTACCTTTCGAATGAAGTTAGGATGATTTTTTTAAGTTAAGGTCGGCAGACAGGCCGAAGACTGAAGAGTTCACTTGATGGCCTTTAACACAAGCACCGACCATAGGGATTAGGAGTTAGGATAGGGATAGGGAAATAGGCTCTTCTAGCTTCTCGTACTCACTCACCGAAACACAAAAGCACACATGCGGTTATTTCACAGTGGTTTTCTGTAAGGGGGTGTAAATGACTGCCAAACGCCAATATGAAATCAAGGTTATTTTAAGTATACAGGGGAACCTGTTAAACCTTGACACTATAAATATAAATAAATAAATATCAACACATGCCACACAGCACCATCTAGTTCCAAATTAAGCAACTATAGGCTTGTATTATGGATACCAGACAGTTGATATACTACATAGATTACCTTTTTTCTGTAAATACATACACATCATAGATACAAACATCCATGACTCAGATACAAAGGTATAATGTTAACACATAAACATTTGCCCCTAGCGGGATTCGAACCCGCAACCGTTTGGTTAACAGCTAGGGTTACTAACCACTAGTCTGAAAAAGAGTGATTAAAAATTTAGTTGGTTGCGTTTAAAGATTTTATTTCTTATGTAAAATCTAATATATAAAATTCTCGTGTCGCGGTGTTTGTTGACAAACTCCTACGAAACGGCTGAACCGATTTTGATGAAATTTTGTGTGCTTATCAGGTAGGTCTGAGAATCGGCCAACATCTATTTTCCATACCCCTAAATGTTAAGGGTGGTCCACCCCAATTTTTTTTATGGCAAAACAACGATTGCCGGCTCAGCTAGTAATACTATAAAAGTTATATTGATTTTGTGATTTAAATATTTCACTCTACCGAATATAACGTTTTAGAAAAGAAAAGTTAATAGTTTTCTTAAATATTACCTAAATTCCCAATGTGTCCTAGGCATGTCTTAGGTACATCGTGGTACTGGCCGAGTTACATAGGGTGTGTTGCTACCTTTTTTTTTCAAACGTCTTTAAGATATGTTTGTATGAATAAGACATTTCTGATATTTTTCTTGTGGATACTCAAATAATTGACCTTCAAAAATATGCAAATACGGTTTGTGTACAGTACGTCAAATAAATAAAAAAATACATATCTAAAAAAACCGCCCTAGGTACAACAGGTTCCCATATTTAATATTTATAAGAAGTACTTAACAATAAATTCACCAATAAATTGATATATGCTTATGTAACTATAATGTTAATGCTATAAGTATAAGTAACTATAAGTTACTATAAATCTAATATATAAAATTCTCGTGTCGCAGTGTTTGTTGCCAAACTGGACGGCTGGATCGATTTTGATGAAATTTTGTTTGCTTATCGGGTAGGTCTGAGAATCGGCCAACATATATTTTCCATACCCCTAAGTGATTTTTTTTGTATGGCAAAACAACGTTTGCCGGGTCAGCTAGTATATTTATAAATGCTTTAACTTCGGTTTAGACAGCAAACAGTTTACTCGAAAAAACTACCGTTTTTCTATATTATGTTATGTTTAAAGGTATATTAGGTAGGTATATTATACACGGAGTTACCCAAAAACCAAAAAAAGTGTAGTCAATATTGAAGATGTTGTCTTTACCTTAAATGATACAAAGCTCTGGTTTGTATCATTAAATTACTTAAATGGGTTAGACCCGCATTCGAATTTATGTTACAAGAGATCTTGAAGGTATTGTAGGTATTTTTAGTTATAATATATGTATATGGAATTTCATGGGTCAACAATCTAAGGTACCTTTAAATCTTACCATGTCACCAAGACATTTCTTGAACGCAAAACCAAGCTCTAAACTTACTTTCAAAGTTTTACTATGAATAAGATGCGTGTATATATAAATCTAAAATGGTAAGAATTATTATTTCTTTTTTTAAAGACCAAAAGGAACAAGTTGTCTTTTAAAAGCAAGGATTAATGTGTATACAATTATCAGCGGTAGGGCATGTGACCGCAAAAGGACCAAAGGTCAAAGAAGGCGTCGCGCGGGCAGTAGGAAACGTATACCTACCTATATGAATGAAAAATGTCCGGAATATTTTTTTCTTTTTCTACAATATACAACCCGAAGAGTAGACCATGAAGAACGGTTGTCTTTGAATGTGAATGCCATGACCAACGTCAATTATGAGTGGTAGGGCATGTCACAGCATAGGTCAAGGAAGGCGTCGTGCGGGGCAGCGCGGAGGGCAGGGCGGGCGGTCGGCGCGTGGGCGGGCGGTTTGTTTACGGGCGGGCGGCAGCAGTCCGTGCCGCGCCGAGCGACCGCTCGCGCCGCCCGCTGCCGCGCGAGCGCACCCTATATTCAGTTCACGGCCGCTCTATTACCGGCACAGCTATTTCGGCGCATAATATTCTGAACGGTGCGGAGTAGTGTTCAGTTTCGCGCGAGCAGGTGCGCGGGCCGAGGTCGAGATGCGTCGCCGAGGGACCTGCAAGCGGTGCGCCGCGTGACGCCACCGTAGGCCGCCCTGCGGCCATGGAGCGCCGTCGCCGGTCCGTTCGGCTCGACACTACGTTTGACCCGATGACCAAGACGGTGAGACGCCGCGAGAAGCCGCGTGAACGCTGGCTGCTCACGCGGAAAACATGGAAGTATATGTCGGATGCCGGCCGCCGGCTGATACCGGATGGCTCTCAAAATCGGGCGGAAGATGTGCCCCGCATCGAAGCCTACTTTCAGGAGGTGTGCGCCAAGGAGCCCCGGTTTTTGTTGTGGCGCAAAAGTTCATATCCGGGTGCCATTCCAAAACCGAGGCGCAAGAAACGAGCTCGTGGAGGATCCGTACGGGCGAGGTCGCCATCCGACGATGCACCGCCTCCTCCGACGAGGCCCACTGATCTCTTCGCACATACCTCCGGCGGCCGCTTCGACATAGCTAAGCTGAGGAGGGATTTCTTCGCAGCCCCATCTCCTCCCAGTCCCAGACTGGGTCCAGGTTCTAAACTGCCTGAAGTAGATCGTCCTGCACCCGCAGAGAACGATGAGAGCACCCTGGTAGACTTATTGCGAACGTACCTGAAAATAGATGACGAGAAGGGTCTCACGAAGATCTCGGAGTCGGAAGATTTAGTGTGTGCTTTAAAAAAGTATTTGAAACGTCAATCGGAGCGAAATCCACCCGAAGGTGGAAAGGACGCTGCGCGAAGAAGTTTAGTTGAAAATCTCGGTAGGTACTATTGTCGTTCGCCTAACAAAGACCAAATTGTAAAAGAATTACTGACGGATAGGAGTTTGTTGAAGACTCTTTACCATGATTTGCGTAAGACTAAGCCGTACAGGGGTTCTAGAAGTGGTGGCGGAGGCTCTGGTGCGTTTGGACTCAGTGGTTACGGTAGTGGAGCAAACTCTCGGAGCGTGATGCGAACGCGAATACGTGTCGGTGCCGGTGAGGACTCTTTCCGCTTACCGCCTACGTCTCCGCCGCCACTGATCGAAGTGTTCGGAGAATCGGTCGAGGATAAGCTCGTCATTAGTGGAACCCAAACAGTACCTATCCCAGAGGAAGTTTTACAAGAGTTGGAACGAACTTATCGGGAGAAAATAGAGGCGTCCACTGCGCCCACAAGCCCTACCAGTCCGCCAGCCGATAGACGGAATGCACGGCGTCGTTCCAGCATAGACCACGACGACGTGTCACAATCCGTTAGCGATCACATAAAGCGCTATTTCATGATGGCAAGAAAAAAGAGTGCGGACGCTGAAAAAGCTGACCGGTTCAAACGGATAAACTATGATAAGAACTTGCGTAATATAAAGCCCCGCGCTCCAGGGGAGGTTGACGACGACGGACTAAATAAGGGTTGTCAGACTGAAGAAGCTTGGATTCTGACGTACCGAGAGATGCGGTTCTCGTCCGTCGCGTCGACTCCGACATCTCCGCCGTCTCCAGCTTCTACGTCCCAATCGTTTCTCTCTACTTTGCTCGGTCGTAGTGCTCCTACAGTAGCCCCTTCTTCAGGTGGTATGCAGAAGTCTCGGTCTTCGAGCAGTGTGGTGCAGAGTGTAAGCAAGCGACTATGGCGGACGAGAAGCCGCAGTTCCAGTCGAGTCGCCGCCGCATGGACTCCTCAGGTCAGTCGCACAATAATTCTTTTTCAATAGTTTATGAATGCTTATTTTTTGCAAAAACCATATAATTTGAACATATATATGTACATATAGTTTGGACGCCTATTAACAGAAGCAACGCCATAGGTTCTGTATTGCTGTCGACCTATAATAATGATAAGAGTTTAGGACGTGATAGGGAAATGGGCTCTGGCATCCTTTACTCAAAATAAAATAGCACACATTCAGTTATTTCACAGTGTTCTACTGTAAGGGGGTGGTTACTGTCGCCAGACGTTGCCAAGGCTGCCACATCTGCCTAATTTATGACTGCAAAACAAAACACTGAATACTTTGCCCCTATCTATAATATAAAAATGAATCCCTAAATGTGTTGCTAAGCGCAAAACTCGAGAACGGCTGGGCCGATTTTAATTCTGTCTTCACTCATGGATAGAGGGA
Source organism: Synanthedon andrenaeformis (assembly GCA_936446665.2). Taxonomy (NCBI): domain Eukaryota; kingdom Metazoa; phylum Arthropoda; class Insecta; order Lepidoptera; family Sesiidae; genus Synanthedon; species Synanthedon andrenaeformis. The sequence goes on from OW387797.2 coordinate 803,713, forward strand.
TAATCAGGGAAGGATTTTACGTAAAAAAATGCACCTGGGCGAAGCCGGGAACGAGTCGCTATTATCAATATTTATAACACTAAAAAGAATAAATGTCAAATTAATTTCACTTAGATCCCACTTAGGTAATTTCTTATAAAGAAAAAAGTTGTAAAAACTTTTTACAACTTATCATGCTATCATGCATTTAAAAAAAATAATAATAAGAAAAATACTTAATCTTCCCTAGGGTAGAAACTATCAATTTTTAACAAAATCTGTTTAGCGGTTTAAAGTAAACGACAAACAGTTTATTCTTTTGTTCACTATTAAAATATGTATATTTAAAGACCCCTGTGCTACTGAGTATAGGAAGCACTACCTTCAGGGTTGGTTACAATCAACAATGCGCACATTGAAATATTGAATAACGCGCACGTGCGCTTTTATGGTTTAAGTAGTTAGTGAATGAGTAAGGGTTGCCAGAATCCAATTTTCCCATCCCTTCATATTCCTCATTCTCTATCCCCTTAAGGTCATCAGGAAACTTGTTTTGAGCCCACTTAATGGTGTCACCTACCAGCAAGTGGGCTTTGAGTTTGTCTAAATATACTTATTTTGAAATATTTCAAAATAAACTTTGTAATATTTTGAAATTGCTTTTTGTAAAAATAAACAGTTTTGGATTTTAAAATTGCTAACGTAATAAACAAAAAGCTGAGAGTGATTTGTACCATTTGTCTTGTATTCAGAAATAATCTTCACAATATAGATATATCTATTCATGCAGTTCTAAGTTAAGACTGTTTTGTTTTTTTACAACACAAAACCCGTTTGACCTTTGGCTGATATTTAGGTGTTGCTAAGAAAGCTCAAACTGCTACAAATATACTAGCAATTAGCAATAGAAATTAGCATATAATTTTCTTTTGAGCCAGTTACTCAATCGACTGTGGTGGAATTTAAAACATTTTTCCAACTTTGTTATTGATAAAAACTTTTCAATAACTTATTTTAACTATAAACTGTGCTTTCCATACTTAGTCACGCACACTTGCACCCCAAACGACCGCACCGATGGTAACATACCATCAATTGAACAGTCAGCCTACCTGCCAGCCACTCTTAATCAAAATAAAATCATTTAATCGAATTTATTAATCATAAATTAATTTAATGATAATAATATAATGATATTGATTAAATATTTTAATTACACTATTAATATGATATAAGCAAATAATACAATTTTTTAGTTTTGTACTTTTATAAAAACTAAAGTACGTTCACAAGTTGCTGACAAATTTGAGAAAAATACTTATATGTGTAGATAAAATCGTTATTCATAGGCATAAAATAAGTAATTCTTTTAAAGGTTGTATGTACGAGTATGTAGTACTAAAGTTGGTTACAAATAAATGCACAGCAACTATCTACAAGTTATACTTAATTCAAATTATAAACTAAGACTATATCTGCTCTAAGTTGTTGAGGAATTAGGTGTCCTAATTGATGCTGCAGCATCAGACTAAGGTTTCCATGTCATGGAAATATGACAGAAGTAACAATATATCAAATTTCACATTAATCGAACATATGGAAGTTAGTGAAATCCCTTCATCAACTAGGAAATGAGCTGATGATCTTCAAACGGCTGAACAGATCTTCATAAATTATAACTAAGAAATGGCTAAGAACCATCTTTTAGATTAAGTAAAAAGTAAGTAAGTATATAGCTAAGTAGATTATTAAGTAAGTAGCTTAGTAGATTGCTTAAGAAAAGGACTAACCTCAGACAAAACACATTTTTTTACCAAATTGAGCGAAACCTAATATAGATTAAGGTGTAATATTGCACAACAAATTTTTATTTTTAAATAACAGATTTAAAATTGGAAAGTTTTTCTTAAATATTGTGTAAAATAAATCTTGTAAGTGGGATTATAATAACATTTTCTTGTAGTTTCCTTATAACAACTAATCGGTAGAGATAAAAGTGAACTAAAAAGTAGACATCCATGTGACTATGAATGACTATGACTATGAAGTCCAGTGTTCTAGCACTTTAAACTCTCCTTTCATTATTAAGCCAGAACCTCACTGTTTTATTTTAAAGATAAATTTTGTCAAATATTTCGCTTAGCATCATCTATCGCATAAATTATAGCGTTGTTGTCAAACGAAAATCTGCTACCTATTTGCAAAAAAGTAAAAAAAAAATGCAAAAAATTTTGAAAATATTAACAAAAAAGTTTTCCTGAAATTTTTTATTCAAAAAAAAATTTCTTTTTTAATATTTTAGTATTAGACTCAATTTTGCACATAACACATTCTAGTTGCTGCACATAGCACATTTTATTGATAGGTCATACATAGTTCGACTAATAGTGCTCATACATAAGCACTTAACTAACACTTTTTTTATTTGCCCTGCCACTACCAATTGGTCCGGAATTATCAACAATATTCATAAATTATCAACAATATTCATAAATTATCAACAAATATTCATAAATTATCAACAAATATTCATAAATTATCAAACAAATATTCATAACATCTACAATATATAATCATAAATTATCTAAAAAAGCTGCATCTGTCCCTTATCCGGGTTTGAACTGTCTTCTTAACGATTTTTATAGAAATTGATTCAGGTAGACAGACAGACAGACAGTGGTATGGGTATATGGGGTGGTAGTTCCGCATGGTGTGATGACGAGACGCGTATGTTCAGGGCAGCTGTTGCTGGGTAGACGGCAGTGGAAGGTGCGTTCGGCTGACGGACTGCTCGCTGCTGACCCTCAGCGAGGTGGAGAGGCGGGCGCTGCAGCAGGCAGCCCTCGCACGCCTCCAGCAGATCAACCTTGGCACCACCATCAAGATACCAGAAGGTAACATTTATATACCAACTTATACCTATGTTTCATTGCAATGGCGTCAGTCCCTTGCTAACATTATACTGTACATATCAATACTAATAATAAATCTGTAAGGGTCGGTCATGGAGTAATAAGTTACTTTGTTTTCAGAGATATCGTGTTTATAGACTCTATACTGAAACTAAATTGACGATTTTTAGAATTTTTTTCTGTATGTATGTATGTATGTTCCTCCATAACTCTGAATCGAATTAACTGATTTTCATGAAACTTGGTAGATAAACATTTGGACGCACGGGACACAGGATAGGCTACTTTTTTCTTTTTCAACGCGGACAAATTTGTTTTTATTATCTTGTAGTTCTACAAAAATCTAACAGATGGCGGTGTACGGCGCACGGGTACAGTAATTACTCATATATTTTCTTTTTCAACGCGGACGCGGAAAAAGTAGCCTATCCGTTGTCCTGTACGTCCAAATGTTTATCTACCAAGTTTCATGAAAATCAGTTAATTCGTTTCAGAGTTATGGAGGAACATACATACATACATACATACATACATACATACATACATACATACATACATACATACATACATACATACATACATACATACATACATACATACATACATACATACATACATACATACATACATACATACATACATACATACATACATACATACATACATACATACATACATACATACATACATACATACATACATACATACATACATACATACATACATACATACATACATACATACATACATACATACATACATACATACATACATACATACATACATACATACATACATACATACATACATACATACAATACCTACACTTACAGATTTATTATTAGTATTGATATAAGCTTTTGGAGCCATTGGGAATAATTTAATATTTTAAATTCATGTTTTAATTTTACTCTCGGAGCTGCTAGGAACGAAATAGCGGAGCTGTTAAGAGTAAGATAGATATCTTTTTCTGTATACCTGACAATGTGTATGCAAAATTTCATGATTAAGTATCGGAAATCGGAATACGAAAGCTACCGACACGGTGACAGTAGGCAGGGCACATAGTACGGAGGTTCTCGTGACGCCCTGCGGCTGAAATGATGAAATTTAAAAAAAAACCTTACATTATCAACACGTGGATGAGCGAAGTAAGTCGTCATGTCACACAATGACGTCAGATGTGACGTCACCGGGCGTCACGTTTACGCAACGAGGTACGCGTTTGGACACGGCCATTTTGTAAATAGCTCGGCCGTCTTGTCATGTAACGTGTCTTATTTATTTATAGATTATTAACGAGTAGGTCACCTGTTGCACTCTTCTCCCTCGGGAGCTCTATACTTTTATCACTGCATATTAATATTCACCGTTCGAAACTGAACTAACTATACACGTATATTTTTTGTGCTAGCTTTATTCCCGCAAAATATGCGCCGGCGAATCAATAGATACGCGATAGTTAGATTTGAAAACAATTCGTCTACTTAGCTATTAGACATTTCTAACGTACAGTTAATTTGAGAAAAAAAATAGATATAAGTACTCTCATCCAATGAGTCTGACCAATGAGTTTTGTTAAACATATCACCAGAATACTGGTCACTAGAATATTACTACAGTGTTTTTATTTCATTGATATCTTAAAAAATGACAGTTATAAGCGTTCAAAGTTAGCGCGCCGCCCACATTTTTCAAACTGACTCGCGAGCGTTGATGACGTCACAAATCGACAGAGCGAGAGCGAGCGACAGCCGGCGACACGGTTAAGGGTCCCTTACGGCAATCGAGGGTCGGGATTGTAAAAGAATTATATAGTAAACGATGCTCCACAACCTTGAAAAAAATAACACAGCTAGCCAATGAATGTTACTTTTTGCTGAAACATTCGAATTTAAGATAATGCTTATGGATAAGTGTAAAAAAAATCCAGAAAATCACTAAAAACGTGTAAATCGCACTCCCGTTTTGTTACAATTGTGTCGGTAAGTATCAAGAATTATTAAATGAATTTTATCAAATAATAAAGTTAAAACTATAAAAAAATAGATACAATCTTCATTTCTTAATAAACATATTCCTATTTTGCGTAAAAAAAATCACAAACTTGCCCAATTTTTTCGCTCAAAATCTTCATACAAATTACTATGAAGGCTATTATTATGAAATCACGCTCGGGCCACGGTTCAGTCTGGTTCAGCCGAGTCGTGTTTGGGCTCATCGGAGACGTCTCGACGAGATAAAAAATTTGAACCCCCCCCCCCCCCCCCCCTCTAACCCCCTCAGCCGTAACTCGGAAACGGCGCGACGCAGCCGGGTCGTGTTTGGGCTCATCGGAGACGTCTCGACGAGATAAAAAATTTGACGCCCCCCTCGGACCCCCTCAGCCGTAACTCGGAAACGACGCGACGCAGTGGGGTCGTGTTTGGGCTCATCGGAGACGTCTCGACGAGATAAAAAATTTGACGCCCCCCTCGGACCCCCTCAGCCGTAACTCGGAAACGACGCGACGCAGTGGGGTCGTGTTTGGGCTCATCGGAGACGTCTCGACGAGATAAAAAATTTGACGCCCCCCTCGGACCCCCTCAGCCGTAACTCGGAAACGACGCGACGCAGTGGGGTCGTGTTTGGGCTCATCGGAGACGTCTCGACGAAATAAAAAATTTGAACCCCCCCTCTAACCCCCTCAGCCGTAACTCGGAAACGGCGCCACGCAGCCGGGTCGTGTTTGGGCTCATCGGAGACGTCTCGACGAGATAAAAAATTTGAACCGCCCCTCTAATCCCCTCAGCCGTAACTCGGAAACGGCGCGACTCAGCCGGGTCGTGTTTGGGCTCATCGGAGACGTCTCGACGAGATAAAAAATTTAACGCCCCCCTCGGACCCCCCCGGCCGTAACTCGGAAACGACGCGACGCAGTGGGGTCGTGTTTGGGCTCATCGGAGACGTCTCGACGAGATAAAAAATTTGACGCCCCCCTCGGACCGCCTCAGCCGTAACTCGGAAACGACGCGACGCAGTGGGGTCGTGTTTGGGCTCATCGGAGACGTCTCGACGAGATAAAAAAATTGACGCCCCCCTCGGACCACCTCAGCCGTAACTCGAAAACGACGCGACGCAGTGGGGTCGTGTTTGGGCTCATCGGAGACGTCTCGACGAGATAAAAAATTTGACGCCCCCCTCGGACCCCCTCAGCCGTAACTCGGAAACAACGCGACGCAGTGGGGTCGTGTTTGGGCTCATCGGAGACGTCTCGACGAGATAAAAAATTTGAACCCCCCCTCTAACCCCCTCAGCCGTAACTCGGAAACGGCGCGACGCAGCCGGGTCGTGTTTGGGCTCATCGGAGACGTCTCGACGAGATAAAAAATTTGACGCCCCCCTCGGACCCCCTCAGCCGTAACTCGGAAACGACGCGACGCAGTGGGGTCGTGTTTGGGCTCATCGGAGACGTCTCGACGAAATAAAAAATTTGAACCCCCCCTCTAACCCCCTCAGCCGTAACTCGGAAACGGCGCGACGCAGCCGGGTCGTGTTTGGGCTCATCGGAGACGTCTCGACGAGATAAAAAATTTGACGCCCCCCTCGGACCCCCTCAGCCGTAACTCGGAAACGACGCGACGCAGTGGGGTCGTGTTTGGGCTCATCGGAGACGTCTCGACGAAATAAAAAATTTGAACCCCCCCTTTAACCCCCTCAGCCGTAACTCGGAAACGGCGCGACGCAGCCGGGTCGTGTTTGGGCTCATCGGAGACGTTGACCGTTGACCGTTGACCATGGTCCTACGAGTAGACCGCAACTGCCAAAATTTGAAATTTGGTCTACTCTAAAAAATTCGCCTTCCCGAGAGCCGTCTTAGATGATTCCAAACACGACCCGGGTGCGTCGCGCTATTTCCAAGTTACGGCCGGAGAGGTTGGAGGGGGTGTCAAATTTTTTATCTCGCAGAGACGTCCCCGATGAGCACAAACACGACCCCACTGCGTCGCGTCGTTTCCGAGTTACGGCCGGAGTGGTCCGAGGGGGGCGTCAAATTTTTTATCTCGGAGAGACGTCCCCGATGAGCACAAACACGACCCCACTGCGTCGCGTCGTTTCCGAGTTACGGCCGGAGTGGTCCGAGGGGGGCGTCAAATTTTTTATCTCGGAGAGACGTCCCCGATGAGCTCAAACACGACCCCACTGCGTCGCGTCGTTTCCGAGTTACGGCCGGGGGGGGTCCGAGGGGGGGTCAAATTTTTTATCTCGGAGAGACGTCTCCGATGAGCCCAAACACGACCCCACTGCGTCGCGTCGTTTCCGAGTTACGGCTGAGGGGGTCCGAGGGGGGCGTCAAATTTTTTATCTCGTCGAGACGTCTCCGATGAGCCCAAACACGACCCCACTGCGTCGCGTCGTTTCCGAGTTACGGCTGAGGGGTCCGAGGGGGGCGTCAAATTTTTTATCTCGTCGAGACGTCTCCGATGAGCCCAAACACGACCCCGCTGCGTCGCGTCGTTTCCGAGTTACGGCCGGAGTGGTCCGAGGGGGGCGTCAAATTTTTTATCTCGGAGAGACGTCTCCGATGAGCACAAACACGACCCCACTGCGTCTGTCGTTTCCGAGTTACGGCCGGGGGGGTCCGAGGGGGGCGTCAAATTTTTTATCTCGGAGAGACGTCTCCGATGAGCCCAAGCACTACCCGGCTGAGTCTGCTGGTCCTCGCTGGTTTTTAATACCTGTGTTGGGGACATGCACCTAGAAACTTTTAGCTTTTATAAAATAACGAAGATCTGGCCGTCGTGGGCTCTTGCTCTATGCATACGTACGTGTGTGCGTGCGATGCGCGAGCCTCGATCGTTGTGAGAGTAACGCTAAAAACCTAAACTTCGCGCGGCGCGTCTCCGAAACCGGCCCGCTATCGATGTGTGACGTCATCCGCTTGGCGCGCGCGTACTTGAAAATTTAAATAACGACCGCCACTTTCGGCGCTAATAACTTTGGAAATACTGCATCGATTTTGATGAAACAAAAACCACTGACATTTACATAACCATAGCTCTCATGTTATGTATGTTTTATTGTCATCTTCAAACCTATCGGTCAGACTCATTATGTATTGTTTTTTTTATGGACACTTACACAACTCTTTTTTTTTATATAAGGAAATGAGCTCTGACATCCCTTATTCACTTACCGAAACCGAACAGCATATATGCTGTTATTTCACGGTGGTATTCTGTAAGGGGGTGGTTACTGCCACCAGATAGGCTGCCCAAATGACTGCGAAACGCAATGTGCCCTGCCACTACTTTCCAAATCCAGACCAGAGCCAACTTTGTAAAGTTCGTTTCCAAAGTTGACTCCGCTGGGAATCGAACCCGGGGCTCCTGAGACTTTAGGCAAACACCCTTACCACTCATCCAACGGGCTCGTCGAGAGTACAATTTCTGATTGTAAGAGTTGGTAGGCATGTATATGCTGATATGCTCCTATATTAGCGTCACTTATTTGGACGACAATTCGATGTTGGCAAAGCTTTATGTTGTGATTATTATATACCTATAGGTAGGTACATACCTGATAATGATCACATGATTTTTATTTAAGTTTATATCTGCAGGATTTATTTTTACACGGCTTCTAAAAATGGACGCACGTAAAACGTAACGAAAATAAATAAATAAAAAATAAATAAATAAAGTCATTTGTTCGTCGCCATTTTAAACTAAATTAAAAATTCTTGGCCTTATACTTATCTATTTCCTCAAAGTCCTAAAAGTCAGGACAAGGTCAAGCAACACATTTTACGTTCCGCGAGCTGTCAAAAAAAAAACTAAGTGATATTGACATATTTTTCAATAATTTATGGTCTTACAAACGGAAAATTAGCAAAAAATACTCTGAAAAATAGTTTTATTATTGCCATTGATACTCTTATAATTCTTAATCTTCTCATGTATGTGGTTTTTAACAGATTTAATATTATAATAGAGATAAAGATATGGTTCTTTAGCCCTATTTGTATATTATATACTATCGAGCCGGCCCCGGCTTCGCACTGAATTTTTTCTTTAAATTTCACTAACTTTTTTTATTTAACTTATAAAAATAAAGTTAAATTTTCTTTAACTACTCGTTTAACGCTCTTTCAACTGCTAAAAACCGTGCGTAGTTTAAAAAATTTAAGCGTACATACAGGAGGACTGACTGCGGGAAGCAACTTTGTTTTATACTTAGTAAAGATGTAGGTTAGACATAAGAATATAGTGCCTATATGTGACCTAATGAAATAAATAAATAAAAAATTATGGTATGGTCGACAGACAGGCTGTCTAAAATAAATACTCAGATTAAAAAAGACCATTTTTTTGTGATTCTAGAACCTCGGTCAATAGATTAGCAATAGCCATAGAACGAGGCAATGCAGCCAACATCCTTGGAACCCTGCCCAGGGGACTGAAACTTTATATTATATAATATGTAAATATATTATAATTAAATTAGAATTAAATGAAAAATAAAATGTTAATAATTAAATTCAATACATAAATAACAATTGTATTGAATAAAATTTCTTGTCGTTTTACAATTATTATAATATTATTCTAACGTCTCCAACAGAACGTAACTATGATTCATATATTACTATATAACTTCCGATATAAAAACACATATTGAATCATCGAACCGTCACAAGACTCACAAGTATTTTTATAGGACGATCGCAATCAAATATATGCGCCTACGCAACGCCAGCTCTTGCTAATTTTTTTAATGTCGGCGACATTTCTGTTTTCTAGCGCTGGCTTCGCGAAATACTACTTCCTTCTTGACAGTTTCTTAACACGGGTGTTGGCTTCGTGTGGGCCATCTCCTTCGGCCTAAATCCACTTCAACTGCAAAGTTTTCTTACCTCACGATACATGCTTTGCTAATTTCTGATACCATAACTAATATTATTAACGGTTAAAGTATGAGTCGTACCTCCACTTTCGGGTACGCCGAGGTTCTGACAGGGAACGTAGCCCCGTCAGTTGTCCCCGCGCTGGATAGCCGTGGCGGGGCACCGATGTCGTGTCATAACGTCCCTGTGACCCCGTCCATCAACGGCCGCGCTAGAAAGTCGGTACGAATCCGGCATAACCCCGCAGTGTCCCCTACACTGCCGGGTATCCAAGACGATTTCCCAACGTTAAAAAAGGGAATAAAGTATGAAATTTCCGTTTTGTACTGAAAAATTAGACAGTTTTTTTTTGTAGAATAAAATTTATTTATTTATCCTCGTTATCTATACATTTCTGTCATCTAATGGGAAGATCATTTAAACCTTTGCAATAGAACTCTGGGGAGCTGGACTCCACAAATTATGTGAAGGTTCTTCCTGGGAAGAATTTTTTTCTATGCTTTCACGCTTTAACTACTTAACCGATAATCATGAAATTTTGCATACTTAACAACATCTACTTAGTTAACAAACAAAGGGATACTCAACAGCTCTTACATTTACAACATTGAATTTTTAAATGAATGATTGTTTAAAATCAGTTGCGTACAAAAAAAATCAAAAATTTTCTCTTAATAATATTAGTTTAGATATAGATACCTATATACACAGTATATATGCAGATGACGCTACCAGTTTATGACGTCACGAAGAGTAGGTGAAGATAATCTTTAAAATCTCGACAAGTATAAATATGCCACTTGATCCATATCTTGGGAGAGCGATGTTTCTCAATTTATAATAAACACATAAATATATAAAGCATGATTTATACGAGGAAGTAATTAAATTTAATCGCGTCTAACTAGCGAGAGCAAGTCGAGTGAGATGTTCACATAATTTCCAGCATTTATTCACAAAGCTTTTACGAGCAGATGACATAATATTTCGTATTTAAATAGCCAAAAATTTAGGTCAATGTTTATCCGAAAACACGCCAAGTGATTCTTTTACCATTTTCAACTTGCTTCAAATGTTTATTTCTCATAAAAGACTAGCGAGCCGGCCCCGGCTTCGCACAGATGCAATTTTTAAAGTAAAATTTCAGTATGGGGAAAAACACTGAACTTGGCCGTCATGCTGTATGAGTATGACACCCTCAGTGACGTTTTATTGTATGAAATAAGCGCCATCTACCTGAATTAGTAAATACTTCTTGATTCATAATAAGCTTAACTTCATTAATAGTTTGTTTTAAGATTATAATGTTCTTACATTAGTGACAAAATCTCAACCGTTTTAAATTTCTGTGCCTTATCTAGGTTTGAATTTAATAGTGGCACTGGGACTGTTAAACAATGTGCTTATGTGACACACATTTATATAAATGGATACATTTATTTTTGTACCCGTTTAGTGTTAATTAGAGATGAGATCAAGATTTTATACAAGTAATAATGTGTTCAACGCATTCGGCGCCAAATTTATAAGCAAGAAGCTATAATATGATAGTATTTTCTGCCCACCTACGTCAATGTGGAAAAATTAAAAATGAAATTCTAGGGTTATTTTCTCTTTCAATAATACCAGATTACTCTGGACCCAAAAGAAAATTGATGACTAGAAAACTCCCTCGGAACTTCCTGCCAAAGACTGTGTTTCCAAGCTCATATAACCCAAATCTTTTCAAGTTCGAGTGAATTTTGGGTGAATTCGCTCGATCGAAGGCCTCATCTTCGCCACACGGCTATATGCTGGCCAAGAGAAAACCCATCTCAGAACAATAGTGAACAGAACAGGGACCCTAGCCAAGATGCAAACGTTTCGTTGCGTACTTACGAAACGAAAGACAGAAAGCCCGGTTATTGGTTGTTGTAACGCCCACATAAAATTTTGACCAATCACAAAGCTTTCTCCCAGCGTAGCGTAGCGTTTACGACTGTAGAAAGCACTGCGTTTGCATGTTGGCTAGGGCCCCAGTAGTGACCTGACTGGGTATCTAAGAGGATTTCCCAACGTTAAAAAAAGGGCACATTGCTTAATGTGAACAGTAGTGGCCGATAAGCAATGTGCCCTTTTTTTTAACGTTGGGAAATCCTCTTAGATACCCAGCCAGGTCACTACTGTTCTGTGTATTCTAAATACAAATACATTCCACATGGTTAGTATGAGGAATAGGTTTATTTTTCGTCCAGGTGAATGTATGACTTCACTGACATTAATGTGTGTTTATAAATAGCCACGTCGGGTATTTGCGGCATGCACTATATTTACATTCTCAATGCTCATTAGGCCACTAACTTGATAGCGGCAGGGTCTTGTACTACTCGATTTTGACAACTACAACTTGCTTATAATCCAGTAGTGAAAGTGATATTCACTTTGTATACAAATTCGCCTTCGTTTACAGAAAAAAAAAATTGAAAATATATTATTCCCTCCCACGAAATTTTTAATTACAATATTTCAAAATAGATTTTAAAACAAATTAAAAATAATTAAAACATTTTGTAATTGAGAAATTTATTATTAAATGTTTAATTTAATTTTAGTTCATAAATTATAAATTTAAATATGTGAGGACAAAGAAATTAACTTTCTATTTTTTATTTTTAAATTTAACATAATCCAACCTTATTTTCTGTAAGAAATATTTATTATAACCCAAAATCTTTTGTATTACTTTGCAGATTTTATAACTTATTCTAATTTATACCTCACTTATACTTTAAATAAAATGAAAGTTGCACAAATATTCAAAATATAGCACTTATCTATCCAATTATCTATCCATTTAAGAGATTGTTTGTCTAAATAAGGTTCTTAGGAGTCCTAAAAGTTAGACCAAGTATATTTTGTTCTCTCATACTAATTATTATTATTATTTAACAATTTGATATTACCCACCAAAGTAATTATTGTATAAACTTGTTAATACTTAGTTTAACTAGTTTATACTATAATACCTATACCTAGAGTTTTAGCAGGACTAACCTACAGCCATGTTACTGAAAATATATTTCATTACCTACCACAAAAAGTGTCGTATAAAAGGGGTAGATGACAAATTAGTTTTTTTTTACCTTTCTTCCACGCCAATACACACATGCCCAGAACTTGTAATAAGTTTCAAAGCGGTAAACTCACCTTAGCAACACCTTGACAAATACTCTGCAAAACACTTGGCTTCGTCTGAGTAGAATAAAATTATCCCAATACAGACAGCCCTAGCGTGAAGGAATGCGCGTACGCACATCGCGTCGTCGCAATTTTCTATCAAAACAAGTGTCATGTTGCGCCTCTTCGATTTACATCGGCCGGTTGTTTATCTACATTCTGTGGAACATTTTGCTGTAAACAAAAATACTTATAATTGTATATTAGAAATTTTTACTAGGCTTCATACTGTGTGAGAAATAATAAATAATAATTCCAACGGCCTTTAACTAGTAGGCAAAAGCTAAAAAACAGCAGAATATGTAGTAAAATATGTTAAGCTCAACAGACAGGCCTAAGAGTTGCTATACATAGTTATGGTCGGGTCGGCACATTTCATTCGGCAATTTTTGTTTTTGAATTACCTTCCACATATGTTCGACTTTCATTCGACTTACCCGAACGGCAAAATCACCCGGGTTTTGTTTAGTATATACACTGCGTGGGTAGGCCAAGAGGCCTTTCTGCCGAACGTTCATCTACATATTACTATGTCTACCTTACTATATTACAGGCTTTGCCGACACGACTATAAGTATAGCAATTTGTCGAACGTTCATCTGTATTCGATTCTACCGCCCGGCTATGCCGACACGACTTTAAGTATAGCAATTTGTCGAAATTCATCTACACATATTCGATTCTACCGCCAGGCTATGCCAACACGACTTTAAGTATAGCAATTTGTCGAACGTTCATCTATACATATTCAATTCTACCGCCCGGCTATGCCGGCCCGACCATAACCATGTATAGCAACCCTCACGACACATATTCGATTCTACCGCCCGGCTATGCCGACACGACTTTAAGTATAGCAATTTGTCGAAATTCATCTACACATATTCGATTCTACCGCCCGGCTATGCCAACACGACTTTAAGTATAGCAATTTGTCGAACGTTCATCTATACATATTCAATTCTACCGCCCGGCTATGCCGGCCCGACCATAACCATGTATAGCAACCCTCACGACACATATTCGATTCTACCGCCCGGCTATGCCGACACGACTTTAAGTATAGAAATTTGTCGAACATTCATCTACACATATTCGATTCTACCGCCCGGCTATGCCGGCCCGACTTTAAGTATAGCAATTTGTCGAACGTTCATCTATACATATTCAATTCTACCTCCCGGCTATGCCAGCCCGACCATAACCATGTAAGCAACCCTCACGACACATATTCGATTCTACCGCCCGGCTATGCCGACACGACTTTAAGTATAGAAATTTGTCGAACATTCATCTACACATATTCGATTCTACCGCCCGGCTATGCCGGCCCGACTTTAAGTATAGCAATTTGTCGAACATTCAATTCAATTCAATTCATTTATTGCTAAACCATAATGTATATACAAAGATGTTAAAAAATATATAAAAGACCAGTATTATGGACCCTGTCGGGCATGCAACTTAAGGGACTAGGAGAGAGGAAGCGTAAATTATATATAAGTAAAAAATTTTTTTATTTTATTTAAATTAAATTTTAGATTAAAAATAAATAATATTTACATATATTTACATTAAATAATTATATGATCTTCAAAATATTCATTAGTATTATAGTAACATTTACTATTTAGGATTTTTTTCAATTTTTTTTATAAATATGATATTATTGTTTTCTTTTTTTAAATTATCTGGTAATTTATTATATATTTTTATAGAATAACTGAAGGTATTTGAAGAATTTAGTTTTAATCGTGATGTTGGTAATATTAAATCATTTTTATGTCGTAGTGTATACTTGTATGGTAAGTCTTCACGTTTTGTATAAAATTGTTTATATATATATTCATCTACACATACTCGATTCTACCGCCCGGCTATGCCGGCCCGACCATAACCATGTATAGCAACCCTCACGCCTATAACACAAGGGCAATGGGCTCTCTTATCCCTTGCTCACTCCGAAACGTGTGCACATCAAACGTATTTAACTGTATATTAACTAAGAGTTAACCTCTATATTATATTATATGTATAAAGACTTATTTTGTTTATAGAAAATGCTGTTGCCCCGTCCACTAAGCCAAAACGAAGACCCTACTTACTCAAGAGGAAAGCACTGACTACGGGCTTCTTCGACCAAAGGGCGGCAAAGGATGGGGACAAGGATAAAGGTAGGTAATTATATCACTATTATGAAACTATCATATTATTTAAAGACTTCAATATGTATTTTTATTGATACAACTGCATTAATTTTAAGCGTTATTAAAAATAATAAACATTAAACAATTGTCCATGGATTTACGTATACGTCATACCTATTACATCGGATTATAGCTTTTTTTACTCAAAAAGACTAGGCAATAAAGTTTTTAATCCCGTTCATAGGAGAGAAATCTAGGAGTCGAAGAAAACAATAAAAGCGTTCTAAGTACTTAAAACAATAATAAGTATAGTTATAGTGTTCACATAAAGAGTTATACTTTGTCTAATTGAATATTTTAAGAACTAGGTAGGTATGTCACACTATTTTATTTTTTTATTTGATCTCATTTGATTTTTGAAATATTTTACAAAGACAAAGAGCCCAAGACAGATGGACAGACTACCTAAAGGGCTTCGCAGGAAGCAGGAAGTATCTGGATGCGAAAAACAGAAGACCGTGCGTGGTGGCGAGCCTTCGGAGAGGCCTACATCCAGGAGTGGAGAGACGCAGGCTGATAATGATGATGATGACGATGATTATGATGATGATGATGATGATGACGATGATGATGATAATGAAAAAGCCCAAAAGCTTGAAGGTCCATTTTTAACGGGTGAATTTCGTCAGTCACCTAAGGCCACAGCCAAGACAGTTACAATTGCTGATACTTGGTGGACTATGGGTAACCCCAAGGGACGCGTGTTCTATAATAATTCCAAAATTATAAAAATTCGTTTAACCAACGCGACAAGCAAGTTTTCACGCGAACAGGCGGAATCGTTGTACCTATATATCTAACAATAAAAATAATCGAATTGATACATAAATATTCCGGCGGACTGGCAGACTTGACACATAAGACGTGCCTTTATGTGTAATTATACTACAGGTAACTACAAACTAGACATGTTGAAAATTTACATTTTCGCCATTACATATTCCCAAAACGTTCAAGTTTGTGTGAAAATTTACAACTATTTTCAACAATTTGGACATGCATTCAATGTGTTCTTAGAACATTATCAAAATCTCAGCCGCAGGATGTCTACTGCTTCCATAATTTTCCAATAGAGATCACATTTCAGCGTCATATATCATCACTGGCAACACACATTGATCGAAAACTTTTGTATTGAGACACTGAGGAATTTTGGACGAGAAGATGTCCCGGAGATTCCCGAAAGCTGTCCAGTTCTTGCCAAATTCGTTGTTTATTCTTAATAGTTTAGTAATTCCTTGATTATTCTTAATTAAAATGACAGGAATATTTCGTTGAGTGAATTAGAGATGTCAGAGCCGATTGTGCTCACTTCTTATCACTATCCTATCAAAATCGACAGCAAATTTGCAACCCTATGGTGTTACTTGTGTGTGAAGCGGACCGTTAGTCTGTTTGTGGACCTTTAATGCCATTTAATGATCAGTAGCGCATGCAAAAGATCGATATTTTTACCGATCTTTTTTATTGATAACTCAGAAAATACTCGTATACCTAAATAAGATTTCTGTGAAATACATATATCGTACATATTCCATACTCAAAAACTCCTCTTTTCATCAATGCAAACACGAATAAAATCCGTTCGTAACTATTCAAGATTGGCGCATACATACAAACAGACAGAGAAAAGGGTATTACAGTATCGAAATAATATATCTTATTCAAAATCGCTGACTAGCAGTGATGATAATCATTTTCGGGGGACACTGACTTCTTACTAATCAGTTGTCCATTAGTTACAAGAAAACGTAAGACGAATTGGCACAAAAATATTTTAGCTCCTTGTGTTTTATAATTTTAAAAAAAAGGAAGCCAGACACGATGAAGTGAAACCGACCGCGAATCTCCAGACAGCGTTAGTCCAAGACCATCTCTTGTTGATTTCAATCTGATATAATGCCAAGATCGCGTCGGATCTCCTCAGCAACGAGTTTTTTTTTCTTTTCACGAAGATTCGTAAAATATGAATTTGGAAATAGTGTAGGCGCCACGGTCCGCTTGGAGTATACAAAGGTTTAAAAATAGATGTTCCAACTAGTTGTATTGGTATAGGCATGAGAACTATCAGTCATCGCGAACCGATATATTGTTCGGCCCGTTCCTCTTTCTGGCAAACTAAACACGCTTACTTTTTGATGCTGGCAAGTTTTATTGCAATTTTTTTCCAAACTAATCATTGCGTGAAATCACTAGAAAACTGTTACAAAAATAGTTGCAGAGATTTTTTTTCTCAACGTTGCGATGAAATTTGAGATGCACACTTTGTTTGAAACTGGCGTGAGCCAAGCTAACGCTGCTGTATTTCGAAATTAAATACAAGTTATGTCTAATATGGGTTCAGTTTCATTGTACATCATCATCGTCAGGCCACGATCGTCCACAGTTAAACTACACTTGATGCGCTGCTCTCTGCTATGAACAGGTTAAGTTAGCTGTCGAAAGTTGGTATAAAATTTATATGAGCCTTGTCAATGTATAGTTGATGTCAACCTTCAAAACTGAAGAGGCTCCATGTCTGCCGCCCTCGTGCGAAGACGCACAAGACCATCTCACCTCTCGCAGCGGTCAGCGAGGGGCTTCACTCCTGAAACATCCCATCCATAACCTCTTCTCCGTGGCACAACCTACCGCAGGCACAACCACCGTCGGAGGCCGCTTCCACTTGAGACTCACGGATAACCCCTGCTCGTATGGCCGCTCATCTCTACTGCATTATGAGTCTATGGATTTATGGCCAAAGGGATGTCCCTGTTGTGCATTCCCTGGCGTTGCTTGTGTTATAGGCAACGGTATGTGGCCAACTACTCTCAATCGTCGGGTATCAGATTATAAAAAGCGCGCGTATGGCATAAACAATAATTTTATTATTTACAAACAGAATTGAAAGTTTCATGTGCTAATACTGAGAATGTTGAAAATAGAGGACCTTGAGTGTTGAGTTATAACAATGTAAGTTTACGTATTTTCATGTTGCTAAAACAATTGTACAATACTGTCTCGGCCGCGGTTTTCCTCGGCGGATCTAGAAAAAGTGAAAATTCCGAGGAAGCCTATTACATACTAACACTTCTAGACGATAGTAAAAACTGGCAGACGAGACTTTCATCAACATCATCATCAGCCTGTCTCTCCACTGCTGAATGTAAGCCTCCCAGGGCTCGTCGTCACGCACAGTCCTCTGAATTTCGCATACAGCCGTTTCCTGCGAAGTCTTTCAGGTCGTCCATATACCTGGGCGCAGGGCATCACTGCGCAGGGCGTTTTCCACCTTTCCAATTATCTGCCTTAAAAAAAGTGTCTCTATGTAAACAAGTGATAACAGTCATATTTTTTTTCATGTAAAAGTCACTTTACGGTAAACTTGCCGTTTTTCCCCTATTAACACAAGGAAAGCCACAGGGTACTGCAAGTGCTTTGGCTTTGCCGAAAAGAATGAACCGTTGTTACAATAGAACCTTGCTACGTGTTCGATATTCAATAAAAAAAAAAGTATTTCAGTCTTGTTTACATTGATATCGAGCCAAATTTCCTTAAATCACAACCGAAGTGTAACAGTTTTTCCTTTATCTCGAGAAAATTAGGTCATGTTTACGAAGCGAAAGAGCTGCTTTTGCGTATTTTAGATTTACAAACCCAACTTCAACGTATTTAAGTCTGCACTTCTATTTCTGAAGTATTTCCAGACGCCAATAGCGTTGACGGTCTTAGCTAGGGATTACCTTATCTTTTTTTCCTTACCTTGCTTGTATATAAAGATATTGTGTGTACAGAATTGTTAGAAAATATCGAAAATTATTTTGTCAAAAATAGCAAAATACTGTGCCAAATAATTATATAGCGAAAGTAATTTCTTGAGAACTAGAACTATGTAGGCATATAATGGAAATGTTTATGTAATGTACTTATTTTACCTTATTTACTTACCGAAACACAACATATATATAAATGCCTGCGAAACGCACTGCCACAACCTACTTCAGAGACTTATTTAGACGCACTTTTGTACTTTCAACATATTTTTTATCTTAGTATATTTTATGGTACTAGTAATATTGATTAAGGTGGCATGTTTTGTTTGTCTGCAGAGAGTCCTGTGGGTCAGGTGTTTGGAGTTCCTTTAGGGCAGTGTGTAGAAACTGAGAGAGCTTTAAGAAGACAACAGCACGGAGGCTCCAGGGCCTCCCTTGCTTCATTAGGAAACCTCGAGAAAGGCGATGATGTAAGTACTATACACTGTTAACTCTTTTATTTTAAACTAAATATTTTCTTCGAAAATTATCCTGCCCATCCGCAGTGTGCTAGGGACGGAGAAGTATTAAATAAACTTTTTTTTCTTTCAAACCCAACGATTTTCTATCACGGTCGTTGATGGGCGGGGTCGCGGGGACGTTGTGACACGACATCGGTGCCCCGCCACGACTATCCAGCCCGGGGATATTAAAGAAAAGATAACAGACAAATCCATATACTTAGGTATATAAAAATTATAGGTTATTAAAATATTAAGTTATATACGTTTCAAAAACTCGAGAATGGAATGGGTAGACCGATTTTAATTTTTCATGTCCATACAAAAATGTACAAAAATGCAACACAAATAATTATATAAAAAATTGTCAAAACAATAATAGCATTTTTTTATATTTATTTATTATGTTACTAGCTGGCGCCCGCGACTTCGTCCGCGTTGAAAAATATTAAGTAGCCTATCCTGTGTCCCGTACGTCCAAATGTTTATCTACCAAGTTTCATGAAAATCAGTTAATTCGTTTCAGAGTTATGGAGGAACATACATACAGAAAAAAAATCTAAAAATGGTCAATTTAGTTTCAGTATCATGTATAGAGTCTATAAACACGATATCTCTGAAAACAAAGTAACTTACTCCATGACCGACCCTTACAGATTTATTATTAGTATTGACTATGATCGCTCTTTCCATTATTGAAAACCGTATCCAAATCCGTTGGATGGTTTTGAACTAGCGGAGAAACAGACAGACGCCGACAGTGACTTAAATTTATAATAGAGATTAGTTTTAACGAAAGAAATGATTACTGCGAGTCAACCGTAGTAACAGATTGAGATACTTATGCCATCACGAAGTTTTCTTTAGGATTTTAGAACAACTAAAATCCTCGTTTCGTTGTTCAGTAGGAGTTAGCGGATATACAAAGTTGGCAGATTTTTTTATGCTATGTAGGGATATGCTGATAATACAATATAATAAGATAACTATAACAAATTGAGTGATTGAAATTTATGAAAAATTAAGAAATGTATCTACTAAAAATAGCGACCGCAATAAAAAATAAGCAATATGTCATCAAAAAAAATATGCCACGTGACAGTCATAAACATAGCTAATATTATAATGTATTTATTATTAACTTTTATATACGAATGATGATACAGAAATAGATTTGAACATATATATTGTATATGGACAGTCATAATTATATCAATGGCTGAATTAAAAAGATTCAACTATAGATGCAAATTTGACGTCCATTTCTATTGCTACCAGTCTACCAGTCTAGCCCAAAAATGACCAGGTTTTCTTGATCTCAATCACGCCTATTGGGCTGAGGAGTCTTGAGGTCTTGTTTGAGTGGATTCGTGGACGCTTGATGCGGTTTGGCAGCGGTAGTTTAGCGGTCAGAAATAGTTTTGTGTGTTGAAGCCAAGACACGTAACGCCGTAACATGACGTGGCCCGGGTGCACCTGGGGCTTTCCACTATACTGCAGCGATATATTAGTGGCATATGAAATATTTAGAGCTCGTTATCTATTGTTTATTTATCACTCAAAACCTTCCTCGTTTATCCCCCTTTACATAAGTGAAAAAGGAATTTAAAATCCGTTAGGTGGATTAAAAGTAGTTAGCGGAGAAACAGGTGTGACGTGTTTATAATAAACTAGCTGTTGCACGCGACTTCGCCCGCGTAACTTGATAAAATATAGCCTATATTACTCTCTGATAACGTAGCTTTCTATAGGCGAAAGAATTTTCAAAATCGGTTCAGTAGTTTTTGAGTTTATTCTTTACAAACATACAAGTCCTCTTTATAATACTCGTATTAGTATGGATGTAGAGATTAAAGTTTTAATGAAAGAAATTGTTAATGTGAGTTAACCGTAAGGGCTCTTGACGTAAGATGACGGGTAACGGTCCGATTTTCATAACGGGCGATGGGCCGACGCACAGTATTCTATAGGTTAGTGTTTGTTAACGCGACGGGTATGTACCCGTTGCCACAAAACTTTCTAGGAAATGACGCGGTTCACTGCAGCGAGCGGACCGACAGCCGTCCCGCCGAGGGTCCGTGCACGCATCCGTTGAGTTTTGTAACAACGGGTAAATACCCGTCGCGTTAACAAACACCCATACTAACCTATAGAATACTGCGCGTCGGCCCGTCGCCCGATACGAAAATCGGACCGTTACCCGTCGTCGTTAACAAGAGCCCTAACAGACAAAGATAATTATGCCATCGAGGAGTTTTCTTTAGGATTTTAGAACAATAACATTTCTCTAGGAAGAGGAGTTAGCGGATATACTGACTGACAGACAGACGCGGAAAGCTACTTTTATACTATGTAGTGTACAGAAGAGAAGTCGCTATCCGCTATCGGCTCATACAACAGATTTTGATACGGTTTTCACTAAAAGAAAGGGCGATTAATAAGGAAGGTTTGTGACTGTGGCGTTTCCTAATGTGTCTGTACTACTACGTCGCCGCTTCGGTGTCGAGGAATAACATTTTTGGTTCCTCCCGCCATCTCGCCCTCAATAATATTTAAACGCATTACTACTTGGTCACAGTCTCGCTTCTAACATATCTTTTAATATATGAGTTATGATGTGATGAACATATGAGTTTCAGTGCCTCTTTTGCTAAGTGGTCAACCCTCTCTTTCCATTCTTTAACTTTGCACTCGCGGATAACGCGAAGCCGCTAGTGAAGATCGCGACTTACTGAGGATGCTGACTTCTGTGACTTCATACTGTGACAGCATTCATACTGTGGCTGCCTAAATTACTGCGAAATGCAATGTAAAGAAGATTTGGCTTATACAGCAATGGCCCAACAACAAGACTCTTTCATTGAATTCAGTGATTTGCAATTTCTTGTCAAAATTAACAAACTGTTTGAACGTTTGAACATGATCAAGTAAATATTGATCAACGAACGCCGGCATTGATTGATGCGTGTTAAGACAACAATGACGTCACCAGGACTAGACTAGACGATCCCGCAGACCTTCCGTAGGCGGTCGGTCGGAGCATAAACAACGCGAGGACACGAGCCAATCAGCTGTCAATAAATCTGCGTAATGACAGTGCAGTGTGTAGCTTTGATTTATGTGCGAACCGACGAGTGCTTGTATTACTATCTATATAATAATATATAATATTAGTATTAGTATATAATATTAGTATCGCACTACATCCATATAATAATATGGATGTAGTGCGGAGGTGAATTTTTTTGTTTGTAACGCCTAAAATTTCAAGAAGCAGTGGTATCTTAAATTTCTTACTTGGATCTCTCACGATACAGTCACTATCTGGGCAATTTTTTTTTTAGAAACCCTAGAAAAACAACGTACAACCTCAGCCAAAACCTCGGGCGTCTTCAAAACTGGGGTTTTTACTAGGTTAGCGTGGTCCATCTTCGGTCACATCAGGTGAGATAGAGGTCAATCGTTGCCTTGATTTATTAGAAAAATTGTTAACTGACAATTTTTTGTTTCACTGTTTTAGCTTTTAATGCGAAAAGAAGCGAGGCCAGAGATAAAAGCTAGTATTAAACAGAAAATAATTTTAAAACCTAGGTATAGGTATAGGTAACATCCGACCATAAATATTTTCGAATGCAGTACCTAATGTCATCCAGAGAGTGTTTATAGCTCGCGTGAGCGTTTATAGCGATTTCGGTTCCAAGTGCTTAACTTTGATTACCTAATCAATAAAATTTAATTTATGTGTAAATTTTAAATAAATTATATAGTAGCTGAACTCAGCCGCGTTTCACTGTGGCTCATTTTTTTTTTATTTTTTTTTTTATTTTTCATTTCTAAGAAGTAGGTATACATAAACACTATTCTGTTAGAATGCAATGTTGTGTAAAAATTTCAAGTCGATCCATCGGCTAGTTTTTGAATTTTGCGGACACAAACATACGGTAGCTGGAATTTTTATTTTTATTCATACATTTACATAGATATACTACTTATTTACATAGCTACTTTGATTATGTTCTTTGAGATGATACGGACGATTGCGATAATCAAAAGAGAAATGTCGCGTTATAATGAAACGATTTTTTACGTCACGCCCACGCGCTGTAAAAGTTAAATAAATCCGACATAATAGTGTTTAGATGCTCGCGATTATTGCCCAACAGGTCACCATTGACGTTGCGTGTGACGTCAGCATACGTCATCAGTGTCAGATTACCTGTGCTGCTTACCATTGGCTCTCGGAACGCCGCATCTAGGGTTGTCACCACAGAATTCTGCTTCTTTCTTTCTTCTTGTTGACGTAAATTTGCTTCCCCAGTGGGTGGTAATTCAGATATGTGATGATAACAAAATCGGGGTATATAGTTGATCTAGCATCTACATCAAAAATTTAATTACACTAATCGATAGCATCAGTGTCCGATTACCTGTGTGGCCTAGCATTGGCTCTCGTAGCGGTGCATCTAGGGTTGTCACCACAAAATTCTGCTTATTTCTTTCTTCTTTATGACTAAATTTGCTTCCACGGTGGGAGGCAATTCACATAAGTGATGATAACAAAATCGGGGGATACAGTTGATCTATACATTTGATATATACAGTATACAATTGATGTATCGGAGGATACATGCAAAATTTAATTACACCACTCGATAGCTAAAGGATCAAAGATTTTTTTGGTATATGTGGTATATTAGAATTTGTTGGATTACATAGCTTAAAAAATAATAATACTAAATATATAAAAAACACACGTGTCCACGACTCAGCCACAATCCCATTCGTTTTTATGTTGAGATCGACAGACAGGCTGACGGTCCACTCGATGGTAGGTGGCTACCGTCGCCTATAATATTATACAAGCAACGCCACAAGTGTCTGCAAGTGCTTTGCCGACCATAGGTAGAATTGAGGATAAAGGATTGATACTTATTTAATGACGTCACTACGACATGTGCACGTGTCGTAACAAAAATGTTTATTATGATCCTTAATATTTTCAGGATATTGCTACTTGTCAATGACAATATAAAATGTTTTGTTTTGTCTGTTCCCCAAAGGAAATACGATATCTATATCTATACTAATATTATAAATAGAGAAGATTTTGTATGTTTGTACTGAATAAACTCATCTACTGGACCGATTTTAAAAATTCTTTCACCTATATAGAAAGCTATATTAACAGCGAGTAACATAGGCTATGTTTTATAAAGTTACGCAGACGAAGTCGCGTGCAATAGCTAGTATTTGATAGATTTAATAGTTTGTTGAGGAATTGTTATCGTATTCATAGTAGGTACTGTATAGTATAGCCCTACTCGCCGTGATATTATAAACCAAGGAAATACCACAACCAATATATAAAGCGTTCTGTGACCTCATCGCGTTTCAATTTGCAATAAGTTGACTTATCTACTTCATAAAATCGCCTCAAAATAACTAATAAATCATTTATTTCAGTTTTAACACAAATCAATTATTATGATATATTAACTTTAGCAATAGAGCTGGCTATTACCTCGGGCAACAGATTAGCAATAAGTATTGCTATACAACGAGGTAATGCAGCCAGCATGCTTTGGGCCCAGCCTAGGGGACTGAAACTTTATATTATATAATATGTATAACTTAGAATTAAATGAAACATTATATTGTATTAAATCTAACAATTACATATTTTAGTAAAAATTAATTTTGATAATATTAGCTGACCAGGCAAACGTTGTTTTGCCAAAAAAAAACTTTTTTGGTGTGGACCACCCTTAACATTTAGGGGTATGGAAAATAAATGTTGGCCGATTCTCAGACCTACCCGATAAGCACACAAAATTTCATCAAAATCGGTCCAGCCGTTTCGGAGGAGTTTGGCAACAAACACCGCGAGACACGAGAATTTTATACATTAGAAAGATTAAATATAGAAGATGTATGTTAGTAATATCTTAGACTTGTATGATATTCTAGACAACTTTCTTATTCTATAAATTTTCCCAGTGTTTTCGCAAGGTAACGCGTGATTCAATAAATTATACGAAAGTCCCGTAAAACGGCTACAATATGGGGCGGCGAGAAATTCTCACATAAACCGTAGCACAAGATTTACGATCACAATAAATGCTTTATGATTGTTTACACAGAAATCAGCGCGAAGCGTTCATTTGATGCAACGTGTAATTTTAACGGCATTTTATCACTTCATTAATATACCTATTTCTTTTTTATATTGTGCATGTTGGAAAAAAGTATTTCAAATACAGAGATATAAAGAGAGATCTGTATATAAAGAGAGGCTTAAATTTTTTAACATCTTGTCGAAACGTTTGGTCGACATAACCGGCGATTATAGAGCTGGCTATTACCTCGGGCAACAGATTAGCATTAAGTATTGCTATACAACGAGGTAATGCAGCCAGCATGCTTGGGATTCTGCCTAAGAGACTGAAGCATTATATTCTATAATATGTAAATATATATAACTTGGAATTAAATGAAACATTATATTGTGTAAATAAAAAAGTTATATCGTGCGAAGAAAAAATGTAAGCACAACACTTCACCGAGTCACCGAAAACTCTAGAATTTCATTGGAACTTATATAAACAACTAATTTAGATGAGTGCATTTGTATCGATGTTCGCGTGTTTTTTAACTTTACAGAAAAGCTCCTTAAGAAAATCTCTTACCTGTCTTAAGCGTGTAGTGAAACGAAGACTAATCTTTAAAGACATACGTTTAGGGCAGGGCAACACTGAGTTTCTAAGTCATAAATTGAGCAGCACGTCTGTTAGCTCACAGATAATCATCCTACAGTAACAACATGTTGTGTGCTGATGTCTTTCGGAGAATGAATAAGGGATGTCAGAATCCTATATATCCCCCCTTTTCCGTTATCCTTTATTTACTAAAGCCGGCAGAGCACATGCAACATCTATGGCATTGCTGGTATTCATAAATGACGGTAGCCCCTACTGTGCAGTGGTCGCGAGACCATAATTTCTTGTGTTCCGGGCATTCTGAGTGTTTATGTTGAAATTCTGAGTGTTCTAGTAGTTATTTTGTTGTTCTTAATGTATTTTGGGTCACAATTTTGTGCATACGTCTGAATAGGTTTAATCACAGTCTTGTAAATAATCAGTTCAACTTTCAACGTCTACAGAATGTTCCCTATTGAATTTTCAGAGTGAATCGTGCGACTCGGGCGAGTGGGGAAGCACGGGCCTGGAAGAGGTCGGAGCAGGTGGTCCGAAGGTGCCAGGGTTGGTGTCGGCCTGTTTAGCGCATCTGCGGCGGCACGGCCTTCACACTCTTGGCCTGTTTAGGGTCTCAGCTTCCAAGAAAAGAGTGAGACAGGTCAGTGGTTAATTCGAAACGCATGTGATAAATTACATTTCCGTGGCTGTTTGTGAAGAACGTAGTGCTTTCTTTGCGATTTAAAGGAAAAAAAAAGAAGATTTCTTTGCGTATTCAACTAAATTTTGAACTATGTCAAAAGTTCGATAGACAACATTAACAGGTTCCTGTCCCCATACAACAGACAGAAATTCCACATGCTTACGGTCCGCGTTTTTTTTATATAAATTCTTCAATTCATTGCACCACGTCAACAAAAAAATTGCATCAGAAATTGTATCTACTTTTGATCATATGTGATTCATGCGGATTCATGGACGTATAAAGAAACTGTCCAATGTATCAAATGTGATTATGGGACAGGGAACCTGTTAAATATAATAAACTAGGTGCAATTTTTTTCTGCAAATTATATATAAAAACCTTGCTCGTTTAACACTCTTTCCATTAGTGAAAACCGCATTAAAATCCGTTGCGTCGTTTAAAAGGTCTAACCACACATACAGAGGGACAGACGGTGGGAAGCGACTTTATTTTCTACTACATATTTTATGTGAAGATTTTGAAAAGAAATCACATTATTTTTTTAATTTCATATATTTTTAATGTTAATATCGTCAAGCCGCGACGGTCAACTTGTTGGGATATGGCTACCGTCGCCAATTAACACAAACAATGCGACGGGTGCTACAAATGCACTGCCGCCCTTAGAAGCAAGAATTAGGGATTAGAATCTTCAAAACGTGTTAACAGAAATCCTAATTAATTTTCCTATTGACATAGATTAGCTATCATCTCTATTTGACAGTCTAATTAAATATTGAAAACACACGATCCGAAATTGCGTACCTATGCCTCTCAAACTGATATTCAAACTGTGAATATAGCGTAGGTACTACCTATTGCAGGCGACTTCGTCCGCGTAACTTATAATGTAGCTTTCTATATAGGTGAAAGAATTTGTAAAATCAGTCCACTGGTTTTTAGTTTATTCATTACAAACATACAAAAATATACAACATACAACATACTAATATTATCTATAATCTTTTCTCTTTATAATATTAGTATTAGATTATAGTGACAGGGTATTGAAACCAGTAAATCAATCGACATTGTTAATTTATATAATCAAACGAAAACACTCGCCGCAGTATAAAACATGGATCAACTAAATTAGATGTTTTCATAAACTAACCTGTCCATGGCATAAACACCGTCTCGTTGGTTGACCCACATTCTGGAAGCTTGTTGGAAACTCTATCACAAATTGTAGGTACTACTTACTAGGTTTCGTTACATTATGACTAACAGTTTCACATAGGAAACATTGAATGAAAGATTTTTGAATTCCAATTAAACATTACAATGATAGCCATTTTTTTTTTCTCGAAATGTTACATCTTTTTACAAATGCTTTACAAAATGTCCCTCAATAAAATTCGGTGTATCTTTTGGATTTTTAATAAAGCAATCTATGAAATATTGTATACAGGGGGCCTAGCCAAGATGTACATTAAAGAAAACGCTCCCTAGCGAACTTTACGGAGCGAACAAAATAAAGCCCGGTGATTGGTTGTTGTAACGCCCACATAAAATTTTAACCAATCACAAAGCTTTGTCCGTAGCGTAGCGTAGCGTTTACGACTGTAGAAAGCACTGCGTTTGCATCTTGGCTAGGGCCCCTGGGGGCCTAGCCAAGATGTACATTAAAGAAACGCTCCCTAGCGAACTTTACGAAGCGAACAAAATAAAGCCCGGTGATTGGTTGTTGTAACGCCCACATAAAATTTTGACCAATCACAAAGCTTTGTCCCAGTGTAGCGTAGCGTTTACGACTGTCGAAAGCACTGCGTTTGCATCTTGGCTAGGGCCCCTGGGGCTCTAGCCAAGATGTTACAACAACCAATCACCGGGCTTTATTTTGTTCGCTTCGTAAAGTTCGCTAGGGAGCGTTTTCTTTAATGTACATCTTGGCTAGGCCCCCTGGAGTTGTTAGGAATATCTGATAGATTAGCAATATTTAACCTCAAATTAATCGTTACATAGTACAAATTGAAGTCGCTTTCCGCGTCTGTCTGTATGTCTGTTTTTCAGTCTGTATAGCCGCTAACACCTCCTAAACCACCCAACATTTTAATTCGGTTTTCAATTATGGAAAGATGAAAAAACGAGAAAGGTGTATATTCGAAATATTCGGTAAATGTGTACGAGTATATCTAGAAAAAATCACATAATAAAAATAACCTAAGTTACTCCTTATAACACCAGCTATCTGTCAGTGAAAATCCTGTCAAAATCGGTTAAGCTGTGGAGATGGATCAAATCAAAAAAATTGGATTGTTAGAATGTTAAGTGTGCTAGGCTGTTGTTTATTTAAAATAATAAATAAACAGATTTTTTTTAAAAATTAGTGTTTTTTATACATTTCATTCAATTTAATTTTTTTTATTAGTATGTATAGATTAGTCATCAATCAATACTAATAATAAATCTGTAAGGGTCGGTCATGGAGTAAGTTACTTTGTTTTCAGAGATATCGTGTTTATAGGCTCTATAAATGATACTGAAACTAAATTGACGATTTTTAGAATTTTTTTCTGTATGTATGTATGTTCCTCCATAACTCTTAAACGAATTAACTGATTTTCATGAAACTTGGTAGATAAACATTTGGACGTACGGGACACAGGATAGGCTAATTAATATTTTTCAACGCGGACAAAGTCGTGGGCACCAGCTAGTCTAAGTAATATATCTTTGCAAGATTAATACATTATTCCTTAGCATCAAATCCTATAATACTCAAACTGGTAATAAGAAAAGTTAAATAACTCATGTGAGAAAAAATATCTGGGATCATAAAAAGCGTGGTGGCGAGACGTTGCGCGTTGTTGCCGGAGCTTAATATAATTGGTCGAAAATATGCGCTGTTTTGTACTCGCAGTCTTAGAATAAGTTATAAATTGTTGTGGGCGTTGTCGATTTGCGAACTGGTGATGTGTTGAGCCGCTATTTGGATAAAGATAGCGCGGCTAAATCTGCCACAATACCTAATCAATGACAGATGGATAGCAGACGAGCGCTGCCGTAAAATATGGACCGAGCAAAGCTTATTATGTACTTTGAAAATTCTATTTATTTTAATAGTAATTATCTAAACGTACTTTTCAAAGAAAAATGGCATTTCTTGTTCACGTATACAAACAACATCTGTATATAAAATTATAAATGCAAAAGTGAATGTATGTTTGTTACTCTTTCACGTAAAAACTACTGATCGAATTTGGATGAAAATTGGCACACAGATAGATTATTGCCTGGATTAACATATAGGATACTTTTTATCCTGAAAAAAATATTATCATTTAAAAATATAAAAAATAATGGTCAATGTGGCGATGCCACCGTTGTCACAGCAATAAATATCTCAGATAATTGCTCACGCGGACGAAGTAGCAGACGCCAGCTAGTTAATAAATATAATAAAAAAATAGCTGTGCCTACTCCTCCATAAATCGTTTTGGAATACAAGTTAGTAATAGTTGTGGAAATTGTGTTTTCCAGTTACGTGAAGATTGGGAGAGAGGTCAAGAGGCTGCACTAGATACCGCTTCGTGTCCTCACGACGTAGCGACCCTTCTGAAAGAATTCTTCAGAGACCTGCCAGATCCGTTGCTCTGCAGAGATCTGTACCAAGCATTTCTGCAGACGCAAAGTGAGTTCCTTACTGATTGCCTATAAGAAGTTGTCATTCAGTAATTTTTGGTCATGCTCTCAAAGTGTCATAGTTTTAGTTAGAAAAGACTTTATTCTTTTATTAAATTTTTTCTCTGGGAATTCCAACGCTTTATTATTTAAAATACAATAGGATGTATTTACGCATCCACAAAAAAATATTATTAGTTTCGGGGTTTGTGTGGGAGAGTTGACTACATAAAGGATTAGTTTAAATAAATAAATATTGAGATGCCTCACCTATTGATATTGAGGCAATACTTATTCACCTTAGACTGCTTAGTGCTTCTTCACGGAATCTAGGCAACCACTCAAGAGTTCAGTAAACGGTAGTTCAACAAATAAATTATAAAAAGTTTGCTAGAAGAGAATCTCACCACTGAATATACATGAATTATTTATTTATTTATTTATTTGATATAGTACACAAACAGAATACAATTAATACATGATAACTATAAATTACAAGTGTATTGATTAAAATCTAAATTGCACTCCTAAACAGCGTACTTAACATGTTTAACTTAACTTAACTACTAATGGTTATTAATACATGTCTTAAGTACTTCATTAGTCCGAATGTCTGATGTCCGAAATTACGTGAATTTTCCAGAAATCCGCAACCGTCGACTCCAGTGGGAAGCCCTCCGGCTTATAGTTCAGCTGTTGCCGGCTGCTCACAGGGACACACTGAACGCACTACTATCATTCCTATCACAACTCGCCGAACACGCGGAGGACGACCGTCACCAGCCAGGCAACAAGATGGACGCCACCAATCTGGCCACCGTTTTCGCGCCAAACATATTGCATAGGAATAAACCCAATGAACAGGCCGAGTGAGTGTTGCAATTTTACCTCTCAATTCGGGGAAAACTATCAAAAGGTTTAAGGCTACTGCCTTGTAATCCCGTCACATAAGTCTTACTGTAGGTCTTCTTGAGACCAAGTAATTGTACCGTTGATTCCGTCACAAATGAAGCCTGCGCACCCGGGTCTACTAGTGCTCTAAGCACGTGCGTGTGTCCGTTCCTTGCCTGAACCTTAACAAGAGCGGTTGCCACCAGAACCTGACTATATGGTGCCTTCTTCGAAAAATGTACTGCGACATCTGAAGTTGACTCTGGAGTTTCCAACGACCTTTTTACGCTAGAAACTGCTGCGCCAACTTCTACAGCCAAATCTGGATTGGGTTTAAATGAATTGTTGACTGGGTTTCGGTGAAGCAATGAATGGTGTTTAGATTTGCAAATGCGACATCTTATTACCGATCGACAACTGCTGACAGAGTGGTTACAACCTAAGCAATTAAAACAACTACCATCTGTTTGTACAAATTTATGCCGAGTGTTGTAATCGGCTTTACAAAATTGCTTGCAATGCGCGAGTTTGTGATCGTTTTTCTTACAATAGGGACAACAATGTTTAACTGTAGCATTGGAACCGGTTCCGATCATGTGCACTACCTTTTTGTAGGTTGAAGAATTTGGTTTTGACTTTTGATTGTTATCCAAAAATTCGAGTGAGCGATACCTTGATTCTAAAAATTCCTTAAGTTGCCCTATAGTTGGTAGCTCATCACAGATGCTTATCATAGATTCCCAATTCTTACGCGTTTGATGATCTAATTTAGTACATACGATATAAATTACAATCATATCCCAAGAATCTACATTAATGCCCAAATTCTTCAAACCATTCAAAGTGTCATTAGTAACATTTAACAAATCCTTTATTGCACTACACGACTCGGTACCGACGTTAGGCTGATTCATAAAACGCATCAAAAGACAATTAGCTAGATATTTTTTATTATTGTATCTATTATTAAGAGTTAACCAAGATTCGTTATAATTCGCTGTTGTTATTGGAACATGTCTTAGAAGCAGTTCTGCTTCTCCCGATAGATGTGCCTTCAAATAATGCATTTTTTGCACACTAGCTAATGACGAATTGTTATGAATCAGCGATACATACAAATCCCTGAATGTTGTCCATTCGTTATATGCTCCCGTAAAAATAGGTAAAAATAGTATGAATATGAACATATAACAATCCATGCAAATGTGAAAGTAAGTAACTCTGTCTGCCTGTTACCTTTTCACGCCTTAACTACTCAAACGATCATCGTGAAATTTTGCATAGACGTTGTCAAGGATACTGAAAAGGATATAGGATACCTTTCACCAAGAAAAAAAGTAGGTACTGTTCCCGAGGGATCATCTAATCACGGAGCTAGCTAGGTACACTATATAGGTATTTATTTTAATAGTTCGACTAAATGCTCTTTTTTTGTACACCGAGAAATGTACCGTTTAATATTACTGAACTCGAGAAAGAGAATTTTAATGTATTTTGTCGTCATTTTTCAGTGTGGAGCAACTGTCTGAGCGAGCTGACGTGATCAATGTAGTTCGGCAGCTGATAGAGCGTCAGGCCGAGCTGTGGACATTGGCAGGCGAACTGCTGCATGAGGCCTACATACATTTAGCACATACTGCGCCTGCGCACCTAGATTCTCTATTGCTTCGGAGAGCAGAGTAAGTGCTAGCTGTGTTAATTTACGACTGAAAATACCGAAATACTCTCTGTGTAATGCAGTTTTAGGTATAGACAACTGCTACACTGTACAATAACATCATATATTTTCAACAATTAACTTATTTTTAACCCCCGACGCAAAAGAGGGGTGTTAGTAGTGAACTGCGCAGGGAAGTGTGTCTGATCTTCGGCGTAACTGAAAGTGGAAGTACGCTGGCCATCTTGGGTTCGTCTGATAAGCGTGTCATAGTATAAATAATTTAACTGTAAACTAATCAATAGTAAAATCCCTAAATTTCATCAGCACTTCTTTTATTGCCACCGCGGAACACACTATATACCCAGCATTATTATCGTACAAAGGTAATGAGGGTATGATGTTGTTCAGGTGTAGCGAGGCGATGGCGAGCGTGGGTTCAGGCGGCGCGGGCGGGAGGGGCGAGGCGGGGAGCGAAGCGGGGGGCGGAGCGGAGAGCGGGAGCAATGCGCGTCGCGTTTGGTCTCGCGAACAGTTCCTTCATGGCGCCGCCGCTACGGGCGTACACGCACACGCTGCATCTAGGTGAGTGCCATGTAACCCCTAAACTCTAGGCTCTAATACCTAGGAGACGATAAATTATGGTCTTTCACCGCCTTCTGAAAATAGAACCTAGTAGTGGCAGAGTACATTTGGGCAGCCCGTTTGCATTTGTGCTGTTGTGTTTGGGTGAGTGATTGAAGAATGCCAGAGCCCATTTCCCTATCCTATCCCTTGTCCACTTGCAGCGCTTGCAACACCTGTGGCGTTGCTTGTGTTACAGGTAACGGTAGCCACCTTCCATCACGTAAAGTACTTTAATGCATAAAAAAATCAAAGCAAATTGCCTCGCTACCATTTGCGGACCAGGACTGAAATTGAGCGAGTGTGAGTGTCCATTCGTTATTGTTATTAAACGCTACTCCCACTGATCCCTACTGCCTACTGTTGGCAGACGCAGCGATAAGAGTTACTCCCGCAGTAGACGGACGAGGGAGACCGCTTCAGATACGTCATCTGGGTCACTGTCCTCAGCAATGACAATAATCACCAGGTAATTGCTCAAATGTTATTGACATTGAACAATATCTTATTGGTCAGAAATTATTTGAAACAGAAATATTGATAGTTGGTGTGCCTTAAACACTTGTTTACCTTGGGTCGCGTCACCTACCACCAAGTGGCAGTGGCACTGTCAGCCTGCCCAAATATTTACATAAAAAAAATACTGCTTAAATGTAGCTTAGGAAGTTACTACACTTATTCAGCTCCATTCGCTTGTCGGTGGATGATTTTAGTTACACTATAGTTGCGCTTCTGCCAGCCGCGTACAGCGCTGAATGACTGAGAATCTATGCAAGTCGCAACATGACGAAAGTCCACGTACAGCGCTGAATGTGGCGGAACAGCGCTATTCGCTGCCCTTATTATACATGCTACACTTGTCCTCACTTTATGCCTGTTTGACACGAAAGCTGAATAATCTCGGAAAGCTGAAGGACGCTTTCGTATCTCCATACAAAACTAGTGTTTTCTAAAGTATAGTTACTCCATTAGGCGATACAATTACACAAAAAGTTCATACAAAGCAACTTGGAACTTGGTCTTAAATGCTAACATCCGCTCTGGACTTGATTACGATTAGAAAAATTTGTAGTTGGACTATTTTTAGGAGAAAAGTCGGTCGGCACGTTAACAGTTCGCTTGATTGTAGGTGGCTACCGTCGCCTATTAACACTAATGACGTTAGTAGGTTAGTGGTAGTGATTGGAAAGGGGTCGGGAAATGAGCTCTAGTTTTTTTAAAGTCTGAAATGTTTTGTGTCCTTACAGCAGATTGGGTCGCGGTGACGAATGCGGCAGCAGCGGGGTTGTATGTTCGCCTCCCGCGGCTCGCACCGACTCCGCACCTGACTCCAACGACTCCGCCAGCGACTACAATGAGGTATTGCCACCGAATGGGGAGAACATGATCTACAATTTATTTTAATCTTAATTTCGGATAGAATCCCAAGAGGAGTGTAATATTTTATGAAGACAAAAAATATACCTCCATCGTCGATACTCCAAAAATAACAATTCCGTTTAGATCAAATAGTAGTGGCAGAGCACACTGCGTTTTGTAGTCATTTCGGCAGTCTGCGTGGTGACAGTAACCACCCCTTACTGTTAAATAACAGCGCGTATGCTGTTGTGTTTCGGTGAGTCAGTAAGATATGCCAGAGCCCATTTCCCTATCCCTTATCCTTAATCCTACTTGTTAGTTTTCTTAATTGTAGATGGACCCTGACAACGTGTATGTCACTACAAAGCTTCCTTGTGTCCTTACAGACGCTGGGCGGTTCTGACGACGACAGTTGCGTGATAACTGCGTCGCTGCACATCCCGGCGGCTTTCCCCCGCGAACAAGCGCCTCCCCGCAGTCGCCCTTCGGCGCCACCGCGGCGTCGCTCCACCTCCGGCTCGGATTCGTCCAAGCGGGACTCGCGGGAGTCCGCGGCCGGTTCGCGGGACTCCGCGGTGGGCTCGTCGTCCCCCGCCTCCGTGTCGAACGCGTCCTCCCCTCCCGCGAGCCCCCCGCCCACCGCGCTAAGAGTCACGCTCACTAGCGCCGGCGAGTTAAGGCGACCGGCTGACATCGACAAATTGATATCTCTAGGAAGGTGAGTTGTTATCAATTTGGGAAATTTAAAGGGAATGTCTCCAGCAGTGGACGTCCAACGTCTGAGATTATAATTCATTCATTCCATATAACTGACAGAACAATATGCAAAGACTGAATTTCGGGATATCTTTCTTCTTACTGCTTTTATTATTCTTAATTACACTATTCTAAAGACATCTAGTCGGTAGTAAAACCGTCTTCTTTTCATTTTTTTTAATGAATTGTAATAATAATCATTTACTTACAATAATAGCAAATATAATTTTATTGAAGATTGAATGAATTAATACAATAAAAATACACGAAATGCAATAATTCAGTTTAATATGTTCGTTACAGAGAACGCAACACATCAGACGCCCGCGCGGTGATACTTCGCCAGCACGAGACGACGTCGCGCCGCGGGACGAATGTCGCCAGTGTCACTAGTGTCGCCAGTGCGACCAGTGTCGCCAACGTGGCGACAACAGCGTCGACAGTCCGCCGCGACGGCGCCACCCTCTACAAGCGTGGCGAGCTTATCTCCAGCGCGCGCGATCCGCCCGCGTGACCACTTTCTTATATTATACGCGTTTTTATACATAAACTACTATTTATTACTGCTCTCTTTTAATTCTCTCAAAAACACGAACCATTCTCATTTTCATTCCCAACTCTGACTACGTGTGAAATGTGTATTCATCGTGCTCTTTATTTTTTGAAACCTGGTTTTTAAACCCTTACAATTCGACATTTTCACTAGTAAATATTTTAATAAGGCGAGTTGTAGTTTGACTGCATTTGTGTAGTTTTATCGGCTTCACTTTGCTGTCCACAGGGCTCAAACCTTAGTTCTTATTTATCAGAGTATAACACAAACAACTCTGGGATCCTAGACTCAATCGCCGAAATACAGTTATTCTGTAAGGGGGTACCCTGCCTTTTTTTTAGGTTCAGACCTGAATTATCCTTAAAAAATTATTTACAAAGTTGGCCCCGTCGGATATTGAACCGGAAGAACAGAGCGCTAGGTAAGGCCATCAATACCTTATTCGCTTTTTAAAAAGAAAACACAAGAAGAATCTTTTTATAATGGTTTTATTTCATTTACGGTCGTTTTAATTTACATATCATTTCCTGTGCAACTTGTCTCGCATGATTATAGCACCTAGTTTAGACACTCCATCTTGGTACTCCGTCTTTCCTAATGGAGGCACCGCTGATGTTGTCTCTGTTACAGGTAAGAAATAAAGCAATTTATTTCTGTAATAAGCAATCTTAATTTTAAGCAGTCCTTTGAAATTTTCACGCATGCTTTGCGAGTTAAAAATATTGATTTATCTCTAACAGTAAAAAGGAAAAATGTTATTGTTAGGAAAATTGTGCGTCCATAAACCTCAAGCTAACCTCGAAGATTTACTTCGAGAATTTAATGTAACAAATAAGATAGGCATACGAAGTCCTGCTTATTAGTAGACTGAGATTAGTAGAGTGGATTATAAAGCACAGTCTACTTGGCACTACCACTGTCCCCTTTTTAACATTTCCACTTGTCTCTATCGGTTGGTTTGCTATAAGGAAACTTCAAGAAAATATTACATTTCCGCATCTGCATAGCCCGTAGACTTAGGAGGTTATGTTAGTTATATTATATACATAGTATAGTTTATACAAATACAAAAACTACATTACAAACAGCATAAACAAAACATGTTTATCTTTTGCGGAATCTTACCACATTTAGCTCTTGGATCACTGCCACCTTGTCCGGCTTGTTTGGATATGGTTTTCGGCGCTGATTTCCTAGGTTTAGGTCCTACCCTGCAAGGGTCCCCAGGCAGGCGCATAGGCTGAGCACACGGACCGGTACCACTTTCATCGGCGGCCCGTTGAAGACCTTCAAATTTCGCTCCAGGGCCTATATATAATAAGGAGGCAATCGAAATTCAGTCACATATGGAACAATTTCCCTCCTGAGGTGTTTCCACCGTAACTACAATATGGGCTACTTCAAGCGAGCTGTTAACAAACTTCTACGGGGTAGGCAGCGCACTAGCACTCCCCTTGGTGTTGCTTGTGTCCTTAGGCGACGGTAACCACCTACCATCAAGTGAGCCGCCAGCCTGTCTGCCACCTTTATATTATAAAAAAAGCACTTGTTACGAATGCTCAATTTAATTTATGAGGAAGAATGCGAAATAAAAAATCAGCACAGTAGGATTGCTAAAAAAATTGTGGCGGCGTCACCGTTATAACAGCAATAAAGATGTCAGGCGTTATATTACTATTAAATATATTTTTTTATTTTATTTTTCAACGCGGACGAAGTCGCGGGCACCAGCTAGCGATAAGATAAATATTATTGTGATCACTTTTAAAAGTATCGCATGCTAAAATTTAATTGAAATGAATGAAATGACTTTCAGCCTCGTTTGGTACAAATAGGTACAAATAGGTAGATACAGGTATTTGATACCAAACAGGTATACTTAATACAAGATAATTCCGAGTTGTCGTCTGCTATTTTAAAAGTGTAATGAATTTTTAATAAAAAACGAACCAGATT
The DNA here is from genome assembly GCA_936446665.2 of Synanthedon andrenaeformis. NCBI lineage: Eukaryota > Metazoa > Arthropoda > Insecta > Lepidoptera > Sesiidae > Synanthedon > Synanthedon andrenaeformis. The sequence goes on from OW387797.2 coordinate 842,022, forward strand.
CACAAAAGTCCTTTTGGTATGTGGTTTTGTTCCGATCTCGGTCTATCCGCTGTTTCAATTCCGGCGATGCCTCGTTCTGCAGGATGCTATACAGCATTGGATACTTCGACTGGAGCTGTTAAATAAATAAACAACCATAATTTGCTAGGTATCTACGCAATCTAATAACTTTAAAGGAGCAATTGTTGTAGGTATCTTGTCTAATCTAATATATAAAATTCTCGTGTCGCGGTGTTTGTTGCCAAACTCCTCTGAAACGGCTGGACCGATTTTAATGAAATTTTGTGTGCTTATCGGGTAGGTCTGAGAATCGGCCAACATCTATTTTCCATACCCCTAAATGTTAAGGGTGGTCCACCCCAAAAAATTTTTTTGGCAAAACAACGTTTGCCTGGTCAGCAGTAGCTATATATAAACTAGCTGGTGCCCACGGCTTCGTCCCGCGTTGCTTGACCTCTAGTTTTGTTGCTATAAATAACACTTTGGTCAGGCGTTAGTTTTTTTATTTTATTTTAGATGATCCCTAAGGAAACAGTACTCTTTTTCTGAATGAAAAGTTATAATACCCTATGTCTTTTCTTGTATCCCTGACGTGTATGAAAAATTTCACAATGATCGGAGTTGAGTATAGTTAAAGTGTGAAAGGGTAACAGACAGATAGACAGATACTTTTACATTTATAATATTGGATCTAACGATTTAGATTTTTTTTTTAAATGTAAATAAGGTTTTGCTTTTAAGTCTACCTACTAGTTTATAAGTCTACCTATTATATTTGTTGTATAAACGTAATTTTCAAAAAAAAAATCCCTCACTTCCTAATCATATACTATCCTTAATCTTACTACTGGCGTTGTTCGTGTTATAGGCGACGGTAGCCACTTACCATCAAGTGGACCGTTAGCCTGTCTGTCGTCCTTAATATATAAAAATATAGAAGCATTTATTAAATCATTTATGGAAGAATTTACCATGATTGATGAATAAATGCTATACCTTATCTAAAAATGCATTAGGCTGATCATATCTAGAAGTAGGAGTTTCAGGAGCAGCGCCGACTCTCACTGGATACAACTTTGGATCTAGCATCGGGCCCATTATCTGTAAAAAAAAACAGTTGCAATAATAAATGAATATGTTATTGAATTAAGTTTAATATTTTCAATAGGTGAGAATATTTGAAATTTTCATTGTATATCTATATATGTTACAAAATTAAATGGTTGTCCGCCTCTGTCTGCTTTTCGGCTAACTCCTTCTAAATCATCCAATGGATTTTGATACGGTTTTTACTAATTAAAACTACTAAACTAGAAAAGTTTGTAACGCTATTATTAATGTAGAATAATGTAACATAACAAAAAAAAAATATTTTTTTTTCGGTTTATATTTCTTTATTCTCATTAAAGCTTAAAGCTACTTACATGAGATTATATAACAAAAGACTTAATTAAGAAATGAAACATTAAACAGGCAGACAAAAGCCACTAAAATGAAACAATATTGTTATTGATTTTTAATTTTTTTATTATTATAATTTATTATACTTTACCTCATTTCTACTCCAGCCTCCCTCTTTTCCCGGAGGCAACTGTACCTCCTGTCCGGAATATTGTGGGCAGCGGCAATCCGCAGGTCGGGTGTGCTGCATGCATGCCTGGTAGAATGCTAGTTCTTGTCCCGATAGTTTGGGTACTCTGGAAATAAGTAATAATCATAATAATATATATTATAAATGCGAAAGTGACTTTATTTTGTTACCCTTTCACGCCTTAACCTTGACCGAGTATCATGAAATTTTACATACACGTTGTCAGGAATATAGAAAAGCACTAAAGCCCCACGAACGTCTCACAAAAATATATAAGCAATAAAGTTTGAGTACTTAAATATTTTAACAAATAAGAAAAAGGGGCGCCGACGAAGTAGCGAGCAAAAGTTCGAAACAAATAGAGAAATACATCTTAATAAGAATTTTCGTTTATGTAAATGTCGTCAGATAGACTGACGATTCACTTCGTGGCAGGTGGTTACCGTCACCTATAATATACCTAAGGAACGCCACAGCTGTTCTTTATATGGTGTAGCAATTGTGCTGCCGACTATAGTATGATTAAGGATTAGGGATAAGAAAATGGGCTCTGGCATCCGTAAGGGGATGTTAACTGCCAAGTGGCCCAAATGACTGTAGTTCGCAGTATACACTGCCACTACTTTCCAAACCCAGACCAGCCAGATCAATGACGGTCAGTATAAAAGCATCCATAAATTTTGGAGTCAAAATTTATGATTTCAGTAGTTTCAGATGTTTTAGTTTGCAGATAAGATGTTAACGTCATATTATTTGTAGTTGTATAATCTAGTAAATAGCTGAAAAATATTTTAAAGCGAATTTTCATTAGAACATTTTTAAACAGCCCTTTTTTTAAACTAGCGGTCGACGGCCTACGCAGATAAATATACAAGTTATTAAAAAAATTATAACACAATCTTTTAGAACATTAATGACTTCACATACTAGGTCCAAGAAAAAACAGAAATATCTCAAATTTGATACTAAAATAAGACGTTTAATATCACGAAAAATTACTAAAAGTGACACTTTTGATTATACTTTTCTTGAATGAAAATTTACAGAAATCGTATGTTTTTTTCAGCCATGTACTAATAAATTATATGAATTTTTGAAAATAAATATTTCTATAAGTTTGTCGCATATAATTTTACTAATATCTTGCTTTTGCGTAGACCGTCGACCGCTAGTTTCAAAAAAGGGCTCTTTAAAAACTGATCTAATGAGAAAATTATCCCAATATTTTAAAATATTTTTCAGACATTTACTAGATTATAAAACTACAAATAATATGACGTTAATATATTATCTGCAAACTAAACACACCATGGCATTAGGAACCGCCGGGAATCATATAAATTTCTGATTCTGATCGTGTAACGCTCTTAAGTCATCAATTAAAAAAGATATACGGATTAAAAAAATCACGATAAATTAAAAAAAATATTAAAATTAAAAAAAAAAATATAATAATATTAAAATTAATTAAAAAAGATCTCGGTCAGTTTTTAGATGTACAATCAGTATAACTCGTGTGTGTCGACACTTACTCAGCAAGAGTCTCCCCTCCAGATACTCCTCCGGCCCCTGGAAGGTTTGGCCACAAGTAATCCTTCCTGTACGTGGTCAAATAATGATCCATGGCTAAATAATATTATGCTATATCAATGTAATAACATTTTGAATATAATAAGACTAAAAATTTGGTTGAATTTTTTTAAAATGTTTAAATATATTGCATTATTTTTTTGGATTTCCTTCAGAATAACTGCATTGTTTATTGCATTGCTGACATTTGTCTTGACCGATTCATGACATTTTCTTTTGTACCTTGAGTTTATTTGTCAGTCAAACTTTCCAATTTTTTCTTTTTTATTTGTCTAGACACTTATTTAGGCTAAAAATTTTTAATAAAAAGTTGTATTAACAGCTTTAATAATTATTGAAGATCGGATTCAGAAAAATTCTACGGAATTTAAGTATATAGGTACGGAGTATACGAAACACAGTATCTTCTGTTTTAAACATCAAATAAGAGTAGGTTTAATAAGTGTTTTGAAGAATCTCTTTAAAATATTAATTCTTTGAACTTTTAAAGAAAAATAATTAAATTTCCTTGGTGTATCTAGATAATTTTTAATGTAGGATAAAAAACAATTTCCTATTTTTTTTTCATTCTTACACTTTCTTACGGATCTTTATTTTTAGATAGCTGCATCTAATGCCTACTAAATATTGGTAAATAAAACATTTTTAAAATCGGATGAGTAGTTTCCAAGATTACCTCCTACATAAAAACAAACGCAGAGGAGCATTTTGGGAATTAATATATATAATATACTATACCCTATGTCCATCTGGAATAATGTACCTTTAAAATAGCGAAAGATTTTTTTGAATAGATGCAGTGGTTCGGGAGATTACTCTCCACATATAAACAAAAATATACAAAATCCGCCCTCTTTCATTCTTTGTTATATTAATATAGACTACCTATTTATGAGGTACACTATTTATTTACTTTTAGGTATTTTAGGATTCAATCATTTAAGTAAGTAATATTTTTGACTTAATGCCTTTTGATCTTTATTAAATCCTAAAGGCCCGGAAGATCTTCAACGCATATTTGTGTATAACGTCATCCTGTACGATGCTTGTTATATAGGTTATAATGAAACAAAAAAGTCCCAATAGTTCAATCAATTAAACTCCTAATTGTGGGACCTAGTGGGAATAGGCCGCATTTTCGAGTATCCCTTTTTTGCATCTTGTTATTTGCCTTCCATAATAGGATTTTTAGATAATAACTAGCTGACCCTGCTAACGTTGTTTTGCCATATAAAAATATTTTTGGAGTGGGCCACCCTTATCATTTAGGGGTATAAAAAATAGTTTACGACCTATTCTCAGACTTACCTACCAAATATACACAAAAAAAAAACCTAAAAATCGGTCAAGCCGTTTCGGAGGAGTTTGACAACAAACACGAGAATTTTATATATTAGACTAGCTGACCCGGCAAACGTTGTTTTGCCATACAAAAAAAATATCACTTAGAGGTATGGAAAATAGATGTTGGCCGAATCTCAGACCTACCCGATAAACACACAAAATTTCATCAAAATCGATCCAGCCGTTTCGGAGGAGTTTGGCAACAAACACCGCGACACTAGAATTTTATATATTAGATGGATATACATAGATATGTGATCTTATACTTCTTAAAAAAAAAAACAAATCCATTTTGAATACAAATTATTTTACTATGTAACTCAAAAGTATACAAAATTAAAAATTTAATATTAAAGTTATTTATACAAATTTCACATCATAAGTTAGTATAGTAGGTTTCATTATAGGTACCATAATAATGTTAGTCCTAAATCTGACAAATTTCCTCTGGATAAATTGTGAAATTGTTTTAGTTTTTTTTTTTTTTTTTAATTTCAATAATTCTCTACTAAAAGCTTGAACACTTATTAAAAAAATGATCAATTTCAATCATTTATTTTTGAATATGAATTCTGAAATCCGCATCAACCCTGGTGGCAGACATGTGGCTTATTATAAATACTATTAATGGGATAATAGCGGTAAAACATTTAAAAAAAAAATAGAAAGTTTCTAAATGAATCTCAATTGTGTAGCTTTTTTGCTAAATAAAATTATGAAATTAAAGTAAAACATTAAATAGGATATGTGTAAATGTAAGGGTTCCGCCAGCGTCCATATTTTGGTTCTTTCCTCGGTGGGCCAAACGGGTTTTTCTCTAGAATAACTTTAGCAAGCAAACCATGGTTGCAGTAGTATGTTGTATCGCCAGTATTGATTCGCAGAATTCTGCGTAGATCTTCTGTGAATTGTGTAATTATTATTTTTATAAGAGGCACAATTATAAAAATAAGTGGGTCGGTAATATGAAATAATTTTTATACTAAAGTTGCTTTTGCCCGTGACTTCGACCGTTTATCTTTATGAATTATTCTGATCTATTGTAGGTACTGATGTGTTAGTACTGATATACTATATTTGTCCACAGTTTCATCAAAAGTTTTTGAGCAAAAGAGTAACAAAAATAGATTCAGTATCCAAATCGAAATTACTCAAAAGAGAATCCCTTTTGAATCAAATAAAGAACTAATTATATAGATATCTTAATTAAATTAACCATAAACTTAATTAACTATGAGCCCTCTCTCTGTACAGGGGTGTTAATTATTTATAATGAATATTGTTTAAGCCCATAATTTACCTAAATGTCAGATATTATAATTTATAAGTTACTAGCTGACCCGGCAAACGTTGTTTTGCCAAAAAAAAAATTTGGGGTGGACCACCCTTAACATTTAGGGGTATGGAAAATAGATGTTGGCCGATTCTCAGACCTACGCGGTAAGCACACAAAATTTCATCAAAATCGGTCCAGCCGTTTCGGAGGAGTTTGGCAACAAACATCGCGACACGAGAATTTTATATATTAGAATATAGCAGTAGTATTGGAGTCTGTAATACAAAATAAATAAATAAATAAAAAGTCCATTCGATCTTACTTTGTAACGATGGATCGAATTTTGGTTTCATGGACATTGAGGACGGTAGTTCCGCATACTTCTCAGGCCTAGGGTGACGGTATGAGCCGCGTTGGCTGGTATCTGGTATCTCAATATCATCAGGAAGATGTAGAGTCTGCAATGCTTTAGCTCGCCGGGTGAGGTTTACAGACATAAACGGTAATTCTAAACAAAAAAAAAGCAGCTGTGAACTTTGGTAGATCGTCAACAAAATATACTTAACAAAAAGACGATGTCCAAGTTTGTTCCTTGAAAACAGAAATAAAAACTATCAAAAGTCGTGCCAACTGTATGATTCTATAAGGTAAAAGGAAAGGTAAAGGTTTATATTTACCGTCTACTATAAGTACAAGCAGTATTTGAAGATGCATTGAAGATGCAACCTTATGACAAAGTTAGAGTACGGGTTTTTTAGCCTAGCTTACTCAAGTAAGAAGACCTTTTATATTAAAAAAATAAGAAATACAAAACAAAAAAAGGGTAGAATCAAAATAGAAATTTACATGAAACAAAGTGTATGGGTGGAAATACGAAACCTGGTCAAACCATTTACCTCTAGAACAGTATTTAGTGAGATATTCAGTTCGTTTCAAGTCCTGGATCTCGTTATTTATTGGTACGGGATCAATGTCTTTGGACATGTACATCTTTGCGATTCTCGGATGCTCCTCAGATACCTGATGGCATATTTATATAAAACTAGCTTTTACTTCGTACGTGCATCTCTTTTTTCTCAAGCTTTCCTTTATTTCTTTAAACATTTCTTTATTGTTCATATATTTTTATCAGTCGTTGAATTTTTGGCTGAACAGGCTTCCCCCATGCCCGGAAGGATCGATTAAAGGCAACCTACCCGCGGCCCTTTTATCCATCGTTTAAACCTATATGAATACAAATAGTCCGGACAAAGAAAAATCTCTACTGTAGGTTTTTTTCAATAAAATATATAAAAATTAAATATTTTACCCCCTATTTCTCGTAATATATATTGGGAGGGAGGGGGAAAAGTGTAACACGGGTTTCTAATGAAACTAAACTATATTTAAAACAAGAAGAACGAACTGTACGAAATAATGTGTTCAAAATTTTATTTTTCCCCGACTAAAAGCAACGCCATACAAGTTGTATTAGCGAACACCTGCTATTTCACGATGGTCATTGTCGCTAGGCGGTCTGCCCAGTTAATGAGTGCTAAATTTAAAATGCCTATTAAGTAAATGGTGCAGATATTTATACCCGTTGAACAGCTTTCTTGTAAAATTCATGATCTATGGGACAGAGTACGTCAGGACAGCGCCTAGGGACGTCGCTCGGTTTCAATGCATCTCTACTCAACCCAACTATTAGGCAGTTGTCATCTATGGCTTTGCGTCGAGGACTTTTACTGAAAATTACACATCTTTTACAATAATACAACATACCTACCTATGCCACATCTGTGGAGTTGTTTTATTGGCGACGGTAGGCACCTTTAGCCTGTCTGTCGACCTTAACATAAAAAAAAGTTAATAGTCGTTTAAATAAAAGTACCTATTGTGTTATTTATAATCAGTTAACAATATATAAACCAGGGCTTATTTTTGAGAATACGCCTAGATGCTTTATTTTGCCAAAAGACAAATCGTATGTATAGGTTTTGACATTGTAAACTTAGTTTCAACTAATGTCTAGAAAATGCAGGGAATTCAATGGGTTAAAGTATAACATTTTAATTATTAGATCACGTGATATCTAATATACAACATATATATGAAATAAATGGTCATAGGTACTTACGGTTTATCCTTTTTGACAAAGTCGACCATATAAACAGATTGGAACTCAATTTCACCGTCAAATACAGACATTACTAAGAAAATATTATTATAAACTAAAGTACCTACACATAAAGTTTTATATGTTTTTCATATATTATTTATATTTATTGTAAATTATTTATGTGACTAGGTGTTTGTAGCAAATGATTTTGACATTTATTTTGTTAATTTTTAACTGGTGACCATAGAGAAAAATATCTGTTTTTAGCGAGCAGTCAATATCGTGAAACAAAAGTTAAGTTTGTAATATTTTTTACCCTTTTAATTAACTTTTGTGTAATTAATATGTAAAAGCTTGAAGACAGCCTAACGGTCCACTTGATGGTATGTGGCTACCGTCGCCAATAACAAAGCAACAACATAGGTAACTATTGCAAGTTAGCTGCCAACCAGTGGAATTGGGAAATTGGCTCTGGCAACCCTTTACTCACTCACCGAACACAACACACATACTGCGTTATATCACTGTGGTCTTGTCTAACTAAGAGGGTGGTTACTGCCGCCAGACGGGCTACCCAAATGACATCTAAACGCAGTTATCGTTTTGCCAGATCCACTACGCTTTAGGGACTAGGCATACAAGCAACGTCATAGAAATTGATAGGACCGAACACTTAACAGCCATTTCCCTATCCTTAATGAACTTGCAGCACGAGTGGCTACCATCAGTAGCCACATACCATCAAGTGGATCGTCAGCCTGTCTGTCGAGTTTACCATAAAAAAAACATCAAACATGTTATTTCATGGTCGACTTCTAGAATTACTGTCGCTACACTGTTTACTCAAACAATAACTGACTGATACAGCGAGTCCTGCCATTACCAAATTTATTTTTAAACTAGCTGGTGCCCACGACTTCGTCCGTGTTGAAAAATATTAAGTAACCTATCCTGTGTCCCGTACGTCCAAATGTTTATCTACCAAGTTTCATCAAAATCAGTTAATTCGTTTCAGAGTTATGGTGGAACATACATACATACAGAAAAAAATTGTAAAAATCGTCAATTTAGTTTCAGTATCATGTATAGAGCCTATAAACACGATATCTCTGAAAACAAAGTAACTTACTCCATGACCGACTCTTACAGATTTATTATTAGTATTGATTGATTACTCAAAATCAAATATCAATCAAATTAATAAGGAATAACAAATAACAAATCATTTAAATATAGAAACTTTATTTGATATATTTAATCACATGCATAACATAACAAAATCATTACAATCTTTAAGTTAAACCTATAATAAACTAAAGATATATTCTTCACAATTGAGTCCGATGAATAACGAATTAACAGCAAGTATAATTTAACAAAACATACTTTTATAAGTATACAAACATATTTTTGGAATTTACTCAAACTATAGTACCTACTTATTTTTTTATTAGAAATCAAACACAGTCTTATAGTGAAAAAAGACTATATTTATGGACATAATGAAGATTCATTTCTTTAAAATTACTGTCAAAATCTAACTACTTTTTTTACATAAAAAAAAACATATATTTTTTTATTCTAGACTAGATGAGCGGAACGCAGAAATTGCGCATTTCGTTATGGGTAAATTTAAAACGCTTAGAATTTTTTTTAATAAGTTTCTAGGATATATGTAATATATACTAAAATTTTTGAAAAAAAAAAATTTTCGATTCTAACCTGTAAGAAAGGGGTGGAAAATTTTTAAAACCCCAAAAATTTTACAAAAATGGTGTTACAAAAAAAATATTTCAGACAAATAATAGATAAAGAATATATTATCTTTTTTTTTATAAAAACAAAATCATCAGGGTTGTAGAGGTTTTTTAACGCATCGATATTACAGTATATATACTATATATATATTCTAGAAACTATCAAAAAAATCCCCTAAGGGTCTTAAATTTTTAATTTGAGAGTAAATTTTCCTGGACTTATAATCCTTCGTAACTGCGCCTCCACACTACTCGCGAAGTACGCCGAGGCGAAGCGAATGGACGGGCACTTCGTGTTACCTCGTCCAGTTGTACCTCGCCTCGGGCTACTTCCATTTGTAGTCGGTTTTTGCGGCAGAGTCAAAGGACTCGATGCAATGCGAACGAGTTCCTCGCGAGGTTGAACGAGTGTGTAGCCACGCACTTCGTACTTAGGTCAACTTTCCCGAATAAATTCGTCGAGGCACTTCGCGAGTAGTGTGGAGGCGCAGTAACTAATTTACAAGCACAAGCGAGCGATGGAAGGAAGCGAAGAACGCGTAAGCGCCGCATTTTCCATGGCGCTTACGACGTTTTGGTCGCGAACTTCACTTTAACGTAATTTCTTATTGCATTTAACGAACGATTTTGTTCCGATCACCAAGACTAGTAGAATACATATAGGTCGATGTAAAAAAAAAATTAAATTGACATTCTATCAATCTCTTTATTGGCATCAGTCATTAGACCATCTGAAATTATGGCAATTTTTAATAATTTTTAGTTAGAACAAATTTTAATATTCTTGTACATTTTTTATTCAGCATTCCTCATTGGACATCAGCAGTAGGTACTTTTTTTTAAATTAATTTAAAAAAAAACTAGTTCAAATTTATATAAAGCTATAATATATATAAATATTTAAGCTCGTTCGATATCTGGGAGAATTAATGTATTGAAAATGAACTTTTCCCCTACTTGCTTGGAAATGGGTTAAATTGTTTTTTACGTAAACGTCGACAGACAGGCTGACGGTCCGAAATTGTAAAATCAACGGCCTCATCACTTACTCAATTGCTTTATTTTCGGCCTGGACTGTAAATGTACCGTTACATTCTCATATTTATATCATTTTCTCCTTGCCCCTTTTGCATTTTGAAAAATATTAATTTATCATTAATTTATATATGGCTACACCAAGGAACAGTTGGCAACATTTAAATTAATCATGTCTGACGTAACTTTGAGGGATTGACTTTTATGTCTACTTAAATATTGCAAACTCGTTTTCCTCGCCTCAGATATAATAATTATTATTAACTATATAAACAATTAGCGTTAAAGTCAACTGTTGCCATTTTTAAAAAGTCCTCTTCGCGTAATTTTGAAAAAAAAAAAAAAAAAATTTCTTTCTTCGAAATGATCAAATTTCGAAAATCACTAACGACTTGATCGGAAAACGTATATATATATATAAAAAGAGAACATTTTAGAAATGGTCACAAACAGACCAACAGTCTAACCAACAACTAGCATCAATCAGTCACATCATCGCCTGCCTCGATAAGACTATTCACTATTTTAAAAAAAATGTGTTATTCCTAAAAATAAATATACCAGAAACAAAAATTCAAAAGTTCGATTTAAGACTTGGAAAAAAAAAACTTCTAAAAGTGACAAGCAGACAGATTTTAATTTATTTTTATGATGATGGTGATTAAAATTGTATGTTAAATATTTTATAAATGAAAATTTAAAAAATATAAATCAAAAATTACACGCGACGTTCAATGATGAAAGTACCAGGCGAACAGAAATACAATGAAGATGTAAGTAAAAAAATAATAATATTAAAGGCAATGAAAAAAAAAAAGTGATTTTTACTCGTGTCAAAATCAACGTCAAAAAACTGTCAAACAAAATATAAGCAGTTTCTAAATTCAGATTTCCTTTGAAAAAAATAAAGTACCATATTACGTCTCCATTATGGAGTGTAGAGAGGTAAGGAGTTCTAAAAGTGGCCACAATGGCGCTAGTGTAGCATATCTTCTATCTATCTATCTCAGGGGGCCTACTATCAACTCTTAACCCTTTCCACTCCAATGTCGAGTGTCACTCGACACTGATTTTGTTCCACTAGCTCCACTGTCGAGTGATACTCGACATGGTGTAATACCTCTTTTTGCGGAAAATTTTTGTTACTAAAATGTTTGAATCACGAATGAATGAAACATATTCTAGAATCGTAAGAGTATCATGTAATTACTCATAAAATAAAGTTTATTAAATAAGAAAAATTCGGTTTTTTTTTACAAAATACACAAAAAACACTAAAAGTAAAAAAACGTAATTTTAGCGTGGAGCTGGTGGAATAAAAACAAAAACAGCCTTGGAGTGGAAAGGGTTAATACGATTTAATTTAGGACCTAAACTGAATTGCATTCTTCGTTTTACGATTCAATTTAGGTCGACACATAAACAAAATCGCATTCCAATATCATTCACTCTTTTAAAGGTAAATTCGTACCATCACCTTACTTTCTTTCCCGCTTCGACCCTGGAATTTGTGATTCAGAGACAAATGTGGTTTTTTTTTACGATTTCATTCGTTCTTTTAGGTTCTTTAGCGATTCAAATGAGGCGCTGTTTTACTAAGGTGATGGTACGAATGTTAGCGATTTTGTTTAGGAATCTAAATTGAACTGAATCGTCTTTTAAAAGTTGATAGTAGGCCCCCTGTCTAATATACTCGACAATACTACACTAGCGTCATCTTAATTCGCTGGTATTCTGGGACCACTTTTTTTATTTATTTAATTTTTTTATTATTTTTTGTTTTATTATTATTATATTTTTTAACACATAGTCAGTCCTCCTTACCTCTACCCTGCATAGATTCCATAATAAACGACATTGACCAAAAACAGCGCCGTGTATTGACACAATTTTATATATATAATAAAAAAAGTATTGTGTGTGACAACCCTTAAACTACATAGAACTCGTTGAAACCGGTTACGGTTTAAACACAATTTCATAGCACATGAATTCAGATTTGCAAATAATAATAAAATATACAGGGTGATCAATCCAAATACACAAGGTCAGTGGGGTAAAATATGAAACTAGATATTTTTTTTATGGTACGCTCTACCAGCTCGACAGACAGGCTGACACTGGCACATCAGAAGTAACGCCACAGATGCTGCAAAGTAATTAATACCATAGTAGTATTAGGGCTGAAAATTGTTATAGGAATTAGGATAGGGAAATGGGAAATTAAAATTTTGGCAATTAGGTATTTCAATAATTGGCATAGGACTGTGGAACTGTGGAACCTTTCATAAATATTCTGTTTATTATTTAAACATAAATATTATGACCCACACTATCAACTAACTGAGGTAATAAAAATTGCAATTAATTTTTTTTTCATAAATTTCATTGGGTTTGATTCCTGCTCGCGTATGAGAGAAATTCAAAAAAGTTTGAATAGAGCTTTTCTTAATTCAAAAACCAAAGCCTTAGTTCCCTAGTACAAATTTTTATCTCTTACGGTTTCAGATTTACCCCCACTGACCCATTTCTATTGATCATCCTGTATATCACAATACTGATTAAAAATTACAAACTTACATTATTATAAATTAAGCATAGAACAGAAAATTAAATTCTAAATACAAAATTTACTTTAATTTGTTTTTATTTTAGTCAATATGTCTAAGTATATTTTTTTTTTCAGAGTTAAAAAGTTATTTCACAACTGGTAACACCTCAAAGTATCATCATTAAAAGTGACATCTATCATAGTATGAATCAAAATTACTCCTGTCATAGTATTTAATGTTCTGTGTTCTGTGTAACCTAATTTTGAGTACCCATACTGCGGATTAAAAAAATATATTTTTAAGGTTTTAAAATACAATAGTACGTAGGTAAATATTTAGGCACTTGCTTGAGAACTACATGATACCTAGTTCTTGTGGAATCTACTTTGAACCTTATTGATGAACATTTAAAGTATACAAAAATCAAAAATCTGTTTGATCCAAAACGAAACAAGGACGTAGAGGCGGTTATTTGCAATAAAAAAATCTCTCTAGAGTCCTACCCTAACTCGATCCTATTAAAAGTTATGCCTGATTGTGTGTTTTTTTAAGAAAACAGTAAAATTTGTACTAAATAGGCAATATTTTTAAAACATTTTTTAAAAAAACAAATTATGTACTGTTGCTTCTAGGTAATGTATCGTCACTACAAAAATGCTTTTATAACAGTAGATACCATGGTTTATGAGTAATGGCATTTTTTTTTTCAATATTTTTTAAATGTTATGAAAAAAATAAAGTCTAGCTTTAGAAGCTTACTGTGGAAAAAAAATGTACTACCAAAAAATGATCGTGTAGCAGAAAAACTGGCTTATTTAATAATGATTAAAATGAGGTATTAATGGTAACTAAATTCTATATTATTATCATTATTAATTATCGTTTTTTCATAGCAATGTCTACACTAAAATAACTCAGAGGAAGCAGAAAAAAACAGATAAGGTCCTTGGCTATTGTAGCCAAGGGGCAAATGTAGCCGATTGGAATAACTTATCGTTTACTTTTTAGAATAAGTGACATCTGTGGCTGTAAAGAGAAATTTCGATTGAGCTAGGTAACTGAAGATGGCTACATTGTCTCTTAAACTGTATTAACTACAGAGCATCTTTTTATTCAGCCATTTTGAAGTAATGTCAGTGGTAAACGACCGAAGTAAAAATATTGTCAAAAAAATTGTTTTTGCGTACAATTTACAGGTGTTTTGCAGCGAATCGTAAAAATATTAAAGGTAAGTCGTCTTTCATTCGTTAGTGTCATCCTAAGCTTTTCTAAAGCAATGTCCTCAGCACCAGCTACGTTTGCCCCATTTAAAACTGTAGGTGAGGTAATTTTAGCTATTTTGACAGCTACAATTGCCCCTTTACTTTTATATGAACATAAAAAATACTAGTGATGTCAAAGATTCGATTCAAATACTACAAAATGTCGATACAAATTGTCAAACTGTGGGTAATTTCTAGTATAAAATAATGAAACGAGAGTACAAAATTATTTAAAATTAGTCTAAATGGAGTTTTTAACAGTAATATATTTTTATTTTAGAAAAAATAAAACAGTAAATAGAAGAACTTAAGAAAATAACCTTTTTTAAGAACGGTAAACGTTAAAGAAAAAATATAATTATAATCATTCAATTTCAAGTTTCTAATGTGCGTTCATATTTTTAACTCTACCTCTTTTCACGTCTCTTTATGTCAATTTTCAGATGATTCGGATGAATCCATAGGACAAACAAATAGTGAGAAGAAGAAATATTGCAAACTAAACAGCAAATACGGATAATACAGAGACGGATAAGAAAAATAAAACAGCAAATAGACGAACTTAAGAAAATAACCTTTCTTAAGAACGGTAAAAAAGTTAGACAAAATATAATTAATCATTCAATTTCAAGTATCCAATGTTCGTTCATATTTTTAGCACTGCCTCTTTTCATGTCTCTTTTCAGATGATTCGGATGAATCCATAGGATAAATAGTGAGATAAGCAGAAATCTTGCAAATACGGGGACGGATAAGAAAAACTGCCTCAGTAGTGTGTACGTTCATGCACCTGGAGCGTGCAACGTTGCACGTACCAAAGCGAGGAGTGCTCCGCGTGGAGCACCACCAGTGCTCCACGCGGTGGTTTTTTCGCGTACACAAAGTGGTGCGCAATGTATTCGTGGACGCGAGCAAAGCAACTCGATAGTGTGGACGTGTGCATCACGATTGACGCTTAGTAATCGCGCATCAATTACATTTGAGATTTGGAGATCTAGTAACAGTGTATCGTCAAGTAAATAATCAATTAAAATATATGGCACGCTAGCTACTAATTCCGAAGACGACGTGTTCGCTCAATGTTCGCCCGAAAACTGTGGAGCACTCTATCTATTCACCGGTAGTGATGCGCGTACCGTCTACACTTGAGCAGTTGTAGATGCGTGGTGCACGATTGATGCGCGACATAGTGGGTATATACGCTGTTTTAGTTTTGTTTTAAACGCACTTTATGACTGGAACCTCGATGACAAAGTACAAATAATGTGTTGTGACACAACTGTGCGTCTAATACAGGGCGATTGAAAGGTACCTTTGGAACAAAACTAGACAGGGAATCGGAATTAGATAGTATGGTACTCTTTGCTTGCCGCCATCACGTATACGAACTGGTTTCTACGTGGGAAGAACATGTTGCCTATTTAGAGGCAAAAAGAAAGGTTCTTTCTTTAAAGGCAGTTAGTGATAGTCACTAACTGCCTAAGCTGCTCCACCACACTACGCTCGAGAACATGGTGCTCCACCACACTACGCTCGAGAATATGGTGCTCCACCACACTACGCTCGGGCGGTCCGAGAATATTTAAACGGCCAGTATCCAAATCGTTGGATTGGTGAATAATTTAGTTACAATCAGCTATGTATTATTATACCTCATTTAATTAAATAAAATTTATTACACTTTTTCTGCTACAGGGTCATTTTTTGGTAGTACATTTTTTTTCCACAGTAAGCTTCTAAAGCTAGACTTTATTTTTTCTTTATAACATTTAAAAAATAATATTGAAAAAATTGCCATTACTCATAAACCATATCTACCATAAACCATCATTACTCATATCTACTTTTATAAAAGCATTTTTGTAGTGATGATACATTACCTAGAAGCAACAGTACATAATTATTATTATTTTTAGTTACATTTTTTTTAATTGCCTATTTTGTATAAATTTTGGTGTTTTCATAAAACAAACACACAATCAGGCATAACTTTTAATAGGATCGAGTTAGGGTATGACTCTAGAGAGATTTTTTATTGCAAATAACCGCCTCTACATCCCTGTTTAGTTTGATCCACGATTTTTGAATCATCTATATTATCAAACTAAATAAGAAGTTAAACTATAATAAAATTTCAATCATCGCTTTAAAAAAAAATATTAAATAGATACGAGTATGTGTCAAAAAATTCAAACTTTTGAAAAGTCTGATTTATAAACTTATTTGTAGGTAATATTACTTTTAAAATTTACAGTCATAAATGTTATATTATAAATAGTCACAAACAGATTCAGTAACATCATCACTTGCGCGCGCGTCTTATAAAACTATTTACTATTTTTGAAAAAAAAAAAGCACATTATGACAATATGAATAAGATACATTGTCATATTGAAAATTTTATATATATATAAGCATTTAATATTAAAACATTTAAGTATTTTAATATTATCCAATGAAATTAGAAAATGTAGGTACATCAAATTATGAAAAAAAAATAACGTCCCCTTAGAGGTGAAAACTCATTAAGTGACATTTTGTTAAAACGAAATTTTTTTTTCACTAAATTTATAATACCTCTTTAGTTAAAACCGATATTAGGAAATAATCACTAAAAGTATTCTTTTTTTTAATGGCAGACAGGCTGACGGTTTACTTGGTGAGAGGTGGCTACCGTCGCCAACTATAACACAAGTAACACCACAGTTGTTGAAAGTGTGCCGTCGGCTACAGTAGGATTAAGGATAAGGGATAAAGAAGGGATGGGGTAATGGACTCAGACATCCGGTTACTCACTCAACGAAACACAACAGCACACGTGCTGTTATTTCATGGTGGTCTTAAGTAAAGGGGTGTGGTTACTGCCGCCAGATGGGTTGCCCAAATGTCTGCGAAACGCAGATAACCTTCAAAATTATTACTTCATGTTAAATTTTTTAGATTCGTTAATAAGAAAAGTACCATAAATTTAATCAATAAATTTTCCATTTAATGAGTTTCACCTTTTACTTAGGGGACGATATTATATCGCCACATTTCATTGCAAAATGAACTTTATTCGTGAACACTTAAAGCGGATATTAAGAAAATAACATTTTAATGAATATTAATATCAAGAGCGAGTTCAATAGATAATGAACCTTACGCGTAACGAAATAAAGTGTATAGGTACCCAGAATTGTACAGAACACAGGACTAAAGCCAATTTACCAGTGCCTCTAGTTACGGGACGCTCTCCTCGGAGAGAGTGTAGCTCCGATGCTATGGCACCCTGAAGGGCACCACCAGGTCCTCGTGGTGCTCGACGCGGAGTTCCGATAATGCCGCCGCCGCTTTCTTAACGGCGTTCGTTATCTGAAAAAACGATGCATCTTTTGTGAGTTGATAGAAATGTGACAGTTATTTGGTTCAAAGAATCTCTGGTGTGTGCGTGCGTGCGTGCGTGCGTGCGTGCGTGCGTGCGTGCATGCGTGCGTGCGTGCGTGTGTGTGTGTGTGTGTGTGTAGAGTGAGAAGAGAGTGTGAGTGTGTGTGAACTCACCAGATCCCTGTCGTCTGTGGGGAGCGCGTGCGAGGCCAACACCCCATTCCGCTCGGACGCAGACACGTCCCGCAAGATACGCGGACGGGGCGGTACGCGCGCGGGCGCGGCGGCCACACGCGCCGTGTACGCGCGAACGCGCTCGCTGTACGCGCTAGCCTCTAACGCGTACGGGCCCAGCGCCCCCACATCTATCACGTTACTGAAACACGACAATTTTAAAGAATTTCAGTACACGTTATTAATCGCAGGATTCACTGCGTTCGTAGTCATCGCAGTCTGGCGACAGTAACCATGCCACCCCCACCCCCCTACCCCCACGCAACTCACTTTGTGACTTTATAGACTTTGCGACATGCCTACCTTGGCATGTCGCTTGCAGTGTTGCCAACGCGATAGTGTGCAGTATGTTTTGTTTCCCAGGATCAGAAGATCACCATAAAAAATAGCATAAGTGTTGTTGTGTTTCGGTGAGTGAGTAGGTAAAGAATGCCAGAGGCCATTATCCTATCCGCTCTTAGGATTATTCCCTTATACTAAGGTCAGCAATGCAATTGCAAGTACCCTATGGTGTTCTCTTGTTAATATATGACCATAGAGTGGACCGTCAGCTTGCCTGTCAACCTTTTACATTTAAAAAAAATACTATAATTAATATCCATTCAAGCATACAACACATAATCAGAATTAAAACAATAATATTGTTATCATCAAACAATACTTTATGTATAATATATAGATACTAGCTGACCCGGCAAACGTTGTTTTGCCATACAAAAAAAATATCACTTAGGGGTATGGAAAATAGATGTTGGCCGATTCTCAGACCCACCCGATAAGCATACAAAATTTCATCAAAATCGGTCCAGCCGTTTCGGAGGAGTTTGGTAACAAACACCGCGACACGAGAATTATATATATTAGATTATAATACCAAGCAAACAATGCACTGAGGCGAGGCAGTAATGATAAAAATAATAATATTATTTTTACTATTAAAAAGAATGTTTACATTAGATAATGACACACAATTGTTCCGTTTAGTGAATACATTAATGAACTTTGATAATATATGGGTTTAGGTCAGTGTGACGAGATTGTTACACTTTTTTATTATTTAACACAAAATATATAGGTAACCTTAGAAAATGTGCAAAAGTTAATGTGAATTGCTGATATTGAGCGCAATAATGAGTATTTAATTTTTTTTCATATGTATATATTTGACACGTGAATTCCTATCATATACGTATATTGGGCATATAAAGTTGGGGTACGAAAACGTTCGTCAGTTTTCAAATTCATTCCTTTTTTCAAAATCCTAGACTCTTAGTATCTTTTAAAACTAAAACACTAAGCAGACAACTGACAGACGTTTGAACTGAAATTTTTGCATAACTGAAAGTTGCACTGGTGCAAGCAAATGTCGACTTGAAGGTGACGAATCTTTTCTTACCCTGACTGTACAGTCGAGTCGAACATAACCATAAGTTAGATAGATTCATCTCTAAAAATTCATCACCAAATCATCAATATTGAGACATTGTTGTTTTCCAATGTCATTGAAAAATCATTATCCAATACTAATATTATAAATGTGAAAAAAAAAACTGGCCTGTCTGTTTGTTACCTTTTTATGCCTTAACTACACAACCAATCATCATGAAATTTTGCATACACGTTGTCAGAGATACAGGAAACGACATAGGGTACCTTTCATCTATACTAATCTTATAAAGAGAGAAGATTTTTATTTTTACATTATCAGTGCAGCGAGTAACATAGGCTGTATTTTGTAAATTTACGCGGGCGAAGTCGCGTGCAACAGCTAGTGAGAAATGGAATGCCTGACATCTTTATCTTTGTGTCGATGGTGGCGTCGCCACTTAATATTATAAATGGTAAATTGACTGTCTGTCTGTCTGTCTGTCTGTTACCCTTTCACGCCTTAACTACTCAACTGATCATCATGAAAGTTTTCATATACACTGTCAGAGATACGATACTATAACAGCAATAAAGATGGCAGGCGTTATTAATGCTCATATATTTTGTCAGGGATTATTTTTTAATTTTTTAACGCAGTCGAAGGCACAAGCTAGTATTAAATAAGCTGATATTTCTTACGTGGCAGTCTCATGAAGTATCCTGTTAAGGGCGCTCTGTTCATCGGGTTTCCGGGGCGGTGTGGACGCAGACGCTGTGGGCGCCGGCGTCTCTTGCTGTTGTTCCGCCACTTCCAGCAAATGGGTTCGCTCATTCACAATGTTTTCCTAGAATTATTTTATAGCATCACATCAGCTTTTTATGATAAGTTTTGCTTTGTATGTATAGGAGCTCAAACAGATCTCTTTGATTATTTCTTTTTACGTGAAGGTCATCAGACAGGCTGACAGGCTGACAGTCCACTTGGTGTTCATAGGAGACAGGTGGTTACTGTCTCCTATGAACACAAGGGTTTGGCTGTTGTGTTTTTTAAGTGAATACAGTCATGTACGTTACAACTAATATTTTCCTTGGACCTATACAACAAATTTGAATATACCATATATTAAATAAAACGGTATCTGGCCTATCTGGGGGCCCGAATATTATCCAGCCGAATACTGGATAACTAGCGCCTATCCAGCCAAATACCAGATATTTAAAAATATATATTTTAGGTGATTAATTGTTTTATTTATCACTTAAGAAATACAATCAGTAATCACAATATAATTCTACAACTTAAAAAAAAGAATAACCTAGTACTCATTATAGATGCCGTGAATAGTTGTTATAGCGAATAGTCAAATACCGATTAATCGCCATTCCCTATGGGGAATAGTCGAATAACTCGCTATTATTATTCAACATAAAAAAGAAATATAAAAAATAATTTATTTATTAATACTTAAATAATAATATAACACTTGTAGAATCATTTATTTATTTCCTACTGAAATCTAAAATTATTCTAAGGTTATGAGAAAAGAAAATTAAGTTAAAGAAATCAGTAAATCAGTAGTTATATAAGTACCGATTTTACATTTTTAAATGCTGGCAACCCTTTTATTGCACGTAATATACCTATTTTACGGGGAATACCCCGTTTTGTATAACCCAACAGTTAATAGGGGAATTCCCGACCAATCCTGGGCTTTAAGTAACAATTAGAATGAATTTCCCATTATACGTTAGCTTGCTAAATGATACTTAGTCACAGCAGAAAGCTCTGTTTATTCAGAAAGACTATTTTCTGAGGCAGGTTTGATATATGAATAAAAGCACAACCGACTTGATCGACAATCGTGCAGAAAAACAATTTTTTTGCACCACAAACACCCCCTTTAGGATTTTGAATATTAATTAAAAAGCCCAATTAATTAACTTCAACATGACTGATTTTTGGCTAACTTTTTATATTAACTTAATAATAGGTGGGTTTTTGTTTTTTAAAAGAAAAATTAAAGTGATTATTTTTAAGTCTATAACTAGTTTTTTTTTTTCATTAAAGTTCGCAGATACAAGGTTGGCCGAATATCCAGTATCCGGCTAAACTGCTACTTATCTATTTCATCTCTACTATATATACCAAAAAATTGTTTGATCTTCTAGCTGAGAGTGTAGTGAGTGGTATAATTACATTTTGGATGTAGATTATAGATATATTTACAGCATCAAACTGTAAATCCCCCGAAGTTGTTATCATCACTTTTTTCAATTTCCTTCTACTATGGAAGCAAATTTATAAATGTATAATCTCAAAACAAGGTGAGAATAGAATGGGTGCTGACATCCTATATTCAAATATGGAAACTAACACTTGCACTTATTAAATCACATTCTATAAATTAATAATCGTTGCCGCCAGATGGATTTTCCATTTTACAACAACAGAACAATTCGTACAAAATATTTTTTATGATAATAAAAACAAAAGAATATGTAAGAATATGTAAGCCATACCTCATCAACATCGAAATGATTGTGACCAAAAGAGAAAAATTTAAAACAACACAAAGCCATTGTAATGCGGCGTTTGAAATCCACTGAGTACGTTTTACAATTACATTATTTTTTAGATAAAAAAAAACATGACAATAAAATGTGATAAAAGCATAAACACGGCAGTATAGCATAGTTAGATAAAACGCATTTTCATTACAAATGTCAGTGTGTAACTTTTATGTTCTGCTAGCGTAAATTTGCATAAATCACGAATTTGATAACATTATAATAAATTACATACCTGCGGATCGGATTCCTTATGACAAATGCTATAACAGCAACCCATGACGGCGCTCCTTAGAGAATAAAAGCATGAATGCAGCAGGGTTTCACCGTCCGACTGCATAAATATTTGTATTTTAGGTTTTTGTGCGTTTAAAAATAGAAAATTCCTATCTTTCGATTCAAGAAAGACATGCGATGAAGATGAAACATTGAATGAATTGACATATGACATGACATGACATGTATGAAACAAAATGATGACAAATGTCAAAGTGACAATGACAATATCAAAACGACATCCCTGTTGTATCCCTGGACATTGAAGTCAATGACTAAATAAATATATTATGGACTTGCAATACCTAGTTTCTTTCCTCATTGATTGAAGTTGACCTTTGAAACGTCACAATGTTAAAGAAATGAGTAATGTGCGAAGGACTTTACTTGACTGGTTTGGACTTGACGGACCTGTTTTGGAAAACTAAGAAAAATTATAGACTTGACTGATTAGTCTCGGGATCTGCTACTTTTGATTTTAATTTCAATATTGCTTTTTTTATATAAAAAGAGGTTATTACAAATTGCTATTTTTACTAATGACACTGGCAAAATCATGGGAGAATATCTGAGATGGAAACATAGGTACTATTGGACGCGTCCGACAGCCGCAGCTGACGGTCGCGTCTGACATACATTGCAAACTATCGGACATAAGTCGCGGACGTAACTTTGGACCGTCCTTGAGCGTTCGGACTTCCGATACAAATCTAGCACACTTGATGTGAATGACCGGCACATATGTCAACCGCGTCCGATAGTTTGTTTCCACCTTTATTATTATTAGTTATACGTATCTACTATTTAGTTTGTGGTTCTCATTTCTAAGCACAGAACCTCACAGAACACTATATAGGCACAAGAAGTTCGTAAGTATATCGTATTCTGTGATCTGCAGTCCACCACGTCACTGTCATGTCAAATGTACACATTGCATTGGTTGGTGTTTAAATTCAATATTATTCGTAAATAAAAAGTGAAACTGTCTGTCTACATCTATTTTTTTTTACCATTGTTTACGTACCTACTTCAATTCATATCAGTTTTTTTTTTAGTCCATAATTAAATTAAGCAACTGATTGTCTGAAAAAATGTTAAGGTATCGAGGAAAAAAGAAGGTGTTAGAAAAAGTTAAAGAATTGGACGCTTTTCCTAAAGTTCCGGAAGAGTACGTGGACAGTACTCCGGTAGGCGGAACATTTTCCGTTATCGCATTTTTTATTATTATGTGGCTAATTTACAGTGAAGTATCGTATTATTTGGACAGTAACTTAGTTTTCAAATTCATGCCGGACACCGATATGGATGAGAAGTTGCGCATAAACATAGACATAACTGTCGCTATGCCGTGTTCAAATTTAGGTGCAGATATTTTAGACTCAACTTCGCAGAGCGTTTTTGGTTTCGGTGAGTTGCAGGAAGAAGATACATGGTTTGAATTAACACAGGAGCAACAAGACTCCTTTGACGCTGTAAAATACATGAACTCATATTTACGCGAGGAGTATCATTCCATCTGGCAGCTACTCTGGAAGAAGGGTCATGGATCGGTACGAGCGACGATACCGCCACGTAAAACTAGGCCTGCGCGCCGGCCTGACGCCTGTCGTCTCCATGGTGTATTAACTTTGAATAAAGTTGCTGGCAATTTCCATATAACTGCTGGCAAAAGTTTACATTTGCCTCGAGGGCATATACATTTAAACATGCTATTTGACGATACTCCCCAGAATTTCAGCCACAGAATACATAGACTAAGCTTTGGTAGTCCAGCCAATGGTATAATTTATCCTCTGGAAGGAGATGAGAAAATAACAAATGATGAAAATATGTTGTATCAATATTTTATTGATGTTGTTCCAACCGATGTTGATATTACATTCGAATCGATACGTACATTTCAGTACTCCGTGAAGGAGCTCGAAAGGCCTATAAGTCACTCGAAGGGCTCCCATGGTGTCCCTGGAGTATTCATCAAATATGATATGGCCGCTTTAAAAGTTAAAATTCATCAAGAAAGAGATAATTTATTACAGTTCATGTTAAGATTATTTGCTACTATAGGAGGCATATATGTGGTCATAGGTTTTGTAAATACTGTAGTTTTGACTTTGAGGACGTTATTTTTTAATAAATTTGCACCTACAGCCGTGGCACAAATTCATGAACTAGAAAAGAGAAAAATAGTGCAAACAAACAAAGCAACAAGTGCAAATCCATTATTAGTTAGTTCAGTTCTAAATGTTCCTTTAAATATAGTGAGAAACTGATAGAAATTAAGTCAATAGATAGGAATAGTATTGTTAAATCATTTTATATTTGTGTTCTTTATACATTATTCATATGAGAATTTTTATTCTAATTTATTGTTAAGATTTTTTGATTGACTGCTATCTATTGTTTGGCAACATGGCCAAGAGTGTTTTTTCTCTGGAGGTTGCTAATACATATATTACAAAATATGTATATAAAAAAATATTGTATGACTACATAATTTTAAAACAAAAATGGCTAGAAACTGTTTTGGAAAAAATATGGATATTGAAAAGAAAACACATTTCCACTATTAAACAAAATAAAAACTTGACCATGTTAGTATTTAAGAAATAAATTTTGCATTGTTTTAAGTTTTTAGTTTTCAGTTTGACAAAAGCATTCATAATGGTCATGTAGGCCACTGCTTATAAAAATTGAGTCTCTATATCCTATGTTATTGACATTTATTTAAAAGATGAAATGTACAATTTTTAATCTTATTAGAAATACATATTTATAATTCTTATGATATTAGATAATATGATTTATAATTTATTTGTAACATTTAATAAATTTAATATAATCCTTATTTGATTTGTATCCATAATATTTTATTATTATTATTATTATTATTATTATTTATGTTTATTACATACAATCATGTTTATTTTATACATTTACCTTTAATAAAAAATAAATGTAATATCTGTATTTTTATACATTTATACCATTACTGTAAGCAATTATTCATTTACATGTAAGCTAAATATTAATTATACTCCATTTTTGACATCACAATTGATAGTTTTTAATGTGATTATGAAGGATGAGTTTTTTATGGTTTTCTATTCTTATACGTTTGGGCTAACCGGTCCTACTAGAAAACTATGGGAAAGGCATATGTCAAGCAATGGTTGTTCTTCGGCTGAAATGATGAGGAAGGGCTTTGTACCTAAGTAGTATTGTTTTTATGACAGTAGGTATATTATATACTTATCCTAGAAACCTTAATTTTACAGTTTGGGACTCTCTTAAACCCTTCAATACATCGTTAAGTATGAAAAAAAATAGAAAAGTACATTGTAGCTAAACTTTTTTTGGCTCTGTAGGTATTATCCTTCCTTAGTAAAATATAACGAAATCTCACGATTTCGTATCATAATATGTAATTTGGTAAAAAGTGATAATGTTCGCTTATATTGCTAATTGGAATTTAAAAATGTAGGTAAATTTATTTAAATGACAAATAAATAATACAATGACACCTGCGTGTTTGACTTCCCCTTAAATTTCGCATATTGTAATTTCTGAATTTATTTTCTGATCTGAGCAAGAACGGTGAGGGGCGCGCATGTTGTAGACAAACGGTCCCCATTTTTGTCTCGTTCTCTCTAATGTTCGCATTGTATTTCTGTCGCAAATGCCGCTTCTCGTAAGTTTTTTTTTTCAACAGCAACACCAACGACAATTTTAATAACAATAATTCAAGCCAGCCAGTCACTTCATTCGTTCTTACGACCGACCGGGGTTGCCAACTCGTTTTTTATCAGAGCTAAATATAGATCAATACCGAGCATGTTGATAACCAAATAAATTAATTAAGGTCCGAATTTATTCCTTTGATAAAAAAGGTAAACAAACAATTCTCGACATATAGTTTTCGAGTTTTAACCTTAATTACACATTCATATGTACACGAATTCATTTACACTCACTAAACATAATATTCTTTACGATATGTATCCAAAATTAATGCATATTTTCAGAGGAAAATGCAAAAAAACTCGATAAAATCGTCACATAACCTACAATACCAATAGACGTCACAGAGATTTTGTCTATGGTTTTAGAGACGGGACATGTACACGACCTAAGTCATTTGGAGTCACATGAAATTTGTTTCGTATATAAATTATCAAGTTCACAGTTCTATATACATTTTTAAAGTTTTAGTTTATCATAATTCATAACCGTAGACGAAAACACTTTATGAAATTATTTTTGATTAATTGGCATTAATAAAATAGATTACCTAAAATTACCACTAAAATAATAATTCGTTTTTATTTATTATTCTTATTAATAATAATATTTTATTCGGTTTTGGTTTTTACAGAGGTGCAAAATGCAGTGTTGCCATGGCTGAGAATGACTCACTGAGTCAACTCTCTTTGATATGCCTATTGTACAAATCCCATCTCTAAAACAGGTCAGTGACCCTGGCGACCTCATATTTGTTTACCTTTTTTATCAAAAGAATAAAATCGGACCATAGAACCGTTTATTAGCGGATTCTCTAAACAAAAAATCTAGAATTAGCTCTGCTTTTTTATAAGTGAATTTATATTCACTATCAATTTGTTTGGAGTTTCACATTGCCCTAAAAATGTAATATTGGAATTATTAGTATTATATGAACACCTATAAAACTCGTCGAGTGATCGTAGGCACTTATTTTTTTTTTTAAATTTTAGTCAATTTTGGAGATTAGGCACTTTATAAAAGTTTGGACAATAACTACAAATTCGTCCTGTATATGTATAAGTGTGTTCGTTGATATTTTATCTGCCTTTAAAAAATCCAAATTAATGCGATTTAGCTATTATTTAAGTAGGTATTTCCTCTAATGAATACAAGAGGTGAAAAGATATCACAAAATAAATTATACATAATAATTCAGTTACACTGCAATTGCCATAATTGAAAGGATTCGTTCGGAACTAAAACTTATTTAACAAAATTTATAAATGACAATATAATGTAATATTTACACTCGAGCTAATTCTATAACGGTTGCAGCAATTATTAAGTTCTATTATTACGGATACACCGGCTCTTTTTAAGTATCAGTGGGCAACACTGAAGCTGCGACCGACCGGAATTGAATCATCCAGCCAGCGAGCGACGAACGAAGAACGAAAACGAATTAGCGTAGCGAGTAGCGAGCGAACCGAACCATTCGCGCGGCGATTTTGCCCCGTAACGGATGTTTGTTTGTGTTCGGAAACGGTTAAACATTCGAAAAGTTTCTCAACTTTTTCCAACCGATCCTTGATGACACAAACCTTGCGTCGGTTATGTATTGAAGTGCGGTGCGTTGTATGTGGTCCTTTTTACCAGTGTCAGTGATGTGTGTCGACATTTTTTTGCGATTATAATTTACCGTTTCAATTGAACGTTACTGTTTCGATAAAAAGCGAATAAGTAGACGAAGTCTCATCGCAAGAGTGGGTCGTGTATGGTAAAGTTAATGTTGGGGCCTGCGCCGGTGAAAGTAAACCTTTGTTAAGTTCATAAGGACACGGGCCGCTTGCAACTAGCTCGAAACGACTCGTTTCGCCTGCAGTTCGCGAGAGGAAGGTGAGTGGTAGGTGGTAGTGAATTGCCTACTTACTTAGTTACTCTTCTTAAAACTACAGTTATGTTTACGGCGTTACGTATTTTTTTATTCTTGCATTCGAAATACTATTTCTTTCACTTTGATTACCGTTGCTTTGACACGATTTTTTTTCTCTTACCTGATTCTGTATGTGAATTTAAGGGAATTCTAACTTTAAACTTACACTTTTATGGGAATAACATTCCTGTACTTTTTTTTTAAATATTAAATAAGCCTTTACTCACCCAAAATCAAGTGCAATCAGGTACTTGATCATCTCAAGACTATAGTTACACAAAAATTTCTTATTCAAAAATCGTTCTTTTTTTAAAATAACAATATAACCCAAACGTGAACTGTGTGGCCAACATCACACAAAAAATTCCCTAATTATAATTATTATACTAGCTGTGTCCCGCTATATTTATATTTTGTCGGCTCTTATCGATAATTCTCGGTAGCCTATAACCATCCTTAAAAACTGGGCTATTAAATGTACAGAAGAGTATTAAATGTGAAGTATGTCACCAAACAGGTTACATGCTTCAAAATTTTTGCTACTGCTAAAAATTCTTCTGTAGGTATTTACTGAATTTTTACTATATAGATATTTCCTATTGATCCTATAAGTACCTATTGGTTTCGTTTGGAAATCGATATTTCATTTACAAAATGCAAGTCCAGCTGAACATTAGAACGATGTCATTCATGCACAACAGACAGACTGTAGGTCAGTGCCCTATACATACCTGTTGACTTGCCGCACCCTGCTTCAGAGCCGGTTCTCTCCTACGCTTCCATCCAACGGATCGCTGAAAAAAAATGGGCATTGTAGAGTGTAACAGAATATAACTAGGTGAGATTTAAATATAATACCACGAAAATAAAATGCAAGTAGGAATTTCTGCATTGTGTAGGTATTTTGTACAGACAAACTAATGGAGACTAGAAACAAACATAACCTAGGTAATTATGTTTAACCACAGAATAGATAACAGTACAAGTATCATAGTCTAATTATATTAGTGTAATCATAATGTAATTAAGAATGTCAAAGATATTCACCTGTTTTCCGGAATTTCCGGTTTCATTGCAAAAAAATGGGTGGCTGTGTCGTGGACACGGACATGTGTTATACTACGTGTATACGAGTATGTGGTAATATTTTCTTTGACCGTATTATATGTTATATTCAACGAATTCGAATAATCCGTACTAATATTATAAATGCGAAAGTTTGTTTGGATGTATGGATGTTTGTTACTCTTTCACGCAAAAACTACTAAACCGATCACCATGAAATTTTGCATAGACGTTGTCTGGGACACCAGAAAGGAGATAGGGTGCCTTTCATCCAGAAAAAAAGGACTATTCCCGAGGGATCCTCCTTAGATCGCCAACCTTCGTAGAGAAGTGGCACGCTGAGAAAAAGATGGACACAAATAATAGATGCGTTCATTTGAAATTTAAAATAGTTAGAGAACTGTCAATCTGTACAGGATTGTTAGGTATCACTTAATCAAGTGACATAATATACATAAAAACACAGCTTGAGTTTTATTTGAAGAACAGGATGCGGGTGTAGCGTTTGCGTATTAAAAAAAGCATCATTACAAAATATAACACGTGTGTTCATAGAGGGTAGGAACAAGTAGGAATCATACTTCGAGTTGAATTGTTTCCGTCCGATAATTTTACAAAAGAGTTGAACAGAAACGGGCACATAGAACGTCTATTGCCATAACTATTATTTACTCTTTATCTCCGACTAGCTGGTCGCCGCGACCGTCCGCGATTGAAATATATAAAGCAATATATAACGCCTGATCTCTTGTTGATATTAGGCGTTAGTTTTTTGTTTTATTTTAGATGATCCCTCGGGAACGGTACTTTTTTCTGGATAAAAGGTACTCATTCCCCTATGTTCTTTCTTGTAACCCTAAGAATTTACTATTTTTTTTCTCAGAAAATAGATTTTTTTTTGTATAAATCTGCCTGATTCACACAAATAATAATCTATTTATGCACTGTATTTTTATTTAAGTTTTTATTTTACTCTAAGAAGTCAAATTAGATGACGAAAATAAAACTTTTCTGTTAAGTCCTCGTGCTCCTCGTCTTATACCGTCTTATCGCCGAAATGTTACTTGGGTGTAATCAATACTAATAATAAATCTGTAAGTGTAGGTATTGTATGTATGTATGTATGTTCCTCCATAACTGAAACGAATTAACTGATTTTCATGAAACTTGGTAGATAAACATTTGGACGAATGGGACACAGGATAGGCTACTTAATATTTTTCAACGCGGACGAAGTCGTGGGCACCAGCTAGTCTTGTATAAAAGCGTAACTCTTATCTTAGCTCTAAGCTTGGCACGTATAGTGTGTCCGGACCCTTAATATTTGTCTTTCTATCGTATCAAAGTCTACTTAGCGTTTCTTGTGTTTATAGGTGACGATAACGATATAAGTTGACATAAAATGGGCTTGTCTTAATTAAAATTAAAAAAAAAACAAATTTATTTCAGAAAATACATAGTCAGTATATAGGTACTCGTAAACACAGAATAGACACTATTTATATCTAATTCACGAGAAAGTTCCAAGGCTCGAGTAAAGTTGAACAGGCTTTCTGATGAAGAAAGTTTCCGGGACCTATTTGTGTATTCATTATTTCGTATCATCTTAACTTTACAATTGCACAATAAGTAGGCAAGTACTTTTATTAATTATTCATCAATATTATGATGAAGAAAATTATTTTACATACGATAGGTATGACTATATTTTGTGATGTGCATAATGTGATATTTTCTTTAGTTTAAATAACTTCTTTTTTTCTGTTTTCATTACATTGTAATAATGTAATGAAAAAAAAAATATTACACTGCTTACAAAGGGTTTAATATTGTGGCATTTGCGCGATTAATTTCCCATAGGTACTTTTTTATTATAGGTAGCCTAAATTTATTTTATACTGATGTATACAGATGGTTAAAGTTGTATCAAAATCTGTTCGTTTGTTTTAACGAACATCCATATAACATCCTCTGAATAAACTTTCGCATTATAATATTACAACGATTTTAATGTTACATCGTGCAAGGAAAAATTAATGTGCCCCCCGCTGAGAAGAGACTCAAATTTGTCATTTTTTTCTAGCTTATGATTTATATCTATATTTAAAAATTATTAAATATTATAAAATAAAGGCTGTCTATTTATCTGCTAACTTCGTCTAAACTTCAAACAATCCAATGGATTTTGATAAGGTTTTCACTAATGCAAAGAGAGCGATAAACAAGGAATTTTTTTACAAAAATTTTCAGCAAAAATTGCCAAGTGGTGGTCTGATCGCTAGTTGTCTATAATATCCCACAACGTTTCTGAAGAAAACAAACCCAGAATGATACATTTATAAGGAAGCGTGACACGTGTGTGGTATGTTCATTACAACATAAACAATTAAATATTCACGCGTTTGTCCGTATGCGATCGATTCACTATTCCATTCTTATTTGCTGTGGAATGTTAATGACGTTTCCACTTCTCGTTACTTAATGACAAGCGATAAGGTAATTAGTTATTCTGTGATTCATTTTAGTTTCGTTGTACTGTGTAAACTGAGTATCAGATTTAAAACTAAGTTTACAGATTCACTCGGAAAAGACCTAAGTATGGGCTCTAATAAAATATTAAAAAAAGAACATCTAGAATGAATGTAGGAGGCCTAAGATAGACTAGGTATATCTTGGAAATAATAGTAGCGGTAGAGCATAATGCGTTTCGTAGTTGAAAAACAACAGAAATATAGGTATACAAAACATATAGGTACTTTATCTAATTTTAAGTGAAATCATTGACTTTTCTGCAGACTAAATAAATTTACGAATTGAACAGGATTGTATAAATGGAATTTATCGAGTTACATTTAACAAAAACACATGGAGCACTTATAGAACACTTAAGCCCAAGAGGGGATTTTGGAGTTTACTCGAACGCGTCAGATTAAGTTATGGTAGATTAATTACATTCTGAAAGTGTGCATTTCAGCATTTAATTAACCCACAAAAAAAAAAGTTCAAAAAAAATTGTTACCTACACATTCTCGAGCGCGCTCAAATTTTATTTTATTTTAAATGAAATATTGCAAGGAAAATAAGTAATTTGACGATTTGCGTAAGCCGAAGTAACAAAAATCGTCAATAAAGTTTAGCTCATACAGCTGTAGGAAAACATGTATTTCCTACTCCGCTTCTCTCTCTCTCTTTCTCTCTCTCTCTCTCTCTCTCTCTCTCTCCCTTTCGCTATTTCTCTTTTTTTCACTCTCGCACCATACCCGCACGCCAGCCATGACGCCACGTCGCTTTACAGCCGATAACAGCACTCGTGGTATTACATGTACAGCGCTCTGGCAGGTTTGTTTTATTTTAAATTCTACGAATTAAATTGTGTAAATATCTGCTAAAACGCGACTTCGGTATTTTCAAGTGTGTGTGTGTTTTTTTTTGGACAAAATAACCTCAAAAAATTGTAAAATTGACGCCGGAAATAATGAAAAAATTCTTTATTATTTGTCTTTATATGTATGCTATTTTCCGAGCATTTTTTTTATCACATTCAATGATTAAAAATACATGAAAAAGAATTTTTTTTTAAATCGTCAGATTAAGCAAAATCCTCCATATAATCGTCAGATTAAGAATCAGCAAAATCAGGAATTTCCAAATCGGCAGACTAACATATATTCGTCATCAGGGACATGTGGGGCATTTGCATTATCAATATCTGACGCGCTCGATTAAGTCCATGTGACAGATTTTTTTTACATTTTTGAAAGCCTGTAGACGCTCACCCCACCGTTGAAATGAAAAACTTTTATCTTCATACCATCCAATCTTCAAAATCCAATAGGTCCCCACGACGCTCGAGTAACTCCACATTTAGCATCGTGGGCTCCCCTACCATTAGTGTGACCAACTTCAAAATTACAGATCATTCGGCGAGGTAATATTTTATTCATACCACCAACTAAACGAACAAAGAATAAATGTAGTCTGTTCCCTATTTCATTGAAAAATGCAAACCGAGGAACATAATACGTGCTTAAAACAACGCAATCAAGTTTGCATATACGGATCCGGCACAACAATGGTTATTGTATACATAATATTATACATTTGTATAATATGTTATGAAGTGCGTTGCACAGCTGCATCTTGTTTGAAATGCTCTGCAAATTCATATACATTTAGTAGGCATATAGTTAAGTGCACTCTTGTAAAATCCTCACAAGAGTAGACTTCATGAACGTAAAGATGTGTAGGTATAATGTATTTAGAATAATATGAGTAAAACACAGACATTATTACTAGCATAGCACGCAGGTGAAACGATAAATATCACATTGAAATATTATAATTTTAACATACGCATAATTTTGAAACTACTTCATTATGAAGTAGGTAATATCTTCTCATTGACTTGTAATTTATTTTCCACTATGTGTCAAACACAATGTTAATTGTATTTATTAGCTACGTTGGAAGGTAACTTACTTATTTTTAATTTAGCAATTAGTGATTTAATGCAGAACAAAGTATTTTGTGTTAAATCTTTTTGAGTTAATATAATAATATAATATTCTGAGTTTATTAAAATATTATTAACATTTTTACATAATACTAGCTGACCCGGCAAACGTTGTTTTGTCAAAAAAAAAAAAAAATTTTTTTGGGGTGGGCCACCCTTATAACTTTAGGGTATAAAAAACAGTTTACGACCTATTCTCAGTCCCACCGAATATACACACAAAATTTCATTAAAATTGGTCCAGTCGTTTCGGAGGAGTGGCAACAAACACCGCGACACGAGAATTTTATATATTAGATTTACCCCGGTCACTGACATGCGTGCAAACATTCTTACATTGTACGAATCTTTGCACGCATGTGAAGGAACGTGACATTCATTCGCAAACTCAGCGAGTACGCAAATGGGTTCGCATACTCATATGCGAACGCGTTGAAGGTGAAGATGATTTTAGTGCAGTTTAGTGTTTGTCCAATCCATGATCAAATTCAATTTACGCCACTCAGTACACGATACGAACTCTGAAAATGGTAAACGAGATGTCCGTTACCTACGCAATCAATACGCAATCGTACGCGAAATTGGTCGCACGAATGCTTGCACGAATGTGTGGGAGACTACGCGAAGGTTTGAGGTTCGCGCACTTTGATGTGCGTTAAAAACCGACACTGCACGGAAAAGCGCGAATGTAGCAAAAACTTTGCATAGTCATTTGCAAATGTCGTCCTACACTTGTGGGTTCGCGTATTCGCGCGAATGTGAGTGACCGGCATTACAACATACTCATACCCCGGTCACTGACATGCGTGCAAACATTCTTACATTGTACGAATCTTTGCACGCATGTGAAGGAACGTGACATTCATTCGCAAACTCAGCGAGTAGGCAAATGGGTTCGCATACTCATTTGCGAATGCGTTGAAGGTGAAGATGATTTTAGTGCAGTTTAGTGTATATCCAATCCATGATCAAATTCAATTTACGCCACTCAGTACACGATACGAACTCTGAAAATGGTAAACGAGATGTCCGTTACCTACGCAATCAATACGCAATCGTACGCGAAACTGGTCGCACGAATGCTTGCACGAATGTGTGGGAGACTACGCGAAGGTTTGAGGTTCGCGCGCTTTGATGTGCGTTAAAAAACCGACACTGCACGGAAAAGCGCGAATGTAGCAAAAACTTCGCATAGTCATTTGCAAATGTCGTCCTACACTTGTGGGTTCGCGTATTCGCGCGAATGTGAGTGACCGGCATTAGTTACGACACGAATGACAGAGAGAGAGGGGGTAACCTACCATC
Source organism: Synanthedon andrenaeformis (assembly GCA_936446665.2). NCBI lineage: Eukaryota > Metazoa > Arthropoda > Insecta > Lepidoptera > Sesiidae > Synanthedon > Synanthedon andrenaeformis. The sequence continues at coordinate 876,878 of OW387797.2, forward strand.
AAATGGACTGTCAGCTTGACAAATATTAAAAGGTTAATAGTTATCTGTAAAAGAGAATGTGTCATACATTGAAAGAGTAAAATATAGTAACATGTTTTGTTACCCGATAACCTCGTGCCGTTAAGAACGCATTTCAATATAATTTTACACTCGGGTTATGGCATACCTAAATGCAGTTTCTAGATAAAATACAAATTTGTTTTTAGGACAAACTTGTCTTAAAATGGTTGGTCATTAACGTTCTTATAATCAACTAGCTTTTGCCCGCTGCTTAGTCCGCGATCCCTTGGGGACAGTACTTTTTTCTAGATGTATCCATTAAGTGTATGCAAAATTTTATGTTTGGTAGAGTAATTAAGGTGTGGCAACTTTGTGAGTAAACTTGTCAAAGTCGGCTTATCTACCTAACCTATATAAATAAAAATAATTCGCTAAATATCTTGCTAAGCTAAGCGAATAACTCGAGAACGGCTGGACTAATTCAGCTATATTTTGTTTTTCAAATATTCGTTAAAGTCCAACGAACGTTGTTAGCCAGAGAAAAATTGGTAAAATTACCAAATTGCATCCGTGTGAAACCAAGGGCGATTAACTAGTAAATAATTTATATGTCGCAGTATAATTACAAATGCGTTGTATTATATGCAACGATGCGTTTTCTTTTACTATACTGCGACATATATACAAACATATATGCTTAAATTTATTGTTTTTTAAAATAATATTGAATTAACGTAGCCACTATGAAATAGGTAAATAGATAATGTTTATGAAGCTATTAGAGGTAAAAACGTTGTAACAGTTAAACAGTGCAGAATTCTTGAGCTGAAAGTTTTCTACCGCGACTGAATTGCCGCAAGCGATCGTGCGTATTATTTTTTTGTCTAACTTTAATAAAATGATGAATACGGCGGACATCGCATGAATATGCAACACAGATACGCGAACCAGTGATGAGATTATTCTTTATTCGAATATTTTCCGTCGCCTTTTACAATAGGCATCCTAAGATACTTCCTCTACCTTATCTATTGTACTAAACGAGGAATTCTTGTATGCCACGACGATCTCGCAAACGGCTCTAACGATTTTGACGAAAATTTAGGGTTAGGGGTTTTTTAGGTCTAGAAATCGATCTGTCAGGGTCTTATCTCCGAGAAAATTCGTTTTAGGTAGTTTTTTAATGGAACGGTTACAAAAGTAATACCGCTTGCTCGTTTTATAATGCCATCTAGCGCCGAGCGAACGAACTTAATATTTTTTTTTGCTACTTAATAACACTACTCGATAACAGATGGCAATTGGATCGGATACTCCATTCTTAAAGTACCTCGAATGATTACAAAATTTGTTGTTAGTTTCCTGTTATCCGGTGTTTTGCAATCTTACTAGAATTTTTGCAAAAATTTGGTTTTTTTTTTCGATTATACTGCGATACATACTAGGCAGTTTCTAAGAGTATCCCCCGATTTTGTTATCATCATTTTTCTGAATTGTCCCACTATGGAATGGAAGCAAATTAAACGTCTCAAAATTCAATTTTCTTCAATACACTTTTGTATATATAAACAGTAGACAATAATAGTTGACTAGCTTATTAAAACTAAATATTCAGTCTTAGAAAATAAATTCAAAAATATTATGCAACATTATATACCTATATTCTCCAAGACATACCCCGGCTTGCGGCGGAGACGAGACGATTATTGGAATATTTTTATTATCGGATCAGAAGCCGGGTACGGAAGCGCCGACCGAAGCTAAAATCTCACTGATACCGTTAATAATTTCGCCATAAAATGTCGACAATTTATTTCAATACTCCATTCCAATATTTTCTTGATAATATTGTCTGTTATTCGACAAGAAAATCCATGATTGTTTCCAACGTAAATCTGTTTAGAATAAATGCTGAGTTTATAAAAGAACATTATTCATATGGTAACTGCTTTTTATTTTTATAGTGATTTTTTTTTGCGCGCGATGAGAGTAAAATTTCAAGGTCAAATTTTGTGTGACGCTTCAGTGTAACGATCACGTGACGCCTCTTGTAACATTTCTGCATTTCACTTCTGAACACATGCATGCATTTTTATTTATTAAAAACATAATGTATAATTGAGATCTAGGCATGAAAAAATACTGTAACCGCCCCACAAAAAAATAATGCAGTAACAAATTATAAGAATTATGGAATAATATTCGAATCGGACCTTAGATAAATAATACACCGGACCTTTCGTTTAGAAGAACAGGTATAAAAGTTCTAAAAGTAAAGAAAATGCTGTAATGTGAGCGAACACCCCCTATTCTTAGTCTATTATAGTTACCTAACTAGTTACTCATTTTATTATTTGGTTACTTGTTTTTCTAAAATTATATATTCATAGTTATCTTACGTCCGACGCGACCAAAGTTGTGGTCGTTGGCTAGTAAAATTTATTGAGTTTTAATGTTCACTGACTGCATTAAAGTTGAAAATATCAGCACACCTATCATGTATCGTCCACATTCTCGCTTCTGCTGCTCGGATTGGTTTAATCATGTTTTTATCTGCTTGTAATTAACCCTTACTCGGTTACAACTACTCTTGAATAACGACAGAAGGTGTCAGTTCATTCACTTAATGATATTTTGTTTTAAACAAATTTTGCTTATCAAAATAGTTGACCTCTACATAAAGAAAATGACTACAGTTTTTAGCAAAAAATAAAACAATATTGAGACGTTTTATTAAGGAGCGCTATCTACTGACGAGTTAAGATGTTTTCCTTAGCATACAGAGGTCCCGGGTTCGATTTCTGACAGGGCCAACTTTCGAAATAAACTTTTCAAAGTTTATTTCCATCCAAAGTTCGCCCCATGTGCGTTGTATTTTTTGGAGTTTACTCCTTAAGAATCGATTTTCATATATGTATAAGCTCGGGTTATGAAAATTTATGGTAATAAAATCAAAATTGTCACACGTTATGCGTTACGTGTTAGTTTTAATTTTAGCGCCATTTACACAATATCTCTGAAACTAGAATATGTTACGTAATAATACATCATTGCGAAAACTAGATGGCACTGGTAATCATTCGAACAGAGATGGCGCTGATATTAATTCGTTATGATAAATGTTTTTATAAAATTTATTATGTACGAGTATTTCATAATACTCCAATCGTGCGTCGGAGCTGAGTGAGCTGACACACACACTTTTTTTTTGTTAAGGTCGTCAGACAACTGATGACATGCACTGCCGACTGTAGTAGGATTAAGGATAGAGTTTTAAGAAGGGATGGAGATGGGCTCCAGCATCCCTTACTAATCGAAACACAATATCACACTTGCTGTTATTTCACGGTGGTCTTCTGTAAGGGGGTGGTTCCCGCCTGACGATCTGCCCAAATGGCTGTGAGAGCAGTGTGCCCCGCTAACTACTAATAAATACATACATTATATAGATATTTATATACATAATAATAAACAAGTGTTCTTTTCTATACTTCTATACTAATATTATAAAGAGAAAATTTCAAAAACTACTGGACTGATTTTGAAAATTCTTTTACCTATAAAAAAGCTACGTTATCAGCGAGTAACATCTAGGCTATATTTTATAAAGTTACACAGGCGTACGTGCAACAGCTAGTATATAGTAGTTTGATTATTTTATTTTGTGTTTTTCCAATCTTTAAAAACGTTGTAAAATAAATATAGGTACCTACTTAGGTATATCTTGAAACATTTATGTGTTCAACCATGTTCTGATCCTGTTATTTAATTTCGTGTTTTGATGACGTCTACACAGAGTGATGGATGTATCGCAATAATTTCTCAGCCCAGGGCAGATAAGAAACATCTAATTTCGTTTCCAAAACAGGCGTGACTGATCGGCTTTCTTGGAATTTCGGAGCATTTCATTAGGTTTGTGAATAATTGAATATTATCAAAAATTCCCGACCTCATTTCACAGTAAAAGGTCTTCAATGTAACAAGATCCTAACCTTAATTTTATGTATTTCGCTAGAAGGAATTTGTTTTGACTTTTTCTAATGAGAGGTCTTCTATTAATGTTGAGTGGTTACCGTCGGATATAATCACAAGAAAAACCAAAGGTTTAGTGGGTCATTCTGAATACGCTGCTGATCAATATTCAAGGGACAAAAAGTGTTTTAAACAACATAGAATCGGCTACAAGACTGTTCTTATATAAAAATAGATATACCTTTACTTTTGAAAACTTGTTTTATACTATTAAAGATGATCTGTCAGGACCAGTAGGTACTTTTTTCTAGATAAAATATATAAAAAACAAAACAAAATCCTCTCGGCTGGTTCTAAATAAAAATACATTTGCGCACATTAAAAATGTATGAAAACCTTTGGGATAATATAGTATACTATGTGTATATCCACCTCAATTACGAGAATTGAAAATCAGCGGAGTGACCCACGAAGACCTTCAGTAAAGTTCAAAGTTCATGGCGTAGACCCTCCATTTGTTTGACATGTCCTGAATAAAATATAAGTAGGTCAAATCGAAAAATATTAAGTTACGGATGCCTATGCGATATATATAAGTTTTCTGTTTTTATGTCAATTGCAGCCTATTTTTATTTTAAACTAGTGGCCCGCTCCCGGCTTCGCCCGGGGTGCTTTTTTGCAATCCAGCCGATAAATTACTTTAAACCGCCATCTGTGAGAACCTTATGGAACTCACAGATAAATAATTGCTGTATTGAATAAGTATCAACAGACGGCGCTATGTTAATAATATTATATAATTTAAAAAATAATAATAAACAAAATGAGATATAAACTATCCTATCTTTTAAGTTGGACCAAATAACAGATACTTATGAAGTTTGATCAAAGTCGGTTCAGTAGTTTCAGAGTTTATCGCGAACATACATCGTGACGCGAGATTTTTATCTATATAAATAAAATCGGAGTGTCTGTCTGTGATTTGCGAAAAACTGCCTCAAACTAAGCTTAGAGAGTCATTCGCATGCTGTTAAAACGTAAATAACTTTTTTTAGAATTTTTGTCTGTCTGTCTGTCTGTCTGTCTGTCTGTCTGTCTGTCTGTCTGTCTGTCTGTCTGTCTGTCTGTCTGTCTGTCTGTCTGTCTGTCTGTCTGTCTGTCTGTCTGTCTGTCTGTCTGTCTGTCTGTCTGTCTGTCTGTCTGTCTGTCTGTCTGTCTGTCTGTCTGTCTGTCTGTCTGTCTGTCTGTCTGTCTGTCTGTCTGTCTGTCTGTCTGTCTGTCTGTCTGTCTGTCTGTCTGTCTGTCTGTCTGTCTGTCTGTCTGTCTGTCTGTCTGTCTGTCTGTCTGTCTGTCTGTCTGTCTGTCTGTCTGTCTGTCTGTCTGTCTGTCTGTCTGTCTGTCTGTCTGTCTGTCTGTCTGTCTGTCTGTCTGTCTGTCTGTCTGTCTGTCTGTCTGTCTGTCCGGGGTAATCTCAGAAACGGCTGAAGCGATTTCGATGAAACTTTGCAGACATGAAGAGGGGGTCGTCAGGAGTAACATAGGCTACTTTTTGTTTATGTAAATTGCGGTACATACACCAAAATAATATTTTTTACAATTTTTGTCTGTCTGTCTGTTTGTTCCGGTTAATCTCTGAAATAGCTGGACCGATTTTGACGGGACTTTTATTGGCAGGTAGCTGATGTAATAAGGAGTAACTTAGGCTACGTTTATTTTAGACTAGCGACTCGTTCCCGGCTTCGCCCGGGTGCATTCGTGTACATAGACTTTTCGAGTTTAATGAGAATGATGCTTATGCATTAAGATAGCCTCACTCTACTTCCTTCGAAATAAATATAACAAATCACCCATCAGGTTCTGAAATTTCAAAAAATCTTATTAAATTATCTGAAAAAGTGAAGAAAGTTTTCATATATGCGAGAATTTCCTAGAAACTTCTGGAATTTTCTAGAATTTTCTGAAATTTTCGAGAAACTTCTAGAATTTTCTATAAACATCTAGAATTTTCTAGAATGTTAGCGAAAAAAAATCCGTTTCTATTTTGAAATTTTTTGAAATTTCAGAACATCGTCAAAATTTTTAGAAATTTAAAAATTTGTTAAACCTGATGGGTGATTTGTTATATTTATTTCGAAGGAAGTAGAGTGAGGCTATCTTAATGCATAAGCATCATTCTCATTAAACTCGAAAAGTCTATGTACACGAATAAGTTGAAACATTTATCTTTTCTGCCTAACGATCATCACTATCAGCTTGATAGACAGCTTTAGTATTCATCATCGAAGTTTTGAGATAGAATATACCCATATTTCGCCGAACTGCGTTCTCTTATCTCAGTTGAACTAATATACACAGGAAAAAGACAAAGTTACGCACAATTAAACAAAAATCAATTCGCTCACGAAGACAACATTATTAAATTTACGTTTTTTAATATTATAAAACAAAGTCCCCCCGCTGCGTCTGTCTGTCTATATGTTTGCGATTCTCAAAAACTACCGAACGGATTTTTATACTGTTTTCATTAATGGGAAGAGCGTTAAACGAGGAAGGTTTCTACGTTTAATTTGCAGAAAAAAATTGCACCCGTGCGAAGCCGGGAACGGATCGCTAGTTATAACATAAATTATCATGATGTGTTAAGGTTGAGATTACGATAATGACCCATTTTGAAAATTATTTTAGTACATTTGTGTCACCTAAATGAGTTTTGAGTATATCGGTACAGAGACATCCGAGCGTAAATTTTACGCAAGTACTTTGCATAATTCCATCTCGCTCGCACCAATGTGATTCCTATATTTTCTCTCGGTCACACTCTACTTAACCGTTTGAGTCAACGATCAAGTTGCGTAGAGGTTGGTGAACTACGATTCCGTTTATCTCTGTTTATTATCTAATGCATATTTACCAGATAATAAAGAAATGAACATGAGAATTTATGCTAATGTGTTGGCTCTTTGTTTTAAAATGTATCCTGTGAATGAATTGGATTGTTCTGAGTTATGCGAGGAATTATAATTATTGTAATGAGTCATTGGGTATCATTCTTCTGCTTGCTATCTACATGTGTTAGTGTCTGCTATTTATGTCGACTGAAGTTGATTGATTAAGACGGAAAGTATAGTAAAAAGTGCTCTGTGACGTTGCAAAAAGAGGTGTTCATTCATTCAGATTCATTCGGTGACATGATATTAAAAGGTATCAGACAGTTGAACGGACGCGTCCGCCAAGGGAGGTTGTTGTATGTCCGCACATCTTACAGTAATTGTAGTTATGATACATCGGTCGGACGATAAAAGTATTGGGACTAAACATAAAGTGTAATTAATGTACCCGAAGTAGACGATGCTAACAATAGTTAGTAAAATAAAGTAAAAGTCGCTTTCCACATCTGTAACTATGGCCGCTAATTCCTCCTAAACCACGCAACGGATTTTAATGCGGTTTTTAACATTAGGTAGATGATTTTTCACTGGATTTTTATAATATAATAAAACCTAATTAAGTTTTTTCCTGGGAGCACGTCACTAGTGAATTATTTTATACTAGCTGATGCCCACGACTTCGTCCTCGTTGAAAAATATTAAGTAGCCTATCCTGTGTCCCGTACGTCCAAATGTTTATCTACCAAGTTCCATGAAAATCAGTTAATTCGTTTCAGAGTTATGGAGGACCATACATACATACATACAGAAAAAAATTCTAAAAATCGTCAATTTAGTTTCAGTATCATGTATAGAGCCTATAAACACGACATCTTTGAAAACAAAGTAACTTACTCCATGACCGACCCTTACAGATTTATTATTATTATTATTTAATATCACGAAAAGTATTACAATAAAATATGAGTTAAATAAAAATTTTATGTTAAAAAAACATATTGACAGGTACTACAATTGAACAAAAATAACATTATTGCCATCACCGTAAATACGCCATGGATGCGACCTGATTTTCTAATTCCCCGCTAACTGTACACACGAATTACGCTCTTGTACGTTTTCAAATAGAGTTTATTTTAATAAATAGGTTCAATCAATGTGTGGAATTGAAACTAAATTACGGGGTCATCCATTGAATTGAACAGACGATTGTTACAAAATTGAACTGTGTTCAGTATGAATTAGGATTTATAGTGCTGTCAAGTCAAACACAAATTGATTCGATCGAAATAATGAGATAGTGATTTTGTTTTGTTTGCGCTATATATATATTAATAGCTTTATCACTAACAATGGTTTGAAAAAAATTACTATAAAGTGTGCTGTCGTTTGTATAACTTTAATTGTTGTCCGCGACTTTGTATACTGCTGATTGTTTTTGGTATCTGTTTTGAAACAAGATATAATATTTATTCTCATATTCCTAAATATTAATAACTTCATTATAATTTAATGCCCACAATCTTCTTAATCTATAAATATACCTAATAAAATCGTTAAGTATGTAGATTAAATATTTTTCAAAAAAAAAAAAACAAATGTACAAATTGTACTTTTTATGTTACCGAGGTAAAAAATTTTTTTTTTAGTATTTTTGTCTGTTTGTGCACGCTAATCTCAGAAACGAATTAACGGATTTAGATAAAATTTGGTACACATATAGTTTATTGCCTGGATTAAAATATAGTATACTGTATATCCTGGATTTTTTTAAGTTCCTGTGGGATTTTCAAAAAACAAACTACAGCGCGTACGAAGTTGCAGACACAGCTTATTAACCCTTTAACCGCTTGGTTTTGTAGGAGTTGTCGTGCCCCTAGCGCTTGACACATTTTTTTAAAAAGAGAAAGCAACGCAATGTATTAAAAATAAACATTATGCAAGTAGTAATTTGTCGTATATATATACGACTGGCGAAATGGACACGATAAAAACCAAAGTGTGCGAGACGACTAAAAATTATATTTAATTTTAAAGTCGGTTCTTAGCCACTATTCGTACGAAACAAAATTGTGCGAAACCTCTACTAAACCGAAAATAATTGTCGGATAAATCCGACTTTGGCGGCTAAAGGATTAAACCTAAAACTCTGACTCATCATCGACTAAGTTGAGTGAAAAATTGAGTTATTAATATCTCAGGCTGTGGCAAGATGCAACCGGCTCTGCTCTTAAGCAATTGCTCTATACTCGGCCGTTCGAGGCCAATGCATCTGATCCATTGTTGATGCCATTACATCACCTATTGTTGCGAGAGTGCTTACGACTTAGACGATTTAGGCTTTGGGCATGTCCGCGTATTGGAGCGTGAATTTTACAACCATTGTCAAACCCTTTTTAACATATTCCCCGACCTTTCGTTGCTAAATTTGTCGGTTAATGTTACAGTAGGTATGTACTCTGCGACATAGGTCCTGGTTTTCTTTAGGAAACCAACTTAAAGTCCAGCAGTGGAAGTCATTTGGCTGAGATGATGATGATGACTAAATGTTTATAAAAAATAGTTAATAAGTATGCATGTGCCTAAGTGATGTATCGAGCATAGTGTAGGTACTTGAGAGTCGTGGGCGGTATGGCGGCGTCTGCGTTACGATCTATAAATGATGAACGAATACTCATACGTGGTTAAGTTAGGTCACCTTGTTTTGTAGGTAAATGTATGAAGAATAATTCACTTCTGAACTATTTTATCATAGCTTCGATTGTTTTTCGATAAATTAACTGCAAATACAAAAATGTTGATAAAAATAATTATTTATATAGTTTGGACAGACATTATTTCTTAAGTTATTATGCCTGTCAAATGATTTATATACGAATATTGTAGAGAATTTAATGCAGATTATTTTTATCATATACAGTTTTCTTCTATTTCTAATAGATTTCGAAAAAAATTGAAAAAAACCGCAGATCGGGATACGTTTGGGGAGGAAAGGGGGGAAGGGTTGACACCGGGCAGAATCGTGTTCAACAGAGTGAAATTAGTCTAAAAAGATCCACTAAATGCCATTAACCGTGGTTTTTTTAAAAATTTCCACCATACTATAAGCCGTAATTGTATACTTTACCGTTTCCTACGTAATGTAATGTAACAAACATGGGCAAATTGTTTAAGATGTTAAACGTTTACCGATGATGTCACTGTCGTTAATGATAGACCGTAAAATGGTTCACAGTGTAATGCTGATAATGTTGTTTACGTAACGGTGCAAGTTGTAACGTTACATACAGGGGATTTATGCCTCGTTCGTCCCAATATTTCGTCCCACATTCCAAAAATTTCGTCGTTTGTCCCATAACAATATTGGATTCCTAGTTCGTCCCAAAAACAGTTATGTTTTGGGACGAACTAAAGTACAGTCAACAAAAATACAGGGCGACCTTAACCGCCCCTTAGGGGAATCCCCGTAAGAAGCTTCAGATATGTTTTAGTTTTTAGGTACGTGATTACCTAAGGGACGCCGAAGACAACATCAACCCTCATCCCTGTATCCTATTAGACTGCAGCGCACTTGTGCTTGAGATTAGCCACTTAGTTAGGTACATACTAGTAACTTGCAGTCCTGTTTCAAAATGGAATATATTTTTTAAAAGTAAAATAGTTGCTAATGGAATAAGTGTCGCGATGAGAAAAAAAATTCTTTATTGATATGTAATATTTTTAAGTAATGGAATAATTAATTCATTATAATCCATAATTTATCTATTTCCTTATTTAGTACGAGTATAGTTAATGCAGTCCTTGACATAATAATATGACACTGCATAGCAATCAACATGTAATAAAATATGTCATAAACACCACAGCAACTCAATAAAGCCATTACAAAAAAGCCCATATAAATTCTTTCACCGCAAATTTCTGTAACTTACCAGAACCTCGTGGTGGTTATTAAGGAAATAAAGCACAAATGTTACGATAGATGTGTTATGACTTCCGTAATCGTGTGCTATGATTTTCTTTCTTATATCATCACTTCCACACAGCCAATTGCGACAGACAGTGACATTTTCATCTTCCATTAGTGTTGACTAATTAGTGAAATTCACACCCCGCTGTGTTTATTTGTTTAGTACTCGTTACACGACCCCAGACAAGGAGTGGCCAACTAACTGGTCACAATTTCATATTTTGTATCCAACTGAGGTAGATTCTTGTGTTTTTGTCAGTAGCAGGTAGCAGGAAATCAAGGTTTTTCATTCCAATCCACTAAGATATAAAAAATTCAAAATATCTCTTGAAATCTTTACCTTTTTTTATTCTTATATTATAAAGAAAAGAAAGAAGATTTGTATGTGTAATAAATAAACTCAAAAACTACTGGGCCGGGATTTTAAAAATTCTTTCACCTATTGAAATCTACACGAACGAATAATAACATTGTTATAATATAACAATGTTAAGTTGGTTTGTGTACGCTTCAGAAACTCGAGAATGGGTAGACCGATTTTAATTCGGTTTTCACATATGGAGGAAGGAAAACGGGGTAGTTTTTTATGTATAAAAATAACACCTCGGGCGGAGCCGGGAGCGGGTCGCTAGTATATTATAAATGCGAAAGTTTGTTCGGGTGGATGTTCACGCAAAAACTCCCGAACGGATTTCGATGTAACTGCAGTAATATACAACCTTTACAAATATCTCAGAGAAACTACATAATATATGAAACTGTACCATATTTAAAATCTAAAAATACTATTGTAGTAGTATTTCCATACTTGACCTTGTCATTTTAACAATGGCAATGTTGTCCGCGAATAGATTATAAGCGATGACTTCATACAAACAATAACAACGCCACATGCGCAAGCGCAGCGCAATACGGAACGTGGTTTGATCCGACCAATCAATTGGCTGCAAGGTTATCTCGGCGGACGTGACGATTTTATTCTGCTTCTAATTGCTGACAACTTATTCCGAGTAATATCAATCCAATAGCTCCATACTCCGACTTCTCTCAAAAAAAAAACTTAATTATAGGTTTTATCAAAATTCCGTGAAAAATTATCTAACTGTCGGTGAAAACCTCATTAAAATCTGTTGTGTTTAGGAAGTTAGCGGCCATACACAACTGACGTGCATATTATGCAACTTCAAATTATTATGTAGATACAGATAACTTTGTAAATGAGTTAATTCGATATTCTGTTAAGAAATTAAAACATTTAAAAAGAAGATATTATTAAATGAAAATTTGGAGAACGTAAAAAAAGTACTAATGCCAAGGTTAATGAATACAGAACGCGGTCTCCAAAAGTAAGGAAAAGGCATTACATAGACTATACGAGGTACAATCGAGGTACGAAAACCTTCATCAGTTTTCAAATTCATCCTTTATCAAGTCGTAATCTCTTAGAACCTTTTGAAACTAAAGCTCTAAACAGACAGGCGTTTGAAATGAAATTTTGGCATGACTGATTTGGTCCTGGTGCTAGCAAATTTTGACTTTAAGGTGACGAACCTTTTCCTACTCCGACTGTACACCTTCACACATCGATGGCTATTTAGTTCACGCAAATTGGATTTTCTTTATAGACATAGTAGCATATTTTGTGCTGAGGTAAATGTTACGGGGGGAAACGCTATCCAAGTTTACCTAGCGCGCGTGTGTGACATTTGTTGAAATGCTAAATAAAACATGGCTCGCGCCACCGCGAACTCTACTGCTAATATAAACCCTTTATATATGAAACTACCCCGTTTCCGGCTTTTCCCAGGAAAAAACTTAATAAGTTATTATATACTTATAAACTAGCTGTTGCACGCGACTACGCCCCCGTAAATTTATAAAATATAGCCTATGTTATTCGATGATAATCTAGCTTTCTATAGGTGAAAGAATTTTCAAAATCGGTCTAGTAGTTTTTGAGTTTATCCATTACAAACATTACAAATCTTCTCTCTTTATAATATTGGTTATATATTAAAAAAAATCAATGAAAAATTATCTAACTGATGACGAAAACCCAAAAAACTTCACGGTGGTCACGTGACTAAACACAGTATCAAAATCCGTTGCGTGGTTTAGATGGAGTTAGGGGCCATACAGACAGATAGACGAATCAATAATTGACGTGACAGTCTGGAGTAGGTGCCTCGTGTTCAGTCGGACGACAATTCCGACTAATTTACCGCTTCATTAGGCGTTCTTACACCTCGATCGGTTATTTCATTCATTTTGAATTGAAAGTCTAAACATTATAGAATTGGCTAATAAATGCAGAGATGTCGGTACGGTTTAGATATATACCTAACAATTTTTTTATGTCGTTTTTTACGCCCATTCTATCTATCCCTACTAAGTATAAGATCTACCTATAGTTGTAGATCCTATGTAAATTTACTACAACTTATTAAAAACACGTTGAAATCAAAGTTACCTAGAAGTCATTGGATTTATTTCGTAACAAGTTTAATAAAAAAAAAACTTGTATACTAACCTACAAAGAGCGATTAGTTCAAAAGGAAAAACTCATAAAATTGCTATAAATTTCAGCGTTTAATTGTTTTTACAAATGCCTAAGACATTACTGTAATCTTATCGCTTATAGTTAGGTACTTTTACTTTTCAAAATTCTTTTTCAAACTTTTGTTAACAAAAGTTAAGTTGGTTAGTTTTTTGAAAAACTTTTTTAAAATGTTTAATAGGTAACATCTACAAGACACGTCCCAAATAGTTGTCAGTTCTACGAGCTATTCTAGATTCTAGTTAAATATATATTATAATAATATAAAGATATATTTGTTAGCTTGCTGTTTTATAATAATAAACATAGTAATAACTCAGAAACGTTTAAATCCAGCATTCATTATCGCTTAGCCATAACCTTTATATAACAAAGTTTGCTTTTAGTTACACTATTATTATTATTTTTTATTGTAGGTAGGTATTTAATTATCCTAAGAGGCTTATTATAATTATAATTAATATTTTAATATAATTAAACGAAATATTCAATTTATTTACATAAACAGTGTTAGTTTGTAAACACTGAAACATTTATAATAATAAATTCCAATTACTTCGGTAAGCCATTGTCGTTTCTAGTCATATTTATCATTTTTTAATAAGAAAAAAATAATCTAATTAAAAAAATATCTTATATTTTATACAATGTGACCTTGAAATAAAGTGAGTTCAGGTTTACGACACGAGTCAGGACCTCTTCAGACTTTTGACGTCACCAAAGAGGAAAGCGGTTAGATAAACTCGTAAATCTTTTAGGATCTTTCTTGAGGATTTTATGTCATCTCGTAACTGCCAGTCCGGGTGACAACGTTCGTAAGTTCCTAACTAGTAGTGTGACCAAGTATTTGCTATAACTTAATACTGCACGCACATTATCATGTATAATCTTTATAAAATGTTAACCGAATTCAAAATTGTAAGCTTTTACTTTGAATTTGGGATATGGGATGGGTATAGTCTGCGTATTTATTAATTTTATTTATACAAAGAAAAAAAATTTTAAACAATTTTTTTATTAAGTATAAGTAGGTATAAATTTCACTTCGTTTTTAGCTTTTCAATGTTTTTAATTTAATTTTTTTTATACTTTTGTTAGCCATTTAGCACACTAGATAAAGAACATTTGCTCTTATTGCACACCTACATACTTGTTAATCTACATATACAGGGTGTCTCAAAAGTAGTGAATCAAATGGCTCACCGAGATAGAGTAGGTCAAGACCTATCGAAATAAACCAACTTTAGTTCCGCGAAAATGTATAATTTTTGAGATATTTGAAAATGAGTGAAAATTCCAAAAATACCGATTTTTAAGTTTTTTTTTTCAATAATTTGATCAATTTATGTTTTGGATCACCTATTACAATTTTTATTGTTACTAGATTATGGTTCTGATGACCACATATGGAAAACCAAAAATAAAAACAAAAAGAAATACAAAAAGTCAGGGTTCAAACTTTTAATTTTATTTCGACTTTTTCGTTAGTGATTATAAAACACCCCATATTTTTAGAAAAAAACCCTTCCATTAACTGGCAAAGTCTTTCAAAAACTTCCCTGTTTCATGCGGATTCCAAATTGGTAAGTAACATTAATAACACCCCTAAAACTAAATTATTATCGATGGGTCAAATGCGTCAGGTAGTAACAATAAGTGAAATCAATAGAAAACCTGTTTTTGTGTCGGCCGGAATCAAAGTAATTTCTATGGGATCAATGAAGATCCCGATTTTTTTGATAAAGTTTTATGGAGCGACGAATCGTCCTGTCGCAAGGATGGCTACCTAAACTTACACAATGTGCATAGCTGGAGTATCGAGGATCCGCATGAAATGCGCGAAGAACGGTCCCAATATCAATTTAAAATTAATTTATGGGCTGGAATTTTTAATGGTAAAATTTTGGGACCGGTAGAACTGCCTCCTATCTTAAATGGGGAGAACTATTTACATTTTCTACGGAATGATTTGGTTGACCTGCTTGAAGGAACTCCTGAAGAGTTACGAAATACAATGTGGCTTCAAAATGATGGATGCCCAGCCCATTAAATTTAAATTTATAATAACGATCATAAGAGTTTCGTGAGAAACCTAATTGATAAATAAATATTTTGATTTTGATTATGCCGTGCCCGTACGGCAATATTTAAATGAAAGATTCCCGAACCGATAGATTGGTCGGCTGGGCCCAATTTTGTGGCCACCACGGTCACCAGATTTAAATCCATTAGATTTTTTTTACTGGGGATGTTTAAAGGATAAAATTTATGAAAAACCAATTAGAAACCAGGAAGAATTGCGTAGAAGACTTACAATAGCAGCCAACGAAATAAATGTAAATAGTTTAAGGCGCCTAAAACGCTCTTTTTTAAAACGTTGTCGCTTATGTATTAGACAAAATGGCCGCCAATTTGAGCATCTTTTGTAATTGTTATAATAAAAAAATACTCACTACAACATGCTTCGTTTTATTTGATTATCTATTAGGAAGATATTTTAATTTAGTTTGGAAATTGGGTATAATTATTTTTCAAACGCATAATAAAGGTTAGGTTACGAAATTATCCATCCCACTCTAACTCCATGCGTAAGAGCAAGATAACTGAGCTATGAGTCTATTGTTTCAACAATAGACCCAAACAATTCCATAGAAATTACTTTGATTCCGGCCGACACAAAAACAGGTTTTCTATTGATTTCACTTATTGTTACTACCTGACGCATTTGACCCATCGATAATAATTTAGTTTTAGGGGTGTTATTAATGTTACTTACCAATTTGGAATCCGCATGAAACAGGGAAGTTTTTGAAGGACTTTGCCAGTTAATGGAAGGGTTTTTTTCTAAAAATATGGGGTGTTTTATAATCACTAACGAAAAAGTCGAAATAAAATTAAAAGTTTGAACCCTGACTTTTTGTATTTCTTTTTGTTTTTATTTTTGGTTTTCCATATGTGGTCATCAGAACCATAATCTAGTAACAATAAAAATTGTAATAGGTGATCCAAAACATAAATTGATCAAATTATTGAAAAAAAAAAACTTAAAAATCGGTATTTTTGGAATTTTCACTCATTTTCAAATATCTCAAAAATTATACATTTTCGCGGAACTAAAGTTGGTTTATTTCGATAGGTCTTGACCTACTCTATCTCGGTGAGCCGTTTGATTCACTACTTTTGAGACACCCTGTATACTAATATAATATAACTGAAAATTTGGTTTGTTTGTAGGCGATAAACTTAATTTTTAATCTAGCAATGAACGCGACCTGCACAATAGTAACTCGTCTAAACGGTTTAGTAGTCGTCTCGCACAATTTTATTTCAAACGAAATGTGCGAAAAGCCAACTTTAAAACACTTGTATGATATTGTACTTTTATTTCAAGTTTTTTTTAAGGAAAATGATATGTTTGCGAGACGACTACTAAAATTATATTTAATTTTAAAGTTAACTTTTACCACATTTCGTACAATATAAAATTGTGCGAGACGACTACTAAAGATTCTAAACTTGTGAAAATTATGGTCACCGTACATAATGTTTGCATCCAGCCAGAGACAGAGCGACCCGCGACCAATATAAATCGCGGTCGTTCACCTACTCCTATTTTGTTCATAGGGATGAGTGGCATTCGTGACATTTTCGTTTTACAACGGCAGCCATGAATACCTACTGTAAAATAAATGAAAAAAACTCGCTCTCGGCTGAAGTCAAGGCAGACGAAATAGTATCAAGTCGTGTCTGCACCTGCACCTCGAAATCTTTTGGATTAAATATCCGCTAACTTCTTCTGAATCATCCAAATGGATATTGATACGGTTTTCACTAATGGATAGAGCTAATTAAAGGAAGGTTTGTGTATTATAATTTGAAGAAAAGAAATGCATCCGCGCGAAGCCGGCACTGGTCGCTAGTATTGTTTATTCCTGTCATTTTAAAGACAAAAGCATGGGTAAATGTATATTAGATATTTATTTATTTATCCATATGATTTTAGATTTATTTATATTATTTTAGTCACACAATAAAATCAAATTAATTTATTACCTGTTCGGAAAGCAGTTTCTACGGGTAAGAAGCGACATTAGCCTTGCCGATTTTCCGAAAATTATGTATAATAATAACCTTCTTCTAGTATTTAACTATCTTAGTACTACTTATACCTATACCTTTTTTATAGTATTTGTTATCTACAATTTTATCTACGTTAAATACTATAATAATTTTATTTTTTTAAGTTGATAAGTTTTCTATTTTTAAACTTAATATTTACAAATTATGAATGTTATATTAATTTATTTTCTAAACCACAACCCGTTAAAAGCAATATAAAAAAAGCGATAAAATTGCAAAGAGAAATGTACTTAGTGACCTTAATTTAGACTAAGGCAGTGAAAATGAGTAAGTAGTAATCTAATTTACTCTTCCATACGGTTGCTTTTTCATTGCCGAAATTTGCATCGACTACTTTGTTGGGTGGGGTAAGTGACAAGAGATCCTTAATTTATATTTTTAACTAAAAAATTCATGTTAATATTTCATTCATAGTAAATCAATATATGGTTTTCCATTATTTTTCATGGAAAACTACATATTGATAGGCATTACCCAATTAAATAAGTGTAATTAATTAGCTTTTGCCCGCGACTTCATCCGCGCTCATTTTATGATGATTGTTCATCATAGTTCATGTAAAGTATGTAGTTAAGACGTGAAAGCGTAACAAACACACAAACTTACTTTCGCATTTCTAATATCAGGATAAAGGACACCAAGCAGGCCAAAAGTCCCCATGATAGTTGGAAGTCGTCATATAGGGACTCCTTATAAAGGGTAAGAGACACAAAATATGCTAAGACCCTTACGCGCCGAGACATAATGTATCTATACATCTATACATATAAATAAAATTGCGTGTCTGTTTGTAATATTGAAATAACCGTTTTTTACTACATGCATATGAATATACTATATACGGTACCTACATACACCAAAATAACATTTTTTACAATTTTTGTCTGTCTGTCTGTCTGTTTGTTCCGGCTAATCTCTGAAATGGCTGGACCGATCTTGACGGGACTTTTATTGGCAGGTAGCTGATGTAATAAGGAGTAACTTAGGCTAAGTTTATTTTAGAAAAATTATTTTATTAGAAAAAATAGCAGCCCGCTAGTTAATTAATATACGTTCAAATATTTAACTACGTTCTTCTGTAAAGGAGTAATCACACTATCGCTTGTGACTTGTGACTTGAGAATTAGTTTTACGTACATATCAATCACGCCACTATACGCGTCGATACGTCACGTAAAGCGAAACGTCTACATTGAATATTTAATGAAAACTTGCTTGTTGAATGGCCGTGTTGCAGTGTTGTTCATATTCTAGACGTGCTTGAATTTAATTAGTCCGCTTAAGTTGTAATTCGAACATTTTTTTATAAGTTATTGCAAAAAAATTAAAAGCATTTCTTTAAAAATTAAATATTTTCTTCTTTTAAAAATTAGTTGAAAATTGATACGAAGAATGTACATGGCATAAAATGTAGTTCATACTAGTATGACATCCAAGAGACCGCATTAGACTTATTTAAAAATATGTATATATAATAATGCTTTATTTTATTCAGTTATTTTATGTTTGGACATGTCAACTACACAACTATACTAACTTACTATACAATTAAGCCACGTTTATAGGTATCAATACTAATAATAAATCTGTAAGGGTCGGTCATGGAGTAAGTTACTTTGTTTTTAGAGATATCGTGTTTATAGGCTCTATACATGATACTGAAACTAAATTGACGATTTTTAGAATTTTTTTCTGTATGTATGTATGTTCCTCCATAACTCTGAAGCGAATTAACTGATTTTCATGAAACTTGGTAGATAAACATTTGGACGTACGGGACACAGGATAGGCTACTTAATATTTTTCAACGCGGACGAAGTCGTGGGCACCAGCTAGTTATATATATAACTTTACATCATTAGTTATATGGGGTAATCAATCCAAATAGGTCAGTATGATAAATCTGAACCTTAAAGACACGATACGAACAATTTTGTTCTTAGAAACTAATTAAGAAAAATTTGAATTTTGAATTAAGAAAAATTGCATTCAAACTTTTTTTAAATTACGCACTTGCGCAACCAGGCAATGAAATTATTTGATAATTCCTCCATTGTAAATTATATACCCAAAGTTAAATAAGGATTTCTGGATTTTATTTTCACATTAAACCACCTTTTAGTTAACCTTAACCTTGTTTAACCATTAACTTCTTTAATATGTTTCCATTATCTATACATATAAATAAAATTGGAGTGTCTGTTTGTAATATTGAAATAACCGTTTTTTACTACATGCATATGAATATATATACGGTACATACACCAAAATAACATTTTTAATATTTTTATCTGTCTGTTTGTTCCGGCTAATCTCTGAAATGGCTGGACCGATTTTGACGGGACTTTTATTGGCAGGTAGCTGATGTAATAAGGAGTAACTTAGGCTACGTTTATTTTAGAAAAATTCTTTTATTAGAAAAAATACACCCCGGGCGAAGCCGGGAGCGGGCCGCTAGTAAGAAATAATAATAATTTACTTCGACGTTCATTAGAAGAGTAAGTATCTTTTAGTTAGGAAATATACAGAAGAAGAAGTGCTTGAGAAATAAGCGGAAATTGGTGAGACTTATCGACTAGTTTAGCAAAAGTGTGTCAGGAAATGAGCTTGTACCATGCCACATTTGTCAAGATCAAAAAAATATTGTCCAATCCATTACTCCAGCAGTTCCGGATCCATTTGGAATGAGACAAATCGTGTATGTAACCCGAAGTGGGTTACATACCATTGATCCTAGAAAGTAAAGATACGGCCATTCGAACATTTGCTTCGAGCGCATTTCATACAGAAAAAATCTAGATGGTCTGGTACATGGGCCGCGTGGTGTGACCTTGCCACAACGACTTTTAATTTTTTTTATACATATATTTACTTGGATTGTTTACTTACATCATAAGCTACTTTTTACTTCAATATTCATATTCAGTATAATTCAATGTTCATATATGTATTTATATTGGCGAATTATTTACAATTTCAGATAATTGATTTTTTTGCGCTGCGTCTTCAAAACTTATTTACAAGGGATTCAAGTGTAAATGTTATTTATATTTTATTTAAATTTTCCAACATTTGTTTTATTATATTACAGTCATATATTCATATCATCCTACGTATTAAACATAAATTACCTGAGTGGAAAGTTGGTCTATAGTTCACCAAGCTATCCGACTGCGGATTGACAGAACTCCACTATCTTCCAAGATTGCTAGTTTTCTCCGACACGCAGGTTTCCTTACAATGTTTGCCTTCACCATTAAAGCATGTGATTATTCCTAATTCACACATGATATTTAAATTTATATTATTACTAGCTGGTGCCCGCGACTTCGTCCGCCTTTGGATGAAAGGTACCCTATGTTCTTTCTGGTGATTTGTTCAGTAGTATTTGCGTTAAAGCGTAACAAACAAACAAACTCACTTTCGCATTTATAATATTAGTAACGATATTAATATATTTTAACCAAGATCAAAATTAAAGATAAAGGTAAGGTAAGGTAAAAATAAAGGATAACTAGTTAGGCAGCCCATTTTATTTTGATTTATTACTAGGAAAGGATGATTTAATAAAACAAATCTCTGATTTTAATTAAAAAATTTGGTTCATTCCTTTGAAGTTTTATCATACGACACCATATTTCTTTTCTTTTCGGGTCAGCTGGAAACCTTTAAATATATATGTATATATAATATAATAGAGAATATTCAAAATTAACAAACAATACCTTCAATTTGATTTCTTTTAAATGTCATTATTTTTTTACATATAAATTTATATGTCAAATTTATACAATACTATACGAAAGAAAGTAAAACATTAACACATTGAACACGTTGAAAACTATCCTCAAATAACATTTAGAAATTTACAATAAAAAGACGCCATTACAATGTCACTTCCGTAATCTCATAATAAACCCATTAAAACAAGACGCGCAGACAGAATGCTATACTAACGCACTTTCAAGTGACAATTTGTGTTAGCCGGTTAATATTGAATAATGAACAATGATTATTGTTCATTGTTTATAATATTTTATTGTATAAACTAAATAATAATGTATTTAAACTAGCAATGAGTTACGTACCGAAAGTAAGATATTCCGTACTTAACTTTTGTGCATTTCTTGATAATTTTTGCATTTTTTCAGTATGCAATTAGGCATTTTGGTATATTTCTACGCACAGATTTAACATTCGTCGTCAACGATGTCGTCTCGGTGACTAAGCTGTCATTGGTGTCACTTTCCGATTTTGACACCAACGCGTCGGTGCCACATCCTAGGAGCGTTAGCCATGTCCTTATAATATATGTCAATGTTACATACACGATGTGTGGGCTTGTTGCGTTTTGGAAAAAACTTTTATGAAAATGTATATCGAAATGTATAATGACGATCGTTCTCTATTGATTTAAATTAAATTGACATAAAAACCTATGGTTAAGAAAAAAATAAATAAATTTTAGGAGTAGGTATTTGTCTCCTTAAAGAATTTCGCAGTTTTTTCTTTTAATTAAAAAAATTAATTAAATTTGACATATTTTATTATGAATGAAGAGAAATAATGAAATATAGAATATATGTACTCGTATAATGCAAAAAAAAGGAATAAATATATCAATTTTAGAAGTATTTGTCTTCCTTCAGATTCGCCGTATTTTCTTTTAAATAATAAAAAATAAAAGAATATTAAAACTGACATATTTTATTATGAATAAATATAAACTAAAATGGAATATAGAAAATACCTACTCGTATGATGGAAAAAAATCAGTCACTTTTTCTTTCTCTTTTGCAAAAACAATATTTAAAGGCTGTCATTTAAGGGCGCCAAAATTACTCGTATTATTACGCATTGCTGTTAAATATAACTCTTAAACGACACAGTATTCAATTATTTTTTATAATAATGGAAATATACGATCTCGATATGTCGAATGTTCGATTCGCCATTACGAATATCAACTTCTCGACAAACCCCTTGTTCCAGTTACCTGATGAAACACAATGGATTTGCATTGATCCTAGAAAGTAAAGATACGGCCATTCGAACATTTGCTTCGAGCGCATTTCATACAGAAAAAATCTAGATGGTCTGGTACATGGGCCGCGTGGTGTGACCTTGCCACAACGACTTTTAATTTTTTTTATACATATATTTACTTGGATTGTTTACTTACATCATAAGCTACTTTTTACTTCAATATTCATATTCAGTATAATTCAATGTTCATATATGTATTTATATTGGCGAATTATTTACAATTTCAGATAATTGATTTTTTTGCGCTGCGTCTTCAAAACTTATTTACAAGGGATTCAAGTGTAAATGTTATTTATATTTTATTTAAATTTTCCAACATTTGTTTTATTATATTACAGTCATATATTCATATCATCCTACGTATTAAACATAAATTACCTGAGTGGAAAGTTGGTCTATAGTTCACCAAGCTATCCCACTGCGGATTGACAGAACTCCACTATCTTCCAAGATTGCTAGTTTTCTCCGACACGCAGGTTTCCTTACAATGTTTGCCTTCACCATTAAAGCATGTGATTATTCCTAATTCACACATGATATTTAAATTTATATTATTACTAGCTGGTGCCCGCGACTTCGTCCGCCTTTGGATGAAAGGTACCCTATGTTCTTTCTGGTGTCCTCTGGGACAGACGTTGTCTGCAACGTGTATGCAAAATTTCATGGTGATTTGTTCAGTAGTATTTGCGTTAAAGCGTAACAAACAAACAAACTCACTTTCGCATTTATAATATTAGTAACGATATTAATATATTTCAACCAAGATCAAAAATAAAGATAAAGGTAAGGTAAGGTAAAAATAAAGGATAACTAGTTAGGCAGCCCATTTTATTTTGATTTATTACTAGGAAAGGATGATTTAATAAAACAAATCTCTGATTTTAATTAAAAAATTTGGTTCATTCCTTTGAAGTTTTATCATACGACACCATATTTCTTTTCTTTTCGGGTCAGCTGGAAACCTTTAAATATATATGTATATATAATATAATAGAGAATATTCAAAATTAACAAACAATACCTTCAATTTGATTTCTTTTAAATGTCATTATTTTTTTACATATAAATTTATATGTCAAATTTATACAATACTATACGAAAGAAAGTAAAACATTAACACATTGAACACGTTGAAAACTATCCTCAAATAACATTTAGAAATTTACAATAAAAAGACGCCATTACAATGTCACTTCCGTAATCTCATAATAAACCCATTAAAACAAGACGCGCAGACAGAATGCTATACTAACGCACTTTCAAGTGACAATTTGTGTTAGCCGGTTAATATTGAATAATGAACAATGATTATTGTTCATTGTTTATAATATTTTATTGTATAAACTAAATAATAATGTATTTAAACTAGCAATGAGTTACGTACCGAAAGTAAGATATTCCGTACTTAACTTTTGTGCATTTCTTATGATAATTTTTGCATTTTTTCAGTATGCAATTAGGCATTTTGGTATATTTCTACGCACAGATTTAACATTCGTCGTCAACGATGTCGTCTCGGTGACTAAGCTGTCATTGGTGTCACTTTCCGATTTTGACACCAACGCGTCGGTGCCACATCCTAGGAGCGTTAGCCATGTCCTTATAATATATGTCAATGTGGATTTGATGTATTGGCGACATGTAACACATTCGAGACCATTTGGGTCGTTAGTGTTAATTAGTACTTTTGTTTTACTTAAATGCTTTTTTAGGTTGGCCATCAATTTCCAAGGTTGACTAATTTTGTCATAAGTGAGTAGCATCATCGCTCGTGTCTCAACACTTAGATCATACATCATCAAGAAACTTTTAAGAATGCGGTCGGCCGTTTTGTCCAATTTATTTCTAGAGACTTTGGCACCTACTTCAATTATTTTGAAACATTTTTACCGCTGGATTTTCTCTTTACCGCTGGATTTTAATGATAATAATATATTTCTTTGTCATATGGGTGACCCATTCAGGGATTAGCCTGGATAGCCTTTTTTTTTTGACGCGGGGAAATCAGCAACCCTGATTCGATATCTGTGCAACATTGCACAGATATCTGCCGAAGCAGCCATGCCCTGACAGAATCTGAGCCTGGATAGACTGGATAAGTTCTAGTGAATAAGCATCTTCTGGGTGAGCTTGCTCCATCATATGCTGGAGCTCATCTCATCTTCGCTACACGGCTGGATGCTGGCCAAGAACATCCAGCCGTGTAGCGAACCCATCAATACTGATAATAAATCTGTAAGGGTCGGTCATGGAGTAAGTTACTTTGTTTTTCAGAGATATCGTGTTTATAGGCTCTATACATAATACTGAAACTAAATTGACGATTTTTAGAATTTTTTTCTGTATGTATGTATGTTCCTCCATAACTCTGAAACGATTAACTGATTTTCATGAAACTTGGTAGATAAATATTTGGACGTACGGGACACAGGATACGCTACTTAATATTTTTCAACGCGGACGAAGTCGTGGGCACCAGCTAGTCTCTAATAAAAAAAAAAACCGATGTTGCTGGTATAGTTATTGCAAGCGGCAAACGGTGGTCAACGGTTGTTGGTTGTTGCTATGTTGCTGCTTGCTGGTAATCGGTGGCGCTGTAAGCTGTAATCGAGTTACAGTTCTTTTTTTCGGACATAGCATACTTTCTACTCACACATTTTCTAAAAACTAGTTTAAAATCGGTTCAGATTTGAAGGAGAAATCCATAGAATATGAAACATTGAATTTGATAATTATTTTGGGTATGATCAGTACCTCTACCATGAGTTATAATGACCGCACTCGCTAGCGAGAGCGTAAAATATTTATATGGAAAATTGTCAATTTGACATTGACAGTTGACAGTTTTTCATATAAATGTTTTACGTTCTCGCTAGCGACTGCGATCATTGTAAACTCATGGTAAAGGTACAGATTAAGGGACAAAATGTACCCAGTTACCCAGTTTTGTCCCTTTCGCTCGGTATTGGGAGGGTATCACGAGTAACAACAAAATTCATATGGAAATGTTTCGCCAACCGTGTTTTTCTCGTTTGTGCAATGACACACTGTTGATATTCAGATAATTATTGCTTCTAAAGTTGGCTTTAGATAAAGACTGTATTTCTTGTAAAATAAATCTTAACTTATACACATTAAAGTCTACATTGACATGCACGTTCGCAAAACATGTCACGTAACTCAAGGCTAAAAAGTTTTTAGTTCTATTAAAACTATTTTTTGATGAATCAATTTAGCCTTGTTGCCATTTAAGAAAATATGCAATAAGTTAAAAAGACTGGTTTATGAGTGAGTTCTTAATGAATTTATGTAAATATATGTCTTTAAAAACGTATACCAAAAGAAAAATATGGCGTGTTTTTAAATCTCTGATTATTTCCTTTGTATACAAACAAAATTACAAATTAAATAATTTATTGATGGCTTCTTTCTTTATCCTTAGGCTCCCGGGGCGTGTAATTATCTTATCTTATTTCCTTTTTATAGAAATTAAATAATTTATTGATATTAATGGCTTTAGTAGCCTTTTCCAGGTCCACAGATGCATCAATTTCGGGAGGAAATCAGTCGTGGAAAATTTATAGCAGATAAAGACTCCTCCTCCTTCAGTATTTACATATATAATACTAGCGACTCGCCCCTGGCTTTGCACGGAGTTCGCAGACGCTTACATTATATAATACACTATATTCCAAATTTCAGTTTTCTTAGTCCCGGCTCCGCACGAATGCATTTTTTCTGCAAATTCATCGTTTCTTTCTCGCTTACAGCTCTCGGTGAAAACCGTATCCAAATCCGTAGGTAGGACAATATAGAAAAAGTTTACTTTATAATATTGTATAGGTATAGATTATAATATTGTAGGATATAGAAGAAAATACCATGACGTGTTAATAGGTTAATAGAAGATTTTTTTTCTGAATGAACATGTAAGATTACCTAAAAATACACAAAGATTTGCGATTGAACTACAAACGCAGCAAAAAAGACGCAATATTAATTTTCGACAGAATCTTAACACGACTCAAAATTCGTTATGTAACTTAAGTAAAATATTTGCTTAAAGTCTTCAAGTCCTTTTTTGTTATGTCAAAGTTTGCTGAATTATTCGCAATGATATTATATTAACATTGAAATTGTACCACTATCGGTTGTCGCTGCTAACGGTACAAGGTGCGATCTTCTGAGGTTAAACGCTGAGACAGTGTCAAGAGTCAAGAGGTCGCAATTTGCGCCAATCAGTAAGATATTGTACACGTTTTTCAAGTCCCGCTACCAATCCAGGGCCCTAATTCTCTAACACCACTCGGCGATTCCTTACTTCGAAACCACGAAAATTCCTTAAATTGTTACGATAAATGCTAAAAAGTTATTCTCTTACATACATATAAATGCCATGATAAGACATTGATGTGTTTTGGCAAGGTAAGACAAAAGCGTGAAATCATAATTGTCATACAGAATCAGGGCCCAGTGCGTATTTCAAATGCCGATATTAATGTTATACATATCTGTTCAGTATTATCTAAATGTAATAGCTGCAAGTAATGATCTTCTTCTATATAGTTAATTAATGTCGCTGTCACTTTCTGAAAGAACTATAAGAACCAGAAGATTTGTGTATAGTTATGTGAAACTTGAAGAATAAATGCATCTGTGCGAAGCCATATTATTCATGTTAAACAGTGTTTAACTATACTATAATATGTATAATGAAATCGTAAACAAGCCGTGTCTGTATTAAATATATATATAAAAAATTACATTAAAATTGTACACGTTGTCGATACTTATGTATTATGTTATTGAGGTAAAAAATTTTTGTCTGTTTGTACACGCTAATCTCAAAAACGGCTTAACGGATTTGAATGAAATTTGGCACACATACAGTTTATTACCTGGATTAACATATAGGATACTTTTCAACCTGACAAAATGTTAGATTTCTGTGGGATTCTAAAAAAAAACAATTTACTGCGCGTACGCGTCTTCGCCCCCCTTAAAATTCCTCAGCATATAGGAGAACAGGCTAGCTACACCGTATGAGAGACAATAAGAGATTATAAGATTATAATACTGTTTCGACTTGTTTGTGTGGGTTCCGTAGTACAAACGCAATCGGTAATAAGATAGAGAGTCTAATCTGTTATGGATGCACTTCTCAGCACGTCTGAGCCAGTATATACCTACTCAATCAATAAATTGAGTGAGGCAATCAATTTAGAGTTCTATATAGAAATTTTTGCCTACCTATCTATATAGTAGAAGCCTCTAACTTGCTTGATTTGAGATGTTACTTAAGTACTAACCCATAGATATTTATGTAAAAAATTCGCCAGTAGCTTAAATCAAAGGTTATCGACCAATGTATGTTGCTTATAATGTCGTATAGTGCTTTTTTATAATTCCCCTGGTGGTTACACCACCCCCTTGCGCATTTTATTGTCATTTTACATTTTTTTTTATCTTATACTAGTGGCCCGCTCCCGGCTTCGCACGGGTGTAATTTTTTATCAATCCAGCCTATAAATTACCTTACGAGTTCATCGCGGACAAACATGTGACACGTAATTTTTATATATATACTAGTGGCCCGCTCCCGGCTTCGCCCGGGGTACTTTTTTGCAATCCAGCCGATAAATTACTTTAAACCGCCATCTGTAAGAACCTTATGGAACTCTCAGATAAATAATTGCTGTATTGAATAGGTATCAACAGATGGAAATACTATAAATTGAGATTAAAAACTATTCTATCTTTCAAGTTGGATCAAACTGCACACAATGTGCAAAATTTGATTAAAATCGGTTCAGTAGTTTAGGAGTTCATCGCGGACAAACATGTGACACGTAATTTTTATATATATAATTATAAGGATTATACTTAGACATTTATGGGAGGGGTCATATAGTGCTAACTAAGAGACTTTGACGAGCTAGTTGGATGAGTGGTTAGGGTGCTTGCCTTAACGCTCTGACTCAGGGGTCCGGGTTCAATTCCCGGCAGTGGCAATGGTCAGGACACATAGTACCTACAAGATGGTCAGACGGCCTAATACCTAAGAGTTGAGATGATAATAATAAATATTTAATACACAATGAAATAAAATATATTAATCAAATATTTTCTCTTGTTTCAGGTAGGGGACGATGAAATGGCGAAAATTCTACAAAATTAAGTAAAAAAGGTTGCTTTCTTTGCTTGACGTAGGCCTAATATAGAGATATAAATATCATATGGTAATTGCTCGAGTGGTCAAGGTACTTACTTTGCTTTAATAGCACTCTGACTCAGTTGACCCGGGTTGGATTCCTTACTGGGCTAACTTTGGAAATTAATTTTTCAAATTTTACTGAACTTAATTACCTTATTTTACGGCGAATAACATTCACAGCTGAATGTTAGCCAAAAAAAACCAATTTCTAATAAATAAAAAAAATAAAAAAAAAACTGCAATATTTCGCTCCCAGTCCATTATAAGGTTATTCACAAGAAAAGCCTTCTATAGTGCTTACTTTTAGGGCATAAAATTGGTCTGTTTAATGTTAGCGATTTATTTAATATTTATGTCACTGTCATATCAAGTTAATTCTGGTTTAAAACATGTCTAATCCACTCTATAGTTTTATGAAATCGAATCCGTATAAAGTAAATCCGAAGCGACATTAGGAGTGTTGTAGATTCATTACAAATGAAGCCAATCAAATGTGAACAAAACTGGTATATATTCTTTAAATGAAACAAGATTTAGTAGATTACAGTGTATAACACCTATATATCATTTGTGTTAAATGTGACTTTTCTTCACTTGAAACGTGCGCCTATACAATTCTTCGTATTAAGATTTTTTTAATATTTCGTATAATTTAACCAAGATACAAGATGTAAAGTTAAAAATAAATAAATTAAAATTGAGATGGACAGGACACCTAGTAAGAGGACCAGACAAGTGGAGCAAACTAATAAGTTAATAACTCACAATGTTAAACATAATTCCATAAGTAAAGTATGTAGTTTTAATAAGAATAAAATAACCTAAAATTGATGGTTCTAGTTGAATGCGAAGATACAAGTAAAGATAAGTAAGGCTCCTCTGAGATTGGTTTTTGTCGATACCTTATGAAGCGAAAAAAAAGACGTTTTGCTTCTCAATGACTTAATTTTTATTTTAATAGAAGTAATTTTGCAACGCCTTATATCTTCAATACTAATAATAAATCTGTAAGGGTCGGTCATGGAGTAAGTTACTTTGTTTTCAGAGATATCGTGTTTATAGGCTCTATACATGATACTGAAACTAAATTGACGATTTTTAATTTTTTTTTCTGTATGTATGTATGTTCCTCCATAACTCTGAAACGAATTAACTGATTTTCATGAAACTTGGTAGATAAATATTTGGACGTACGGGACTTAATTAATAGGACTTAACACAGGATAGGCTACTTAATATTTTTCAACGCGGACGAAGTCGTGGGCACCAGCTAGTTTTAAATAAAATGATTTGAGGCTTCACTATATGTTACAGTAAAAGTGTAAGTTAATATCTTTTTTATATAATACTATCCTTTTTAATCTTAAATAGAAATCTGAAAATGTTTGGAAACCAATTAAACTGAGATCAGTGGCAGTAGGATCCATCTTGTGACGCCGAGGGCTTTGAAATCAGCGGATAGTGTTTTATTAAAAAAAATTATTACTATTTATTGTGCTTAAATACTTACCAATATATTTTGGTCTAGGTAGATACTGACTGTAACTTCTTCACCTAACTCAGGGAATTTATTGAGACCTAAACTTTCACATTTCTAAGTCAACATTGTCTGAGAGCACAATGAAAAATTTATTCTTTTAAATTTATACAGATACATTAAGTACAGATAAATACCTATTTTTCCTTTGTTTATTTCAGCTGTTTGTAAAAACATTTATTTAAACAAATAAATGATAAAACAACCTATAAGAATTAGGTATGGAGAATAAATGTGACCAAACTTGTCTGTTAACAATAAACTAATTCCAGCTCATTACCTCAAATAAATATACCAATAAAATACCTAGCGTTTAAACTGGAATTGCAACTACAATATTAATACAATGACGTTCCTCCGTGTATTTTGTGGCCACAATATTATAAGGGCTTTTATTTAAATGACAGCCGTCATCCTAGGGTTTAGTATTGGCTGAACAGTTTATAAAAACATTATTTATTAGAAGCCAATGAACTTTATGGAACATTTAAAAATGACATATGTGTGGAGCATGAACTCTGTCATCTGTCATTTAAAACCAACCAAACATCTGTCATTTAAAGAAAATGTGACTTTACGTCAACTCATTGGAGTTACTACCTTTTACCATTAACGCGCGAAGGTTTACCATTTACCATTCCGCCATAATTCCGTTTTAGGCGTATTTTTTATGTGCCGATTTGGGATTTGTGACGCAAAATCCATAGTTGTAGTAGATTGATGGTATTATTAGAAAGATTATACCTATATTGTGTAAGTACTTAATATCTGTGCACAGTAGTGTAGTTCTGTTCGTAAAATGTTTAAGCGTTATAAAATTTTACTTTCATTCACATTCCACTCGAAACACGTACCGTACAGTGGAACAGTGGTGGTATAGTAAAAATGATTAACTAATCCACTTTAGCCTAATTTTTTTTTTTAATTTTTTTTTATTAGAGATAGGTTTGCCTCTTGGCTAACATCTAGTCGTGTAGCGAAGATGAGGCCTATGATGGAGCGAGCTCACCCAGAAGATGCCTATTCACTCGAGGCATCTTCTGGGTTTGGATTATATGAGCTCGTATAGAGTTCCAAATCTGATTTTTCTGCAATAATGCCATATATTTTATCCCTATTTTTTGGCAGAATTGTGTCATTGTACACTGTCCCGGTGGATAACATTATTATTCCATGTACACCCCTACTTAGGTGCATGCTTATATCTATCTACAAATTGGCGTTCAATGCGCATTAGAATCTTAAGTGAGTCGTCAGCCTGCCTGTCCTCTCTCTAAAAAGGCCCAATAAAAAGTGGGACTACAACAAAAACTTAACGAAAAATAAAACAAGCTATTCTCTCTCTTAAAAAAATCTCGTCTCTATATAAAAAAACCTTTTTAAAATGTTTAATGGCGAATTTGTTTGTGTCATGGAAGTGAAAGTTTGGCGCGTTGCCAACTCAGGCTAGGATGAAGAAACCAGAACACGGAGCAATTGCACACGAGGTATTTTTGGAAGACACCAGCCTGACAACATACTTTTTTAAAATTGAGGTGCATACTCTTTTTTGTTTTTAATTCTTTTAATGATCGAAATAATATATCTTCTTTTGATCGAACCATTTACAAAACGACATAAACTGTTTTTGTTCTATAAAATTGTTGTACGTAATTAAATATTACGTACAAATAAATTTTTCTTTAGGGGAAAAAGTCAATCTTGGAATATCACCTATTTAACCTATTTTAGTTACCTGTAATTAAAACTCAAGAACGAGTAACTTGAACTAACAACATTACATTACATTACAGAACTCAAGACAGGATAGTTGCTTTATCACACAGAGATTGCTTCGTCAGAAAAAGTACTTTTTTTTTGTTGATGAAATGTATCCTATGTCCTTTACTAATATCCCTAACAACATAATTATGTGGTGATCGGATGATGAAAGCGTAACAAACGCACATTTGCTTTTATAATATATTAATTAATATTAATTAATTGTCTAACGAAATAATAGGTAAGAAACAAACATGATAACTATGAGTTAATTGCTCGCGAGTAATCTAATAACTCAAATTATTCATCTACCCAACATTTGTCATCGTGATGGGGTTTAGTTCAAATCTGTTAATCAGAGATCTCGTTTGACGATGCTGAAAAGGATGTTGCTACGAATTATTTACAAAACAGTTATAAAGCCCACAAGGTTATCACTCACGAACGGAACGGTTGGCTGTAATTGTGTTGGCTTGTTGCGACACGACGACTCCAAATATGGTCATACACAAACATTCACACGTATCTTGTTACACCTACGCTAGTTAGGGTTGTCGCTTGCCACTTTGTTTATACTTCATAATACTAGCTTTTGCCCACGACTTGTCTTTTGTCTGCGTTTCACGGGAACAGTAATTATTTTCTCGACGAAAGGTAAGTTTTCCTGGTATTTTTCTGTTACCCTTATTATTATTATTATCTTCTTAGTGGCTATTTCTGGTCTGCTAGAGAACCAGTATCACTTCGACCATTGCTGAAATATTGTGATCGCCACGTAAACTAAAGCTCTCTACCTATACCTACCGCGTTTAGAAACTGTAGTACTTTTTTGATAGAGGCATTCCTCACATCTTCACAAGCCATTGTGTGGCTTCCTAGGATGTGACTGCGCATGTGCATCAAGGAGCCACACTCGCACAGGATATGCATTGGTGTTTCTTCTGCCTCGTGGCAGAAGCGACACTCTTCCGTACTGGTGAGACCCATTATTTTGAGGTGCCTATTGAGGCACCCTTAGAACGTGTATGCAAAATATCTAGATGATTCATTGAGCAGTTAGGGCGTGAAAGCGTAACAAACAAACATACAAGTCACTTATGCATTTATTATATTAGGATTAATGATATGGTTTAAATTCTAATTGTAGTTATAAAATAGATTAGTTTTATTATTTTCTTTATTTTTCTTAATTTTATTTTTATATATTAGAATATTTCGATTTATTTCACTAATCAGCCATCTACTCATATGTATATTAATTTATAAAATACACTAACTTTGAAGCGGTGACAACCCTAATTTATAAGTGTACGTTACTATTTTTATAATAGGCAAGTTGGTGTTCAAGTTTCCGCCTATGGTCAATATTAACAAGATAACATTCTGCCTACAAGCATTCCCTATGTTTTTTTTAAATGATTTACAATCAATTATTATTTGAAATATTATTTTATTAGGTGTTCTGAATGCTCCGTAATATTTCGTAATAAGTTTACACAGGATATTCAAATGTCGAAAAACTTTATTTGGATTTAGGAAGTAGACAAAATATTTTTTATTTAATGTTTAATATTTTTTTTAAATATAAAAAGCTTATACTTATACAGTAATAATTTACATATTATATTACTAATTTCATATAATAAAGGAATAGATTTTGTTGGTTTGTTTGAATGTGCTAAACTCTAAAGTTGGAAATTTTATACACTGAAGTTTTGGAAAGTTTATCGCTTTTTCCATTAATGAAAACCGTAATTTCTATTGCGTTATAATTTTCTATTGCGTTGAATTTTTCATTTTTATTTTTATATGATCCCTAGGCGGCAGTACTTTATTTAAACTTTTCAGATAAGTATCATTGAAATGAAAAAAGGAAGTAAAAACGGAAATATCTAGTTTTTTATGTTATTTATAAGTAGTTTCCTTTCGGATCAGCACTTCTATTATTAACAGGTTTTACTCACCTATTATAAAATATTTTTAAATACGAAAAGTCTTATTCTATTTTAAAGTTTTAATAATATAAAAAAAAACCGGAATTTTTCAATTTACACACAATCTCCGCATATACCCGGTCAGTTCATCAAGGAGCTTGCATATTGCATCTATATCTATATATATAAAAGTCTCGTGTCACGATGTATGTTCGCGATAAACTCTGAAACTACTGAACCGACTTTGATCAAACTTCATAACTATCTGTTATTTGGTCCAACTTAAAAGATAGGATAGTTTATATCTCATTTTGTTTATTTTAATTTTTTTTATTATGTAATATTAATAGCGCATAGCGCCATTTGTTGATACTTATTCAATACAGCGATTATTTATCTGTGAGTTCCATAAGGTTCTCACAGATGGCGGTTTAAAGTAATTTATCGGCTGGATTGCAAAAAAGCACCCCGGGCGAAGCCGGGAGCGGGCCACTAGTAATTTATATAATTCAATTCCAACTCATTCTTCTGCGTCTCTGAAGGTCGTCGAGTTTTTAAAGGTGTTTTACGTGAAAGTTAGTTTAAGATTTGTGTCACGGTCGGTAAATTTTCAATGGCCTTGATAAATCCCCTTTATCTGAAAGCAGAGCGAACGGTGTCCCGTTAATCAATCATTACTACTTTCTAAATCATCTACACTAACTTTATTTACCCGATACAACTCTTCTCTACTAACAAACATCTTTAATATATTATTTATAATTTTTGAAATCGTAGTTTCTCGCCAAGCGTGCTCTGCGTTTTGAAAGTCTAACGTTATGCAACCATTTTAACTAATATTAAATGTTCCACAGCTTGGAAGGACTATAAAACAGAGTTTTGCCAACATTATATATATCATTTTAATAGACTGGATCATTATCATAGTCATATATATCCATCATTCTTTCCTAATCCCTATCATGGGCAACATAGGTTGATAGTTGGTGGCTACCGTCGCCTACAAGCAACGTCACAGGTGTTGCAAGTGCGCTGCCGACCATGAAGGAATTAAGGAAATGGAATAGTTAAATGGCTCCGACATATCTTACTCACTCACCGAAACACAAAAGAGGGCCTAGTGCGAGTTTTACTCGACCAAACGTCTCGAACGCGTAAACGTGAATTTGTGTGCAAATGAAGCAGCGCCACCTAGTGGCTAACGTGTAACGCTGCTTCATTCCTATACAAATTGAAGTTTACGCGTTCGACGCGTTTGATAGAGTAAAACTCGCACTAGGCCCTCAGCACGCGTGCTTATTTAACGGTGGTCTTCTGTATTCAATGCCTTAAGACTGGCTGACCAAATGAATACAAAATGCAGCATGCACTGTCACTGTGATACTTTATTTTCATGTGAAACTTATGGCCTATGTCCAGCAGTGCACATTCCGACTGAGACGACGATGATGATGAGAGTAATAAATAACAAATCTATATAATTATATAACAACTAGTGGCCCGCTCCCGGCTTCGCCCGGGGTGCTTTTTTGAAATCCAGCCGATTATTTACTTTAAAACGCCATCTATGAGAACCTTATGGAACTCACAGGTAAATAATTGCTGTATTGAATAAGTATCAACAGATGGCGCTATGTTAATAATATTACATAATAAAAAAATAAAAAAAATGAGATATAAACTATCCTATCTTTTAAGTTGGACCAAATAACAGATACTTATGAAGTTTGATCAAAGTCGGTTCAGTAGTTTCAGAGTTTATCGCGAACATACATCTTGACACGAGATTTTTATAAATATAGATGTTGTGTTGGTTTGTGTATTACTCAAAAACTCGAAAACTAAGCGACGGATTGACTTGAAATTTTTACACAATATGCAATCCGCTTCAAGGATTGATCGTATCTATTTTTCGCGTAATAATATAATCTCGATCGCGAGAAAAAAGCGAAAGCGAGTAGAACTAATTCGCCAACGAGAACCGCTGTCACATTTAAAGTGGAAGTTAGCTTTTGTTATGGCAGCCGAGTTAATATAAGACTGAGCCACAGCGAAGCGTGCAAGTGTTTAGCTAGTTAAATATAATAAAAGAGTGTTCTGTAGAGCAAGTAAAATTGAAAATTGAAACGAAATAAATTTTATTTTATTTCGTCATATTTTAACACTTACACCAGTATAGCTCGAGTGCCTGTAGCATTTGAAGATAATATAATTATCACGCGTTAACAAATGACTCATTAATAATGCAGATTTTCTAATTATGCATTAACAGTATCTGTTACGTGACGCATTAACAATTACACTAACGTAAGCTTTTTTTTTTCAATTAAGTAATTTACAGTAAATAACAAGTATGTAACATCAATGAAAAATTGACATGTCAGTGCTAGTTAATGTATTGCGTGTGGCTTTGCTTTGAATTTTTATTAACATAATCGATACTTATATTACAAAGAGAAGATTTATATTTTTGTTTGTTATGAATAAACTCAAAAGCTACCTACTGGTCCGATTTGAAAAATTCTATCACCCATATAACAGCCAGTCCTAACTAATATAAAAGCAAAAGCGAGTTTGATTGTTTGTTTTAAAGCCTTAAATACCTAATCGATAATCATGAAATTTTACATACACATTGTTTGGGGTACAGAAAAAGACATTGGATACCTTTTATTCAGAAAAAAAATACTATTCTCAAGGAATGATCTAATATAAAAATAAATAATCAACTTAAACAAAAGAACAATAAAGATTAACAAGAGAAGAAGGCGAAGACGAAGTCGCTGTCAAAAGCTAGTGAGTATATAATTAGTAGTGTCAGGGCATGCTGCGTCCTTCAGTAATAAATTGGGCAGCCCGGCTGGTGACAGTAGCCATCCCCTCACAGGAGACCATCGTGAAAAGTTTTTGTTTTATTTTGTTTTTCTTTTATTTCAAAATTAATTAATAATATATTCAAATTGAATAAAAGAAAACATTTTTACTTGAAACAAACACCAAATCAAACCTTGGTGTTGCTAAGCGACGGTAACCACATACCATCAAATGGACGGCCAGCCAACCTGGAACCCTTTATAGCATAAAATATACGTGCAAAAACGTATTTCAATTAAAAAACTACTCTATTTCATTTAGTTTGTTGTCTTTCAATACAATTTTATTGTCACTTTAAATAATATAAATCATATATATATTGACATTGTACTAATTACAAGACATACGTGCGCTGATGACACAATTTTCACCTACTTATCATAAAGAACGTGATGTTTTCACAGGTTTAAAGACTCGTTGAAAAGAGATGGCCTTATGTAGTATTGAGCGAGTCTCGAAATATTCAATCGAATTAGAGTGAGTCATTACTTCAACTATTATTATTATTATCTTCTTAGCGGCTATTTCTGGTCTGCTAGAGAGCCAGTATCACTTCGTCCATTGCTGAAATATTGTGATCGCCACGTAAACTAAAGCTCTCTACCTATACCTACCGCGTTTAGAAACTGTAGTACTTTTTTGACAGAGGCATTCCTCACATCTTCACAAGCCATTGTGTGGCTTCCTAGGATGTGACTGCGCTTGTGCATCAAGGGGCCACACTGGCACAGGATATGCATTGGTGTTTCTTCTGCCTCGTGACAGAAGCGACACTCTCCCGTATTGGTGAGACCCATTATTTTGAGGTGCCTATTGAGGCGGCAGTGCCCCGTTAGTGCCCTCGTTAGCATACACAGATTACTTCAACTATATACGAGCCAATAAATAAATTAATAGTCAACATTAAACACACACCAATTATTGTATGGTCCCCAAAGTAAGCAATTTTGGGCTTGCGTGAAGCGATAACCATACAAATTGACAGGGGGCGAAACCTCCGAGTTACTAGACAACTCGCTTGAAGTTTGTTTTTTACCTATTATTGAACTAGACAACTCGCTTGAGGTTTGTTTTTACCTGTTATTTCACTGGACAACTCGCTTGAGGTTTTTTTTTTACCTATTATTTCACTAGACAACTCGCCTGGCGCGCGCGCGCATCCTACCTCGAGTGGGCTCGTCAGTAGATGGCGTTTCTTTATGAAAAATTGTATAGGATATCTTTGATCTTTATTGCCATTACACTTTTGCCAGACATTAATTTTTTTTTAAATGTTACATGATCCCTCAGGAACAGTATTTTTTTCTGTATGAAAGATATCTTTTCCTGTATTTCTGAGACAACATGTATGCAAAATGTCATTATGGTCGGTTGATCAATTGAGGCGTGAAAAGGTAACAGAGAGACAAAGTTATTTCTTATTTATAATATTAGTAGTTATGAATAGTTTCTGAAATTGTGTACAGACATACAATGTTACGAAGTGTATGCGTAGTTGTTTGCTAATGAAGAAACTAATATCGATGTGTCGTCGTAGTCACGGTGCGTTGGCGTTGTAATGAGTAAAACTTTTTGCAAAGTGAAAATGAAGATACATTGACACCGCGTTATACAACGGTTAGGAATAATTCAAAATTATAACAAGAATTAATTCCGCTAACTGGCGAACTTTTGAAAGATCTTTCTTCTGAAGTGTTTTTTCCTAACTACAACAATCAAGCGAGCCAAAAACAAATTCCTGCAGGGTGGGCCAGGCACCTTTAAATCCCTGGCCTGGTGTTATTACATTGAAACCTGTAGAATGTGTTACACCCCCTTCTACCTACATGTTGAAATCGAAAATTCTTTTAGATATTACAATTATATCTAAAATTCCCCTAAGTTTGTTAGTAATTTTTCCTGGACTATTCTAAAGAATCCATTTGTGTCTGTCTGTACAGACGAGATTCGGTTCTGCCTACCATTATTTGTCTGCAAATATTATGCAAATTGACACTATCTAATAATTAAGCTCATTATAATTTACTTTTTGTTTTCTAAGGGGATGACTTGACCGTTTGTATTACACCTTCAGTCGACTTGACTACCAAGTGAGTCCATTAAATGATTGGCATTTAAATTAGCATATTGCACTGCATACCGAACTGTAAATAGACATGGTTCCGCTCCAATCGCAAGAAATACTCAATGGGGTTGTTTACTTGCATTCGCACGTGCAGACGCTTTAAATATAGAAATATACTAGTGGCCCGCTCCCGGCTTCGCCCGGGGTGCTTTTTTGCAATCCAGCTGATAAATTACTTTAAACCGCCATCTGTGAGAACCTTATGGAACTCACAGATAAATAATTGCTGTATTGAAAATGTATTGAATAAGTATCAACAGATGGCGCTATGTTAATAATATTATATAATTTAAAAAATAATAATAAACAAAATGAGATATAAAGTATCCTATCTTTTAAGTTGGACTAAATTACATATAGTTACGAAATTTTATCAAAATCGGTTCAGTAGTCGCGAACATACATCGTGACGCGAGATTTTTATATGTATAGATAGATGATTACGGAGTGAAATCGCACCGTATTAAACTTAAAGAATACTTTAGAAAAGCTTTTTACAATAGCTAGGTACTATGTATATAGGTATACTCTACATAATTTTTGTTCTTGGTAGCGCAATATTCAATTGAGAATTAATTTTATCAAATTAAATGTGAATTTTACAACAATATAAATAAGTTTTAAAATTGAATAGGTGCATTGTGAAGGCATATCGGCGCGTTCGGTTACATGAAGGAAATGAATATTGGTTTTCGCCTGTTCAATTTCCGGCATGGGAAACCGATACCTGCATGTCCTATAATTGCATCGGTTTTGCAGTGTTTTTAATTATTTTTTAAACACATCGACGTTTTTTTATGATTAGTCGGCAGACAGGCTGACGGTCCACTTGATGGTACGTGGCTATCGTCGTCTGTAACATAAGAAACGCCACAGGTGCTGCAAGTGCACTGCCGACTACCATAACACAGCATATGTATGCTATTCTGTAAGGGGTTGGTTACAGCCGCCAGACGGGCTGTTCATTCGAAGTGTGCCCTGTCATTACTTGCCTGATTTAGACCAGAATCTGCCGGGAATCGAACCCGGGACCACTGAGCGTTAAACTTTGACTAAGAGGCTATTTTTTTATTAAATGAACAAAGAAAAAAATCAGGCAATGTTCTAAGCGTCGGTACATTTTGCTCTGTAATTGATCCGACCTTCGTTCGTATGTGTTGAATCACTAATTTAATTTGGCAATCGCTACCAAATTAGATCGCTTATACTGTGCTAATACGAAATATCCATTTTAACATAAATGGGTATTACAAGACTAGATCATGTGATAACTACTTTTTTATCATAAAGGGCGGTAGGTTATAGTCCAGGAAAATTTACTACTAAATCAAAATTTGACATCCTTAGGAGAATTTTTGATATTGACTAGTGAAAGTGAACTTGAAACACCAGTGGTGTCGCTTGTGTTATAGGCGACGGTAGCCACTGTCCATCAAGCGAACTATCAGCCTATCTGTTGACCTATAACATAACAAAAACCTGAAAAGTTTGTCTACACATAACATTCCAAAACATACGAAAAATTTTAGAAGAATACGCTTTTACCATAATATTCTTATTAGGTAAAATTCATAGTTCACATAGCAGAAATAATTCGTAGCGTAACTTGTTTAATTGAATCAGCATTAGTGTTAATAAAAAAAAATAGAAAGCGAATTTATAAGATTCAGATGTTGATTAGAAAGAACACGCACCATAAATTTATTACTGGCTGTTAAGAATTCTCGCTTCTTCTTATTGAAAGATGCTTACACCAGTTTATGCAATACTATAGCTACTGAAATGTTGCTAATATTTATATAGCCATGAAACTTGAACTTTTGTTTAACTTTACCAGTGTGTTCAAGCTTTACAGGATCGGTAATGAAACACTTGGGCAGTCAGTCAGTATTACCACAAAATATTGAGTATATTACCTTTCTGTCGATATATTTAAATGACCAAAGATTTGAAATGCCTATTCAATGAAGAAAAAGCGGCAATACAATATAATATATTTTATAATAGAACTCAGAGAAGTCCTGACAGCGACTATCCCTAAATAAATAATAAGTATATATAACTAAAGAAAACAAGACCATAGTTCATCTTTTACTCCTTTTATTAGATACTTAATAGATGGGCTGCACATATATTAGATCCTCTCATCTATTTTCCAAACCCACTCATGTCACAGTGAAAATAACTTAAAATTCTCTCGCTAAGGAGCTCTAGAGATATTGAACAAGGCGATACTATATTTAACTCGTTCCTTCCACCGTCTGGACTCTTGACGCCAATATATTTTTAGTTGTCCTTTTAACAGACTAGTTCAACATTGCTGGATTATAGACGGATAAAGGAGTTATTTAAGGAGTTGTTTTGTATGTTAGATAGATAATTTAAGGAATCTATTCATTTAATCATATATGTTTCCCAGATCTTACTATAGGTATCTCTTATTTAATCTGTGCTAGGTATGTAAATTAAACAATTTTTAATAGTATTGGATTAATCAAATAAAGTCTAATCTTTATTTGAATAAGTTGATCCATGCGTAGAAGTTTCATTTTCAACCTATTTTAATAAGAAAGTAATTTATTTCATGTTGATGACAATTCACAAATGTTGGAAGGGAGACTACGGTTGAAACATCCCACGAGAGATCACCTGTTCGATGGACTGATCACCTCAAGAGATCCTGACAGTGGACGAATGCATGAACGAGAGTGATTGGTCAGTTTAAACTGTGAATTTCGCTGGATACCCCCTCTTACCTCCCTCTCCCATATAAACATACAACACTCAAACTTGTAACAAACCTCCTCCGAAACGGCTTGACCGATTTTTATGAATTTTTTTGTGTATATTCGGTAGGTCTGAGATCGTACACAATTTTTTTATACCCCAAATTATTAATTTTTTTTTTGCAAAATAACGTTTGCAGGGTCAGCTAGTATTATATATATAATAAAGTTAATAAAGAAAAAAAAAATGTTACTAGCTTTTATGCAAGAGCGATTGTAGGTATGTAAGTGCCAGGAGCCTTTTAGGCTCCCGCTTAAAAGGAGTCTTCAATAATGAATTTTTTGTCAAAACGATTTTTCTTACTGTATTTTTTTTATGTTAAACAGGCGCTTATTGATAATGATGAAACAAAAAATATAGATCTCATACATACATACAATACGAATTTACCTATAACAAGAGACATTTTACCAATAAGGCTGTAATGCACAATGTGCTAAAGGACACTTGATAGTTTTCGCTGAACAATCAAGTGATCTATCCTCTTCAGTTGAGTTGTACGGAATGTAAGAGCTCATTTCCATCCGTTGGTACCATTAAGAGCAAATTAAGAGGGAGCAACGATGTCTTCATGCCACTTAGAAACATGACGCGAAGCTAGAGTTAAGAAGCTATATTTTTTTATTTTTTACCCTTTAACCTCTTGATTTTGTAGTTGTCGTGCCTCTAGCGCCTGTCGTATTTTTTTTAAAGAGAAAACA
Source organism: Synanthedon andrenaeformis (assembly GCA_936446665.2). Taxonomy (NCBI): domain Eukaryota; kingdom Metazoa; phylum Arthropoda; class Insecta; order Lepidoptera; family Sesiidae; genus Synanthedon; species Synanthedon andrenaeformis. The sequence continues at coordinate 919,384 of OW387797.2, forward strand.
ACTCAAGGATTCAGAAATAAACATTATACAAGTAGAGAAATTTGTCGTATATATAAGGCTCTGGCAAAATAGACACGAAAATAATTGTCGGATTTAAATCCGACTCTGGTGGCTAAGGGTTAATATGTTTGGTGGCAGTAATCACCCTCTAATATAAGAAAGTCGTGAAATAGCAGCAGTACGAGTATAGATCGAGAATATTATAACTCGAGAAAGTTTTCTTATCGAAAAAGAAGTTAATATCTAGGTTTTCCTGGAGAAAAAAATATTTTTCACCTCTCCAGCACGAAAAGGGTGCTTTTGGTGCCTAAAAACTCTCAGCAAAATCAATTTTTGCTACGAGCATGATTCGAAGTTCGAACACCACCTTTTGGAATTATTCGGCGCAGAAACAAGAAATGGTTCGTTCAGAAACTCATTATGGCCTAGCGATTTAACTCACAGGAATAAAATTTTGATTTTATTTATTGAAATTTAAGTTTCTAAATTGTATTGGTATTTTTAAATCGTAATATTTAAACTTAATAATAATAATAAATAATAATAATTTTATTTTAGGATTTCTAGTTTTAGGTTTTTTACGATGTTTATTGTTTTTTTTTTTAATATTTATTGTAAAAAATTTAGAATTAATAAATATGTGAATAATAATAATAACATTAATATAACTTCCTTAAAAATATCATTTTTGGTTTTCATAAAAATGTCAACCAGTGCAATTTCCGAACGCAACATCTAAAAAATATATAAACTTTATTTTTTATTTTTATTATCTTTTGTTATTTAGGGGCTTTTACCTTAGAAAGGCATGTCAGCCCCATCATCCCCTAAACTATACTAGGGCCATTGAGAAGCGATACCAAATGTAAACAAAGTTACCGCAAGGTCATTTTTTTATGCAGGGCTTTAGCGCGGCGATGTCCGGGTTGTTATTATCAAACGGAAGCTCGTATGCTACATTGTCTCTTTCTATCTTGTGTCAAATAGATACAACATAGAAAGAGATAATAGATTGTCAGTTCAAGTAAGGTGAATAAACTTTTGTATCTCACCAATTTGGCTTTACTTTAGATATATAAACTTATAAAACAAAATGGCTTAAATCAAACTTTTCCACCATTTTGTTTGGCGGAATTTCAGAATTATGTCAATTGAACTGTTTTGATAAATATACTTAAAGAAAGATTAGTGTGTCCAGTCATAGCCGACTAGTCGCCCGACCATAGCCGACTAGAGTTGGCCCAGCTACTGTCTAACTCCAAAAGAGTTGAGAGAACAAGTTTCTAATGCTGAATATATAGCTTTTTACCTAATACGCAAGTAAATAATACGATCATTTCAGTTCTGAATAAACCTTTAATCGGAAAATTGCAGTAATTTTACTTTCAACTTAATATTGTTAATTTTAGTTGATTTTCTTAGCTGAAGATGACCTAGTAACGCTTTTCTCGCTGGTAGAGAAAAGTTGTATGTTTAACACGAGAGCAAATTTTTTAGGCTCGTGCCCTTACATCACTCACTACGCTCAGTAGTCTATATTAGAATCACTCACTACGCTCGTGATTCAATTATTATAGACTACTTTGCTTGTTCGTGATTTAAAGTCGGCACTCGCAGCAAAAAACAATTTTGCTCACTTGTTGAACAAATAGCTATTTTCTTAAAAAGTCGAATTTCTTATTCGAGATTTTAGGGTTTTGGGTTTTGGCTGCTGTTTTTTTTTGACTACCTATTCTTGGGTTAAGAAAGGTTTTTTAACATTACACGAAAGAAAATGGTAACAGAAATGAAAATGTTGACTTTACTTACATACAAATAATAGTTACGAGTTGCAACAAACGTGTTGTATCAAGGTTTTATTATTCCGCTTTTTGCTGCGAAGGCAATGAACTATGCTATAATCCATCAATAACTTTGCGGTAACTTGAACTCTTATTGCCGTGCATTAAAGTAGATATTTCTTATTTTGCCATACGAGTTACGTCAGGTATTTGTGTTTCTTGGTTGGCTTCGGTGGGAAGTTCAAGGTTTGTTTGCCGTTGCGTTTCCGGGACATTTTTTTGCGTTGCTTCACAAAAAATACAAAATTATTAGTATAATTAAATTGAAATTGAAAACAATGTGTTATTAATTTTTATTAATTTGCTAAATAAAGTATTGAATTTCAGTAGTTTCAATTGGTACTTTAAAAACAGTAGCGATTTCTTAGATAAACTTTTATAACTATATATATATAGTATTCAAAACTTTGAGATGCAGGCTTATGAGAATATGTAGGTACCTATTTCATCTTTCCTACACGTGTTATATATTTCTTAACTTAAATTTCAAACATTGTGCTGAACGAGCCCTTGACTTTTGGCTTTTCACAAAAGTCCTCGTAATTGCGAAACTCGGATCCCTTTCAGGAAATTTCTTAAGAAATATACGCAGCCCGACTCCATTATATGAGGTTTTCTTTTGTTTTAGTTTTTAATAGACTTAACAAAGGATTTTCATGTAAAATTTTGTTTATGAAATTAAATAGAAACTTTGCTAACTTTCCAATAGAATAATTACTGAAATAGATGAATACTGCTGGAGTTGGAGAGTAGGTACATGTGCTATAGTGGCTGTCCTTTACCTAATCTCGCCATGTGCCTTATCCTTAGATGTTATAACGCATGGCAGCGCACTTGTATAACCCCTCCCATGGCTTGCTTGGGGATGTCGAACATTAACTGTCAGCATGTCTCCCGTATTTCCTCATAAAAGTTTTTTTACATGATCAAAGATATAAACTCTCACTGTATTCCTGAATTCTGTACACCTTATTTAGCAAGGCTTTTAACAAAACGCGTAAGCGCCGTAGAAAACATTGCGCTTATAACATTTTCACCGCGAGAATTTACCTGTGTGAACCTGGAACCCGACATGGTGTAATCTTTTTTTTTTTAAATGCATACGTTTGTACTACGTATGTACTGGTTTGTACCAACTTTTTTTTTGTTTGTACCTCAATGGGTTCGGAGATACGAAATTTTCAAAATACTCAGAACCCGACTTGAAGGAATCGATTTTTTTTTAAATGCAAACGTTTGTACTCGGAATGTACTTGTTTGTACCAATTTTCTTTTCGTTTGTACCTCAAGGGGTTGGAAATTAGGGGCATTTCAAAAGTTGCAAAAATGGTAAATCTGATAATTTTAGAGGAAATCAAAATTTGCTAGCGGGGATAGATTCTTAGTCGTTTGTACCCATTTGTACCACCAAGAGATTCGTTTGTACCTCAAGGGGTTGGAAATTAGCGGCATTTCAAAAATTGCAAAAATGGTAAATTGATATTTTTTCAAAGGAATTCAAAATCTGCCAGCGGGGATGGATTCCTAGTCGTTTGTACCCATTTGTACCACCAAGCAATTCGTTTGTACCTCAAAGGGTTCGGAGATACTAAATGTTCAAAATATTCAAAAAAAAGATAATCAAAATCTGCGAGCGGGGATAGATTCCCAGTCGTTTGTACCCATCAAAACCACTGAAAGATTCGTTTGTACCTTAAGGGGTTTGGAGAATCTAAATTTTCGTAATATACGGAAACTCAATTGGAGGAATTGATTTTTTTTAAATGCAAACGTTTGTACTCGGTGTGTACTTGATTGTAACAATTTTCTTTTCGTTTGTACCTCAAAGGGTTGGAAATTAGCGGCATTTCAAAAAATGCAAAAATGGTAAATCTGATATTTTTGGAGGAAATCAAAATTTGCTAGCGGGGATAGATTCTTAGTCGTTTGTACCCATTTGTACCACCAAGAGATTCGTTTGTACCTCAAGGGGTTGGAAATTAGCGGCATTTCAAAAAGTGCAAAAATGGTAAATTGATATTTTTTCAATGGAACTCAAAATCTGCCAGCGGGGATGGATTCCTAGTCGTTTGTACCCATTTGTACCACCAAGGAATTCGTTTGTACCTCAAAGGGTTCGGAGATACTAAATGTTCAAAATATTCAAAAAAAAGATAATCAAAATCTGCGAGCGGGGATAGATTCCCAGTCGTTTGTACCCATCAAAACCACTGAAAGATTCGTTTGTACCTTAAGGGGTTTGGAGAATCGAAATTTTCGTAATATACGGAAACTCAATTGGAGGAATTGATTTTTTTTAAATGCAAACGTTTGTACTCGGTGTGTACTTGATTGTAACAATTTTCTTTTCGTTTGTACCTCAAAGGGTTGGAAATTAGCGGCATTTCAAAAAATGCAAAAATGGTAAATCTGATATTTTTGGAGGAAATCAAAATTTGCTAGCGGGGATAGATTCTTAGTCGTTTGTACCCATTTGTACCACCAAGAGATTCGTTTGTACCTCAAGGGGTTGGAAATTAGCGGCATTTCAAAAAGTGCAAAAATGGTAAATTGATATTTTTTCAATGGAACTCAAAATCTGCCAGCGGGGATGGATTCCTAGTCGTTTGTACCCATTTGTACCACCAAGGAATTCGTTTGTACCTCAAAGGGTTCGGAGATACTAAATGTTCAAAATATTCAAAAAAAAGATAATCAAAATCTGCGAGCGGGGATAGATTCCCAGTCGTTTGTACCCATCAAAACCACTGAAAGATTCGTTTGTACCTTAAGGGGTTTGGAGAATCGAAATTTTCGTAATATACGGAAACTCAATTGGAGGAATTGATTTTTTTTAAATGCAAACGTTTGTACTCGGTGTGTACTTGATTGTAACAATTTTCTTTTCGTTTGTACCTCAAAGGGTTGGAAATTAGCGGCATTTCAAAAATGCAAAAATGGTAAATCTGATATTTTTGGAGGAAATCAAAATTTGCTAGCGGGGATAGATTCTTAGTCGTTTGTACCCATTTGTACCACCAAGAGATTCGTTTGTACCTCAAGGGGTTGGAAATTAGCGGCATTTCAAAAAGTGCAAAAATGGTAAATTGATATTTTTTCAATGGAACTCAAAATCTGCCAGCGGGGATAGATTCATAGTCGTTTGTACCCATTTGTACCACCAAGGAATTCGTTTGTACCTCAAAGGGTTCGGAGATACTAAATGTTCAAAATATTCAAAAAAAAGATAATCAAAATCTGCGAGCGGGGATAGATTCCCAGTCGTTTGTACCCATCAAAACCACTGAAAGATTCGTTTGTACCTTAAGGGGTTTGGAGAATCTAAATTTTCGTAATATACGGAAACTCAATTGGAGGAATTGATTTTTTTTAAATGCAAACGTTTGTACTCGGTGTGCACTTGATTGTAACAATTTTCTTTTCGTTTGTACCTCAAAGGGTTGGAAATTAGCGGCATTTCAAAAAATGCAAAAATGGTAAATCTGATATTTTTGGAGGAAATCAAAATTTGCTAGCGGGGATAGATTCTTAGTCGTTTGTACCCATTTGTACCACCAAGAGATTCGTTTGTACCTCAAGGGGTTGGAAATTAGCGGCATTTCAAAAAGTGCAAAAATGGTAAATTGATATTTTTTCAATGGAACTCAAAATCTGCCAGCGGGGATAGATTCATAGTCGTTTGTACCCATTTGTACCACCAAGGAATTCGTTTGTACCTCAAAGGGTTCGGAGATACTAAATGTTCAAAATATTCAAAAAAAAGATAATCAAAATCTGCGAGCGGGGATAGATTCCCAGTCGTTTGTACCCATCAAAACCACTGAAAGATTCGTTTGTACCTTAAGGGGTTTGGAGAATCCAAATTTTCGTAATATACGGAAACTCAATTGGAGGAATTGATTTTTTTTAAATGCAAACGTTTGTACTCGGTGTGTACTTGATTGTAACAATTTTCTTTTCGTTTGTACCTCAAAGGGTTGGAAATTAGCGGCATTTCAAAAAATGCAAAAATGGTAAATCTGATATTTTTGGAGGAAATCAAAATTTGCTAGCGGGGATAGATTCTTAGTCGTTTGTACCCATTTGTACCACCAAGAGATTCGTTTGTACCTCAAAGGGTTCGGAGATACTAAATGTTCAAAATATTCAAAAAAAAATAATCAAAATCTGCGAGCGGGGATAGATTCTTAGTCGTTTGTACCCATTTGTACTACCAAGGAATTCGTTTGTACCTCAAAGGGTTCGGAGATACTAAATGTTCAAAATATTCAAAAAAAAGATAATCAAAATCTGCGAGCGGGGATAGATTCCCAGTCGTTTGTACCCATCAAAACCACTGAAAGATTCGTTTGTACCTTAAGGGGTTTGGAGAATCTAAATTTTCGTAATATACGGAAACTCAATTGGAGGAATTGATTTTTTTTAAATGCAAACGTTTGTACTCGGTGTGTACTTGATTGTAACAATTTTCTTTTTGTTTGTACCTCAAAGGGTTGGAAATTAGCGGCATTTCAAAAAATGCAAAAATGGTAAATCTGATATTTTTGGAGGAAATCAAAATTTGCTAGCGGGGATAGATTCTTAGTCGTTTGTACCCATTTGTACCACCAAGAGATTCGTTTGTACCTCAAGGGGTTGGAAATTAGCGGCATTTCAAAAAGTGCAAAAATGGTAAATTGATATTTTTTCAATGGAACTCAAAATCTGCCAGCGGGGATAGATTCATAGTCGTTTGTACCCATTTGTACCACCAAGGAATTCGTTTGTACCTCAAAGGGTTCGGAGATACTAAATGTTCAAAATATTCAAAAAAAAGATAATCAAAATCTGCGAGCGGGGATAGATTCCCAGTCGTTTGTACCCATCAAAACCACTGAAAGATTCGTTTGTACCTTAAGGGGTTTGGAGAATCCAAATTTTCGTAATATACGGAAACTCAATTGGAGGAATTGATTTTTTTTAAATGCAAACGTTTGTACTCGGTGTGTACTTGATTGTAACAATTTTCTTTTCGTTTGTACCTCAAAGGGTTGGAAATTAGCGGCATTTCAAAAAATGCAAAAATGGTAAATCTGATATTTTTGGAGGAAATCAAAATTTGCTAGCGGGGATAGATTCTTAGTCGTTTGTACCCATTTGTACCACCAAGAGATTCGTTTGTACCTCAAAGGGTTCGGAGATACTAAATGTTCAAAATATTCAAAAAAAAATAATCAAAATCTGCGAGCGGGGATAGATTCTTAGTCGTTTGTACCCATTTGTACTACCAAGGAATTCGTTTGTACCTCAAAGGGTTCGGAGATACTAAATGTTCAAAATATTCAAAAAAAAGATAATCAAAATCTGCGAGCGGGGATAGATTCCCAGTCGTTTGTACCCATCAAAACCACTGAAAGATTCGTTTGTACCTTAAGGGGTTTGGAGAATCTAAATTTTCGTAATATACGGAAACTCAATTGGAGGAATAGATTTTTTTTAAATGCAAACGTTTGTACTCGGTGTGTACTTGATTGTAACAATTTTCTTTTCGTTTGTACCTCAAAGGGTTGGAAATTAGCGGCATTTCAAAAAATGCAAAAATGGTAAATCTGATATTTTTGGAGGAAATCAAAATTTGCTAGCGGGGATAGATAAATTCTTAGTCGTTTGTACCCATTTGTACCACCAAGAGATTCGTTTGTACCTCAAGGGGTTGGAAATTAGCGGCATTTCAAAAAGTACAAAAATGGTAAATCTGATATTTACCATGGAAATTACTAGAATCCACACTAGATTATAGAAATTACTAGAAACTAAAAGTAGTAAATAAGTTTATCAAAGCTTCTCGAAGGCTATTGCTGTTAATGGAATCTGAACCTTATGTCGCAATCATAAGGAACAGTTTGCTCTGACACGAATCAAAGAGGGGGCGTGGTCACCTATTCATTGTGGGCCGCGAAGGTGTGTGGAATGTTCTATACGTCCAGATCTTACGCTATCGAGAATGTTCCATACTCTGATCGTAACAATATGAAGCTCCTATGAAGGAGCCAAAAGTCAAAAAAAATATCCAAGGATCCTATGGGATCCTCGACGTGGGAGCCCAGTGTAAAGATAAAATAATGTCCTCCACCGCGTCTGTCTGTCTGTTCACTATAAACACAAAATCTACTGCACCGTTTTTCACTAATGAATGAATAGTCGAGAAGTGTTTCCTGCGAATAATAGTTAGAATAAATTTAAAAATATGGGGTTTGGTTTATCGGATTCAGAATTAAACTCTGAGAATGAGGAATTTTTGAATTTTTCTGCCATTAAAAATGTCAATTGTTATTAACAAAAAACGAAGAGAAAAAAAGATGGTCTCCGTTTTTAACAACAACTATGAAACTATTAAAGTTAGCGCCAATATAAAAAAAATCAGAAAAAAATAATTTTAGGTACATTATTTAAACTTTAATAACAGATTCTATATTAGCTAAAGTACATAAAAAATAGTTAGTTAACAATTGAATAACTTAACAAAAATCAACTTATTTTTTTTTTTTATATATCGGGGTTATATTCCTTCAAGTGTCTAGATGAGACTATAATTTTTTCAGATTTTTAAATTTATATTAAATATTATAAAAAAAATATTTTCTTACGTCCACCTTGTTCGGTGGCGACGCGACGGCGCCACAATGGCCGCGCGGAACCCTATTTTCAACGTAAAATTAAAATTATAAATAATGGAGCTACAACTCAGGAGATCGGGACTTTTTTTTGTGAAATTTTCTCCTCTTTTAGGATCTTTTTTAATATTGGCGCTATCTTTAATAGTTTCATAGTTATTGCTAAAAACGGAGACCATATTTTTTTCTCTTCGTTTTTTGTTAATAACAATTGAAATTTTTAATGGCAAAAAAATTCAAAAATTCCCCATTCTCAGAATTTAATTCTGAATCCGATAAACCAAACCCCATATTTTTAAATTTATTCTAACTATTATTCGCAGGAATCACTTCTCGACTAGACTATAATTTCTAAACCAGTCGTAATTTATACGCCACAACAACCAAAAACTGTCATTCTTTCCCCGAGACATCCTGAAAATAAGTAAAAAATATATATTATAATGGTAAATACATAATGATATATAATTTAATACGCACATTGACTTAAAATATAATTTGACTTCAATTATGTATCTTATAATTTATTTAATGAATATTCTTATAATAGTAAATATAATGTATTTAAGTAATTACAGTCGAAACCGATTATAACGACATCGTTTACAACGACCGATCGGTTATTACAGCCAGATTGTAAGGTCCCGCCCGAATCTCTAGTAAACTATTCAGTAAACATACCGCCTATAACAACATCGCATACAGTGACATATCGCTTACAACGACGAAACTTTATCGATATTCATCGACTATAACGACCAACCGCTTCTTGTCCCAGCAAAACAAAACAATACGAACGATTTTAAATCTTATTGATAAACATTGAAGGAATATTTAGGCGTATTATTACCTACGCACTTTCTCCCACCTCATCCGAACCTCTTCCCGGCCATTTGACCTTGCATATTTTACACCAATTGTTTAGTCCGCTGGGCTAAAAAAAAACAGTCTAAAATAACTGATTACTTTAAGAACTAGTCTTATAACCCGCTAAGTACATTTTGTATTCTAATTATTTCTTAATAAGTATTTTTATTTCTTTTCTGACATTTCATTTGACAACAAGTTCACATACATAACCTATACCTATACTAGATAGATACCTATGATAATATAACTACACAACTAATATAACTACTGTACTTGTGTATATGTATTGCTTATAACAACTATCGGATATAACGTCGGCAACTATACGGTCCCTTCAATGTCGCTATATCAGGTTTTGACTGTATTAATAAAAATATTAAATCATTATAATATACTGCTAAATCCGTTTTCAAATAAAAACTAGAGTGCGTAATGCCAAGTCCCCAATGTTTATGTTAGGAGTTAAATTGTCTTTAAAAACTGTTTTATTTGGACTCTAAACAAAATAAAAGTTACAGATAAAACAAAATAAACATACCTTGTTTATAATTTGTTGTTCATACACTCAAATAAAACTAAATATCAGTGCAAAACTTAGGATTTAGAAGGTTTTCTTTGTTTAGATTTGCTATTAGTCAGAAAGCATTAAATGTAGTCTAAATTTATCTCATTTTATTGAAAACTAGCTGTTGCAAGCGACTTCGTCCACAAAACTTTATAAAATATAGGCTATGTTACTCGCTGATTATAGCTTCCCAACAGTGAAAGAATTATTCAAATCGGTCCAGTAGTTTCGGAGCTTATTCAGTGCAAACAAACAATCAAATCTTTCCTCTTAATAATATTAGTAAAGTATAAAGAGGAAAGATTACGGATTAAGTGCACTTTAATAATTTATAAAATAATTTTTATAGTGTGCATAGTGACTTTTGCTGTAACACAGGTCCTTGGTAGTAAAAATCGACAAAAACTGAAAAAAGACCTAAAATTTAAAGAATTTAACAATGATCCGTAAGGCTTTCGAGGCGAAAAATTTGGATTTGTCATTACCATTTCATCAGTACCAACATATAAAAAAATCAGAACTCTCATTTGATGTAAGGTAAAATGTACCTATTCCATGGGCTATTAGTAAAACGTCAATTTTTTTTTTTCAATATTCTCATGCAATATTTTTTAAATTGCATTTATTTAATTGTATATAGTTGTATATGAGTCATTTTCAAAAATAATGTACATTATTAAAAAAATTATGTCCGACATACTTAATTATAAAATACGGAGGAAACATCGCATTTTTTAAAGTTTCGTCTAGTTTCCCTATAAATATGAACCTTTCTCTTTAGTCCCTCATAGAAAATATGGCACAATATTAAATTGATACTAATGTAAAACATTTTTAAATTTTTATGACCTTTCAAGTCCCTATATAAATAGAAATGTCCTTTTTACACTTTACCAGAATCAAATCATTATGTGGTTCCAACGTGTTATTTTTTGGAACTTTTCTGTTTCTATCTATCAAAGTAAATTAATTTCCTTTAGTTTATTCAAAACAATATTAATCTAGGTGATATATTTCTAACAAAAAAACAAACTGTATGTTTGTCCGAGATTATTAACATATGAGTCACTCAGAGGATGTCACGGACATTGTCACGGTTTTTCGTAGTAATCCTACCACTTTCATCTCAGTTTTCATAAATGGCAACACTGTACGTCAGAAGATTTCTATCAAACCTCCGCTATTTTGCTTAGTGAGAGTTCGGATGTTGTTTGCACATTGGCCGCAAAATTTTTGGAAAAAATATCATGTGAGTCACAGTGCAATATAATAAACAAGGTAAGCTGTGTATTTATTTCTTTTGCTTTCATTGCATAGACCTAGCAAATACAACAAATAATAAGTGGTCCGTTTACCTCTATTGCAAGGTATTTTGATATGGTAACTTAGTGAGGTTAGGTTTTCACAAAAAAGCGCTTACATGTTAGTCACATTTCGTGACTCACATGACGTGACTCACATGTACATGTAAAGCAAAGATATGTTTACACTAACAAAAAGTTTTTAAAATATTAACGATCATTTTCGCACCACAATTTCTTAATTATTTAGTACAAAATGGTTTTTGTTGTGCATAATTAGTGAACATTATAGTGTATAAGTAGGTATATTTTCAGAAAGATGGCCATCGCCATATTTTCAGAAAGATGGCGATGAATGCAGCTGAACATCAACGGAAGCGTAGAGAAAAACTTAAAACCCAGGACCCTAATAAATATGAAGAAATTAAAAGAAAACATGCTATATATATGAAAAATAAAAGAAGTCATTGGTCAGCTAACGACATTGGAGCAAAATAAAAGAAGACAGCAATGGCGAGAGGCTAACGAAAAAAGAAGAAATAAGACAAAGATGACAGAACAAAAAAATAAAACTCCACCGAAAAGCGGAATTGAAATAAGACATGGGAAAGCATTGAAAAAGATAGCACACATGAAAGGAGTTATTGAAAAAATAACCAGAGAAAACAGTACTTTGAAAAAAACGGTGTATGGCCAAAAAAGAAATAAGTAGATATTATGTAAGAATGTTATTTTGCGTTTAATTAAACCTTATTAATAATGGTTTCGTTTATTTAACTTATTCATGTACACTCTTCCTTATAATAAATGTGACTTACGTCAAAGAAAAATACATGTATATCACGAAACAGTTTAGTCACAATTTTGATCATGTTAGTCACATGTACATTTTTTTTGAAAAAAACTCATATAGAGAGTACCTAAATCCATTTTAGTAATAATTTCAAATGATAACACAAATTATCATTCCGGATTCTATGGTAGCCAGTTGTTAGGTGCATATGTATTACCATGAATGAAAACTAGATGGCGCCACTTCGTCGAGTTAGAACGCGCTAACGCTTGGTTACATCTATTCAATGTATTCTCACAATGGAAGAATTTGTACATTGGTTGGTTATTTGAAAATCTTCATACTTTCGACTGATATTCCTTCGTATCCGTATTCTTCGTTTGAATGAGCTTCGCAAGTTTTCATTATTATGAATGATATATTTATTTGATAGCATAGCAATCCTTAAAAAGCTTAAAGAACATTTATATTTGTCATAAATAATAATTATATATATATTATAAATTGTAATTCTTTCTATTAATTAATTGTTGATTGCTGTTTTTTTGTTGTTGTTGTTGGTTGAAATTAATATATGATTGCGAATGAAACAAATCTGAAGTAAAAAGCTTTTATATGACGCTGCGGATAATTTAAAATACGCAACATTAAAATTAAATTCCTCGTGTGGAAAAAAAAAATAAGTGGAAAATGCCGCGGGCACCGAAGTTTCCGTTGACATTGATTTTTGATGCAGTGAGAGATTTGGAGTTTTTCGATGATACCGGAAAGCTTAAATCTTTATCACAAAATGTTTGGAACGATGCGGCAAAAAAAATTGGTAACAAAATGTCGATAAAACACTTATATTTATATATCTCTCGAAATGACCACAAAATTCAGGATATGCTTCGAAGCGAGCATGGCGTTGAGCAAAATCTTGATGAGTCAAGTCTCGGAATGGATCGCAGTTGTAACTCAAACTGGTCATTAAACACATCCCGAGACGTGTTGCCACCACTTCGGACAACAATTACCTTGGCAAGCGACGACTGGATTAGTATCTTGCCTCGTGACGTGTGCTACAAAGGCCGAGATTACAGAGTACTGCGAGTGGGCTGGACCAATGTTCTTCAGGAGCAATTGTGGCGAGAACATAAGTTGCCGTGCTGCTATTCATTCAAAAACCCCAAAGTCAACGAGAACGCCGGAGAACCTTACTTGTCAATAAAGGGTTCTTGTACTGAGTGTGGTGTTCGAATTAATTTGTTGGCCCTAGATAAACCAATCGATGATAAAGGTCTCACACTACAAATATCAACGAGTGACACGAGGGATGTGGATCACAAAAAGAAGCGCCAACTGCGAGGAGAAAAGAGGAAATGCGTCGCTAAAGAAGTCACCGCCCAATCGACGTATGCTTGGCGCAGAGAAAAGGCTAATGAACTCATGGAGTTGGGTGACAAAGTTCCCGCGCATTTGTATAGTGAAGAGGTTTTACGCAAGGCGAAGCAAACGGAAACCGATCGAGAGTTAGGGCTTCGTAAAGGCGTCAACCTTATGGAATCGGTGCGTGAATTAAAATATCGGCCTGAATTCGTTGGAACCGTTCGAGAAATTGGGTTTGATAAATTCTTCGCTATGTACTGGAGTCCAGAACAATCTTTTCTTTATAAGAAATACTGCAAAGACCGAACGAAAATTGGTAGCCTCAGTATAGACGCAACGGGTTCGGTTATTCGTAAGATTCCAAAGCCAGATGGGTCGAGTTCCACGGTTTACCTTTACCAGGGTGTGGTTCCGTTTGGTAAGAGAATCCTGCCGGTTGTTCAGATGGTTTCAGAAAAGCACGACACGAATATCTTAACTTACTGGTTACGCGAATGGTTGCGATCTGGCGTGCCAGTACCTGCAGAGGTTGTGAGCGACTATTCTCTTGCACTTTTAAACGCTCTCAGTTTAGCGTTCGAAACAATTGACCTCGACACATACGCCAACAGATGTTTCGCATTGGCCAAAGGAAGCCACACTGTTTGGATTCCCCGATGTCGATTAAGGATCGACATTGCGCATCTAATCAAGCTTGTAACCCGCTGGAAGTGCTTCGGTAATACGCATGCGCGAGTAAAGGAATTCTTTCTGAGATGCACCGGACTTATTGCCAAATGCACTACGTTCCAGCGGTTTGAAAGTTTGGTATGCGATACCCTGACCGTAGCTTATTCAGAGACCGAAGACATAGATTCGAGTAACGACTGCTTCAACGCCCAAGCAAGATTGATCAGAAAAATCAGAGCGCCAAATGAACGAGAATTTGTAGGAGAAATCGACAATATTATTAAAACTAAGACTGATTCTGAAAGTTGTGACGACTCTGAAGATAATTCGAGAGTTGAATTGGATCCCGAGGCTGCCGATTTTGATGTAACCGGGAGATTGAGTGATTTCCTGGATAACCTCGAAAATACTTGCAATAGCAACACGCAAATGGGCGAACGACCGAATCCATATTGGTGTCCGGACTTCGCGCGTGGTCTTCTAAGAATATGCAAGCACTTTACTCTCTGGACATCTGTACTGGCAGCTGATGGGTCTACTGCAACTTCAGCACGAAGTGAAGAATATTTCCGTGAGCTGAAAGCATTGACACTAAAAGGTGACCGTAACCTCCGAGCAGACAAGTTTTTGATTAAGCATATGCGTTTTATTTCTGGTGCCGAGAAATTGCTAAATTCTGATTATGCGTCCTCAACTGGAACATCCAAAAAAATGTCGAAGTTCGACTATGACTCGGAACTTGATGGACCGTCGAAACCTGACAAATGCTCGAAGCTCGACGCGAGCTCAAAATTCGAAAGAACATCGAATATCAAAGACAACTCAAAGCTTCACGAGAGCGCGGAAGTCGACGAGGCCTCAAAAATCTGTGAAACATCAAAGCCAGACGAAAGCTCGAAGCTCGGCGAGAAGTTAAACGACAGTACGAAGCGCGACGATAGCTCGACGGTATCTGAGCGTGCTGAGAGCGAAAAACACGACAAAAGTTTAAAACTGGACGAGCACGAGGCAGCACCAGTGCAAGAGGCTGAGACGACTACCGAAAGCTGTAAGGAAACGTACCCGTTCTTACACGAAGAAGAAAACTGGGGTGGCAAGAATTTGTCCAAGACCGATACACGGCGTTGCAAAGAAGAATCATTGAAGCGCCAAAGTCAAAGTGGAGCGGATAAAAAACCGCTGAAACGTGGCAAGTATCTGACTCCGTGTCCAGACATTGAAAGCGTGCTTGAGAGACCAAACAGGAATTACAATCTGCCGTTGCTGATGAACGGGCAAGTGCTGGGACCAGTCCGTATAGGAAGAAAAGACGTCACTTTTTATAACACGTGTGCTTTCGACTCCCTCGCGCAATCGGTGTTAACGGCGTATCGAGATTGGTACAATTACAACATCTATATTGATAATTCCAAGAATGTGTTTTACGATTTTATCAAAACGTTATCAACGTTCGGAGCAACGGCGCAGACTTATAAAAGACGATCGACTTTACTCTGCGATAAGTTTCCCCAGAATGACAAAGGAGTCGATTGTCATTCAAATGTTGGAAACTTAGTAAGGTTAATTTTCTTGAGCGACGAGCCATCCTATCATATTTCCCAACAATGCCGTGATTGCAATCATCACGCCGTCGAAAATCAATCAGTGATAGAAGTGGACGTAAAGCCATTTTATGAAGAGGGTCTGCAGATTTTAGACAGATTTATTATACAGAAATTGTTAAATGCACTTGTAAAGAATTGCAATCGGTGCGGAAGTGAAATGGTGACCTCGGAAGTGTCTCTAGGATCGCACTTCTTTATTGATATTGAGTGCTTGCAATGGCAGAGGCTAGCTGCAAATATGGGCTTCAAAAACTGGTCAGGAGTACTGGCGATTGCTCAAATCCCTTTGAGACTCAAAGTACAGGAAACGGAATATAGTCTAGTTTCTGCAATAGAGTACATCGGTGCATCAGACCCGACAACTGTTGGACACTATGTGGCGTATATCCGTCGTATAACTGGGCGTTGGGAAATACATAATAACCTATGTCTCGACAGAAAAGCAATCATCGCCACATCGAGGGCAATTTCACAAAAAAGAAAGTTGTCGCTTCTGATGTACGTAAAGCAGACGTAAATGTAATCACCCTCGAAAAGGCTTCTCTATCACGGGCGACTCGGAACAGCTCTCTCACTCCCGTAATTCCCGTCCATTGACGGATGTTCGTACACCAAGACATCTGTCTTCTGCAGACTCCTCTTCGCCCCTCAATATGGCCCCCCCATGATAAAATATAGCACATGGTACTTTTCGGACCTCAGGAATGCAACTATATGAACCTTTTTGAATATAATATTTTGAACATTTAGTATCTCCGAAACTAATGAGGTAAAAACGAATCTCTCGGTGGTACAAATGGGTAAAAACCACTGGGAATCTATCCCCGCTCGCAGATTTTGATTATCTGGTTTCTGCATATTTTGAACATTTAGTATCTCCGAACCCTTTGAGGTACAAACGAATCTCTTGGTGGTACAAATGGGTACAAACGACTAAGAATCTATCCCCGCTAGCAAATTTTGATTTCCTCCAAAAATATCAGATTTACCATTTTTGCATTTTTTGAAATGCCGCTAATTTCCAACCCTTTGAGGTACAAACGAAAAGAAAATTGTTACAATCAAGTACACACCGAGTACAAACGTTTGCATTTAAAAAAAATCAATTCCTCCAATTGAGTTTCCGTATATTACGAAAATTTGGATTCTCCAAACCCCTTAAGGTACAAACGAATCTTTCAGTGGTTTTGATGGGTACAAACGACTGGGAATCTATCCCCGCTCGCAGATTTTGATTATCTTTTTTTTGAATATTTTGAACATTTAGTATCTCCGAACCCTTTGAGGTACAAACGAATTCCTTGGTGGTACAAATGGGTACAAACGACTAGGAATCCATCCCCGCTGGCAGATTTTGAGTTCCATTGAAAAAATATCAATTTACCATTTTTGCACTTTTTGAAATGCCGCTAATTTCCAACCCCTTGAGGTACAAACGAATCTCTTGGTGGTACAAATGGGTACAAACGACTAAGAATCTATCCCCGCTAGCAAATTTTGATTTCCTCCAAAAATATCAGATTTACCATTTTTGCATTTTTTGAAATGCCGCTAATTTCCAACCCTTTGAGGTACAAACGAAAAGAAAATTGTTACAATCAAGTACACACCGAGTACAAACGTTTGCATTTAAAAAAAATCAATTCCTCCAATTGAGTTTCCGTATATTACGAAAATTTAGATTCTCCAAACCCCTTAAGGTACAAACGAATCTTTCAGTGGTTTTGATGGGTACAAACGACTGGGAATCTATCCCCGCTCGCAGATTTTGATTATCTTTTTTTTGAATATTTTGAACATTTAGTATCTCCGAACCCTTTGAGGTACAAACGAATTGCTTGGTGGTACAAATGGGTACAAACGACTAGGAATCCATCCCCGCTGGCAGATTTTGAATTTCTTTGAAAAAATATCAATTTACCATTTTTGCACTTTTTGAAATGCCGCTAATTTCCAACCCCTTGAGGTACAAACGAATCTCTTGGTGGTACAAATGGGTACAAACGACTAAGAATCTATCCCCGCTAGCAAATTTTGATTTCCTCCAAAAATATCAGATTTACCATTTTTGCATTTTTTGAAATGCCGCTAATTTCCAACCCTTTGAGGTACAAACGAAAAGAAAATTGTTACAATCAAGTACACACCGAGTACAAACGTTTGCATTTAAAAAAAATCAATTCCTCCAATTGAGTTTCCGTATATTACGAAAATTTCGATTCTCCAAACCCCTTAAGGTACAAACGAATCTTTCAGTGGTTTTGATGGGTACAAACGACTGGGAATCTATCCCCGCTCGCAGATTTTGATTATCTTTTTTTTGAATATTTTGAACATTTAGTATCTCCGAACCCTTTGAGGTACAAACGAATTGCTTGGTGGTACAAATGGGTACAAACGACTAGGAATCCATCCCCGCTGGCAGATTTTGAATTTCTTTGAAAAAATATCAATTTACCATTTTTGCACTTTTTGAAATGCCGCTAATTTCCAACCCCTTGAGGTACAAACGAATCTCTTGGTGGTACAAATGGGTACAAACGACTAAGAATCTATCCCCGCTAGCAAATTTTGATTTCCTCCAAAAATATCAGATTTACCATTTTTGCATTTTTTGAAATGCCGCTAATTTCCAACCCTTTGAGGTACAAACGAAAAGAAAATTGTTACAATCAAGTACACACCGAGTACAAACGTTTGCATTTAAAAAAAATCAATTCCTCCAATTGAGTTTCCGTATATTACGAAAATTTCGATTCTCCAAACCCCTTAAGGTACAAACGAATCTTTCAGTGGTTTTGATGGGTACAAACGACTGGGAATCTATCCCCGCTCGCAGATTTTGATTATCTTTTTTTTGAATATTTTGAACATTTAGTATCTCCGAACCCTTTGAGGTACAAACGAATTCCTTGGTGGTACAAATGGGTACAAACGACTAGGAATCCATCCCCGCTGGCAGATTTTGAGTTCCATTGAAAAAATATCAATTTACCATTTTTGCACTTTTTGAAATGCCGCTAATTTCCAACCCCTTGAGGTACAAACGAATCTCTTGGTGGTACAAATGGGTACAAACGACTAAGAATCTATCCCCGCTAGCAAATTTTGATTTCCTCCAAAAATATCAGATTTACCATTTTTGCATTTTTTGAAATGCCGCTAATTTCCAACCCTTTGAGGTACAAACGAAAAGAAAATTGTTACAATCAAGTACACACCGAGTACAAACGTTTGCATTTAAAAAAAATCAATTCCTCCAATTGAGTTTCCGTATATTACGAAAATTTCGATTCTCCAAACCCCTTAAGGTACAAACGAATCTTTCAGTGGTTTTGATGGGTACAAACGACTGGGAATCTATCCCCGCTCGCAGATTTTGATTATCTTTTTTTTGAATATTTTGAACATTTAGTATCTCCGAACCCTTTGAGGTACAAACGAATTCCTTGGTGGTACAAATGGGTACAAACGACTAGGAATCCATCCCCGCTGGCAGATTTTGAGTTCCATTGAAAAAATATCAATTTACCATTTTTGCACTTTTTGAAATGCCGCTAATTTCCAACCCCTTGAGGTACAAACGAATCTCTTGGTGGTACAAATGGGTACAAACGACTAAGAATCTATCCCCGCTAGCAAATTTTGATTTCCTCCAAAAATATCAGATTTACCATTTTTGCATTTTTTGAAATGCCGCTAATTTCCAACCCTTTGAGGTACAAACGAAAAGAAAATTGTTACAATCAAGTACACACCGAGTACAAACGTTTGCATTTAAAAAAAATCAATTCCTCCAATTGAGTTTCCGTATATTACGAAAATTTAGATTCTCCAAACCCCTTAAGGTACAAACGAATCTTTCAGTGGTTTTGATGGGTACAAACGACT
Organism: Synanthedon andrenaeformis; assembly: GCA_936446665.2. Taxonomy (NCBI): domain Eukaryota; kingdom Metazoa; phylum Arthropoda; class Insecta; order Lepidoptera; family Sesiidae; genus Synanthedon; species Synanthedon andrenaeformis. The sequence continues at coordinate 938,939 of OW387797.2, forward strand.
GGGAATCTATCCCCGCTCGCAGATTTTGATTATCTTTTTTTTGAATATTTTGAACATTTAGTATCTCCGAACCCTTTGAGGTACAAACGAATTGCTTGGTGGTACAAATGGGTACAAACGACTAGGAATCCATCCCCGCTGGCAGATTTTGAATTCCTTTGAAAAAATATCAATTTACCATTTTTGCAATTTTTGAAATGCCGCTAATTTCCAACCCCTTGAGGTACAAACGAATCTCTTGGTGGTACAAATGGGTACAAACGACTAAGAATCTATCCCCGCTAGCAAATTTTGATTTCCTCTAAAATTATCAGATTTACCATTTTTGCAACTTTTGAAATGCCCCTAATTTCCAACCCCTTGAGGTACAAACGAAAAGAAAATTGGTACAAACAAGTACATTCCGAGTACAAACGTTTGCATTTAAAAAAAAATCGATTCCTTCAAGTCGGGTTCTGAGTATTTTGAAAATTTCGTATCTCCGAACCCATTGAGGTACAAACAAAAAAAAAGTTGGTACAAACCAGTACATACGTAGTACAAACGTATGCATTTAAAAAAAAAAAGATTACACCATGTCGGGTTCCAGGTTCACACAGGTCGAGAATTTTATATCCTTGCAGCGATCTAGCATAGCGTGTTAAGTAGCTTAATTAGACTTCATATTTTTTATAGCGCTGTAGCGTATTTAGCTATAACTATTATCAAAATGGAGCGAAACTTGAACTTAGGACGGCTTCTCTTGTATTATACCTCAATGTGCGTGATCGACCTACTATAACTCAGAGGTTACGTAGATTTGTTCATTGTAATAGGTAACCATACTGTGTATGTGTCCGTCCTTACCAGACGGACACATACTTCTTGCTGGGCATAAGCCTTCGTGATGACTCTCCAAGATTATTCTGAAACTTATATGCTCGTTATTTCTCCTGTTACGGCTTTTGAGGCTGTACTTGATGGTATGTGGCTAACGCTTAGGAGTATGGGCTTAAGTATTCCTTACTTACTCCCAACAAGAGCATACGTCCTGTTATTTAAGGATGCTTTTCTCTAAGGATTTCGTTACACGGTTTTTGTCTTGAGGTCATTAATCAAACATCAGTCTAATTGTTTGCCAGGCTCGTTTGGTGATTTGAACTGTATTTCCTTGTTGCAGGTCGCGTCGAGGTCACCGGTCGCCATGGCAACCGGGAGTGAAACAAACCCTTAGAATTAGCTGGTAAGTACATTCTCACGATCTAGAATGTTAACCAAGTCTTAGTGAAAATTCGCAAGGAGCATATTGTTGAAGGAATTTTGTGTTGGTAAACACGTTAAGAAATAATATTAACTTTAACGAAGGTACATGTTTTTATGGATATCATTCGAAATATCTGTTTTAAGGAATCAAATTTTGTTCCATAACCATCTAATCGGAGTAATCACCCTCTTACAGAAGACCAGTTTGAAAAAAAAAGTTATTAAAGTAAATTTTACAGCTTCTTCTATTTAGAATCAGATTGAAACTTACGGTCAGATTAAATCGAACGGTGCACTTTTTCCTATACATTATTGTCAGTTAAGTTCAGATTCTCATGATTGTTATTTATTAGCTCTAGGCGACACTAGCCTAGATTACCATATTTGCGTGTATGTTTTGTATTTGTTAATTAAATGTTTTTCTTTGTCGTAAAACGAGGGTAAATTCCAAATTGCGAGGTCGTTTCGCGGCCTAGCTATAAACGTTGCCAACACCTGAACAATCAAATACATACTTGTAACACATTTTTGTGAGGCTTCAAATTAATAAAAAATATATATCATTATTGCTTTCTTTCTTGTATCGTTGCAAACGTTTTCAAAGATCTCTGCGTCGATTAGGAAATGATGATGATATTTAAGAGCCTGAACAGATCTTCATAAATAACATAAAAACCAACAATATCGCGAGACAGCTTTCAACCAAAAAAAAACCTGCTCAAAATCGGTCCATCCGTTGAAAATTTGAAAACATCTTCATGAAGCAGGGGCCTGAGTAGGAAGGATTTCAAGAACCTGCACTTGTCGTGTTGGCAACCGATCATTCGTGTATTTTCTAAAAAATGCAATATACTTTTTTAAATATCCCCCAGTTAAATTTTAATGAAAGACGTAAGTGTTTAGAAGCGAAGCAACAGAAATCAATTATGCGGCCTTATTTTACCGTAAGCGGGTACCAGGAGCTCATAAATTCATAGCATTTGCATTAAGTGCTCTTCCGTTCTTTAGAGGACACCTGAGCCTGAACTGGAGCGTTTCAACTTAAAATAACTTAAAAGAGGCTGTGAACTTTGGAGGAATTATTTAGTGACTAGCTTGTGCCTCCGACTTCGTACGCTTGAAAAAAAAAACTTCATTCCTATTTTGCCCTGCACTTTTGCCAGGCGTTAGTTTTCCTAATTTGAGGTGATCCTTCGGGAATAGTACTTTTTCTGGGTGAAAAGTACCCTATGTCCCCTCTGGTATACCTGACATCGTGTATGTAAAATTTCATGATGGTCAACAACTTTCGCATTTATAATATTAGTACGGAAGTATGGATACTTGTCCGCCGTTTTTCCATTTAACCTTTGGCACAAACTTTTTTTTTATTCGAGATGGGTTTGCTCTTGGCCAGCATCTAAAAACTTTTGCATTTTACATTCAGTTCACTAACAAAAAAGAAAAAGACTTCTAAATATTACTACTACTAGATATTTGTTACAAATGTTTTATAATGTGTCGTGTATAAATTTTATTGTATGGTAAAATTTCTTAGCCTACTTAAAAAGTATGTTAATTGTAGTTAAAATAAACGTAGAAATTACGTATACAAGATAGGACGTATCATGGACAAAGTGGTAAAATTGACGCAATGGTCACGACCACAGCACGAGCAGACCCAGTTCCCACGAGTCTGTAGCAATATACAACATTGTTTAAGCAGGCTTTCAAAAGAGGATCACATTTTTTTTTTGCAATCATTTTATATTGCTAATAAAAGGTAAATTAGTGCTTTGGTTTAATGGTCTTCTTTGTAAATATATTACAAAATTTGTAAATATATTTTTTATTAGAGATGGATTTGCTCTTGGCCATCTTGTAAATATATTACAAAATTTGTAAATATATTTTTTATTAGAGATGGATTTGCTCTTGGCCATCTTGTAAATATATTACAAAATTTGTAAATATATTTTTTACTAGAGATGGATTTGCTCTTGGCCATCTTGTAAATATATTACAAAATTTGTAAATATATTTTTTACTAGAGATGGATTTGCTCTAGGCCATCTTGTAAATATATTACAAAATTTGTAAATATATTTTTTACTAGAGATGGATTTGCTCTTGGCCATCTTGTAAATATATTACAAAATTTGTAAATATATTTTTTACTAGAGATGGATTTGCTCTTGGCCATCTTGTAAATATATTACAAAATTTGTAAATATATTTTTTACTAGAGATGGATTTGCTCTTGGCCAACATCCAGCTGTGTAGCCAAGGCCTATGATGGAGCGAGCTCACCTAGAAGATGTTTTACTCCAACTCTGAAAAGATTTGGGTTATAGACAGGGAGTTCCAATCCTTGGCAGTGTGCTTTATAAATGATGTTTATAATGCACATTTAAAAGAAGAGTATAATATTATTATAACATTAGTAGTTCCTATGGTTCATGACTATTATAGTGACAACTATAAAGGAGCATTAGCCATAGATTCTATTGTAAATAGTTAGCCCGAAGACATTGCATAAGAGAAATAAGTTTAAAAAATAAACTAATGAAATTTTATTTAAATTAATTAAATTAATTTAATATTTCATAAATTTTTATTAAATTAAAACCCTTACGCTCCGACATATACATAAACCTTCTTCGTTTATCACTCTTTCCATTAGTAAAAATTCTATCAAAATCCGATGCGTAATTTAGAAAAAGCGAGCGGAGACACGCAATTGGTGATTTTATTTTGTAATATTTAGAGACTAACTGTTGCACGCGACTTCGCCCGTGTAACTTTATAAAATATAGCCTATGTTAGTCTCTCATAATGTAGCTTTCTATAAGCGAAAGGATTTTCAAAATCGGTCTAAAGATTAATATTTAGGGATTGAAGCGGTGCACAGGTTGGCCCTTATTTTAATTAAAAAAAAAAAGAAAAAACCTTTAGCAAGTTATACTAGTGAAAGTTAGAAAATCTGCTTTTAAATTGCTATTCTCTTTGGCCTTGCAAAACCGAAGCTTGCAATCACAGTGTCCCTGACCGCGCCGGGATTACAGCTTTCCCGTTCAGGAACATCCATTTTGTCTCTCTCTTTAATATGCTATAAAAACATTTTTAACGCTCCAACGCGAGCCGAATAATTTTCAAAGGTTTAGTTGGAAAATTAGCTCGAAAAGTTCACGGAATTGGCACAAGTGCTAACGCCTGCATTTTTCATATTTGATTCACATTTGCATTCCACGCCTTTGCTATTATTCCGCTTTTCGCCTACAAAAATAATGAGATCATTCATTATTTTTATTCGTAAAAAATATGTTTTTCTGAAAATGTTCCGAGGCATTTCCGTTCCATTTGCGGATCACGAGGCGCGGGCGTTATTTCATCCCTTCGTGGTTGATGTTTCTCGATCGCGCACGAACCGTTACAGTTCCACCTTCCTTGTCCGAACTGCTAAGGAGTGGAACTCATTGCCTGCGACCGTGTTTCCTCATAATTACAATCTCGGGGTCTTCAAATATAGGGTAAATGGGCACTTACTAGGTAAGCGTGGTCCACCTTCGGCCGCATCTGCATCAAGTGAGATCGCGGCCAAGCGCTGCCTTGACTCAATAAAAAAAAAGAGCCAACATATTTTTATATTTGCGGAGAAGACATTTGGAATTTTTTTTTTACCGGTTTTTCTCAAAGATATAATATTTCGATGGTTTTTTTGGATTATTTTACAAAGAACTTTAATTGAAGTGGCTACCTAGTCCTAAAATAATTTTTGTACAGCTTAATCTCTACTTAATATAAAGAGAAAAAGATTTATATTTTTGTATGTTTGTAAACTAAACTCAAAAACTACTGGAACGATTATAAAATCTTTATAAAACCTTTAGAGATTACATTATCAGGGAGTAACATAGGCTATATTTTACGCGGACGATGATGACCTGATTATTACATGGTCACGTCTCTAGTTTTACATTTATTTATTTATTATTATCTAACACGTATTTACACACAATATGATGACAATGTCTGTAAACCATTATTGGTGACATATTTATTTGTCTAGACATGACATCGTCATGGTCATCGTAGCTATAGCACGTGCGCATTGCTGGACATAGAACTTCCCCATAATTTTCCAATAGCACCGGTCAGAAGTAGCCTGGATCCACCGACCGGCGGCCCTTATCAGATCAACTGTTCACAGTGTGGGTGGACGTCCTACGCTGCGCTTGTAACGTTTTTTTTTCTTTTCTTACATTTTTTTTTATTAGAGATGGGTTTGATCTTGGCCAACAACCAGCTGTGTAGCAAGAATGAGGCCTATGATGGAGCGAGCTCACCCAGAAGATGCCTATTCACCCGAACTTTGAAAAGATTTGGATTATATGACCTCGGAAATACAGACGCCGGCAGGGAGTTCCAAAATGTCCGATATGTGCTCAAACTTGCACTATGCATCTTTGAATAGAACATATTATTTATGTCAGAAGCCATAAGCTGAATGTCTATCGGCCAAAACACCCGGAACCTGCTCTTGAAATATTTCATAATACTTATGCCTTAAAAAGAGCGCGAAATATAAAATAGTAGACTTAATAAAAGTGATTTAACTCATGGACACTTTACAACGTCATCCTTGACCCGTTTGTGTATCAACTGCGCAACGGAGCGCAGCTCTCCCGGGAGAACTACACACCAGATTGTACCTACATTTCATTTAGTTAGAAGGCATTATTCTAAATTAAATAAAGAACAAACAAATATTCAAAATGGATATTATACTACAGCTCCCTTACATAACTACTCTGAACAATATTGTTCGAAATACAGAGGTCCGTCGGAGAATCAAGGTGCACGGAAGGCAGAGTGTGTTGGCCCTCAATTATAAAGGTATAGGTTAGCTATTATTATCTAATCTGTGCTATAGGATAAAAGTATCGCCTACCAAATCTTAAAAGAAAAAAAATCTAACATTGACACGAGAATAACGAAACAAACATCACTCTATCTACTAGTGCAAAACTAACTGAAAGAATTTTCTTGCGAACCCCAAGTGTTTTTTATTTTTTTATAATGAATACGCTATCATCTTGGGTAGTCCTGTAATGATTTATGCACACTTATAAAAACATGTTTAATGTTTTTATCATCGTTTCATCAATGACAGCTGACAGCACTTACACTGCTGGACATACACTGCTGGGCATACACTGTTGGACATACTACAACATACATGCTGGACATTCTGTTTACCCACGATTTTACTGGGTTTTCGAACTACCTAATCGGGCGTTCTTGTGTTCGCTTTACGTTTCATATAACTTTTTTTATTTTCCACTCTAAAATTATAGTTTATTTACGGTAAATTCTTTCAAGAATCCATGAAAGCCGAAGCACACTTACAAGCTGTTATTTTGTGCTGCTGTATTTAAACGTGTGGTTGCTGCTTAAAACTAGTGGTTAACAATAAATTGTAAAATTCAATCAAAATGCATCAAGATGTGCAAGGAGAGAAACCACGCCTACAACAGAACTGTGATGGCATTGAAACCTGTACGCTTATTTACTTGGTAACAAAAGTTTATACTAAAACTATCCTTTATTCAACGTCTCCCGTCTCTTTCACGCGCATGCGATTATCGTATCTTCCGTCTCTTCTCGCAGCATCCGTATCGATCGGAGGTACGCCCTTGACCTTGGCGCTGGTGGCACAATCCAGTCCTCGTGTAAAAGATCGTACGAGAAATTTCATTATAGCCTCAATAAAAGTTAATGTTTTCTAGTAAGTAACAGATAAGATTAGGGAAGCTTCTAAACATAAAATTATGATAAAACTAGCTGAAATCGGCCCCGCTTCGCGGCTTGCACGTGGCGCGCGCGCGCCGTTTTGGACACTGCCTTATATTTTTTATTTTTAAGATAAAAGTAGCTTAACTTACACCTTATAACATCGGCTATCTGCCAGTTAAAATCCTGTCAAAATCGGTCCAGCCGTTTCGGAGGAGTTTGGCAACAAACACCGCGACACGAGAATTTTATATATTAGATGTATGTATTTTACTTAATATTATGGCATATGAAATACACACGTTATGAAAGTTGATGTGCGTGTAATAGAATTATTAAGAGTTTTTATATTTAATTAAATGCATGCACGAAAGCGGTATTAATATCTATTTTCAAATAATACAAGATACTCGCATAAAATACACTCGCGACTTTTCACGGATGCGTTTTTTATCTGCTCATTATATACACAAAACTTCTTCGTTTATCGCTCTAATTTCTATTAGTGAAAACCGTATCAATATCTGTTGGGTAGTTTAGAACAGACAGAGGCGGACAGCCCTTTATTTTTTAAAATATGTATATAGATGTAGACATAGATATTTTCTAATAACAATTAATAAAATGTGATGATTGCAATTTGCAATATTATGCCGCCGTTGCTTAACCCCTGTTTAGCAATTATTAAATTAATTAAGTCGGTTGTCTCGCGAATGAACGCTTCCAAACTGTTCGCTTTGAATATTAATGTTTTCAACAAGTGTTTGCCTTTACTGAATTCCTAAGTGACTTCTTTACATACTAAATAAAATTTTGTACTTAATCAAAACTTATCGCAAATAATTCCCTGGAAAATAACAAACTTTAATAATATTAGAATATACTTTAATACATTTCATTTTCACGTAATGTTAGTTAGTAATAATTATAAATAAAATCTAATATATAAAATTCTCGTGTCGCGATGTTTGTTGCCAAACTCCTCCGAAACGGCTGGACCGATTTTGATGAAATTTTGTGTGCTTATCGGGTAGGTCTGAGAATCGACCAACATCTATTTTCCATACCCCTAAGTGATATTTTTTTGTATGGCAAAACAACGTTTGCTGTGTCAGCTAGTAATCTATACATGTACTAGCTACACGCTCCCGGCTTCGCCCGGGTTCAAAATAAAAACTATCCTATCTTTTAAGTTGGCCCAAATTACACATAGTTACGAAGTTTTATCAAAATCGGTTCAGTAGTTTAGGAGTCATTTGGTGTCAAACAACGTGACACGTAATTTTTATATATAAGAGAGATATTTAATAAAAATCGTAAACAAGCCGTAATTTTTGTAAAATCAATAGGTTTTAACACTTGCATTGAACAATATTCGTGTATATACTCGCATACAAGTTTTGAAAGGCAATTATTGAACTCAATTATTGCTCTGACATGTGCAAGTAAATGGCATCTTATACATGGAACTTTGTACTGGATTAAAGTACAGATTGTACTGGATTCTTGGTTAAATATCACCTTAAAGCTGTCCGGTTATTTGTATTAGATGTTAGAACTTTTAAAGTCTAAAATACTGGGTGTAGAGTCCGCGCCTCTTAAGTTGCAACTTGCGTCACAGTAGCTGAAGACAGGTATCAGCGAGAACGCGTGTGACTGTACTTACGTTCTAACTTCAGCAGAGGTCGATAGTTGTTTGGCGCGGACTATACCGGATTCTTTTTCATGTTATATATGTGTTTGATGTTAGTGTTGGCTTTTTCAGGGGGTGAAGGCGGATGTCGGTTGGTGGTGCGGGCCTCATGTCGTGTGTGCGCGAGGGCTCGCTGGAGCCACCGTACCGACCGCCACACACGGAGACACATAACCATGGTCAGTATTAAGTAAACGCCACAAGTGCTATAATTATAGCACATGCTTTTCTAGTGGCCCGCTCCCGGCTTCGCACGGGTGCATTTTTTTTACTCAATCCAGCTGATAAAATTACTTTACAACGCCATCTGTTAGAATCTTTTGGAACTCACAGATAAATAATTGCTGGATTGAATAGGTATCAACAGATGGCGCTATGTTAATAATATTAAATAATTTGCAAAAAAAAACAAAATGAGATATAAACTATCCTATCTTTTAAGTTGGACCAAATTACATATAGTTACGAAATTTTATCAAAATCGGTTCAGTAGTTTCAGAGTTTATCGCGAACATACACCGTGACACGAGATTTTTTATATATATAGATATAAGGATATATAAGGATAATAATTCTAATAAGTTATAAAAACAAGTAACGTGAGTTTTTACTAGCTGTTATTATAACATTCATTGAAAGACACAGACGCTACAATAACAATTGTTGAATATTGAGCTTTCAAATAATATGCCTCGAGTAAAACAGCTCGCACTCGAATCAAGGGTGGGATTCTTTCTTTCTTTTTGTCAGGATTTATTTATTTTTGTTTCTTTTTATTTCTTATGGAATATTTTCCTTCATAGTTTTATCCAATCCAAGTGTTTATTATTACCAATGCACACATAAAATCAAATGAATACTTCAAAGGTATAGTTACGACTGAAATTCAAAGTAAAACGCGAGATCTATCAAGATTTTATCGCAATTTAGATTTTATTTTTTACTTTACACTTTATGGTTGAAACTGGCACAAGACACCGACATGTAAGTCACAAGAGCAAGACAATATTAATTTTTTTTATTATCTTTTTTATCACTATGTACATCTCTACTTTAAATATCCAGAAGAACCAGTCAGAAGCAGACTGGATCCAGCATCGACTCGCGGTTCTTATTATGTTATCTATATTCGATACTACTATGTGTTCATGACATTATGACGTGTTCATGACACTCCGCTTGAACGGTTTTCCGTTCAAGTATCCATGATAAATTATGATCCATGATTTCTAGGCGAAGGGCGCACTGGACGATTTCTGCGCGGACTCCGGCGCATGTTCAAGAGGCGCGGTAGCGGCACTCGAACCGACGCTTCGCCAGATCCCAAGAGCAGTTCCACTAGTGAGCTGCTGGATGCCGAGCGACAGGCTAGGAGGAAGTAAGTATATTTAATAATAGCAAATAGTGTTTGATGTAAGTCAAAGATTTTCATCTAATAATTGTTCTTCTCTAAGCACCTTATCAGGTTTCCACGACGTTGGCGATCACTCTCGAAAAGGCCTCTCTTCCACTCCCGAGATTCCGGTCCATTGACAGATGTTTGTCAACCAAGACTTCTGTCTTCTGCCCACTCACTCTCAATCTTGCCCCGAAATAAGCCTAGCCGAGCCTGGCGGCAGCAACCACCCCCTCACAGAAGACGACCGTGAAATACGTGCTGTTGTGTTTCGGCAAGTGAGTAAGGGATGCCAGAGCCTACTTGCAGCACCTGTGGCTTTATTTGTGTTACGGGCGACGGTATCCACCTACCATCTAGTGAATAGTCAGGCTGTCTGTCGAATTTATCATTAAAATGCCAAAATAGCCAGTTGACAGCGGTTCGCTTCTCTCAGGGAGGGAGTATACGGCAGCGGGTTGTCGGTGTCGCACGACTCAGTGTTCACGGGCGAGCGATCGGGCGACGAGTCGAGCGACGAGCGCGTCACTCCCGCGCACGGACTGGCCCAGATCGCCACTTCGCATCGGGTATGTGCTACTATCTTTTCCACCATGTCTGTCACAAACAATCCCTCTTACAGAAGAAAGCGTTTATGCTCTTGTGTGAGTAAGGGAAAACGAAACTAATGCGTGTGAGTATCTGGTCCAAATCTTATAAGAAACTTCGCACGCATGTCCAATTTTTCTTTTCATAAGAACCTTTGTAGAGCTTCAAAGAAATATTAAAAAAAAAAAAAACTAAATTGGTTCAGCCTTCTCGAGTTTTGCGCCTAACAACACATTTAACAATTAATTTTTATTTATATCAATACTAATAATAAATCTGTAAGTGTAGTTATTGTATAGACGTACAGGACACAGGATAGGCTACTTTTTTCTTTTTCAACGCGGACAAAGTCGCGGGCGCCAGCTAGTACATATATAAGTTATTCATTTTAAGATAAAGTTACTAATCAATAATTAAAGAAAGTTAATCAATACAATCTGTAATATAAAAATGAATCCCTAAATGTGTTGCTAAGCGCAAAACTTGAGAACGGCTGGGCCGATTTTAATTCTGTCTTCACTCATGGACAGAGGGATAATCAGGGAAGGTTTTTACGGGGAAAGTTTTTGCACCCGGGCGAAGCCGGGAACGAGTCGCTAGTTTATGATAAAGATAAGTTAATAAGTTAAGATAAAGATAAGTTAATAAGTTAAGATAAAGATAATTAAGATGTTATTTTCTTGTCTCTTGTCGCGCATAAACTTTGGTGCGCATCGACCGAGCAGATATACACTATTTTTCTGTTAAGAGCGTATACAAAGTTACACTAGTGCCACTCCTTTAAAAAATAACATCTCATGACTGAGAAAAAATTATGAATAACGGCTAAAGTTTCATATTGAGACACGAAACAACAAAATACGATTTAGCTAGAGGAATGTAGCTGCTTTTTTAAATCGAACTTTGTTCTCAAAGTAAGGTGGAGACATCTAGTCATTGTTAGCGGTAAATACCCCTCAAGTTAATTACAATAATAAGAAACAGATGTCGCCTTTTACTATTCCAGAGATCTATAAACGCGGCCGTAGTCGGTGGCAAAAGCTAGTCGAAGATAATTATTATAATAATTAATGAATGTTTATTATAAACAGAAAAATCACTCAATTAAGGTAGATAAAAAAAATGTATTATGTAGGTAATATATTTAATAGGTGATACCTGAAAATATATAGCGTGATAATTTTAATGTAATTTTCATTGATCCAATTTCGTAACAGTAAGATTAGCTGAAACTTTAACGACTTTTCTAACTTTTCCGCTCGAGCGCTTTTAGCGAGTAACCACATTGCCTAAAATAAAGTTATTAACTTTTGGTACCGTAATGGTCAACAAAGAAACTTGATTAAAATTTTCATATCTTAAATATTTGATTACTAGCTGTGCCCACGGCTTCGCCCGCGTGGAATTGAGATGTTATATAGCCTAAAGCCTTCCTCGATAAATGGATTATCTAAAACAATCAATTCGAACCAGAAGGATCTCAACACTGATCCTTTATTTATCCTATCAAGTTCGGCAGCGCACTTGCAACTTATGGTATTGCTTGTGTTAATAGCGATGGTAGTCGCCTACCATCAAGTGGACCGTCAGCCTGTATGTTAATTGTTACTTAGATATATAAGGCCTATGATGGGTGAGCTCGCTCTATCATAGGCCTCATATATCTTCACACATTCCACACAGCACCATTTAGTGCCAGAGTAAGCAACTAATGCTTGTATTATGGATACCAGACAGTTGATATAATACATAGATTACTTTTTTTTGTAAATACATACATATAATAAATAAAAAACATCCACGACTTAGGTAAAAAGGTAAAATGTTAACACATAAACATTTGCCCCTAGCGGGATTCGAACCCGCGACCGTTTGGTTAACAGCTAGGGTTACTAGCCACTAGACCAAACGTGTCGTCAAGAGAAAACTCATCTGTAATTATAAAAAAATTTGGGTATGAAATGCATGACCAACCATAGCCCTGTCACACTAATTCAACTTTTAATTAATCATTAATTGCATTCCCAGATGATTATTGTCGTCAATTAAAAATTGCATTTGCAAAATTACTTTTGCTAAATTGCAGTAATGGATCAATTGTGAACTCTTACGTAAATACAAAAAATAATACTAACCCACCGTAATTATAAATCTTTTTTTTTTAAAGATCTGCCATATCATTAAAATATTGAATTGCTAAATATATTTTAAAATATGACATTTAAAATTGAAAGTCACTTGAAAATAACAAAGTCATGCGCATAGAAAGTGCAATATTGCGCAACCCGAAAACGGAATATTAATAAAATATCTAACGATTGCGTACAACTTTTCTTTTCTTTAAACTTAAACTCATGTTTTATGACTTTTAAAATACTTCATTGAAGTGGTGATTTCAAATTGTGGTCTACTTAACTGTTTTCTACTCGCTACTAAGTATGTCCGTTGTTAACGACCGTCTGTTACCTTAATAAATATTATATTTCCTTAACTACTAGCTCGTACCCGCGACTCCGTCCTTGTTGAAAAATAAAAGTAAGGACGCCATAGACGCGGAGTTGCCCATATAAGTAGAAACTCTGTATTACCATCTGGCTACAATATGAGCTTCTTAAAGCGTGCTGTGATTATTTATTTCTTTTTGTTTTATGCAGCTTTATTTATGTAAGGTTTTTATAAAGAGAAAAAAAAAAAAAAAAAGTGTCCGAAAAACCTTGTCACCATTTTTCTTTTTCCATTTTGACAAAACGACGTTTTGCAATTTGTTCTTGTAATTATTGATGGAGTTTTTTTAATAAAAAATTGAGCTATCGCGGGACTTTTGGCAGATGTTAAAACATAGAAAATATTTTTTTTAAAGTTCCGCTATTAGTTCCGCCAAAATATTGGCCAAAGCTTTGTTAAAATGTTTGCATCGCCACGCCAACTCGCAAAAGATTCACGTCAATAAATTATGCAATTCTAACATTACAAACGGGAGGTATTTGATGTGGTAGGAACTTAATTTCATTAAAAAAAAAACATGAAAATCCTTTTAAACTTCTTTCATTGTAAACTAAATTAAGCATTTCAAGAGACTTCAAGACGTAAGCTATAAATCTGTATGGCATTCGGACCCGTTGTTCGAGCCTGTTCTGCTCTCGTGCCCACCGCTTTACTTGTTTATGTTAGTCAGACATAATTCGCGATCGTGTGCACTAGTGTTAGTGTGTGTTGTTTAAATTGTTTTTTTTTTACTTGTTTTTTTTTTTAAATATTATTTTCCTTCCAACCACGGAGATGGGATGAATCATGCGCTACTTGGAAACGCAGTCGCCGGCCCCGAGCGGACTGAAGCGCCCGCGTTCGTTTAAAACTAATTTTTAAATTTCGAACCCGTTTCCGTTCCGTGTGTGTATTATGTGTGTTTTTTATTGAAAAATAAATAAATAATGTTTTACTCAATATTTATGTATTGACGGTGAAACATTGAATCGTTCTGGCCAAAGTTTGATGAAATATTGTTTACCATTTTTTTTAATTTCGAACCCGTTTCCGTTCGGTGTGTGTGTGTGTGTTTTATTTTAAAAAAAGTCTACTCAATATTTACTTTATGACGGCGAAAAATCCGACCGTTTTGGTCTAAGTTTAAGGAGATAAGTTAAATAAGTTGTAAATTTTGAACCTTTCTCCATTCGGAGTGTTTCATTGAAAAAAAAAAAAAAATGTCAATACTTGATATTTATTTTTGATGGCACAAATTGGATCGTTGAAATATGTTTACAAAGTTAAGCTATGTTAAACATGTTGTCGAGTTTCTGTGAGAAATATGTTTATTTGCAAAATATATGTTATTTTATATATTGGGTAACGGTAACAGACGGCCACAAGTGTGTGGATGCAAGTTATCGTACAATTAATAAGGCTGGGCACGGATTTAATACCTCTGACTCATGTTTTGCGAACGAATCAATAACTGACGATTTAGTATGGCATTGAGTCCAGTTTTGACTAATTCACTCGATACACTCATCTAGAAGTGGAAATTTAAAATTTTGCAATACACAGATTAGTTTATATAGGTTTTTCTTTTATTAGCGTTTGTAATGCAAATAGTTTCATTGCATGGGAAAATTTTCTTTTTATAATAAAAATAATTAAATAAAGAGTGGTTTAAAGAAAATAAAGAATATTTCGTTTTTTTTTAATAAACAAAAATAATATAGATTTTATGGTGTCATATGTTATTAATACAAGACTCCCAAGACCCAAGATAACAAAGTTCTCTTGCCTACGGCTTTAATCGGGTATTCGTTAGATTAGCAGAAATATCCCAAACCCAAATAACTCAAAAACCAATAACCAGAAACCCCAAATCTTTTCAAAGTTCGAGTGATTAGTCATTTTCTGGGTGAGCTCGCTCCATCATAGGTCTCATCTTCGCTATACAGCAGGATGTTCGCCAAGAGCATGTAACCCATCTCTAATAAAATTAAAAAAAAAACCCCCAGTTAAACCAACAATAGACCAAAATTACTTGTACCTGTTTTAAACTGAATATGTATTTTGTGCCAGAACTAAGTTCTAAATAGATGCAGTTTGAAAAAAGTGTTTTATATAGGAACTTTTTGCAGGAACACAGAGTATCCTAAACTTTAATGGATACAGAGTATCCTATATGAGTTTTATTCAGCAGTGCATGCATTATTAAGTAATATAAAAAAATCTTCAAAAACTTTGGTTCTAATGACCCGCCTCAACTTCGCATTGATGCATTTTTCTTTCAAATTATAACCGGGGACCAAGTGGAATAAACCCTACATACGAGTAAAACCTTCTTCTTTTCACTCTTTAATTAAATAAATAATTAATTCAGTTTAAAATTATGAAAATATTACTTCACTAACTAATTTGTATAAAAGTCTAATAACATATTGTGAATTATGTATAGGTGATGTGTGCTCTTTACATAATTGAGTAAGTCATTTAAGTTAATAAAGGTTACATTGGAAATTAATCCGTTACATAATCATTATCTAGTAGATAAAGTACGAGTATTTAATGAACATCGTCCAAGGATGGGCTTTGCACATATCGATAGATTTTATTTTTTCAATATAACTAACGAAATTAATTTTTACCCAATAATATCGTTACTTCATACAGTTATTGAATTATTTACTGCAACTACCTAATAGAAATGTTTATGTTAATGGCAATTAAAGTCAAAATAAACTGCCCAATACTATAGAAGGAATTGCCAGGTCTCCTTATATATATTTACAAGAATTTTGATAGAATACTTAGGTACTTGACTATTTTTTTTATAGTAAACTAACACAGCAATCGCCTCGCCTATCGTACTTTTCAATAGTGAAAACCGTGTCAAAATCCGTTGTGTGGTTTAGGAGAAGACATTCATTACAAGCACAACAGAACAGATTGAGGCAGACAGCGACACTTTATTTTAATGCTAGCTGCCTGTCCCCGGTTTCGCACGGATGCAATTTGTGAAATTAATGCAGAAGGGGGGGGGGGGGTGCGTAAATGTCATCTCCCCTCCCCTATAGCTCGTTGAGAGACATTTGATTCTGTAGCGTCACTATTATACAAGTCGATAAATTTATTATTTCCATCGATATTCATTCTCCCAACTCTATCGACACAGCTAGCTTTTAAAATATGTATTCCATAACCTCAAACGTCTGCGGCCGATGCAGAAATTTATGTTGACGCTTGTCGCAAAATAAGGCACCAACTATTTCCAAACTGGTTTCCCATAACCGGTTATAATCTTAGACGTTATCGATATATGTAATTCGTTCACAGATCGTCTGCAACGATCAATTTTATTCGTATATTACTTATTATAATTTTATGTAAATAGGTTTTTTATACAAACATATTATAGTCATAAATTATATAGCTAGCTAGCTGAAAGCGAATTTTTTTGAGTTTTGAGAGAATATAGAGAGAACATATATATTTTTGTTTGTAATGAATAAACTCAAGAACTAGATCGATTTTAAAAATTCTTTCACCTATAGAAAGCTATATTATCAGCCAGTAACATAAACTTATTTTACAAAATTACAGACGCGAAGTCGCGCACAACAGCCAGTATTATATAAAGGGGGAAATTCATGTTTCCACTATGAAATAAGTTTAATATATTTTAATACTTATACCATATGGATACAATTGGAAAACTATGAAATTCTATCGGAGAATTTTTAATTTAAAATGCATACATATATAAGATTGTTTAAATCCACTAAGAACGAAGTGTTGTTGACCGTTATATTCTGTTGGAGTTTATTCATTGGGTCGTATCGCGATTGCGTAACTAAGAATCGCCACATGTTGGCAAATTCCGTAACACGTGCCTTTAATGTCGTTGACCTTGTATGCAATTCGTATCTTATTTGAAAATTGTAGAATACCAATTTACTCCTGCGACTTCGCCTGCAGTTTAAGGTGGTTACCTCCAATGATTTTGTTACCTCCCAAAATTCGTCATACGAGATCATGTTTTTCTAAGAATTTCCAATATTTGCACATATGAAAATGAATACTGAGGATATCATCTGTAAATATACAGATTTCGGTACACGATTTATAATACTGCACACTATATAATTGAATTCTAAAATAACCTTTAACACGGAATTTCAAACAAATATTGCTCTTATTTTCTGTATGAAACTTTACAAAAAATTTATACTAAAATATCGATAATAAATTAAAAACTATTTACACAACTTCAGAATATAGGTATAGACTATGAATATAAATGTAATTATAAATAAACAAAAGCCATAACTGTTAAGCGATACAATTTTGCTTAGAAAGTACATTTTTATAATCGGAGTCGTACATTAATTTCAATGTTGATCACTCAGTACCGTTTCGCTTGTTGCTTTGACTTTCCAAAGTTTCTCGGCTGTGTAAAATGTGTACGAAATAAAACAATTAGTTATTTCGGTGCTCTTCTCAAGGCTGTGTGCGGTTGTGTTTCTTTGCCATATAATTAAAAAAAAAAGTTGAAATTCAAAATAATTTTCGAAACAAACATGGCGCGTACCTTAAGGAACGCGCTACGTACTATTTGGAATTTGGCGTGGCTGGTTGCAACGAAGATATTTTTGGTAAATATCGATTTATTAAAAACGCATATATAAAGCTCATTACATTTTTTTACAAAGTTTCTCGGCTGTTTAATATGTGTACGAAATAAAACAATTAGTTATTTCGGTGCTCTTCTCAAGGCTGTGTGCGGTTGTGTTTCTTTGCCATATAATTTAAAAAAAAAAGTTGAAATTCAAAATAATTTTCGAAACAAACATGGCGCGTACCTTAAGGAACGCGCTACGTACTATTTGGAATTTGGCGTGGCTGGTTGCATCGAAGATATTTTTGGTAAATATCGATTTATTAAAAACGCATATATAAAGCTCATTACATTTTTTTTACAAAGTTTCTCGGCTGTTTAATATGTGTACGAAATAAAACAGTTGTTCGGGGCTCTTACTTAGAAGCTTTGTGCGATCGCGGGCACAGCTAGTTTTTCATATTTAACAACTAGTTGTAGCTATCGACTTTGTCTGCGTAGTATATACTTAGCTTATGTTACTCGCTGATAATGTGGCTTTCTATAGGTGAAAGAATTTTTAAAATAGTACCAATCGTTTTTGAGTTTATTCATTATAAACAAAAACATAAAAATACAAATTTTTTCTCTTTATAATATATTACCTAGTATATATGGCGATGTATTTAAAATTTACATTAAAAAAACATTATTGTTCTAGTTATTACTTTATTATTGTTAAGTATTAATAATTAACTATACATAATTATACTGAGGTCTATAGTGTGTTAGTAACGTTATAAACTTATATATAATGTTAGAAACTAAATAACTACCTAATTACAAACTAGACGACAAAATTAATAACTAATTTAATTGTAGGTCATAACATAAATAAATGTTATTTTGCATTCAACTGAAGTACCACCTGTCAAAACTATACTTACCTACGAATGTTAAATTTCTGCAAGATTTTAAGCTCAGCAAAAACAAAAAATACAGACAAACAAACGACTTGTTCCCACCCGCACCGATATTTAGTTCTCAGTAGTTCCAAGAGTAAAATAAAATACTAATTGAAAATATAAAATTGTTCCCACGGGCTCCAAAAATTTACCTGCTACAAATTTAAAGACGCTTCAAGGATTTTTATATTAAGCAAACACTTGAATTTTAATTTTGTGTTTATATATTGTTTTGACGTAACGGCCATGTTTGCCTACTCAGTTACCGGTCGTCAGGAATCCGTGTTGTTGAAAACATCTTTTGTTGCAAGGAAAGTGAAACTTGACATAAAAAGTACGCTAAAGGAATTATTACGGATGTAGCACAAGTTATATCCTCATAGCGACTTGAAACTGTGTCAATTTTATTTCTAAAATTTACCAAAAATAGTTTACTAAAAAAAGAATTACTAATTTCATGAAACGTTTATAATTATGAAATTTTGTATTATAATTAATGACTAAGTAACTAAGTGTGACTGCCACCCACATTATTATAAATATTTCCTAATACCACCGTGCCTAATACCTACCATAGAGGAAAATAGTACTTAACCAGTACTAATAAAAATTTTATCGGCTAAACCACTGCACCGATATCGATATCACTTGTCTCCGAGATAACTTAGGTAAACCTTGGGTGAATACATTTATTACAATCTGCTGTTAATATTACATCTATTACATACACTTTTTTTTCTTAGGACATGAAAAACGCTCGCGCTTATGCCTTGCACCAATCGGTAGGATGCAATCGACACATGCGAACTCCATTCGCGTCTTATCTTTATTGTGGCGTTACATTGCGCAGACACAACGCATTTTTATATGAGAAAGCAACGCGACGTACGAACAACCGTTATTTTATTATATTTATTGGCTTTTACCCCGCGACTTGATTCGCTTGCAGTCTACACTGCCTAGAGATATATTTTCAAAGGAATTATTATAATGCCATAAAATGAAAACAATGTTTGTAATTTAATTAATAAATATTATTTATTTTATATTTAAACGAAATGTTAAACTGTGATTTAAATTGTTTATTCGAACATTTTTCCCTAAACCATTATTTGTTATCACATAGCAGTTCTATTATGGGATGCGAGTTTAACAGAGACCACAAACAGGGATAAATAAAAAAATAGTCCGAAGCTAATTGTGCTGAACCTTCTCTTTAGTCTCTGTGAGCTAATTATTATCCAACAATATCTAGGTCTTCATTCTTTTTGTCTTTTCTTTTTTTTTCTCTTTCCGAAAGAGAAAAGTTGGTCGAAGAAAGAAGTCGTGACTGAGAAAAATTAGAGCTGTTCCGAAGAGCAAAAGACAGAGAAGCTGATTGCCAACCTTTACTAATTAGAGAGGCACCGCAAGAAAAAGATTATTTTTGTCATGCATTATTTGCCTTCGAACATTGTACATGGTCCTTCGAGCCGGATCATGTATAGTTGCGATCAAAAACTATCTCTTGTATGTATCATTACAATTGAAACACCGTGAATTCCAAGGGTAGATAGGTAAATCTATTTACCTATCATTCTATAGGTTTACAATAAATTGAATGTTCGCTTGTACATATTAACACTAGACGTCGCTGGATGTTAAAAATCCTGATTTAACAAAAATAAACACCTTTTCGATAAAGTACATTGTCGTGATGATTTTCAAAAAAGGCACTGTAAAATGGTGTGAAACAATAATTAACGGTAAAATGTGAGACGATTTGAATTGGAATGGATTGTGCGATGGTTTGTTTGATAAACTCCATTGTTGTCCGCAATCGCTAACTTGCAAATGTTACGGAAATGAAACAATCGCTTTATTATGCGTTTTATGCAACTTTCCACGCGTCACCGTGTGTAATGTAATCCGAAAAACTAAAGGGTATAGAAATAAATAAAACTATTTATAAGTAAATCGCTATACCTCTGTATAGAACACAACTGGACAATTAGATTTTCAACAACACTAAAAATCTTTTCCCTATACATAACTGAAAACCTAGCCAAAAAATTGATTTACTCAAAACACGTCTAAATAATGATTTTATTAAGTACTAGCTGTTGCACGCGACTTCACCCATGTAACTTTATAAAATATAGCCTATGTTACTCGCTGATAATGACTGTAGTTTTCTATAGGTAAAAGAATATTCAAAATACGTCCAGTAGTTTTTGTGTTTATTTATACAAACATACAAATCTTCTCTCTTTGCTGTATCCATACCTTGGTTCTCGTTGAATTGAAGTATGTTTTATTACTACAATTTTTTATCCCAAAATAGTTCACCTGTAGAAGTTTTTCTGTAGTCTTCAGTAACCCGATCACTGAATCAGTGAATCTGAATTATCCATTCCAACATTTTGATAATCAAACAACAACATTTTGATAATTCAGCCGTTAAGCATGAGTTCTGTGAGATACATCCATAAAGCAATATGAAATAAGGCTCGTTTTGTTTTTAGACACAGAGCGGCCTGCAATTATGCTTGAACCGTACGTACGTATTCTACTTTATTCTGTAATCTGAGTTAATATGGAACGCACGTTGGAAACGAAGCAATTTTTCGCCGATATACTTAAAATGGTCATTCATTATTGAATTTTGCGATTATTAATTAATTGTGTTTGTGCCAGAGTGTAGGTACGTGTAGCAGTGTGAATATGAACCTCTCAATGTGTTAAAAATAGTTTATTTGAAACTGTAGTGGTCTTTTGTAAAAATGAGTCGATGGAAGCGAAGATTCTGTTGGGTCACCCAAGGAAAATTCTCGAAATTATGGGTTTGTATGTTACGTTTATTTTATTTGTTAAACCGCGACACCCGACGCAAAAACGAAGTGTGTTAAGTTTGACGTGTGTCTGTCTGTCTGTGGCATCGTAGCTCCCAAACGGATGGACCGAATTTTTCTTTTTTTTTTGCTTAAAAGATGGCGTGATTGGGATCGTTCATAGCTATAATTTACGAAGATCTGTTCTGTCGTTTGAAGACCATCAGGCCTTTTCGTAGTTAACGAAGGGATTTCACTAACCTCCACATATTCTGTTGATGTGAAATTTGGTATACTGTTACTTTGGTGGTGTTTCCATGAAATGGTAACCTTGACTTGGTGTTGCAGCATCAGGTAGTCTGCAGAATAACCATCTCCTCAGCAACTTACAGCAGATTTTGCGTTTTTGGGCTCAATAGAAAGTTGGCGGTTAGTTTATAATTTTAATTATAGGCTGTATTACATCACATGCTAGCTGTGTCTAAAGGGTCTTATAAATAAATAGCCTTATGACCTTCTCCTAAAATTGGGCTATGAAATGCAAAAATAATTTTGAAAATCCAACTAGTAGTTCCGGAGTTTAACGCATTCAATCAATCAAACAAACAAACAAAGTTTTCAGCCTTGTTATATTGGGATAGATAATATTTATTACACATTTTCCTCATGTTACACATTCTTAGAATGGACGACTAATTTATTTGTTATAAATAAAATAATCCCTAACATTGTTCACTAACATGTAATTCCAAGTGTAACTCTAGATAATCCTAGAATTGAATAAGTTTAAACCCAATTTTTGGACTTTTTTACCACTATAATTATGATTATCGTTGCTTCATAGCTAGGTACTGTTTTTTTTTATATGATCTAACAACAAACATAACAAACAAAAAAGAAAACTAGGGTCCTCCACGATATATAGATACCAACAACATTTAGAAATTAAATTAAGAGTTAAAACATAAGATTTGGTTATTGTTTTTTTGTCATATAAAATGTAGGTAAAGATTAACATTTTGAAAAATACACAGTTGTCGACAGTGAAGTGTGCTAAATATTAATTTAATAACACTTAACAGCCTAGAGGTTATTTTACAAATTTACAAATATTTCACAATTTGCTTCAAATTTTTAAATATTTAAAAAAAAAATAGATAAAAAAAAATTGAAATATATTTTTTTTAAATTGTATTGAAAATATATTTTATTTTTCTATTTGTAAAATCAGTTTACAGTTTTTTTTTACATATGAATAATATTAAGTCTTAATTAATAAAATGGATATAGAAAAAGACTTAAGTACGACTCATTGGACAATCATTGGTAATTTGATTTCCAATTTATCACATTATATCAAATTATATACTTACATGAGTTATGTACAAAGGAAATTGTGACACAGATATGTTATCGTTTCCTTTCTAGTGTCACATCACGTTTCATGTTATTTTATTTTATGTTTTTGAAAACATATTTCAACATGGATTTACAAGAGTCATCTGTGAACTAAAATTTAATTTTGCACAAAGAAAAGTGATGTAAAATTACTAATTTTATTTTATGGAGAATTCTATAAGGAACTCATTTTATGAGGATAAATAGCAGTTGAAACATTTAGAAAATAGGTTTAATAAGTTGTGATTTTATTGTCACTTTGCTCTCTATACACTCCCAATACTGAGCGAAATAGGCTGATTAAACAAAACAAAAAAAAAACCCATCAAATTTAAGGTTTTTAACTCCTCAGTTGTCTTCCAAATCTGAACCAATTTTAAACTTATTTTTAGTAATATATACTATATATACTGTGTATATGTTTTGATTTTTAAGTAATATATTTTTTTATTGTATTATCGAGAAATTAATTTTTTATGTACCTAATGCGAAATATCACGAAAATAAAAATAATGTATCACGTTTATAAGGAATAAACAGCCGCTAGATTTCCTCTTAACCCTTTAGCCGCCAGGGTCGGACTTATCCCACAGTTATTTTCGTGTCCATTTCTCCAGAGGCGGATATATACGATAAATTCCTCTACTTGTATAATGTTTATTTTTAAATCATTTACGAGTCAGGCGCTAGGGGCACGACAACTCCTACAGAACCAAGCGGTTAAAGGGTTAATTCAGAGCTTATTTCTTTAAAATTTTGACATTGAAGTTTGGTTAAAGGCATTGGAAAAAGGCGACCAAGTTGGCTTATTAAGAATTTCACAGAAAATCGTACTTTACAAGTAAATGAATATTACAATGAAGTATTGGTTATTAGGTATATAATAAGGAATAATTTTATTGTAAAATTAAATAAGAAATGAAATATTGAAGGCGTGTGGTTACTTGCAGGCGGAGCTAGTGGCGGCTGCGAGGCGTCGCGGGCGTGGCGACACCAGTGATGATGACGAAGACCTGGGTCTACCTCGGAGTCCTCCCGCTTCTCCGCCCACCGATAAGGCTGACAAGGTAAGGGTACTTCCTATAAACCATCGTCTCACTGTTAAGTCTACATTGACATTACAATATAAATGTCTGACATATTGGTCGAGGCTTCCGCAAGTCTTCTCCATCTCTCTCTATTACTGGCACAGCGAGTACACCTATGTTTAAAAATAACAAAAAATATATACATAAATAGGTAAACTATTAGATTATTATTTAAGCCTATTTAGATGTAAAAATAACATATTTTATTTAATTTCAAGTCAAGATGTTTTTGATATGTATCATCGTAAGCATCGATTTTATTTATCCCTTGTAGCAACTTGTTGAATATCTCTATACATCTTATCTATATATATATAAAAGTCTCGTGTCACGATGTATGTTCGCGATAAACTCTGAAACTACTGAACCGACTTTGATCAAACTTCATAAGTATCTGTTATTTGGTCCAACTTAAAAGATAGGATAGTTTATATCTCATTTTGTTTATTTTTTTTTTTTGCAAATTATATAATATTATTAACATAGCGCCATCTGTTGATACTTATTCCTTACAGCAATTATTTATCTGTGAGTTCCATAAGGTTCTCACAGATGGCGGTTTAAAGTAATTTATCGGCTGGATTGCAAAAAAGCACCCCGGGCGAAGCCGGGAGCGGGCCACTAGTATATATATAAAAATTACGTGTCACGTTTGTCGCCGATGAACTAAACTACTGAACCGATTTAATAAAACTTCGTAACTATGTGTAATTTGGTCCAACTTAACAGATAGGATATATAAATTGCACCCCGGGCGAAGCCGGGATCGGGCCGCTAGTTCAATATATTTTCTTTATAAACACAATGAAAACATAACGGTTTAGTTTACCACTAGCGCCATCTAGTGTCGATTAAGTGTTTGTAACGTCAACACGTTGAAGGCTGAGTGAGTAGTCTGCGATGAATGGATTTTGTAATTTATGTGTTCGATTAGCAAAACAGTGTAAAGGGTTAAAGGCACAGGCAATACAAATTTAAAGATATTTCGAAGTTTGTATCATAATTTGATAAGTTCATATTTTATATCTTTCACCTTACTTATATAACTAATAAGTTATTAACTTTTAAAATTGTCTTTTTCAAAATTTTGAAATATATAATCTGATAAAAACATAAAAACTCGTTTTTTAAGGTACTGTAAGAATATTCTTAACTGTATATAGCGCCATCTAACGCTCAATATTTGTAACAGCTAATGGCTGCTTCAGTTATTTATGTTCTCACTTTCATTAACAGATGTCGCTAGCTGTTGTATTTCATGTAAATTTTTCTATGAACATTTTTTTAAAGTTGATAGCTCCGCGTAAACAATATATTATGCTACATTTATTTATTATTGAAAAAAAATAAATAAAAAAAAAACAATAAAAAAGGAATAGTAACATTTCTAGATATTTAAATTAACATAGATATTTCTTAAAATTTTCTACTTAAAAATGTTAAGGATGCTGGCTGCGCTTTTATTTTACCCTAATACAATTATCTTGCGGTTTCTTTGACATGAACAGTTAGATTAAAGATTAGCAAAATGATAAACGATTGACGTCATACTTTGAAACAATGTACGTGATAATAATACCCTTAAATATGTACCTATATTTTAAATTTTTTATTAGGGATAATAACCTAATAGAATACTCCAGTTTTTTTATCTAATAAAAGTAGTAAAAATTAAAGTTTTTAAAGCAATTTTTCTAAAATTAAAAGAAAGTA
Source organism: Synanthedon andrenaeformis (assembly GCA_936446665.2). NCBI lineage: Eukaryota > Metazoa > Arthropoda > Insecta > Lepidoptera > Sesiidae > Synanthedon > Synanthedon andrenaeformis. The sequence continues at coordinate 964,673 of OW387797.2, forward strand.
GTACTTATTCTTGAATACTTTATTTTGTATTTTTGTTTTAAAACGTTCTGTCGATTTGCTATATAGTGTTAATGTTTTCGAATAATGACGCCCACACCAGGCGAGTCTGTCTAGCTAAGTTTAGAAAAAAATCTTTCAAAACTCATCGAAAGTATGCATAACAATGTCAGATTTTGTTTGGATATGTTTTTGTGTAGTTCAGATCAGATATATTGTTTAGATATGTTCGTGTGTACGTTTCAAGCAATAGGTGAACTTTCACTGTTGCACTCGGTGGGGCAGCGCACTTTGCAATGCATTGTCAACCCGAACAGATAACGTCTAAAACTGGACTATTATTATTTTATATACATTGTATTTGGTCAGTCTTTTCATGTATCATTTCATCAAAAATGAGATCCTCATAAAATACATACTTATCTATACTTCTAAGGGCAACAAGATCTATGTCTTATGGTAGGTTATAGTTAAGTATCACACTTGTTAAGTGTGATTACTGTTAAGTATCATACTGTAAAATTAAATTAAAAAAAAAATGCCACGTTTTGAAAGAATCAATAACCACCTTGAACTAATCGCCTTTACATACATGCAAGGCTAAATTTCATTAAATATTAATAACGCGTTACATTATTCAAACGCGATAACGAAACGGCGTAGTTTCTAAAACAAATCCTTTCGTCATCAGACTTAAATACTTAGTAACCGTGTCGCAATTTAAAACGAAAAATCTAACTGTGTTTTCTGAATTACCATAGATGTGTAGGTGCAACGCCTATCTAGCCTAACATAGCCTATTAAGGTAATCCATACTGACATGCTCTATACCAAACCCTCCACTCGACGACTTTTTCATAATTATCAGACATCAGTTAACGCGCGACCTTTGCCTGCGTTACACGCTCAATCCGTCGCGAAAATCTATCGCAAAACTTTAAAAAAAAATAAAAATTAAATTTTTTTATTTATTTTTAAAATTAAAAATATATATTTAGTTATGTAATTAAAAAAAGTATGACATGTTAAAAATACGTTTATTATAAGACTTTTTTAGTGTTAGTGAATTTTCAAAAAAGTTACAGTTAACTATCGGATTTTGAAGGAAACATTGTTGTGGTATTTTTAATGGATTTTCTGCATTTTTCTGTTTTTCTTTTTTTTTAATTATATTAGTCAAATTATATTAGGCATTAATCGAGAAACATAAAGTTAAAAATATGTTCCATTTTTAAAATGAATAATATCTGGTTGTCTTTTTAAAAGTATGACATGCTTAAAATATTGATTAAGAGATCTTTAGTGTTAGTAAATTTTCAAAAAATAAAATAATTAAAGTATTTTTTACGGTATTTTAAGGAATATTCTATTAAGGATTTTATATTTGTATTCAAATTTTTTGCGCTTCAATTAATTAGACATGCATACATAAAAAAATATACATACATAATACATATATACGTGTGTTTACAAAATAATCGTATGCCCTAGAAATATTAATAAAATTAATAATTTAATACTCAAAGCAATATAAAAGATAAGATAAATTTTACATGTAAGTACAGTATGTTATTAATCAACATTAGGATCCTTTTTTTTTCGTTATATATTTTATCCTTTTTTCCCTCAGTAATTGTTTTAAATGGATTTACTGACTACTAAAAAAGTTTGACGTCATGTTGCCACACTTGACTCCAAAAATACTTCATGCTCGACCCCTCAATAGCCCAAATTTGGATTTTCATACATAAGTAGATTTTAATATACATCAGGTTTTATTTTGTTTCAAATATCAAAATAAAACATTGCTCTACCTGCTAGTGCTACAACTTATTCTGTGACTAAACTGTGAAATTCTACGCGCGTAAAAACAAAGTGCAAGTCAGACAAGCAGTGAATATTGTATGTAGATATTATTTTCACTGTTATGTAAAAATATCACATACAAACGATATATTCACACTTCGATTGTGAACGCGAAATCGTAAAAAGTAGAGAAATGATAATGGAAAGTCATTGAAACACACACGTATTTAACGTATTTCCCGCTATTTGAGTTATTGTGTTCGTGTCGAGGCGTGGTCGCAATGAGAGTGGCGCGGACTTATTTATTGTAAGGAGCGGAAATTGGCATTCTTGTTTTTGAAATAAGAAATCGCCAAACACAACTTAAGCAAACTTTAAATTAAAGATTCTTCGATTAATCCTTTAACTGCCAGAGTCGGATTTATCCGGCAATTATTTTCGTGTCTATTTCGCCAGAACCGCATACGACAAATTCCTCTAATTGTATAATGATTTTTAAATCATTGCGTTGCTTAAAAAAAAAAAAAAAATACGAGTCAAACGCTAAGGGCATGACAACACGAAAATCAAGCGGTTAAAGGGTTTACAAACTTTTTTGACTGCCTCTGAAAGTAATTAGTGTGAAAGTGCCTCTAAATAATTTACTAATGATTTAACTAAATAATGTTAGTATTCTTTGTCTATAATACAGTCTGTGAAAATTAATTTTGAACTCGAGGCTTTCGCTTGTTCCACCTATCCCTTCTAAGTATGCCCCCTGGTAGGGATAAGTGGAATTTTACCGATAAAAAGTGGTCAAAATACATATACTACATATAAATATACACAACTAAACACATTTACTTATGTCGTAACGTAATTGATTAGCTACGAAATAAATTATCCAAAATTTGATTCCACAACTTTCGATTGCACAATGTTCTTTTGTTCTCGTTTACAATATGGAAGTAGAAATTAATGGATATATAAAAAATTAATTAAAGTAGCACCAATTTTCAGATACAAAATATTGGTTTATGTTTAATTGTTGTAATTTCGAAACTTTAAATTACTTTCAAAAAGTTTATTTCTGAACAATTAAATAAACGCCCTCACTGAGACTGCACCCTTTTCACTAATGCTTAACTGATGTTAATTATTATTTAATGTTAGTTGGCACTATGTAGTTTGAATTATAGATATATTACATGTATACTTATGTAAGCGATTAAAATTACAATTCGATGGCATTTACTATATTGCATCTTTGGCAGACCCAAGTCAACATCGTAAAGGTTTATTTGCTACTAGCTGGTGCCCGCAACTTCGTCCGCGTTGAAAAATGAATTAAATATCTTACATTTTTATTGCTATGACGACTTAGGCTCCGCCACGGCGACAGTGAGACGTTTTTGTTTAAAAGTGTAACAAAACATCCTTCACGCAGTCTGTCTCTATGTATGTGCGCTTAGATCTTTTAAACCATGCAACAGATTTTAATGCAGTTTTCACTAATGGAAAGAGCGTAAAACGAGGAAGGTTTTTATATAATATATAATTTGCAGAAAAAGATCCACGAGTAATTACTAAACTAAAGGACATAATCATTTACAATGACGTAAACCCGCACTATTTGACGTATGGAGTAAAGAGATTATTTTATTGAAGTGGTACCTACTCTTTGATAAACCTATTACAAGTATGGAAACTGCAGAATCAGTACAAGTGCGTTTTACGCAGCAAAATGCGGTTTCGAAGGTTAAAAATATACTATTTATTTATTTGTCTGATATACTTACATATATGTAATCTTCACTAATAATATAAAATGCGAAACTTGTTTGTTATCACGCTATCTCGCCTAAACTATTCAACTGATCATGAAACTTTTTTTTATACACGTCAGGAATACAAAATAGGAAAACATAGGGTAATTTTAATCCAGAAAATATAATACTGTCCCCTAGGTTTTGAACTTTTAAAATAAAAATTTCAACATCCGACAAAAATATATGAGCCATAAAAGTTTGAGAATAAGAACGTCATAAACCGTAAATCATAGATGTCTTAATTAGTGCCAAAATTTGATATTAAAAATTATAACTAGATGAGTTAGCGACTTTGCAAGGTCGCATTTGTTTTGCAAGTTATATATATATATAAGTTCAAAAAGATCAGATAAAGATATATAGATTACTAGCTGACCCGGCAAACGTTGTTTTGCCATACAAAAAAATATCACTTAGGGGTATGGAAAATAGATGTTGGCCGATTCTCAGACCTACCCGATAAGCACACAAAATTTCATCAAAATCGGTCCAGCCGTTTCGGAGGAGTTTGGCAACAAACACCGTGACACGAGAATTTTATATATTAGATATAATAAATTTAGACACTTCTATCTTTTAAAATTGAATTATTAAGTAAATTTTCACGTGTTTTTAATGTGAAATTATGACGCCATTTTAAGACGCAGGGCTGTCAAAATGTTCAAAAGTAACTCCATAGGATATTATATATGTCTGATGATACTGGGCCCGTCTCTTGCTAATACACAGTTTCTCGAAGCAAGAGTTAAATGGTTCTCAAGATGAAGTGTTAAAAAACCTTGACATGTTTAGCAAAAGGCGGAGGTGGCGCGATACAAAAAGCCGTGAAAACATTGTAGGAAGTCTTTGTTCTCTTGTCTCGCTCATTTAATATACTCTTCGCTACTTGTTTGTGTATTCAGTTATTAATCTATATATATTATCCTAAAGCGGTTATCACACTTTACAATTTGAAGGATGCCAATTAAGAAATTGGAAAGTGTAATCGCAGAACAGATTGGATCCAATTTAGATTTTATCTATTTTCAATTCTATGTCTTCGATTTAGAAATCAATTTTGTGTAGTGTGATCACTAGGTTCACTACTTAGGTTACCTAAATAATAGCACACATGCTATTATTTCACGTTGGTTACTGCCGCCAGACGAGCCAGTGTGTCCAAATCTTAGAGTCTAAGAATTTCTTTCAAAAAGCCTTTTAATACTATTAGTTAATCGTATTCGTATAGACAGGCGTTGAACTTTAAAGTGGGTATGTCAATAAAAATTACAATATAAAACGGTAGTTACTCAGTAACAAGATGGCTAGGAGATGGCTGAAGCCGCGGACATAAGTTATACTTAAATAGAGTGAAAATGAATCCACTGCCAAGTTCACTGTTGCATAATTAATTATGTAAGAGGTTATAGTTTTCTCACGATTTTTCCTAGTGCGACGAAACCGCTATTTCGCGGTACAATTGTCGATAACTGTTGTATTTGTTTTTTAAGCCTTATAATTTTACACCGGGAATTAAAAAAAAAGCCTGAACTGGCATTATTATTATTTAGTTCGTCGTTTCGATCGGACATAGTATGACACCTGTAAACCATTTTGAAATAAGTTTGCGAAGACAAACACATTTCATTATAGGCATGGCATCCCTTCAATAATATACACAATTAGACACCATAAATAACAGATTTCACTAATGTTGAAATAATTACCATAAAGCTTCGATTCGGACGCTGACCATTGTTTCGATCAGTTACGCGACCGGTTGCACAACCAGTAATGCAATTGGTCGGAACCTTGTGTTTATGCCAATGGCAGTATGTCTACACACTCATGCGTAAACGCTTTAACTGTACTATAGATTTTTTTGAACAATTAGTTTCAAAATGTAAAATAAAGAATCGGTAAGTTTAATGGTATGGAAGGGTACTACTTAATCCATTAGAAAAAAATCACTCCATAGACTAATCAATTTAGATAAGCGATTAGCTCTATCCCTTCTTAATCGTTTGGGCTCGTTGAAATTAAATTGTTAATTTCTTATTTTTTATTATTATTTTGAACATTATACTCCTAATAGATCAATGTCAACTCCCATACTAATATCATGAATATTTCATTATGTATTAATGTCTATTACATTTTAACAACTGAACGGATTTTAATAAAATTCGACTAAGAGTTAGTGAGAACTTTGTAAAAGTATATAAACCACTTTTTAAACTTTACACGGTTGAAGTCACGGCAAGAAGTTAGTATTAACGCTGAGCGCGCATTTCAATGTTCCATTTCTACTATGCGAAAGGCCACCGGCGTATGTGATTCGGAAAATTCATTCAGATTTATGTAAATTTACAAACTAAACATTTTTTTTCGTTTGTTTCGTTTTAGCATTTAAATAAAATCGTTTGTTTTAAAATAATGATAGCCTCACAGGTCGGAAGCATGTCCGGTGCGTACATTAACTGTGGGGCAGCATCATGCAGTGTTACGCAAATGTTACAACAGTATGGTGTTGGAAAGTAAACGAACCGAAACGCCCCATAAATCATTATTATTATTATTATTATTATCTACATACTAGCTTTTCCGCCCCCCTTTTTGTTAGGTGTTGCTCAATTCCGATCAATCGGACGAAGCAGTCGGACCACGCGGTCTCAGGGAATCTGTATACAAAGTTTCATGATGATTTTTTATATAATATCCATGATTTGTTATCAAAATCGAGATAATACTAATAATAAATTAGTGCCTACATCGACGTAACCTTTGATAGAAAAAAAATATTGTTTTTTAAGAACCCATAGGTAGAGTGGTTAAGGTATTAATGCTCTGACGTAGCTGTCCTGGGTTCAATTACCGCCAAGGCCCAGCTTCGGAAATTAACTTTTCAATGTTGGCTCTCTTCTAAGTGTTAGTAGTAGCAGGGCACACTGCGTTTCGCAGTAATTAATTGGAGAATCCGTCTGGTGAGTGAGTAATGCTGAGCCCATTTCTCATCCTAATTAGCTGCGATCGTACGAGCAAACTATGCGATGAAAATGATCGTGCGATAGTCCCAACAGGTCCTAATAGATCGTGCGATGTCCTCGTGCCATGATTTCGCCCCGTTTATCCTTATTCCTACAAGGTCATCAACGCATTTGTAGCCCATGTGGCGTTGCTTATGTTTCTAGTTAACTGTAGCCAGAGCCACCTATTATCAAATTGATTGTCAACCTGTTTAGCTGATATTCGGAAAAGTACTGAAACAGAACAGCCATTAAATCATAAGTAAAATTCGCGTTTGAAAATGTACAGCTATTAAAACTACACGGTTGCTGAGTCGACCATTTTAAATTAAGTATTTCAATTCGTATAACATTTTCGTGCAGCTAGCTGGTTGGTTACTTAAGATCAATCAGTAAAAAAAAACCTAATTAACTGCGGCCTTCCTTCATTTAATTCACACTTATTTCATTGAGAAACTTTGTGGTTTTTAAGTACTGGCTATACCAACTCGGTCAGTATTCTTTAAGACGATTTTACTGTTAGGCTAGTAGAGTAAATACGCCAAATACTATAAGATGTTTGTGTACTGCTTAAACTAAATGTATCACTTTTTATGTGGGAATAATTTAAAAAAAAAAGAAAAGAAAATTAAAATTAAAAGATAATTAAATTAAAATTAAAAGTACATTGGATGGTCATAATGACACTATAGAACACAAAAAACGTATGATGGATTTTTTTATATTGAGCAGAGTAAAGGTCCACATCATGTCCACATATAGTAGCATATGTGCTATTTTATTCGGTGAGTATGGCGTATCGGTGCCTCCTCAAGTCCTAGTCCAGTTAGTAGTACTAGAGCGATCTCTACTATATATAAAACCAAAGAGTAAATAGTACTTAACCAGTAAGCTAAGTACTATTTACTATTTATTTACAGGTAAGTAAGTTACCATTTACTTTATGCTATAACCAATAAATTCATAGCTGTTTGTATTTCTTGGCGAAGGTAGCTAGTAGCTACTAATCATGTGTAGGTAACATTCAGACTGCCTGCCGTCTTTTATCATAAATAATCTAAATCTTTATCAATATTAAAAGATATAAAAATGGGTTAACGAGGCGTAATTAAATATTTATAGATAATAAAATACCTAAAGGTAATTATAGGTATCCCGTACTAGTTTCATCCCGTATTTTGCTTTAATTAGGAAGTACATAATTGAAAAAAAAAAGTTATTTTGCTTTAAAAACACTAATATAGGTAAGGGGTTGATTTTCTTAAGGGAAGCTGTGTCTCTATCTATTATCGAACTTGGCTCAGCCTTTTTAGCTTTGAAAATAAACAGACAGAGAAACAATAGTTAGATTAATACGAAATTATTATTAATCATTAATTTAGGTGGTTTTCTAAAACAAGCCGAGTACATTGATGGTGTAGGGTGGTAAGACAAAATCACATTTAGCGAGCATCGAACGTTCCCATGAATCTGGATTACCAATATAACTTGAGCCCTTCATGATCAATAAACTTGACCGCGCAATGTTAACAAGAGAGGCCTCGTTATGTCGGCCTTGGGTAATGCAGACTTGCGTAGACTTTCCACTTTCCATGGCTCAATTGTTTCGTAGTTAAGTGCAGTTATTTCGCTATCGACACAGCATTATCAATTACTGTATATTGTTTAAGAAAATTCATGTTTCGTTTGTGTTTGTGTTGTTACGATTTGCGTATTTACTTATATAGATAAATATGGGATAAGTTCTCCATTGTTTGTCCCACAAAGAGCAAAGCGATATCCTCATACTCACTTATTAGTACCATGGTCATGGACCAGGATATGGGTCATTGTGTACTAATTCTACTAATATCATAAATGAGAAAGTTTGTTACTCTGTCAAGCAATAATTATTGCACGGATTTTGATGAAACTTTACAGTAATATAGTTTATACACTAGAATAACACCTACGTATTAATATTCCTTAAATTTAACCACACGAAGTCGCGTGCAACAGCTAGTGTATAATAAATGTGATGATAGATGTTTGTAAGGATATCACACAAAAGTTCATACATTAGAATAGCATGTAGACTAAATTTTATAAAGATATCGGACGAAGTAGACGGTAAGTAAAAGTTAGTACATAATAAAAATATTATATAATTTATCATTCTCAAAAACTAACAAGATTTATTAATTTATTTACAAATATTTAAGTTTATACGAATTAACTTCGGTGTTGGTGTGTCTATAAATAAATAAATAAATAAATAAAAAACGTTTCTCTAGACTGTTATCTAACTTATGTATAGAGTTATTTTTTATAACTTAATTTTATCTTTCACCTTAAAATTAAGCCAAAATAAAATTCGTCATAATTATATTCAAAATCTGCTTTTATATGTTAATAGTAATTATTGACATTAAAAAAATTCTTTACAAAAATTCTAAAAATACTTTACAGAAAATGAAAAGATAATTGAAAAAATTCTTGTTTCGTTTGTTTATATTTTTTATGTTATTATCGTTCAATAATTATATTTACTTATTGATAAAATTATCGACAACACTTTCTTCTAATGTTAAGTGCTCTTGTTGATAAAATTCAATTTTGCAGTATACAGATAAATAATAATAACAGATACAAATAATAATAATGGTTTTATGACATTAAATTGCGTCTGTATTTGACATATTGAAACGTTTTTGTAACAAGCAGATTACGCTAATGACTGATAAAGTATTGTTATACTTATTTATTTAAGGCGATAATGATCCGCCACAGTTTTAGAAAATTCAATAAGGCGTAAAACATTGAGATTGTCCTCTAAGAAGGTGGTTACTGCTGCCAGACGGGCTTTCCAAAAGACTGCGAAGTGTATTGTGCACTTACTTGCCAAAACTATACCAACAATGTTTATTGATTTATTAAAATTATTAATTAATTATTGAAATTAAGTAGAATTATTTAAATTTATATAATTATCATAATTAGTAAAATTAGAATTTAATTTTTAATATTTATTTTTTTCTTTATATTTTAAATATTAAGTCAAAAAATCATCAAAATGTTAAAGTTATGTATCCTTACAAATTTAAAAAAATATCGTATTTCGTATAAAATTTCGTGGTAATTCATAAAGTAATTTTAGAGATTTGCTGTTTTGAACAAACGGGCAATTCAATTTTAATTTATATAAATTACTAGACAAAGTCGCTCTTGGCAGGTAGTTACGAAAATTGAACCAGGAAGCTATTACTGGCGCACATAATTTTCACATAATCCATACTGCATAACCGCTGTCTCGACAACCAATAAAAAGCGGAAGAGGGGATTTCAACTCCCCAATCAACCACTTCAACCTCGACGAGGGGTCTACAATAGGGAATAATTACATTTTAATTTTATTCAATCACGAAACTCGAAAGAAAATAATAATTTAGCTGTGAAAAATCCATCAAATGGACGCTTATCTCTGACACGTCATTTGACATCGCGGTGCTTTTAATCTTGTAACGTTTTCAAAGATCTAAAATTAAGAATTCAAACAGAAGTTTACTGAATTTGTCGTCTGACACATAGCCCCCGTCTGGCGGCAGTTACCACCCCCCTTACAGGAGACTACGGTGAGATAACAGTACGCGTGCTCTTGTTCCATTTCCCCACCCCTCCTAATGCCTTATCTTAAACTTTATTAAAGTCAGCAGCGAAATTGCAGCATATGTGGCGATGCTTTTTATGGGCGAGTAGCCACCTTCTTTCAAGATGACCGTCACCCTGTCTGTCGACTTTAAAATTTAAACAAATACAGGCTGATGATATCTTTTCCTTATTGCGGAAGAGATTTGACTAATAGATTCATTTACGAGTATAGTAAGAATATAATCACCAGCCTGCGTCTTTCCACTGCTGAATGTAGACCACTCCCAAGGTTCGCCTCCACGCACGGTCTTATGTTCTTCGCGTCCAACCGCTTCCCGCGTCTTTCAGGTCGTCTGTCTACCTGGCTGCAGGGCTATTAATTTATACATTTTAATTAATCAAAATATGGCTAAATTCAATTTTTACATAGACAATTTTTATGACACGCCTGTTATTACGTCAAACCTACTCCTGTCGTCACAAGACCGGGGTGTGTGGGGCTTTAGTTAAATTCGCAACTACCCCACGCGGGATTTGAACCGCGCCTTCTCTGATTATGTTAATATAATATGTTAGAAAAAAATATGTACTTCCATATGGTATGTCGACTATTTAGTACATAACATTTAGAGAAAACTACGCTTTACCTGCGACGTGCCATCACGAATATTAACCTGTCTAAAAGGGTTCAAATCAGACCAGGGGAATGCAAGCAAACCTAACCAGGGTAATGGACAATGCTGTGAACTATAAAAAATGAACATTTAATTCTTATATTTAAATGTAAATTTTGTAACAAATATGCATATATAACACTAGATCAAAATATAGTCAAGCGTTGCTTGTACATTTTGCAACTACTTTAAATGTCAATTAGTGACATAACACACATATAATAATATAACATTTGTCATTCAGCCCGCTGCTTAGACATTTTCACTTAAAAACTACATTTGCGGAATATAAAACCATCGTTACACAATTTAATTGGGTATAGTGTGAAAACGGTGTTGCGTGAGCCTTACACATTAACTCGGCCTGGAGATTGCACTAGCTATAATAGTGTGGTTACAAACTATTGGATTTCGCGTCAAGGTGACAGAGACGGAAAGAATTCTTAATTCAAAATTTCGCCCGTTCCACCTATCTCTACTAAGTATCCCCCAGAGGGCCTAGTTTTACTCGATCATGCGCATCGAACGCGTAAACGTCAATTTGTATGGGAATGAAGCAGCGCCACCTAGTGACTAACGTGTAGCGCTGTTTCGTTTACGCGTTCGATGCGTTTTATCGAGTAAATCTCGCCCTAGTAACGCAATGGAGGGTTAAAAAATTGCGACACATATTTTCCGCGGATAATTTTTTTTTTTGCCCTCATCAAACAAAAAAAGCTGGTGTAGATTTCATTTGCGTGAATTATATTTTTATTTTAAATAAATTATTTAAATAATGCAACTCTTTTACCTTAGTTATCATGTATTTGCATGATGATATCTCGATAAATTTTAACAATAAAGTTCGATTGTCATAGATTGCGCTGATATTTCTTATCGATTGATAAAGTTTTGACATGATACACGTATTGATAGCACATTCATTTGCATACAGGAAAGTCGTTGTTTAAACAACTTTTTGTTCAAAAATTGCTTCAGCAAATATTTAATTAATTTGATTTTTTGTATATTATAGCGAAAATGAAAACTTTTACTAGTACTCGTTATTTCAAATATAATTTTACCAACGTTTTCGTCTGCGTTAATAGTTGAAATATAGCCTGTTTTTCGCAGAGTTCAATCCCGTATCCACTTCAAATTTTATCTGAATAATCTGAAATCTAAAAAATTAAACTGAATTATATTCAGTGAACATAGACATAAGTTATATCCCATTCACTTACATAAGTATCCAAAAGTATATATGTATTGTAAAATATATGGTATTTTTTAATTAAAATTTATATAAATATCTGTTTTTGATCACGAAAATTAATTAGTAAAATAAAATAAAATCAAAGAAATTGTGCAGATAAAACATTAAGTTTAACCCAAGTAAGAAATAGTGATGTGAAAAGTGCAAAGTATTCAATGACTGTGATAAAAAAAATAGGGTTGTGATGTGATATCGATATAAAAAGTTGATCGATCATAATGATGCTCTACGTAACCCAGACGACAGAGGAGATGGTGAAGAGACCACCTCGCAGGAGATATTTAAGCGCCAATATAAAGGTATATCTGTCTTGTCACTTCAAACTTCGACTCACTAAACTTATGCCAGCCATGCACTGATCCCATCAGCCAATCGGCATAATGCGATTGGTTTGATCAAGTTAATTGGACGGTGTATAGTATAGGTGTCATTTTGCATTACGAGTACCAACAGGTAACGGTAGCCGCCTACCCCATCAAGTGGAGAGTCAGCATGTATGATGACTTACTTATATACAGGCTGACTCTCATAAAAAGAAACTATATTGAACACAGATGTGGTATGAAAAGTAAAGTTTACATTATGGGATTTTGTGGCCTAAAATGTGGCCTAAAGTTTACATTAGGCCACATTTTGGGAAATTTTGGGAATAGTGAACTAAATAATCATTTATTGAAAGTTAAAAAATATCCACAAAGATAATTCGGGAAAAATAAAAATATTTATTTTTGGAAATTCCCAAAATGTTCCAAATGGGACATATCTTGTGAAACATTTTGGTACACCGGATGTTTACCAAATTTGCACACGACACAATTGATGTTATAACGATAGACTTTGTGTACATACTTAGCTTTATTTATGAAAAAAAAAATGAAAGTACCACATCTGTTTTCTATGCTATCGATATGAGTGGATATTTAATTTTGTATTAAATAAAAATACGTCATAGAAATCGCGTTTAATAAATACATTGTAAATGAAATAAGCAAAGTAAAATATATTGGTTCCAGCACATCGATTCCTTTCATTGCAGCTACTGCGGCGTATAATTCATGCAAATTGTTACATCCGGATTATGATTTGTAATTTTATTATTATGTAACTCAAATACTCTTTGTGATAATAAGTCAATTAAATATGTTCAGTAGTGATGAGAACCTAAATCAAATTTAAGTTTCGATTCCTGGCCTTGGTCAGGGTCTGCTGGGTTTCATTTCAAGCACAAGCCGTTGTGTGCTATCCTCAATACAACACTAATGTTTAGTTTAGGGCTATTGGAATAGTATGTTTGTCATATTTGATAATTTTATATTATGGGCCCATTGTAGCTTTAAATTATTTGCTCGCGACTTCGTCCGCGTCCCTTTTTCTGAAGCAATTATCAATCTTTCCTCTTCTCTAAGTGTCTTATCAGGTTTCCCTGACATTGGCGATCTCTCTCGAAAAGGCCTCTATCACTCGCAACTCGGAACAGGTGCCTTAGTTGAAGTAACGAAGTTCGAAAGAATAAAATGTATGGGATGTATCACGTGCTTTAGCGACGGCATATTATATCAATCACATAAATTTATTGTTTTCGAACTTCGTTATCGTTTTAAATTGTTACTTTGACGAGGGCCTTTGCTTTGCTCTCCCACTCCCGTATTTCTAGTCCATTGATGGATGTTTCTTAACCAAGACATATGTCTTCTGCCGACTCCTCTTCGCCTTTAAATCTTGCCCCCCATGAAAAGATGGTAAAATAGATTAAAAAATTGTTTTGCTTTAGATGTTCTATTTAATCACCATTCTTATTATATTTAGTACAAGCCTATAAAAAGTAATTTGTTACTTTTCCAGCGGCATCATGCCGGCATATCTCAGTCTTCGTGCAGCGACGGTTCGCTGCTCAGCGTGGGCTCCTCTGAAATGGATGAAGACAGTAGCAGTGGACATCACCACTCACACGACCATTCGGCCAGGAGCGACCACTCCGATAGTTACAGTGAGTTTCTCCTTCGTTAATGTCTATTCGAGAGTCTCTTTGTAGTATTGCGTTGCTGTAAAAGTAGTATCATATAAAATAAGATTTGTTTATGTACAAGTTAAATTTTAACCCCACACTGACTGGCTAAGAGTTAAAATCCAGGGAACACCTGGACATTCTTCTGATTTTGTGAAAGAAAGATGCTAAATCTCATGTATATGATTAAATTTTTGGCTTCTAGGACCAAAAATTTGGTACAGGTCTCTTTTATATGTTAAAATCATAGGAGAGATACGCATGAAATCGAAAAACTCAAATGTTGAGAGTCCGAGCAATTCAAACCTGCGTGCACTCTGCAAGCATTCTTTGAAAAAGCTGTACAAATATGTTTATTATTGCAAAGATTTAAATTTCAGTCTCTTGAATTAGTCAATCTTTTTGCATTTACCGTAAGTTTGGAATGCATACTCTACAAGGAGAAACTAGCTAGAAATATCATTTGCCCTTTTCAACATAAAGCTTTACAACTTGTTTAGCAAATAATACAAGTCAATACGACGATCCATTTTCGAATGGTTAAGGTGCTTGCCTCAGCGATCTGTCTCAAGGATCCCCGGTTCGATTCCAGCAGGGCCAATTTTAGAAATAAACTTCAAAGTTGGCTCTGGGTGCCTAGTTTTTCTTACTCTTAGTTTAGTTTTACTCGATCAAATGCATCGAACGCGTAAAACTAGCACTAGGCCCTCAAGTCTGAATCTGGAAAGTAGTGGCAATGCACACTGCGTTTCGCAGTCATTGGATTATTATTGGATGTGAGCCAAACATACTTCGTATTCATATAGCGCCATCTCACAAAATTTTGAGGAAACCGTTGATTTTATCATCCTTCGGTATTCGATAACAATATCAAGTACCACAAAAATCCATGAGATGGCGTTTTAAACTAACTTAAAAAGCAAAACGTACATACAAAATACAAGAATTGCTTGTTTAAAGTTATTAGATATATTAGTAATATGTGAATAATGTGACAATTTCAGATTTGTCGGAACCACCGTCTGGTGTCGCGCCGTTGTCTCATTCGGCGGCAAAACACAAAATGGCCGTTCGGCCGCGACGAACACACGGCGCTCCAAGACGGAAGAAAAATAACCCTGTAAGTTCAGTTTTTTATGCACTTGCTTGTGTTATAGGCGACGGTAGCCACCTACCATCAAGTGGCCCGTCAGCCTGTCCAAAAGTAATGATAAAATAATAATAAAACTTATTACATGAAGCACGAAAATAACTTGTTATTACAAGTTTACACCAAAAGGCTATAGCCGTGTAAGGGAACAAAAAGTGCCCCTGACGTTATAAGCCAATGAATAAATCCTATGTATTGGTCATAATGCTAGTTATTAATCTGCCAAATTTTATCTCATAATTATTGACAGTTTCCTTGAAATGTCACTTCAAAGTTTTTTTTACTTTTCAAAATATGTATGTACAGTTTACAATATTTAAACCGCGGGGCGTTCTTTAGTAATAAAAGAAATATTTACTTACAATTTCACACACAGCGTGACACAGTTTGTATGTAATTCCAAGTCAAGATGTTTTTCTAGTTTATTTTGTATTTAATAAGTACTTTTTGGTGAACGTCGAGAATAAAATATTTTATTCATCTTTAATTACTCGTATATAATAACGAAGTAAAGCGAGAAATGTCGACTTTTATAAAACAAAATAAGCGATGACTTTGTCTTTGACAAAAAATGGTATTCTCGGGATTTCAAAGTAATGTAATCACCAGCCAGCATTAATTCATCAAGGGTACAGGCAACAAACCTAATCTACCAATAATTTTTTTATTGACACCTCTTTCAATACTGCTCACATATGAGTAGGTACCTAAAGATTATCCAAAAAATCGGCATGTTGCTCCAAGCCGATTGATTTGAGACAAATAATATAAGTACGGAAAGAGATGACACTAATGTGTAAAAAAAATGGTAGGTGTCGCTGACTCACAAGTGTCAAAAAAAATGTTTGAAATATTTGACATCAAAAATCACCAAGTTAATGTTGACCTAGAGACATCTGGTTTTTTGCAAAATTATTCCTCTTTGGGTCATTAACAACATACGTTAATTACAAAAGAAACGGAGCAGTAGTTTTTAAAATATTTTGAAAAGTAAAAAAAACTATGAAGTGACATTTCAAGGAAACTGTCAATAATTATGACATAAAATTTGGCAGATTAATAACTAGCATTATGACCAATACATAGGATTTATTCATTGGCTTATAACGTCAGGGGCACTTTTTGTTCCCTTACACGGCTATAGCCTTTAATAGATCTTTAGTTACTAACATGTGTGTATCTTATCTCTATCTTTGTGTGTATATGCATGATAGTTTAGCTATAGTTATTTTAAAACATTTTACCAATAGCAATACATCGCTTTTTAAATTCAAAAGTGCCACAAATCAAAATTACACTTTTACAGGAGAGCTAATCGAAAAAAAAAAAATACATCAAATATTAGATTCTTATTAGATATACATCAAATATATGCATATTATGCATCCTTAGAAGCGTATTTTTAAGTAGCATTAAATGTTTTAAGTAATTTTATAATAAACTGAATATTAGAGGAGATAAAAGCATATAAGTTACTTTTGAATATATAATAAAAAAATATATGAAAATATACTAAATATGGAATAAAACAATCATAAGTCTTATTGCAACATACACTATGAAGGATTGTGATTGCAATTTGTGGTACTTTGGAATTTAAGCAGCGACATGTGATAGGCTCATCCTATGTGCAACAACATCAATGGACTTATTGGTGAATTGTTGTTTTTGGATGTTCCAGATAGCCGCTTCAGCCTTGCCAATAACGCCCGAACTGAACGAAGAAATGATACGAAGCACTACTCCTGAAGTCATACACAAAAAATCCTCAGAAGTTGTTACTGGTAAGTCGCCTCACAATACAAACACTTCCCTCCCCTCTCCCCTCCCCTCTCCCCTTCCCTCCCCTCTCCCCTCCCCTCCCCTCCCCTCCTCTGTCTATTTCACACTCCGTTCACTCCGCATTTCACTAATGGATAGAGCGATAAACTAGGAAGATTTGTATTTATAATTTTTGGAAATTCCATAAGTATATTAATATATTATTAAAAATAAATTGTCCTTAAAAAAAAGCACAGACGTGTCTGCATTCTAAGAAATACAAAGATTTTAATTAAACTTGAAATTGCATAGATAAGTTAAGTTAAGTAAGAGATAAAGAGCCCAGACATCACTTTACTCACTCGCCGAAACATAACAGCGCATTCGCTGTTATTTCACGGTTTTCTTCTGTAATTGTCTGGTGGTCACTGCCACTGCCAGACAAGCTTGTGTTCTTTAATTTATTGTAATTGAATTAAATTTAATAAGCTCAAGTAATTTAATATTCGTTCCTCCTTTTCTTTCTTCCATCCTCATCTTGTCAAAATTCTTCTTTTTCGGAACAGACGTTCTAAAAACTCTCATAATACGCACTACCAATGATTGAACTCTCTTTCGGTGTCTGTGTTTCAAATCTTTTTAAAGTTCAAGTGAATAGCCATTTTCTTCCACGGCTAGATTTAAAGAAAAAAAAAACTGGATTATATTTTGTATTCGACACCTACGAAATACACACATTACTTAAAAATTAAATTGCAAATATATTTGTTACAGAATCATTCTCTTCTACGACGACTGCGAAACACCAGGTGATTGTCAAAGAGCAGCATCATCAATTGAACAGGGAACTGCAAAGAGTTCTAGAGACTCCAGCCGACACCAAACTCAAGTCATCTTCGCTGCCTCCGGGACTAGCGCTGAGTCAACTCACGGGTCATTCTCCGGTCAAACTCAGCATAGCCGAGTCAAACACACCAAGATCATCAATAAAAAGGAGCAAATCGAGCTCTCAGGATCAGAGCGTGAGAGACGGATCCCCCAAAAGCCGAGTTCACACCGAAACCACCTCCTATAGGAGAGAAGAAAGGATGACCGTGACCAAGCACAGAGTGGAGAAGCACGCCGAAGAAACTTGCCACGAAAAGAAATCTAAGTCAGAGAAGAAAATTGAGAACGAAGTTATAAGGGCGAAAAAAGAAGAGTCCTTCTTTAGTAGACTACTTTTAAGGAAGAGTGGAAAGAAGTCTAAAAAGGATCAAACCGAGAGCGAAGGTCTGCAGGAAGTGAAGAAAACTAAAGCGGAAAAATCTGCAGCCCAATATAAATCTGTGGACGCGGAGAGAAGTGGTTACGAGAAACCAGTTCCAGTGGAGAGGACACACAAATCTGCTGGCCAGAAAGCCTTCGCGAATCAAATGCATAAAAGAATGGACAACAAAGGCGCTTATGTCCAAGAAGGTGTTTATAAAGACGTGTACAGTGTTGCCAAAGTGTCGAACGATTATTTAACAGATCTCAGAATCGCCGAAGAAACTGATAAAATGCTGAACATGGAAATGAAAGGTAGATTCAGCAGACGGGAGGAGTTTTGCGAAAGAGTTGAACGATCGAAGAGATCTGTTTCGAAAGAAGCTATCGATGATAAAAGAGAACCTTTCAGTTTGCACCACGACAGATCTAAAAGACCGACGTCAGTACAGAGACTGGTGGATCCTTACTCATCCAAAGCGTTTGTGAACAGCGAAGTATCGAACAGGGCTCAGGAAGACTCCTTGTCTCCCACTCTGGTGATCTCGGATGAAGAGCCTCCGATCAGGGCAGTCCGTAAGACTGTTCACAGCGATTTTTCGTTTCACAGTGGAAGTATGCCTAAAAGTATACCTTACTTCAATCCCGGCCTCGCATCATCATCTCCCCCGAAGACCGTGATGCATCAGAGTTCCGAAAACGTGAAGCACTTAAACCGATCTTCCGAACACGTTTCAGAATATCGAGAAATCGAGAGCAAATGCGAGAAGATTCCTCAAATTGCGAAGACTGAGGAGTCTTACGTTACTTCGGGACTCAGGTCTCTTGGTGACGAGTACGTGGAGACCAGAAGTAGTATCGGAAAATCGCACAGCTTCCGATACGCCTCTGAAACTGCGTCCATCAGTTCCCAAGAGAATCAGATGCCGAGTTTGCCGGCCATCGTCGGGATATCTGAACCTTTGCTCGAAAGCTGGGAAGTGAATTACAGGAGAAACGTCTCCGATAGACAGGAATATAGCAAGAGAGTTTCCGCAAGAAACTATGATATACTCCACTGCAGTGGCGAGGCCAATTATGACAGTCTACCTAGCACCGACAGCAGTTACCTTGACAGTCTTAAGACCGAAACTAATGAAGAAAGAAAACTTTTCACTAACAGTATTCATATAACAAACGTTCCAATGGACGCCCGTAAACGTGACAGCGATATTTCACAGATAGAGGCTAAGATCGATGATATTATAAGTTCTCCAAAACCAATAATGGCGCCAATACTCAAATCTAGTTCTCTAGATAGTGTTAAAAGTAGCCCCGAAAAGCCTATGGACGACAGAAGGAAAACTATTTCAGTAGAAAGCGCTTTAAGTTGCAAAGCTAGTAGCAACGTATCGGTGACTCATATTAATAAGGATCAAACTTCGAATAACTCTGTTGAAGTGTCAAAATCTAATAAAAGCGATGAGAAGTTAAAGACAGAGATAAAAAAGCATGGAGTGCCGGAATTTCTTAAAATACAATTAAACAGAGTTGACGCAAAACCTGCTACTAATGTAGTTTTGACTGCTAATATAACGCCAAAGAAAGTTGATAGTCCACAATGTGAGAAAGAAGAGACAACTTGCTATGAAGCTATCGAAACTAAGTCAACACATAACATTCAAATTAGGAGAGAGTCGGTTGTTTCAAATAAAACTATCGAGAACTTTAACGAGATTAGTCAAGTTGATAACAAAACTTCACCGGTTATCATTAGAAAAACTGTTCAAAATGTTGCGCCGCAAAGTCCGTCTACCCCGAAAGCCTTTTTCAAAAGAAAATCCACAAGCATTGAGATTCAAGAAAAAGTTGACAAGCCTCGTACAAATTCTTTGAGTACCGAGGGTAGTACGGAGAAAATATACGACAACATATCTATGGATCAAAAATCGCATTCGAGTTTCGGCAGCAAGAGCTCAATACAAAGTACGGACAGCAACGAAGCGAAATCTTCTGACAGACAAGAGGATGCCGTGGTTTACCGTAAAAAACCTATTATGATTGCTAGAGAACTTCGCGGCGATAGAAAAAACGACGATGAACCAGAATTGATGAAGGTTTTCGCGAGACGATCACTTAAGCTTAAAGACTCCGAAGCTGAAAGCTTAGCGCAAGAGATAGCCGAAAGTAATAATATTAAGGAAGAAATTACTAACAATGCAACTAGGACTAAACTATTAAAAAATGAATTCAACGCCTCAATAAAGTCCAGAGACAGCGATAAAGAGAATGAAGATACAGTTGTTAAAGAGCATAAAGAAGAAAAGCGAATAGTCGATATTGCGGCACGTGTGAGTCAGTTCGGAGTGCCTCACTATCAGAGGAGTGTCAGTATAAATAGCGTTTCAAACGTGAAAAGAGAAAGCGCACCGGTATACAAAAGCGAAGTTTATAGATACAAAAAGGAAGTTTCTGACTCTACACCGGAAAAGAGATTGAGAAACAGAACTTTTCCGGATCCCTCCAACGATAGAGATGATATAAAAAGTATAACAAAGAATGAAGCGATGGCATACAAAGCTGATACGTTAACTAAGCGAGGTTGGCAGAGGAAAGACGAAGGACTGAGACAGTTGTCTGCGGAGAGAGAGAAGAGAGATAGTGTGGCGTTAGAGAAAGAGGATAGCGGAGAAGATGATAGAGGGGAAGCCGACGGTTCGCCCCAATTTAAAGGTATACTTCAGATGCGCGCGGAATGGGAGAGGCGAGCGAAACAGGGCATGACCAAATAGTTACTGGTGCTAAAGATATTTTAAAAAAAGAATCCAAGTGACCTAATAGTTATTTGTTAAAGTAATTGATCTCTAAAATTAAAATGAAATTTCCATAAATGATGCATTTTACAATGCATTTACTATTATGAATTAGGCTTGCCGTTTTGTTTTAACTTAGTTTTGTGTTTTTTTTTTCTACCTTATCCGAAAGATAACTTTTTGGTTTTAAACTTAACAAGTCATTTCTTAGTTGTGCAGTTAATTATATTTAGGTTTTTGAGTGTCAATGGTTGATATGGTAAAGCCTATCCCCAATTTGTAGTCTGTAGGTAGCGATGGTAGTCATCTACCATCAGATGACCATTTTTTTTTATGTCTGCTTGTCAAATTTTCTAATAAAGGCATTTTTTAAAACCTTTAAATAACAAATTCTCTTGACGAGCTTAGCAAAAGTTAGTTGTTAAAAAAGAAACCTACTTTTCGCAGCCCCCAACTAATACATCGCCGCGAAATAATAGCATTTATGCTTTTTTGTTTCGGTGTATTATATATATATATATATGGAACTACTGTGCCTAAATTTTTCCTTAGCTTTATTCTTGTCCGAGTCATAAGCTCACTTTATATTCATTTTTTTTTTATTTTGAGGGCTTTGTCTTATTAAGAAGACATGCCATCTCCTTCAACCACTGACCACACTTTAATGACGACAACCTCCTACATACCATCAAGTGAATTGTAAGCTTGAATGCCAACTTTTATCTTAAAAAATAAAATTTACTTATATTTAATTTGATCATAAAAAACTGTTTGACACTCATAAATTCAATCCAAAAAACACTGTTAAAAAACAGTATCTTTTTAATATATTATGACATACATTTGTCTATTTACTAATAATCCTTCTGTTTTTTTTTTAATCTCAAAAAAGTTCAAAGCTCTGTAATATATTTCCCCATAGAGATAAAATGTTCCCTTAACATTTCTCTAATTACGACTAAAATAGTATTAAAAATAAATAAAATAAGTAATTTGTATAAAACGCTTAAATCTAATGAATTATGGAACATTTTTTCTCTAGTAAAAGCGTTTAGTAAAATTAAAAATAATAGAAAAAAATTCACTTTTTAATAAGAAATATCATAAAGAGGTTAAGTTAACACCTCCGGGCAATGTTGTCATGTTGTCATGTTGCTTTAATTATAACAACTGTATAATAATTATAATAATAATTTTCTATTGCTTTGTATATGGTTATTCAATTTATAAAACCGGTATTTTTTTCCTTTTAAATTGTAAATGGCAGTGTCGACATTGCCCACATATAGAGACTCCTGCGCATATTAAGATTTAACATAAATAACGTGGAGATTTTAGACCAGAAATGGCACTTTAAAACGAACATTAGCTTTATAAGTCATTTCTGAAAAAGGTATCACTCCAGTGCAAGCGTAGCTAGTGCCTAGCTATGGTGACGTCAAAACGGTTAACTTCGTTGTTAGTAAAGCGTCATTGAAAATTTTGATTCAATTCTTTAAATATCTTATTACTCAAGACCAAATATTTAGAAATTAGAATTCAATTATTTACTTGTAAAATTCACAGTATGCACTATACACTAAAAAATATTTTTATTTATCCTTAAAGCGGTCATCACACTTTACAATTTGAAGGAATCCAATTTAGGTACCTAAGTAGTGAACCTAGTGATCACACTACACACTAAATTGATTTCTAAATCGAAGACATAGAATTGAAAATAGATAAAATCTAAATTGGATCCAATCTGTTCTAACTGCGATTACACTTTCCATTTTCCTGAATTGGAATACCTACTTCAAATTGTGTGTGACTGAAAAAAATTAAATGACTTTGCAAAAAAGCTGCTTTGTATTTTACGTTTTAAAAATTTCTTTAATTGCAAATATAATTTAAGTTGAGATCGAATTAAAAAAATAATATTCAGTAGAAATATATATAGCTCGGTATAGTTTTGCCCCTGCTACGCTTGCAGTGTAGTGAAGCCTTTACCTCTCGACGTTCGGTATAAGAATAGTGATATAAAATACAATATTAGCTTAGTCGAATATACGTATTTGGAAACGTATAACGTAATGTTATTCATAATATAAAATATAATAATTGAAGTTATGAAAAGTTGTTATTTTCGAGTGTTATTTCGATGGAATACTGAATGGGTATATTTTATTAAAAATTAATACAATCATGTATTGAACACTTAAAATTGTGAAATACAAATTTTAATTATATAGTTTAAGGTTGTTTTATTTGTGTATAACCTAACCCCTTTTAAAATTTTGTTTTTATAACATTTGAAGTCTGAATTTGTTTTCAAAAAAAAAAAATTCATCTGTTTAAAAATTTAAGAGAGTTCTTTAATTTCACAACTTGACGCGTCCGTTGGATGAGTGGTTAAGATGCTTGCCTTAACATACTGTCTCAGTGGTCTCGGGTTTGATTACCAGCGGAGTCAACTTTGGAAATGAACTTATCTAAGTTGTAAGGCTGGTCTGGATTTGTAAAGTAGTGGCAGGGCACGCTGCATTTCGCAGTCATTTGGGCAGCATGTCTGGCGACAGTAAAGCCAAATTTACATTACGAAATTAGTGGCATAAAATTAGTTTCATGACACTAGTTTCATCAATAATTTCACGTGTAAACGTCAAGTTTTACAATGCATACATCGATTTCACGACACTGAAACAGTTTCGTGTGTCGCGCGATTTTTGGATAAAACTAGTTTCATGCAATTAATGTCATCTATTACGCGACGCGAAACTAGTGTCGCGAAAGCGCCTACGCTGATAGTACGTGTGTTTTTTGTCGTGGTGAGGGCGGCGTTAGTCGAAAAAAAAAATTTAAATGATTTTCACTCATTCGAAAATAGTTTGTATAGCTCTCAGGATCTTCATCTGCTAATTCAGATATTAACTGTGTCGCACCCAGATGCTTTCTTGCTAGCCACCCTCGAATCCACCAATGTCTTTTTTTCGAGACAACCTTTTCTTAATTTTATACAATAACATCTGTATAACAACATTTTGCAATGCAAAATAAAGCTTCGATGTTGGCGCAGCCATGAACACAGACATACTGTGGATTTCACGACACTATTATTTTGAATGAAACTAGTTTTACAAGTACTAAAAGTAGTGTCATGAAATTAATTTGTTCATGCATGAAACTTGTTTCGTAATGTAAATCCGGCTTAACCACCCCCTTACAGAAGACCTCCGTGAAATAATAGCATGTGTGCTGTTGTGTTTCGGTGATTTCCTTAATCCTACTATAGCATAGGTACTTGCAGCACCTCAGGCGTTATAGGTTATATTATATGTTATAGGCGACGGTAGCCACTTACTACCAAGGGGCCGTCAGCCTGTCTAACGAGCTTAATATAAAAAAAAAACAACAATTATATTAATTAACAATACAGTAACTGTATCCTTAAAAACAAAAATAATAATGGTTTTGAAATCGAATTCCATTTTTAAAATTATAAACGGCTTCGTTCAAATGAAGTTAACAAAAAAATATCTTTGAACGCGACCAATATTTAGGGGGAGGATTTTCACGCATGCGCCAAACATCCCCTACGCAGAAATAACCCTCAACAGCGCTCAGTGCGACCACCATCTTTCTTTCATTTATTTCTCATATTTCCTGTAGCCATTTCATTTGGGACTATTAAACTCTTAAAATTGATGAAATTAAATGAAAAAGTGCGCGCGTGAAGTGTAAAAAACTGTTGGTTTGACGAGAAAAAACATTTTTCAAGAAGATTTTCTTACGTAATATTTATTTCTTCAGAGACGAGTTTTTCCGCAGGTTTGAGGCAAGATTAATAAAGATTAAATATATAAATTGAAACAAAAAGACAAAAGCTGCTTTGTATGTTTAGGATTTATGTTCAACTTGGAAGAACATAGAAATATCTATGAAAGTAATAAAGCTATAAGTAAAAGAGCTCCCAAAATGTATCAACCATTGGTTTAATACGTAAGCTAGTCGATAAGGTTTTGCGTCTTCACTTATAAAAATTTGTAGATATTTGTAGATTTTTTTATATTACACATTAACCTGTTTATAGTATTATGTAATTATTGTTAGTGTTGAGAAATTATTATGTGAGATTATCTAAGTATTTTGTTAGAGTTAATAACGTGAAGACATTTCTCCTATTAGGTACCTACCTTGTGGTATAAAATATAAACTTAAAATTATTTTTTATATGACTATTTCAGGTGATAATGTGGATTTTTTGTATGAAAGAAAAATTTTACTTACATGAAAAATTTTCACGTACAGAATGAAACACGTGGAGATTGACATATTATTAATATTTGTATTTTTCAAAATATGTCAAAAAAAATTGTTGTTTCTAGAACCTTATTCCAGAACAATTTTATTTCAACATTTTTTGTAAATTTTGTTATCGTAACCCTAACCAAGATGCAAACGCAGTGCTTTCTACAGTCGTAAACGCTACGCTACGCTACGGACAAAGCTTTGTGATTGGTCAAAATTTTATGTGGGCGTTACAACAACCAATCACCGGGCTTTATTTTGTTCGCTTCGTAGTTCGCTAGGGAGCGTTTTCTTTAATGTACATCTTGGCTAGGCCCCCTGGTGGCAAAAAGTTTCACTAAATGCCGTTAACCGTTGAAAGCAGGTGCTTTTTGAGATTTTTCCACCAGACTAATAAATAGCACCAGACTACCTAGGTACTTAATTTATTTTTATACATATGTCGCTCATTAAATTTTAACTGTATAAATACCTACGTAGGTACAAAAGGATTCAATTTAAATTGAAAAGGTTCACCAATTAGCGAGGCAGGCAACACCGAATGAAGGTGACCTATTTCAAATTAATTCCAATTAAGTTTGCTTTTTAGTCGTTCGAACAAAATAATAGATTTTCAACTCTGGATTTGTCCAATGGGAATAATGTAACCTTTTGCTTTTTTTGTGTATATAAATCTTTTTGTCTTTTTTTTATTTCACAATGGAGAGTACTATATAACATTAACAGTTTAGAAGCACAATTTTTAGCCAGAATTGTGATGAATAGAGGGAAGTCACAAGATAGATGAAATCTATTGTTTTTTTACAAAAAGTTTTTATTAAGGCGTGAGAATGTACCTACCCAAGTACTACTAGATAAGATCGATCTGGTTTTTTTTTAGAATATTTTCAATGACTAAATAATTCTTTATTTGCTCTAACATCTGTTTACATGATATTAATTAATATACAGCAAAGATATTTAACTGTATATTAACTAGTAAAGCAGTCTATGGCTGCTGTTGTGTTTCGGTGAGTGATTAAAGATACCAGAGCCAGATTTCCCTATCCCTTCCCAATCGTTTATCTCTAGTCCTACTATAGTCGGCAGCGCCTTTGGTGTTACTTGTGTTAATAGGCGACGGTAGCCACCTACCATCAAGTGAACCGTCAGCCTGTATGTCGACCTTAACAAAAAAATGTTAAAATACAAAATATGTTCTACAAAACAAGCGCAAATTAATGTACGCATATTATTAATTAATGCAAATTAATTAAAATTTTATTGTTTTAATTATGGTTTAGGATAGTTGAAGATACTAAAATGTGTCAATACCCTTATTTATGTACTAGGTGGCCAACCTACTATGTGTATTGTCAAATATTTAAATAGCTATTTCGTGTCTACTCTTTAATTCAAACTGTAAACATGTGTACCTACCTACTAAATAACTTTAAATCATTTACAAATATTACGTAAGTTTAGAAATGTTTACTAATATTATGGCATTTTTAGAAACTTTTAAGAATATGAAAAAGGACAAAAAAAATCTTTCAAACAAGTTATATTTCCATACCTAGTTACCATCAGAGCCATTTTTTTCCAAATGTACAACCTAAACTTAAACATCTTAAGAAAATTAAATTTTCTTATTTGTACAAAAACTTTGCTTTTTATAAAACGACTTTGGAACCGGGAACTTTTTAATATACACAGCGACCAATTTTAAAGAGCCCACCGACCGAGTCTCCGTAGGGATGTGCACTTATCGGATCTGATAAATACCTACTAGAGAAATTGGTTAACATGGTTTACATACAGTATCTCCGTTAATGAAATAAATAAATCACATCACCATATAAACATAAAATCGTCATAGTATAAGTACTGGCATTTTAGAAATATATACTACTGCTTAATGCTCCTACTATATACTTAATGCTCCCGACTTCGCCTGGGATGCAAGTATTATCCTTCTTTCCAGATGTGACCTCGCTATTGGATGGCTTTATAAACATGATTCGCCCATTAATAAAGGCGTTTTTAATTTAATATTTTACACATTTAAACCCCGCAGTTAAATAAAAAATAAAAATAAAATCTTAACATAAAACGTTACAGTCATGCCAACTGTCAAATTTTCCTTTATTAAAAAAACTTGTGCTACATACACAGACTAATTGTTTCTGATGGAATGATCTAAATGAATATGGATAAAAGGAATGAAATGAAATGAATACCTTGTTAAGAAAATTGGTAAAATTGGGTATTCCTCCGGTATTAATTACGAACACACATCACTAGTCAGAAAATTAAGGGAGCACGAAGAGTCTACATCCATTTGCATAATGGTTGCCCATCAATAATCATTTTGTTGGTATTAAAATTTATTGGACAACGCTAACTTTACCGAGTTACGCGAACATTTGGGAGATTCAGGTGGGACATTAAATTGTCTATTGAGGATTTTTGTGATGAATGGGAAAGGGCTCGCGAAACACTTACGAAACCAAGGCAGATAAGCTTAAAAGATGAAATTAATGCTCCTTTAAGTAAACACCTACATAGTGTTTGTATTGAACATTTATAGTTGACTAGTGGCCCGCTCCCGGCTTCGCACGGATGCAATTTTTTACTCGATCCAGCTGATAAAATTACCTTACATCGCCATCTGTTAGAATCTTTTGGAACTCACAGATAAATAATTGCTGGATTGAATAGGTATCAACAGATGGCGCTATGTTAATAATATTATATAATTTGCAAAAAAATAATAAACAAAATGAGATATAAACTATCCTGTCTCTTAAGTAGGACCAAATTACATATAGTTACTAAATTTTATCAAAATCGGTTCAGTAGTTTGGGAGTTCATCGCGGACATACAACGTGACTCGTAATTTTTATATATAAGGATAAACCAGATACATAATTTACGCTTTTATATACATTTGTCACATCACAAGTAGATAAATATCTGTGTAATAATAGATTGATACTAAAAATAGATTTGCTTATAACTAAAAAATAATCTGTTCACAAGTGACCTTAAATTCTCAAGTTGGTACATACATGCAGAAGCACATTCTTATGTCAGTATTATTATTGCAGGACTTTAACTGACGGTCCTATCCTATCAATATTATGTTAGTAGATACATAAAATATAGAAATTTAATAATAATTGTTTTGCTGTAGGGTTTATGTTCATAAATAAATAAATAAATAAAATATAGAAACTGGTTTTTTGACAAACCATTTATTAATTTTATTTTATTTTTGAACAAAAACAGTAATGCCATACTGAAAATATCACCATACAATTGAGACATTATTACTATGTAATTACATTGTCAGGGTTTTATTGCGTCAAAAACAGATATAAAATGAAATAAAAATATCAAATCAATTTTAAATGATAGTGAGAGGATCTGAGGAGATAAGATGCATAATAATAATAATTTATTTCAGATAAGTATAACATCCATATTATCTATTAACAAAATAACAATAGTAATTAAAAAAAAAATATTTAAAAAAAATATATTTAAAAAAAATATATATTATATAATTTAAAAAAATATATCGTAATTATTGGAACCTTACAAAATAAGTTACAATAAATAATAATTATTAATGTGAGCTGTTTTCCTCGTGTTACTTTACCTGGTCGAAAACTTTTTTTTCTAGACAACAGATTTTTAGACACTAGGTGGCGCTGCTTTATTCCTCGCACTAGGCCCTATGAGGATTAAAGCAGCGCCACCTAGTGGCTAACGTGTAGCACTGCTTCATTCCCATACAATAATACACATTTAGTACTTTAGTAGAATAGAAGCTAACAAACACATAAGAAATAGTAAATTACAATGGAAGCCATTAGTTTGTAACTAATAGGAGAATCCTAGATCGCGGTCTCACCGTCGACCGACCCACGTACGTCATCAAGATTAATGGGCGGTTGGACGGTGGGAGCAGGCACCTTTTTAGACAATTATTACGGCATTTATTATACTTGTGCATTGCATGTTGAACAAGAGGTAGTTAATTCTGAAATTAATAGTCTGCACTTACAAATAGACGGAGGAACACAGCCTGAGACTCAAATTTATAATAGGTAGGATTACCTAACTGTATATAAGAATAAATATCTTAACACATTCCACACAGCATCATCTAGTTCCAAATTAAACAACTATAGGCTTGTATTATGAATACCAGACAGTTGATATACTACATAGATTGCTTTTTTTTTGTAAATACATAAATATTATATATACAAACATCCATGACTCAGGTACAAATGTTATACATATACATTTGCCCCTAGCGGGATTCGAACTCGCGACCGTTAACAGCTAGGGTTACTACCCACTAGACCAAACGTGTCGTCGAAGAAAGAATGAAAATTGATTTAAAGAATGCAGCTTTTATTGTTTTTCTTATAATAGTTTTTTACGTTTATGTTACACAGGCGTTTATGTCGCCTATAACACAAGCGGCAAGGCGCTGCAAGTATGTTGGCAATCATAGTAGGATTAAGGATAAGGGATAAAGAAACAGGCTCTGGCTCTAGGATATTGTCAAGATTAAATGGTTTCAATGGTTTTTCTATGGATCCTCTCATTCCTAATTCGATTTCGATGAGTAATCTCGTACATCCCTCTGCAAAGCTCATAGTTACTTAAGTATAACCCGTCGGAAATTTCTTGGCGCCTCGAAAGAATGGAGCACCGCACGCTACGGTCGGCAAAGAAAACAATAGTTAAAAAAAGTTTATTTGTATAAAAAGGTGTTTTTTTTTACTTGATACTAGAGTGACCCGCTCCCGAATTCATCCGGGATGCAATTTTTTTTATAAACACTAACCTTCCTCGATTTTATCCCTCCATCCATAAGTGAAAACAGAATTAAATTGGTTGAGCATTTTTGCAGAGTATAGAGGATAAACATTGATTTTCAATAAAAAAAAAGTAGTGTCACGTCATACATTTACATAGAAAGCAAAATATTGTAGATAGTTGCGAAGTGCCGTGACATTTCCAAGTTATACTTAACATAAGTGTTATAAATAAAGTCGTCATTTTATAATTTCCTCGTAAAACGGTCAGGTCCGTGGCGATTGGGAGTGGGGGTGAGATGCGCGGGCGCTAGGTGATGCTTTGCGGCGCCGTGTGGAACGCCGCGCCGATCTCTTTGCGCGGCCTGGCACCTCCGCTACCGCCACGCTCCGCCTTGCTAGCAGCACTAGTCATGCATGCACTACATGACCATCGAATCGACGATGACACCAGTTTCATAGGTAAGTTTTATTTATTTATTTATTTTTATTTATTTATTTATTTATTAATTAATTAACAACAAATCTATATACATGTGCATTGCAAGTCCCATTTTCAATATTTTATTAGGTTGAGTACTAGCGTCTAAACTAGGCCGAGCCTGTATCTTAGACGATAGTTTCTTCCAGTGACAATATTTCTAGTTATGACGACAATCCATTACACACATTTTTAAGTACATATTTTGATTTTACAAATATGAGGGTAATTTAAAAAAATTATAAATAAAAATAACTTACTCATATATACATTAGGTATTACAAATTATGAAAGAAAAAAATACCCTCTGAAGTTTTGAACAATAAGTTATACTACTAAAATTGTGGGCTTAAGACAAAAAGAACAATAAAAATGAGTTAAAATATAAATAAAAATATAACAAAGTAAATTTAAGTTAGTTTTTCTACATAATAAATCACATTTACATCTTCTGACAGTTCCTTTTAAAATAAAATAAATATCACATTATTTGATAGCTCCTCATAGCAAAAACAATTACAGTAATCTGCAGTGAAACTCTTTGAATTTAAAACTGTTTGAAATTACAGTCGAACTAATATCGAATTACAAGGGAACCAAATGAACCAAAAACCAAACCGAATCACAAAAACAGCATAACATACATATCCATACAAACACACACACACACACACACACACACACACACACACACACACACACACACACACACACACACACACACACACACACACACACACACACACACAAACATATACTCATACATACACATATATCTACATCCACATATATACCTATACGTACATACATACATATACGCAAGACCATACACGCATACAAAAACATAGGTCCGGCAGGCGCAAACAAGTGTGGCCGGTTAAGTTTATATTATTGTTGTTAATAGATTTGAGCCAGTCAACAATTATGTTTTTAACATGAAGTTTTTTACGTGAATATATTTCTTGAATTTTATTTAGTTTGTTATAAAGCAAAGGACCCAAATAACACTGGAATTTATTAATATAAGATGTATTGAATGCAGTAACTGGACAGACTCTGTATTTACGCCTTTTTATTGACAGATTATTTTCATAGGGAAGTCTTAGATGTTGGGACAATATGGTATCTTTAATAAAAAGTTGTCTAATAGACAAAACGCCACACTCAGAGTATAGTTTAATGGTAGGATATCTGAAGGGTTTCAAGGTCATTACTTTAAGCAAAGCTCTTTGCGCCCTTTCCAATTTTATAAGATGTGTTTTGCGTGCTCCCCCCCACGACGTAATGCAGTATGATAAAATGGATTGGACAAGAGCATAATAGATTGTTTTAAGAACAGGATAATCGGCCACATGACGTAGTTTTTTAAAAATGTATATTAATTTCCTTGTTTTGTCTGTTAAATGATTGATTTGTGGGCACCAAGTTAATTTTTCATCTAATTGGATACCTAGGTATTTTATTACTTTTGACCTTTCTATGAATGGACAAATGGAATAGCAAGTTGTTTGATATTTATCATGACACGTATGTATTTGGATTGTTAATTCCGGCTCACAATGTAGTGAACGTTCATTATTTGCAAATTTTAAAAATTTTGTTTTTGAAATGTTTAGTGTTAATAAATTTTGATTTAACCAGGCATCTGCTTCTTGAAGTCCAGTCTCTGCAAGCATTTTGACCTCATTCCATGTCTTACCATAGAAAACAAGCGCTGTGTCATCAGCAAATGTGGATATTTTACAATTATTAAGTTTTAGGTCGCATAGACCATTAATATAAATCAGAAACAAAGTAGGTCCAAGGACACTGCCCTGTGGGACACCATAGGTAACCGGAGTGTCATCACTTGTATAACCACCCAGTGTAACTCTCTG
Organism: Synanthedon andrenaeformis; assembly: GCA_936446665.2. NCBI lineage: Eukaryota > Metazoa > Arthropoda > Insecta > Lepidoptera > Sesiidae > Synanthedon > Synanthedon andrenaeformis. The sequence goes on from OW387797.2 coordinate 997,267, forward strand.
CTTTCTATCACTAAGGTAATTTCTGAATAGCTGCAGTGGTATACCTCTGACTCCTATGTTCTCCATTTTATCAAGTAGAATTGGGATGGCGACCGTATCGAATGCCTTTGCTAAGTCAAGGAATACTCCTATACATTTGTCTTTGTTATCAATGTGCTTGGCTACATATTCAACCAGCTCTGAGACCGCTTGCGCAGTCGATCTGCCGGCTCTGAAGCCATATTGATTGTTTGAAATGATATTGTTTTTATTTAGGTAGGATATTAATCTCTTGTTCATAATTTTTTCTAAGACCTTCGAAAGAGCAGGTAAGATCGATATGGGACGATAATTACCAATAGAGGTTTTGTCACCAGATTTATAAATAGGGTGAATTATTGAGGTTTTAAAGGCTTGAGGGAAAGTACCTGTTTCTATGCATAGGTTGATTATTCGTGTGAAGGGTGGTACAATCTCATTACTAATTAATTTTAATATTTTAGAGGGAATACCATCCCATCCTGCAGCGCTATCCGATTTAGAGCTCATTAATAGACCCCTGACCTCCTCTTCAGAAGTCCCCAAAAGAATCATTGAGTTCAGAGGAATATTAACAGGATTTTGAACGGGTGATTTTAATTTTGAGCCATTTTTCTTAGTTATTATGTCTGCCAGTTCTTTTGCTATATTGGTAAAATATTGGTTAACTTCTTTTAATGATATTTCGGGAGTGCTAGTAATTTTAAGAAGGTCAGTAGATGATATTTTTGTGTTTTTTCTATCTGTTATCATATCCACAATTTTCCATTTTAATTTTGGATTATTTGCGTACTTCTTTAATTCATTTTTTTTCATAATTTCGTTTAAGTCGTTTAAGTAAATTGTTGCAGTAATTTTTATATCTGTTGTATGTGACATTTAGGATAAGATTATTTGGTTCCTTTTTACATTTCAAGTGCATTTGGTCACGGTTTCTGATGCAGCGGAGCAAACCTGGTGTAATCCATGGTTTAATGCAACGATACCTTCTAGAATATACAATTTTAGTTGTATTGTTAAGTATTGTCGAATTGATCGTGTTAATCAAGTTATCCATGCTTGAGTTTGGATCATATGAGAGTAAGATATCATAATCAACATTTTTCATCTCGGTAAGGAATGCTTCATAATTAAGTTTGTGGACTGTGTCTGTCGAGTCAGAATCTATTTCATGATTTAATTCAATACTAGTGAGCACTGGTGAATGATCCGTGAGTGGGACTTCTAAGACAAACGTAGTAGACAAACATTTAGATTTTATCATGACATGGTCTAAACAATTTTTGGCTCTTGTGGGGTACAAATGACCTGGTAAAAGTCCGTGGGTTGCCATTAGATTTATGTAGTCATTCGCATCTTGGTCAGTACTTTCAAATTTAATGTCTATATTTAGGTCACCCATTACAACTATATTGCTATATTGACGAAAACTAAAAAGTAACTTATCTAGTGATTCTAAAAAGCAGTGTGTTGTCCTAAAAGATGGTGATCTATATATGCCCATTACTACAGTATCGCCATTAATGTCAACGGTTAAACAAGTTGCATCTGCCAGAAATGGCTCATTTACTTTATAGTTTAGCCCACTTTTAATATATACAACAATTCCATCATTTTTATTTTTATTCGTTTTAGAATAGTATGTATCATAATTTTTTATAGCTGGAAAAGTGTAAGTATTCATATTCCAGGTTTCAGTTAGTATATATATTTCACATGACATGTTTATTCTGTTTAGGAGGATTTCGAATTCAGAGAAATTTTTGGTGATGCTTCTAATGTTTTGTGTCAATATGCTGATATGTGGATTTAATAATGTTTCTGTTGTGATAATATTGTTAAGAAGTTTGGGATCGCCATAGAAAGATTTTCCGGCTTTTATGTTATGTTATCTATACGATCACATAGCATTTTATTATTTATGTAATCGAATTTTGGTTATAGGAAATTTTATGTGTAAGACATATGAGTTATCACCCTGCTTCCGTTCACCCGGATAAAAGGAGTTAATAGTTCGACACAGCTTGAGGTTCACAATGATTAAGCTATCATACAATGTTAACGGTACTATCATGTATAAATTGTAAATTTTGACATAAAAATAATAATACAATAAGAGAAAATAATAAAAGAGTACAGGAATGAAACATATGATATGGTTCCACACAAGATCTAGTCATTCCCGAATTTTCAGAGAATTCAATTGCGAGTCATCTTTGATTTCAATATGTGGGGAAGCTGAAGTTTTACGTAGATATACTTTACCACCTCTTGTCCAGCAATATTTGTAATCATGGGTTTTAGCAAGGTCTCGGGCTAGAAAGAAAAGTATTTGTCAATACTTCGGAGATAAATACTGGCGTTTGTTGTCCTTTGAAGCCAATATTATCAGCATTCAATCGCTTGTTTGGGTGCTGTTTGTTGTAAGATTTAGACTCCTGCACAATCTTATCCTTATCCAAGACAGACGTGAGCTCTGCGACAATCGTGGTTTTACCAGATTTCCCGTTTAAACGGAATATATCTTTGATGTGACATCTGTTACTTTTGTCTTTTCTTCGTTAAACGGAATATATCTTTGATGTGACATCTGTTACTTTTGTGAGCGCAAGTTCCAACAGTTTGCCGTCCGGTCAAGCAAGTGCAATAATATTGTGTTATCACGTTTCTCCCAACTTGGTTTCGATCAACATATATATAGCAATAATATGTTTTTGCTCTTACGTGGCGTGACTGTATCCTTCCACGCAGGAACCACACATTTTCTGCGGGTATATCATATTCCATTAGGTCGTGCAAATTGTTTTCTCAGTAGGTCGCTCGCTGGATAATTTGTTAAGCCACTCTGGCCCAAATTTCAAGTTCCGATTTTAATTTTGAGCCATTTTTCTTAGTTATTATGTCTGCCAGTTCTTTTGCTATATTGGTAAAATATTGGTTAACTTCTTTTAATGATATTTCGGGAGTGCTAGTAATTTTAAGAAGGTCAGTAGATGATATTTTTGTGTTTTTTCTATCTGTTATCATATCCACAATTTTCCATTTTAATTTTGGATTATTTGCGTACTTCTTTAATTCATTTTTTTTCATAATTTCGTTTAAGTCGTTTAAGTAAATTGTTGCAGTAATTTTTATATCTGTTGTATGTGACATTTAGGATAAGATTATTTGGTTCCTTTTTACATTTCAAGTGCATTTGGTCACGGTTTCTGATGCAGCGGAGCAAACCTGGTGTAATCCATGGTTTAATGCAACGATACCTTCTAGAATATACAATTTTAGTTGTATTGTTAAGTATTGTCGAATTGATCGTGTTAATCAAGTTATCCATGCTTGAGTTTGGATCATATGAGAGTAAGATATCATAATCAACATTTTTCATCTCGGTAAGGAATGCTTCATAATTAAGTTTGTGGACTGTGTCTGTCGAGTCAGAATCTATTTCATGATTTAATTCAATACTAGTGAGCACTGGTGAATGATCCGTGAGTGGGACTTCTAAGACAAACGTAGTAGACAAACATTTAGATTTTATCATGACATGGTCTAAACAATTTTTGGCTCTTGTGGGGTACAAATGACCTGGTAAAAGTCCGTGGGTTGCCATTAGATTTATGTAGTCATTCGCATCTTGGTCAGTACTTTCAAATTTAATGTCTATATTTAGGTCACCCATTACAACTATATTGCTATATTGACGAAAACTAAAAAGTAACTTATCTAGTGATTCTAAAAAGCAGTGTGTTGTCCTAAAAGATGGTGATCTATATATGCCCATTACTACAGTATCGCCATTAATGTCAACGGTTAAACAAGTTGCATCTGCCAGAAATGGCTCATTTACTTTATAGTTTAGCCCACTTTTAATATATACAACAATTCCATCATTTTTATTTTTATTCGTTTTAGAATAGTATGTATCATAATTTTTTATAGCTGGAAAAGTGTAAGTATTCATATTCCAGGTTTCAGTTAGTATATATATTTCACATGACATGTTTATTCTGTTTAGGAGGATTTCGAATTCAGAGAAATTTTTGGTGATGCTTCTAATGTTTTGTGTCAATATGCTGATATGTGGATTTAATAATGTTTCTGTTGTGATAATATTGTTAAGAAGTTTGGGATCGCCATAGAAAGATTTTCCGGCTTTTATGTTATGTTATCTATACGATCACATAGCATTTTATTATTTATGTAATCGAATTTTGGTTATAGGAAATTTTATGTGTAAGACATATGAGTTATCACCCTGCTTCCGTTCACCCGGATAAAAGGAGTTAATAGTTCGACACAGCTTGAGGTTCACAATGATTAAGCTATCATACAATGTTAACGGTACTATCATGTATAAATTGTAAATTTTGACATAAAAATAATAATACAATAAGAGAAAATAATAAAAGAGTACAGGAATGAAACATATGATATGGTTCCACACAAGATCTAGTCATTCCCGAATTTTCAGAGAATTCAATTGCGAGTCATCTTTGATTTCAATATGTGGGGAAGCTGAAGTTTTACGTAGATATACTTTACCACCTCTTGTCCAGCAATATTTGTAATCATGGGTTTTAGCAAGGTCTCGGGCTAGAAAGAAAAGTATTTGTCAATACTTCGGAGATAAATACTGGCGTTTGTTGTCCTTTGAAGCCAATATTATCAGCATTCAATCGCTTGTTTGGGTGCTGTTTGTTGTAAGATTTAGACTCCTGCACAATCTTATCCTTATCCAAGACAGACGTGAGCTCTGCGACAATCGTGGTTTTACCAGATTTCCCGTTTAAACGGAATATATCTTTGATGTGACATCTGTTACTTTTGTCTTTTCTTCGTTAAACGGAATATATCTTTGATGTGACATCTGTTACTTTTGTGAGCGCAAGTTCCAACAGTTTGCCGTCCGGTCAAGCAAGTGCAATAATATTGTGTTATCACGTTTCTCCCAACTTGGTTTCGATCAACATATATATAGCAATAATATGTTTTTGCTCTTACGTGGCGTGACTGTATCCTTCCACGCAGGAACCACACATTTTCTGCGGGTATATCATATTCCATTAGGTCGTGCAAATTGTTTTCTCAGTAGGTCGCTCGCTGGATAATTTGTTAAGCCACTCTGGCCCAAATTTCAAGTTCCCTCTGTCTTCCATTTTTTTAACAATTCAAAGCACCTGTAACAACAGAAATATACTTTTCTACTTTTATCAAAGCATAATTTTTTTAATATTTCAAATAAAATCAATACAACTGGACTTATTGCACATAACCTGCCAAAACCATAAATAAATCAAACATTAGGCGCTTAACTTCCCTCATGCTGAGACAGAACAGGATGTCTGTCCCAGCATGAGGATTATAGAAGGACAGGATTGTCCTTCTATAATACTCTTACTCTTGTATAATACCTGCTCAATGATTTCAATAATATTTTCAAACTACCCAACCTAATCCCTACGAAATTTTATTATTATTTTTCTTTGTAAATAATACGTCTTACATACAGTCGACATCGTTTTTAATTTGCTGGATTCAAAATCAATAATAGGGGAACTGTCATACACCAACAATACCCAAAAACAGAACTACGACCGAAACTACTGCACCGATTTTAAAAATTCTTTCACTGCTGGAGAAGTTATATTATCAGCGAGTAACATAGGCTATATTTTATAAAGTTACGTGGGCGAAGCCGCGTGCCACAGCTAGTTATTTTTAATTAAAAATAGATGTTCTAAAAAAGTCATGCAAGGCAGTATATTGCATGACTTATGGTAGCCAAACATGGGCTTTGACTGAAAAATATATGAAAGCTTAAAAAGTATGCGAAAACAGAATGGAGAGGAGTATGTTAAACATAAAATTAAAGGACAGAATAAGAGAAAAGACAAACGTAACAGATGTCACATATATAAGACATAAGAAAGTTTTTACGAGAATCTTATAATAATTTAAGGGTTCATTCAAACTGCCGGTCTTCTAACCAACACAAGAGAAGCATATAGGCTCTGGGTAAGCTAGAAGGTGAAGATAAAGAGAATTACATCCCTAACCCTATGTCTATCCTGTATCCCTGACAATGTGTATGCAAAATTTCGTGATGATCCGTTGAGTAGGTAACATAACAGACAGAGTTTCATTCACATTTATAATATGAGAATGTTGGCAACATTTTGTGCCAGTCAATGAACGAAGATTTGGCTAATCTAATTTCCTTTTTGGAATTATGCTTTTTGGGTTTATATTATAGACGAGTCAATGTAAAGATAAGAAAATCCATCTTTCCCAAGTCAAGTGGAACTAACTCAATAAAGAGGCAGACTGCGATGTGACAGGCAGAATTGTAATGTCAAACGTTGCTATTGGAATGTCTATTTTTATTGATTCATTGCTATGATTGAGAAGTATTTCGAGCTCTAGTTTGTTTGGCGCCAGTCCATTAACGTTCCATGTGGCAATACGTAATGAGAGCATTAAGGAAATTTGCTGATGAGTGTCACAGTGAGATTCATCATTGTGCTTAGTTGTGTTATAAGTTGGTCAATTCTTTCTGTCTGTTTTGTCATAAGTATTTGTAATTGAAGAATATGTCCTTGTTGATTATTTTCATTGTCTATTTTATTTAAATGTGTTCTCTGTAACTCAGTGTCAACGGGATCGCTTCGTTTTGGTCTATGTGTATTCTCATTAGTTACTTTCGTAAATGACGTTCGTGACTTTGTAAAGGCTTCATTCACATCTGCGGCTTTGCTGGAAGAAGTTCCATTCTTAACAGCTTCGCTATAAAGACTCATGTTTTTTTGAGAATCACTATGTTGTGAGTGTAAAGAATTTCTTTTGGTTTCGGGCCTATTAACAGTAGTTACTGCAGATGGACTGTTAATTTTGTTTGCTTCAGTAGTTCTGATCTTGAGATTAGGTTGAGGGATACTTGTTTTCTTTCTTGCAAGTATTTCCTTGTACACTATGCATCCTTTATAACTAGAAGGATGACTTCCTGAACAAAGCGTGCACACTGCTGGGGTGTTTCTATCTACAGGACACAACGTAGTTTTATGAGGGCCAGCACACTTGACGCATCTGTATGGCCGCATGCAATTATTTTTTGAGTGTCCATATTGTTGACATCTTGTGCACTGTACTATTGTTCTTCTTCTTTTAGGGTCTTCTATGACCACCCTTTGGTGGTAAATGAATTTGATGTCTTTGGCTATTTTGTTATTTTCGTGAGGAGCTACATTAACGAAAAATGTATTTAAGGGCTCTTTTGTTCCTGGTTTCCTTGCTGTGACTATTTCGCCTCGCACTTTGTTACCCGTATTTTCTATTGCTTCAATAATTGCATCCTTAGGTGTACTAAAATGGAGATGTTTGATTACAATTCGCATACATTTTTGGTCCTTGCGAGTAAAGGTATGACCTATCAACCCTTTAGCTCTTATGTGCTCAATCAAAGTTTTATACTTATCAACAGTACAAGAGGATATGATTAGTTGATTTCTAGACACTACTTTAAAAGTGTAGTCATTCTTATCTACTACTTCTTCCAAAAATTTCGTAAGTTTTTCCAGATCATCGACACCATACAGTACTATCGGTGGTGGTTTAGGAATTTTTTTTAAAGGAGCAGCATCATCTATATCGATGTCTAACATCGAGAAGCTGTTATTTGTTTCAACTTCTGAGGTCTTGTTTTGAGGTATGATTATTCCTCTATTCTGGTTACTTAGGTCGACCATTTTTTGCCTCCTTTTTGGTTCATTAATTTTATTTAGCGTTTTTTCATCAGGGGAACGATTTCTTTTTTGTTTGGGTATTCGTTGCCACTGAGCATTTGGGTTACGAGAACAAGTATCACTTGATTCCATTTCTTTTTGTGTAGAATGTTGTGTTTCAATAATGTGTTTTTGTTTTAGTTCACTGGTATCACTTAGCGATGCCAATCTTTGACGGTTGAAGAAACCCGGGTATAGTATTTGTTGGGTCAGCATTTTGGATGGTTTTGACATAGGTAGCACTACTTTGCCCCCCCCAGAATACGTGGGGCTGCCCGAGCTGTGCTCAGGGAGGGATTCTCCGGCTTCGCCGGTACCCTCCTGGGGTAGATTCTCTTTGAGTCTTGCTTCCATGTGAGTTAGTTATTTTTGTCTCGGGGTTTTCTTCCCCTAGCCAGAAGGTTCGGTTAAAGCGCCGAAAACTCGCTTTCGCACTTCATATTTAGCTGCTATGGTCCCGAGGTAGGTGGATTGAGCGGAACTCGTTATGGAACATAGCATTGCCCGGAGGGGACGACCCGCAAGATTGCGAGTCCGTCACAAAACTGCGATGGCAGTCTAGTGACGGCGTGGACGTATATGAAGCACTTGTCAGTGCGCGTCAGATAGCCTAGCTCCGCTCACCTAGACGTACGCTACTGGTAACTTAGTATTTTATAGGTGTGAATTCCCTGGGAGAACCCACCCCACTAAGACCAAACACCGACTCCCCTAATAGAGTTGACATTGCTCTGATATCAGAAACCCATCTTAATGACAATAAGAAAGTTACAATTGACAATTACTGCGTATATAACACAAACCATCCTGACGGAACATCGCATGGAGGATCTGCAGTTATCATTAAAAGTAATATAAGACATCACCTTCACAGTTTGTTTCGAGAAGAATGGCTACAAGCAACAACGGTGACAGTGAGTGGAAAGTTAGGACCTATCAATGTTAGTGCCATCTACTGTCCACCAAAACACAATCCAAAACAAGATATGTTTAACAAGTATAGTTCGCGCGGTGGTTTAAGATCGCTCGGCAAAAGTAGAAGGGGCATGTCTCTCTTGGGTACTGTTGCGTACAGATTGTTTTATCATATTAGTAATATGTCATAGTGAAAAAAAATGCCAAAAAAAACCTTCTTCTTCGACATCGCACGATGATTTAATGGAAGGAATATCTACTCTGCCGGATGATAAATATTTTTTTCCATTTTATTGAATAAATATTAACTAAAATTTACTTTTGTTTTTTATTTTTCTGAAAACACTAGCAAGACAAGTCATAAGCAAAAACTAGTGTTATTAGGTATATGTTGTTAGTAAGGTACAAAAAATACGTAATAAGAAAAAAAAAAAGATAATTTAACAATTTTGTGGCTAATTGTACCTACACGTGTGCTGCTTGCCCCCACTAGTTTCGCCGAGCGATCTTAATTTGTTGCGCGACCTATACTTCTTAACCTTGGGAAACAAATTCATAAGCGGAGGTGATTGGAACTGCAAGAACACATTCTGGGGTTCTAGATTGACAACTACTAAGGGACGCGAATTAAAGAAAAGTATTGACCAAAACAATCTAACGATCCTGGGAACAGGTGAACCAACTTATTGGCCTATGGACTCAAACAGGTCCCCTGATCTGGTTGACTTTTTCGTAGTAAAGGGACTTTCTCATGTGTATTTTGATATTGAATCATTGCTTGACTCTGTTTCGGACCACACTCCTATCATTGCCACACTTAGCATCTCACCAATACAACGGGAACAGAAACCAACATTATACAGCCAAAGAACCGACTGGGGGGCTTTCTCTGAATACCTTGAGGATGAAGTTGAACTGAGAGTCAAGCTGAAAACTAAAGAGGACATAGATGAAGCAACATTTTACGTTACAAATCTCATACAAGTAGCAGCATGGCGTTCTACTCCGACACTGAGCTACCGCATCGAAAGAAATAACATTCCTTTGGATATACGGAACAAACTTCAAGAAAAGCGAAGACAAAGAAGACAACTTCATTTGACTAGATCTGATGCAGATAGATCCGAGTACAACAAAATCTCAAGAGAGCTAAAAGAGTTAATAAAAGAAAACGTAAACATGACCTTCCAACATAAAATATCTAGTCTCTCAGCCCACAAGAAAGATAACTATTCCTTGTGGAAAATAACTAAAAGCTTTAAAAGACCTCGAAACCATATTCCCCCTATAAGGAAATCTAATACTGACCCTTGGGCCAGGAGTGCAAGTCAAAAGGCAGAATTATTTGCAAAACATCTATCTGAAATATTCACTCCAAACCAGTCGTCGATGGTGGACTTTGAGAAGGAAGTTGATAATATCATTAATAGTGATCAGCAGCTATCGCTTCCGCTTGTGATAGTTACTCCGAGAGAACTTAAACACATTATACACTCCCTTGAAAACAAGAAAGCACCTGGTTTCGACATGATTACGGGTGAAGTGCTCAAAAAATTGCCCAAAAAAATTATTGTCTTTTTGACAATGCTATTTAATGCAATCCTTAGAGTACATTATTACCCAAAACTCTGGAAGATATCACAAATCTGTATGATCCTAAAACCTGGGAAACCACCAAACGACCCTAGCTCATATAGGCCGATAAGTCTCCTTCCTATACTATCCAAGGTATTCGAGAAGGTCCTCTTGCAGCGACTGAAACCTGTTCTAGAAGATGACAAGATCATTCCTGATCATCAGTTCGGTTTTCGTGAAAAACACTCAACAGTTGAACAAGTGCATCGAGTAGTTAAAAAAATTAGACAATCACTGGAGAGAAAAGAATATTGCGCTGCTGCTTTCATAGACATACAGCAGGCTTTTGACAGAATCTGGCACAAAGGACTGTTGTACAAATTAAAAAAATTGCTACCAAACTCACTGTTCATGATTCTGAAATCCTACTTAGAAGAAAGACAATTTCAAGTAAAATGTGGAGAAGACTACTCAAAGTTGTATAACATCTGTGCTTCCGTGCCGCAGGGATCAGTCCTGGGACCGCTCCTCTACTCAATTTATACGGCAGATCTGCCTGAAACGGAAGACGTAACAATGGCAACATATGCTGACGACACAGCATGCCTTGTAAGTGACAGAGACCCCAAATATGCATCCCTAAAACTACAAACACAGCTTAATAAGGTAGATGCTTGGCTTCAAAAGTGGAGAATTAAGCCTAACGTAAAGAAATCTATACAAATTACATTCACGCTGCGAAAAGGCGATTGCCCACCTGTCTGTATGGAGAATAAGGTTCTGTCAACTAGTAACAGTGTGAAGTATCTGGGTTTACATCTAGACAGAAGACTCACCTGGGCAAACCACATCAGAACTAAAAGGAAAGAGGCTAACCTACAATTTAAATCACTAAATTGGCTGTTGGGGCGTCAGTCTCCGTTGTCCCTTACCAACAAGCTTCTAGTTTATAAAACCATCATAAAGCCCATTTGGACTTATGGAATAGAGCTGTGGGGCTCGGCAAGCAACTCGAATCTAGAGATCCTACAGAGATTCCAGAACATAGCATTGAGGACGGTTTCCGGCGCGCATTGGTTTGTAAGAAATACTGAGATTCACGAATACTTGCAGATGCCAACTGTTAAAGAAGAAGTTAGCAAAAACAGCAAAAAATACAAAGAGAGATTAAGGGAACACTCGAATGAACTGGCGAAAAGTCTCATGAACACAGGTCAAAATGTGAAACGTCTAAAAAGGTGGCACATACTTGACCTGGATCAAAGAGCATAAATTTAAACATTTTATAGGATGTCATTCACAGGAATGCTTCCTACAACTGCGAATCCTGGGAAAATATCTGATTAAGGCTAAATAGCCGATCGCAGATTGCTATAAATAAATAAAAAAAAAAAAAAAAAATGCTATGATTACATAAAAAGTTTGATTTTCAAAATAAATAATAGCATCAAATAGATAGATCTTGTTATCCTAATATATGTTTATGGCGTAGTCTATGACGTACTATATGAATTTTTATTACAGAAGAGAATATATGAATGAAAAAGAATTATGCTCATATTATTCTTTTTATATATTATAATATTATATATTATGCTTTCATACCCTTGGGAAAACTTTACATCACGCAACCAACATCTAAAAACTTTTACTAAACAAAGACGACCTCAATCTAAAACTATTTAAAAAGACAGCAAATTTATCGAGAACTTTCTAGTGTCTACGTTCATTCTTTATATAGTCACGGTTCAAGTACTTAAGACGTTGCCACGTACCTACTTGCATGAAACTGAAGGACCAAGGAAAGCTGTCGAGGGTGGGGGGGGGGGGGGGGGTTTAGAAGGGTGCAAAATTTCGAAAATTCGAATAGAAATTTCGCTTGTTTTTTCTCGAATCGTTTTCATAAATAATAATAAAAAATATCCTGAGTAAGTAAGTAAGTATCCTGAGTTTCTTTCGAGGTTTCTTCTCAGAATCGTCATCGTCTTAGCTAATTCTATTTCCCATGTATTTAATAATTAACTAGGTATTTAATGAATAAATTAAGTACTGTTTCACTGTCAAACTTCGGAAAGAGCTTTGATGTAGTGTTACCTTGTTTAAAATGTCATTTTTTACACTATAAAGGGTGGTAGGCAAGCCAACGGTCGTCTGACTGAAGGCTTGATAGTTTGAATCGATATTAAATGTTGACTTTGGAACCAACTCCTTAATAGAACTTTTATGTATGATGAAAAGTTTTTGGTATCCTTTCTTAAACAAAATACACATGTATATTGTTAGTAGCTACAATAATTTAAAATCCATGTTAATGTTAATCTCAGAACGCTTACATCTCAGAACCAATTTTAATGAAACTTATAATGAAGATATCTTGAAGCCTAGGAAAGAAAACTAAGAAAAAACAGGGAACCCTAGAATTATAGGGATTTCCTAGGTATTGAGGCTTCTAAGGAAAGTAATAGTAATGAACATATAAAGTTTTTTTTATTTGTCCCATTTGGGGACAAAAATTAGGCTAAAGTTCATATTCATCTATTTCAGAAATTCTATCACATATGTAGGTACAAATTTTGTCAGATAGAAAGAGCCTTCATGGTGGAACTTTATTTTTAAATTTTCATATGAGTGAAGCCACTAGCATCTACCAGTTTTATATTTAGCAGCCTTCCAAATAACCCCCCCTTTGTGCATTTCTCTTCAGCATGAGGACGCAAAGTGCACTCGAAAGATTTCCCATGCAAGTTTTAAAAGGCTTTAGCATTTGAAAGCTGTTGACATGAAAAAGGGGGAAGTAGAGGGGGTGTCATTAGGGGAATTAGAAGAAAACCTCCTAGGCATATTGTAGATGGAATGAAATTGTTTTGTGATGAGGGAGTATTGACATTATAATATTTAGAACTATTTCTTTTGGAAAAAGACTGCGTTGTTATCGCGCAGTCGTAAATTAGGTTTTACAGAAAACCACATAACTGTGGACTGTCAATCCGTCATATTTTTATCAGAATCATATCAGCAGTAGGTCATCCATAAGGGACATAGACATCGACAAATCGGTCCACTCGTTTGAGAGCTATAATGCCACACATACACATAAATACGCATATACACACAGAGAGATCAATCTTTTGACACTTCTCTTTTGCGATGGGCGTCTAGGGTTAAAAAGGAGAATATAGCCATATATTGTCACTATCATTAATCAACAACACATACTCAGGTATTATTTTTAATATAGGTGCATGAACTTAATTTAAAAAAAACATAAAAAGTGAAACGAAGAGGCTATAAAAAACTTTTCAATTCACTGAAATCAAATTAACAAAAAAAAAATGTATATTCAAGGCACATATAGGTACGCATTTTTTCTCTTAGCAATCTTGGCAAAATGTTAAATATTCAGGCAAGATACTGTGCGCAATTTTGATAACAAAATACCCTTTTTTTTTCACCCCAAGTTTTTCACCCCATGTACAGTGATCGCAATCTGCACTGTCAACGAGCTATTTGAATTTATCACATAGAAACTTTGACGGCATATTGTCACTGTATCTTCGAATGTTTTCGTAATTTTTTTTTAAATAATTTTTAAAAAATTTTAAAACAAATTTATTTTATGAATCGTGTTTTATACTCAAATACTTGAAATTTAAACTCAACTAAACGAACTTATTGAAAGAGCTTTTGCTCGTGACCCTTAGTCTTAAACGTTGAAAAATAATAAAAAAATCAACGTATATGAGATTTCTGTTGACGTTGAATTTTTTTTTTGTTTTTTAGATGATCATTCAGAAACAGAACTTTTTCTGGATGGAAGGTACACTGTGTCCTTTTCTGTATTCCTGACTACGTGTATGCAAAATTTCATGGTGATGGATAGAGTAATTAAGGAGTGAAAATTTAGCAAACAAAAAATAAAGTCTAAAAAGAAGAGTTATTTTTCTGTTTGTACATTTACACAGTAGGGAGAGAATTTTCATGTATTCATGGATGAATGAAAAAAAAAAAGCGTTTATCCCACCACTGGTGGGATATTTTAGTAGGGAATTGTTCATTCTTTATTATACTTATGATTGAAATTTGATTAGAATCTCTAACTGAGGTACTGTATTGATATTATATACTCAGAACTGAACATTAACTCGCACATGCATGTGTGACTCTCACACTAAGTAATTAAAATGCAACAAAGCAATTTGATGATGATAATTTTCATTAGACCGAATCTCAAATAAGTGGCAACCCTGTTTTAACCGAAAACGGCCGTGAGTCACGCGAGGCAGCCCTATCGGCAGACATCTTGGCGCCCGCCTGCACCTCCCGCCCCGCTGTCCGCGTCACGCACCGCACCCCTCGTTCGCCCTTCATGTATTATGACCGTCGCAACTAAACATAATTTACATTTTCTTTGACCTTTATTTGCTTTCATTTTCTATTTACATAACGTAACTCCACATGATTTTTTTTTTCACATTTTATACCTGCTAACATTTTGTTTAGATAAAGTACGGAATTCAGCTTCCACCGTATTTGAATTTTTCATTTTTTAAACTTGCCAGTATCTTTTTTATTTTTTTATTTTTTTTGTTATACACAGAACATAATATATTTTTAAATTACACACTAGTATAATTTATAAAATATAATATAATAAATATCTAGTATCCATACAATTTTTATAGGCATTCACAACATTCACAATAAATATGTAACTAAATCTTTACCTACATAGAGTACTAAAAAACTGGTCAGAATAAGGTTGTCAAAATTATTTGGCTACAAATTATAAATTACAAATTACAAAAGTATACTAATCAGAATCACAAAGTACTAAGTTCTTTCAGTTAAATTTATAATCTAAAAATACGAAAAAAAAATCACACAGGTTTTGTGGTACAGAAATCTATGCGAATACTAATGAGTGAGATCTTAGATTAAATATTCGACCGAATCGTGACCTATATGACTTTGTTATTACGCAATTCGACCTTCAGGAGTTTTTCAATACACATTATTACATCCGTGGAGATACGGTGTACGATTAAGACGGAGAGAGCAAATCACAGACAATACCATAATAATTACTTATTGGCCATGAAGTTTTGAACTACATTCGCAGGATTTATATACTTATTTTGGAGAATGGAGCTAATGAGTTAGTTATGTTGCTGTCTCGCTATTCGTGATACCCTCTCAATACTGAGCGAAAGGGACAATTACTGTACCTTTCATAGCCGATTATACCCAAAAAAATATTGCAAATTCAAGGTTTCATAATCACCGGTATTTCCTTCCAAACTAAATTGAAAAGTTTTTTTTCTGAAAATGATTCAATAAATAAAAAATAAAATAAAATAATGAATGAATAAAAATATAAAATACTAGATGTTGCACGCAACTTCGTCCGCGCAACTTTATAAAATATGCTAGTGGCCCGCTCCCGGCTTCGCCCGGGGTGCTTTTTTGCAATCCAGCCGATACATTACTTTAAACCGCCATCTGTGAGAACCTTATGGAACTCACAGATAAATAATTGTAGTATTGAATAAGTATCAACAGATGGCGCTATGTTAATAATATATAATTTGCAAAAAAAAAAATAAACAAAATGAGATATAAACTATCCTATCTTTTAAGTTGAAACAAATTACACATAGTTACGAAGTTTTATCGAAATCGGTTCAGTAGTTTAGGAATTCATCGCGGACAAACATGTGACACGTAATTTTTATATATATAAGAATGTTGCTCGATATGTTACTCGCTGATAATGTAGTTTTCTATAGGTGAAAGAATTTTTAAAATTACAAATTCATTACAAACATACAAATCTCTAGTATAGAAATAAGTAATTAAAAAAATTAATGTTAGCCAAACTATCGGTATGGTCCCCTAAAACTGCGATTTCTGCTAAAGTTGTTTTAGGTAAGAACCACCCAAGCTTCTAAGATTGACGTTGCCAAGAATCGATCCTGGGACCCTCTAGTCAGAGAGCATCTTAACCACTGACCATAGCTCAACAGAGTTAAGCTATATTCTATTTGATGGTATGGCTACCATCACCAGTGAGCACGAGCAACACTGGTAAATGCAAGTGCGCTGCCAATTTCCCTAGGTTTCTTATAATACTTTAAAAAAAATCATTCTTGAGAATTAAATAGTGTATAATGTATAACTATATATGTACTTGTTAGTGTATAATAATCTAATTCATTAAGCCTGTTGTAAAATTTCAATTAAAGTTCTTCACGTTTTTCAGTAAACTATGACTCATTTGTTCAGGGGATTTACCAATAGCTTTCAACTTATTCACATAATGTTGAAAGTTCGCAAAGTGTACTATGTAAAATAGACTCAAGCGCCAAAGGCATAAGGCTCTGTTTTCATTAACAACTTATATAGGCTTCCGATGGCATGTCATGCAGCCCACCCAGTAAGTTCTAACTTGTGGATAAAGGCTGTTGCACACTGGGACTTTTTCAGTATTGCCACTTTTTTCGAATGAATATTCATGTTAATTAGATAATATTTAGAAATTTTAGATTTCCTATTATCTGTGCTAATCAATCAATACTAATAATAAATCTGTAAGAGTCGGTCATGGAGTAAGTTACTTTGTTTTCAGAGATATCGTGTTTATAGGCTCTATACATGATACTGTAACTAAATTGACGATTTTTAGATTTTTTTTTTCTGTATGTATGTTCCTCCATAACTCTGAAACGAATTAACTGATTTTCATGAAACTTGGTAGATAAACATTTGGACTTACGGGACACAGGATAGGCTACTTAATATTTTTCAAAGCGGACAAAGTCGTGTGCACCAGCTAGTAATATTATAAATGAGAAAGTCCGAGTGTTACTTACCTTTATATGGAAATATAACTTGATATCTGGACAAAGATTTTTCAAAATGTTTTATACAAGCGAAGCCATGCACTACAAATAGTTTCCTCGTATAAACTAAAGGACTAAATTTTGCCCTCGACTTCGTCCGCGTTCCTTTTGTTAGGTGTTAAAATATTTATTCTATTTTTAATTCAATTTAACTGATTGCTGATAACAATAACTAATAAATTGATTGATAACTTGTGTATGGGGGTTTTCAATAATCACCCTTACAGAAGACCACTGTCAGATCCTACTGTAGTCGCCAGCGCACTTGCAACACTTGTGGCGTTGCATGTGTTATAGGCGACGGTAGCCACCTTCGCCATCAAGTGGACTGTCAGCCTATCAAAAAATAAAAATAAGAAATTCAACGCCTTACAAAATTATATAAGAAAAAGGGGCACGGACGAAATCGCGGGCAAAAGCTACTCATACTATTTGCATTACTTATTCATTCTCTAGGCGCGTCATTTAGCTATGGAAGTTTCAGTATGCGTCAGACCTAAATAGATTCTAGCAACATATCACTCAGCCGCTGGCTTTGTGTTCCTAAAGCCATTTCTTTGAAAAAAATAATCGATTTCATTCATTGGATATGTGTCAGTAATGTGTCTATCGATCGTGAGCAGAATCCTTCGACTGATTTTCAAGAAATCTGCGTCACGTGAGTTTTCTTTCATTATTTTACTGCAATAGGTAGTAGTGGCAGGCCTACTGTATTTCGCAATGGTAAATTTGACGACACGTTTGGTCTAGTGGCTAGTAAACCTAGCTGTTAACCAAACGGTCGCGGGTTCGAATCCCGCTAGGGGCAAATGTTTATGTGTTAACATTTTACCTTTGTACCTGAGTCATGGATGTTTTCTATTTATAATATGTATGTATTTACAAAAAAAAAAGTAATCTATGTAGTATATCAACTGTGGTATCCATTATACAAGCATTAGTTGCTTAATTTGGAACTAGATGGTGCTGTGTGGAATGTGTGAAGATATTTATTTATTTTTTATATAAATTGGGCAGCCTATCTGGCGACAGTGACCATTAACCTACATGTGTATAAGAATGATTCTTATACACTGTTAAATTCTTAATACACTGTTGATATTTTATATCGTAGTCTTTGATAAATATAAAATAAGTACGTATTATTTTAAATATGTTTTCAACTAGTTTTAAGCGTTGAAAAATAAAAAATAAAACCGTGTGATAAAAATATATTAGCAATCTATATCCTTACATAATATATACCTGATAATGTGTATGAAAAGAAGATAAATCAATTTTGTAAGGATATCAGGCCATATTTTTTTTACTTTAGTTTTAACGGTTGAAACTTGTACTAGGTAAGAATAAATTATAGATTTTACTGGGAAAATTTCGTGCAATTTGGGAATAAAGTTTCATACATCTTCTATATATATAAAAATCTCGTGTCACGATGTATGTTCGCGATAAACTCTGAAACTACTGAACCGACTTTGATCAAACTTCATAAGTATCTGTTATTTGGTCCAACTTAAAAGATAGGATAGTTTATATCTCATTTTGTTTATTATTTTTTTTGCAAATTATATAATATTATTAACATAGCGCCATCTGTTGATACTTATTCAATACAGCAATTATTTATCTGTGAGTTCCATAAGGTTCTCACAGATGGCGGTTTAAAGTAATTTATCGGCTGGATTGCAAAAAAGCACCCCGGGCGAAGCCGGGAGCGGGCCACTAGTATTATTAATAAAATCTGTTTGAATTGCGTGTCATTAATCAAGCGTCAATGTGATGTTACTTTCGGATATACCTATAGGTGCGAATTCTTGAATTGCGATATGAACAATACAAAGAACAGATAATTATATTCGAGCCTATAATAATATCGAGAAATCGATGTATGCAACAGTTATTCATTACCTCATAAAAAGATGATAGTGGCAAAAGAAATTTTAATTTAAGTTATAAGTCTTACTGAAATAAAGAAATTCTCTAAATTGTAAAATTTGAATTTTCCATTTCTGCCACTATGGCTCCAAAAAATTATGGCTTAATATTTTCAGGAATTTTGTTTATTAAGACGTAACTGCCATAAAAGCTTAGATTGTCAACTCGCTGTTGACATTTCAATAATGTAGAGTGGAAAGTGGAAACCGTCATTGCCATTTGCCTACTTGAGGATTTCTGCTTAATGATGCGAGTTACTCGCACTTGGGAGGCGAAACTAGCAATGACAATAGAATTTATTATTACGAACATTTCTGTTTGTTTTGTATGAATTTCAAAGTTTAGTTAAGTAATGGTCTGAATAAACAGACTAACTTTAGGGTAGGTGATGGTGGCTATATACCGTCTAAGAAAATGCAAGTGCGCTGCTGATCAGTAATTAGTAGAATGCCTATTAATAACCTTAGTGCCATATTTTTTTATGTTAAGGTTGACAGACAGGCTGATATTAATATTACTTCATATTAATATTTTGCTAGCAGTAGCAAGAGTAAATAATACAATATATTGTAATATGCCGTCTACACTCTTATCCCAATGTACCTTCTGTCTAACGATGTGCATCGCGTTTGTACATATATAATTGTAATTAAAGGTTTAATAATAGTTTTTTTTTGTCAGCGTGATGCTTGGATGACTTACTGGGTTGTAACGTTTTAACGTGAACTCATAAATAAACCATCATGCAGCAGTTTTTAAATTTAACACTTGAGTATTTTATTTGTTTTTTACACATGTACAATTAATTGTATATAAAAAGTAATCCTCATCTAAATGATGGCAAAGTTTGTATGTATGTTCCTCAAAGTCTTTTTTTACTTTTTGTCGATTTTTGCAAAGATCTATGTCACGGTAAAAGTCCACTATACACAATTTTTAATTAGATTAAATTTGCAATTGAATGAGAATAATTTAGTCATGGTAGACCAAATAGTTTTAAAGATACGACTATTCAAAGGTTTGCAGAATTTCTAAGAAAAATTATGTTTTGCAGTTATTTTTAGTTTTTGACAATTTAGATCCTTATGAAGTGGTTTTATGGCAAAAGTTACATTATAAGTTATTAAAGTGTACTAAATTTTGAATAAAATGACATAAATTTGGTCTACATATACGTTCTTGATCAGAAATGATTTGATGTAAAGCATCACCTCTTGTTTGATATGATTTCCATGGACTAAAGGGAATTAATCTAAATATCTTTTCATTCTCTGTAGGTATTTGTTTCTATAAATAAGTGAAGAGGCCAAAGCGGCGAAGTACTCTTACAAACCTCTTGAAACACTACAACGGATTTAGAACACGTTACTCTTACAAGGCTGTGTTGGAATTAAGTTCCGATATAGATATAAGAGTCAACATAAAACATAAACAGGTCGAGAGAGTTACTTACTACGATTTTACAAATTGATTCTGTTTGAAAATTTCCCATTATTTGTAACAGTAACAACTACGCATATAAATATATATTATATTACTAGCGATCTGTCTTCAGCTTCGCTAATATGAAAAAATTTAAATCCCTATGAAAAAAAAGTAATAATTAATAAGGTGTTTATGAGGTGGTACCTATTATGAATTCGCTTACAAAATCAATTATTAAGTACCATACTAGGTTGGCTTAGAAAAAAAAAAGTATGTACTGCAATAATTCGAGCCACCAGTACCTTTACCACAAGTTTACAATGACCGCACTCGCTAGCAAGAGCGTAAAATATTTATATGGAAAATTGTCAATTTGACATTGACGGTTGACAGTTTTTCATATAATTTTTTACGCTCTCGCTAGCGAGTGCGGTCATTATAACTCATGGTAGAGGTACTGTATGTGTATTCGAGGAACGCAGCGAAACTGCTTGGTTTTGACAACAGAGCTGCCAAACAACTACTAATTGTTTTTTTACCCATATTCATTTATTTATACTGTACATAGATAAACTTTACACCTTCTTTTTTATACACTTTAGATATTAATTTGTAAATATTTGAAAGTTCTTTTTGTTATCTTTATAAACTACTAAAATCAGTGTTAATACACATTTGTCATTAGTCAAACGATACAAAACGGAATCCGACGCATTCCAAAAAAACCGGATTCACTAAATCAGAAAAGGAGGCTCCTGAACGATGTCAATTCACAAGTAACTGACTCGTTTGTAAGACAATCAAGTATGTGAATTTTATTGTGTAAGGTATAATGACTGTTAATACAAATACTTATCTAGCTTAGCTTAAAATTATTTGACGTATGCTGCAAAAACAATCGATGATACATAAAATTATGTAGGTAGATAACTACTACATGTTTATAGTTTAGGGGCTATTGGTGTTTTTAGTCATGAGCCAATAAAATATTGTTATTCCTCCATAATGTCCTTCACCAGTAAGTCCTGCGAAGAAAAACTAGAAAAGTATGTGCACAACCCTTAACGTTAGGGCGGGAGGGTAGTTCCCTCCCGCCTTACCTCACCGCGCCCAACCCACCAAGTGAGTGAAGTGACTGCCCAGTTCAGTCAGTTCACCTCCGACCGCGAATGGAACTGCGCGCTACGTCGCTTCCATTTTTAAACTGTGTTGTAATCTGTGAAGTGCGTTCCAAATTCGAATTGTGACTTTTTATAAGTTTTGCGTGCTTGGATATCGGTTTATTGAGCCAACTAGTTTAACAACACTGGTACATGTTTTTAGTTGCGGCTTGTTTAGTTGCGTTTTAACGTGTGGGCTGCGTGTTTAATGCTAAAGTTATTTCGGGATACTACGCATAAGGTTTTTTCATGTGAAGATAATGTTTATTTAGGTTTCTAAATGAACTGACGACTATAATAATAATATTATGTAAACCGTGTTCTGTTTATATTATACCATAGTTTATTAAAATAGGTAGGCAAGCTATTTCAGTTTGTTAATTTACTAGCGACTCGTTTCCGGCTTTAGCATGGGATTTGTAATTTTATTTGCAAATTATATACACAAATCTTCCATCAGTTATTTCCATCAGTGAAAACCAATTATTACATGAATTACCAATTATGAAGCGCAGTAAGCCTTGCTAACTTGCTACTACAAAACTATAGTTATTTTCTAATATAAACTAATAGATAGGTAATAAGAACATCATAATCTAGACCTATTTAGTTAATCTAGTTTAACTCAATTAAAAGTTAAGGTTAAAAAAATGTATGCAAATTAGTTATAAGTTATAATTTATTAACTGCAGCTACCTACGAGTAGGTTATTTCTTTTTATCGAAAGTTCTTTATTATGCTAAAACTTATTTAATATTTATTCAAAAGAAATTAATTTTTATATTATCGTTATAATAATATTATTCACAATTTAAATTATCATCGATACCTTAAATGTTATAGCTAATAATAGAATTATAATTATTACATAAGTACTATCTTTTCTAAAATTTGACTTATTAATTATACTGAAAATTTGGTGCATTAAACGTCAAAATCACAGTATTACATATTACATCAAATTTTACCCAAATTAGCCAATAAATGAGAATAGGTTATAAATAAACATTTTTCGATATCCAATAATAGGAACGTAACATTACTATAATGTTTCCGTTATTAAATTAAGTAATATTCCGGACCAGTTTAAATAGAATAAAAAATGCAGATTGACCTAAGTATAGTAGGTCGTGTCCCTTTCACATTCAACTTAATCCCAGTTTAACCCTTAGCTTAACTTGAATTAATTGTACAGATCTACAGTCCCCAAATTTAAGTACAGTCAGAGTCAGATATATAAGTAATAACTAGCTGGTGCCCGCGACTTCGCCCGCGTTGAAAAATAATAAAAAAATATATGCAATACAACGCTTTACCTTTTCTTGCTATAACACTTTGGGCAGGCGTTAGTTTTTTTATTTTATTTTAGATAAGTCCTTGGGAATATTACTTTTTTTCTGGATGAAAGGTACCTTAAATATCCTTTTTTTTAATTAAGACGTGAAAAGGTAACAGACAGACAGACAGTTATTTTCACATTTATAATATTACAAGCTGACCCGGCAAACGTTGTTTTGCCAAAAAAAAATTTTTGGGGTGGACCACCCTTAATATTTAGGGATATGGAAAATAGATGTTGGCCGATTCTCAGACCTACCCGATAAGCACACAAAATTTCATCCAAATCGGTCCAGCCGTTTCGGAGGAGTTTGGCAACAAACACCGCGACACGAGAATTTTATATATTGGATAATAGTATGGGCTAGTATGGAAGTATGGATTAGTATGGATGGATTACCAGTTATTTTTTATATCAGATCCGAAATGACAGAAATAAAAATAATCGTTAATGTATCTTCAAGAAATTCGGGACAGTTCAAAGCTTTACTGTTTTCCATAAACCATACCAAGGAAACAAAGAAATCGCTATATCATTGCGACTTGGCTTTGATCGTCAAAAGAATGGCTAGTTCAAACGATAAGCGTTAGCGGTGCGGACAGCGATTCCAATACAAATATGTATTAACTAATTAACAGGTCTATTTAATTTTCTCAATTCAAATATTAGACATATTGAAATTTAAAATTTGAAAAGATATACTTTTTTCAGACGCACATACACTCGTTACAACAGTGTTGAGAGATTTAGACGTAGAAAATCTACCATTGTATTAGTAGGTATTACATTATAGAAATCCATATCGCTTTACACTGTTGATGATTTTCTTTTTGAAATTTCGACCATCGTAGTACTGAAACCCATAATAATATATATGTCTACTTTTTTATAAATAAATAAAAAATAAACTCATAAAAAAAGAATTAAGAAAAAAGAATCTGGATCCGCTTTCGCGCAGCCACCGTGCGCACAGTCTTAAACAAAGGGTGGAATAGGATGATGGATCACTTAGGTCGAAATGGAGTAGCTAAAACGACTAAAACACCAAATGGGGTGTTCATGATTGATCGCAGGCTTGGCCGACCTCAATTTCGTCGAATAGTACGATGCCCCTCTTTATGTGGAGTACGGCTGAATCAATTTTAAGTTATACTTACCTACTGAAAACGTTCTTAATTATTTGTATGTTGGCAATGGTACACACTAAGCACAGTGTTAGCCCAGTGGATGACGGTTTAACGAAAGACAAAGTTCTCAGGATCAAAACCTGGTTAAGTCTTTGAACTTTCATTTCTTGTGATTTCTAGTGATTAATTTCTGTAAGTGCGCTGGCGACTGTAATAGCCACATTCCTTACTCGCACACTGAAACACAACAGCACACATGATGTTATTTCACGGTGGTCTTCTGTAGGCGGTTGGTTACTGCCGCCAGACGGACAGATTAGCGCTGTGTCTTGGGCGTCCAAAATTGTAAAGTAGTTTCAGGGCACACTGCGTTTCGCAGTCATTTTTGGCAGCCCGTCTGGAGGCAGTAACCGACCGCCTACAGAAGACCACCGTGAAATAACAGCATGTGTGCTATTGTGTTTCGGCAAGCTTAACAGTGGTTAATTGTTAATTACCCGAATAGGTATTTTCTAGTGTAATTTGATGTCTATGGCGACGGAGCCATCATTATTGATTTCTTTACAATTTAGTATTTTATTTGAATACACAGACATAACTAGACATATGAACGAAAATTGATATCGTCATTAATCTGAGTTCGTGTATTGATTTTGTTATTATGTTCAACCTTCGGCAGCAATTCTCGTTTCGTTTCAAAGTTATTCATCAACAATATTGTAATAAAACCCAATTATATCTACATTTTGATTACATTGTATTGAATGTTTCAATTCAATAAGTTCCATAATCAAACATTTCCATAACCAGATTGAAATTACAAAAAATACTTACGTAGCTAACATGAATAGTTGCTTTATGATCTATCGATGGTATACAAATTACTAAGTTTTTATACCTGACAACTAATAACTTAACGAAATGTCCGAGGGAAATAATGTAAAATAAATAATAATAATAATAGCAAACAATGCAATTAATTTTGAAAACGATTAGTTTCATATTTGGAACAAAGAAGTACTTACTATGTAATATAATTTGGAGCACCAGCAATAACAGTGTTTGGGACAAAGTCAATAATGTTGCCAGAAACAAATAAATACGAGTAGGCACGGTTGTCTATGCCTCGGGTCGTTGAACTGACATAAAAGAAAAACAAAATGGTTGACTACGCATCACACATTTTATTATATTACGTTCGTCCTATTTGAAGACATACAAACATTACTATGTAAATTGAACTGAATGATCTATCCTAATCAATACTAATAATAAATTTGTAAGGGTCGGTCATGGAGTAAGTTACTTTGTTTTCAGAGATATCGTGTTTATAGGCTCTATACATGATACTGAAACTAAATTGACGATTTGTAGAATTTTTTTCTGTATATATGTATATTCCTCCATAACTCTGAAACGAATTAACTGATTTTCATGAAACTTCGTAGATAAACATTTAGACGTACGGGACACAGGATAGACTACTTAATATTTTTCAACGCGGACGAAGTCGTGGGCACCAGCTAGTAAAATTATAAATGCGAAAGTTTGTGAGGATGGACAGGTATGTTTGTTACTCTTTCACGCAAAAAAGGATAAACGGATTTGAATGAAATTTGGTTCACAGATAGTTAATACCTGGATTAACATATGGGTAAAATTTCATAACGATCACATGAGTAGTTAAGGCGTGAAACCGTAACTAACTAACAAACTTATTCTCTCATCTGTTTAATGTTAGGTTAGTGTGCCGTTTAGAAGTAATATGGCATTAAAAACATTAAGGCATTAATTAAGGATACTATAACAAATAACTTCATTTAACATTGAGCTAACAAGTAGTGCCGCTAAAAATGACCAGTAATCAGTCAGTTTTTAAAAAAAAAAAAAAAAATTACTTTTAAAATTAAATACAACTTCTCTCTACCTTGTTTGAACAACAACGAAATAAGAAATTTACCTGTCATGTAAAATAATATTTTTACATAATAAAATTGTTTTCGTTTAAGCGTAGCCTTGTTACATAATAATGGTTACTGCGCAATAAAAATTATCGGAAATGATGCATTACAAGTTTAAAGGAAATTCTTTTTTGTTCAATGTTAACCAATCTCTATACAAAATAAAGTTGCTCTCTGTCTGTCTGTTACTCCGCTAAATTCTAAACCACTCAACGGATACGTTTTCACACAGTTTATGTAGGTACATAATTTGTACAGAAAATTCAGAATTTTTTTTTGCAGAAATTTAAAAAAAAACATTCCAAATTGAGTTCGCATCGCAAGTATTTAAAAATTTAATATCCGTTTGTTTAAAACCGCAAAACTACGAAAAAACTACGAAAATACTTGCCAAGAAATTTGCATACACGTTGACAGGGATACAGAAAAGGACGTCCTAGGATATCCTGTCATCCAGAAAAAAAATCACTAATATTATTACTAGCGGCCGGCTCCCGGCTTCGCCCGGGGTGGTTTTTTTTTTTTTTTTTTTTTTTTTTCTAAAATAAACGTAGCCTAAGTTACTCCTTATTACATCAGCTACCTGCCAATAAAAGTCCCGTCAATATCGGTCCAGCCATTTCAGAGATTAGCCGGAACAAACAGACAGACAGACAAAAATTTTAAAAATGTTATTTTGGTGTATGTACCGTATATATATTCATATGCATGTAGTAAAAAACGGTTATTTCAATATTACAAACAGACACGCCAATTTTATTTATATGTATAGATTACTAATACTAAGACAACTTTTTAGTTTTGTATAAAAAATAATATAGAATAACAAATGTAAAAATGTAAAAAGTAGGTCAAAGCGTTATACAAAATTCAACCTAATGGCCATATTAATATAATATACCTAATACAAAATGTTAACCCGTTATTACTGTAGGAACACATCACACTAGCAGTCACGGTTTGTTGATTGTTAATGTAACTACGCATTATACGAATGTATCTACCGATATGAATAACATACTTCTTTCAATGTTGCAGCAATGTTAGCCCATCGATCCATATATAGGCTAACAGTGGTGCTCAAACTGTCGAAAGACGATCGCGAGAGCTTTTTTAATCGATCGCGCGGGTATTACTGGCAAATATCGGTCGATTCACAATTTTTGTTCAACAATAATAATCCCCTTGTTACTTTATTATGTCGAAATAACCCTCTGCTAGCGGCGAAAAGAGGCTTTTTATAACAGAAAATCCGCGGCGCTTGGATTTCTTTCGATTCTTTGACTTATGACCTACCTACGCCATGATACATCATACATATCTATCTACATTAGGTACTTAACTACGTGCATAACACAAGTTTGAGCACCACTGGGCAAGCCAATTAGTTGATTAGCGTTTAACAACTGATTAGTCCTAAACCAGAGTTATTTATTAAATCTCTGTTAATATCATTTATAGATAAGACGGCCAATAAATAAATTAGCTTTTGCCAGTGACTTCTCCGCATCCCTCGAGAACAGTTTTTTTTTTAATGAAAGATAAGATTTTCTGTATACCTGAAAATGTATGCAAATTTCACGATGATCGTTAAAACAAATAACTCACATAAGCATTTCCATTAATATTTGTTAGTTCAAAGTCCTAAAACTGTAAATTCAAAGCCTTCATTGTGAAATCAACTATCAATATTAAAATAATAAATAAATAAATTATTAACATAATGCTCATATATTTATTTGCTATGAAATTCAACATTCTAAGATTTGGTCACATCTTTAGTACAAAAATAGGTCTGTTCGTCATCTACTTGAAACATAGTAATATTTTTATTAATATGTAGGATTACTTTAGAATCTAAAGTAATCCTACATATTAATAGAACATGTTATTCTGAAATGCAATTAGTAAAATGCCCGTCGCTACGAGATGTAAATGCAATTTTAATGACCATTCTAATTGGTTATAACATAAATTATTCATGACTGAAAGTTTGTGGGAATCTTTCTTTAAGCACCTACGTCTGTTCGTTAACGAGATAGGTAAATGTAGACTAAAAAATACGACTAAAACTGACACTAACTTTCCGTCTTGAATTCTAATTGGCTTCAAAACGATTCCCATGCTTATTTTCTTAAAATAAAGCTCGGTTTACACTGTCTTGAAAATTTTTATCTAAATAATAATATTTATTTCAGATATCACAGATACAATATCAATATTATTTAAAACTATAATATATTTAAAATAAAATAATAATAAATTGATGGGATATTGGAAAGGGCTTTTTGATTATTGTATTTTGTTATTTATTTTTTGTATAATATTTAGTCCCATCCAAAATGTTTGTATTGAACAGTCTACCTTGTCTTTATTTGTTTTTAGAAAAATGTTTACGTTAAAAACTATGACTTGAACATGTATTAATATAATCTATTAATTGAAGCTAAATTAAATATCCTTTTGATATCTCAAATATGGAAATTAAAAAAATATAAGTTATTAACTTGGAAAAAATATTAAAACAATAAAAAAATATTTGTTGCTTTTTATGAAGTTTTGATTATTTAATATTATCTTAAAATTATTTGTTTCTCAAAACTATTATTGTAAATTTCATTCATAAATAGTTTCACTAATAAGTTTTTCATGTATTGGAAAAAAAAATCTGTTCGTTATTTCGAATTAGTGTTCGTATATAAAAAAGGATTACCCAAACCTTTATTAACTTTTAAACCCAGCTGGATTCTAGTCAATCAATTCACAGCAAAAATTACCTGCTCTTACCCTTCTTTTGCGTCCCTCGATAACAGTACTGTTTTTCTGAATGTAAAATGTACTGTTTCCCTTAAACGTGTTAATGCATAATTTCACGTTCATCGGCTTTTTCATTTAATTAAATTGAGACAATAAACCCCGTGAACCAATTTATTGCTGGATTCGTACTTACTTTTACTTAACTTACGATAATTAACCTAATTATATTAAAATTCGCACTTAAAACGCAACAAAACAACCAACTATATGCCGTTGAAACAATTTCGAATTTCAAATTTTAATGATGTTCTAAACTTAAATATACCCGAAAAGTTCTAGAACATAATTTGAAATTTTGTTTTCTCTTTCTGTGCAATTTGAATTTCGTAATTGGAATGGTCTCATGTAAACCCAGCTTAACTCTCACTACGTAAGAGTAGTGATGTTCTGAATAGTGATGTACTGAAAGTGAAATGTGAAAGAAAGTGTGTGCTAAGGCGTTCACAATCACAAGGTGTAAGATGTGTCTGTTTGTCTAGCTCTGCAACGAATACGTAACAACATGGGTCTACATAAGCGAGAAAGTAAGTTATTAGCATATACTTAATAATTACTTGTGTTAAAGAATTGTTTGCTAACGCTTTTCTGTGTCGACTTTATGTTAATGAGACTTAACAAATTAAGCCAATATAACATAAAAGGATGCTGTTGAAAATGATGTTGCAAAATACAAGGTTTATGAATAAATCAATATTAATTTATATTCATTTATTCACAAGCTTACACACATCGGGTTTTAAAATTAGATTACTAGTCTTTAAATTAAAAAGTTATAATTAAAAATTATATAGTATAACCCCCCATTATAATAATTTCATGTGCCCAAACTAAACTAGTTAGTAATATGTTTCCAAAAACGCTATATATGCTGTAAGTTGTTGAGGAGTTGGGCATCCCAAAGATTACTCGATGCTGCAGCAGTACACTTCAAATAGATCGAACCTGTCGATGTTTGTAAGATCCCTTCGTCATCCTGGAAATGTCCTGCCGCCGGCCATAGACACATTAAGGGTAAGAGATAAGGAAGGGATGGGGTAATGGGCTCTGGCATCCCTTACTCACTCACCCAAACACAACAGCACATATGCTGTTATATCATAATAACAGGTGGTATTCTGTAAGTGATTACTGCCGCCAAACGGGCTTCACAATGACTTCGAAACGTCATTGGGCAGACCAGAGCCAACTTTGAAAAGTTCATTTCCAAAGTTAACTCCGCCGGGAATCGACTCCTGCGCTCCTAACACGTTAGGCAAGCACACTTACCTCTTATCTAACGCATATTTAATAAAAAAAAACTTCTAACGTATAAAAAACAAGTTAGCATCAAAGTATCAGTAACGTTTCTCCTCGATATTTTTTATTTATTTAATTGTTAATTTATGTTAAAAAGTTGTTAAAAGTTAAAACATATCTCGGCAAGCTATCATGCGGTCGCCATCAAGCAATTTATAGAATAGAATAGAATCTAATATATAAAATACTCGTGTCGCGGTGTTTGTTGCCAAACTCCTCCGAAACGGCTGGGCCGATTTTGATGAAATTTTGTGTGCTTATCGGGTAGTTCTGAGAATCGGCCAACATATATTTTCCATACCCCTAAGTGATATTTATTTTGTATGGTAAAACAACGTTTGCCGGGTCAGCAGTAAACATATAAAAACATACATAGGTAACATATAAAAACATACATAGGTAACATATAAAAAGACACACACAAACGTCTCCGACCACAAACCGGCTCCAACTCAGCAAATGCAGGTTGTAAAAATCTGCGCTGATCTTCCGTTAGTTTGCTAAAGGCGTCCTTGCAAACAAAGTGGCAGAGGTTAGAACCAAATTGATATATTGCTCGTATGTAACCTATTTCATTATATGTTAGCGGAATAAAATACGTACAACCTCATCACTGACCTAATTTTCAACTAAAGGTATATTAGACACACATTGCGTGCTAGCAATCTTACGTTTCTTAACCTTGCGCTTATTACGAAACAAACTTTTTCACTATTTCTGTTATTAAGTGATGTTTTTGAAGCGGAATGCCCCCAATTAAAGGTTATGGGGTGTTTTTATTACTCTAATTGCCAATTCTCACAGAGCTAATGTGATTTAGTGACTCTAAGGATTTGTTTGGATAAGATTACTTAATATAGTTATTTTTTATCATAAAACTAGCGACCCACTCCAATTTTTTCCGAAAATTATATATGAAAACCTTTCTCATTTAACGCTCTTTCCATTAGTGAAAAGCGCATGAAAATCCGTCCAGTAGTTTTTTAAATCATTGCGTACATACATACAGAAAGACAGAAGCAGCTGCTATTTTTCCAGTCGCATTTTTTTTTTCAACTCTTATAATTATTTTTTATTACAAAAATTTATTTGTATATTACACTTATTTTATTTGTTTAAAATTACTTTACTACAGCTACATATAAAACAATAGAAGTATTGCCTTAATTATTAATTACAAAGACGACGCGAGTCCATTGCTGTCTCAGGGTCCTGGGTTCAAATCCTGACAGTGCCAAGTAGCCTGCCGTCTTTCTGGCGGCAGTAACCACCCCATTGTGAAATGACATTACTGGGTGGCTATTGTGTTTCGGCGAGTGATTAAAAGATGCCATAGCCTATTTCCCTATCACCATCCCATAATCTCCCTTATTCTACCAGTTGGCAGCTCACATGCGGTAGGTACCTATGGCTTTTTTGAGTTTTTTTTTATGTTAAAGTTAACAGACAGGCTGACGATCCACTTGAAGGTAGTTGGCTACCGTCTATACTATAAATAAATCTTTTAATTTTACTCATCGCTTTATTTAACGCAGCCATTAGCGGCCATTAGCGAAAGATAGGTACTTACAGATGCACGACGACCCGTCAAGGTCGTCTGACTTAGTTGACCTTCGATCGATAAGTTCAACTAACTTAGCTATGCATTGCCTTTAAAATTTCATTTTAAACCTAAATGAAAAAGGAATTTTTAAATTTTAAATAAATTTTTACTTAAAATGCGATTTTTTTAAAAAAAAAGTGATATTATTTACACACTGGCTGGTGAGATAAAGAAATGCCATTTATTTATTCTACTAAAAAGTTTAGATATAAATTTTCTTATTTATTTGTTGCGTTTTAGTGGTTTTCGTAGTCTTTAGAAACTGCTAAAACCACTTTGCGTCATCCCATATTTTAAGCTGACCTCAGCACGGGATAAACAAACTCTATCAAATCCGGTCTTGATTGAAGGTCAAGGCTTACTTTATATTTTTATAATGTTATAATATTATTATGCATAGATTTAGTCATAAAAATGTTATTTAAGGCTTATTAACTATAATAATTTATTTTATATTATTTATCTATATTGTGGCAACAATACAAGAACATAGGTAGGTACAAAAAGAAAATACAAATAAAGACACACCAAGAAAAATAAAACTTATAGTACGAGTTATTATTATAAACTATTTAAAACTAACCCCCGACATTCTAATTGAGACTGTTCTAATGTGCCCAAACGTGACGTATATTACGGTGACATACCCATTTCATAAGCCGGACTTGAAAACTATATGGTAATTTGTTGCTATTTTGTTGCTAATTTGTAATTGTAAAAAAAAATTTGTTGCTCCATTAATTTACGAGAAACGACGGACATGCTGACGTAATATTACGCTAGCATACCCATATACAATATTTTGACAAAGAAAGCACCTAGCCAGCCCATTCCAACGGCTTATTTTGTTGCTAATTTGTTGCTCTGAGATAGGCTAGTTAGATATTAAAAAATGTCACCCCTTCATAGGGGGTGAACTACCCCTATATATTAAAATTGAGAATAGCGTACTCGTTCCAACGGTTTATTTTGTTGTCAATTTGTTGCTCTACGATAGGCTAGTTAGATATTAAAAAATGTCACCCCTTCATGGGGGATGACGTAATCGTACAAATTCCCATATAGTTTTCAAGTCCGGCTTATGAAATGTGTATGCCACCGTAATATACGTCCAAACATGCTATATCTGTTCTAATTTGCTGAGTTGGGTATCCCGCAGACTGTTTGATGCTGCAGCATGAGATCAAGGTTACCATGTCATGGAAATGCCACCGAAGTAACAGTTCACCAAATTTCAAATGAATAGAACCTGTGGAAGCTAATGAGATCCCTTCGTCTACTAGGAAACGAGTTGATGATCTTCAAACGCGGGCAGATTTTCATAAATTATATCTCGATTATGTCATCTTTCTATGTCATGATTGATTTATAATAATGTGTAAATTGTTTTAGATATTTTAGATATTTTTAATATTTGTTGATTCATTTATAATAGGTATAATTTAATTAATCTCTAATAATCTTGTGCTTTCCTATAATTTAAATTCATACTTGTATGTGTTGTATGTTGTTATTAAGTATGTTTTAGTGGGTATAAGTCTTTTCAAATAAATAAATAAATAAAATAAATCTTTTAAACAAAAATCCGGATCAAAATCGGTCCATCCGCTTGGGAGCTACGATACACAAGTCATAGATACACAGATACACAAGTCAAACAAGTATAGATTTAGAAACCGCAATAGAAGAATATTAACACGTATTCAGCTTTTGCAAAGTCTGTTTGGTACAAATATGTTCAATTATCTTGAGGATAATAGCAAAAAAAAGTTTAAAAAAAAAAAAAAGTCGCATTAAAATTTTTTCTAAAGTAATCAAGTACCTACACACGTCTAAGTGAAGCGGCACCCCGCTAACTTAACTCTCTGAAGGACATTTCCAATCGATACCAAGCTCTAAGTCTGACTCCGACTGAATCCTCTGCCTTGTGATAGGGTTGCCAACCATACTTATAATAACATATTCTACTTTATTTATGATAAATACCTATACATTATACTTTTACATAACAATAAAGTATGCGAAAATACTTTATTTCGAATCTTTACTGTGATGTGAAACACTCTTTATGTGAAATTTCCGAATGGTTTATTAGTTTTTCGATAATGAATGTAAAGTGGCGAGATGAAAGAAATAGATCTTCCATAAATTTAATAAAAAATGTTATTTAAACCTAAGCTTAGATTGTAATATTAGTTATGAAACTTTTAAAAACAACAAAAATTTATAGCGTCTGCTAAAATCACCAAAAAAAATATGTATTTAAAACAATAAAAGCTTACATTTGAAAAATACTTTGTTTTTCTTGCAAATACTTTAATTTTTTTTATAAAAATATTAAATACGTTATTTTTTTTAAAAAGTTGGCAACCCTATGTGAGCATGACGTCAGAGCACATTTCACTACAACTTATATCTCACATTCATTATCTCAAATTATATCTCATTTGTTCGTTTTACGAAACATCCCATCATTATGGGAAATCAAGGTCCCATTGAATTATTTGACAGTGTCAAAAAATTATGATAAATCATTTATATACTTACATCGAAATAATATATCTTCGCAAACATATATAGAATATATATATAATGTTATTATTTTTACGCAACGTAACGCGTCGCTCTACGCTGATATTTATTTTAATTAATTTAATATATTTCTAATGCATATTATATAAAAATATTAGCTTTCTCCAGCCCTTCTTCATATAAACTTTAAGAGTAACACGTTTCACACTCCTCCGTCCGCGCAAATTTCTCAAAAAGGGAACGAAATTCGCTTCACGTAGATACTTATTAATATTTAGATAATTTAATAATAATACAAAATCAAATAAAAATAATAAAACAAAAAAAGCCGATTAGATTTCAGTCAATCGTCTAGACTCTAGATTGACTGTTTGTCACATTGTGTCACATTGTGTTTTGGTGGCTCATTTAAATAACTATTCAAGATTTACATAAAATGCATAAATTTTTGTGGGCTTTAAATACACTTGACATATAAATTTAACATAATCTCACATGGTTTCTAAAAAATTATAGACATATTACTATCGGGTTCTCGGTTGTTTTATTTTAACAGTAAACCTGAGTATATTTTTACTTTGGTTGGTAGGGAGGGTCAAGCGATAATTACTAATTTGTTAAATAATAAAATGAGATTATCTCGAAAATGCAGTTGAACCATTGCAAAAGATTCCTTGTTATTTGTGTCACGTACTTTCTTCCAATAAAAGCTTCTGTGAGTCTTTCTAAAACAGAATGTGCAAGGAATTTGAAATTTCAACACGAAAATACGTACTGTTAAAGTAAGCTGAAATCAGTGTAAAAAAATAAGTTTTCAATTTGTTTGTTTTGACCATTTTATAAAAGTGTTAATCAGAAATAATAATAAAAATATCTGTTTTTATATTATTTTGTTTATGGTATGTCCACCAAGGGTTGGAAAAAGCGACTTTATTAATCGTTGAGAGAAAATTTAGTTAATATATAAAAAATGTAGATAATGTAATATAGACAATACATATATATATATATATATATATATATATATATAAGGTAATCTGCGAAACTACTCATCCGATTAAAAAATTCTTTCACCAATAGTTACGAATAGAATTTGAGGATGAACGTAGGATAAATATTCCTCGCGGGCGAAGCCGCGGGCATCAGCTAGTATAATAAGATATATCTGTTATCTATCTGTAGAAACAAATATATGTAAAAAATAATATAATGTAATATGTAGATCTACAAAAACTGAAGTTGTATTATTATTTTGGTTTTGGTCACTCAACTTTTCAGAGTATTTTTTTTTAATTTATTAAAAAAAAAAAATACAAATTCTTTGCCAACGTTTCAATGAAATCAAATGATTATTAAGGTTATGATGTCGGAAACTCTTTTTTATATTTCAAATTTTATAGAATTTTATTATCTGTATCGTCTATCAAGAACGGATGGTATGGCTTTCTCTGCTTACTGTACCTGAACCTAACAATTTGTAGTTTTATGTCAACATAACAACACACAAACAAAACATGGTATTAACGGGGAAGTTACCGAAATAGTGGAGAGATTTCCATTATATTGCGACCGCACGAGACTATTATGTGCCCCGGAAGTGGGTCGGGCGGTTACCATTATGTTTTGTGTGAAGTTGACTCGTGTGGACACAGCCTGATGGGTTTGGTGTAATAGATGAGAAAACAGTTTTGTCTGCAACTGAAACCAAAACCAAAAATATTATATATATGTATATTACTACTAGCTGAACCCGACTACGCTTCGCTATGGCTCAGTCTTATATTAACTCGACTGTCATAACAAAAGCTAACTTCTACTTTAAATGTGACAGCGGTTCTCGTTGGCGAATTAGTTCTACTCGCTTTCGGCAGATGGCGACGTAAAAATGCTATTTTTCTCGCGATCGAGATTATGTTATTACGCAAAAAATAGATAAGGTCAATCCTTGAAGCGTGTTTTGTGTATTGTGTAAAAAATTCAAGTCAATCTGTCGGCTAGTTTTCGAGTTTTTGAGTAATACACAAACCAACACAACATTTTTATATATTATATATAGATAGTAATACTATAAAACGAATATAAATTGATGATAGACGTCAGTGACCATCCATTCATTTCCAGCAGCTCTCTTAAGGTCTTTGTTCCAGCTACCAGGTTGTCGGAATACGAGGCCTATCGACTATGGTCTTCACTCCAAGACCTATCTACCCCAACGCTTATTTGCTGCGTGACAGATATGTCCCGCCCATTCTCTCTTCACCTGACTTCCTTGGGCTATTCTTTGGCTAAATGACTATGACCACAGAAACAGCGACACACAACTTTCCATAGATTTATTATCTATGCATCCAGCGATTATCTATGCTCACACTGCTTCCAGCGAGGTTTCCACCCCCCTGGAAGCCACTGAAAGCCCCTGGAAGCCCCACTTTGGAATACGCACCCAGTATGTAGTCAAATCTCATAAGGAGGTTTCAAAAAATCGTACTTATCCACTAATTTATAAAAGTTGGTAGAGTACACTTGCAATCCCTATAGCGTTCTTGGGGCCTAGTCAAGTGTGCTTTCTACAGTCGTTTACGCTACGCTACGCTAAGATAAAACTTGGTGATTGCGTTACAATAAGCGTAGCGTAAACGACTTTAGAAAGCACACTTGGCTACGGGCCCTTGTATTGTTAGGCGACGGCAGCCACCTTATAAAAACAACCCATTAGATAACATTATTGTACCTACAATAGTTACAGTTAATATCCTATCACTTGAACCAAGCAGCAACATTTAATGTCAGGTTAGAACACGCTATTAGCGTTTATGTTAAAGGGTTGTTTGGACCTTTAACTTTGTTGCCGATAACTTTAACCGCATATGGATTTCAACTTAGTTGCTGCAATGTGTTTGGGCTGAAAGCTGTAAAGCTTCGATAATGAAACGACCTTCTGCTAACGTTATTATATAATACAATTTCGAGTAAATACTTTATTTATTTTATGGATTTCATCGGGTAGTTAGTAGATATTTTTCTAATTCGATTTTTATATAATACTAAGTGTTGCACGTGACTTCGTACACGTAACTTTATATATAAAATATAGCCTATGTTACTCGCTGATAATGTTGTTTTCTATAGCTAAAAGAATTTTTAAAATATGGACGACCATAACATAAAAATAAAATTAAAATACAGATGCTGAAAATTTGTTTAAAATTTGATTCAGATTTAGTGGCGAAAACTGGGGTGTACAAATCTTAAATTTGATAATATTTTTGGTTAAACGGCCTGAGGTAAACAGTAGGCTTTTTACTTTAGCTCAGTATTCAGAGGGCAACGCGAAACATCTCATTCTTTTCATAAAGTTTCGTCCTGCCTGTTAATAGCCTTGAAATATGATCAAATAGATTAGAATAATCGCGTCCTCCGCACTAGTATGTCATCGAGGTAAACTGACTCCGAACCCATACAAGTTCTTTCAATTTGTGTACTGTTTTCCACGTGAACCTATTATCATGTCTACTCTTTATTACATAATAAGTTATGACCCGACTTAATCAAAAGACGAATGGACATTAATTAAATAAATTGAAATGTCAAAATAACTGCTGCATATGTTACAGATTTTTTTTAAATTTTTTTGTCTGTTTATTACGGCAAATCTCCGAAACGGCTGAACCGATTTTGACAAAACTTTCACTGGCATATAGCTGATGTTATGAAGAGTAACTTAGGCAACTTTTATTTTAGAAAAAAATATATAATAATATGTTCGGGACAGCCTAAGGGTGCAATACAGCGCGCCCAACGCGCACGCCTCAGCGAAGCGTGGCTGGTTTCAGCTAGTATATTATTACTAGCTGGTGCCTGCGATTTCCTTTGTCGTTATAGAAAGTAACGTCATCTTTATAAAAATGTGTTTATATAGAACCGTAAGAAATTGAAATGTTTGTTCGCAGAGAATGGTCTACTCTCGTATGAGAATCCAAACTATCACATGGATCCAGCGAGACTCGAGTCAGCGATATACAGCGACCTCTACGACATGCATGACGACAAAAACATGCCCGACGAATACGACAACTACTTGGACAACCGAAGGTGAGTTCCCCTCTTTTGTTGTGGCATTCCTAATACATATTATAGGAAACTAGCTTTTGCCTTTATTTATTTGTTCTTTATCCCTACTTTCCAGGACTTAGTTTAATGTATCTATGTCTACATTACATACACTTTAGACGTGTCCTTTGAAAAAAAAAAATAAAGTTAATAAACAAAATATCAATATTTCTAATTCTCTATTCGATATATTTGCAAATTGTTTATTTGTTTAGAAACTCTGTATTAGAAGACAGGCTAATTGCCTTAACTAGATTTTAAAATAAACAGGTTACAAAGCGAATAACTTTTAATTAAATAAAATAATAAATATAACATGGTTAATAAAGAAATAAGAAATAATAATAATAAGACATGGGAATAAAGAAATATAACATGGTTGTAACGCATTCAGTGTCGGCATGGCCCCCAATTTAACCTAGACCTCAGTCCGTAGAGTCCAATAAAACAGGAGGTTTTATGAGTCGGAAGTAGTGAGCTATGGAATTGGAGGGTTATGTCACGGGCAGATGACGGGTGCAACGACCTGCACACTGCGCAGTTGCAGCGCATCGATCGGTGCATCACTTCCGGATTGGGGCCACTAAGTTAGCGTTCCTCTATTCCAATTATATGTATACAGCTTGGAGATGTACAATGCTGAATAGTCCCATTGGTGTCTGAATATTGATAAATATTGTGGTTACATATATTTTACATATACATACATACATACAATAATATATCACAAGGCATCAAGTCACTAGAGGGCATTCAATTGTAAGAAATGCTGAAGAATTGATTAATATGTAAATATTTCAATAATTTGTTATACAGTGTTCACAGTGAGCAGTAAAAATTTATCTAATATTATGATATCTAGATTCCACAGAGAGAATAATAGGTAATTTTAAAATTATTATAAAAACAAAATTTTTAAAACATTTTAAATGCAACACTGTTGAAAGACCTGAATTCTGATTTCTATATCGTCATTTTAACTTGTCGTTTTATACAGGTTAAATATATTAATCTATAATAAGGAATATCAAAGAAAATGAAAGAATATTTATAAATTATAATTTCTTAATTTGACCAAATAAAATGATTTATTAAATTTACCAAACCGCTAGAAGTGCATGTTACCGAATGAATATAATTTTTATGGCCAGACGTATATCTGACCTGCACATATAGAAGCGGCAGCGGAACAACATCCGCTCCAAGTTGTACAATAATAACTCTGCAAAACACCGGTTTAAGGAATAAGCGGAAGCGGGTAATTTCTTCACTCGTAACTAGTTCAGAATGTTAAAATATTTTTTAACATTTATGTATACACTTTGTATATACATTTTAAATGTTTGTGTGTGTGTGTGTACGTAAAGTTTAACACAATGAAATTTAATTAACAATACAGTGAAATAAGTTCATTGGGTAAGCTTCGAAATGATAGATAATCTATACGAATATAGATATATGCTATACAAAGGCATATGCTATAGGATTTATTAAAAATCTTTTAGCGTTTATAGCCCAATTCTTTAAAAATATTAAGGGCTATTTATCATCACAAGATACCTTACGAGACAAGAATAAAAGGCAGACCTGTAAGCGAAGACGAAATAAATAAAATTTAATAAAAAAAAATTTATAGGCGCCGATGCAGTTGCCCGACAAAAATCAAGCCTTACAGATTGTGAAAAATAATTAGATCAGAAGCTTATGACTTGGGCCACAATGCAATAAAAGTGTAATATGCTACGTGATGCATTATTTCTCTGCCCGAGATCATTTAATTTGTTGCACATAACTTGTATTAAATTAACTTTTCATTATATGTATTTTCATTTAAATGTCTAAATGTAAATAAAATTTATAGCTGCGACTTTTTATTTAAGTTGGCCATGCTGGGAATTGAATCCGGGACTCCTAAGTCAGAGCGCTATGGCAAGCACCTTTTAACCAAATGGGTTTTTCAAAATCTCTAAAACCCTTAAACACGAAAGTTGGCACGTATACAAAACCTTAACGAAAATCTACCTCAGGAATTACTCTGTTGATATATATATATAAAAACAGCATGAAAATCCGTTCAGTAGTTCTTGAGATCATCTTACTTAAATCCAGACAGACAGACAGACAGCCGCGGCGGGACAGACTGCTTATTAATATGTGAGGATAATGCGTACTAATATTATAAATGTGAAATTTTGTTTGGATGTATGGATGTTTGTTACTCTTTCACGCAAAAACTACTGAACCGATCACCATGAAATTTTGCATACACGTTGTCTGGAACACCAGAAAGGACATAGGGTACCTTTCATTCAGAAAAAAGGACTATTCCTGAGGGATCATCTAAAATTAAGGAAGCTAACTCCTGGCCAAGTGTAACAACGATGTCAGGCGATATATTGCTTTTTCAACGCTGACGAAGTGGCGGCCACCATCTAGTATTAGATAACATATATATTGATGTTACAAATCAATACCTATTTTAATATAACTCAAAAATTTACAGTAGGTATATAGTTAGTTCGCCTAATAGTAAATTAGACATAAAATGTTATATAGCAAACTCATGCGATTTTTATGTGTGCACAAACGAGTCGTAAAATATCCAAATTAATTTCATTTTCATGAAAACAAGACGAAGTTTCGTCGGCGACTAATAACATTTAGGGTGGGTTGCACCATCTTACTTTAACTTTAACAAAAGTCGCAAATTCAGTTAAAGTAACGGTTAGGCCGAAAATGAGTTGCACCAGATCAAATGACGTCATAACTTTAACCGTAACCTTAAACGCTCATTCTTCGCTGGTCAAAGTTATTGTTATTGTTAACTATAACGTCAAGTATCAAATGAACGCGTCGAATTATATCGGCTTTATATTAATTATATTTATATTAATTACACTATCTTTATTCAATATACATGTTGTTCATTTAAAACGTAATACATTATATGTATATAAAACAGTTTTTCCATTTCGAAGAATATGATTGCTACAATATGGGCTACTTCAAGCGGAGGGTAAACAAATTCCTACAGGGTAGGCAGCGCACTAGCACTCCCCTTGGTGTTGCTTGTGTCCTTAGGCGACGGTAGCCACATACCATCAAGTGGACCGTCAACCTGTTTGCCGACCTTAACATAAAAAAAGAACTAGAAATCTATTTTTTTAAATATTTTTATGTCCAATTGCAATTTCTCCAATCTTTGCATATTAAATACGTTTTTTCCATGTTTATTCAAATCTGTAACAATATTTATCGAACGAAGTGATTATATTCCTCTTTGTATTTATCACTTTACGTTTTAATTCAAATTTGATTCAAATTATAGAAGTGACAGCTCGAAAATATGACTTTATCTTTAGTGTTGCAATATCCAAAAATATTTCCCACAACGATTCTGAACGATTCTGAGGTAAATTACAACTCATTAGACTGGTGGTGAATAGTTAAAGTTAACTATTAACTTTAACTTAGCTTACAAATATGCTGGTGCAACGCGTTTCGCAGAAACTATTAAAGTCAGCGTTATTGTTAGTGACAAATTTGACGTCAACATTTACTTTAACCAGTGGTATGGTGCACCCCCCCTTAGTCTTACTTAAAGTAGTTTAAAATTTTGGCAGCAAATATTTATGAAGATCGCATATACGTAAAGTATAGTATATACTCAGACCAAATAATAACTAAAGATCTGGTTACGAATCAGAAAAATGATTACGAATGTGGCTGAACATTTTGCAGACGACATAGTGAAGCCGATTTTGCAGACATGTAAATTTTTTTTAATGAAAATTCCATCCTGCATTTTATTTTTTAAAAACTGGTTTTCACACCTTACACTACACTAAGCAAGTCGGCATTTTCAATAATAAATATTTTAACAAGGCGAGGCGTAGTTTTACTGGCTTCACTCTGCTTGCTATCTTTAGTTCTTATTTTATCGGAGATTATATACAAAAGAAAAGTAATTTATTTGTTAAGACGGTTCGTCTTGAATATAAAATGAGATCCATGATTTGCTAAGAATTTATATATTTATTTATGCTTAAGTATGTTTTTCGTACTTTATGTACGTATTCTTATATGACTTTAATAGTTAAACGCAGGTTTGAATCGAGGTTAGCCCTGCAATAGAGCCTTATCGATTCTTTCGGTTCATTAGAAATAACGATCGCTTTCTTTGAAATGAAAAATTAAGTGAGAATCTTCGCTTATCAAATTTTGAAGAAGACATTTTTTATTAAGAAGATTCCAGCAGTTAGATAGTATATTACGTTATATGGATCAGATTCATAATATTCTGCAGTTTTCAAAACAAATTTCCTTATGTAACATCCGTTCCTGTTCGCAACATAACTGCATTACAACATGCAACATGTTTTGTCGAGTTTATTTCAAACACGTTTCTGCAGCGCATCAGAATGCATTATTTCACTGCAACAGACAGGTCCCTCGCGATGTAATTAATGTACTTCGAAACCAACATTATAGTAATACTAGCTTTTGCCTGCGACCTCGTCTGCGCTTCTCTTTCTGTAAACCAAGGTGTTAAAATATTTCGTCCCCCTAAAGTGACATTTTGGACTTTTTTAACTTTAAGTGACATTTTGGACATATTTAACTGACATTTTGGACATTTTTAACTTTAAGTGACATTTTGGACATTTTTAACTTTAAATGACATTTTGGACATTTTTAACTTTAAATGACATTTTGGACATTTTTACCCTTAAGTGACATTTTCAACTCGTCAAGTGACATTTTGGACAAAAATTATATTTTTAACTAAATGTAATTCTTTAGTTAAAACCAATGTCAAAAAAAGTCACTCAGTACGCACACTAAAATTTATAAAAAGTTTCAACGAGATAATCTTTAAAATGTTAAGAATGTTTAGATTCGTTAATGAAGATTTTTAAAATCGGTCCAGTGTTTTTGAGTTTATTCTTTACAAACAATAATACAAATCTTTTCTCTTCACAATATTAGTATAGATAAAATAAATAATTATTAGTTTCTTTTTTAATAATTATTAAAAATAATAACAATTATAATAACTTTCATTTTTGATTGTTCTTTATAATTACGTACACCTATGAAACAAACAAAACAAAAAAATATATAAATAATAAAAGATAACGCAACCATGAGAAGCATTGACCATGGGGATATACATATACTATAGTCTCTCACCATAATATACAACGTGTTTGGCACAACGATGTAAACTTTTCAGTGAGTCATAGCTGAGGTCATTTGCAACCATTATGACCAAAATTGTCCAAACAAAAATCTAACGGTTTTTGAAATATTTAAATTTTTCTATATTTTTTATTTTACCCCAAAAATTGACTATTAAGTATTAATAACATTTTTGCTAATTAAGTTAGCAGTCTTAAACGTGCTTTATTTCTGACTTCAATGTATGTACTTGAAATAACAAACAATAACCAAGTAGATATTTGAATAGCAACTTCTCTTGCATTGTACTAAAATAATTTTCAAAGTTCAACTTTAAAGTACAGTTTTATAAAAAAAATATTGATATTTAGTTTTTAATCTAAACATAACGTTTAGAAAGGTCATCTGGCCCCATTCCGTAGATTAAAAAGAAAAGACGTTTTTAAAAAATAATAAACTAAATCGAATTGAATGCTCACTTGAGAACGGCTCGAGGGATTTTTGCTGCTTTTTTTTGTGTTCGTAATTGTACCTAATTGTAAGGACACGGTTTGTATGAAAGAATTTTTTTTTTCAAAAATCCACTGGGAATAATGTTTGGCTATAACAATTTTCCGTGTTCGAACTCATAAATATTCTCGCAGCGCCTTTAAGGTCTGAAGTTTGACCTGCTTGGCATAGTGGAGGAGTTGGCTGGCTGCCAACCGATGACTATAGGAATGTTGACCTCTTTGATAAATTTTCTATAAACGGAAAACTGTGCTGTCGGAAAGATTTGCATAGTCTGACCTATCTAGTTGTATGTGATAAGAGTTATTTGTGTATTTTACTCAGTTTTTT
Source organism: Synanthedon andrenaeformis (assembly GCA_936446665.2). Lineage (NCBI taxonomy): Eukaryota > Metazoa > Arthropoda > Insecta > Lepidoptera > Sesiidae > Synanthedon > Synanthedon andrenaeformis. The sequence continues at coordinate 1,041,775 of OW387797.2, forward strand.
TTTATAACATAAAAATTGCCAAATTGCCAACAATTTGTGTATAAAATTTGCAAAAAAGCATGAGCGTGAACAGAGCATGCGTGTCTGTCTGTCTTTAAATATATAATAAGCAGTATATGTCATACAAAAACGTTACATTAATAGTTACAAGAAACGCTACAGTAGGTGTCACGTGATCGTTACACTAAAGCGTCACACAAAATTAGACATTGATTTTTTTTAAACGCACAGAAAAATTTCATAAGTTCCGGGCAAAGCCGGGGGCGGGTCGCTAGTTGTTTTCAATTCACAAAATATATGAAACCATTCCGCTGTAACTTGCTTTTGGAAACTATAAGAGGATTTTAAAATGTGGAAATTTAAAAATGTTTTTAAAATTACGATCTATTTCTAAGATCTAAAAGTGCAAGACTTAAATCTAGATGTTCATAGTGTTACTAAGTTTACTTTGTTGCAAGGTAGACAAAACGCATTTAAAACTCAACAAAATGCAGTGGATTTTAGGAACACGTTCAGATATTTGTTCTCCCAGCAACATAAACACATTGTATGGCCCAAGTCAAGAGATTCGCGAGTTTGATTACTTATATAAATTTTGTGAAGTTATTAATAGATATATATTTTTATGCTGAAGTTATATTGTGAATAACAGTTGGAACAGATTTAATTAGAAAAGTTACACGGACACAAAAAACCGTGGTGTGGTTGCCATACATGCTACTAGGTCTAAAACTGGTCTAAACCTAGTCTAAACTACTAACATATTTTTAAAAGAATATGAAATGACCAGTATGATACAACAATATTACGTCGTCAGTGTCAGAAATTAAAGAGGAGCTTTAGACCCTCTTAATGAAGTTTAAAGCCTATACCGCTTTAAACTTCATCAGGTTTAAAGCGGTATAGGCTGACAACAAACAGACCGCCGCAGTGAGTTACTTTAACATTAGTATAGAATAGTATAATGAACATTAGTATAGTATAGTATAGAATAGTATAGTATTATGAACATGGTGTACGGTAAAACTCTAATGAGTTTGTGTTTACACCTTGGTTAAACCAAATGTAACATTGTGTTGTATAAATAAATAAATAATTTTTAAAAAATATATAGACAGGCGAACCTCGTTTCTTTCTTTACTTGATCCCCGCCCGGTTTTTCTTGAACAATATTTCAGAGAGAATAGTCACGTAGCCTTTTGTTGGATACCTTTGGGAAAATGTGATTCTGTTTGTACACGCGCGTTCACTGCACCACTGCCAATACAGACTCGCTCAGGACACGACTCGGGTTGTTTTGTTTGCTAGCTTAGGTAATCTAACTATAAGTTTGTTTACGGCTTTGTTTTGGGGGCATTGCTGGGGAATAAATTAGAATAAATCAATATAATCATGAAATACTTAAGCTGATATATCACGGTTCACGGTGGTCTTCTGTAAAAGGGGTTATTGCTTCTTACTAGCTGTGGTAACTGTCGCCAGACGGGCTGCCCGAATGTTTGCGAAACGCATTTTGTCCTGCATCTACTTAAATTAGTGACAATTAGACATAATGACCCGAAGCGGAATGGACTAACATGGTATGGCGGAAGTTCAGTTTAGATACTTAACCATTAACCTGTGGGTTCAGCAATAACACGTGTCCCGGTTGACCCAGGGCAAAGCCACGGCTCTTTTCCTGAATAAATAAAACACACTTAAAATCCGTAACAGGAAACGCGTCCGTTTACGGTTGCTTCGCTTTTAATGGAGCACAAGTTTTATGAGAACCCCCACATGGGTCGTAGAAACAGCATCCCTTGCAGCAACACTGTTGCCTTGAAGACATGGCTAAGCTTATTCTTAAGACACATGACTGTAGTGGTTTATTAAATTATGTTTGTTTAAATAAAAAAAAATAAAAAAAAATGCATAAAAATATGTAAAGCAATCTCATTTGCGTTTGCCCGCTAACCAATAAATTGATTGACGTTAACTACTGAATAATTCTAAACCAGAGTTACTTATTAATCTCTATTAATATCATTGCAGGGAAAATTTATTGTAAAACTAACTTTTGTCCGCGTCTTCTTCTGCAGGCCCTCGGAAACAGAACAATATTTTTTCTGGATGAAAAATTATTTAATAATCTGGCAATAGCTTTACACTACCAGGTAGTTTACATCAGCTTAGGGCACAGGGTACCTTCCACCCAGAAAAAAAAATAGGTAGGTACTGTTTCCGAGGGATCATCTAAAATTAAAAATTCAGTGACCAAAAAAACATAAGCAAATAAGTTGGGCTAAATGTTTCAACGTCTAAAAAAAATATTCGCAGACGCATTCGCGAGCAATAGCCAGTTTTATGTAAATTAGTGTTCGCCAATAATTAATTTCGCCAGCTGGTCTAGTTTCGACCATAAATCATTACAAACGTTGAACCAATAATTAGTTCCAAAGAAAGATAGAAAATCGCATGAAAAGCAGATGACAAAAAGTTACTTGTTTTCAGCTATTTATATATTACTAGCTGGTGCCCACGACTTCGTCTGCGTTGAAAACTATTAAGTAGCCTATCCTGTGTCCCGTACGTCCAAATGTTTATCTACCAAGTTTCATGAAAATCAGTTAATTCGTTTCAGAGTTATGGAGGAACACACATACATACACACAGAAAAAAATTCTAAAAATCGTCAATTTAGTTTCAGTACCATGTATAGAGCCTATAAACACGATATCTCTGAAAACAAAGTAACTTACTCCATGACCGACCCTTACAGATTTATTATTAGTATTGATGTATATAGATATATATAAGCACAGATTGTAAATCCAAATTTAATGTCATTGAACTTACCGAAGTTTTATACAACGCTTTCGCACGTCTCTCGTAAAAAAAGGCCGCTCACTTCTTAAAACAAAGAGCCCGGACTCCGAGCGAGTTGACAGGACCTTATTACGATCGGGACAGGTAATAAAATGCTGGCAGCTGCACGCTAACTGTCTTAAATTGAGTGACAACCGTTCAAAGTTTCGTGGGGTCGACGCGAGGGTCCCAATTAATGGGAGGACTTTCATAAATACAAGCAAAAGTTTCCGCTGTACATTCTATCGAGAATTTTCGCGTGAATTTCCCATTGGCATCGAAAGTACTTTGTCGATAACCACGAAATTGGCACCGAAACGATGTTTTCGATTTGTAAGCCGGACTTTTTAAAACAAAATCAAATTAATTTATCATTAAGCTCCATAGTAGCTGATAGCTACTGAATGTACTCGTGTGGAGATCATCGAATGGCAAGCGCAGAGTAGAACGTCCATTGACAAGGTGGACAGACGACCTGATAAGGGCCAGTCCTGACTGGTTGTTAAGGGGTACTGGTCCTCAAGGATCACGTCTGACCACGACCAGTAGGAGGTCTAGCAGTGGACCTCCTACAGATGAGATGGGCATAATGACGATGTGTTCCTTATTTAAATAGAATTTAAATACAAAACGAATGACGAAATAAACAAAAGTTATATTAAACACATATTATTAAACTAGCTAGTGCCCACGACTTCGTCCGCGTTGAAAAATATTAAGTAGCCTATCCTCTGTCCTGTATGTCAAAATGTTTATCTACCAAGTTTCATGAAAATCAGTTAATTCGTTTCAGTGTTATGCAGGAACACACATACATATGTACATACATACAATACCTACATTTACAGATTTATTATTAGTATTGATTGATAAAGGCTTACTTAGGTACTGAAAGTTTCTGATAAAATATATGTTTAGCAGATAAAATATAGTTATGTCAGATAAATCTGTCTGATATTAAATAATAAATATTAAAATATACTAGATGAAATTTGATTCAACTGGAATAAACCAACAATTTAGCTAATAAAAAATCATTTATAACACCGTGTTTTAGAATTTTATTTATAAATATTCAAAACTTCTTTATTCATTGACACAGTTCTACTTAAGAATTATAATGTCTATGTTTTATGTCAGTATTTCATACACTGATTAACACGAACATGTTTTTTTACGCTTCTCACTTTTAATGGTAAACTAACTGTACTTGATCGGGTCTAGTTCGTATTTACCTTCAAAATTTTATTAGCCCTATGTGGAGTAAAAATTTATTTTTTCAAATATTTTTTTAAATACCAAAATATATTTTAAAAAATGTTAATAATTAACGTTGGAAATAGATAGAGATAACATTCAATAGAATAAAAATATATATCTATTTTCAACGATATATAGAATCTTTGAAGACAATAAAAGTATAAAAAAATTATTTTATTGTTTCAGAGTTGAGGATGAGGCATCATCGCCTGTAACGAAAACAAAGTAAGTAAAAATGTTTTGTCATTTTTTGTGACATATTAGTCGTTAATTTGTGCTAGGTACAGACAAAAATATGTAAGTATCTACTAAACATAACTATATCATGTATGTAGGTACTAAAGGAGTCATGAAATGTATACATACACTTATACTTATTTATCTACATAATAAAATCGTAAGCGAGCCGTGTCTGTGCTTAAGTTACCTCAAAAAAGCTATTTTTTTGTATGTTTCTATTAGTGTAAACCCTATCAAAATCCGTTGAGTGGTTTAATTTAGAAGAAGTTAGCGGAGAAACAGACATAGGCGGACTATAAGTAGTAATAGGTATGTATGTAGATACAGTTAATAAGGGCTGCAGGTCGACGTTGGATCCAAGCTGATTCTGACCGGACCTCCTGGAAAAAATATGGGGGGAATATGTCAATCCTATAGCTCGTCTATAGCTCAGATGATGATGATAGTATAACTGATTACTGCTGAGTTTAATTCTAAAGCGGTTTGTGAATTAGCCAGCTCGCATCTCGTATTTTCTTTGCGCTTCAATTTATCAGTGGAAACTTTTAATGAAGTTCAAACGTTTCACCAACAACTTAACCTTTAAGCGATTTACAAATCGCTTGGGACGCAATAAATCATTGATCGAGTGAAAAATGCTACCTAAAATACCTGTTGAATTTACGAGTTGAAAAAACACTAGCAAATTTCTAACGATTTTTCACAGTACTTTTCTTTGTTTCTTTGTTATGTAAGGCAACAGCTCTTGTTTTTAAAGATTTCCATGGACTGTTAGTTAGTCATTCCATATAATGAATCTATACCCGTAAAATCGATTGTCCTGATTAACTATCAACGTAGGTACAAAAAAAAAACTGAATCTATATAATAAAAAAATATTCTAGAAAGCTGACATTTTTAGAACATAGTTTTATTTTATAACGGAGGATTTTTGAAAAATTCTGAGGAATTGAGTCGCTTGTTTCATATTGAGTATATGGCCAGCGTGCATTGTGTGGGAGCATATTTTGCGAAGTTTATGTCTATACACTGATATTCCATCATTGTGTACTCCAAGTTATCTTCGCATAGAGTTCAATTTTAAATCGAATAAGATGTTTAATTAAAGGAAATTACACAGCAACTGAATGCGGCCATCAGAAATCCGGTGAACTTGATTAATTGTAACAAAAAAAAAACTAATCATTCCTCGTGTCTTTTGTTTGTATAATTTTTGCGGGCGCTACCCGCATCGAACAGTCAGACAGTGTTCCTCAAACGTTTCAGCTAAATACTCTTGTCCAAATCGCGTTTGTGACGCAAAATGTTTTAAAATATTTTTGATTGGTGACTTGAAATGGGCCGATTTAAAAAAAGAATCAAATTTCGAGTGTGGTTAGTTTTTTTTTATTATAATTTTAATTTTATGTTAAAGGATAAAAGTCAACTGTATGGTATGTGGCAATCTAAGGCTCGCAATAAACTTTCAAGATGGTTGACAGCATTGCCAATTTTGAAAAATCTAAAATTTTATTAATTATTGCTGCCATCGTTTTAAAGGTTTTTTATTTATTTATTTAAAATGGTGTTTATATTGTTAAATTTAAATGAAAAAGGTTATTCATTATCACTGTTTTTTTTTAAATTATGAGCCAATAAACTAATAAGTACTAAATAAATAAATCTTTATTTATTTAAAACACGACAACAGAATATAATTGATAATTTATATACAAAACAGTAGCAAAGGTATGCACTGTTTCAATAAATTCATTTTTTTTTGTGAAAAAGTCTGATATCCTAATAATTATAGCATAGGAGGATATAGAATTCTTGAATTGATCCGCTGTGCGCTTCTTCTGAATCATCAAAAGGATTTTGATACGTTTTACCTACGCCTATTTGTATCTTTATTGCGAAACAGTACAGAAGTTCAGTGAAAATCAATGATGCCATACGCGTGACCAATGTATAATATAATAATGGACTAGATAACGGAATGTATTATTTCTGCAATTTCCCGTAAAGTATAAAACGAACGTAAAGGCTAGGCTACACTAGTAGACATCTTGCGCTAGCTTAGCCTTTTGGTCGTGTCTCAGGTTGTCTACGTAGACATGTATATAGACTAATCCCTGTCTATCGGCTTGTTGTGAAACCAAAATTCGCAGGTCTCAAGTTTCCCAATTAAAATGAGAATCCGCATGCAACGTTAGACGTTGTTGCGCCACATTTTGACAGTGACGTCTGAGTTCATTTGAATTTCGTGTGAAATCCGGTAATCTCATGGCGTCTTCCAGTGTAAATTTATTTTATTATGCATTTGCGAACTTAGGTCTCTCTTCGAGCAATTCGCGTGTCCAGCAACATTTATGTTTTCGCGTTCATTCACTTGTAATCAGTTTTAAGCGGTAACTCATTCCACATGTCTTCGGGAAAGTAATGTCTTCCATGTTGGACAGTAAAGAGTCACAAGACTGAAAAATTCACATCGTTGTGTTGACGTTAGACGAGACCAAGGTCGGTTCTCTAGACGGCCTATGGACAAATGGCGCAACATGATCTGCTAGTGTGTACTAGGCTTAAGTTTTTACAACTGAGACCTAACCATATGGCATTGAGATCATGATTCAGACAGAATCTATGACGCATTCTAAAATGCGTCATTTCTTTGTTTCAATTAGGTTGGTGGTCATTAGATGTACATATAGACTTTTCAAGTATTAACATGTTATATTTAATTTATAAATAACTAGCGACCCATCACCGGCTTCGCTTGGATGCAATTTATATCGGATTCGTAATAGGTTGGTTTCCCGGAATATGTCTCTTTCTTATCAAGTTTGATTCTGAGTAGGTCAGGATTGGGGAAGTATGGGATTTCATAATTCCGATATTGCAAATGTGCTGCCTACATTAGAAGGATAAAGTGCCCTTTTACATCCTTAAGGATGGGACTCTGGCGACCCTTACTCACTAAATTAAACACAACAGCACATAATATGCTGTTATTTCATTGTGCTCTTCTGTAAGGAGCTTGAGCCACAGTAATTGTTAAAATGTATACAATTTTGATTTCAGTGAAAAAAGCGGTTTCATCACACCGCCCCAACAAAATGGCGGTGAGGAGTCGCCTCCTCCGGAAAAAGAGAGGGCAGATCAAGAGGACACAGAGAAGAGTCACTCTTCGGGACCTGTCCCTCATTCCACTGAGGGTCCAAATGACGATCTCTACGCTATACCAGTTAAAATGCGACAGAAAAAGGAACCTCTACCACCGGGATGGGAGAAACACGAAGGTAATATACCCTATATAACCTATACTATACTAAAAATAATCTATAGTAATATAAAAATAATATAACATGTGAAACAATCAACAGATTGGACGGTGTATGGGTCATTTTGCATGACAAGTTTGTGAGTTAGCTATAAAAAAAGCTACTTATACTTACGAAAGTTATTAATTACTAGCAGGCCGCTCCCGGCTTCGCGCGGGGTGTATTTTTTTTACCTAAAAACCTTCCCTGATTATCCCTCTATCCATGAGTGAAGACAGAATTAAAATCGGTCCAGCCGTTCTCGAGTTTTGCGCTTAGCAACACATTTAGGGATTCATTTTTATATTATAGAGAATATTATAATACATTAAACAAAAGTTTTATTGCGTCGCTTTTCAATGTGAGTCCAGATTATATAATAAAGTATGTTATATAGCATGTTCTTATACCTTTATGTGGATAACATGCGTTAATAAAACAAAGTTACATAATATATAACAATTGCGCGCGAGTCATATCATCACTTTGTGGATTCATAATGCTACCGAGACTTGTAGACATGTTAGATAACATTGTTATATTGGACTGTTATTACGTATTATGTACAGTCTTGTTGTATGTCAGTAATACGGACGTGTTATACATCAAACTTATATAACATGTTATTTAATTTGGATCCATCTTAAGTTAGCAAAATTATAACAGAAATTACAGGTTTCAAGAAGCAATGAACTGTGTACGATCTTTCGTACCTAACAAAGAAAAGCCGGGATATAAAGTATGTTAAAAAAATTAGCTTAGTAAGCAGATGGAACTATCCACAAGGAAAAAATGTAAAGACACGTTGGAGTGTTTCTCTTATTTTAATGAGGTTAAAAGGAAATTATATTTAAATAAACGCACGTTTGTGCTCTTGCTACGTGATAATAAGTAAATTAAGACTAGACGAATTGTTATAATAAAATTGACGATTGGAACGTGGAAACGTGACAATAAGAGAGTAAGAAATATGTATTATAATTAAATTTATGTACAAAATATTTAGTGTTCATCTAACAGTCAAGTTGATTATATCTAACGATAGTTAGTAGTTTCCTTAGACGAGTACTCAAGTAAAGCCTTGATACTCTGGGTCACTCAACTGACATACTAATTGTTAAAATTGTGTTATAAGTGCCACGAGTAAATCATATCAAGAAGGAATTTGTTTGATTTGTAATTAGACAAAACTTCTATGTAAGGGATTTACAACCCTCATAGATATTTTGGTCCTTCGAGCCGGATGGCTAAAACGAATAACTACAGCGGATCCAAGGAACCAGATAGTCTGTGTTTAAGGATTTACGACCCATACATAATTGATCAATCAAATTTTAAGAGTGCAGCCAGAAATCAAGTGACATAAAATATCATAATTAAATTCGCCTGTGAACTACTTCGAGAGGAGACATTGAAGCCAAGATCCACAGCGAAGTGCAGCATCAGCACATCATCAAAGGAAGAGTTCCTGTATGTAAAGTAAGAACTTTCCATATTTCCATAAATAATGGAGAATTTATTAAAACTCCAACGAGCAATGTTCAATGACATAATAAGGATCCTGACTGATCTCAAGAAGGATTCATCGAGTTATTAGGCATTCTATCACACATCACCACTTTGGAAATATTGTGGCAATGCTTTTTTTGTTGCACTGTTAGTAACTGAAAAGTCTGGCTTAGTTAAGAACAATTAAACATCGTCTAGCTTGTTTTTATTTCAGAATGGGGCACACAGTTTCAGAATTACACATGCTAATGGACAATTCTTAACTACCTACATATATATTATTACACCCTCACCCTTAACATTTAACATCACATCAATGTTTATAATTCTTAATACATTATATAATAATTACATTAACTAATATATACAATCTAATTCGCTTTTAAAACCGTAACGTTCTTACGGTTTCTTGATGCGTTGGTGTCGGGAGAGGGAAGGCAGCTGCGGTGGCCAAGGTATCTCCTACCTCGGTTTTATTACTATCATAATTATTGTGCTAATTACTGTCATATGTAAAATTCACGCATGAGCACTTAACTGAAAGTCTTTGTCTTGGTTAAAGATAACAATCAAATATCGTCTAGCTTCTGATAGATACGTTTTATTTCAGAATGGGGCACACAGTTTCGGAATTACCTTACATTCTAATGGATAATTCCTAACTACCTACATATATGTATAACCTGGGTTTATCTGTGAAAAACATTCGTCTGAAGAGGAGAGACTCATCGAGACGACAGAGGAAAAAGTTACTTAGAAAGTGTATTATATATAAATGTTACTGCTTAGTAGGTGATAAGTGAAAGTGCAAAAGTAATCCTGTTGACAATTAAGGACATTAATATGATACGCTAGGACTTATCCCTAATATTGTTATTATATCATGTCATATATTTAAGAAAACAGTTTAGTTTAGATGCATCATGCATTTGACTTCATTGTATGTTTCTTTTGTTTTATAATAATATTGTATGTTGACCAGGAGACATCATAACATTTTATGTTGTCAATTAGAATTTGTTATCGTATTATGTATCTGAAACTAATTGTTTGTTTCATTCTACATGAACGATGTATTTGTTACATTAAAATAACAAAGAAAAATCGGGATATAAAGTATGTTAAGAAAATTAGCTTAGTAAGCAGATGGAACTATCCACAAGGAAGCAATGTGAAGGTGTAGGAGTGTTTCTCTTATTTTAATCAGGTTAAGACTAGAGGAATTGTTATAATAAAATTGTTGATTGGAACGTGGAAAGGAAATTTATGTACAAAATATTTAGTGTTCACCTAACAGTCAAGCTGATCATATCTAACGATAGTTGGTAGTCTTCTACGAGTATTCAAGTTAAACCTTGATACTCTGGGTCATTCAACTGACATACTAATTGTTAACGTTGTGTTAGTTATAAGTGTCACGAGTAAATTATATCAAGAAGAAATTGGTTTGATTTTCATCCCTAGTGCACTTGGCGTTAACAAATAGACTGACTAATTTTAATAAGTATCGGTTTATCGATTACAGACAACGACGGACCTTATTACTGGCACATCAAGAGCGGCACGATCCAAAGAGAAATACCAAAGATGCCTCCGATCGAGGCGAAGGAGTCCCGCATATCGATGGTGAGGGATTGCTCCAACTTGTCCGAGGTGAACAAGTACGAGGGCAGTGTGATGACGTCATCGGTGACCAGGAGTACGACCAGCGGCGCGTTGGACCACATGGACCACGAGGCCGACAGGAAGAGGAGAGAGGAGATGTCTTACAAGTGAGTGTTGTTTTGCACACATGCGGCGTTGCTTGTGTTAACAGTTCGTCTGATGATGGCGCTAATATGGATTACAGACGCCGCAGCTTCCCAGCGCGACCGGAGCCCGATGGGCGAGCGGTGCGGTTCTTCGTCCGCTCGTTGGGCTGGGTGGAGATCTCGGAGGCGGATCTCACTCCGGAGCGATCCAGCAGAGCTGTCAACAAATGCATCGTAGATCTCAGCTTGGGCCGCAATGATCTTCTCGACCAAGTCGGCCGCTGGGGTGATGTGAGTATTCCATTAGTTGCTTTATACCGTTGGTTCCCAAGGAACTCAGCAAATTTCCATAGATCTAATATTCACATTTTTTGTCGAGTTTTTGGGAATATGGTAGAAATGTAGCTACAGGGGGTCCACTGGAACCAGCTAAATTTTGAAATTGTTCTATGAGGAAAAAAGTCTGAGAACCTCTGCTTTATACAGTCCTAGCTTATTAATATGCTTGACTTGTTTCTGGAAATCAAATACCGGGCCTACAACTATAACACCTTTTTAAGCCACCAGCCCTCTTTTAACATTAGTAGTGGCAGGCCTCACTGCATTTCGCAGTCATTTGGGCAGCCCGTCTGGCGGCAGTAACCATCCCCTTGCAGAAGGGGATCAAATAACAGAATGCTGTTTCATTTTGGTGAGTGAACAAGGGATTCCAGAGCCCATTTCCCTTCCTATCCCCTTCCCCTTAATCCTAATATGGTCATCAGCGCATTTGCAACATCTGTGGCATTTGTTGCTTGTGAAATAGGCGACGGTAGCCAGCTACCATCAAATGGACCGTCAGCCTGTCTGACGACCCCAAAATAATAAATAATAATTTTCAATCAGAGTAATTTCCAGGGAAAAGACCTGTTTATGGATTTGGATGATGGAGCGTTAAAACTCATGGACCCGGAGAGTTTGACAACGCTTCATACACAACCCATACACACCATACGCGTATGGGGAGTCGGCAGAGACAATGGCCGGTAAGTGAAGTTTTGATTAACAACTTATTGTCATATCGAAACACATAATGTAATTTATGTAAGATAAGATATATAGTAACTCAATGTTGTCTAAACAAATACAATTTTCTTTATTATGCTTTCCTTCATCATGGGACAGTGAAAGGTAAGAAGTTCAAAATGTTACAGTTTTCGAATTATTGGTTTTCATAGAAACCAATAATTCGAAAACCTGGTGACTGATCTCAAATTATTTAATTAAATGCTATACATATTTGTGAAACACATAAAACATAATTATATCGAGTTCACATAATGCAAAGCGACATCTAGATATACCTTGCGTTCTAGGTGGTTTCAACAATTCATTAGCGCCATCTAACGATCATTAGCACATTACAAAAGGAAATATGAGTTAGCGCTAATACCGTTCAACATTCCGCCCACCTAGAACTAAGTCTAATAGTTCTAAGTCCAATATAAATTGCATTTAACAACTGCCGCCCACCATGGCGCGACCCGATAAACAAAATAATACAACACAATTACCACCATAAATCAAAACATTTTGGTATCGGTTCAAAACAAATATGTATACAATTACCATAAAAACTATTCAAACATTATCGATAGCACACAAATATTGCTTAGAGGTCTCTTATTAAAATAATTATGTTTGCAAAAAGACAACAGGTGTAATCCCGTCCGCGCCGTAATGCTTGATACTATCCTGCCATAAAACTAAGGAGAAAAAGAGATAACGCGCTTCTTTCCTACTACATTACTACTTACTACACCACGGTATAACCAATATCTACTTATAAGTTTGACTAAAAACGTCTCAATACCCTCCAGACCACCTCTGCCGATCCTGTAAACTTGCCACATTTCTGGAGGATTCTAGAGGCCTTCTTGAATACATTTCCATACCATCATCTTCCATGCGAGAATGACACGTAATCATACCCGATAAAGGTGAAGTTGAACCATTCACACCGCCTGATAGGATCCAGCCCAGTGACGTCGACTGTGCTATTATGGTGCCACTGCTATCCCTTTTTAAACCCTCTTTCAAGACTTGACTATAAACATCTCCCCCTAATAATAAGTCAATTTTGCTAGGCATATTGTAACCTGGATCCGCTAATTCTAAACCCTGAAAATCTACACATTCGAAAGGCGGAAATCCTCTAGCCGGCAAAAGCGAAGTGATCATTTTTAAAACATAGGCCTTTACTGTAATCACTACCTCTGGCTCAATTCTGGAACGTATTTCAAGGTTTACCATAGACCTTGAAGCGATATTACAATTTCCTCCTACACCTAAAACCTTTCCCTTAATTGGTATTTTCTTAAGCCCCAAAATTTTAACCACAGATTCCGTAACAAATGACGCTTGTGACCCTTGATCCAGCAGCGCCCTCAGAGGATAATATGACCCGTTTTTAGAATATGCTTTGACCAAAGCGGTCGTCAGTAAGACTTGGTTATAGGTTTTACCTGTTGAAAAGCACGAGACGAGTTGATTTTTTGAAGCTGTAATCGACGTTCCCTCGCCTATACTAAAATTCTCCTCGTGATTACGTGGCATGGTGGTCGGAAGAGTACTACACTCCTGATGCAATAACGTGTGGTGTCGTTTCTTACAACGGCGACACTTCACAATTTTTTTACAGAATCTCGCGATATGAGAACCTCCTAAACAATTAAAACACAATTGTTGGTCACGGACGAAATTACGACGTGCTTCTACTGTTTCATTCAAAAATCCTTTACAAACACTTAATGTGTGTGCATCAGAGCAAAATAAACATTTTAAATTAATAACATGTAAGACTTTAGGGTTTGACAAAGGTTTAAATTTTGATACATTCGGTTTAGATTCTAGGGCTTCTAAAGCACGAGATCTATTGATTAAAAATTCTTTAAATTCCTTAAACGTTGACAATATTTCAGAAGGACTATTATTATTACTATTAAATTCCCATTGTCTTCTTGTTTCTATGTCAAGTTTCATTGACAAAATATAAATAATAATAGTATCCCAATCAGAAACATTAACACCTAAATTTGACAACCCATCAAGACAGTCGCATGTAGTGTCCACTAAATCCTTCAAATGTTTTGCCGATTCTTGTGTTGCAGACCTCTGACCAAACATACGTTGTAATATATTATTCGTTAAATACTTTTTATTATTGTAACGATCCGTTAACATATTCCATGCCTTCTCATAGTTTTGTTCTGATATAGAAATCTGCCTGACCAACTGTTCCGCTTCTCCCGCCAAATATCCTTTTAAATAGTGCATCTTTTGCACATTGTCTAAGTTCGTGGAGTTGTGCACCAATGACGTAAACAAATCTCTGAAAGTAATCCATTCGGTATAGCTTCCCGAGAATATAGGTATGACTATCTTAGGTAACTTTACTTGCGACGTAGAATCCATACTCCGTTGAGTATTGTATGAATTGTCGCCACTCTTAAAACTTTCAAGATTCGTTATTAATGACAGTTTGTACTCCAAATAACTATCTTCGCACCTATCGAACACATTTTTGCTACCGTATGTACTGGCCCTTAGTTCCTCTAACTCTGTTTCCAAAATTAAACTATCGTGATTTTTTTCGAACTGTTGCCAAAGCTTCTCTAAACTAGACAGCCTTATTTCCACGTATGGTTGCGTAATTATTTCCTTTGGCGATTTCTTAAAATTTGATTCTGCCTTATATATTCTCTCATAAATATTTTCCTGCAACTTAATCATTCGTTCCATCTTGTTTGAGAGTATTACTTGTACTCAACTCGCCAAAGTATTAAAATAAAATTTAGTTTGTCGAAATGCCGAATTTTTCTAAGTCCACAAATTTTCTTGAAAATTTTACAAGTGTTTGAACACCGATATGAAATCCGGCATGGATTCCCCGTCTCAACCACTTATACACGAAAAATTTTACAAGTCCAAATTTATATTAAAAAGTTATAAGTTCAAACACTATTCGAATTTCAAGTTATTTCAAATTTAAATTTCAAAGTTATTTGTCTACTATGTTTAAAGTTCAAATTTGCACGAAAAATATGGAACGAACTCACAATTTTTATTCTTTCTTCGCTTCGTCCCTCGCTGATCTTGCTTCCTTGGTATCCGCCAGTCTTGTGCACGTCGCTGTAGTTGCCGAAGCTGCTGTCGTCACGTTGTCAGCCTTCAGCGCCGTGTACACTCGTCCCGTACAGCGATCCACTGCCAAGGGTACGAAGGTAGCAGGTAGTCCCGTCCTGCTGTCTTGGTCGATCTGTCACCCTTTTCCGATAACTCAGTTATCCGGCTCGAAGGACCAATGTACAATTCCTTTTGTACTCGCAATAAATGATATAAAACCACCGATGAGACTGTCGCAAATAAAACTCGATAATTTTACATCTGGTGACTGATCTCAAATTATTTAATTAAATGCTATACATATTTGTGAAACACATAAAACATAATTATATCGAGTTCACATAATGCAAAGCGACATCTAGATATACCTTGCGTTCTAGGTGGTTTCAACAATTCATTAGCGCCATCTAACGATCATTAGCACATTACAAAAGGAAATATGAGTTAGCGCTAATACCGTTCAACAGAAACTGACAATAACATCAAACTAATACCCCGTTTACATATGGCTCATTTCCACGGCCATGAGCAGGGGGGACATGGGAAACAAAATGGGCAACGCGAGTATGTAAACAGGTCGCTTCCCTTGCCGCTGCTGTTGCCGCTCGCGTTACCCGGCTATCGGCCATATGTAAACACTCATTGCTCTTGACGTTGCCACATCAGTATTTAGGGAAATAAATACGACAACGGGAGCGGCAATGTCAATGGCCATATGTAAACATAGTATAATAATAAAATCAATCTAACGGCCAATAGTTTTGACTGTAGTCTAACTATTTGTGGTGTTCTCGCAGGGATTTCGCGTACGTGGCGCGAGATCGAGCGACGCGCAAACACATGTGTCACGTGTTCCGCTGCGAGGCGCCCGCGCGGAGCATCGCCAACGCTCTGCGCGACATCTGCAAGCGGATCATGATCGAGCGATCGCTGCAAGCGCCGCCGCGCCCGACCGACTTGCCCGCCGCGCGACGTCCGCGCCCTCTATCGGGCGCCTCCTTCCCTACACCGATGGAGGAACCGCGGAAGACCGTACGCGCCAAGTACTTGGGAAGCGCTGCCGTAGCGCGCGCTACTGGCATGGATGTCCTCAATGACGCGTTGCAGCGTCTCGCAGCCGCCCGCCCGCCTTGCGCTTGGCGGCCCGTAGCCGTAGCCGTGGCGCCATCTATGATTACGATCACGCCAGAGGGCGACACCGCACCCATAGTGGAATGCCGCGTGCGCTATCTGTCCTTCTTGGGTATAGGTCGCGATGTACGCCGCTGCGCTTTCATAGTGCACACGGCGCAGGATTTATTCGTGGCGCACGCCTTCCACGCGGAGCCTTCGTCGGGTGCGCTGTGCAAGACAATAGAGGCGGCGTGCAAACTGCGCTACCAGAAGTGCCTCGACGCGCACGGCGGCAGCGCTAACCCGACTGGCACGCGGTCGCCGGGCGCGGGAAGCGCGGGCAGCGCAGGCAGCGCGGGGAGTGGCGGCAGTGCGAGCGGAGCGGGCAGCGACTCGCGCTCAATCGGGCAAACGCTCAAATCGCTTGTGGGATCGCTCACAGGACGCAGGCCGTCCTGAACGACTTGCGACGCGGATCAATACAACCACAGACTAGTAAGTATTTAATTATATAGAAATATTTACAATATCAGTTACAATTCACATTTTCATATAATAACCGACTAATTATAAAATATCAGATCAGATTGCTATGTATCAGATTTAAAATAACGTAAATTTTTAATTTAATTAATAATAAAAAAATTTAAATAGTCGATTACTCTATTTAAGGGCCACCTGTTCACATTTGCCGTGGACCCCGCTCTGGCTTAATCTGCCACTTATTAATTATTATGAGAAATGTAGTATGCCCTGCCAATATTCAATTTATGCTTTACCTGAAATTCACCTGAACTTTCAGATCTTTCAGTGGGAGCAGTCGCCGGTGACTGCGTTCGAAGCGGAGTCGCGTCGCTCCGCGTGACGTCACCGATCGCTCGTCACGTGACGTCACCGACAGTCTCCGCACGCCGCACCACTGTCGCCATCTTCTTCTAAGGCTCACCTCAGCAAGCAATCGTTGCCTATAACAGTTCATCATGATTTCACTTGTCTGTCTGTGCCTTTAAAGTGTTTAAAAAAATCATAATAATACGCAATTCTCATTTAAATCGCACCGAGAAATATTGACTGAAGAATGGAATTATAGCCTTTTTGCCGATTTTTAATTTTGGCTTAAGTGTACCTATATGCTTAAGATATTCAAATAAAATGATAATGATATTATTACCATGTCTTTTTAAACTTTGTTAGTCTTCTCAGCGACAGATGGCGCAAGCTGATGCAATGCACGGTAGGTATACCTAAACCAAGATGGCGGCAACATAAATGTTTTTTTTTTTACTTTCCTGTCATTGTGTTTTGTTAGATATGTACAAAAGATTGTTTGACTCGTAACAAGTGTAATAAAAAAAAACATTTCAATGGTTTTATAAAATCTCAGTATTTTATTGAATTGTTTCTGTTTGTAAGTAATATAAATAGTATAATGGCGGCTATTTTGTCATGAGCGTAGGATTAGCGCTCGCAAAGTTGATAAAAATAAAAATTGCAGATTTAGCTTACATATGCACAATAAATGACTGCAATATGAACATATCTATTAGTTTTTTATACTCTGTAAATGGTTAATCATGACACACATTTTATTATTAATCGTTACTTAATTATATATTAATTAACGCTAATAGCCTGTACTACAACATATTTTTGGAAATTATAAGTTGATTTTTAATTCATTGATTGACTTAAGTTTATTTCTTATAAATTCAAAAGTATTCCTACATACAATTTTTTCAGCGCCATCTTGTTTAATCTTCTGGAAAAACTATGAAAATATTTAATCTCAATAAATAAATAAACGATGGAAAAAAAACAACACGAATTTATTGAGATTTATTTAAGAAACTTACTTGTATGAAAAGAGTTATTGAAAAAATCTTAGATAACAGATCGAGTTTTTTTTTGTTTTGTTCGTGAACTAATTTAAGGATTTTGGGAAAAATAATTAGGCACACTGTCTATAGATTTATTTTATGAATAAAGGATTTTTTAATCAACCTAAAATATCTGTTGCCACATTATTATTTAAAAATAATTAAAGATTTTTTTCAAAGAAAATGTGTGTTATATAAATAAGACCTAATAGGCATTAGCTTACTGAACAATCGATAAGCGGCTATTTTTAGAACTATTTTTGTGCTAAGTCAATAGATTTTCTCGGTTAATACGGTTTTATAAAAATAGTAGGTACAGTCAGCAGAAACATTTTATGTAGGTATATAATATGACTTTTGTGAGGTTGCTTTTTAATTTTATCTAGAAAAATGTTGAATTTTATTTCCGATTGTACAGTTGTTGAAGTATGATATAGTCAAAAATAATAAAATCTGCTTAGCTTTGTTTTATACTGTTTATTATTTTAAATAAGTTAAACGAATGATAAAATGAATGACGAACAACTATGTGGAGTGGTTAACGTGGTTAACAACTGAATCAGGCATTCAGGGGTCTCGGGTTCGAGTCCCGGCGGGCCATCTATGGACTCATCTATGAACTATGCTGCCCTACTAAGCGCAAAAGCGGTATCAAAAAAATAATAGTAAATTTGATTTTTATGTCATAGGATAGCCTTTAAAAAATACGCATCTAATGAACTAAGCCTTTTGGCGCTATTTAGTTCAAAACATATGAAAAAACCTTAACAAAGAATTCCGTATCTCAATTTTACCTTAAATCACTAGGGGTATTAGAGGTATATCTATTGTAAACTTTTGACTATTGTAATAATAAATAGACCCAATATAAGATATGAATTCTATTTAATAAGCAAAAAATTCAATACATAAAGTAAAAAAAAAAAAAAAACTACTTTTACATAACTTCAATTATCTCGAAACTCGATTTCATTTAGATATCGATTTTGCGCTTAGTTCAGTATGGACGTGCAGGGGCCCTAGCCAAGATGCAAACGTTTCGTTGCGTACTTACGAAACGAAAGACAGAAAGCCCGGTGATTGGTTGTTGTAACGCCCACATAAAATTTTGACCAATCACAAAGCTTTCTCCCAGCGTAGCGTAGCGTTTACGACTGCAGAAAGCACTGCGTTTGCATCTTGGCTCCTAGCTTTCTTTCGCTCCCAGTCAGTCGTATGGTAATATCTATGACACACATTCATACAATTGGTGAGTTTAGTCTTGACAATTTATTTGTTTATATATATTTTCAATTATACAAACTCTGTGCTTCTTTTTTGAACTTCTTAATTTAAAGTCAGGTACTAAAAATTAATTTTAAACATCTTCAATACCTAGATGAAATGATTAAAAAATCTGTTGTACCGAATCACTGATCGTGGCGTTACTTAAGTACCTAACTAATTATGTGCATAATACCTACATATAACTAATATTGTAGAAAACGTTCTAAAACAATTTAATGATAATCTTTAAAGGTTTATATTGGATTCGTGTCGGGAAGAAAATATAAAAGTTAAAACGTTAAAAGTTATCAAAAGCTAAAAGAAAGAAGGAAGCTTATCACGCCTCTCTTTCTAACACAACCGCAAAGTTATAAGACGAGAGTTTTAAAAGCTTTTAATATAATCCTGTCTAATCGGACTCTTCTCGCCTCAGTGATATCGAATAAAACTCATGTTTTTTGACATAGGTAAACTATATCAGGAAACGTACACCTTTTCGCTACTTGCCTGCAATATTTGCTACCAGTACATACCTATTAATTAATAAATAATAATTTAATATTAATTAGTTAACAATAAATTAACATTGATAAATTAATTAATATTAAAAGGTATGTAAGTAATAGGTTTTTTATTATCAATACATCAATTACCCTTCGCCGAATTGCTGAACAGCGCTGAATATAAAACGCCATAATATGTTTTATATAAAAATATAGCGTAATTTTACAAAAGTTATTTGTATAATATGAACATGTGCACAGCGCCTCTAGTGGACTTTTATGAAACTAAGCGCCCAGTGACATTTGTTTGACATTGACATTTAAACTTCAAAACTCGTTACTGAAGTTGATTTTTGATTTAATTTAATTATCACTGGAATCATAATAAAATTAATTTATCACTTGTATGATTTTTGATTTTGTTATGAGTTTTTCGTAATGTGTTGTTGAGTAAGTAGGAAATTAAATAAGCATATAAATTAATGGGTATTTTGTACGTTAAAAAATAAGTCACATAAAAGATTAAATGTTTTAATTTTAAGCAATTATTATTGTCCTGAACGCTTCACCTGATTTCGACTTGATGCCCATTCAATGGGTATAAACTGGGAATGTTGTGAAATGTTTTGATTCCACATATATTATTTTATAAGTAGATAATTATCCCAAATAACACTGAATTGTTAGTTACCCTAATACACTAGTCTGTAATGTTACGCGCTTCTGTAAATTTGCGGCCATTTTGGTAAATGTTTGCGACATGCGACCGGTCACTCAATAAGTTGATGTGTTAACATAGATCGATGTAAAATTATTATTGAATAATTAAAAGAAAGGTATTATTAAAGATAATGTAGCGTGTGTAAATAATTGTATTAAGAAGATTGCACATGGTAGTGGACAGACCATTTCTAGCACAGCCTAGCCAGGTTTGACAGGCTTCGTCACGCTTGACAGCCATGACAGGCACAGCGTCGACACTGCAATGCAAAAAGCCATTGAGGTATTGTATTAAGATACTAGAAACGGTACTGAAAAAAAAAGAGAAATTCCTCTCTATGCTTGAATATTCAAGAAAATCAAATAAGAGGTGGGGTGAGTGTATACATAAAGCCTGCTTTTACCAAAAAGGTTTTTTTAAGCGTTTTTACCCTATTATGTAAAAACACACGACTTCACAGTCATTTAGACAACCGCAGCAGCAACAGAGCCATTTGTTAGCAGACAACTAAAATAAAATTGCGTCATTTTTCTAGACACATCCGATCGCAGAAATTTGGTATTATATAAAATTTTTGACAGCACGCGACAGCCGTGAGACGTGCTGTTTGTAGGTAAGTTTGCATGTTTTCGATTGCATCCATGTCTTTGCGACGAGTAAGTATTTTACATGTTGAAAAGGATCATTCAATACGTGAGCCTCAGCGATCTCACGTCTGTCGAGAGCTGACAAAATTTTTCCAGTAGTTACTAAATTTTTGTGATCGTTTGTGTTGTCATAGAAAAAGATTCATTTTTATTTAAGTTCTCGTCTGCGAACATATGGCTGTGTTGTAGCTACTGTGGCTGTCTGATGCATTGGTGTGTAGTGGTGTTTTAAGGCTGCCGGCTTCTTATTTGATTTTTACAATTTTGTCAATAATATGGAAGTACCAAGTTTGGAGAGAGCGAGAGAGAAGATATCGCCGCCATATTGCTGAAGCTTGAACTGCGATGCAGAATGTCACTTCTAGTATTTTAATACATTACACCTCAATGTAGGAATTAGTCTTTGTCATGACTTGCTGGCGCCGTTCGAACGAGTGTGAGCCGGTACAAGGTATTCTGCACGAAATCGTGACAATGTGTATAGAAACTATAATAGACGAAGAGTTTATTTTTGCTTAAGCTTGTATGTAAAATAATAATGTTGTGAATTGCGAAAGATGAAAATATTTTTTGTATAATACCGCATTGGATGTGTATTGAATATTGTAGGTAATATTTAAACGTAAGCTTATCGGAAATAAATTGGTCGAAGAACATTTTTACGAATATTTTATGCGATATTTTATCAGCATTGTTGGGATCACAGTATCAGAATGGCTTGACACTAAAAAATTTTTTAAAGTGCCTGGGTTATTATAATTTCACATTAAAATGTAGTATACACATTAATCTTCTCAAAATATCACAGAAAAATGTACCTAATCTATTGTAGTAGGTAATATGTTCTTAAAAAGCTAACTAAATACCATTTCTGTTGTCTGCGTGCCCAACATAGCTCACAAATGTATATTTACAAATTAATCCTCACAAATTGAGCTTTCCATAACCATGTACGTATATTTATACACAGTAAATTCGCGTAAAACAGATGCTATACATACAGTACCCAGCCGCCATTTTGTTGTGACAGTCTGTACAAGATGGCGGCTAGGTTAGGCCAAGTTCACATGACCGTGCGGATCAAACTGAACAGGTCGATACATGCTTGTAGACCTTGTACCGCGCGGTCATGTGAACTTAGCCTTAGATGTGCGGTCGTAAACAACTAGCAGTAGCTTCGTATCTATAGGAGTAATGTGGGCGGAATTATATCGAATAGATCGCAGTGGGACCTTACTATTGATTCAAAGTTAAAGTGACATGAAGGGTATAGATATCGTAATAGTTCGCCTGTCTGTACCTTTATCGTGAGTTTATAATAAACGCACTCGCTAGTGAGAGCGTAAAACATTTATATGGAAAATTGCCAATTGTTAAATTGTCTATTTTCCATGTAAATATTTTAACGAGAGCAGAGTGCGATCATTATAAACTCATGGTAGAGGTAGGTACAGATGTCAATGCACGAATATTTGCAATTGACGGACAGTTATGATCTTTTGAACCTAGACAAAACACAGTAGTAATATGATTTGTAGATTATTTTGTTAATTTTATTAACCGAGTTAAAAAGTACATTTTAAAAGGTCATTTCGTGTCCCAAACATATAGATAGGGTAAGGTGTTCGAGTAAGTACTTATATAGAAACAAAAACACAAACTAGCTTTCAAAATTATATTTCCAATATTAGAATCAGTGTCGCTTTTCACTTTATAAAAAAATTATATATATATATCGACTAAACTGAGCTGTTCTTATACGTAAATGATAGTTATTCACGTTAAAATTAAGTATAATAAAAACATTATTTATACAAGAAATGATATTTAAGCGAGCGACGCGCACGCGCATTTGAAACGCTCTAGACGCAATATTTAGGTGTGACAATGACCCAAAGCTTTGACTGCCTTTTATCGGATGAAGTTTGTCACTATTTTCTATGGAAATGTAAAAGTTTGTAATGTAGTTTTAGATAGCTTCATAATTCCTGTTTTTCTAGCTCACTGTTGAAATAAAAATATGAATAATTATAAAACTATGCGAATAATGTTATAATAACTACTGTCATCGCTTTAACAGCTTAAAAGCCTTCGAACTGTGTGGCTTTTAATAAAAAAAAAACTTTTGTGAAATTAATAAAAAAAATGTTTATTAAAATTTTGGTTTTTTTTTCAACGCCTTAACCTGCATTTTATTTAATTTTTTAGGTTACCCAAATACCTGCAGGGGATATTTTACGTCATTAACTCTGACATTTACTTAGCCTATTTATGATTTTAAAAAAATGTTTCTCTCGGATCATAAACTTTTTTTTGTTGTTTATTTGCCATCAGTCGCTAAACTATATATGTCGCAAATCGTCAATAGGCTATTTGCCTTTAAATTTAAACTTAATAGGGTATTTGCCTGTTTAAATTTAAACTTAATAGGGCATTTGCCCGTTTAAACTTAATAGGGTATTTGCCTGTTTAAATTTAAACTTAATAGGGTATTTGCCTGTTTAAATTTAAACTTGATAGGGTATTTGCCTGTTTAAATTTAAACTTAATAGGGTATTTGCCTGTTTAAACTTTATAGTGTATTTGCCTGTTTAAACTTATTAGGGTATTTGCCTGTTTAAACTTAATAGGGTATTTGCCTGTTTAAATTTAAACTTTAGGGTATTTGCCTGTTTAAATTTAAACTTAACTATTAATTTTAGCTTATATTTTTTGTTTCCCTTAAATACAACCGGATAACAACAATAACAGCAAATTTTATTTTCCATTAACTTTTACTTTACCAGTATGCTGATAAACATTAATTTTATTATTTAATCCCACCAAAGGAACTACTGAGCACAAATGAGCATTTTTGAGCATACGCAGTCAACATTTTAAGTCATAAAATAAAACACAAAAAAATCGCCTTTATAAATATTTTATTTAATCAGAATAAAATTAACACATTAGTCTTAATTTGGAACTTCTTCTTTTTTTAAAAAAAAATTACAACTATTATTATTCACATTGTGATGTCATCAGATGACTTGTTATATAATCAAATCATAACTCCTGCTCCACTTTTTTTTTTTTAATATTTAAATTATAAAAAATCTGGAAAATATATCTGACAAGTCATAGACAATGACTTACTAGTTTTATAAAATTTACAGAGAGAACCAAATAAGTATATGGTATAGTCAAAAAGCCAAAGTCTAAACACAAAAATACAAAAATAAAAACGTGCACGCCATGAAAGAAAAAACTCCCAATTTTCCAACTCGTTTTTTTTTTAAACTTTCCGGGCCCACTGTCCCACTATTTGTGTCCACTAGTGGGACCACTGGACAAAAATTGCTCAGTCTTAAGGTGTATATAAAACCAGTCAATTAAAGAAATGGCTTGAAAATGGCTCATAAAATATCATATTTTATGGTTCATAAAATATCATATTTTATATATCATATTTGGCTCATAAAATATCATATTTTATATATGACATTTTATGGCTCATCAAATATATTTTATATATTATATTTTATGGCTCATAAAATATATTTTATATATCATATTTGGCTCACAAAATATCATATTTTATATATGATATTTTATGGCTCATCAAATATATTTTATATATCATATTTGGCTCATAAAATATCATATTTTATATATGACATTTTATGGCTCATAAAATATATTTTATATATCATATTTGGCTCATAAAATATCATATTTTATATATGACATTTTATGGCTCATAAAATATATTTTATATATCATATT
Organism: Synanthedon andrenaeformis; assembly: GCA_936446665.2. NCBI lineage: Eukaryota > Metazoa > Arthropoda > Insecta > Lepidoptera > Sesiidae > Synanthedon > Synanthedon andrenaeformis. Next base: position 1,066,734 of record OW387797.2, read on the forward strand.
TGGCTCATAAAATATCATATTTTATATATGACATTTTATGGCTCATAAAATATCAACATAATAATTTGTTGGTAGGGTTTGCAAAAAAATTTATAATGTAAAAATTGAAATTTATGTTATTTAATAAATATTAATTAAAAATATTTTATTAAATAACATTCAAGTATTGTTTAACTAAGTCGTGAACAATACTAATTATTGAAAAAAAAACATTATTATTATTGTTAATGCTTAGTAATGTGTGTTAATATAACAATCAATCAGTGAAAAATCGATTTTCAAAGAAAAAATCAGATTAAATATTTAAAGTCCATTAAATAACATTAAAAAATATATACAATTAAAAATTGCAGGGTACACAATCAGTAATAATAATTAATAAGAAAAAAAAAAAAAAACAATACTTATAATTATATTTATTTATTTTGTTTTTTTATAGTTGTATTTCACGTCAACAAAAAAAAATACACAAAAGGTTTTTTTATTTTTGCGGTTTTGTTGCAGATTATATAAAATCATCATATAAGTCAAGTCTACTTAAAAAAAAAAAATACCCCAAGATTTATATGCTATCAGTACCTCTTAAAAATTATATCATTTTCAATACCTTACTTTAATTGACCAGGTTATATATATATACATATATTTTTAGTTTATATCATATATTATTTAAACACAGAAAATGAACAAGAAATATTAGAAAATGCGAAGTTAAACCAATAGAGCAAATCAGAAATATTTTGCAATTTTTGGAAAAAAGAATAACTTTTTTAAAACCAAATATGCTTTAGGACATTATTTTGATTTTTGGAAATAATAATATTATAAAATGATGAATTTTTAAATATTTATATAAATAATTGGCAAAATTGGGAATTTGAAATTGACTGGCAGCGACTTGAAATAAAAGATTTTTAAATACTAATAAAATATATTTACAAAAAACGAACAAACGCCACATTTTGATTATCACTCATTCGCTTGTGGAGCAGCCGACAAAACTAATAATATCATTTATATATAAAATACGCGTTTCTATACAAAACTTATACATTACAATGAACATTTTTGTGTGTACATTACAATTATTGGTGTGTCTGTCTGTCTCTCGTATGTGTGTGTGTATGTATTGTGTGTTTGGCGAGAATCGACCGGGGATTCCCCGCGATCATTCGACAAGTCCTTTGATTAACCTGAAAACGAAAAAATAATAGTATTTTAGTATTGTATACTTAGCAAGCACTTTACGCGTAGGGCGGAGAGAGCGAGAGAGAGAGAGAGATAGAGAGAGAGAGAGAGAGAGAGGTTATCTATTGCAAATAAAATGGGTTAAGATTTCCAATATGTAGTATTCTTAAAAAACACAAGCCACATAACACCCGACATCTTTAATACCATTACACTTTTGCCAGGCGTTTAGTTTTCAAAAAAATTACATTATCCCTCGGGAACAGTACTTTTTTTCTGTAGTTTAGATAAAGAGTTTAATTTGTAGAATCATCATTACATGTTTTAGACTAGTGAAAAGGAAAATTATACAATAATTCGGTACAAGATGTGATGACATTTTTTAGAAATTTTTTTTAGTAAAGTTTAGATTGACAAACACAATAAATAAATGAATACACAGAGCTACATATATACACTAATTAGAGTATTGCATTGATAATCCAAAATATTTCTATAATTCATTCAAACCAATTTAGTGTGACCTCTCCTCTCTCACTAGTGTCACAATTGACATCGAGTTTTTGAACATACTGTATATACAAAGGATATGATAAATATAATACACACCTGTCACTGCATTACATCCATCCATTTTGTTTAAAGAAGTTCGTCCTGCGCTGAAACAAATTTAAAATATTATAGGAAACCCTGGACATTAAAACCAACACTGAAAAGTTTTTTTTTTTTTTTTTCATTACTTTAAAGCCAAAAAATATCTTTTTTTTCTGAAACCAAAAGGCAATTTTTTTTGGAAAATTTATTCCTTATAAGTTTTGGGTCCTTATGTATATAAAACATAGAGCAGAGCTTCTTATGAAGTATACTGAGACATCTTTAGACTTATTATAAAAGGCTAAGGGCCTCTTTCACCGACTACAAGTAATGTTTTGATTAGTTACTTTTCAAGTAACGCTAATTGGCGAGTAAACGTTACGAGTATCTTGTTTCAATTTCATTGAAATTACCATCGAGCAATGCTACTCGATAATGCTGAGACTCGTACTCGCTTTCTTACCGGTGACTTTAAATGGCGGTCAGCCTACTTGACACTTTACTCACAGATGGTGAAAGGGAAGAAAGCCCTAGCAGTGAAAGTAAAGCAACAAAAAGCTTTATCCAATAATTTTAATATTAATTAAATTATGCAACATTTTTTTTTGGCATTTTATTTACTCTATCTACTCTACGGTATGTATGGGAATTTTTATTTAAATTTCACATAAAAATATTTACAGTGTTAGCAGAAAAACATGAAATTTTCGTTAGTTTTTTTCAAAAAAAAAAAAAAAAAACGCATGAAAATCGATCCAATTCAAACTTGAATACCATACAACGTATATTTCTTGAGATTAAATAAAGGAAAGAAATTTACATGAAACAAAATAAGTTTGAAGCGATTTTCACTTTATATCTTTTCGTTATTGACTCGGTAGTTATTTACTTGTAAGAATTATAAAAGTAGTTACAACTAAAATGATCGCCTACATTGAAACATTTACAAGCACAGTTTTTGTTTTAGGGTGCAAATTATACGAATGAGGTGATAATTATCAAAAATGTCAAAATTGAATGATTAATGAATCCTAGAAGCGATCGCAAGGTAACATTCACAACGAGATTATATCCATTTATATAATTTTTTTTTTCGAAATATTAAAGGTGTTGACAAGTGTTGACAACCCTAAAATTTACCTATACACCTTTATGTATTATGTATCTTTATGTACTATTATTCTATATAATTTTTTTCTAGTCCGACTAACCCCTTTTCACCATTCAATATGGGATCTGTAATAATTTCCCATATTACTGGAATGATATACCATTAAACAGTGAGAAAAAAGTGATAATATTAAATAGTGTGTGTTGTTTTTTAAATTTTCACAAATAAAGCGGTTATCACACTTTACAATTTGAAAGAATCCAATTTAGGTACCTAAGTAGTGAACCAAGTGATCACACTACACACTAAATTGATTTTTAAATCGAAGACATAGAATTGAAAATAGATAAAATATAAATTGGATCCAATCTGTTCTAACTGCGATTACACTTTTCAATTTCCTAAATTGGAATCCTTCAAATTGTAAAGTGTGATAAACGCTTAAGCAAACTTTCAAAACTCTCTCTGTTATAATACAGAATAGATTATTTGACAAAAAAAATATATTAGACAAAACAGAATTAAATCTTTTAAAATGTTTGACTTATTATTTAATTCTTATTAAACTTTATAACATTTTGAACGCGGGCGAAGTCGCGGGCAAAAGCTAGTTATTAACCCTTTGCACTAGAACATTTTTTTTTAGTATAGGTATCAGCTAATCGAAGGTAAATTTTAATAAAAATTGTGAAAAATAAAACATAAGACCTTTAAATATGTATATAAGTATTTTATTTCGATATTTCCTGTATATTTACATACTAAGTGTACAAACATAATATGAACATTTTTATTATTATTTTTTAAATTGACCTTGGTGTGATATTTTAGGAAGCACTCTCCAAGGTCTGTCTAATCTAGGTTTTTCAGGACAAGTATTGTTAGAAAAACCTTGTTATTGTTTTATTGTTTATTGTTATGGCGCCTCTCGAGCGCCGCGCCGTTCGAGTGCAAAGGGTTAATATACTGCTAAAGTGATACTAATAATTTAATGAATGTCGTCGTGAGTGCTACGCTGTCGTCGTGAGTGCTACGCTGTCGTTGTGAGTGCTATGTTGTGGCTGTAAGTGCAACGTTGTGGTTGTGAGTGCTACGTTGTCGTTGCGAATGCTACGTTGTCGTTGTGGGTGGGTGGGTGAAGCGAGTCGAGTCCGAACTTACAATTTGTCTTTATCTTTTCGCGAGTCTCCAAATAAAACGCTCCTAGAGTTGAGCGACGCTCGCTTCGAACACTCGTGGTTTGCTGATTCAAAACAAATTCACGTTAAAACCTACATACGCCGTTCAAACTCTTCCGTAACTATTTTATGTAAACTTTAAACAATTATTAAGTTAACAATAAGAAAAAAGAAAAAATGAAGGGAAAAGAGTGAACGTCTCTTGGACATTCACTATTAAATATTTAAAATACAAACGTTCTAAAAACTTTTAAATATTTCTGTATAGCAATTCGCTGTTTAATTTAAACAACTATAAACTTTGAAAAATTTAATTACTTATAAACATTACTCATGATAAGATAATCAATTAAATTTAAATATTTATTGTAATTTTCAATAATTACTCTAAATACAGATCAGGATTGTTGCGGATGTATAATACGATAGAATTTTTAAAATTCGCAGATTTTTAGAGAATTACATCCGCATTTGCAGATTCACCCCTTATACAGACATTCAACCAAATCAATCAAGATTCATTTGAACATTTGAAACTAAATAGTTTCCACAAAGATTTATACGAGGCTAAATAAATTTGTAAAATAAAATTTATTTGTTTCATTTTATAAATAAAATAATAATAATAATAAAACTTACCATTAGTAATAACACCACCATATGAATTGCTATTGAACTTGGCAGTGTCCTGTGAGTGCTGAAACATATAAACAATAATTTTAAATAAATTTTACCAAATAACCGCTACAGTTATAATACCTAGTTCTTTAAAGAAATAATGACTAAGAATAGGTAATCTCAGCCCTATTCAGTATCATTCACTTTATGGATAACGCAACAGTTAGACATATTTAACGGTTAAGGTTAATATGTCTATAATAGGCTTGTTTCCACTAAGAATAAATCGGATGGCTTAGAGTTTCTAATGATTAACCATGATAATTTAGTAAACAAAAAAACAACTTTTCTATTAAAATAATAAAAGATTAATAATATTTTTGGAAAATAAAATCGACAAAATGAGGCGTTTAATCACGTGACATTAAACACCGATCAGAGAAGCGCATGGAAGCGTGACGTCACACCTCGCGAAAAGCCAAGTTGTAGCTGTCATTGACACAATTGACTGTCATAAACAAACACGGCTGTTTCGCGAGGTGTGACGTCATTCAAGACGCCATGACAGTCTTGGCCTTTTTCGCGGTCAATTTCAAGTTCATTTCTAAAAACTCAAAATACTAATGTAAAAGACCTATTTTTCTTAAAATAATATATTTTTGGGGTGAAATAGATGCTAAGCTATAGTTTTAAACTAATTTCCAAATTTTGTCAACTAGCCTATTGTTGTGTTATCCATAAAGTGAATCATACAAAATAAGGGTGATTGTTTACTTGTTTATAAAATCTATACTAATGTTATAAAGAGAAAAGATTTGTATTTTTGTTTGTAACGAATAAACTCAAAAACTAATTCTTTCACCTATAGAAAGCTACATTATCAGCGAGTAATATAGGCTATATTTTATAGTTAAGCAGACGAAATTTACTAAATAAAAAGAAAGAAATTCAAATCCTAGCAACATTTCACATAATTATTAAAATTATTAGTGTCCAACTGAAGGTCAATTTCTGGTTGAAGACAAATTTTATTTCAAGTTTGGCTACACGCTACAATTAATAATATAAATTATTTTAAAACTTTAATATTGAAGGTTTATTTTGACTGTATAATAAAGAAAGGTGATTTAGAAATTGATCTAGAGATGACAAAAATATTACCCTGCAATTTACTATTCAAAGATAATAACATTTCGAAATAATGTGAATTATTATAGCATTTATTTATTCATCTAGGATATCTTCAACCAAAAAACCCAAATTCGATAAAACCTTCAGCTTCAGGGTTTGAGCCGAAGCCGAAGGTTTTATCGAATTTGGGTTTTTTGGCCAAAGCTGAAGCTTCAATTTGGACACTAAAAATTATTAATGGCTTTAGAGGCTCTCTTTTAAGGGTGAAAGAGGGGAGGTGAAGAGGGTGAGTAGTAATGTGGTAATCCCCGATGGACCCTTTATGATTTAGATAACCACATTATTGGCATTCATTTAGCCTTTCACATAAGCTCACATCTGCATACTACTTAAACATTCGAAAATACTTAAAATACTTAAGTGATTTTAACAATAAAAACCTACTTACCTCCATTTCTCTTAAATTTCTCATAACAATATCAATGTCTTTATTAATGGCATCGTCCACTCTCTCCTTCCTGCTCTCCGCGGACGAATGTTCTCTCACTGTCACTTTGTCCAAAGGCACCGGGGGCTCACTTTTGTCACTTTTTGCACTTTTCTTGTCACTTTTCGCACACTTGTCACTTTTCTCCTCCACAACTTCCACGTCACTCGAGCTGTCATCGATAGCAACAGGCTCCTGCTGAACGTCCCCCAACGGATCCACATCGGACACTATTAGAATATCTTTCCTCTTTCTCTCCGCTCTCCTGTCAGGCTTGGCAAAGGTCGGAGAATGGTGTACTGGTATCAGCGCTGGCCGTGGAATGTTATTTTCATTCACTTTCATGCTATCAATTTGTTTTTGAGTCTTCTCGCTTAACTTGGGACTCGGATCTTTACGAGTCGCATTGAAATGAGTGTCTATGTGTAGTGGTAACGTCACAGGTTTTTCCTTCGGTCTCTCTTTATCTTTCTTGTGCTTGTCTTTTTCGCTTTTGGAAGCCATCTCCTTATCTTTTATGGCCATTTCGTTGAGTACGGCTGGAGACTTAACCCTAATCAGTGCCTCTTTCTTATCCACACTATTTATTACTGTTTTTTTTTCTGTTTTACTATGATTGTTGGGAACAGGTGTTATGGTAATGCTACCCAAGTTGTTACGAGGCACATACAGATCATCCTTTTTGTCATCTTTCTTTGGATTCTCCACGACCAAATCTTTGCTTATTGCGAATGTGTTGAGTATGTTGCCAAAAACTGTAGGGGTGGTGTCTTTGGCTTTATCCTTGTCTGCACTGGCAACGGTGTCCACCTTGTCCGGGGACACTTTCATGGAAGTCGTCACCGTCAGTGAACTGGGAAACTGTATAGGTTCCGTGAATGGCTGCGGTGGTTGTACAATGGGGGTGGTGGTCGATCTCGGAGGCGACAGGCGTTGTCTCTTCAAATCTGTCACCTTAATCTCCTTGCTTAAGCTGGAATCACAAATGATCACCGATCAATGATTGCAGAGAAGCCATTCAATTGTGGACTAAGTATAAATATAAGCAGGCCATTTATCTAGGCTCATTTATACATACTCTTCATTTAAGGCATACATAGAATGAATTTCTCAAGTAGGAGCAAAAGGAAACAACATTAGCTTCGGTTTACTGACACTAAAGTATTATTTAGGAAACTCTGAAATTTGTTCCGGCGTTAGTTCGCGCAAGTACAGTAGTACCCAACTGATATGGCTTACTGATTTACCTGAGCAGAAGATGAATTTTTAAAGCGTGGGACGGTTTTTTCCACTACCGCTATTGGTCGCCAGCTGCCGCCATGTTAGCGGCATGTTAAGCTCGTGCGAGGGAGACAAAACTAACAGCTACATTGTATTATGTACCTTATAAATATTGTATCTAAGGTTAATTGTAAGTTTTAAGCTATCTTCGTTGATCGAAGATTCACAACGCACGCCTTATCAAGTGTGTAACTACTGTACAGTCGACCTGTTTTTAGCTATTGCGACAAGTTGAGAGATGTTACTCACTCGGCCTGCTTAAGCAGCGTGGGCATTCGCACGAAGCCGTTGGGGAAGAGAGGCAGCGCTCGGAGCGCCAATAGCGCGGCTGCTGCTTGCGGGTCGCCCGCGAGGCGCGCTAGGAGCGCCAGTAGAGCTCTCGCGCGGCCGCACCACGGGAAGCGGCGCTTGGGCAGCCGCTTCTCCGCGTGCGGGGTGCCAGCCGACTGCATCTTCCGCCTCTCCTCCTGCACCCGTCGGCACTCCAGGTCGTAGCTGGCCATCATCGACGGCTTGCGCTCGTCTATCAGCGCCTTCAATCTGGAACGAACCATGTTCACAACCTCGTCAGTACGGAACAAGTATATTTTAAGACACTACTAGATGATGACAAGAACAGGGGGGTCCATTTTAAAAATTCTTTCACATATAGAAAGCTATATTATCAGCGGGTAACATAGGCTATATTTTATAAAGTTACGCGGACCAAGTCGCGTGCAAATATTTTTCCACAAAATAATAATAATAATAATAATAATAATACAATTTGTACTCGTTGTACTTGTGTTACCGCAATCAAAAAAATTAGTTATCAGAATTGTTGTCTGTCTGTGCATGCTAATCTCTTAACGGCTTAATTTTGATAACGTTTAGTTACTTTTGCAAGGTGTCGACGATCTTGGCCTCCTTCTGGTCGGCGGTCATCTGGCTGAGCGCGTGGTCGTCGAGGTGGTTGAGGTGGTTGGGGTGGTCGGGGTGCTTGCGCTTGACCCCGGGAGTGCAGTCGGCCAGCAGCGCACGCGCGCGGTGCTGCAGCTTGGTGCGCGGGCGGCGCAGCGGCCGGCTGAGGCGCGCGTAGGCCGCGCGACGCACCAACGCCTCGCACCCCTCCTCGCTCAGCGCGCGCTCCAACCTGACACGCACAACAATCAATGAAGTCTGCCAGACAGGATAGTGAATAGGGAAATGGTACAAGAGGACTTTAGCGGCCAAACAATAATTTCAATAAAACTAACCTTATAAGATATTGATCAGTGTAAGTCTCCACTTCCATAGCGGTAGTGTTGGGATTGTTCGCGAGTTTACCGACAGTCGTCTCCAATTCCTCGACAAGCTTGCTCACTGAGTGAGGCAACTTTATTTCCGCTTTTGACTCCACATCCCTGTGAACATGTCACAACACTAATAAGACAAACAACAGACATGTCTTATTTGTCGCAGTGTACAAGGAAAATTGAGATTTGCGAGCACGACATAGCGTTCAAGATCCAACGAGATAAAAGAAAACCTTTGATCCATGTATTAAGAACCAGTTAGGGATTCGAATCTGCATTTTTCTTGGGATGAGAGTTTGGATTTCATCCCAGTGGGGAGTATCAGCAAAGAAATAGATGGTGAAGTTTTACCTGGAGCTGTCAGAGGTGACGGCATTCTCGGAGCTGGGCGCAGGCTTCGACGTCATCGAGTCGGACTGTGAAGTTCTAGAGTCAGCGCTTTCGCCGTCGCCGTGGTTGTTGTCTGAGGATTTTAATGCGATATTTGCATTAAAAAAATAGTTAAATTAAACAAAAGAGAGAAAAATTCAATAATGTCAAAATAAGAAAAAAACATTTATGCATTACTACGCTGTATCAATGTCACACTTGTAAAATATTTCATTATAATAACGCTACCATATTTATTTTTCCTAAATCTTATATAAAACATCTTTATCTTGACATGAAAACACTTGGTCACCTTTTTATGAACGTTTAGTCCACTTTCGTAACTGGACTTTCATAAAATGGTTTTTTTTCTCGTTTTATAACTGGAAACAGAATTAAATTGTCGTTTTCGTAACCCATTTTCATAAAGGGCCATTTTTATAAATGGATTTATTTTTCTCATTTTATAACCAGTTTATAATAACACTGAAAGTTGACTAAAGTAATAAAACAGTAAAAACAAGTGTTAACTATTTGTTTTATTAAAAAAAAAGTTTTTTTTTTTCATTCTTTGCGTTGTCACAAGCAAGGTGTTTTTTTCCCAACTAGTCTTTAAATCCATAGATATGTAAATAGATAATTGCAACTTTTTGTATCTGCTAATCTGTTTTCAATTATTACTAAAAAAAATAAAATAAAAAAATAAAACTGCAAACATACCATCCGACGTTTGCTTCCCAGAAATGGCTGCCGATGAATCTGTCCTTCGAATTTTGTTTGCCTTCTTGTCAATATTTTTAATTTTCTAAAAATAATAATAATAATATTTTCATATTGAATTAAGACATCTCCAATGTCTTGATATAAAATAAATAAAACGACATTACTGGGAGTTGTATTAATTATGTATCAATGGTAGTTGCATTAAATGGTTTTGTAATTTAAAAGAAAAACAATAAAAAATAAATGAGCTCTGACATCCTAGATATGTTTTTAAAAAAATGGCGCCAATGTCGCCACCGTCGTCACAGCGACAAAGATGTCATGTGTTACAGTACTCATATTATATATGTATATTTTCTTTTTCAACGCGGACAAAGTCGCAGGAACTAGCTAATGTATCATATGTAATGTATAAATTAAATGTATAACCTTTTTTCGATGTTCAGTCTCATGTAAATCAACCTCTCCGTTGGCGACCGCTTTCCCATCTTTTGCATCTTGACTCTCCGACTCGGAGGAACTCTCCGATGACTCTTCCTCGCTGCTACTCGATGAGATGCGTCTCTGTTTGACAAACATAATCATATTACCATTAGATTTACACATCTAAAAACATCTAAGTAGTGGAAGTCATCTTGGGCTGCCCGTATGGCGGCAGTAACCAACCCATTACAGAAGACCACCGTGAAATAACAACATATTATTGTCTATTGTGGTTTGGTGAGTGAGTACGGGACCCCTTTTTTTCTTTATCCCTTATCATTAATCATTCTATGGTCGGTAGTACATTTGCAGTACCTTAGGCTTTGGCTTAATGTGTTATAGGCGACGGTAGCCACCTATCATCAAGTGTACCGTCAGCCTGTCTGTCGACCTTAATATAAAGTAAAAACATAGTAAACGAGCCGTGTAAAAAGAGGTTTAATAAAAAAACATTAATAAAAAAGAAGTATCCTCAATATGTCCTCATGTTATGGGTTATATCCATTTGCTATTTTATTGGAAAGTCTTCAAAAATTGCGCGTCTTATAGAACACAAAGGTTCACAATGACAATCCTTAGTTGTCAGTTTATAGTTATAGTTATGGTCCGTATATTATATTAGTTAGAGACCACTATCCATGGCAATGTTATACCTTATTCCGTCTACTGGCTCCTGGCTCTCCGTCAGACAATGTCTGGTTCTCCACATTCTTGAACTCCAACGAGCCACAGTTAATATAAAACCCTCCATACAAAGTGTCACACCCCGGTGGAATCATCTCGTCGTACTGAAATTAATAGATATAATTTCATTTTAAACTATTTATTGACGCAACACAGAACATGTGAGTTAAGTCGAATGTGTATTATACATACATACATATAAAGAGGGAGATGTTATTCATTCATCGTGAACTGTAGAGGTATAATTGACGATTGAAAGAATTTCTTATTAAAAAATTTTCCAGATAAAAAGTATCCTATATCTATTATATTATACAAATCCATTAAGGCGTTTTTGCGATATTGAGAAACAAACCTCCATACATCCTCACAAACTTTCGGATTTATATTATTATAGTAGGATTTCTATAGAAAAGTTGTAGAGCTTGATAATGCCTACAAAAGTCAGTGACAGCATATATATCTAACTTTAATATTTAAGCCACAAAAACTCCCTTTTTGTATTAAAATAAATAAAATAAAAGCGTCACGTGATGTTTATTGGTCAGATTTTATCAACAAAATTATGAATCCTTATCAAAACCAACAAGTTTATCATCACAAGTATTTAATATATGTGATTTTTGCTTTTGACTGAATATGTTTTGGACATATTGTTAAAGAGATAATGCTATAATATGTAAAGCGAGACTGCGTCGTGGAAACACACAAAAAATATTTTTAAGTTGGGGTAAAAGTTGTTTTACCCCAACTTTTTAATAAAGCTCGCCTGTAGTTACTAAACAAGAACAAAAAAAATTTTTTTACAAACAAGAAAAAGTTTTAAAAAATAGTCTACCATCAGACCTTTAGATAAAAGAAAATGTACATAACTTTAGCATTTAATCTTTTTTACTCACACCATGTGTGTTGTCAATGAAGGAGTCATTCTCATCGTATCCAGCTCCAATATCGGCGAAATCGTCAATTTTTGACCTTCCCTTCCTGCCATAAGTACTCCTTTTGCCCTGAAGAAAAAATTTATTATCATAACTAATCAAGGAGACACATGCTCACCAGATATCAAATACATGGTTAAGTGTGAATTAAGATTACAAATCATCATAAACTGTCCTAATGCATGACCCAGTATTAAAAGGGGAAAATTTTTAAAAGTTTAAAAATATTATTGCTCATAACTATCGATGGGTATGTGAATATGATCATTAGAATATCCCCAAAATTTATGTTCTGATTGTTTGATACTGTATTGTAATTTATGTACTGATGCGAAAGGCACTCTTATGACATTAGTTAGAAATTAACATACAACAATTGTTTTAGATTGGATGATCATTTAGAAACATACATATTTCTGTTCAAATTTCCTCGCAACTCGCTCCACGTCATCATCATTATCTGAAAACGGGTCCAGCCCTGTAGTCTTGCCATTCTCTACTTTCTTCTTCCTCTGAAAACAAAATGTTATAATACATTTTATTTAGTTACAAAATTTTCAGGCTCCACCGAAAGTTTAATTCACAAAAAAGTTCACATTAAAAAGTTTCAGATACACAAATACTTAAAACAAAAATAATAAATAACTATTGATACTTATAGTATGGAATTGTTATGTTTTAATAAAGTAAAATACCTATGAGGTAATTAACTGCAATCATATTACATCATAGGTATTAAAAAGACATTATTTATAACATAATTTCAAAATTCATATGCTTATGCAACACAAACCTAGCTACTGATAGATAATTTTAAATCTAAATTTGGAATAAGCCAACTGAAACAAATTACTGCAATGATAAAAAAGGATCCATGCAAAGTTTCATCCAAATCTGTTGATCTGTTTATGCAAGTATATTATATATAACAAACATTTAAACATCTTTACAAACTTTTACATCATACAAATAAATAAAATTGATGTGTACCTATGTCTATGACTTGTGCCAGTATGTCTTTTTTTTAAATTATTTTAAATTTGACGTGTTGGCATTTGTATGTTATTAGGATGAATTACAGAAATGCAAATATAGATGTTTGATTTTATTATCTGTTCTGCTAATCACCAAATGGTTGAATTTTTTTTGACAGCATTTTTTGTACCATAATTAGTGCTGCATATCATATGTATTATTAGGTACCGAAAATAAATTGCATCCTATCCTATCATCAGCTTAGGTACCTACCTAGGTTATAAAAGAGAGACACTCATTAGTGAAAAGAAATTTTTAAATTCCCACAGGAACTTAACATTTTTCCAGAATAAAAATGATCATATATGTTAATCCAATTTCATCTAAATCTGTTCAGCAGTTTTTGTGTTAATAAGGAACATACAAACTTGCATTTATAACATTATTAAAACTAGCGACCCACCCTCGGGTTCGCACGGAGTTAAACTTTTCCAAATTCCTTTCTTAGCTTAAGTTATAACCTAAACCTATAGGTATTACAAATTTCACATATCTAGACTTAGTAGTTTTAGTTGTGTGTTGATACCTAACTAGTCAGGAAAAACAATTATTAGAATTAGAATAGAACAAATTATATTATTAATTAGATTATTATTTTAAAATTCATTTACTTACCTACTATTTAAAAAAAAATATTTTAATAAATCACCGTAAGTAAAATAAAAAACATCAATATAAAACATGAAAGCATCTAATTATAAAATAAATTTGTCCTCGTTAATTATACAGCAAATAAAATTCCAATCAATATTCAATTGCAACAATAAATATTACAAATTCAAATTCCGCGAAAACTTGCGCCACAATGCAGGAAACGAAAATTTAGTCACACTCAATACGATCATTTCACGTTAAGCTTAATATATAATAACATTAACTACCTACCAATGCAAAGATAACCTTAAATAAAACGGATAACGCCTCAATTCATATAAGTAAACACTCACGCAACACAATTTTACATGTAAAAAACACTCACTGCACCCACACAAACTAAATTGAAGTAAATAAGACGAACGCGTAACATATAGCACACATACAAAGCCTATATATGCATAGAAGTTACTCCACTAAAGTCAAAAACTGCAATCGATAAATAAAAAAAATACGCTAGGCAAATATTGTGTAACGTATTTTACGAATGACCCGCTTGCAAAATGTACAACCTTCATAGCTCGATCTTATATAGTACATATTATAAACACTAGACGTACCTATGTTAAATATTTAAAGTTGTATATCTAGATTTCGCATAAGTAATGAGAAAAATAGTGAATACAATTATTCGAATATCTTACAATTGCCACGATATCGATAATTCTTATTCGTACACACACCAACAAAATCACTATCTCATTTGTGCATATAAAGCATATTGACATTATTATATTATGTATGACTAATTAATTCAGAACAGATGTTTCATTAGGTTACTATATAAAAATGCAACTTTAATTGCAAAAACTAACCTTATTAGAACAACTTTTACCGGAACCAAAACATCGAATTCGAGAGGTTATCCTAGGTCGTTGATTCCTGACTTTCGCGTATATTTTACTATGTAGATACCTATAGAATTCCCTTAGCAACGAAGTCCTGAGCTATTAATAGTTGTCGAATATGAAAATTATTAAAATATACCAGAAAAAAACATCGAAATGAAAACAAAGTTAGACCAAAACATTGTCCTCGCGAATTGATGTCCTAGGTTGACAACGATCATTCAAGACTGTTGCAAACATGGCGACCGCTATCAGGGCATCTCATACGGACTGTGAGCGCAAATTCGTATTACAAACCTAATGCAAAGCTATGTAACGTAAGCAAAAAATATCTTAAACCATCTCAACGGTGTCATCGTAAAATCATCCCTAGCTACCAAACTGTTTGGATTTTTGCTACAATAATTTTCTTAGAAATTTTCTGAACCATATAGATCTCGAAAAGCAGCATGGTTGCGTAAATTGCTATGATTTTCTGTTATAACTTACCTCTTCTGCTATGACTAGTTCCTTGTAATTCAACTCTGGGTATTTACTTTCGTTGCTTTCATCCAGATTTATAGTTAATCTCACTGTTTTTATCACATTATTCTTTGCACTTTTTGGAGCACCCACTGTTATAAGATGAGTACGTTTAGGGTCCGACATTTTTCACCAAAACCTAGCTTAAAATGATTTTTTTCAAGGCATGACACGGCCTGCATTTTCAAACTGTGTAGCACATTTCCACCATGTTGGAATTCATTGTTTGGGTTGTGAGCGCCACGGGGAGAATGCAAAACTATGTATGAGCTACTATAAAACTCGAACAGATGGCGCTCATTAAGTGTCAAAACTAATTCTATAAATATAGTAATTTTTTTAAAGTGAAAATAAAAATAAATGATTTATAAAAATATAATAGTATATTTAAATTTCAACAACATAATATGGACAAGTGCTGAATACAAAAAGCAATTTTTTCATAAGTATGCAAAACGAGAATACAAACCTAAAATGCTTTTACGCTTTTTCAGAAGATGTCGCTTTTCCCAATTATTATACTGCTTTACCTACACTTTAATGTGAAAATTTTCAAACATCGATGCGTATGATTTTTTTTGGATTTCTTGTATTTTATTAGCTATGATCAATGATATTTTTTGGCTATGATCCAAAGAATATAACTAATGAATTTGGGGGAAAATAATTCTCATAACATCCTTTTAGTTAAAACGTCCTATCTATACTCACTACACACTGAAAGCACAGTAAACATTTAAATTCCTAAAATTTACTTTAATTGTATTAATTGCCAAATTGTCAGTTCTACAATATTTACTTGTTCATGTATTAAAGAAAATGTACTCATGTAGGTATAAATATCAAAAAGTAAGCTGTGGTAATAAGAAGAAAACCATAATCATAATGGATATATATTTTTTATTATTACATTAATTAATAAAATTTTTAACAATACATAATATACAATAACATACCATAAATAAATGGAGATTACCAATTCTTATAAGTATAATATCTATTTGATTTGTTACGTCTTACCGATTTCTTAAATTGTTCTGCAGATAAAAAGAGAAAGGCCCTTTTAAAAATGGAAGTCTCCACAAAATTGGGTTCATACTTAGTCCCTGTGAAAGGAAATTTTCGGAAAACGCTGATGACGTGGATATTATGAAACCGAGATTGCTATTAAGATAAGGAACATTAGTCTCACTTGAGGTTCGTTCAAAACGTTTAGTTACTTGCTTACTCCCAAATAATATTTTCAATTTACGAGTATTATGAACGCTTAGCAATAACGGCAAGCCAAATTAATAATTCAATGAAATCATTATGGCAACATTTTTTTTCTGCTAATTTATTAAATTACTAGACCGGCTCGCCCAGCTTCCTCGAGTGCTTTTTGGGGAGTTAGTATTATAGGTATACAATAATTATTAATAAAAGCCTATGGCCATCTGGAGTAATGTACTGTTCAAATAATGAAAAAAAAAAGAAACAAATAGGTGCAGTGGTCCCGAGGATTATCCTCCACTTATGAAAGAAATTACAAAACCCGCTCTTTCTTTTCTCTCTTTATAATGGTGTTACATATTGCAAATCAGTCACAAAATAGCTAAATCATATAAAACAGTCTAGTTTACAAAATTATCAAATTTCATGATAATTATCGTATTAGCTATGACGTCCACTGCTGGACATAGGCTTCCTACATAATTTTTAAGTAGGGCCGGTAAAAAGCATCCTAGATCCAGCGCTGGCCCGCGGCCCTTATTAGGTCGTCAATCCATCTTGTGGATGTCATGTGCCACTTCAACTTATTAATTCGCTGGTTTATGTCGGTGACTTTCTTTTGTATACATATTGTTTATTCCTGATTCGATCTCGCAGAGTAACCCTGAGCATAGCCCTCTCCATAGACTGTTGAGCGACGTTGAGCTGTCTTACGAGGGCCATAGTTAGAGACTACGTTTCATCGCCACTTGTCATCACTGGCAGCACATATTGGTCCGAAAAAAGCACTGAAGAAATTCGGACAACAAAATCTGCTTTACTTGTAAGTAAATTAAGGCAAGTGTTACGTTGCGTTTGAACGCAGCATCAAACAAATATTATTTCACGAATCCTGAGATATGACTGCAGTTTAACGGTATTATTCATTAAAGAAAATGAAATTTGACCTTTTAGTGAAGCTACTTAACTGGGTTGGAGGAAAACCGTTTAAAATTCAGACTGATAATAAAGGAAAGTGTAATACGGAACAGTTTTTAAAGAAGTGTCTTTAATATTTACTTTTAGAAGAACTTATAGGTTTCTTACGAAGCTTATAGTATATAGTGTTATTCTCTATTTATTAGTCAAAGTCGTCAGTCAATCCATAGAGATAAAATACGAGTAAATAATAATGATTCCGATATCTATAGTAAGGCAAAAAAAACTAAATACTCATGAAAGATACGAAGCAGGGGGTGGGTTGCTAGTAAATAGTAATAAAAGGACTAAATAGTCTATATATTATGTGCCAAGGAAAGCCATGTAAATCTAAGTGCTCGGAAACTGCGTCCTGCATAATGCACCTGAAACTGTTGTTACGTGAAATATGCATGCATGCACAGCAGTGAAGTTTATTGGGAAAATTATGCATAAGGTTCTATACGTGTTGTCTGCGAACATATATTCCACCTATTTTTATGAAAGCATAAGTATTAAAGACGTTATTACACAGTGTTAGGTATTTGGATTCGATGGAGGTGGCCCTGTTGGTATTTGAACCCAGGATCCCCGAGTCAGAGCTCTTTGGCTGAAGTGCTTAACTTAACCTCTCCGAAGGACTCGTCTGCAATAATTCTGTGATTCTAGACAGAAATTAGATGTCATGTGTTTGTTTGTAGCTCTGAACGGTTCGAGCAAAAGAATGTTTGCACGTTCGTAGCAAGTTTGCAGGGTATAGCCATTAATTGCGCCGCACAAAACCCGACACCCTGATAGGAAAACTTTAGCTTTTGATCAAAGTTTTCATATTAATTGTAACACCTTATAATGTCTTTTATACGCTTGTGTTACTTTGAAACATTCGATATATGTAGGTATCTTTATTACGTTAATATTAAGAAGTATCATTTGCTTCTTCATTTGATTCTTCATTTGGCCGCATGATATTCCTTCAATTTCGAATTTGTGACTAATACAATCAACCAATCTTTTAATGCTGATCTAATAATTTACCAATGATTAGTATTGAATATTTGTGCTTCAAAAGCAAGTTGTTTATAATTCCTTCCGAACCGATGATAGATTCATTTACTTTTATAATTCTTTTATTGTGTTTGACTGTCCAAAAAGACTTGTTTTTGTAGATAAATAAATAATTACAAAAATATGTGACAATGATCACAAAATGACTTCATACATTACCTACCTCCAGTGACATAAATTTTATTTGAAGTAGAATTAGATGCACTTAGATCAAGATAGATCAAGTTTTAACTTGAAACTGTGTGGTGGTTGACAAAAGGAGCGGATAAAGTTTAAATTGAGAGGATAAGCACATTCACTGTTATCTTTACTTATAGTTGATGGGATTCTAGACAAAGGCTTTTCATTCCGAAGCCATGTATAGAAATTGAATACCTACTAGCGATCGTTCGATCGCACACTCGCCTTACAAAGAACGGTGTCTGTACAATAACGCTAATAAAAGTAAGTACATAATATAAAGAAAAAAAAAAGTGTAATAAATTAATACTTATTTATACGTAATTTACTGTATTAGGTATTTTTTATTAATATATACTATTATTTACATTATTTTAAAATCTAATTTATGAAGCAGGCTTGAATGTCTATAGTGTGTATTTTTATAGCTAATTTTTTTTCATTTCTTTTGTAATAATATTCTCTAATGAATGATACTTTTGTATTACAGTCATAGCCAAATAATTGACAAGAGAAGAGATTCTTTTCTATTTCTTCTGTGACCTGTGTTGGAGTCTGAATTCATTACACGAGATATGAGATTGAACCGGTTGTATTGGAGTGCGGAAACAATTTTGAAGGGATCTATTTAACGAGATACCCTCCTCCACTACCCCATTCACGTTGTCTCTTAATTTACCTATGTTCTAAATATATTTGAAACTGTGGCCACTCTTTCCCGATCAATAACTTGTAGGTTATAAAAAGAAATGTCACTCGAACTGACAACGTCAATATCACTTTTGACACTTTTATTTTTGCAAAACAACAAAATAAATAAATAAATAAAATTAATATATTTGACAAACCGATAAAAATGTTTGACGTTGATATGAACCTAGATTATTGGTCAGAGGTGTACACCAAATTGAACCTTCTTATCATATCTAGTAAGTTTACTTTCATATGCAGTTGTCTGCTTAGTACATTACATATCATGACAGTGTCAACATGATATCACCTTCAGTGAACTGTCAGCCTATCTCTCACCTTAACTTAAAGAAAATGTGCTGTCATTTTCCGGTGATTTCTTGTCCTTTTTTTTCTTTTAACAAACAAGTTTCTAACAAAGGACGGTATCAAGTTCTTACAATTAACAAAATTAAATAATAATAAAGTATTCTTATGTGATAATTTATCTTCCAAGTCACATGCGTCAACTGTGTCCTCATAATCAGAATGAGACGGGAGAAGTTGTAATGTAACTCGGTTCCGCCGCGAATGAAACTTTTCAAAGTTAGCTAATTGAATCGCGTATTGCGTTTGGTTTTGACGTGCGATCAAAAGTTTCCCGTTTCAAAAACAAACTAATACCGATTCCTGTCTCTTCCGCTCTTCGCAAGAGAGTAAGAGAGATTATAGCTGTGTATATTATAATCTAAGCAGAAAATTATGCTAACCACATAAAACTTGGTACTGTTTACAAATGATTTTTTATATCCTTATGTATATAAAAATTACGTGTCACATGTTTGTCCGCGATGAACCCCCAAACTACTGAACCGATTTTGATAAAATTTCGTAACTATATGTAATTTGGTACAACTTAAAAGACAGGATAGTTTATATCTCATTTTGTTTATTATTTTTTTGCAAATTATATAATATTATTAACATAGCGCCATCTGTTGATACCTATTAAATCCAGCAATTATTTATCTGTGAGTTCCAAAAGATTCTAACAGATGGCGATGTAAGGTAATTTTATCAGCTGGATTGAGTAAAAAATTGCACCCGTGCGAAGCCGGGAGCGGGCCACTAGTATATTGTATACAACACTTAAGACCTGCCCCCGTCTTCGCACGGCTCGCAATTTTCTGGGAAATTTTTCACATTTTTCTCTTCATAAGAACAATAAGAACATAAGAACTACTTCTAGTCCAATCTGTCATACTCTGCAGTAGAACTACTTAGTTTGTATTTTTTTGTCAAAACTGTTCTATCGTAGAACTAATAGTAGAACTACTTGGACTAACCCAATATTTGAAAAAATTTTTTTTTATCGAATTAGCGGTTTATTTTTATTTATAACAGATACAAGTAGCTTTTGCTCGCGATTCATCCGTACCCCTTTTTCTATCCGATCGGTACTAAACTTCACAGAAACATAGTTATTTACAAACATAATATGTACATTCGGTACAAATCTCCTTTTATTTATATAAACTTTCCATCGTAAGTTGTAGACGTTTGGATTGAATAATAATTTTATCTGAAATAGATAATGAAAGTGCATTTTCCAAGCATTGTTCTGTCACAAAATAATATATAAAGTATTTTATTGATAATGTTTATTTGTCAGCCACAGTGTCGTGGTTCGCGTACGTGTTATATAAATAGCGGGGTTCAGCCACCCTCCGTACTGGGAGTCACAATATCGAGAATAAACAGTAGCTAGCCTATCGGTGGACTTCGTGGGAAAAATCGTTACATCTATGGTTTTTGTTATGTAAACTTTTTTTTTATATTATAATGGATGGCAGACAGGCTGACGGTCCATTTGATGGTAGATGGTTACCGTCGCCCAAGGACACAAGCAAGACTAGGGGTGTGCTGGTTTTAGCGACCACCTTAGCCACATAGTAATCCTTAGTGGCAGCTCATACATAGTTCATAGGGCGGTTAGATGCCTTAAACGACTTATTGCCATCATATGCTCAACTTTGTAAATTAACATTTTAAAGTTGATTTTGGTCAAAGTGTCATGTATAAATTCAGTGGAATCTGTATATAACAACCCTCAAGGAACCAGTGACATTATGCTGTACTAACCGGTCGACGTACAGAACGACTTGACTTACATAGTTAGAATTTTTTATTTAAAAATATTAAACTAACAAACAAAAACTTCAATACTTACTATTTAAATCTTACGTGCATTTATGCATCTAAATTCTATTCATTGTAGTTAAGTTAGCAAGCTTCTAATTTTGGTTTGAGACCTTAACCTTGTCACAAAAACACTTAACTGTGATTTATGCATTAACCAAAATACTTAGGAGAGGGAAGAAAGCAGGGACGCGGTGAGGTAATATTTGTGCTAGATATTGTAAACAAAACAAAACAAATTGTCGCTCTATCAGGACAATATTGGTCGTACTATACGGACATGATTTCATAGTATGTCTTTATGAAATTACTAGCTGGTGCCCACGACTTCGTCCGCGTTGAAAAATATTAAGTAGCCTATCCTGTGTCCCGTACGTCCAAATGTTTATCTACCAAGTTTCATAAAAATCAGTTCATTCTTTTCAGAGTTATGGAGGAACATACATACATACAGAAAAAATTCTAAAAATGGTCAATTTAGTTTCAGTATCATGTATGGAGCCTATAAACACGATATCTCTGAAAAAAAAGTAACTTAATCCATGATCCATGACCGACCATTACAGATTTATTATTAGTATTGATTGATGATTGATGATTGATAAGCGAAGTCGTTATATCCGGTATCTACTGCAAAGCAAAAGACAAAAACCGAGTCGATAAAATACAACTACATATCCCCCAATAGGTGCATATTTTTAAAACAAAAAAATTGCAAATAAAAAAATATTAGTTACGACACTGTTCATCGTAATCCGTGTTCAGGAGCCATTTGAATCTATTTGTTGTTCATTTGTCCGTCTGTTTGTTCTTGAATTTTCTTTGAAGCGTTCGTTGAATTGATGTAACTTTTCATTCCTAATTGAAATTGATGCTTCGACCGGTGAGTCCTCTCGAGACCACACGAACCTTTTATTGTACTTAGTGTTATGTGAGTTCGTAACTTATTAACTGCCTTTATAAAGATATATTATTGGCAGGTTATCTCCAATGCAATTTTAAATAAAACTTTGTAGACTATTCTCTAGCAATTACAGTTAAGTTTAAGTAAAATACATCGAAAAATTAAAACAGAAATCTTTGGCGATTGTCAATTGTAATATTAAAAATGCAAAAGCGAGTTTTGTTACGCTTTCACGCTTAAAGTCGCCAGTCCAAGTATTACTATACTAGCTGTTGCACGCGACTTCGTCCGCGTAACTTTATAAAATATACCGCATGTTACAATCTAGTATTTTTAAAATCGAAAAAAAAATTAAAATCAGCCTCGTAGTTTTTGAGTTAATTCATTTTAAACATAAAAAAATATAAATAACATTATTACTCTTTATAACATTATAATAGATAAGAATTTTTTGTGTAAACTATAATATTTAAATAAAAAAATAGTGAATGATACAAATGATAGAACAACATGTGCTGTTGTTTTTTTGGAATGTGTCACCATTATAACTTAGGGGTATAAAAATAGTTTACGACTTATTCTCAGACCTACTGAATATACACAAAAAATTTCATAAAAATCGGTCTAGCTGTTACGAAGGAGTTTGGTTATACAAACACTGTGATACGGGAATTGTATATATGTATTATTATCGTGAATGTATAGAATTAATTTCCGGCTAGGCACGAGGTGGAAACTACGCTTTCGCATAAACTAAATATCTCATATTAGCCAGTGCATTCCACGGTTCATGGAGCCGTGAATCTCCACACTAAATTTCAATAATACTCCTTACGGTACGGACAAACTTGGAGCGGAAATTTGGCCCCGAATAATAACAAAATATTACTTGTTGGACATACCTTACAAAATGTACTAGTGAAATACAAATTTGATTTTACCTTATGGCAACATTAATTGGGTAGATTATAATAGCAAATAGTCGCAAAAAAATTTGTAATTTGGTGTATCTTTGAAAACTAATACGAATAATAGGCTTGTTTCCACTAAGAATAAATCGGATGGCTTAGAGTTTCTAATGATTAACCATGATAATAAGTAAACAAAAAAACAAGTTTTCTATTAAAATAATAAAAGATTAATAATATTTTTGGAAAATAAAATAGACAAAACGAGGCGTTTAATCACGTGACATTAAACACCGATCAGAGAAGCGCATGGAGGCGTGACGTCACACCTCGCGAAACGCCATGTTGCAGTTGTCATTGACACAATTGACTGTCATAAACAAACACGGCTGTTTCGCGAGGTGTGACGTCATTCAAGACGCCATGACAGTCTTGGCCTTTTTCGTGGTCAATTTCAAGTTCATTTCTAAAAACTCAAAATACTAATGTAAAAGACCTATTTTTCTTAAAATAATATATTTTTGGGGTGAAATAGATGCTAAGCTATAGTTTTAAACTAATTTCCAAATTTTGTCAACTAGCCTATTATATATGTAAATGAAGTTTTTGATTTTTACTCCCATAAAATTTTCATACCCCGGCTCCGGGCTTATATGTATATGAAAATCGATTCTTAAAGAGTAAGTAAACTCCAAAAAAAAGTGTAAACTTCAAGGACAAACTTGCGTGTAAAATCTAGTTAGTAATAAAAATTTTATGTACTACATATTCCAAAAGCATACTGAGATCTAGGCGCTTAAGGAACGCTGTAGGTACAGATTTTCAAACAACATAAATTTTGCCACAGCCACTATCATAGTATCTAGGGTAGATTACATAAACTCGTGTTGCAGTAAAACCTAGTATTTGTTGATTTCCAGTTATACCTAAAAATTCCAGATTTACAGATTTCATTTATGCTTAAAAAACAACATAATATTTCACGAAGTAAACAATTATTTCAAACTTAGCTTTTACTCGTGACTTCGTCCACATCAGCCAAGTAGTTTCCGAGTTTAGCCCTTTCAAACACTCTTTTATCATTATTATTTTTATATAGTATAGAAAAGTAGATATAGTAGAGTAGAGATATAGATATTAAGTCGGTATATACACATGGAATGGGAGAAACAAAGGATCCAATTATATTATTATTGTTACCTAGCACAGTAATCTGAATAATCCTTGAGACCTAGGTATTGTCTGAGACAATTACATATCAGTGAATAGTTAAGCGGACACGCCCAATTACAGTGGAAACGCGTGTAACATATCCGGGTAATGTGGAGTATAACAATCGGGTAATACTATAATATGACTAGACAAGGGTTATCTCATGGTTTGTTTACAAATAAATCGAATCATTTGACGACACGTTTGGTCTAGTGGCTAGTAACCCTAGCTGTTAACCAAACGGTCGCGGGTTCGAATCCCGCTAGGGGCAAATGTTTATGTGTTAACATTTACCTTTGTACCTGAGTCATGGATGTTTGTATTTATAATATGTATTTATTTACAAAAAAAGTAATATAATAATATGTATTATATCAACTGTCTGGTATCCATAATACAAGCATTAAGTTGCTTAGTGTGGAACTAGATGGCGCTGGGTGGAATGTGTGAAGATATTCAAATAAGAATTAAACACAGAATTTTGCAAAGAATATAGTGAAGCCGGTTTTATAAATATGTGTGGGTAGGCCGTTTACTGTATTGAGATTTTGTGTTTCAAAAATATGTGTTTATTTTATTTCCTATAATAAATAAAATAAAATAAATAAATAATAATTATAACACATTTTTACTTGATTGAGTAGCAAAAATATAAACTTTCGCATTTACAATTTTATTAATATTATTGCTTGATTTTTTAAATTTAATTTTTCAAAAGCGTATTTTTTTTTTAAATTTTCGCTTTAGTGGGATCATCTAAAAATAAACAGAAAATAAAAAGGACTGTAAAATTAAATACTTTTTTTCTGGATGAACTCCTTTTGAACCTCTCTATCTCCTTTTCTGCATGCCCCTGACAACAACCTTACTGTCACAGTTAAAATATTATTAAGGTCTACTAGTTTTGTCTATGTTTATTTATCTACTATTAAACTTTCTGATACGACTAACATTAGTCTTGTTCATTATATGTCCAAATAGAGTTAGTCTGATATGTCACAGTCAAGCAAAACAGTGTGTGAGTTTGCTGTTAATATTCTGTTATCTCTATATATATAAAAATTTCGTGTCGCATGTTTGTCGTCGATGAACTCCTAAACTGCTGAACAGATTCTGGTAAAACTTCGTAACTATGTGTGATTTGGTCTAACTTAATAGATAGGGTAGTTTTTATTTTGAACCCGGGCGAAGCCGGGAGCGTGTAGTAAAGTAATAAAATAAAATAAAATATTTTAATTCAGGCCAGAACTTTTGCTGAAATTTCGAATATCTTAGATGAAATAGTGGAAAGAATAAAGCGTTAGCAAATAATCCGAAAACATTTTGATGTTTGTTACCGAAAAACGCAAAAACGGCTGAACAGATTTCTAAGTTTGGCACAAATATGATAGGTTCCTGAGGGATCAGCAATGGCGTCGTCAACAGTGGTGGCGCTACCGTTGTCACAGCGATAAAGAAGTTAGGCTTTATATCACCCATATCATCTCATATAAAGGTGTTATAGTAGTGGCAGGGAACACTACATATTCCACAACACCTACGTACACTTCTGAGCGAAATAACATAAAGTGGCTTCCTGAATAATACTTAGTATTACAATTTTTCCTCAGCTGGAAATAAGAGTAGATATGTCAAGTAATGAGTACCGAAAATTGAGATAAGCGGACTTTTTATCGTTTCCAAAACTCACTAGATACCTTTAACCAGTTGCAACTATTTCTGGATTGTTCTTGTTCTATTTCTTGTTTAAGTACTGGGAGGGCACACTGCGTTTCGCAGTAATTCGGGCAGCCCGTCTGGCAGCAGTAACCACCCCAGAATAGGCGACGGCGTTATAGGCGACGGTAGCCACCTCCATCATCAGCCTGTCTGTCGACCTTCACATATTTTTTATCACCAGCCAGTCTTAAATATTTAGGGCTTGGTTTCATTGTCAATAATAGATGTTTTTGTTACCCTAACTTGCTACAGATTAGCAGGACTGCGGGTAATTTGGGATAGTCTCATATGGTTTAAAACGCAGATGGTCTATGGTAGCAACTAGTCTAAAAATCATTTTAATCAAGACGTCTTAATTGTAATTGGTTTATGTTGTAACTCGTCTAATTTGTAGTTTGTCTAAATATACATATTGTCTAAATATACACTGCAAGTCGCCTCTTATGCTCTTGGTATAAAATTAAAAATCTATATCTATACTAGTATATAAAACTGAAGAGTTTGTTTGGTTGTACGCGCTAATCTCAGGAACTACTGGTTCGAATTGAAAAATTATTTTTGTGTTGGATAGTCCATTTATCGAGGAAGGCTTTAGGCTATAGAGAACGTTAGACGAGTTGCTATTATAGACCACCTGTGTTTTAAACCAAATGAGACTATCCCGGTAATTTAATATTATCCAGACTGTTCATGAATGCGTAGTAAACTATAGTGCAACTACTCTACGGCAATGTGTTTGTCCTGTGACAGTAAGCTATTAATCACTTGCCGCTACATATTACCTAATGGAACAGAATATAAATAGTGGCGCAAAATAACTGATTGTACTCTGTTGTTCAACATGGCTAATGTTGCCAACTGTCCGCCATTACGTATTTGTTTACAGATAAATAAATACATGCCTTAGTTGGGTAGGCACTTTCAATAAATTATTTTTCATCTCATTAACTAATTGACGAAAATATTTTAGTTTCGAATTGATCATAATTTTATTCACAAAAGATATTTATATATATATATTTTTTAATTTTCGTATTACAGACGCCAACGCGAACGTACAGCAAGAAATTTATAAATGACTAGCTGTTGCGCGCGACTTCGCCTGCATAACTTTATAAAATATGGCCTATGTTACTCGCTGATAATGTAGCTTTCTATAGGTGAAAGAATTTTCAAAATCGGTCTAGTAGTTTTTGAGTTTATTCATTGTAAACACACAAATCTACTCTCTTTTTAATATTAGTATAGATATGATAATTATATTTTAAATGATAATAGTACAGTATTTTTTCTGATACCCTATTCTATGTCTTTTTCTTAAACTGAAAATTTATTTTGTCATCTTCTTGAGCAAAAAGCATAAAATTTTGACATTATTACCGCTATTATTTTGACGCTATCCGCGTACTCTCTGTTTGTTAACTCCGTTAACTCCTAAACCAAGTAATAGATTTTGATGCGGTTTTCACTAATGGAAAGAGATCAACGAGGAAGGTTTTTGTAAATAATTTTCAGAAAAAAATCCGCGAGAAGCCGGTGGCGGGCCACTAGTGTTTAATAAGGCAATAAATAGTAACCTCTAGGGATGATCGTTAGTCTAGTTCTCAAGTAAGTTCTCCTTACTTATAGACCATCCATTCCCAAGAATCTTATGAAACTTTACAACCCTAAAAACTTTACCAATTAAGGTGGCTTAAACAATCTCTGCAACTTGTCAGTGAAATAGGTTTTTAGTTCAGTGAAATAGAGTTTCTTTTTTCAGTGAATGTGAAACTTTATTAGTTGATTCTTTCTATTGAAAAATTATTATTATTATTATTATTTCTCTATTCAGGAAACAAACAGTATATATTTTTTTTAACAATTTTACATATTTAAAGACTTAGTTCCATACACAAAATAAATATTAAACAAAATAGATATATAGGTAGGTACAGTACTGAAACAAAATCCTACACTTATAATACAAAATACAAATAGGTAATCAACATTTTTATAAATTTATTAGCTGACCCGGCAAATGTTGTTTTGCCAAAAAAAAAAATGGGGTGGACCATCCTTAACATATGGAAAATAGATGTTGGCCGATTCTCAGACCTACCCGATAAGCACACAAAATTTCATCAAAATCGGTCCAGCCGTTTCGGAGGAGTTTGGCAACAAACATCGCGACACGAGAATTTTATATATTAGATAAATAATAATATGTAGCTTTTTTAGGTTAAAATTGTTGAAAGCGGAAAAAAGCGGAAGCAGCGCCACCTGGTGGCTAACGTGTAGGTCTGCTTCATTCCCATACAAATTGACGTTTACGCGTTCTACGCGTTTGATCGAGTAAAACTCGCCCTAGGCCCTATGATATTCATTTTTATTTACTCAAATGTCGTCAAATATATTGACTGTACACTTGGTGGTAGGTGGTTACCATCACCTATTACCCCAAGCAATCCACAGGTGTTGCAGGTCCGACTTTAAGATAAAGGTATTAGGAAGGAATAGGGAAATGAGCTCTGACATACTTTACCACTCACTGAAACACAAGAGCACACCTGCTGTTATTTCATGTCTATAATCATTCATTACAGAATATATAAGCACAGATCTTGAAAGATCTCAGCAGCTTTCGTAATTTTTAAAAGATAAATATAAAATATTTTTTTCGAAAACTCGAAATGCGAGCATTGAAAGAGTAATGAAACTCTTAACTGCCAAATAGAATTAAAAATGCTAAGAATACATAAATAAGTACATATATATTACAACTATGTAATAAAACAAAATGTGACTTCAGCAAGTCCTTATCAGGTAAAGAGTCCTGCAGAATCGCCTTAGTTATACCTTTGCATTATTGTATGACGGTTCACTTGGTGGTAGGGGCTTAACGTCGCCTATAAACACAGGAATGGAATAAAAATAATTCAAATCCAGAAGGATTTTTTTATAGTTGGGAAATCCCCACCGGTAGTGTAGGGGACAAATGCGGCTAAAATTCAACGACTTTCTAGCACATCCGCTACCCACCACTGCTGTCCAGCGCGGGGAGGGTTAAGCTCCTCATCGTAACCTTGGCGTACCCGAAAGTGGAGGTACGCCGGATATATGAATGGGGCCCTGCCATCCTTTACTTACCGAAACAAAACAGCACACGTCCTATTATTTCACGGTGGTCTTCTGTAAGAGGGTGTCTATTCTGAAGCCACACTGATGCCCTCTACTATTTTTTTTTTTCAATTGAAATATTTTAATTAAATATGTTATAAATGAATGCATTACAGATAAGCTCCGGTGATATAAGTGGAGGCTTAAAACTAAAGCAAATTTACTCACTGTTAAAGAAACAAAATTAAAATGTAAATTTCTTTTCGCTGTACGTAACAAAAAGCTACGCAGATGACTCGTTACAAAAAATCGGAACTGTTTTTTTAGGTTTCCTTCTTTTGACGAATTTTCTTTTGAGAATATTGTAGCCTGATTTTGAAATCAAGATTGGCTGAGTTGACATAATTATTTTCGAAAAATACAAACATATATATTTTTTCATTAACAGAAGCTTCATTAAAGTTCGCATACATAGTGGGATTTTGTACTCAATTTTTTTTAAAAGTTTTTTTTAAAATTTTTGTTTAATGCTTTAAAAAAACATACTTAAGAATAAATAAAAAAAAAAGAATAAAATAATATCCCTATATAAAACAACAAATAACATAATATGCTAAATATTATTTAAAATATTCGAATTTGGAAGGAGAAAATAATGTTTTTCATTATTGAATGATTCATAAAAAAAATGATTTTTTTAGTCTTGTCATCTTAATTTGCACTCCAAGCTGGTTAATTTAGAGATAAGAGAGTTTCTATTCAGAAAGACCTAAATGATTAGTATAAGATAGTTCTAAGAGTTATGGTTGCTTTTAAAGCAAAAAGAGAGTTGATAACTTGGATAATTTTAATTAAAGCATAAAAATTCCACTTAATTTGTGTCGGTTAGTATTTAATTTAACTTCCAAGATTGCAAAGTCAACGTTTTTATCTTAAACAAACGAACGGATAATAAATGATTGCTTAATTTTTTTTCCATTTCAACGGGGCCTTGTTTTCGTAAACAAACTTTTCAGAATCTCGGTCAGGGGACGACGATTGCCATAACTGGAACAAAGTATACTTATTTGCGGACTATATCGTTTTATGGGTAGTTTACTTTGTAAAATGATGATGACGGTAACATAGTAACAAACATAGTACCTAAGTAGTAGTGAATCTTAACATTAATACAAGAGAAAATCATTTTTTATTTTATTTATTTATTCAGGTAAGAACAGTCACACACAATTATTTACACAAAAAATACAAAAAACAAAGACTTACATTACCATTAATTGACACAATTACAGTGACAAGGTGCAAAATAATATATATATATATATATATATATATATATATATATATATATAAAATAAAAAATATATACATATAAAAAAAATAGTATAAAAGCAACAACAATAAAAGAAAAATAAACTATGTTTTATTTTCTTGACTAATAAGTATATATTTTTTAAATTATTTGAACTACCCATTTAGGAGAAATAGTAGGCTTTCAAATACACATATATTGCAGTTTAGCCTATCTAATCGCCGTAAATCACCGCTGTAAAATGGTGGTTACTGCCGCCAGACGGGCTGCTAGCTTATAAAAGTGGAGCGAAGTATTCCCTTCTATTACTAATAACATATTCTTATGCAAGAAAAAATAATCTATACGTACATTTGTTAAAGATTTTTTAACTACTGGTCGTTTTGACAAGAGGACATATTGACATCTGGACTTTATAACTTGGATATTCTGACATTTGGACTACCCTGGAGACAAAATATGCAGTTCCTGCTCTTTTATACTTAAATCCTTCTCAATTACGAGTTAGTTTGTCACAATTTGATCTCTTATCGTGAATTTATCTCTTACGAAAGACAAAAGCCTACTAAAATAAAACTAAAAAGGATATTTAAAACATGTTACGTGTTTCGACCAAGTTGTCAAATCAAACCAAGCGGAAAATTCAAAAATACAGAGATATCGGCACCGGCTACATATTCATTCCCTTCGGTGTCGAATCTCTGGGTCCGTGGGGTCCCAACGCGCTAAAATTTTTTAACATCTTGTCGAAACGTTTGGTCGACATAACCGGCGATAATAGAGCTGTCCATTACCTCGGGCAACAAATTAGCATTGCCATACAACGAGGTAATGCAGCCAGCATGCTTGGGACCCTTCCAAAGGGACCGATGCTTTATATTATTTAATGTGTAAATATATTTAACTTAGGATTATAATATAATATGTTTTAATTTTACTAAATGAATGTTTAAACTAATTAGTTGTCAAAAGGTGATAATGTAAACATAGAGCATTACATCATGGTTTAGTACGTTAATCTCAAAAGTTTTCAGCAGAAATAATTTTCGAGTGCATTTTACTTGAAATGTTCTCACACAAAGCCATATTTGCTGGTAATGTGTGGGCGTGTACGAGTTCGCGTCGTCAATTTGTAGCTTCCTTGAGTTTATTTGCCACTCTCTAGTGTTGTAAACATAACCCTACTTTATGACACGGACGTTAAAACTGTTGGAATGGAACAACAAATTCTTTAAAGAGAAATGAATTTATAAATAATTATTTTCTTTCTGATATTCTGAATTTGGTTTTTTCCGGTTTTTTTTTAATTTTTCGGCTCTTTTTTTTTTGAATTCATGTGTGGAGTAAAATCACTGTGCACTTGCTATGAAAGTAAAGTATGCCCGTAAAGACTAAATAGGACTTCATCTCTAATAGGAGAGAAAAGTGTCCAATAGTATAAAATAAAATATTTTAAGGCTTACACAGAATACTATAGTCTGTTATTATAGTCTATGGACGATGTTTACTTAGGAATGTGCAAAGTTTCATCAAGATGAGGCAATCCATCCTAACTATAAGAGATGGCAAACTATATAAGAGATTGAAAGAGATTTTGTTCGAAAAAGCCATTTCTAATATTAATGCAATTTTATAGATACTTACTATGTGAAAGAACCCTTACACTATAACTTACAAACAAATCCTGTCATCTTCAGAGCAAACATATTGTATGGTTATTTAATACGAATAGGTATTTAATGCCAAAAAAAAAGTTTCTATAAGTAAATGTTTAAATTAATAATCATATCCTTGGATACAAAGATGAAATTTTACGGATTTCAAAGAGTAGCATAACTATATATAATTTATAATAATTTTTTAAATCACTTTTGTAATTTTTCTTAATTTTATAATTAAGAATTTCTTTAATTTTTTTCTTACCTGACTTAATTGAAATATATTCATCGTAGATTTCATTAAATATAATAAATAAATGTTCTGTTGAATAAATGACAACTAGGTAATAACCCAAAAGAACTCGTGTTTATCTATAAAGTGAAGTAGTCATGGACTCATCTGGACAATATTGTATTGACAAAGCATAATATACAGGTACGCATGTATAAACAAAAACTTAATTACCGAATCCAGTGGTTAATTTTCCAAGTAACGAGTGGAATCTTCAATTGAATGTCTGTTGTTTATACGAGTGTGTTTGATCACCTGGCCTGAATTTACTTCGTTGCCTATCTCTGACTATATTATTCCACAACACCTACCTACACTTCTGAGCGAAATAACATAAAGTGGCCTCCTGAATAATACTTAGTATTTCAATTTTTCTTCAGCTGGAAATAAGAATAGGTATGTCAAATAATGAATACCGAAAACTGAGATAAATGGACTTTCTATCGTTTCCAAAACTCATTAGATACCTTTAACCAGTTACAACTGTTTCTGGATTGTTCTTGTTCTATTTCTTGATTAAGTAGTGATTCGCATTCATTTGGACAGCCAGTCTGGCGGCAGTAATCACCTCCTTACAGGAGACCAACGTGTAATAACAGCACGTGTGCTGTTGTGTTTCGGTGAGTGAGTAAGGGATGCCAGAGTCCATTTTCCTATCTCTTCTCAATCACCTTATCCTTAATTCTATTGTTAGTAGTCGACAGCGAACCTGCAACACTTGTGGCGTTGCTTCTGTATAGGCGACGGTAGCCACCTACCGTCGCCTGTTTCTTAGCATGAAGGAAAGTTACATAAGATAACAATTTGAAAGAGTAATAATTAATAGCAATAAAGCGAGGGTAGTTTGCAAAAGAGAGTCCCATAAAACAACTTTGTGTTTCAACAAACTCATATCGCCTTTGGTATACGAAATAAAATTATTCTCGTTAAGCGAATGCGAATAATAAAAACGTACAATACGTCAGTAAAGGAATATAAGTCGTTAAGAATTTAATGAGGGGACGTAACAGCATTTATAGGCAATATTGATTTTATGTACGGAACCGTATGCGGTATTGAGAATGTGGTGTACAATGAGGTATAGTACTTATACTGATTATTTTTTAACTTAAATTATATTAATATAACTAGCTGATCCAGCAAACGTTGTTTTGCCAAAAAAAAATTTTGGGGTGGACCACCCTTAACATTTAGGGGTATGGAAAATAAATGTTGGCCGATTCTCAGACCTACCCGATAAGAACACAAAATTTCATCAAAATTGGTCCAGCCGTTTCGGAGGAGTTTGGCAACAAACACCGCGACACGAGAATTTTATATATTAGATATTATGAATGCGAAAGTTTGTGAGCATGAATGTATGGATGTTTGTCACTCTTTCACGCAAAACGGCTCAATGAATTTGGATGACATTTGGCACATATAGTATAGTTTATGAAAATCACGCCATCTGTACAATAGTCTTATTAAGAAAGTTAAGCTTATTATTAACCAAGAAGTACATACTAATTCGGATAGATGGCGCTTATTTTACAATAAAACATCTGAGGGTGTCGCTCACATAGCGTGACGGCGCGAGTTCACTGTTTTTCCCCCATATTAAAAGTACTTATGGGGCACGAGCCTAAAGAAGTATTAGCCTAGCCACTTATAAAAATAAAATAAACATACAAGGTTTCAATACTGTATTACTTGGCAATACTGTGAAAGCTTTTATTTACGACTAGCGATCCGTTCCCGGCTTCGCACGGGTGCAATTTTTTTCTGCAAATTAAACGTAGAAACCTTCCTCGTTTAACGCTCTTCCCATTAATGAAAACAGTATAAAAATCCGTTCGGTAGTTTTTGAGAATCGCAAACATACAGACAGACAGACGCGGCGGGGGGACTTTGTTTTATAATATTAAAAAACGTAAATTTAATAATGTTGTCTGCGTGAACGAATTGATTTTTGTTTAATTGTGCATAACTTTGTCTTTTTCCTGTGTATATTAGTTCAACTGAGATAAGAGAACGCAGTTTGGCGAAATATGGGTATATTCTATCTCAAAACTTCGATGATGAATACTAAAGCTGTCTATCAAGCTGAGTGATGATCGTTAGGCTGAAAAGATAAATGTTTCAACTTATTCGTGTACATAGACTTTTCGAGTTTAATGAGAATGATGCTTATGCATTAAGATAGCCTCACTCTACTTCCTTCGAAATAAATATAACAAATCACCCATCAGGTTTAACAAATTTTTAAATTTCTAAAAATTTTGACGATGTTCTGAAATTTTCGAGAAACTTCTAGAATTTTCTAAAAACTTCTAGAATTTTCTATAAACATCTAGAATTTTCTAGAATGTTAGCGAAAAAAAAATCCGTTCCTATTAATAATACATAATGAGCGACTCAGCCAAAGAAAAGATATGCCGCAAGGAGAACTCATCGTATTGCATGAACCTTCGTTTCAGTTGTTAACAACAAATGCAATTGTTATGAACGAAAAAAATCTTTTTTTTATTGTCACAGGGTTAGTAACTTTTTTCAGTAAAAGAAAAAATATCGCGTTTGAAAAACTCGAATATATTGCATAGATCCCGTTTTTTATTGTTTATAGCGGCCCGCTCCCGGCTTCGTCCGGGGTGTAATTTTTCTAAAATAAACGTAGCCTAAGTTACTCCTTATTACATCAGCTACCTGCCAATAAAAGTCCCGTCAAAATCGGTCTAGCTATTTCAGAGATTAGCCGGAACAAACAGACAGACAGACAAAAATTGTAAAAAATGTTATTTTGGTGTATGTACCGCAATTTACATAAACAAAAAGTAGCCTATGTTACTCCTGACGACCCCCTCTTCATGTCTGCAAAGTTTCATCGAAATCGCTTCAGCCGTTTCTGAGATTACCCCGGACAGACAGACAGACAGACAGACAGACAGACAGACAGACAGACAGACAGACAGACAGACAGACAGACAGACAGACAGACAGACAGACAGACAGACAGACAGACAGACAGACAGACAGACAGACAGACAGACAGACAGACAGACAGACAGACAGACAGACAGACAGACAGACAGACAGACAGACAGACAGACAGACAAAAATTCTAAAAAAAGTTATTTACGTTTTAACAGCATGCGAATGACTCTCTAAGCTTAGTTTGAGGCAGTTTTTCGCAAATCACAGACAGACACTCTGATTTTATTTATATAGATATCAACTATTAAACACAATAGAATAGAATAAGAAACAATAACGAACGCATACAAACTAAGTAAATGAACGATTTTATGCACCATTCGTTTAATGGCGGCATTAGCAGTTTACCGTTTGCAAATATTAACAACTTTTAACTTTCAGCTGAAAACGTGGTCTCTAACTATGTGGCCTCGTAAGGAAGCTCAATGTCGTTCAACGAGCTATGGAAAGGGCTATGCTCGGGGTTACACTGCGAGATCGAATCAGAAATGAGGAGATCCGTAGCCGTACGAAGGTTACCGACATAAGCCGGCGGATCAGTAGGTTGAAGTGGCAGTGGGCAGGGCATATAGTACGGAGAGCCGACGGCTGCTGGGACCGGAAGGTTCTCGAGTGGAGGCCACGTACCAGCAAGCGCAGCGTAGGACGTCCACCCACAAGGTGGACAGACGACCTAATTAAGGCCGCGGGTCAACGGTGGATCCAGGCTGCTTCTGACCGGTCCTATTGGAGAGTTATGGGGGAGGCCTATGTCCAGCAGTGGACGTGATGGTGATTATTAGGGCCCGGATAAATATGTATTTACATATTTTTATTTGAAATTGTTTTCGTTTCTTAATTATGGTTTCTACATAAAATATGTTATTTAGATCGTGAAAATTCAGTTTTTATTTTCCATATTTTTCCATATTTTAAATATAAATCCATATTCCACAAAATATCAATCAATTTATCCATATTTTCATCATCAGCGCTAACGTTCGCCGGTCGCACTACCCGTACGCGCTCCCCGCCCGCACCGCGCCTTTCCTCACGCAGCTGAATGTATAAGATTTCATTTTAAAAAGGTTGACAGTTTAGTAACAAACGTAAAAAAAAATTTTTTTGAAGGCTCCAAGTAGGATCTCAAAATTCAAAGACATGTATCCTGACATTCCCTTACCGCCAGAACTAGTGCTAACACGCTGGGGAACTTGGCTAACAGCAGTTGAATACTATACCCAATATTACGATCAAGGATTTCATATCCTAAAAAAATCAACAGCATGCTGTGTGGAAGTTTAGAAGACGACATAAACGTGCCCTACTCACTTGCAGAATTATGCAAATTTAAATATGCTCCAATCACATCCTGTGAAGTTGAAAGATCATTCAGCCAGTACAAAGCATTATTTCGTCCAAATAGAAAAAGTTTCAATTTTGAAAATTTAAAAAAACACGTGATTATTTACTGCAATTCAAATGTTAGTGAAACGGAAGCTGAATAAAATTGTAATTTTTTATTTTTTGCAATAAACAATAGTTTTATTTGAAATGTTGTTACTTTTTATTGTACATATTTATTCCATATTTTAGTTTTATCAGTCCATATTATATTTACATATTACGAAATTTTTAATACATATTTATCCGGGCCCTAGTGATGATGATTAATTTTTAGTTAACCTTAGTTCAACTATCGGTATAAATATGCAATAGCATATTTAGATAGTTATAGTCTATGAAACAATTAAATAGCTTGGAATTAATCAGATCACGACCAGTTGATAACGTATTCAGTGGATCAAATCAAATATTAGACGTCTAGTGGACTGTGCTTAGTGTTGATGTAATTATGATTGAAATCTGCAATGGATGGTCCTCAGCTTGATTGTACAAGGATAATATCGAACAGAGAGAAATATCTACCCAGTTTTAATGATTGGGGACCACGAATGCTTTGGCAATAGAGGAATGAGAAAGAAGAAATAGACTGAGGAAACATTGCTTTGCCCCTCATTCTTTAATATTCTGCAATCTTAACCAATCTATGTATGTAAAGTCATTTATTCGGCTATCACAGCAAACCCAAAACTATTACTTATACCTATAAATCTGCAACGTAGTTTTAATTTTTAACGTATACATCCGTTAAGAAAAGGTTTTTTGAAATTTTCAACTCCTTAACAGCCTGTGTCTCTCCAACACATCAATAAAGCCTTCCAGGACGTATCAATGAAGTCCCAATGAAGGATTTTTTTTTTAAATTTTTCATGTGATTTCAGAAATTTTCTCAACATTTACAACACGGGGGATCCACAGACAAAGGATAGTCTTCCAAACGCATGTTGAAATATTAAAAAGAACGTCTAAAATAAAATATGATCCTAACTAAAGGAAAACGAAATAGACATTTCAAATGTCAATATCGGAAAAAATATGGCGGCGGGTGAATCGAATAAATCACTAAAACAGAAGTAATATTTCACATCTGAATACCCTCGAGTCGAGCATTATATTTTGTATAAACTTCACTTTGTTCAAATAATCGGAAGTTATTAGTGGCAGGACATACCGTGAATTTCACAGTCATTTGGACAGCCCGATTGGCAACAGTAACTATCTCCTTATAGAAGACCAGTGTGAAATAAAGGCCTATTATTAAGTGCTGTTGTGTATACAGCCTGTTTTATAAGCGTCACTCCAATGGCGTTGCAAATATTTATATAAGTCGATCAGCATCCTGTAAAATAATACATCACAAACAATAACAACTTAGAACTAACGGACACTTTTTTAAAATAAATCATAACTTGGTTACAAAAACTATGAAATATTAATTTTCGTCAAAACCGCAGTACAGTGTCCTATTTTGAGACTATTTCATGTTTTCCTTCTGCCCATTACAGCAAACATCAAATATTTATATAAGTCGATCAGCATCCTGTAAAATAATACATCACAAACAATAACAACTTAGTACTAACGGAAACTTTATTAAAATAAATCATGACTTGGTTACAAAAATTATCAAATAATAATTTTCGTCAAAACCGCAATACAATCTGTCCTATTTTGAGACTATTTCATGTTTTCCTTTTGCCCATTACATCAAACATCAAAGTACCACGGTCTGGCGTGTTCCCATTAGGCTAAGTTCACATGACCACGCGGTACAAGATCAAACTAAACAGTGTTCCTTGTCTACATAACCGCGCGGTACCGCACCAACAGCATGGTTCTACAAACACTAGTTCTACAAACATGTATCGACCTGTTCAGTTTGATCAGTATGTGAACAGCCTTACTCACGGATATGTTGATTGACCCAATAATATTTCCTCCTAATTTGAAACAAGCCATTAAATAGCTAATCACGATATCCATTTTTCTTACTCTCCAACAGTCAAGTGATTTTTATTTATCTTCTAATATATAAAATTCTCGTGTCGCGGTGTTTTTGCCAAACTCCTCCGAAACGGCTGGACCGATTTTGATGAAATTTTGTGTGCTTATCGGGTAGGTCTGAGAATCGGCCAACATCTATTTTCCATACCCCTAAATGTTAAGGGTGGTCCACCCCAAAAATTTATTTTGGCAAAACAACGTTTGCCGGGTCAGCTAGTTTATTTATAAACATACGATCGCCTCTGACGGTTGTCCAGGAGGGGCCGGATATAGGCTAATGTCGGTTTAGAGGTTGTTTATGAAGTAGCCAGGTGAAGGCGATACCGGTTGCTTCTGAAAGTTGTCCTGAAAGAGCCGAAGAGTTATACATGGGGTTGCTGGTAGTGGCGGCCATCGGTTGCTCCTCAAAATTATCTAGAACGGTGGTTAGGGTTGTCCATGACCTGATAATACTTGTACCCCAGACGAAGACCCGATCACTAGCGATAAAGTATTTTATCGATCACTGTGAAATTATTTCACAGAGACGATATCAGTTTTTAAAAAAGGACAGGGTCCTTTTATCAATCAGTTCAGTCGTTTTTGAGATGATCGCAACATACACACAGCCTTACAGACAGACAGAGGCCGCGGTGAACTTTGTTTTATAACATTT
Source organism: Synanthedon andrenaeformis (assembly GCA_936446665.2). Classification (NCBI taxonomy): domain Eukaryota; kingdom Metazoa; phylum Arthropoda; class Insecta; order Lepidoptera; family Sesiidae; genus Synanthedon; species Synanthedon andrenaeformis. The sequence goes on from OW387797.2 coordinate 1,106,253, forward strand.
AAAGATAGTTAAGTAAAGAAAATATTTGGAGACATACAATTGGTGAGTAATGGGAACATGCCTTCGTGTCCTACATTTGGCATAAGTACTCGACCTCTGAGGTAAAGAGCCGTGGAAGAGCCCACATCTAACGACCACACTTGGCCACACTTGTGTGTCCCATTTCAATGATATTTGTGTCATTATTAGCTGCTTGAATAGATATGGGTTTCGGCCAAAATGACATAAAATTTATATACCAATTTATATGTAATACAACATAATTATTCAAATAAAATAGTATATTTAATTAAAGCTTTTAAAAAGTACATCATCATTATAATTTTATTTTATTTTATTTTATTTGGGAAAACAAACAATTACACTGTGTATAATAAATATGAAAAAAGAAAAATGCAAAAATAAAGGTAACAGTACAATCAACAACATTTTCCTCAAATTGCTACACTAATTTTATACAGAGAAAGACATACTAAAAAAGAATATACAAAAAAATAAAACAAAAACAAGAAAAGAAAAAACAACACCATAAAATTAAATCAATTTAGCAATTTCATTTTTATATTCCAGTGATCTAACAGAAAACAGATCAACACCCGTAAACAGACAATTGTACCCATGCATAACACGGTATAAAAGTGCACGTTCGCCAGCGTTAGTTTTACAGAACTTCGGCATAAATAGTTTATGCGCATGAGAATCTCGTATACGCTGGGAACTGCTTGGTAATCGATATACAATGTTATTCACGAGGTAAACACAGTCATAGTGGTTATGACAAATATTGTACAGGAACATAGCATCCAGGAGCAATCGTCGTTGTTCTAAACTTGGCAGGGAATATTTCTCCAATGCATCAACATATGAGAACCTTGAGTGGAAGCACTTATAATTAAGTGTTTTAAGGAATTTACGCTGCACTAATTCAATCTGTTGGCAATACTTATCATAAAAGGGATTCCAAACTATCGAGGCATACTCAAGTTGTGACCGAACCAAAGTCTTATACAGATACAGATAAGTATCTGGACGTTTAAAATTTGAACAAGTTCTTATAACAAGACCATAGAACTGAAACGCCCTGTTACAGATATGTTGATTCAAAATTAGTTTAGAGTCAAGAAAAACCCCCAGATCTCTTATAACCGGTACCTTTTCCAGTATAGTATGACACAGATTATATTTATAAATTCAGTATTTTAAAATATTTTTTCAGATTATATTTATAAATTATTTTATAATTATTATTTTTATAAATTCAGTTTTTTTTTAAAAATAGAAGTAAGAAATTTTAATCTCATATCTTGTTTTAAATAGGTAGTACATATATAATAATTTATTAAGTCTTTATTTATTTTTGTTTATACGATTCGACTAACAATCAAAGTGAAAGTTTTCTTCGCGATCTAGGTAGCCAGTTTTAATTTTTTGAATAAAATTTTTTAAAACAAACTGACTCGTATTATTTAGGATTTCTGGCTTTAAACATCAGTTAATTTAAATTAATATGTTAATTTGGTAAATGTATAATTTACCAAATGTATAATTTACCAAATGTATAATTTACCAAATGTATAATTTACCAAATGTTTAATTTACCAAATGTACAATTTACCAAATGTATAATTTACCAAATGTATAATTTACCAAATGTATAATTTACCAAATGTATAATTTACCAAATGTATAATTTACCAAATGTTTAATTTACCAAATGTACAATTTACCAAATGTATAATTTACCAAATGTATAATTTACCAAATGTATAATTTACCAAATGTACAATTTACCAAATGTATAATTTACCAAATGTACCTATAATTTACCAAATGTACCTATAATTTACCAAATGTATAATTTACCAAATGTATAATTTACCAAATTAACAGTCGAAGTCCAATTTGAGTAATGACTTTTTGTATCCCAGAAGAATTTCTTATCTAAGTAGGACTAAACCCTAGTTCGTTTCATAAACAGGTATAAGTGTACATTCTGTCCAGTGCGTGAGGATAAAGTCGGTTACCAGTGGTTACGAAGCTACAATTCAAACTAATCCTTGCGACAACCACTTGGCTTTACTGCATGGAGTGGAATATTTACGAAGAGTTGACTCCAACTGGAAATGACTTTGTTCATAATGGTTATTTTACTCTTTTAGTATACTCAACTAATCGAAACTACTATCATTACCACTGAATTTGCAATTTTTAGGTTATACTAGCTGACCCTGCAAACGTTGTTTTGCCAGAAAAAAAATTTTTTTTTGGGGTATAAAAATAGTTTAAGCCTATTCTCAGACCTATCAAATATACACAAAAAATTTCATAAAAATGGGTCAAGGCCGTTTCGGAGGAGTTTTGTTACAAACACTGTGGTGACACGAGAATTTTATTAAGAATAAAATTAAAATTAAAATCTTCCCCGTTTTCGCCTTACCTTTTTCTTATCTTCTTATCACTCTTTCTATATATGTGAGAAACGAATCATCGTAAAATCTGTCTACCTATTCTCGAGTTTTTGAAGTATAGGTACACAAAACAACCTATATATATAAACATTTATTTAAGTGTTTATTCTATGTCGATATTCAATATTTTTTTAATGTTTAGATGGACAGACAGACCGACGACGCGACGGCCCACTTGAGGATAGCAAGCAACATAACAGGTGGTACATAGTGGTAAGAGTGCTGTCGACCATAGTAAGATTAAGGATTTTTACCATAATTTAGTAGTGCCCTGTCAATACTAAATTATGGTTAAAATAGTGTAAAGTTTCTAGTGTCTATAGAGTCTTGTTGATGACGAGGCGACCGCGCGCTATCTCTCTTAGCGTGAACAGTACACGACTCAATTTCATAGTGCAAACAAATGGGTGCTTCAGAATACTATACCTTTCTATATTTTGTACTACATTATGCAGTTATTCTGTTTATCTAAATTTAGAAGGTATATTTAGAGCAGTTCAAATTATGGTTGAGTTTGCATGTCAAAGACTTTTCAGTAGAGATGCGCCGAGTAACACTTTTGCCGAGTAACGAGTACCGAGTTTTACTCGGTTCAATTTTTTTTTAACCGAGTACTCGGCCGAGTAACTCGGTTCAGTCAAATTTGAAATTCCCATTTCGCGCGCGTAAACAAGTACAAACACTTCTCTTTACTCTTTAATTTTGTCTCATTACTATTCATTCATTAGCATAATTTTGAATTTTTGATTTTGATTTTATTAATTGAGATTGTCAAAGATTTCCTAAATTAGTAATAAATGCTTTTTGATGAACACTGTTATTTTAATTATATCTACCTAAATATATTGCTTTTCTTAAACCGAGTATACTCGGCATTCAAACCGAGTTATTCGGCCGAGTACGAGTATCAAAAAACCCGCCGAGTACGCCGAGTACCGAGTATCAACCGAGTACTCGGCCCATCTCTACTTTTCAGCGTATTTATTCAATGTGAGGAGATCTACTACTAAAATCAATAAAAGAAATGCTACTCTATTCACACATACAATTTTCCTATAATACAAATTCTAAGTAATAATATAAATGCGATAGGCGAGTTGGTTCGTTCATATCTTGATTTGTTTGATACGTTTTCATGAAATTCCTTAACTATTCAACCGTTCTTCATGAAATTTTGCATACACATTGTCAGAGATACAGAAAAGGACATAAGGTATTACACCTTTCATCCAAAAAGTACTGATTTAATAAAAATAATAATAGGTAAGGTAATTCAGCGCCTGACAACAATTTATAAGCAACTATCTGTTGCACATAACTTTATAAAATATAGCCTAAGTATGTTACTCCTTGACAAATGTCAATGACTAACTTTCTATAGGTGAAACAATTTTTAAAATCGGCCTAACTAGTTTTTGAGTTTTTTCATTACAAACATACGAAAGTACCAATCTATTCTTTATATTATTTATATATATATATTATTGGTTTAGTTTTAGTTATGTATATTTAAATAATATTTAGTTTTAGTTGAAATGTTACATTTATATATTGCGTTATTATTAATTTTAGTTTATTATTGTTATTCTTTATATTATTAGTATAGATAAATTATTGCACATATCAACTGCACTTGTTACCACTTTGATGTAAATTAATAAATGAATAAATAAATAAATAAAAAGCTTAATTTAAAAAAAGCACTTGTGTTTTTAAAACTTGAAAGTTGTCCGTAATAAGTAATAAACTCACGAGCGCTTACAAACGAGTATAGTTTCTCGCGAAACTGCTATAAAAACAAATTTTCTTACTTTGCCGTTCGTATTAAGAAACTTTAAATTTTATAATCTCCCATAAAACTTTATTCTTTCTCTATGTACGCTTTTGCACTATAAACAATCAATTGGTCTCAAAAGTTTTACCAATGGCTTTTAAAAACAGCGAAGACAAAAAAATTGTAAAAAAACTATTAAGTAGGTACTTATGCGAAGGTTTTATTTAACTGACTTCTCATAAAACAAGGTTGAAGTTGAAAAATAAATTTTTTTTGTTCAATAATCAATACTAATAATAAATCTGTAAGGGTCGGTCATGGAGTAAGTTACTTTGTTTTCAGAGATATCGTGTTTATAGGCTCTATACATGATACTGAAACTAAATTGACGATTTTTAGATTTTTTTTCTGTATGTATGTATGTTCCTCTATAACTCTGAAACGAATTAACTGATTTTCATGAAACTTGGTAGATAAACATTTGGGCGTACGGGACACAGGATAGGCTACTTTTTTGGTTCAACGCGGACGAAGTCGCGGGAACCAGCTAGTGAATAAATAAACTCGTTAAGGAATGTTTTCTATGATGCGAAAACTCTTATATTTTAATAAAAACATGAATGAATACAAAGCTAGTATCAAAGAGAATTTACGAGTTTTTTACTTTAATTTTTAGATCATCCCTCCGAAATAGTATCTATCTACTTTTTTCTGGACGATATAATTTTCTGTATCCCTGACGTTTTTTTTAAAAAAAAAAAAAAAGTTAATGCGTGAAAGCGTAACAAACAAACACATTTCCAGATTTATAATATTATTCCAAATATTCCTCATACCTTATATTTTAATTCCAATTATCGTCATCAAAAGACAGAAACGTCTTTTGTGTTTATTTTTGTGCCACGACCCGACTCCCATCCATATTCCCGTTGTCATCGGTAACAATTGATAGCGTTAAAAAAGTAATAATTCGACTCCAGCGACGCCTTTCAATTTGTAGACTACAAATCCGACCGCGATTGCTCTGTCATGCGCTTGATTGATGACATTTGTATGAATCGTCTTGCCGCCTTGGGGATCCACAGAACCAAAAGGTATACTTTTTATGAGAAATACACTTATAACACAAAAAAAACAGTGCTGCAGACCATAATGTTGATGAAAATCAGAGATTGTTGTAGGGCTCTAGCATCCCTTATTGAAACACAAAAGCACACATGCTCATTATTTCAGGGTCAGCCTGTCAGTCGGCCTTAATAGAAAAAAAATAATCAGTAAATTAAAACACATAGTAAGAGCAGGAGAGAACGAGATCCATATTTATTAATAAGTGTGAGATTGACATCTCAACTTCCCAACCCTGAGCGGGATTAGATAAATTAAATTCGCTGAATTTAAAGTTTTGCAATTGGGATTTGTTCCGTAATACGACGTCTTTTTGTTGAGATTGATGAACAGTAGACTGTTCCGATTTAATTCGGGATTTATAATAGGTATGGTCGCAGTGTTAGCGGATTATAATAATGAAGTGAGCTACAATCACTTATAGGCGTGAAAAGTAATATATGTTCTCAAAACGACAGTAGCAGATTCTGATCTCAATGGGCCTTAAGCCTGTTTAAACATCCTTAACATCCAAAAATTACAAATAATTAATAATCCCTATAGGAAAAGGAGAAAGTCATGACTGAGAAATATCAGAGTGGACAGAATTCAGTCTTGACTTTTTTTTTTTTACTGTAATTTAAGCACATTAAGTAAGCTTAAAATATATAAAAACTACTTCATAGTAAATCAATTTTATTGATCTTTTTGCGAGTATTAGTTTAGCAGAGTGACCATACCCAAAGACATTTGACACTGCACATTATTAGGGAAACAAAGTAACTTTTGGTAGCAGATGTCAATTTGTCTATTTACAGTATTCTGTGGAAATAAAACGGTTTTCGATTAACCTCACTAATTGGATCAGCGATTTTCCTATCGTTTCCACAAATCCAATAGTTTAATTTGGGATTAATTTCGTTTTATTTACTCATTTTAGTTTTTTTAAAATGAGCTTACTCAAGCTCAAGTTCAAGCTCAAATTTGGAGCCATAAATTTGTCAGATAGTAACTGAATACAAAATATCTTTATCTCTTTTACTTTTAGAAGGCATCAGTTGGTAATGGCTTTCATAATTTGTATGAAACGCCTTAAGTTTCAGTGTGACGACGGCCCCGCACTTGCAAACAACAATCATCCTTGTAAATAGTTTGACTGCAACTTTTCGGCCGTCTGTTACACCGTAATGTGCTATCAAAATTTTTTTTTGTTTAAAAAGAAGACATTTCTAATATTTATTAAAAAACTAGCGGCCCGCTCCCGGCTTCGCCCGGGGTGCATTTTTTTTTACGTAAAAACCTTCCCTGATCATCCCTCTATCCATGAGTGAAGACAGAATTAAAATCGGCCAAGCCGTTCTCGAGTTTTGCGCTTAGCAACACATTTAGGGATTCATTTTTATATTATAGATTAAAATTTACTTAGAATTCCAAAAGATAATGACATTTTTAAAAGAGCCTTAAACTACTAACAACATTTTCTAGTAAATCTACGCTGCCATAGTAAATGTCACTTGAAATCGTCACTTAGCTAGTTTTCATATTGGTATTTCCGTTAGCATGTGTTAATAACAGTTTAAACTGTGGTTAACTTTTACGTAGCGGTGTAATAGTAGGCCAAACGTCTTTGAATTAGGAATTAATTTGTAAGCGAGTGAATGGCTCCAACCAATTTCGTTAGACGGGCTCAGAACAAGTTTTCAGTTTCAACCGTTTTGACTAAAGTTTAGTTTTGTAGAGTTGCACAGACCGTAATGGGTGCTATTGTGTTAGACATTGAGTTGTAAATTACATGGCTTTTAACCACAAGATTATTAATATGTAATTATATTTTGAAATGACTAAAATCTTTAAAAAAAAAACTACATTCAATTTGATCGTTTATTTTATTATTAGCTGGTGCCAGCTGCGTTGAAATAATATATGAATTATATAAGGCCTGACATCTGTATCTTATCACTACGACGGTGGCGCCGCCATAATTTTTCAGTTTTAAACGATTTCTCGGGAATCTAACATTTTGCCACAACAAAAAGTATCATAATATATGGCAATCTTAGTAATAAACTATCTGTGTGCCAAATTTCATCCAAATCCGGTAAGCCGTTTCTGAGATTAGCGTGCATGATCACGGTAAAATAAGTACAAAGTGTACAAATTGTTTTTTTTTTTGAAAATGTACAACAGACAGTGTCCAAAATGTACAGAGACAGTTCGTTTACGACTTTATTTATAGACAGAATCAAATAAAATACTGCACATACTCATTTGATGGAAGATAAGAATCAAATTTTGAATTGTGCCCGTCCAAAGACTTTGTTGTAAATAATGAACAAGTCTCACCGCTGTGTATAAATTTAAACTGTTCTCCGTTACAATTCCTTTATCCACAGAGTAAACAAAATAAATAGGTGTGCAAGGTATTTCGTTTGCCAATCTTGCCCGCCCTCCCCGAGGAGCGTAATCTCTCATACCGCAATGCAGGTTCGCTAACTCTTTGTTTCTGCCTTCAAATAACTTATTAAACAGCAAAACATATCTCGAAGGAATTAGAAAGAATTAGCTATAGACTAGCGACCTGCTCCCGGCTTCGAATGATGGAGCCGTCACTCTTGGCGACAGTGGCGCCGATTTTTTTTTCCGAGTCTATAAAATTCACAATTACTCAAGTTGTGAAAACTGCGCCATACATTAACACCATGTGTGCTGTTGTGTTTCTGTGATTTCTCTTCAATCCTATATCTTATCAGCGTAAAAACCACTTGAACCTACCATCCAGTAGACCGTAGTCGTGTCTACTTTCAATTCCGCTTAAAAACACGAAGAAAAACTATGCTGAACTGATTTAACACATTTTCTGTGCGTCTCTCCTCCGGTATAGGGGATAAAGGTTAGCACGGCACTGTTAAATTACGAACAAAGCCCCTGAAAATTATACATAATTAAAAAGCCACCGCGTCGCAGTCCCGACTTGAACGCGACAAAGTAAACAGGTGCCGTCGAAAAAAAAAATAGAGCCAAAAGCACAAAGGGCCAAGATTGCAACTGCTAACTTTGTGCATCTACCCTCCACGGACAATGGTGTAGAATGTTTAAATAGTCTCTTGGAAAACTTTAACGACGGTAACCATCAAAGATTTAAAAGAACTAGATGTGATTCTGACTATAATAATATCTTCATTACCTAGTCTATACTAATATTATAAATGGGAAAGATTTGTTTCTTTGTTTGTTTGCATAGAATAGGCTCCGAAACTACTGGACCGATTTGAAAAATTCTGTCACTGTTACCTTAGAAGCTATACCTATTATCAGCGAGTAACATAGGCTATCAATCAATACTAATAATAAATTTGTAAGGGTCGCTCATGGAGTAAGAGATATCGTGTTTATAGGCTCTATACATGACACTGAAACTAAATTGACGATTTTTAGAATTTTTTTCTGTGTGTATGTATGTATGTGTCTATGTTCCAGGTTCCTCCATAACTCTGAAACTAATTAACTGATTTTCATGAAACTTGGTAGATAAACATTTGGATGTACGGGACACAGGATAGGCTACTTAATATTTCTCAATGCCGACGAAGTCGTGGGCACCAGCTAGTATAAAATAAAGTCGCTTCCCGCCGTCTGTCTCTCTGTATGTACGCTTAGATCTTTCAACCTACCCAACGGATTTTGACGCGGTTTTCACTAAAAGAAAGAGCGTTAAACGAAGAAGGTTTGTAATTATAATTTGCAAAAAAATAGCACCCGTGCGAAGCCGGGAACGGGTCGCTAGTATATAATATTGCATATTGCACAGTATTGCATCGGGGATTATTTTTTATTATTTTCTTGAACAATTTTTTTATTGTTTCTTTCTATTATTATATTTTCTTCTAAAATAGACTGCCCTTTTGGAGTTGCCGTTAATTATATTATCTTTACATTTTTCAATGAAACTTTTCTTACTCTAACTTTTAAATTAAATGTTATACAGAATTCTTTACAGAAGACCACCGTGAAATAAGAGCATGTGACAAAGCCCATTCTCTATCGCTTCCTATGCTTATCCTTAATTCTACTATATCCGGCAGCAAACTTGCAGCACCTGTGGCGTGGCTTGTGTTATAGGCGACGGTAGCAACCTACTGTCGTGTGGACCGTCAGCCCGTCAAAAAGACTACATGAATATGGTACGATACGATTGTGGCATTGATGTAGCTGAAATTAATTAATATACGAACATAGTACACAACTTATACAAAACAATGTCTCATCTTGAAAATTTATAGCAATGTTTCAAACGCAGTAACATTTTATTTTCGCACCTTTTGTAGCCTGCTTGGTGTCCAGCATTTTAAAAACGGCTACTAGTTTTAGACTATCTGGTTTTACATACTAGATTTTTAGACGAATTGCTGACAGACAAAGTATTGTGAATATACTTCCCCTACTCCCTAGCACCCCCTACTCACTCACCATTATTTCACGGTGGTCTTTTTAGGGCTAAAGTTTTTTTTTCTGACTATATAAAGTAATTAAAAAACAAACAAAACACGATGAAACAGAAAATACAAATGGAATTTCTTGTCTAGTTAACAATTGGCATTTCTATAATATTACCAGCTCACCAGTACAAAATATTCAAATGGTAATGCTATGAAAACATTTATTGGGTACCTAAGTGTTATCTTAAGTAGATAATTTGCAGTAGAAAATAACTTCGGTCACTGACTTCGTACAAATGAGTCTGGAAAAAGAGAAAATATTATAAAAGCGAATCGCTAGAGAACGGCATAAATAACTGTTTTTTATTGAGCAGAAAAACACAATGAAGAGTCAAACGACGCGAAAAAACATATTGCGACCAGCTAACTCGATGAAAACGTTGTGTATTGGTCACAATTTCTTCAAAGGTCATATTTGGCAATCGGACGTTGGCGTGTCAACTGAAATCTAATCACAGTATACTAATTACAACAATAGCTGAAGTTTATTATTAAATAAAAAATCGTGTGACCCAATTTGAGTCACCCCCTAGTGTCAAGATTTCAAGGGTGAAGCTAACTTGAAAAAATAATGCGAAATAACAAAACATGTTATGAGCGTCTTATCCTATCCTATTAGGATAATAAAGTCAGAAAATGCATCTCTATATTGCTTCAAGGCGACTGTACCTTCTACAATCGAATAGTCCACAGCTTATTATCTTTAGGTATCCAATTTTAAAATTATCTTCTGCATCTTTCCTCCGAAGGCATATTCACGTAGGTACTACGTAGGCATTACTATTGCATCATCATCATAGCTCCAATGCTGAATGCTGAAGATACGTTTCCCTCATAACTTTCCAATAAGACCTGCGATCTTCGTATCAGATGATCTTTCCACCTCTACGCTGTGCTTGCCGGTTTGTGGTCTCCACTCGAGAACTTTCCGGCTCCAGTGGCCTTCGGCTCTTCGTACTATGTGTCTTGCCCACTGCCACTTCAACTTACTTATCCTATATAGACAAAACATAGGCGCACTCAGTGCTGTGCTAGCAGAGCCGTGCAGTGATGTGGCAAATGACTTATTTGATATGTTTATGCATCAATGAAGCTTTTAATAGGTTATGTTAAGTTTATATTATTTAATTTATGGGATTGTGGGGCTGACATGCCTTTCTAAGGTAAAAGCCCCAAGATAATAATAAAAAAAAAAACTTACTTATCCGCTGGCTTATGTCGGTAATATTCGATTGTCTACGGATGTCATACGGATGTCTTAAATTCCTGATTCGATCTCGCAGTGTCACCCCGAGCATAGCTCGTTGAGCGACGTTGAGCTTTCTTACGAATCCATAGTTAATAAATGAGAGTTTAATAAATGGCTACTGATATTAGGTATACGGTGTCACAAAGCTATTTGTGGGAATTAAAGTGCATTTAAGTCTATTGAATAGAATGGACGTCAAAAGTCGACGTCGTTTCAGTAATGACAATGAAAGCGATTTTTGGTTCATTTTTTTTTCAGAACATTTCTTTATATTTGGCGAATATGACATTATAATTTCACTGATGCCTTCACAATAAGTATATTATAAAGGTCTCTAGTAAGAGACTCGCTCACTAGGATCATATTCAGCAGGTTCAGCTAGTTTTTTTTAAAATAAGGAATACTAGTTTCACGCTCCCGGCTTCGCTCGGGATGTTCCCGTTTATCCCTTTCTTGAGTTTTTAATGGGTACACAAACCAACTTAATATTTTTATACTATAAAGATTAATAAGCTTTTAAATACTTAAGTATACATTGACGGCAAAAATACTCATTTACTTAGAGAAACATTTTCCGTTAACTTCAAAATTGCTTGAAACAGTTGGAAACTACAATAACTTGGTTAAGTTATTGCTAGAACACTTTACGTCGCCATATACATGGTGTTATGTCATTACTTACAAGGCATTATCGTAAAGCGCACGTGCGTCTAACAGCCCCTATATATTACACTATAATATACATATAACTATATTTCCATTTGAATATTATATTGTGGCGATTAACTCGCATCGAGTGTCTTGGTCCTGTCATGTTACGCAGTCTAGTTTTAAGTCAAAAAGAGAACTGTCAACTGTCAGTGATGACCATGTAAAAATAGATACGCACACAGGATACGCACGAGAGGAGTCAAGTAAAACCGTTTTATAACAGGATCAGTATTTTATTCCCGTAGACTATCATCGCTTCACCTGGCTACTGGACCTGAGGTGTTGAACCTTTTTACACATCAACATCACTCCATCCATCGCCAATTCGCCACCAGTAGACGTCCGACCCCGGCCGCCTACACTGGTGACCCCGACGTGATCGAACACGCAACCCACTGTCAAGGACTACGGCGATACTTCCTGGAACTCCCTTTGAGTTCAAGTCTAAAACCGCATCCATTTCTCGAACATTTTCGTGCTGCCTGATTTTTTTTTTCCATGACCTTGAACATATGTTGTACACCGTGTGTTTGCATTTGCATGAAGTTTTACTAACTGCAGTAATCATCGCTTGGAACTACGCACAAATAAGGTATTCTCTTACGCACTAACAAGGCATAACAGTGGTGTACGGTTTTGTGCGGGGTGTACTATCATATCCAACTTACACTACATACTTTATTTTAATAACAATTGTTATTATTCGTCGATCTTGTGTTAAACATTATGTACATAAAGGAGACATGATACTAATATTAACTCTATTAAACGTCTAACTTTATAATAAATAACATTATAACATAGTATTAATAAATAACCTTAGTTTTAGTTTAACAAGTTATTGTCACTTTATGCTACCTATTATTATTATTTTTTAGTTAAGTAAGCACACCATTTCACTCCCAACATCAATTTTTGTCACAAAGGATTGTGTATTTAATCCTAATAGTTGAGTGAATTTGTAGACGGCTTTCAAAACATAAGCTACCAATTTTATTATTTTAATAACTTTTGTTTCAATCTTAACAATAATTTATATTCTGCTATGTACATGTATGTATATGTTTGTATTATTTACATTTTTTATATTTTAACTCAGTGTCCTTGCATTCACTAATTTGTTTTCTACATACACATCACCTTCTTATAGAGAGGGACTATTCTGTAACCTCACATTAGAAAGAGTCCTATTCTTGCATGTTTTAATATTTGGTTGTGGTCATCTGCATTTTTTTTTTTTTTTTTTTTTTTTTTTTTTTTTTTTTTTTTTTTTTTTTTTTTTTTTTTTTTTTTTTTTTTTTTTTTTGTGTGGACATTGTTCTATATCTGGTGGGCCTTATTTACGTGCATGTTTTCTACCATTTCATTCTACTAACATCATGGCAGAGGCCCAACTTAAAACGCTAAAGGAAGAATTAGAACAGGCACTGGCCCAGAAGGCTGTTTTAGAGTCCCAAATAGGAGCTACTACTAAACCTAATGAAGCCTGTAAAGTTTCGGTTAAACTCCCTCCGTTTTGGCCTGACAAGCCTGCTGTTTGGTTTGCACAGGTAGAGGCCAATTTCGAAACCGCCGGAATAGTTTCCGACTCAACTAAATATAATTATGTCGTTGGCCAGCTAGACCACAAATTAGCTGGGGAAGTTGAAGATATTATTACCCGCCCCTTAGAGAAGGGCAAGTATTACCCTACACTGAAGTCAGAACTGATAAGCAGGCTTTCTATTTCAGAATCTCAAAAAATCAGTCAATTGCTAAGTGACGAGGAACTTGGCGACAGAAAGCCATCGCAGTTCCTCCGCCACTTGAAGTCCCTAGCTGGAACTACCTTGACCGACCAAAGCCTCTTAAGACAACTTTGGCTGAGACGCCTTCCTCAGGAAATCCAGGTGGTACTTGCTCCTTCTGCTGACCTTTCAATGGAAAAATTGGCAGAACTTGCTGACAGAGTGGTTGAGCTTACTGGACGTTCCCATGCTGTATGCTCTACTTCTACCAACCCTCCTGATAGTGTACAAGCACTCGCTATACAGGTAGCTGAGCTCACAAAAATGATACAAACTATGGCTGTGAAAGACCGCAGTCGCTCCAGAAGCAGATTTCCTACACGCAGCCCGTCGCCACGCTCTCAGTCAGCTAGCAAGCATTGCTGGTACCACAAACGCTTTAACACACGTGCCAAGAAGTGTATATCGCCTTGCAGCTGGAACTCGGAAAACCAGAGAGGCAGTCAGTAGCGGCGGCAACTGACTGCTTACCTTCAAGCCGCCGCCTGTTCGTTACTGACCAGGTGACCAAACGTCAATTTCTCATTGACACCGGCTCTGATTTGTGCTGTTTTCCACACCGCTGGGTTCAGTCGTCGGCTCGTCGACATGAAGACACCGACTACGCACTCACGGCTGCTAATGGAAGTAACATCAGAACTTTCGGTACCATCACCTTGAAACTTAACCTAGGGCTGCGACGCAATTTCACATGGCAGTTTGTAGTTGCCGATGTTGAGAGAGCAATAATAGGCGCCGATTTTTTGGCACATTATCATCTGCTGCCAGACTGCCGCCATAAAAAGCTAGTTGACAATATTACCGGTTTATGCAGTATCGGCTCCACAACTTACATAAAGCAACTGAGTGTTAAGGCCGTGGTCGCTGGAAGTTCCCCTTTCGCTTCCATTGTCACCGAGTTTCCAGATTTAACTCGACCACCTGGTTTACCAAGGGTTATTAAGCATAACACTGTACATTTTATTAGGACTACCGAAGGACCTCCCGTGTCTTGCCGACCTCGCCGTTTAGCACCACAGAAATTAAATTCCGCTAAGAAGGAGTTTGAGGACATGGTGAGTTGTGGCACGGCAAGGCCTTCCAAAAGTGCATGGTCCTCTCCCTTACACATGACTATTAAAAAAGACAATACCTGGCGTCCTTGCGGCGATTATCGCTCACTCAACGCCAGGACTGTACCAGACAAGTACCCCGTGCGTCATATCAACGATTTCGCAAATAATCTCTCCGGATCAAAGTTGTTCAGTACTCTGGACCTCGTTAAGGCATACCACCAAATACCCGTGTTCGAAGACGATATTTCAAAGACAGCCATCGTCACCCCGTTTGGCCTCTTCGAATTTCCCTTCATGACCTTCGGTCTACGCAACGCTGGCCAAACATTCCAACGTTTTATCGACGAGGTCACACGGGGCCTCGATTTCTGCTTTCCATACATCGATGACATCCTGGTTTTCTCGCCCAGTGAAACCCTTCACAAGGAACACCTTAGAAAACTATTTAAGCGCCTTCAGGATTACGGTGTCGTTATTAACCCGTCTAAATGCATCCTTGGTGTCCGTGAGGTTACCTTCTTGGGATATCGTATCAGCGCCGATGGTACTAGTCCCCCTCAGGAGCGTATCAAAGCCCTACTGAATTTTCCCCCTCCAGAAACCGTACAAGGCATGAGGAGGTTTCTTGGCATGTTAAACTATTATCGCCGTTTTATTCCCCATGCCGCCAAATTTCAGGCCCCACTCATCCAAGCTTTGGTCGCAGCTAACAGCAAGGGGCGAAAACCATACCTTTGGACTCCCGAGCTACTGCAGCAGTTTGAAGAATGTAAGAGGAGCCTGTCTAAGGCGACTCTGCTACATCACGCCATCGCTGACGCACCGCTTGGTTTATTCACCGATGCGTCAAGTCTGCACATTGGCGCGTGTCTTCAGCAGCAAATTGGCGGAAAATGGTTACCCCTTGCATTCTTCAGCAAAAAATTGACCTCTAAGCAGTCTGACTGGCCTGCCTATTACCGCGAACTCTTGGCTGTTTACGAAGCCGTACAGCACTTTAGATACATCCTCGAAGTGCAACACGCCACCATTTATACGGACCACAAACCCTTACTGTACGCTTTCTTACAGCGCCGCGAAAAACTTCCGCCCGCACAGCTCAACCAACTGTCGTTCATCAGTCAGTTTACAACTGATATTAAATACATTAAGGGCGAAGATAACGTGGTTGCCGATGCAATGTCTCGGGTTGACGAAATTTCCCTCGAGCAGGAGTACGAGGCTCTCGTCAAGTCACAGGATTCAGATAGGGAGCTCACCACATTAATGTTGGGAAATTCCAGCCTCAAACTATCCAAAGTTAGCGTCCCTGGCACTGGTATCTCACTATACTGCGACATATCTACTGGCAAACCTCGACCTTATGTTCCGCAGGATTTGCGACACGTGGTTTTCAACAAACTACACGGTTTAAGCCACCCCGGCATTCAAGCCACCACCCGCCTTTTAACAGACCGCTACGTTTGGCCGTCTATCAACAAAGACTGCAAGGAGTGGGCTCGTACTTGTGACGCGTGTCAGCGCTCTAAGGTCACGAGACACAATACCGCTCCTCTAGGTAATTTCAGCACCCCCTCAGGCCGTTTCATGCATGTCCATATTGACATCATTGGCCCCCTGCCTCCATGTAAAGGCTACCGGTATTGTCTAACCGCAATAGACAGGGTGTCTAGATGGCCAGAAGTTTGGGCCATGCATACCATCACGGCCGAGGAGGTGGCTGAAACTTTAGTTAGGGAATGGATCTCTCGCTTTGGGGTGCCTTCAATCATAACAACAGATCAAGGCACCCAATTCGAGTCTGATCTATTCCATCGCCTGATGCAGACATTCGCTACAAAACGCATTCGAACCACCGCTTATCACCCCCAGGCCAATGGCATGATTGAACGTGTTCACCGCCAATTAAAGGCTGCTGTCATGTGCCATGGTGGCGAGTGGTTGAGCGCTCTGCCTATTGTACTTCTGGGAATGCGGTCCGTTTTTAAACCAGACCTCAAAGCTTCGGTTGCCGAGATGCTTTATGGCGAAACTCTGCGGCTCCCTGGTGAACTACTAGTATCCTCACCCAGCTCTGGGAACATCAAAGACCCAGCTGATTTTGTCGTCTCGCTGAGCCGGCATATGTCGAATATCCGACCTGTCGCTGCATCACGACATAGTGACCCTACCACCTTCATCTTCAAAGACCTCGCCAACTCTTCTCACGTTTACCTTCGTGAAGACGCAGTTCGTCGACCCCTTCAACCGCCCTATTCAGGTCCTTTTAAAATCTGCAATAGGTCCCCTGACGGAAAAACTTTGACGCTCAACATCAAGAATAGAGAAGTTGCAGTTAGCGTCGACAGGGTCAAGCCTGCTTTCATTGAACAAACGGACACTGTTCGTGATGCAGATACCCCTACGCCAGCGCCTCCGTCTTTGAACCTCTCTTCACCCGACAATCAGCGAAACCCTACAGGCGCAGCTCCATCAGCTACCAAAGGTCCACCAACTTTCGACCCCCCTAAGCCGCCTTACACCACACGCTCTGGTAGGCGCGTCAGATTCAAAATATTCAGAGACTAACTTGTCTCTCTCCGTGGGGGGGTGATGTGGCGATTAACTCGCATCGAGTGTCTTGGTCCTGTCATGTTACGCAGTCTAGTTTTAAGTCAAAAAGAGAACTGTCAACTGTCAGTGATGACCATGTAAAAATAGATACGCACACAGGATACGCACGAGAGGAGTCAAGTAAAACCGTTTTATAACAGGATCAGTATTTTATTCCCGTAGACTATCATCGCTTCACCTGGCTACTGGACCTGAGGTGTTGAACCTTTTTACACATCAACATCACTCCATCCATCGCCAATTCGCCACCAGTAGACGTCCGACCCCGGCCGCCTACAATATGTTAAACGCCACCGTTTGTTAAAAGAGCATTATTGTAACTAGTGTACCTAGATATGTGTTGAAAGATTAATTGGGAAAGTACTTACCTTAAGTTTTTTGTGACGCGAAGTAGGTACGAAGAACTTTTTCTGATGACATGTCAGAAACAGAAATCTCAGCTTTTCCTACGATTCAGTCTTTTAGGTTCCACTTTTTGACCTTTATTGTGATTTTCTTATCTACTTAATGCGTACTTAATATTATAATATTATAAATGCGAAAGTTTGTTTGGCTGTATGGATGTTTGTTACTCTTTCACGTAAAAACTACTGAATAGATCACCAAGAAATTTTGCATACACGTTGTCTGGGACACCAGAAAGGATGTAGAGTACTATTTACCCAGAAAAAATACTATACCCGAGGGATAATCTAAAATTAAGTAAACTAACTCCAGGCTAAATGTGATAGCAATAACGATGTCAGGCGATATATTGCTTTTCGAACGCGGGCACCGTCTAGTATTACAAATGCAAAAGTGAGTCTAGTTTGTTTGTTACGCTTTCACGCCTTAAATACTCAACCGATTATGAAATTTTGCATACACGTTGTCAGGGATACAGTAAAGGATATATAGGGTACCTTTCATCCAGAAATAGTACTGTTCCCTGGGGATCATTTAATAATAAAAATAAAAATTTAACGTCCCAACGAAATATTTGATCAATAAACATTGAATAATTAATGTCCTATTTAACATTAATTATTTAATATTAAATAGAAAAGGCAGGCTTAATAGTTTTGTTTGGCTGTTCATACTTCATCATAGTTGATTGATACATGATAATAATTTGACAGTATAACTACAGTTGGCATTTTGGCATTGCCAGTATTGCCACGTTATAATACAAACGCAAATAGATCATCTTTATATAACCTAGATCTTCTTTCAATAGATCATGAATCAGCGTGTAATCATCGGACTTCTCGCTCACACTTACTTATGAGTCATGGGAATTATGATTATGAATTTTTTTCTGTAAATTATAGACACAAAAAACTAACCGTTGATCGCTCTTTCCATTAGTGAAAACCGTTTCAAAATCCGTTGGGTGGCTTAGAAGAAGTTAGTGGAGAAACAAGCAGAGAGCAATTTATAGTAGAAGCTGTTGTACGCGAATTCGCCCGCGTAACTTTATAAAATACTAGCGACTCGTTCCCGGCTTCGCCCGGGTGCATTTTTTTACGTAAAAACCTTCCCTGATTATCCCTCTATCCATGAGTGAAGACAGAATTAAAATCGGCCTAGCCGTTCTCGAGTTTTGCGCTTAGCAACACATTTAGGGATTCATTTTTATATAATAGAAGATAGCCTATATTACTCGTTGATAATGTAGCTTTCTATAGGTGAAAGAATTTTCAAAATTGATCCAGTAGTTTTTGAGTTTATTCATTAATACAAATATAAAAAATTTCTCTCTTTATAATATTAGTACTTATATAATATTGTAGATGATTTGAAAATTTTTTTCACACAGAAAAACGTCAATAATTTTGTGGGAAAATATGATAATTTTTCTTAAATATTGTTAAGTTAGTTTTGAGGTTTTTATTAAATAATTAGATTATAAATAATACAAGTAATTTTTTGACATTTTTTTTTCATTAATGAAATGACAATTTCCATAGTTTTTCGCATATAATTCTAATAGGCAATCCAATAACATGTTATTTTCTTACTTACAGCATGTAGTTTTTATGCCATAAATCAAACATAATAGGTCAACCCTGCCAAGCCACTTTGACCCCTAAGCCTCGATCTATTCTCAATAGATATACCCTAAACGCACGCCCACAAGAGCCTTATAAGTTGGGCAAACATGTCACTTTGTTTACTTAACTAGTAACTTACCGACTTACGTGTGTTCGATTACTAATCACACACACAGGGATGTGCTAAGTTATATAAATAAAACACCATGTATAAAAAGTGTAATAATTTTTAGCTAAAACAAAAATTGGTCTAAAAGAGCTGATACTTCTTAAGTATACTTCTTAGTTCTTAAGCAGATAAATATATGTCCAAAATGGTACTTAATGCCTTAGCGTTCTGACTCAGAGGTTCGATTCCTGGCAGGGCCAATTTTGCAAATGAACTTTTCATAATTGGCTCTGGTCTCAGGGCCACATTGAGTTCATCATAAATTGGGTCTCAGGCAATCATAGCAGCCCGTCTGGCAGCAGTAACCACTCCCTTACAGAAGAACGCCGTGAACCTGTGGCGTTACTTGTGTCAACAGGCAACGATAGTTACTTACCATCAAGTGGTGACCGTCAGTTTTAATGGTTATAATACTCATATAATAAAAAAAACTAGTTTCGATAGATGTTTTTCATTATTAGAGTTTATATAGAGTTTATAGACACTTTTTTTATTTTCAAAATAGAACTACATTGCACCTCCGAGGTTTCAATTAAAAAAAAAAGAATTTAGAGTAAATATTTTAATGCCAAAGAATATATTCAGGTTTCACTTGAAGTACCTAGGTATTTCATGAACGGCCTGTTTCAATGTCATTCTAATTTTCATGATCCCTTTTATAACTTTAATACTTTTCATTCCGCTCAATAAAATTTATTCAAAAACAGATTGTATACTCTGAGCTTTAAAGTAATAACATCGCAGTATTTTGTAAAGCTATCTTGAGCTTTTATCATAAAGCCGTGACCATGTGGGGCCACTAGATTAACGTTTCGGTATGACATTATTAATTTTTAAGTACCAGGGCGACTGATTTGTTCTCTGTATATTTTTTAAACCGATGTGGACTTAATATCGTCACAATAATTGCATTATCTACTTATATAAGCCGAACATACCTAAAGCGTCATCTCATAAAATTTTGTGGTCAAGTTGATTTATTATCCGTCAGCAACAACAAACGAGATGGCGCTTTAATAAAAAAGTTATGATAAAAAAGCTTTAATAAAAAACTTTTTTTGGGTAAAATTGCTTTTTTTAGAAGAAATACAACTGTAATAAACCTTATCTAAATACAAAATTTCATCCAAATTCTCCCGTTACTTAATTATTTATTAATTTATATTTTATTATTAATTAAATTAATAAATTATTAACATTAAGATTATTAATGTAAAGAAAAATTGTGTCACCTACACCACAGTTATATTGCGTCCTGATTCGCTTGTCTCGGTCAAAATATTAACAAAATAATAAATGGAAAACGCTAATTTAGTGGCCCCAATTGAAAAACGAGCACAAATATTTGGTTATATATTTTCCATTTTGCCACCAACGTAAAAGTGACATGAGACGCTCCCGTTTTAAAGGGGATATTAAAAAAAACACAGTTTTTTGTTGCTCGCGGTTTTAGCACTGAACCTTTATTGGCAACAAGCTGTAAAAATAACAATAAGGTTACCAAACAATGCTTCCTCGTTAATCATTAAATATTTGACACCGCGTCAACATCGATGTCACGTTATTAATAACCGGTTTTATTGTTGATTTTCGTCGGGATAAGAAATACAAGCTTTACAAAGTTTTCGACAAGGGTTTTTCATTTAAGAATTTATATGGTTATGATAGGTCTAGATATAACTATACTTATGATAACCATATAAAATAAATAGGTAGAGTTACAACTAACTGTTTCTGAACTATTTATAGAACTGTACAGTTTGAACCTGCGTCTCTAAAGGCCAAATGTTTATCTACCAAGTTTCATGAAAATCAGTTAATTCGTTTCAGAGTTATGGAGGAACATACATACATACATAGAGAAAAAAATTCTAAAAATCGTCAATTTAGTTACAGTATCATGTATAGAGCCTATAAACACGATATCTCTGAAAACAAAGTAACTTATTCCATGACCGACCCTTATATACAGATTTATTATTAGTATTGATAAATAATTCATGAAAATCGTAAAAAACAAGAGCTATTTTGCCTTAGATCATCAAGTTTTGATTTTTTTTATATGTTTTTAGTGATGAAATGGTAATTTCAAACCGAAGTTTTCCACCTCGAAAGCCTTACGGAACATTGTTAAATTCATTAAAATTTAGGTCTTTTTTCAGTTTCTGTCAATTTTTACTGTCAAGGAGCTGTGCTACGGGGTAGGTCACTATGTACACTTTTTAATAAGATTAAATTTGCAATTGAATAAGAATAATTTAGTTTTGATGGGCCAAATGGTTTTAAAGATACGGCTATTTAAAGGTTTGCAAAATTTCTTAAAAAAATTATGTTTTACAGTTGTTTTTAGTTTTTGACAATTTTGACCAGTAAGAAATGGGTTTATGGTAAAAGTTATCTTATAAGTTATTAAAGTACACAAAATTTTCAATAATCTGAGATAAATTTGGTCTACATAGATCTTATAATTCCTGAGATACAAATGTTCAAAATTGTGATTACTGGAAATTATATACAATGAGGTGTTTCTTAATACTACATATATTTTAAATATTAATATTTTAATATTTTATATATTAAAATGTCTTATTCAAGTCTTATTGTCAATAAGTACTTCATTTTAATTTTAAATTAAACCCTTCCTAATACTACTTTAACAACTTTGAATAGCTGTATCTCAGGAATTATAAGGTCGATGTAGACTAAATTTATTACATGTTATTGGTAATTTAGTGCACCTTAATAATTTATAAGATAACTTTTAACATAAATCCATCTCTAGTGGTAGTGACTTTCGCCGTAGCACAGGTCCTTGGCAGATTGTTTTGAAAATCAACTAATATCGTAAGATAACTATTGTTGTCAATTTGTAGATCATATAATAATTGTTGGCTGCATCAGCTCGTTGTATGGCAATACTATTCTATATATATAGAATAGTATATACTATATCGTAATAGCATTAAAAATCAAATTCGATTACGTATGGTGGCGAAATCGTCGTTTCGACACTCGTATCAAATGTGAAGCGATAAGAGCCTTTCACTTTCGCGTGACGTGAGGCTCATACGCAATCATCATTGCGAAAGTCTGCACATTGCTATTACAATATATGTCGCTTAGTAATAAGGCTCGTTGGTCTAGGGGTATGATTCTCGCTTTGGGTGCGAGAGGTCCCGGGTTCAAATCCCGGACGAGCCCTTCTTTTTTTCTTATACTTATATTTATTTTTTACTATTTAGATATTGAGTATACAGAACATTATTATATTAATTATGACTATGTGTACACAAAGACATTCTTGAATTTTGAAATGCAGTTTTGTGCTGAAATATTTACAATCTGTTTTTGACATTGATAAAAATAATATTTTTTTATAAGTAATAATAACAACTAGATTAATTACTAGTATAAATGATTTTATTTCAATAAAAATGTAGCTATATTTTACAGGAATTTATTTCAATAAATACCTAGATAGAATTCATATTAAACAACATTTAATTAGCGATAAAAAAAATTATAAAGATATAACTTGATAATTGATTGCTTTAATAACTGAATGATAATTAAATCTTCCCTAAGTAATTATTTAAATGATAATGAAAATTGCTTCAAAAACCACTGCTTTGATAAAAAAATGAAATGTCTTTCAAAAAACCTCTACCAGCTTAATAATATAAATATAGTTAAATTGTTTTAAAGTATTTAGTTACATATTATGGGTTGTATTTTGGGATGAGTGAAGATTCATACTAATAATAAATTTAATAATTATAAATAATACTGTGTGTTACCTTAACTAGTCAATCGATCATCATGAAAATTGCCATATACGTTGTCAGGTATATAAAAGACATATACCTGATACCCAGAAAAGAAGTATTCCCGAAGGAAACCCAGAAAAGAAGTAGGTACTGTTCCCGAAGGATCATTTTAAAATACTCGAGCGCGTCAGATTTTCATACAGATGGTTCAGCCTGAATTCCTGATCGTACCGATTCTTAATCTGACGATTATTTGGAGGATTTTTCTTAATACAGAGTTTACAAACTTTTGGACGCCTCTAGACGCTCACCTCACTGTTGAAACGGGTAACATCACATAACCTTTTTTTCTTTCTACCATCTAATCTTCAAAATCCAAAAGGTCCCCACGACGCTCGAGTGACTCCACATTTAGCATCGTGGGCTCCCCTACTATTTAGTGAATTAAAAATAACGGCTATGTGCTTATGAGCACTATTTGTCGAACTACAAACCTTTTAATAAAATATAGCTACAACCTGCTATGTGCGAAATTTACTCTATTGTCAAATAAATAAATAAATTATTAGATTTTCATGTTTAAAAGACAAATAAATATAAATGTAACAATCCTAAGTTTCAAATAAAATTCATGTAAAAGTTTCCAGGAAAGCTTTTTTGTAAATATCGAAAGTTTACTTTTTGCACATAGAAGATTTTGATTTGACAATGACTATAACTATAAAAAAGTGGTGCTCAGACTTGAACGCTGGCGATAGACCTCAAATTTGTATACAAGCGATCGATTTGATATACATATGTCGCAACTATGCACAAGTATATCACTTACAATACTTGCGTGCATATACTTAAGTAGAGTAAGTAGGTAGGGATAAGCATAGCGGAGGTAAGTCAAAGGTGTAGGCCACTGTCAGAAGTTTTAGGCCGGCCGCACATTGTAAGAAATTTCTGTTAGAAAAATTCTGACGCTCGCCGGAAGGCACTTGGTGCATACATTTTGTATTAGATCCCGCACACTGTTAGAAAAATTCTGACCGGTCGTCCGCTTCTGATGCACGCCGGACATTATAGTTCTGTCTTCCTCTTTACGTTCGTTTATCAGTAATTCCGTCTCTCTCACACAGCTCTCGCAGAGTCAAACATCCGGCGAGCGTCAGAATTTTTCTAACAGAAATTTCTTACAATGTGCGGCCGGCCTTAAAAAGAATCGGCAGAAAACAAAGACATTGCGCGTTCCTTTGATAAAGCTGCCTTTCGCCGCTAGCAGGGGACTATTCTGATATAAGAAATGTAATAAGGGATTATTCTGGATTTAATGTGAAATGTGTCATAAAACAAAAATTATGAATCGACAGATATATGTATAGGCTAGTAGTAGCCTAACCTAACTCTACTCAAAAAGCGATCGACCGTTTGAGCACAATTTCTATACAATATTTTGTATACAACCGATAACTAGGTATTATTATTTTTTCTCTATCAAGAAATAATTATATATCTACATAATTCTATACGACCAAAAAATATTGTACTGCATATTGTAACAAACATACTGCCAATGTAGGGATTGGGAAAGGATAGGGAAATGGGTGCTGTTACTTCACGGTTGCCTTCTGCAAGCGGGTGGTTACTGCCGCCAGTCTGGCTACCCAAATGACTGTGAAACGCAGCGTACCGCTTGTAAACCTAAGCAACACCCGAGGGGTTAGCAAGTGCGGTATTCACTTAATTAGTTTAATGAAGTCATCTCCTCTTCAGCTTCGGCGGGTCTCGGTTCTCTCGGTAATGAAGCTTAAAATTAAAAACCACATGAATAAAACATTCGGGATGACATCCCCAATCCCCCGTTCCTTGTGCAGGTAATTATTGTGATGTACTTCATTTTGTGAAAGTTGTATGAGAATCTCAATAAATATTTGATAGGACGGGACGGGACACTGTCTTTAGAGGGATGCCTCTGTTTATTTCTCCGCTCACTTTTTCGAAATCACACAACGGATTTCGATACGGTTTTCACTAATGGAAAGAGCGATAAACGAGGAATAATTTGTAGAATGAAAGTAGAACGGCGTTAAGCCGATAATGAGTCGTTAGTTTTATAATATAACTATAGCGATCCGCTCCCGGCTTCGCACAGTTGAAATTTTTTACGGCAATTTTTTTCTGCAAAAACCTCCTGGTAAAAACCTCCTAACTCTTTATCAATTAGTGAAAACCGCATTAAAATCTGTTGCGTGGTTTAAAAAATGAAAGCTTACATATAATACAACAATATACAGAGGGATAGACGGCGGGAAGTGACCTTGTTTCATACTAAGTTAAGTTTCATAATAGTTTTCTCTTATATTAATAGTTGTTATATAATAATATATATTTTCTGTTAGTAATATTATAAATGCGAAAGTTTGCATGTATGTTACTCAATCTCGTAAAAAGGCTGAGAGTATTTGTAAGAAATTTGACACACAGATAGTTTAATTTGGATTAACAGACATGATACTTCTTATCCTGGATATTTTTTTTAGATTTTCAAAGTCGCGGGAACAGCTATAATAATATTATAATTGCGAAAGTGAGTGTTTGTTTTTAAGATTTCATGCCTTCACTACTCAACTGGTAATCATGAAATTTTGTATACACATTTTCAGAGGTACAGAAAAGCACACGTGAAAGGTATATACCCCATACCTTTCTTCCTTAAAAAGTACTGTTACCTAAAGGACGCCGACGAAGTCGCGGTCAAAGGTTAGTATAAAATAAATCTCACTTGAGACTTTGATTTCATCTAATAATAGTAAATTATAAGGTTACGGTTTAGTCTTCAGATATAGAATATTCATTTTAAAACGTAACATCTTCCATTCTTTCTTGTGTTTCTGATAAATTTTATGTACATAAACATTTGTTATTAAAAACTTTATTGAACACAGCTGTTTGTTTAATATTAAAACGGAGCCTTAAAAAGGAAACATTAATTCACCTGCCGACCAAAATCAGCTTACATGGCGCGCCCTCGTAAATTGACTGTGACATTAAAGGAGTTATAAGAATATGCTAGATGTGGCCAGTTGCTAAAATTCACAAGTACAGTCGGCGTACGAAAACCTTCTTCAGTTTTCAAATTCATTCCTTTATTTATTCATAAATACATTCAACCATTCGTAGACTCTAGCATATTCTTTTAAAATTAAAGTACTAAGCACACAAATGACAGACGCTTGGAATGAAATTGGAACGTTGGAATTTTGGAATTGCCTTGGTGTAAGCAAGTGTCGACTTTAAAGTGACGAACCACTAGCTTATCATGATATACGGCAACCCTTAGCAATAACCAAAGCAATACCCACCAGAATACCCTCTATAGCCTTACCCTTTATAATTTATAGCCCTTTATAGCAGGGCACTATAACCCCAAATATTTTCAAAAAATCCAAGAAATTGTGTCCCTCAAGTATTTTTGACCTTTAAATTTCAGAACTACATATATGTATATGTCATTGTTTCAGCTAATAACAAATTACAGAATAAATAAAAAAGAAAATAAAAGTGTATTTTGTATCTATATTATTTAAAACATACTTTATTTAGGGTACTGCCAAGGTTTAGAACTCCCTGTCAGCGTCGTCTGTGTTTCCGAGTTCATATAAGCAAAATCTTTTCAAAATTCGAGCTAATAATCTTCTGGGTGAGGTCGCTCCATCATAGGCCTTATCTTCGGTACACGGCTGGATGCTGGCCAAGAGCAAAACCATCTCTAATAAAAAAAGTCGCTTCTATACGCTATAGGTCCGTGGAGTCCGCGCTCTAATGAACTTTTTAAATTAAAAAAGGCCCAGAATAACATATCGTATTATACGGTCGCACGCATATTTCGCGCGCTCGGGGCACTCTAATTTAATTACAAGTTTCGTTATGTGCGGGAGAGATGTCCTCTTCTATGTGTGTTTTAAATATTCACACTGTGAATTTGAAAAGCGTTAATTTCCTTGAATACAAAGATCACCAATAAAAATACCTTATCTACCAATAAACTAAGGCCAAATTTACATTACGGAATTACGGACGCACTTAGAGATGTTCATTAAATTAGCACTAATCTGCATTCAACTAATTACAATTAAATATAATAATTGGCCATGAAAAACCTCAATGACACGATATCATGTCAAGTAGTTTATTTATTTAAAAAATTAACAGATTTTCACTAGACCTTCAACCTACTTGCCTGCTCAAGATAGCTTCGAAATGCGAAGGTAGGACTAAGTATTGTACTATCTTCTGTTCTTACGTGTTTAAAAGCAAGTAAGTACCTACTGTAATGGTTAAGGGATATTCTCTTCATACTGACCACCAATTTAAAATGTTTTAAGTATGAGGTTTCGTTGGGATGCAAACACTGGGAGTTGATGGATTGCCTCGGGTTTTGCATGTCCCTTATCTGACCGCTGAGACCTCTTTTTCTCTAGAACATGGTGTATAAATCTTTAAAGGATCAAGGGACGCTAGCAAGGTTCCATGTAAGTTTACAGAAATACATAAAATAAATAAAAAATTCCGTTTGACAATTAGAAATACTTAAAGGCATATTTGTAAAGTCATATTATTAATTTTGCATCTAACCGGCAGATAAATGGTTAAACAAATTTTGAAGAAATTTATATTTATAGCACAAAATTTCATGTTCGGTTGAATAGTTTGAAAAGGTAACAGACAGACAATTACTTTAACATTTATAATATTAGTAGATTTTAGCCCATTTATATTAGGTGTAACACGCAGCTCCAGTAATGACATTTGCTGACAAATTTCAAATATTTCAAAAACTGATTTTCCACGCAATGAGTAAAACTAGGACAAAAAATATAGGTTTATCCAGTCTCTGTGTATGGCAAGCTTCACAACCGATCATTTAAAAATAAAAAACCAACGCCTGGAAAAATAGAAATGAAGATTTCAGGCGTTATGTTGCATAAAAATATTGATCTGGTGTTATTTTTTTTTATTTTACAACGCGGAGGAAGTCGCGGGTACCAGCGAGTATTTTATAATTTATGTAATATCTACTATAAATTTTATGCTGTATACAATATAATAACATAAAATCATAAATACCACAAATGCACCTACATAAAAGTTTTGCCTGTCATTAGTGTTACTTAAGTGAATGTTAATTTTATGGAAATGACTCTGGACTCCACGGACTACCTGAGTTACATGAATTTTATTATAATACTAGCTGGTGCCCGCAACTTCGTCTGCGTTGAAAAAGAAAATATATGAGTAATAACGCCTGACATAGTTATCGTTGTGACGACGGTGGCGCCTCCACGAGACAGTGGCGCCCAATTCTTTATATTTTGAGACGATCACTCGGAAACAGCACTTTTTTTTAGATGAAAAGTAATAAGTACCCTTCTTGTATCCCTGACAACGTGTATGCAAAATTTCATGATGATTGGTTGAGTAGTTAAGGCGTGAAAAGGTACACACAGCCAGACAGCCAGACAGACTCACTTTCGCATTTATAATACTAGATGGTGGCCGCGATTTCGTCCGCGTTGAAAAAGCAATAGCAAAGCAAAGCGTCTGACATCTTTATTGCTATTACATTTAGCCAGGAGTTAGTTCCCTTAATTTTAGATGATCCTTCGAGAATAGCCTTTTTTTTTCTTAATGAAAGGTACCCTATGTCTTTTCTGGTTTCCCAGACAACGTGTATGCAAAATTTCATGATGATCTGTTGAGTAAATTTTACGTGAAAGAGTAACAAACATCCATACATTGAAACAAACTTTCGCATTTATAATATTAGTACGGATTGGTGTCCATACTAATATAGACACTAATCCGTACTAATAATACTAATACTAGTATGGATTGTTAGCGATTCTAATTGTATGTTCTAATTTTATGTTCATTACTTTGATTTGATAGTATATTTGTTTTCATTTATCTTGATTATCGTATTTTATAGACTAAGATTTTGCAAAAGTAAAACATTTTTGTAGGTAACTGTATTGATTTTGTCGCTGGTTTATCTGTCTAAATAAATAAATGTGATACGTGAGTTTGTTACTGTTAATACTGCAGGTGAATGTAGCTTTTGGTACGGATTAATGGACACCAACATTAGTTGCGAACACTAGCTAGCCTAATGGCTCACACCGAATACTCTATCAATGAACGCCTACACAGAATTCATTTAGTAAATTCATTATACAATAATTTAGTATGTCCAATATACGACAACGACTTAGAGTGTCAGAGTTGGAGATTATTTTATTATGCTAATAATAGGGGTTAAAGTATGAAATTGCCGTTTTATTGTAATAGGTACTTCGAATTGACATAGAACCTTCATGGTTTGAGATTTTTGAGTGAAACTTTTTTCATACGGTACCTATGTAGTTCTTCTTTTAAAAAATGTGCAACATTCGATTATCAACTTTCAGTTGTTTTTTTTATTCAGCTTAGACAATAAAGATGGATACTTCGAAAATTCGTGTGATTTTTGAATACGAGTTCCGACGCGGAACTAACGCGGCAGAAACAGCTCGCAATATTAATGTTGCGTTTGGAGAGGGGACTGCTAATGAACGCACTGTGCGATTTTGGTTTAAACGCTTTCGTGATGGAAACTTCGATTTGAAGAACGAACCACGTGGAAGACCGCCCACACAGGTGAATAACAATGATTTGAAAGAGATGGTGGAAGCCGATCCGAGCCAAACTACCCAGGAATTAGCGGCATGGTTTAACGTTACCTTACCAACAATATTGACTCATTTGCGTCAAATCAATAAAATAAAAAAAATATGAAAAATGGGTGCCTCATGATTTGACTGATCTGCAGAAAGAAACGCGTGTTGAAACTTGCGTTTCCTTGTTGAATCGATACAGAAATGAAGGAATATTGGATCGAATTGTGACATGTGATGAAAAATGGATTCTTTACGATAATCGTAAGCGGAAAATGCAATGGCTGACCCCAGGTCAAACGCCGCAACAGTGTCCTAAAGCAAAGCTTACCAATAAAAAGGTAATGGTAACTGTTTGGTGGTCTCAGCGTGGTGTTATTCACTATAGCTTTCTCCGATCTGGTCAAGCAATAACGGCAGATGTCTACTGCGCCGAACTCCGAACAATGATAGCGAAACTAGCAGTGATAACGCTCCATGATAACGCGAGACCTCATACAGCACGAGAAACCGTTTTAACTCTACAGGAACTGCAATTAGAAACCATTCGTCACCCTCCGTATTCGCCAGACCTTGCTCCAACGGACTACCATTTTTTTCGTGATTTGGACGATTTTCTGCGTGATAAAAAGTTTTCTTCTCAGGAGGCAGTGCAAAATGCTTTCACACAGTTTGTCGAATCTAGATCACCAGAGTTCTATCGCAAAGGTATAAATGAGCTTCCTATTAGATGGCAGCAATGTATAGATAATAATGGTAATT
Organism: Synanthedon andrenaeformis; assembly: GCA_936446665.2. Classification (NCBI taxonomy): domain Eukaryota; kingdom Metazoa; phylum Arthropoda; class Insecta; order Lepidoptera; family Sesiidae; genus Synanthedon; species Synanthedon andrenaeformis. Next base: position 1,136,939 of record OW387797.2, read on the forward strand.
ATTTTGATTAAATAAATATGTTAAATAAAAAAAAAAAACGAATTTTTATTTTTCAGTACAAATCGGCAATTTCATACTTTAACCCCTAATATTTAATGCAAATCAAAATATAGATGTCAGCATGTCTGTAGAACTTTACATTAAAAAAAAAGTGTCGTTTCGGTATTCGACAGATTCGTTTTTGAGCAGTTTCGTAATTCGTCAGAATTTTAATTAGTAGAACTGCTAGATTCTACCAGTTGGTTTTATAAAACTCTTTTTGCATTTGATAACCCAAAGGTTATAAGGCTTTATTATCACGCTACGCTAGATAGAAGAAAATATTGAGCATTTTCTTGAGTTTTCGTTATTTACATAATATCTTCTTTTAGGTGAAGATTGTCTGGGTTGCCTTCAGAAGGTAGCCAGTCAGTTGTGGAGGAAACGGGATTTTTTGATACTTTGAAGTAGGTTACCTACTTACTTGTAAGGAAATATTTAAAAAGCAATACATAAAAAAAAATTGATACTTTGGAGATAGAACAAATATGGGGCATTTTCTTAAATGTATCGTTATTTATCTTCTCGAGTGAGGATTATTAGTCTTATTATTATTATTAGTCTGTACTAAAACTAATAAGTTTTAGTACAGACATAAGGAATGCTACAAATTGTCCTAATATTTACGTGTCTGTATTTTGGTTATTAAAAAAAAATTGTATTTAAAAAAATGACTTTTTTTTTCAACTTTTTCTTGCAACTTGTTAAATAACTTGAAATTTTTAATTAGCACGATTCTTTTAAAGTAATTATACATTCCTCTTGTGCTCCTATTCATTATAGTTATTCTCCTCGGAGTAAATCAAGGGCAATGGTAGGCGAAATTCGCATAACTGAAATTTATAGGGTCGTTAGTATCACTCTCTTAACTCACAGTGTTGTTAGAAGACAGTATATGAAGTTGATTATAAAAATTATGAAGTAGGTATGTTATTTTTCTGAATGACCAATTATTAGTCATATTAGAAATTGTGGTTGAGATTGTGTCTCATTTGCATCATCATTTTGGTCCATATTCATAAGCTTTATTTAACAACTAGCTTTTGGTCGCAACTTCGCGTGCCCTTTTAAAACATTTATTCAATATTTATTGTTCACAGTACTTTTTTTCTGTATGAAAGGTACCATAATAAGTCTTTTTCTGTACCCCTGACAACATATATATATACAAAATTTCATAATGATCAAACAAACAAACGAACTCACTTTTGTATTTATAATAAAAAAATAATAAGATATAACTGACAAAATATATGAGCAATATATATAACGCCTAACATATTAATTACTGCTATACTTTTGCCAGATGTTAGATTGCTATTTTTGACGATACCTTGTGAATAGAAACTAACTACTTTATTATAGCTAGATCAAATGTCTTTTTCTGTATCCCTTGTTTAGTTTTCAACTAAATTATACTCTATGACAAGGTATGCTGTCTCGCTCGCAAGCTATCTCTCTCTCTCTCTCTCTTACCTAACACATTTAACACGGCGCATACACGTCTCTCAAAAATAATAAGTTTTTATTGTAATTAGATTAAGTTAAAGTGAATAAAGTGTCAAGATATGAAAATCTTTATTTATGTGACAACCAGCCCTATACACAAAGAAAAATATACATTTAATTTGGTCCTTCGAGCCGGATTTGAACCAGCGACTTATGGATTAACTTATGAAATATATTTATAAACTATGTGACATGTTTTATTGTAAAACATTTTATATGTTTTTAGGCAACAAAATCAATTTATGTATAGGTCTGTCATATTTGCCTTTGTTAGTGCGGACAGTCACTGACCTTACTAAGTTATCAGTTTTGTTTCTGTTTACAGAAAAAATAGGACATCCCTGAATACGTGTATGCAAAATGTCATAATATAGTTTTATCAGTAAAGGAGTGAAAGCGTAACAAACAAAGGAACAAACTCATTTTCGCATTTATAATATTATTATTTAGCCACGATAGTTAAGTTTCGTCATAATTTCACTAGTAAAATTCTTATTTGAAAATTGAGTTTACAGACTCTTTGTAATATTTATACTGTGCTTAAATGCGTTAACAAAACATTCTCATGTAATACCAAGCGGCTTTTTAAGCACAACTTTTAATGGAATAACGTAGTAGTATTCGAGGGTTTTGCTTAAGAGTTTTTTTTGGTAAATTAAAAACGTGATTGAGTTTATAATTGCGCAATTGTTGATTCTAACCGAAATTGTACACGTTTCCTTGCTAATGGCTAAGTATAGTACAAAATATTTAAAAAATGTATTAAACTTTTATAATATACAAGTGAAAATTTGTGAATATATTGACATTTTTATGTCGTGGTACATTTTTGTAACATGACTTAAGTATTATTGTTACATAAGAATATACCAATAAAATTAATATTGATATACTCTTGATCAAATCAAATGAAACCGAATCTTTGTAACGCTTTCACGCCTTAATTATAATATATTAATTTAATTATAAAAAAAATTCAACTTGTGACAAAAATATATAGGCAGTCAAGATTTTATTATTGTTTTGCAACTAACAAATAACCTTCACCTATTTCTTTCCATGAGAATTCTTAACCCATTAAAAATCCCATTAAACTTGTTTCAATACTGCACAGATATCATGAGCATTTCGTATCGCGAGTATAAATACAAAATCTCTTCCTTTAGCAAGTCATCTGAAAATAACTGGGACACGGCACGATACGATCGAGACTGAATGTTGAAACAAAGCGGTGTATTTCAGGCGATTTCCCGAACATGGTTCGCCAGTTACATGCAATCGACATATGGATAGACAGTTTAGAACTGAAATGTTTCCTCAGACCAATCCGCGGAATTGATTCTAAATTTTTGTGTTCAATCATACGTGAAATGTATCTACAGAGCGCATTCTGATTTCAAAGATGTTCTTGTACTTCATAACAGATTACATAAATGGTTTAAAGGAAAAACCTAATTTATAGGAATTAATAGATATTTCCTTAGAAAATTTTTGGATTTTCTTTAATGGATATATTTAAATAAATTAATAAATATATGTAATTTTTGATACTTTTAAAATAATTTCAAATCGACTGGACGAGTTTGCTATTTTTTTTTTGAAATATTCGATAAAGTCGGAGAAAGATTTTTATGAAGTGAAAAATTGGAAAAATTGTCCAGAAAAAATGTAAAAAAAGGCCAATTTCTTTTACCTATCAATTTTAAAGTTTTTAGCATTTTTTTTAACACATTAGCTGCCACAGTCCAAATACCAATGACATAACATGTTTTATGAAAAAAATTTCGAATAATTAATTCTGTTTCATCATGGTTTCATCTAACAAAAGAAAAATAAAATTTGAAAATATTTTTTATGGCCTGCAAACAGGCTAACAATAGGTGTCACCAGAAAGTGATGGCAATATCTATCGCTACCGTTGCCTAGACACAAGAAATGCCTTTGGTATATATATGTAAGAGAGCCAACTCTGAATTTTTTTCTGAGTTCCTGTAATTGGTATGACTTGCGTACCTCTAGAGAAAGTCGCTTATTTAAACTCCTTTCCAATCAAAATATTAGTTTTGTCGTTTACTTTAGCGCACAGCAACTTCAGAGCTTATTTAAAAACGAGATTGCTTAAAACTAACCTCTAACGTAACAGGAGAGGTAAAAAATGAAATTTTCAAGAGGGATGAAGACGCGAACGAAAGCAATCTCTCTATAAAAATGCCCTTAATGGCTACTTTGTGTTGCGAAACACTCATAAATACTTCTGAAATGGATATGGTTTTTTCAGTGTTTTGCATTAAAATTTGAATTCAAAGAAATTATGCAGCCATTTTATAAAATAAAGCATTTTTTTTCCTCTCACGTCATACTAACCTTTGTAAAATCGTATGTTAGTGATCACATATTCAGAATTAAAATATAGAACAACTATATTCTTATAATTTATTGCGGGGATTAACCCAATATTAATAACAATAATGTGTAACTAATTACAAATAATTATTGTTTACGAACTAGATCGCGACAATTATCAAGAATCCTAGTTCCACAGGGTTTCATTCTCGGCCCGTTGCTATTTCTACTGGTTTATATTGTTGCCACTCAAGTCTATGGAGACTTTTTGATTTCATATCCGTTTCTATGTCGTCCATGTTTTAGTGTCGTGCATAGTTAGCGATAGACATTTTTAAAGTGTGGAGGAGGCGACGCAGGGAATTTTTCATTAGTTCATCTAGGACTTTCATATTTTAATATAATGTGGAACGGAGTTCCCAGTTAAGTAAATAGCTTTTCACGAATGAAAATTTCTTTAGTATAAACGCGCGGAGATATGTAAAAGTTTTGTAACTTTTAGTAGTGAGAGACAGGGTACACTGAAGTAGTCTGAAGTAGGCAGACCGTCAGGCAGCTGCAACCACTCCTAATAGACCACCGTAATATACTATCATATATTTTACGGTTGATAAATATGTAAGGGATTCTTCTATTTCCTCTGTCTTATTTATGTCCACAACATAAGTGACGACGGTATCTCCCATCAAGTGCACCTGTCTTTTTTTATGTAGAGTTCAATAGGAAGACTCAAAATCAAAATTATAATGAAGCTCGCCACCACTCACGGTCCTCTGCGCTTCTCATCCAGTTGCTTCCCTTCTCTTCAAAATTAATAAGTTCTAGAAACCTGAAATTTGGTAATAAGGTTTATTTTATAACGTAAGCGTCTGATGAGAAAGGATTTTTGATAATTTAATCGTCTTGCGAAGCCGGAGGCGGGTCGACATAAATAAGATTGTCAATATCTTCGATATTTCAATTGTTTGCTTGCCCTTCGCAAAAGTCGTAATTCCTGAAGTTAACTTGGCTTATGTAAATTTTTGTTAGAATAATTCAAGACTTGACTACAAAGTAAGGCGAATCGACTCATTTCTAGCTATTTCTCTGAAGATATTTCAAAGGCGTAGACCTCAGCAGCACTGAGAGCTCTCCAGACGACGCCGGGGGCTACTGAATATGCAGCCGACCTCTTTCAGTCTCTTTCAGATGAGACGCGAGTGAAAGAGACGGAATTAAGTTTGTTTATCAAGCCATTAACGTCTCTATGGACGTTCTAATTTATGCGAAAGCAACTGAAGCCTCAAACGTCTTCTAAATATATGAGAACGTGCCCTTTTCATAAAAAAACAAAGATGAGTTGCTAATTTATTAAAATTCTGTCACATATATTTCACAAGCGACCAGTCTTCGCACTGATAAAATACGATTTATTGCACCAGTATATGACTGCATCTAATACCCTTTTAGTAGTAACCTTCTAAGATGTTTCTGACAAGCTTTCAAAATGTACGGTTTAAATTACGTAAGGCCTTATTCTTAAGTACTTAAGATTTTGATCATTTATTTTGGAACCTCTACCCCTACAAAAGTAAAAGCTGCAAAAAAAAACCTTGGTTAGGTAGGTCGTTAAAAAAATTCAAACAGACTTAACTAGCGATAAGTTTTCCAATTTTTTCCTGCGTTAACTCAAAGCGAATCTAGACGAAAAGGTTTCTTCATTCAATTGCCAATAATAGAAAAAGGTGAGTTGCACAGTGATTGTCCGAAACAGAAGGTTAACATAGTAGGTGAAGTATTCTTTAAAAAGAAGCCACATTTTAAATTTAGTATTTTATTATTTTTCTTTTAATTAAAGGTTATCACACAGTTTTAGAAGTGGCAGGACACCTTGAGTTTCGCAGCCTATTTAATCTTGTGATTATATTAATGATTATATTATTTTAAAGACCTAAGTATGTATAATATTGTTGTTGTTAAGGAAAAAAAAGGGGCTGTTAAAATGCCGAATAAATTATGTAGGTAATGTAAACATTAAAAGTTACTTGGCTGTGGTTAAAAAAAAAAAAAAATTAATTTCAATAATATTAAATTCAATAACTTAATGTTTTGGTGTAAGCTCAATAACTTTAATTAATTAACACTTTATATGTATATGTATATGCTATGGTTTCGCCCGCATAATTCTCTAATTATATTCCCAAACAAAGGTAGGTAATGTTCGTGTAAGAGAATGACAAACTGTGCAACGACGCTATTTACTTTCGTGTAGAAATAAAAATATATCACCTCAAAGCTAAATTAAAATGTAGCGGTTTTATGTTGGAAACTTTCAACAGCGCATAGCCATTTATTTAGTTATTTATCGTTGTGTTGGTTTTGTTTAGTGAACGCCTATAAAACGTAAACTTAATAGCCTTTTGTGGGAAAATATAAAAAAGATGACTTTTTATTGTGAACACGAACTACTATGTACACTTTTGATAGTTTTTATTTTTTTGACTACGGTAGTTTATTATCGCTTTATTTAATAAACGAAGTACTGGAAATAACTATGCATTTATAAAATTAGAACCCGGTATTTTTATAATAAAAAAAAAATATATGAGTGACAAAAATATAGTTAGTTTTAAAGCTATCAAAACGCAAGCTTGTATTTTTCTGCTAAAACGAGCTGTTACGACTTAGCTCCAACTTTCCCAGGTGTATCTGTAGCAGTAATCTTGAGCTTCTTGTCATGAGGTTGTGTTCAAACCTCAACCTCGGCTCCTCTTTCAAGTCGAAAGCCCAAAAAACAGAAAAAAAGCTAGACATCCTAGGTGAAGCGATACTTCACCTTTGGGCAACTCCTCTCTGTAAGATAAGAAAAGTTTCTAAAAATATGTGTTTATTCAAAAAAAATAAAACAGAGAAAATTCTTTATAGTAAATTACAATTTAATAATTTATATTTTTTTATGCACACAGCGAGGGAGTGGAATTCTCTCCATTCTTTAATGTTCCCTGAAATATACAACTTGAGGACAGTGTTGAGATCAATCGCTTTCCAGTATATAAATAAAAAAAATTAAGACGTTAATGTGGGAAATAAATGTTTGCTATAATTGTTATAGCCATAAAGAAGACATATAACAGTCATAAAAATTTATAGTTATTTGACACATTATTATTATTATTATTTACATAGCTGTACATATTATTAATACTAAGCAGCGTGGGACGCCAGGTGGGCAGACGACCTGAGGGCTTAATGCGAGTTTTACTCGATCAAACGCGTCGAACGCGTAAACGTCAATTTGTATGGGGCTGAAGCAGCGCCACCTAGTGGCTAAAGTGTAGGTCTGCTTCATTTCTTTCGACGCCTTTGATCGAGTGAAACTCGCACTAGGCCCTGTGAAAGGCTTCGCGGAAAACGGCTGGATGTGAAGGACAGAAGACCGTACGTGGTGGCAAGCCTTGGGAGAGGCTTACACAGGCTGATGATTATTACACAGTTCTAGAAAAAAGTGCATAAATTTTAGGTTGTTAGAGTATGTTTTTTCGGATCTACCCTCTGTAATCTCACAACTGTAACTTATTTCCGGGATCATGCATCTTGCTAACACTCTGCACGACGACACTCTAATAGCCCTGTGTTACAGTATTAAAGTTCACTTTTGCTTGCTTGTTTATGATAAAGAGAAACACGTGTTGATTTGAAGACAATTTTATTAGAACTAAAAAACGTTAGGCTCATAATACCTATTTAACCTTTCATTCCCACACATACTTACGTCTCTTGCATTCGTTCACGCACACATTGATAATTAGCTAAACATACCGCCCACCAAGGACTCTCTGGGTCCTTAAAATTAAACGAATTTATACAAATAAAAGTTGTGGACTGTATACAAAGAAGAGATGGGCGATGTTTCTAACATTCACGCGAAATTTCTAATTAGTTACATCAATTGGTAATAAACATAATTTTGAGAATGATCGTTGTGTCACACTGTCTCCACTTTTCACACTGTACACTCTAGTTACGCCGTCAGAACCAGGATGCTTCTTCACAATTCGGCCCAATAACCACTTTCCAGGGGGAAGGTTCTCATTTTTTATTAGGACAATTTGTCCGATCTCCAATTCTTCTGCTTTCCTCTGCCATTTTGGACGTTGTTGCAACCGGGATAAATACTCGCTCTGCCATCGACGCCAGAAATCACCTACTAACTTTTGCATGTGTTGCCATCTGGACAGGCGATTCATGGGAATGTCTTGAAGGTCTGGAGCAGGGACAGTGATAGGTGCTTCGCCAATTAAAAAATGTCCAGGTGTCAGCGGTAGCGTTTGATCGGCATCAGTAGGATCTATAGGACACAGCGGTCTAGAATTAAGGCATGCTTCTATTTGGCATAGCAGTGTAGTCATTTCTTCGTAAGTAAGATTGCATGTCAGTATCCTCTTCATGTGATGTTTCATTGACTTTACTCCTGCTTCCCATAATCCACCCATGTGAGGGCTGTAGGCGGGTATAAAATGCCATTGTGTGCCATCTAGAGCAAGGGATTGAGCGATCTGGCCATCAAACTCCAGCTTTGCATTGGTCCAAGCAGCAACTAGTTCCTTATTAGCGCCAATGAAATTTCTTCCTTGGTCACTCCAAAGATGGGCACATTTTCCACGTCTGGACACAAATCTCTTGAAAGCTCCGATGAACGCCTCCGATGTCAAATCGCTAACCAATTCTAAATGTATCGCTTTGGTGGACATACAGATGAAAATGGCTATGTAGGACTTGGTCAATTTAGCTCCTCTACCCTTTGTCATTAGAATTTGATAAGGTCCAGCAAAATCAACGCCGCTGTTCAGAAAGGGTCTAGCAGGCGTGACCCTTACTCGTGGTAAGTCTCCCATCAGCTGTGATTTTGCAGCAGCACTTTGCTTGGCACATATAAGACATTCTCTAATCTTCAACTTGACGATCTTCTTCGCTTTTAAAATCCAAAATTTTGATCGAAGATAGGATAACATCAAATGACAGCCACCGTGTAAGGTTTTTAAATGAGCATCGGCAACAACGAGCGCCGTGAAATCACTTTCAGTGTCTAAAATTACAGGATGTTTGCTATCTTCACTAAGATCAGAGTGACGTAATCTGCCGCCCACCCTGAGTATACCATCTACATCCAGGTAAGGTAACAAAGCTTTTAATTTACTTCCTTCTTTAACTCTTTTATTAATTTTAAAATACTGCATGTCTTCCTTAAAACTTTCTTTCTGTGTTAACTTAATGCATGTTTTTAATGATTCGTCTATTTCCTTTGTAGTTATAGCTGTGATAGTTTTTTCTTTATTTTGTAGTGTTTTCCATTTCAAAAATCTTTTACAGTAAATTATTACTTTAAGTAGCTCTTCTAGTGTTTCAAAATTATTAAATCTTTTTGATAAATTTTCTTCTTTGTATTCTACACGCATATTAACTTGTAATATTCCTTCTTTCTTTTCCAGGTTTGTAGATATGTTCTTCGGTCTATTATATTTAATTTCTCCAGTTCGTAGCCATTCTGGGCCTTTCCACCATAACTCATCTTCCTTTAGATCTAGAAGATGTGTTCCTCGAGATGCTACATCAGCAGGGTTGTCTTGCGATTGTACGTGATACCAATTATGATTTCCAGTTTCTTCTAGGATTTCTACAACTCTGTTTCTCACGTAAGTATTCCATCTAGTAGGATCACCAAAAAGCCAGGACAGTACAATGGTTGAGTCTGTCCAAGCAAATATCTGACCAGCTGATATTTTCATTGCTTCCTTTATTTGCTTCAGAAGCCCAGTCAGTAAAACTGCGCCGCATAGTTCTAGGCGTGGTAAAGATTTTGCTTTAGTAGAAGCTACTCGCGTCTTAGCTGCGATGATTGATGTTTGTACTGCGCCTCCCGCCGTTCGCACTCTCAGGTAAGCAACTGCAGCGTACGCTCGCATAGATGCATCACAGAAGCCATGAATGGTAACATTTGACATCATTTCTTCAGTCGTATGCAGCCATCTACTTATTTGAATTTGAGGTAAGTATTTAAAACTGTTTCTTAAGTTAATCCATTGTATAGCGGTTGCTTGTTCTACTTCTTCATCCCATGCTAATCCCAGTAGCCATAGTTTTTGGATCAGTAGTTTGGTAGGCAATATTGCAGGTGCCAACCAACCAAGTGGGTCAAATAAACGTTGGATATCAGCTAATATTTTTCTCTTCGTGATAGGTTTACATTCAGCAGGCATGTTAAATGTGTAATGGAAGATGTCTTCTCCCATGTTCCAGTGTAAACCTAATGCTCGTATACTGCCATCTAAGGTGATGTCTAGGTTAACATGAGAACTTATTAGTGATGGTTCAAAGTTCTTTAAGAAGTCGGCGTTGTTTGAGCACCACTTTTGTAATTTGAAACCTCCCCTTTGTAAAATTGAGTCCACGTCTTTGGCAGTGTTGATAGCCTCTTGAAGTGTGTCTTTGCCTGACATCAAATCGTCCATGTAAAAGTCTTGTTTGATAATTTTCATAGCATCGGGATGATTATGGCCTTCATCTTCTGCAACTTGATGTAATGTTCTTACGGCTAGGTAGGGAGCAGAAGCGGTCCCGAATGTTACTCTCATGAGTCGGTAATCTTTTACAGGTTCGTCTTTGTTATCACGCCAAAGGATTCGTTGCAAATCGCTGTCTTCTTTTGTCACCATAATCTGGAGATACATCTTCTTAATGTCAGCCACAAAACAAACCTTCTTCATACGCCATCTCATTATCAAGCTTCTCATGTCATCTTGTAACTGTGGTCCTATAAGGAGCTCATCATTAAGAGATACATTGTTTGTTCCTTTTTGCGAAGCGTTAAATACTGTTCTTACTTTAGTGGTCTCTTTATCTTCTCTTACAACTGCGTGATGCGGTAAGTACACAGCTGGTTTGTTTAAGTCTTCTATTGGTACATGTTGCATATGATTCATTGTTTGATATTCTTGCATGACGGTTTGGTATGCTTGCTTGAGTGGTAAATTTGTTTCTAAACGTCTTTCTAACTGTATTAGTCTTCTCATTGCTATTTCTCTTGTGTTTCCTTGTGTTGATAAAAGTGCTTCTGTTTTCTTAGGTAAGGTGACAATATACCGTCCATCTTCTGTTCTGGTAGTAGTAAATCGATAAAATTCTTCGCATTTCTTCTCTTCGGGTGTTAATGTTCTTTTCTCATCTCGGTCTAATTCCCACATTTGTTTCAGCATATCATCTAAATCCAGATTTGCATGCATTGTAATAATTTCATCTTGTTGGTAGTTCTGGATACTTCCGAATAGAATCCAACCCAGGTAGGTATTGAGAGCACGTGGTGTACCTGGGGGACCCTTGATTACTTCACCCTTCAAAATCTCTGCAAAGACATCTACACCCAGCAGCATATCTACTAATCCGGGGTGGTTGAAACTTGGATCGGCTAGAGGAAGACCTTGAAGGTGTGGCCATGTGGTTGTTGGTATTGTTCGTGACGGTAATTGTTCGCAAATTTGAGTTGAAATAATATACACCTTAATCTTCAGCTTAAAACTTGAGTCGTGTCTTGATAGAAGTTCTACATCTGCTGCTTGGTTTACAGGAGTCTTCGTTAACCCAACACCTGTCATCATGCCTTTGACAGCATTTCTCTTGAGTCGTAACGCTTGAGCGGCTCTTTCGCTTATGAACGACGCTTGGGCACCTGGATCTATTAGGGCCCGAAGCATAGTACTATGTCCTGCTTTGTCTCTCACACACAGGAGGGCTGTGGCCAATAATGCTGTGGACGGCGAGGAAGTGCAGTGTGGTGGTAGCTCGATGCGTTGATTCGCCGTGTTAGCCGAAATGATTTCAATCTGGTTGTGGTGAGTTTGCATATTGTCTGGTTGATCGGGTGACGTCACTGTTTCTTGATGTAACATGGTGTGATGACGTTTGTGACACATACGACAAGACATGCTAAGTTTACATTTCTTAGCGGCATGTCCTGGAGCCAGGCAATTGAAACACAGATTTACTTTCTTCGCATAATCACTTCTTTCCATCGGGTTCATTTTTGCAAATTCCTTACAATGGCACAAAGTGTGGTTATCGTGGCATCTTGGACAACTTCTAGTTTTAACAGGAACTGCTGTAGCGACGTGTACCATGTACTCTCGACTTCTTGCCGTTTTTTCTTTTATGGCTGGCGCGACCATTTCTAATGCGCGATATTTTGACGTTAAAAAATTATGCAGGTCATTCCACGTAGGTAACTTTTCTGGATCCCCTTGGTAAATATGCTCTTCCCACGCACGGTGTGTGTCTGGATCTAAATTATGTACTGTCATATAGATTAGTATAGGATCCCACGATTCAGTTGGAATTTGTAAATTATTTATACTGTGTATGCATTCTGTGGTGGTATCTATTAAGATTTTAATATGACTTGCTGTTTGCGCTGGTATCCTTTTTTGTGCAAATAAACGTTTTAAAAGGGTATCCAAAATTACTCGTTTGTTTCCAAATCGGTTTTTTAATATACCCCAAGATTGCTCGTAGTTTTCGTCCGTGGTAGGTATATGCTTTAACAACGATGCCGCTTCTCCAGTAATGCTCAACTTAAGATAATGGAGCTTTTGAACCTTACTCAAGGATGCGTTGCAATGCACCAAGGACGTATAAAGGTCATGGAAAGCAGGCCACTCTTCGTATGCTCCGGCAAACGTAGGTAATAGTATTTGAGGCAATCTTACGGTTATAGCTTCATTCGTGGTACCGGGTAAGGTGACTTCGTGACTATCGTGTGTGGTTGCCTTATTCTGTGATAACAAATCCATAAAATCTGTTTTAGTGTTAAGGTAAATTTCTTCTTGAATAAAATATTCTTCATTTTCAAAATAAGGACACTGCTTTTTAGTTTCTTTTGATATAATTTTTACGAGGTCTTGATGCGCCTTATTGAATGTCGCCCAGTAGCCATCCAATGCCTGCATGCGAGCTTCAATATATCCCGGTGTAAGCCTTGCTTTTGGACACTTTTTCATATTTACTTGCATTCTCTGCAGTACTGCTCCTGTGTCTTCCAATATTGCTAATAATTGTTCCTCCGTACGACTCATTTTTCAATAAAAATATAAATATTTTTTCAGTTTTTTAAAATAATATTAATTTCGTAAAATGTAGGTAATATTATTTACTGCAGCGGCGATGCAATTCTTTTGTTCCGTAGCCGGCCGGCTCCCGCTAGTGCTTGGTGTAGAACGACTTATGTATCCGGCTCGATGTTCGACCATATGTTACATTATTAAAGTTCACTTTTGCTTGCTTGTTTATGATAAAGAGAAACACGTGTTGATTTGAAGACAATTTTATTAGAACTAAAAAACGTTAGGCTCATAATACCTATTTAACCTTTCATTCCCACACATACTTACGTCTCTTGCATTCGTTCACGCACACATTGATAATTAGCTAAACACCCTGTTTACAATGTCGTGCAAAATAAACGCCCCTGTGCGGCCAAATGAACGTTTCTACCGTCGACCAATAAGCGAGATACAGTAACGAATCTTGATGTAGATTTCCTTAATCTGTATATATTATAAAATAAGAGAATGGTCGTGTCTGCTTGTATTTTTAATATATTTATTAGAAATTGAGTATTTAATATATTTATTACATCGACTAGCTGGTGCCCACGACTTCGTCCGCGTTGAAAAATATTAAGTAGCCTATCCTGTGTCCCATACGTCGAAATGTTTATCTACTAAGTTTCATGAAAATCAGTTAATTCGTTTCAGAGTTATGGAGGAACATACATACGTACAGAAAAAAATCTAAAAATCGTCAATTTAGTTTCAGTATCATGTATCTCTGAAAACACGATATCTCTGAAAACAAAGAAACTTACTCCATGACCGACCCTTACAGATTTATTATTAGTATTGATGATTTATTAGAAAGAAATAGATATGAAAAGTTATCGTGTTTCACCTACTTTTCAAATTACATAGATAACTGTCATGCGGGATTCTATAAAATTTTACAAAATTTTAAGATAAGCTAACCTAGTAACCTCACCCAGTGAGAAACAACGGATTCTTCGTACAACATCTAAACCGTTCTTCTTTTTCTTTGTAAAACAGTATAAATCTTAATGAAAAATTACATTTTTCACATCTTAAGACAATGTCCTGATAGGACGACAACCACAATAGGTAGAAACTTTATCCCGTGGACGACCAAACTTAGAAACAAACTCCCTTCTGAGGTGATTCCACCTAGCTACAATATCGACTTCCAACAATTTCTCTGATTTTGCTTAAAATCAAGTAGCTGTAGTCGGCCTGTATAACCACCCTTTTAAAAATAAAATAAAATAACTGAGAGTTAAATTTCTACTAGGCGAATTTCAATTTCAATTTTTGAGTTATCCTACTGTTTAATAATACCGTACTGTACCAATGCGGTTTTAAGCAGCTGCGCCCGTGTGATAGGTACATGCGTGACACACATATCTTTGTTTCTGCAAAACTCAATATTTGACTCTTTTATGCACCTAAATAAGGTTCATATTTGTATGAATATTAAGTTGCGAAGACGCAGCAATGATATTGCTCGCGTATAGTTCCACGTATTTATGGCTAATTAATGTAGTTTATTGTATTGCCGAGTGAGTTGCAGCGAATTGCATTCCGTTGATGCGGTTAATTTAATTATTTTAAATATTCATGTGTCTATTGAAATTAATTTATCAATTTAAGTGTATGTATTGTCTATTTAACGATCCTTCGATCTACTTACTTTAACTATTTCAGTGTCGTACACGAATGTAGGTACTTTAATTTTTTTCTTCTATAAAACCCAATAGTGCGAGACGACTACTAAAATGTAGTTTTATGTTAACAGGACCTAATGCCCAATTAAAAGTAGTGTCAGGGCACACTACGTTTCACAGTCTTTTGAGTAGCCTGTCTGGCGGCTGTAACCACCACCTTATAGGAGACCACCGTGAAATAACAGCATATTGTGTCCAGTTGTGTTTCGGTGAGTGAGTAAGTGATGCCAGAGTCTATTACCCCATCTCTTCTTTATCCCCCATCCTTAGTACTTCTATGTTCGGTAGCACCCTTGCAGCACCTATGGATGCTTGTGTTATAGGCAACGGTAGCCACCTACCATTAAGTGGACCGTCAGTCTGTCTGTCAATCTTAAAATAAAGAAAAATCTCCGATTGTGGCG
This sequence comes from Synanthedon andrenaeformis, assembly GCA_936446665.2. Lineage (NCBI taxonomy): Eukaryota > Metazoa > Arthropoda > Insecta > Lepidoptera > Sesiidae > Synanthedon > Synanthedon andrenaeformis. The sequence continues at coordinate 1,152,053 of OW387797.2, forward strand.
CCATTTGATGACTCCAACATCCTTATATATATATATAAATTACGTGTCACGTTGTTTGTCCGCGATGAACTCCCAAACTACTGAAACGATTTTGATAAAATTTCGTACCTATATGTAATTGTGTCCAACTTAAAAGACAGGATAGTTTATATCTCATTTTGTTTATTATTTTTTTTGCAAATTATATAATATTATTAACATAGCGCCATCTGTTAATACCTATTCAATCCAGCAATTATTTATCTGTGAGTTCCAAAAGATTCTAACAGATGGCGATGTAAGGTAATTTTATCAGCTGGATTGAGTAAAAAATTACACCCGTGCGAAGCCGGGAGCGGGCCACTAGTATTATATATATACCGTGTAGGATCGACCCTAGCAAATAAAAACACGTGAAAAAACTTAACGCAAAAAATTGAAATAATTTTGAAAGCATAGTAAGTGCGCAAATGTGTGTCAGAATGGCGGACGGAATGTTTAATATCCCCCACCCGCAAGTTTTGAGTTAGAAAATATTAAAATATTCGCACAGGTATGCCCGCTAATGTTATGAGACGTCGAGATTTGCCGGATCCTGTTCTCGGCATTTATTTTTATTACTTGAATTCCTCCGTGCGGCAACCCTAGACTTTTTATATTCCACTTGGAAAAATATATTTGCCATTTTTCTGCACAGAGCTTACTTTTGAAGGGGAAAGGCGAAACCTAAATCCTACTTTCTCTTTTAAATATTGTCGTAAATTATTCACAGAGTCGTAACTATTGTAAGGAGGCATGTCAGCAGTGGACGTCCTTGTGAAATAGTTCCTAGCTATAAATAAAATAAATATCAACACATTCCACACAGCACCATCTAGTTCCACACTAAGAAACTATAGACTTGTATTATGGATACTAGACAGTTGATATACTACTAGTATGGTACAATTAGATACAGACCTCAACATCCAAAGTAAAGCTAAAGTTATGCTATAGACCATTTTTGTTCGCAATTCAATTTAGATTATTTTTGTCCTTGACACTTTTGCGCTAAAGCGCATAGTTTTCGAAATAGTTAAGAAAAACGGATAAAACCCATCCCCCCCCACTCCCCTAAACCTGACTCTAAAAATGGTGTAACTTTTTAACAAACAGTATGTCGACTGTATAGAACAGTTTGGAGCTGACCTCCGACAACCTGGGGCCCTAGCCAAGAGCAAACGTTCAGTCGTAAACGCTACGCTCAGGCTACGCTACGCTGGGAGAAAGCTTTGTGATTGGTTAAAATTTTATGTGGGCGTTACAACAACCAATCACCGGGTTTTATTTCTTTCATTTCGTAAGAACGCAACGAAACGTTTGCATTGGTTTGGTTCTTGGCTAGGGCCCCTGAGCTGAATTTGGAGAATTTAGAACGGCCTAACCTTGACATCAAAAGTAAAAGTATCATACTTTTACTTTGGATGTTGAGGTTAGGCCGTTTTTGGGCTGATTGCACCATACTATACATAAATTGCTTTTTTTTTGTATATACATAGATATTATAGATACAAACATCCATGACTCAGGTACAAAGGTAAAATGTTAACACATTTGCCCCTAGCGAGATTTGAACCCGCGACCGTTCGAATTTAATACGTTTAATTTATAAAAATATGTTCAGGAGTTTGAAGATCGTTAGCCCATTTCCCAGTTGACGAAGAGATCTTCGACGACACGTTTGGTCCAGTGGCTAGTAACCCTAGCTGTTAACCAAACGGTCGCGGGTCGAATCCCGCTAGGGGCAAATGTTTATGTATTAACATTTTACCTTTGTACCTGAGTCATGGATGTTTTGTATTTATAATATGTATGTATTTACAAAAAAAGTAATCCATGTAGTATATAACCTATCCATAATACGAACATTAGTTGCTTAGTGTGGAACGAGTAGAGATGGTGCTGTGTGGAATGTGTGAAGATATTTATTTATTTATTATTTATTTATTATCTCACTAACTTCTACAGGTTTAAAATTTGGTGTACTGTTACTAAAGTAACATACTAAAGTAGTATTGAATAACATGAATGTTGAAGTAGTATGAATATTGAAGTAGCATTACTTAGTCTACCGGATACCAAAGTCCTCAGCAACTTACAGTAGATATTGTGTGTTTCAGCAATAAAATGTCTATAGTTTACAATTTTTAATTATAAATTGATAAATATAATATTAAAGTTATATAAAACAAAATTAACTATTAAAATTATTTAACAAAATTATAAGACAATCATATTTAATTATTTGAACTAAATTTTTCCAACCCTTGTCAAAATCATTTCATTGCTTCCCTTAACAAGGCGGTCAGTGTGCTTGACGAAGGGACCCTTACTTAAGGGTTTTAAGTCAATAGCATAAGGGTTATATTGTACGATTCGTCAACATGAAAATAAAGGCTGGAACATTTATTTTTCATTCAGATACTTAATAATTTTTAATAATGGCAACAAACACTGCGTTGTGTAGTCATTAAAAGTAACATTATGTTCTTTTATGTATCACTGACAACGTGTATGCAAAATTTGCATGATGCTCGGTTGAATCGTTAAGGCGTGAAAGCTTAACAAACCAAAAAACTCATTTTAGCACTTCTAATGTTAGTACATACATACTATCCGTATTACTAATATTATAAATCTGAAAGTAGCCCTGTCTGTCTGTCTGTCTGTCTGTTACCTTTTTACGCTTTAACTACTCAACCGATCATCATGAATTTTTGCATACACATTGTCAGGATATTTGACACGTTGACAAAAAAAGGACATCCAGAAAAAAGGCACTGTTAAAATCATTTAAATTAACAGGGGATCATTTAAAATTAACAAAATTTAAGGCCTGAACAAAGTGTTATAGCAACAAGAGGTCAAGCGTTATTATTGCTTATTGATAGGGTAATTTTAGAATTGATCTCATTCCTGTAAATGCTACTTATGGAGTCTCATTTCATCCGTATAATAGCAAGAAAATTATTTTATTTTTATTTTATCAATTTAGTAAAGTAATAAATAGTAAATATTATAAAATTTTATTATTTTCTGTGCATTTCCCATTATAAAATATGGAGCAGCATTTCGTTTTATGTTGTCGGAGGGTTTACCTCAATTTGTGATTTGCATAGCGATTACTGAGCCGCGTGAGATGAGACGCGCGACCCCTGTCCAGCGCACCTGGCGTCCTTAAAATTTAATAGATACTCGACCACAGCCACAATTATAAATAGCCTTAAATGTCTATTCACTTATTAATAACTTGAAAATTATTAAGTAGCCTATCCTGTGTCCCGTACGTCCAAATGTTTATCTACAAAGTTTCATGAAAATCAGTTAATTCGTTTCAGAGTTATGGAGGAACATACATACATACATACATACAATACCTACACTTACAGATTTATTATTAGTATTGATAATAATATTAATATTTCAGATAATTAAAATGCATATAACATGTTGTGTTTCGATGGACAAGGAAGGGGTTCTAGAGCTCAATTTTCTATTTTTATTCTTTACTAGCTGGTGCCCTCGACTTCGTCCGCGTTGCAAATTATTAAGTAGCCTATCCTGTGTCCCGTACGTCCAAATGTTTATCTACCAACTTTCATGAAAATCAGTCAATTCGTTTCAGAGTTATGGAGGAACATACATACATACAGAAAAAAATTCTAAAAATCGTCAATTTAGTTTCAGTATCATGTATAGAGCCTATAAACACGATATCTCTGAAAACAAAGTAACTTACTCCATGACCGACCCTTACAGATTTATTATTATTATTGATTGCATCAAATTCAGTAGTGCATTTGAAAGGTTTACAATATTGCTTGTCTAACCGCCTATCATCAAATAGACCGTCAACGTTTACATAAAATAATGATTTTATAAGTTTGAATCTAATAAAAGTTTATGTATCTATTTTGTAAATACATATTGACTTACGCTTTTTCTACGAGAAAGGTACATCGACAAAGTAGTTGTTAATTATAATGATGACAATATAAAAAAAACATTTAACTAAAGCTAGTTTCAACTTCCAGCATAAGAGGGAATCTAAGGTCTACATAATAATAATAATAATAATAATAATAATAATAAAGCTTTATTAGTCCATGCATAAAATTTACAATATTACAGTTAATTAATTATTTGATGTAACATTATTAAATACAACAATAAATTATCTAAATTTAACATAATTAAAAAAAAATCATTTCTATATGGACCCCCTTCGGGTAAAAGCCTCCTCCAAGGTGTACCACTTATTTTTATCTTTGGCAGTGTTTAACCAATCTTGACCGGCTATTGCCGCTATTTTCGTCCTCCCATCTGGCGTGCGGGCGGCCTCTCGTTCTTTTTCCTCGCGGACCGGACCATTCTACCGCTCTCAAAGTCCATCTGTTGTCCTCATATCTAGCCACGTGACCTGCCCATTTCCATTTTCTTTGAAGTGAGAAAGTTAATGCGTCTGTAACTTTAGTCTTCTCGCGAATGACCGTATTCCTCACCTTATCCTTGAGTCTTAAACCCATGCTGCTTCTTTCCATTCTTCTTTGAGTGGTCTGGATTTTCTTTCTGGTTTTGGCGTCAAACGTCCAAGTTTGACACCCGTAGGTTAGACATGGTAGTATAGCCGTATCCATGACTATTTTCTTAGTGGACAGCGGCAATTGTGACTTGAAAATTTCTTTGTGAGCCCAATATTTCTTCCAGGTAATTGCGACTCTCCGGTCCACTTCTTCTGAGTTTCTATTTTTATTGAATGATATTTTCTTGCCTAGGTATATGTAATTTTCTACAAATTCGAGAGGTATGTTATTAATCAAGATCGGTGACGTATGATGATTTGTCATCACTTTTGTTTTATCTAGGTTCATTTCTAGCCCGACCTTTGAACTAGCCTTTTCTAATTCATTTATCATTATGTTAAGCTGTTGTGGGCATTCTGAAAACAGAATGATGTCGTCAGCGAATCTAAGATTACTTAAAAATTTCCCATTTATGTTAATGCCTCGTTTAGCCCATGGTAGGATTCCCATTACATACTGTAGAACGGCTATAAACAATTTTGGAGAAATTGGGTCACCTTGTCTGACTCCTCTTCTAATGTTGATTGGTGCGCCGACTCTGTCCAACTTAACCTTACTTGTGCTGTTGCCGTAAATGTTCTTCAGGATATTTATGTATTTCCCATTTATATTTAATGAATCCAAAGCTTCCCATATGCTTTTATGTGATATTGAATCAAAAGCTTTTTTGTAATCTATAAAAGCCACGTAGAGGGGTCTGTGGAATTCTAGATATTTATCTATTACCTGATCCACGACCTGAATGTGGTCTACCGTGCTAAAACCGCTTCTGAAACCGGATTGCTCAATCGGCTGCTGTGCATCGATGTCTGGGGATATTCTTTCAAGTAGACAGGAGGCGAATAGTTTGTAAAAACAAGGCATGAGGCTTATGGGGCGATAATTCCCTATGTCAGCTGGGTCGCCTTTTTTATACAACAATATAATTTCAGATTCCACCCATTGTTGCGGCACAGTTTCTTCCTCCAGTATTTTATTCCATAGGATAGTGATTGGCGTCAGTAGTAGGGTCCTAGCCAACTTAATATGTTCGTTTGTGATCCCGTCTGGTCCTGGGCTTTTTTCGGGCTTAAGTTTCATTAGTTGTTTTAATATTTCAGGCTCTGAAAACTGTGAAGGGGTTTCTGTGCATTGGTAATCACAAACAACTTCGCTTTGCTTTGTTATGCCTGGTTGTTTGTATAGTTTAGCATAAAAATCAGTAACTATATTTATGATTTCTGTGCGTGATTTGCATTTGTTAGTGCCAGACTGAAGTGATGGAATCCAAGTAATTGATTTGTTTAGTTCTTTATTAGCTCTCTTAGCAGATTTAGAATTTTCGATGTGTCTTTGTATTATGCTTGTTCTGTAAGTATCATAGCATTTTCTTATTTCCCTGTTGGTCAATTTGTAAAGCGTTTTTAACTTTTCTTTGTCAGTTTTATTCAATTTAGGCTTGTTCTGTAACTTACTTCTTTCCTTCATGAGCTCTAGCGCCCTTTCTGACAGGATGTTGCTCTTTTCTGTTTTTTTAATACTCTTTAAACTATCCTTTATATTGTGAACGATTTTTTGATAGTAATCCTCCGCTTTGTAGTTGCTATGCGTCGTTATAAGTTCTGGTATACAACTGTAAAGGTTTTTTAGGTATATTTCTTGTTCGGCCAATGTTTTAAGCCTCCCTGATTTACTAGAAAAATTACATCTGCTTTTCCTGGTTGATTTCAGGCGGATTGTAGCCCTTAGTAATCTGTGGTCCGATCCAAAAGAAAATGACGTTAGTACTTCATACTTAGAGATTATGTGAGGTTTCGTGGTCATTATGTAATCTATTTCATTCCTTGTGTTTTTGTCTGGAGAGATCCATGTCCATCGGTTCTTAGGTTTCAGCTTGAACATTGTATTAATAATTTTTAGATTAGATTCTTGTGCGTATTGAATGAGTCTCTCTCCTCTGATACTTCTTTTACCATATCCATATTTGCCAGTTACTGAGCTTTCGTGTTCCTTGGGAATTCCGATTTGTGCATTAAAATCTCCCATGGAGATTATGTACTTCGATCGTGTGGATTCGTGTGCCTTCGCCAAATCATCGTAAAAATTTTCTATTTCTTCCTGAGATGAGTTTTCAGTAGGTGCATATGCCTGAATTATTGCAAAACGTAGGTTTTCTAGCTCGATTTCTAGTACGCATAATCTTTCGGAAATTCCGGTGAATATTATGATTTTTTCTTTGTGTTTTTTCTTGACTAGAAAACCTACACCGTATAGGCCTTTAGTTTGACCTATGTGATACATGATGTATTCGTCATCTTCTACTATCTTCTCTCCGAGACGACGAACTTCGCACAATCCTATTACGTCGTGGTTAATGTCTCGTAGCGCTGTCTTAAGCTCGATAAGTTTTAGTTCAGTAGACAGTGATCTTGCGTTGAAGGTACAAATTTTGAAGGTGTTTTCCGCTAGAGTGGTTTTCCTTGGTGGGTTTTGGTCTAGCTCTCCCGTGGTGACCGGCCGCACTGGGAGATGAGGAGTGGGTAGAGGGACCGATTTTGATTGCTATGCTACGTTATGTTGTGGTGTCTTCTTTTGGCTTTGTGAAATAGTTGTCTCAGTGAGGATCAGTTTAGGCTCTTTTATTATGTAATCTTTCATGTTTGTTGCTTTATTTTTCTTTGATGGCTGCTTACCAACATATTGTGCTTTTCGATTACTAGAAAGAGATATCTCCGGGGATTCAGACAGGTTCCTCTTGTTTGGTTGGTTACGAGGAGAGTGCTTGTTGTTTGATATAATGAGTTTGTCGTATTTTATAAAAGCGATATTACCTGCCTCTTTTTCTCTCTGTAATTGGATTTGCAGCTCTTTTCGTTTGTTTAATACTTCAATTGGATAGTCTTCTTTTATGTAATATGAAGTGTTTTGTAGATAGCGTTTGTTTTTCTGAATTTTTATTTTGAAACCCATTGTATTGAATGTTATTATCACCGGTCTGACTTTCGCTCCTTTTTTTCCCAATCTTCTAACTGCTTCGATGTTGTTACTATCACATGGAACTTTTATATATGTTTTTATTATGTTAATTATAATTTCTTCGAGTTCGTGGTATGACTTTTCGCATTCTTCTACGCCAAACAAGACTAGGTTCCTGCGTCTGGACTGCCTTTCTAAGTTGTTTATTTTTGTACTTTGTTCCTCCACTTTTTTCTCCAAAAGTTCGTTTTTTAGTTCGAGGTTGTTAAACTTCTCGTTAAGACTGTTGATTATAGTATTTCTAATATCCTCTTTCATTTCTAACATGTCTTGTTTTTGCTGCTTCATGTCATGTTGCATATTTAATAGCATATTTTTTATTTCCTCCATGTTGTAGTCTCTTGTTATTTAATTAAAAAAATAAAAAAATTATTATTTCTTTATGTCATTTCAAAGTTTTTATTAGGTCATTTTTAAGTTTCTACGCTATTATTGTGATTTAGTAATTGTCCTTAGTTATGTCTCGAGTTTATTTATTTATTTTTTATTTTATTTATTTATTTTTCTTTTTTATGCAGTCGCTTCTTCCAGATCGACGATTGTAATATTATCGGTCGCTCAATTGCTATTAATAGATGGCGCTAATAAAATGGAGTTTTAAGCTATGCTAAACAAGGTCTACATTGGTATATTAATAAGGCCATTGTATATAAAAAGGGGGCTCAAGATACTTATTAACTTTTAACTTTGTTGACTTATTCTTTATGGTTACGACTTATTACTCTTTTTTATGGAATCTTCGCAAATTCGCTCTATTTTCCCTCATAAGCAGTTTTCTTTTTATGTCCAAAACACCCGTATCGGCATTACAATAACAGATTTAAGGCCTTCCTTTGAATAAGATTACCATTTAAATAAATATCCCTTATAAATGTGTAAATCTAGTCAATAACAACTCGTATAAGGGCACTTACGGGTGAGCCAGAATTTTTTTTTTGTAAAAATAAAATCTTCAGCATTCAAAAAAAGTTAAAATTAAGCAGTATTATAGAATAATTTGAATGTATCATTTGTTTATTTATTTTTAAATTTCCATAATTAAGAATTAAGAACAGAATTCATCTATATCACATACAGAACATTAAGAATACATGTAGCTACTGGTCAATATTAGGGTTCGCAAAGTTGCATATCTGGGTCATATCTTGAGGGTGATAAGTATCTGGGGGGTACTTATGGGGGGCAAGATTTAGGGGCGAAGAGGAGTAGCCGGAAGACACATGTCTTGGTTAAGAAACATCCATCAATGGTCCAGAAAAACGGGAGTAGGAGAGCTGTTCCTAGTGGCGCGTAACCCGATAAAGCACATAGAGAAGAAAAATAAGAATACAGAGATACAATGCACTTACATATTGAAAATTAGAAAAATGAACCATTTACCACAATAATTATATCAAGTACTATATTAACATCTATTAAATCTTTATTGTTCATATTATATATTTTTGTTAGGCGTTGAATTTCTTATTTTTATTTTTAAGTGTTAATCACTTCCAAAAATAGTGAAATTCACTTACTATCCGGCGTCAGTATTTCCGACCTCATATAATCCAAATCTTTTCAAAATTCGAGTGAATAGTCATATTCTGGATGAGCTTGCTCCATATATGCCTCATTTTCGCTACACACCTGGAAGTAGGCCAAGAATAAACCCATCTAATAAAAAAATTAAAAAAACATGTTGTACATCTGAATTTGGCCAACTGTTGATACTATGAACTGTTTATACTATGATATTTACTTAGACCATTCTAACAACCACTGTTTACAGTTGACAATGAAGATTTATATTATCTTATTCCAATCTCACTGTTTCAGGAATATGTATTATACGAACTGAAAGATATCTCGATATTGTTTTCGCATTTTCTCCTCGATCAATCAACGACACGTCATATGGCGTACGTTCATCACGTTTATTTGTAATGGATCAGACCGCAAACAATTGAAAATGCTTCCAAATGTGTTATATTCACTCGAAACAATTTCATTTATTACCTTATATCAATTTTTACCCATAAATTGAATTGTTTTGAATGTTATTTCGCGCAGGGCTACTACTTTCTATACAAGAGTCAACTTTGAAAAGTAAATTTTCATAGTCGAACCTGAAAATCTTTAGACAGTGTAGGTACATAGTGAATTTTGCCTGTTTTACCTTATTTTGTGTATTTACTTAATGTCATATATAAGTTTAATATATTATATTTTATGCAATATATTTATTCCTAATCCTACTTCTAATAATAATGTAAATCTTAAAGTTTGTATATATGTATGTTTGTTACTAAATTAGGCAAAAACGGCTGAATGGATTTGATTGAATTTTGGCACATAGATAGCTTATTACCTGGATTTACATATAGGATACTTGTTATCATGGAAAAATATTAGGTTCCCGAGGGGTCGATTAAAAATATAAGAAACTTGGTGGCGCAGTGATATTCATATATTTTCTCGCGTGTTATATTTTTCATTAAATAAAGCGGACGAAGTCGCAGGCCCCAGCTAGTATATTTTACTTGTCAGCTAAACTTTAAGAAATGTAGCCTATGTTACTCGCTGATAATATATGTATAGCTTTCTATAGGTTAAAGATTTTTTCATATCTGTCCAGAAGTTTTATTCATTACAAACAAAAATAAAAAATATTAGTATAGACTGTTGGGACTTCATCAAGTATGTTACATAGTTCTGTATAATTAAACTTAGTTTTCAAATTTCCGATTTTAATTGTTAATTTGAATTGTCAAAAAGGGATTCAAATGAAATAGACTTTTTTAATAAGAAAGTGTGAATAATGAGCATAATTAAAAAATCGTTTGTCAAACTCAGTCGGTCCTTTGAAAGGACTGTAATTATATCTCTCCCTTTGAAATAAGATTTAATTTTTAACATCATGCCAAAACGAAAGGGCGTTTATAAAAATCATTTGTATCAAAATTCGGCATAATCTATGTCTTTAAATATTCTTAAATAAAGTCGCTGTCCGCATCTTTCTGTTTCTCCGCTAAATTCTTCTAAACTATTCAACAGATCTTGATATGGTTTTCACCAAAGGAAAGAGTGATAAGCGAGGATTCTCGTAAAGAATGCACTTTTCGTTATACTTAACAATTCGGTCCAAAATCCCTTCATTTTGTATCGGTTTAACTTTTTGCTCTCTGCAGTTTTTGCTCTCTGCAGTTCATCCATTTTTTCAAGTTTGTTAGTTTTACCGTTTTGCTGCGCATGAGTCAATATTGTGTTTTTTTATGTAAATTTCGGCAGATAGGCTGACGGTCCACTTGATAGTAGATGGCTACCGTCGCCTATAAAACATGAACGACACGTTTGGTCTAGTGGCTAGTAACCCTCGCTGTTAACCAAACGGTCGCGGGTTCGAATCCCACTAGGGGCAAATGTTTATGTGTTAACATTTACCTTTGTACCTGAGTCATGGATGTTTGTATTTATAATATGTATGTATTTACAAAAAAAAGTAATCTATGTATCAACTGTCTGGTATCCATAATACAAGCATTAAGTTGCTTAGTGTGGAACTAGATGATGCTGTGTGGAATGTGTGAAGATATTTATATTTATTTATTTATGAAACCTTATTCACTTATTTCACGGCGGTCTTCTGTTAGAAGGTGGTTACTGCCACCAGAGGGGCTATCCAAATGACTGCGAAACGCATTATGCCCCAAATCCCGACCAGAACTAACTGAAAAGTTCATTTCTATTGACTCCGCCGGGACTCGAGCCCGGGGCCCTTGAGGCGTTAGGCAAGCTTATCGTCATCCAACGGGCTCGTCAAAAGTAAGTTGGGCTTGTTTGTGTAAGTAAGACTTACAACTACTAAGATTGGAATGGGGAATTTTCTTGTTATAGTACTTAAAGTACTACATAATGCACTTGACAAACCCCGTGAAGAAGGTAATTCAATAAGCCAACCTCTTGGCTTGGTAGGTGCATACTTTTTTTTTTTTTTTTATAATATAAAGGTGGCAGACAGGCAGGCGGCCCACTTGATGGTAGGTGGTTACCGTCGCCTAAGGACACAAGCAACACCAAGGGGAGTGCTAGTGCGCTGCCTACCCTGAAGATATTTGTTAACCCCTCGCTTGAAGAAGCCCATATTGTAGCTAGGTGGAAACACCTCAGAAGGGAGATTGTTCCAAAGTTCGCGCGTCCGCGGAATAAAGTTTCTACCCAACCGGACTGTTCTATAACAAATATCAATTTTTACTTTATCCGCCAACGTCACAATTCCTAAGTAACCAAAAAGTGTAAGATAAGAACGTTTGATGGATAGCAGTTTGAAATGTATCGAAGTAATTTACATTATAATGCTTATGATATCATCACTCATTCTGGGGAGCCTGATGTGTTCTCACATAATGAGATTTAGGAGGAACTTCTTGTGAAGACATCTATTGATTGATTTTTTTAACTTTTTTATCATGCGAACCGATGATATTTCGAGGAAGAAATGGGCCAGATAATAACAGGATAGGAACTGGGGCCCTGGATTTTTTATATCAAGTTTGACTACCAGGCTGATGTTCCAGTTGATGGTAAGTTGCCACCGTCACCTATAACACAAGCAACGCCACAGGGTGCTACAATTGCGCTGCCGACCATAGTGTAAGTATTGGATTAAGGATAAGATATTAGAAACGGATAGGATAACGGTGTCTCTTATATTTACGTACAAACACATCACATCTGTAAAAGAAATTTAGACATTTAATTCCCATTTGGAAATTAAAGCCTGATATAGACGGGGTCAGTGACTGGACCCAGTGACTCGAATTTTCAGACCCAGTTACTGTTATAATGTGGACGGGATCGCTAGTAAGTCATTTAATTTACGTGACATTATTGCTTAAAAATCTACTGGATCCGAAAATAGACAGGCAGGCTAGTCAACTGGACTGACTTGAGGGCGCGAAGTCAGTACTGGACTGACTTGAAACTAGTGTCTATACAAGCCCAGTAGCAAGTCAGCGCTAGACTGGGTTACTGCACTGCCTTGTTACTGACCCCGTCTATACCAGGCTTAACGCTTATGAAAATAGTCAAATCCGAAGCATTGAAGTGGTCAATCGAAGCCATATGCAAAGTGTAATAAGAAATTTGACACACTCCTCATATCACGGAGCGAGTCTTCTCAATCTCTCTCTATCACTGACACTGCGAGTACACTCAGTGAGGGAGCACTTTGTAGCTGACTTAACCATGTCTGTCCATCTTATGGATGGCCGCGAGAGTGCTGCCACTCCACTCTTACCTGTATAACTAATCGCTCCATAGATGATATGTCCTAACATCTTTAGAAATCGATCTTGCACTGTCGAAGAAAGTCTTTGTTTGATGCCGAGCTCTTTCAGAAATGTTAGTGCGATGAGCGGTCCATTTTATTCTCAACAAGCGCCTCCAGCATTTGATCCAGCAAAACTTAATTAAATATTACTCGATTGTAAATAAAACTGTGAATGTAATAACAAAGCTCTACTATCGCAGATTGCGACCAGCTGCGCTTTAAGGTTTAACGTAGGTACACTAATTAATTTGAGGTTATAACGAGTTACGGATTTAAATCTGTAGTGTGTAGCGACGCTTAATTAAGGGGCCGGTGTCCTGCTGGTGGCGCGACGTCGCGTTACACCCTGTTTATATGCACCGCAGTTACTTAAGGGGGAGTATGAGTGAAAATTTCAAATTTCAAATTTATTTATTTATTTATTAATACAATATAATGTTTCACTTTATTTAACAATGGTGTAAAGACTAATTAAGTAAACAAACCTTTTGTTGATACTCACGTACACTTTCGACTCTTCAATTACTTCAGAATAAATCTTAATAGGTATTATGTCATATTCAGAATTGAGATATCTACAATATTGCTTGTTAAAAATTATAATAGGGGTTAAAGTATGAAATTGCCGTTTTATTGTAATAGGTACTTCGAATTGACATAGAACCTTCATGGTTTGAGATTTTTGAGTGAAACTTTTTTCATACGGTACCTATGTAGTTCTTCTTTTAAAAAATGTGCAACATTCGATTATCAACTTTCAGTTGTTTTTTTTATTCAGCTTAGACAATAAAGATGGATACTTCGAAAATTCGTGTGATTTTTGAATACGAGTTCCGACGCGGAACTAACGCGGCAGAAACAGCTCGCAATATTAATGTTGCGTTTGGAGAGGGGACTGCTAATGAACGCACTGTGCGATTTTGGTTTAAACGCTTTCGTGATGGAAACTTCGATTTGAAGAACGAACCACGTGGAAGACCGCCCACACAGGTGAATAACAATGATTTGAAAGAGATGGTGGAAGCCGATCCGAGCCAAACTACCCAGGAATTAGCGGCATGGTTTAACGTTACCTTACCAACAATATTGACTCATTTGCGTCAAATCAATAAAATAAAAAAATATGAAAAATGGGTGCCTCATGATTTGACTGATCTGCAGAAAGAAACGCGTGTTGAAACTTGCGTTGCCTTGTTGAATCGATACAGAAATGAAGGAATATTGGATCGAATTGTGACATGTGATGAAAAATGGATTCTTTACGATAATCGTAAGCGGAAAATGCAATGGCTGACCCCAAGTCAAACGCCGCAACAGTGTCCTAAAGCAAAGCTTACCAATAAAAAGGTAATGGTAACTGTTTGGTGGTCTCAGCGTGGTGTTATTCACTATAGCTTTCTCCGATCTGGTCAAGCAATAACGGCAGATGTTTACTGCGCCGAACTCCGAACAATGATAGCGAAACTAGCAGTGAAACAGCCCCGACTTATGAATCGATCTTCACCATTATTGCTCCATGATAACGCGAGACCTCATACAGCACGAGAAACCGTTTTAACTCTACAGGAACTGCAATTAGAAACCATTCGTCACCCTCCGTATTCGCCAGACCTTGCTCCAACGGACTACCATTTTTTTCGTGATTTGGACAATTTTCTGCGTGATAAAAAGTTTTCTTCTCAGGAGGCAGTGCAAAATGCTTTCACACAGTTTGTCGAATCTAGATCACCAGAGTTCTATCGCAAAGGCATAAATGAGCTTCCTATTAGATGGCAGCAATGTATAGATAATAATGGTAATTATTTTGATTAAATAAATATGTTAAATTAAAAAAAAAAAGAATTTTTATTTTTCAGTACAAATCGGCAATTTCATACTTTAACCCCTAATATTTATCTGTAGTTAATTGGAAATAGTATTGTTTTAGCTTATATGTGATGTTTTCGGGTGTTAATTCGCTTTTAATGTTTTAGGTACATCTTATTACAGGAGAACCCAAAGCGAAGTGGTAGTTTCCTAATTAAAAAACAATATGAACTATGATTTATATAAGAAATTATAAACTAACTTAACTGTTATCAATACTAATAATAACTCTGTAAGTGTAGGTATTGTATGTATGTATGTATGTTCCTCCATAACTCTGAAACGAATTAACTGATTTTCATGAAACTTGGTAGATAAACATTTGGACGTACGGGACACAGGATAGGCTACTTAATATTTTTCAACGCGGACGAAGTCGTGGGCACCAGCTAGTAAGAATAAGAAATAGAAACCTATAGAAGTGTGAATTGATTCAGTGTGCAATGGAAGGGGTCAAATTATTATAGTTGCTCCATTTTACCCAACTTTTTTTAATTATAATTTTTTTATTTAAAAATGTGTTTATTTCAGTAGCAGGAAATCAAGGTTTCTTCATTCTAATCCTCTAAGATAAAAAAATCTCTGAAATCTCTTATCTTTTTTATATATAAAAATGTTCAGTTGATTTATGTATGCTTCAAAAACTCGAGAATGGGTAGATCGATTTTAATTCGGTTTTCACATATGGAAAGAGGGATAAAAAGATTAGATTTGTATATATAAAAATTACACACCGGGCGTAGTCGAGAGCGGGTTATTATTAACAATAATTAGCTTTCTGCAGTGCTTTTCAATATTAATTTTAAGTGTACCAAATTTCAATAATAATGTATTAAAATTGTTCTCCTTAACATGGCGGCATCGGCACCGTGAACGCACAATCAAGTACCTAACTTGCAACTTAGAACACTAATTAAATCCCTTTATAATGAAAAACATATTTAAACAACCACATGTAGCTTTTCATGATTTTTTTAAATAAACATGGTCACAATAAAAATGGAATGTTCATTTGAAAATAGGCAAATAATGATGTATCTTTAACCACCACAACAACATTTAAGACTTTATGTGTTTTTGTTCATTTGTACATCTCATCCAATTAGGGATATATTAGCGCTATAAGAGCTAACATATTACGGAAATTAATCTACCACCTTCCCCTCTCTGTGTCTATTATTCTTTTTTACGTAACTTGTAACCTTCTATTCACTTATCAAGACCAATAAAATTAATAATTTTATTGACATAATATTTTCCTTTCGTTACACTGTCATCTTGTTCTATAACCTTTATTCTATCACCTTTATCCGACTTTGCTCGTGTCTTTTAGCGAAGGTAGCAGCTACTTACCATTATGTAGATTGTCAATCTACCTAAAGACATTGTACATTAAACAGTCAGTCAGATTTCAATCTGTCGTAAATTCTTTAATTAGACTGAAAAGTTGTTTAATGATTATCGATTTTATTGCAGTGTAATAAAGGTTACTTTAACCTCGTATTCATAGTCTCAAAGCTATTTAGGTGTATTGCAATATTTTTTACAATGCATTGTTTTGCTCCGCCTTTTGACATCTCTTTCATGTTAAGGTTGACAGACAAGCTGACGGTCTTAACGGTCTTAACCAAGGGATTGAGAAGGGATAGGGAAATGGGCTCAGGCATGGAAATGCCTTTTTTTTGGACAGGCTGGCGGCTCACTTGATGGTAGGTGGTTACCGTCGCCTAAGGACACAAGCAACATCAAGGGGAGTGATAGTGCGCTGCCTACCCCGTAGAAGTTTGTTAACAGCTCGCTTGAAGTAGCCCATATGGTAGCTAGGTGGAAACACCTCAGGAGGGAGATTGTTCCAAAGTTCGCGCGTCCGCGGGATAAAGTTTCTACTCAACCGGACTGTGCGTAGTGGCACCTTATCCAAGTAATGCAGATGAACTCCACATCTATGACGCGCAGTACTGTGGTAAAAACTTGGGGTAGACATTAGTTGGAACAACTCATCAGAGCACTCTCCATTGTACAGCCAGTAGAACACACAAAGAGAGGCTACATCTCTTCTTATACTAAGGGGTTATAACCGTTTTTGTGTTATTTCACGACGGTCTTCTATAAGAGGGTGGATACTGCCGCCAAAAGGACTGTCTAAATGACTGCGAAACGCATCGTGTCCTGCCTGTACTAAGTCGATTGACAACTGTAACTCATGCATGTGAAAAAAGATCAGATAAACGTTTGTATATATAAAAGTTTATTTATTTAATATATTGTATTCTAGTATGTACTATTAGTTGAACGCATATATTTTCGTAACCGTCTAGACATTAAGGTTGTTTTTTTGAATATTAAAGTTATACATACTTTAATCAGGAGCATTTTCCATTCGAGATAATGTTTAGCAAATTGGAGCCATAACAATATGCCAATTTCCCCGACGAATTTTCCGATACAATCTTGCTATAGTGTGTCTAGACGTTGTAAATTTGCGAACACAGTGCAGTGTCGGAATTTCGATAGCACTTGAAAAATGGGCATACGCCGTACAGTTGTTAGATACGTGGTTCTGATAAGGGCGTGGTTTATTATTCATTCAAGTTTGCAGTTATCTATGTTCTTGTTTTTTTTTTAAAGGACACCTTTGAAAAAATGTCAGAATATGTTAGAAGTATTGGAATTTATTTAATTGAAATACCAACAAAAAGAAAAAATAAACTAAAAAAATACTCGATTTTAAAAATTCTTTAACCTATAGAAAGCTATATTATCAGCGAGTAACATAGGCTATTTATTTTATAAAGTTACGCGGATGAAGTCGCGTGCAAAGCTAGTCTCTTATAAAAAATCATTTCTTAAATGCGACTTCTCTAAATTAAAGAATTTACTCGTAATCACTGATACTCATAATAGTAACTAGAATAAAAGGCATACATAATTAAAAATTATGAGTAAATTCTAAATTTAAAATTTTCTACAGTTGAAACTAAGCGTATATTAGACAGAAGCATAAACAGTTCATTCGGCATATGACGCCTGATGACGCCAGTGAATCACACGTCCTAGTGTAGTCACGTACGTCGTTTATGAATACTCCATCGCCATTAGGGCTGTCACCCAGTTTTTTTTTTACTTATTTTACTGTACTTAAAGTTTGGCTTCTGGGATTGGCTACTTAAATTTTGAGCAGAAGCCACCGAATTAACTGTAATCATGTTGGATAGCTAAAAAAATAAACATACAGTTTTATTATATTTACAGAATTTTTAGTTTACTCCTTAAGCCACGGTATGAAAATTTAAGAGCAGGCCCCACGAAAAAAATTCCTACGCTCGCTCCGCCCTACGTCCCGCTACCCGAGAGTTACAAGTTGCTCGGTGGCTCTCTAGAATTTTTTAATATATCGCAAGATACAGCTTACGTAAGGTTGAATATTGCGTACATTATTTGAATCATGATTTGGTATGCACTAGCTCGGAACTAAACAACGTAAGTCTCAAAATTGTTTTCGTTAATTATAGGAGTAAAAATAAACCTAAGTTTATTTTATTTTGACAATCACTGGTAAACAATGTTTCCTTGCTACGAGCAGTTTTTTGGCTATATAACTCAAGCCGTTTAGTAGAAAAATGTAATATTCTCCGGAAAAGGCGCCGATTTCGATCAAAAAATGTATCGAATGAAAATCACCTAATTATGTTTCTGACTTGATAATCTACAGATAAAGGTCTCAATATATATATATGTAAATTCCACATTGATCAGATATGTGGTTGACTCAGCACATTTATTTAAAGTTCCCTTAGTTTCACAGGGCCTGGCCTTAAGGGAGTAAAATCAAAATTGTCACACGGAAAATGCGTTACGTTCTATTTTGAAATATTTTAGAATATCTCTGAAGTAACTCTGAGTAAACTCTAGTTATGCGTCTGAACTGAACTGACACACACACATTTTTTGGAGTTTATTTTATCTACTTAATTTAATAAATACGATTTTCACAATGTCTGAAGACTAATTTATATTATAATCACTGCGTCCTAGAAATTTGCCGGTTACATCTGTCGCAGAGCGGATAAGAGATGGGGCAGAAAAGATCTCGAATGGAGATCACAAATGGGAAAGCGAGGCATGGGACGTTCTGCGGCCAGATGGACAGACGACCTAAAAGGATTCGCAGGAAGCGGCTAGATGCGAATCAGAAAACAGAAGACCGTGCGTGGTGGCGAGTCTTGGGAGAGGCCTACATTCAGAAGTGGAGAAACTTCGGCTAATGATGATGATGAATAATTTATTAAACAAGACAAAATTTATGATTTTTTAATCTTGGCGATTGTTGTGTAGCTTAAATTTTTTTATATTCTAAAGGGTGACAGGAAAGTCTCATGGTTCACTTGATGTTAGGTGGTTACGGATACGCACCCATCCCTGTAGTTACTTGTTTTCTTCTCTTAAGCTTAAAGAAGAATTTTTGAACCCCATTATTTGTTCGTGTTACGAGTAATTTTGCCTGATTTGATTTTACTGATTCTACAAACTATGGCGGATTTTCCTACAGATTTCCATATTATGTAATATGCTGAATTGACATGGACCTTATGGAATCTTTGAGCTAGAGTTTATTGAACATCGACTCACCATATAATTGTATCGACAAGTGAAAAAAAAAATTTTTTTTGGCAACCCTTAATTGAGCCGCGAGCATTCTCACGCAGCGCTCCGCTCGATACGTGTTCATTGCGCGAGAAACGTTCAAATTGCTACTTTATGACACGACCAATCATTAGCATCGGTAACATTACGATTTTAAACAAAAAAGCGTCAATCTATCTATCTATATATAAAAGGCAATGTGTGTATGTATGTTTGTATGTTCCCTAAAACCGCTTAACCGATTTTGATGAAATTTTCAGACAATCTTCAGATTAGTCCAGCCTGTGAAGTTTGGTAGCGATCGGACGCAGACGAAGTCGCGGGTAAAACCTAGTTCTGATATGAAAATACCTACACTTTCTATTTTCACTAACACTAATAAGTATCCTTTGAGTGAATCTTTACATTTCTCTTGATGGATTTTTCTTTTGAATATGAATTCTAAAGGTATAATTCAAGAAAGGTTTTTTTACCTCATTGTATTCTGTTGAAGTATTAGAAACAATAATTATTTAATAAAATATGTAATTTAAAGCAAAATTCATTTTATATCAGACTTAGTCAAGTTATTCCCAGAATAGTATCAGGTGTACGAGTGCAGACCCTCCTCACAGTTCAGTAATCCTGTTCCCAAGTAACTTCCACTTTGACAGACAAACCAACGCCGGCAACTGTCTTTTACATAATCCGATGCTTTGTAAAGATCCTGATTGACTTCTAGCTTGCAGTAAATAAATTTAAAAAATTAAAATAAATAAAATAAACCGATTTATTTTATATATTTAAGTCCAAGATAATACTTCCGTTTATTTCAGACTAGCTGTTGCACGCGACTTCACCTGCATAACTTTATAAAATATGGCGTATGTTACTCGCCGATAATGTAGCTTTCTACAGGTGAAAGAATTTTCAAAATCGGTTCAGTAGTTTTTGAGTTTATTCACTACAAACATATAAACCTACTTATAATATTATGGCACTAAAGAAGTCATATGAAAGATTAATATCTCTTTTAATATTCATACGATTTTTTTCCCTTTTATGTCTTGTATGTTGGATATTGCCTCACAAATATTCGTATTTATATTACTTATTGGTTAAGAAATTATCTGCGGATATTGTCTTACAGATTTCTACAAAATTTAATATATTCTTTTGCGTAAAAAGCACAGTTTTAGACTTTGTTAGCTTAGAAATTCCGTTTCTACAGGTTGGTGTCCAGAATGCGGAGAAACTTCAGTTCGTATCGCGAGTAAAATTCCTCAACGACACCCGTGAGACAGCATATTATTACCACCAACTTCTTACTTCAACCTACATATTCGTTAGATAAGTTTTGACGGCACTTTAACGACAATAAATGTAACAAAAACAGTCCGGGCGCAGAGCAAGTTGCCGTTATCAGATTTCCGAACTGCGTCGAATGAATATTCGTGAAATTGGCTGCAAAACGAAAAATTTCCACGTCCGCGTCTCTTTGAACTTTTTCACAGTAACAATAATAGATGGTGTGACGTGTGACAGTTTTCAAAAGTTTTTTCATGAATCCAGGATTCGCAGTGAGAGAGACGGTGGCGTGGTGTAAAGAAAAAACGAGAACTGGAAATGAAAAACAGAAGGGTAAACGAATTTTGGTAAAATTTTGAAGAGGCAATAACTTGAAGCATAATCTATGCTCTCGTAGTCGCATTTTGTAACTGTGTTTCCATATGGTAAGATAGCATCATATCTTACTGTTTGATCAAAATCAAAATTCATTGCGTGGTTTAGGAGGAGTTTATTTATTTATTTATTTATTTATTTATTTATTTATTTATTTATTTATTTATTTATTTATTTATTTATTTATTTATTTATTTATTTATTTATTTATTTATTTATTTATTTATTTATTTATTTATTTATTTATTTATTTATTTATTTATTTATTTATTTATTTATTTATTTATTTATTTATTTATTTATTTATTTATTTATTTATTTATTTATTTATTTATTTATTTATTTAATATACAAGGCCTCCAACGAGGCAGGCATTAAACAAAATCGTCATCGTTCAAGTAAGGCAACACTTGGCGGATGCCGCCGCATTTATTGAAGGCACAGCCCGCTCCAGTGAAAGTTCTAAGTTAATCTAAAGTATCCCACAGCTAAATGAGAAAATAAATATTGAAAATAAATTAATCAAAAACACACAAGAAAAGAGATACAGTCACATTACAAAGTCGAATAAACAAACAAATAAAATGTCAGGTGTCAGAACCACGTTCTAAGTTAGCGGATATTCAGACAGACAGACGTCGAAAGCGACTTCAAACTATACTATGTAAGAATATGTTTAAGATATATGAAGTCTATACAAGGGAAAAATATTAGAATGCTCTACCGCGGGTGAATGAAATATTGTGTCGCGCTGCACTTGCCAAAAGTTCTTTCTGTCCAGTTTGAAAACGGATTAAGGCAGATAATACCGGATTCACTACAGAGTACTGTACAAAGCGCTCTAGAGACGTGCACAAAAAGCGAAAAAAAAAACCGTAATTGTGACTGAAACTGGAACCATGTCACTTTCTATTGTTGTTTTTTTTTCAATGTTAAATTAACTTGAAACGAACTACTTAATATGTCAAATGCATGGCTGTATAAACTTTAATAAGAGACTTTGTATGTATAACTTTTATAAGTAATTTAATTCAAATTCAAATTCATTTATTTGCAGGCAACTGGACCCATATGATACAGTTTTAAGTTATAATATATATATATATATACATATATATAAAATAAAAGCAAATTGTTTATAATACTAACAGTAATAAGATATAATACAAGATGAAAGAAAAGAAATAATAATAAGTAATAATAATAATAAGTAATAATAATAATAATAATTAATAAGAGAGATCTATACGCATGTTAATATTGTAAAACAGCCGTTTTATATTGGTGATTAATATAATACGAGTATTACCGAGATAATAAGCTAGTGGCACAGCGCCATCAAGCAAAAGTCATTCTTAAGTTCTTCAATAGTTTATCGGTTTGAATAAGTTTTTTGAATTTTAAAAAGATATCGCTGAGAACCCTAAATGAAACAAGATGAGGGTGTTGAGAAAACAATGGGAGAATTCAATAAAGGCCTTTATCATTTCCACTTTCCAGCGAAAAAAAAACAGGCTGAACGAGACAAACAGTCATCAGCGGCGCTGGGGTCAGCAAAGAGACATTTATTTCAGCTCTTAGGGCCGGTTTACGCCCCATTTGCCGAAAGTACTGGCAACTTAAACGCATTGGCAACTTAAGCGGCGAGCTTCCCTCTTTTCACTATTTGCCTGGAAATAACATTAGAGTGAAAACAGCCTTTACTGATCCGGTATTAAAAAGAAAAGTGGCTTTTAATTCAGTGAAGTTTATTGAAATTATCTTTTTCTGTTTATTTTCTGCTAAGAAATCTATTAAGGCCGAAATTTTTGAATATTTTAGGTCCTTATTAAATCTACCAGACCAACCCTCGCTGGTTCCATTCGGGTACGTTTGGGACTTTATACTATTATTAGATTACTAGCTAGTGCCCATGACTTGGTCTGCGTTCAAAATGTTATATAGCCTGAAGCCTTCCTCGATAAATGGACTATGTAACACAAAAATAATTTTTCAATTCGAAACAGTAGTTCTTGAGATTAACGCGTTCAACCAAACAAACTCTTCAGCTTTATAATATTAGTACAGATATAATTAGACTAGCGAATTAGCTTATATATAAAAATCTTCCTCGCTTAACGCTCTTTACATTGGGGAAAACAATCTAAGTACATACAGAGGGACATGTAAAGATAGCCTATATCCAATTGGAATAATGCACTTCGTACTTACTTTTGTACTCAAATGGTTAGTCCAAAATCCGTTCGCTTTTTGTAACATGAGGGTATATATATTACAGACAGTATATAGTTTCTAAACTTCATCCCATTTTCCAATCCCTTATCCTCAATTCCAAACTGCAATTGCAGTACCTGTGGCTGTTAAAAATGTAAAAAAATAATATTGTATCAGGGTAGTACCTACCAGGGCTCGGTTGTTTTATTTTTTTATATTGAGTACTAGCGGCCCGCTCCCGGCTTCGCCCGGGGTGCATTTTTTTTTACGTAAAAGCCTTCCCTGATTATCCCTCTATCCACGAGTGAAGACAGAATTAAAATCGGCAAAGCCAACACATTTAGGGATTCATTTTTATATTATAGATAATTATAATTCACAATTCATGGAGGTGGAGTCCTTTCCAATGATAAAAAAAACATATATATTCTAGGCGTTGTGAGTCAAGTTTAGTAAACTAAACTATAAAAAATTTCAAC
The DNA here is from genome assembly GCA_936446665.2 of Synanthedon andrenaeformis. Classification (NCBI taxonomy): domain Eukaryota; kingdom Metazoa; phylum Arthropoda; class Insecta; order Lepidoptera; family Sesiidae; genus Synanthedon; species Synanthedon andrenaeformis. The sequence goes on from OW387797.2 coordinate 1,175,845, forward strand.
CGAATGTAGTATTGCTTTATGTAAATAAAACCTTATCGCATTTGTAAAACTAAAACACATGTTACTTTCTAGACAAAGCCGATGGGCAAAACTGAAATCGGTTCGAGGACGATTTCGAATGACGTTACTACTTCAACTACTCCAAGTTATAGGAGTAAGCGATTTTGAGATATGTGTTTATTTTAGAACAAACATTTTTATCCTCTTACTAGCGATCTCTACTAGCGATCTCTACTAGCGACCTCTACTAGTGACAGTTTAACTAGAGTTTTGAAAAATGTTTGGAGTGTCTTTCCATGGCAAAAGACTTAGTTATAATTTCAATGTTATAATTGAAAAAAAAAAGTGAGATGTATGCTTCCTAGATTTTTGCAGTTATTACCCTGGTTTCCTTAATATCTAATCTAGATCTATTTTCTATACCTTCATTTCTATTACGTTTTTTATCATTATCTACCTTTTCTCTTTTCTCTTCTGTCTCCCAATAATTATATATATTTTATCCTATTCATTCATTTGTAATACTTGATGTTGCCATGTTTTTCGCTCTTCTATATTTCTTACTAGCTGTTGCACGCGACTTTGCCTGCGTAAATTTATAAAATATACCCTATCTTACTCGCTGATAAAGTAGCTTTCTTTCTAATATTACAATAGTATAGATTTCTTCTAAGAATTTTTTTACAAGTTTAAATGTTATTTCTTTCTTAAAATATTGTGTCACCTAACTAAGTAACGTTTCCTTATATAAGAAAAAAAAATGCCACTTATAATTTAGACCAAAGTCTTTCTGCATTCAAATGTTTAAATTGAAGTCAACGTTATACCAAAAGGGTTCGTGGTTTCTTTGTACGAGCACAAAATTCATATATAGACGTCATTGTGTATGCAGCAGTAATTGAAAACAAACAGAACGACTTTTCAATACGCGAAACTTATTTGTTCTCATTGTTATCTCTTTGCACTGGACTTAACCAAATTATTCATCTTTTGATACCAACGTCAATAATATCTTAAATCTTGCCTCTGGGGTAACTTTTTAAACACAAATATTTGTACAATCTGTTGACAATTTTATGATACTAGCCGATTCCTGCGACTTCGTTCACGAGGATTTTATATATGTACCTATATTCATAACCGGAAAAATACAAACATGATAATTCACGGTCGTCCCCAAGTTAAAGTTAACACGTGAGTTGACTAATAACTAATAACTTGTAATTTCAAAACGTATAAATAATTATGAAACTACTATTTTATCTTATAATAGCTAAGATAATGTTTTATTTAAAATAAATAAAAAATACGCCATACTTACATCCAACGAAGTTTTCTTAGTTTATTTTTAATTCAAGAAGCAGTAAACATGCCTTATTACACCTCAGCGGGAAGTATATTAACTGAGGTAGAATTTTTTTTTTCAGTAATAAAGGCTGAAATTTAACAACAGTATCAACGCACGAAATTAGTAATTTTCAAGATAACACCAATTAGGAACAGACGTTGTAAAAGAACGGTTATTACTAAAAATAATGTATACAGTGACTACTACAACTTGTTCACGTCCACCTGGATTGTGTTTAAATTTAAAATAAATGAAAAAATATTACCAAAAAAAAAATAAACTGTACCAAATTGAACATTAACTCACACTTTAAAGTTTTAAATAATGTTTCTAAGGTTTTTGACACTTAGAGAATCGCATCCATGTCGGATCAAGTGCCGGCTTTCGTTCAGCCATTTTTGCGTTATAGCGTTTATAGTTCAATCAAATGTCTACGAAGTCGCTAACAAACTCTTCTATAAATAATTAAATTATTAAATAACTAGCTGGTGCCCACGACTTCGTCCGCCTTGAAAAATATTAAGTAGCCTATCCTGTGTCCCGTACGTCCAAATGTTTATCTACCAAGTTTCATGAAAATCAGTTAATTCGTTTCAGAGTTATAGAGGAACATACATACATACATACATACAAACAATACCTACACTTACAGATTTATTATTAGTATTGATAATTGATATACTATATAGAAATCTATACATATAAATAAAATTGGAGTGTCTGTTTGCAATATTGAAATAACCGTTTTTTACTACATGCATATGAATATATATACGTTACATAAACCAAAATAACATTTTTTACAATTTTTGTCTGTCTGTCTGTTTGTTTGTTTGTTCCGGCTTATCGGGTAGGTCTGAGAATCGGCCAACATCTATTTTCCATACCCCTAAGTGATATTTTTTGTATGGCAAAACAACGTTTGCCGGGTCAGCTAGTATTTCTATAAAATTATATAAAATTACATGTCATTATTTCACAAAAAGATATAACCATTTCCTTCTAAACGCCCTTTTCTTTCAAATCATAAGTACTATACGAAGTATACATTAATTAAAATAACTTTATGTTTAGTTTTAATACTTTTAATGTCCGACCGATATATCAGAAATACAATTCCAACAATAAGAAATACTGTACCTTTTTAAATTAACCTTTTTAACTGGTTTAAAGGTTAAACTGTAACCTTTTTAATAGAATACTTTATATTGTAACGTCACAGAGTAATTTATACTGTGCTTTCTGCCTTAATTAATTAACTTCAGCCGACGCTAACAAAATGAAGACGCTAAAGTCAACGTGATTATAAAGAACTAGTCAAGTTATACCGCTGTGACTAAGCCGCAGCAAGACTGCTAAATAAATTTGGACGGCCGTTAAGTTTTACTAGCGTTACTTTTGCGGGGTAATTAAACACCGCCCTTGGAATCGTTAGAAATAAACTGAAGAACATTTACAGAAGTTACCCAATAAGAAGGGACACTAAGTACTTACGTGGTTTACATATTTTGAAATTTAACTGCCTGTTTATTAATACCAAAATTGCTACCAAAACTTGGTACCTTTCAACTGGCCAGCCGCATTTTCCTGCCCAATTGACAGAGATTTCCTCCATTCGAATTCAGATGGAACTTCCGTTCACTTTTTAACTTCAAAAGTGGATTAAAAATTATGATTGATAACAATTTGAGTGACATAGAAAACCAAGTAAGAAATCTAAGTATTGTTCAATGATTCGGATGAGCTAAGGTGCACTGAAGAGACTTTTCAGTATAGTTTTGGAGTCTTTAGTTAATTTTAAAGTTTGAAACATAGGTTAGAGATGGTACTTTTATAGGTTAGAGATGATATATTTCTGTTTAGAAGCAAGAATTTTGTGTTTGTAAAATTCTAAAAGTGCGCAACAAAATATAAAGTGAAAAAGTGAGCAAGTGAAAATCTTTATCAAAGGATTGGCGACCTGGAAAATTAATTTCAATTTTATGGATGACGCCTGCGGTCTGTGTAATCTTGAATTGTTAGCTGTCGTACACCACAATGTTAAATGAATAAGCCAAATATTAAACTGAATTTCCACAGCTCATATGAATACATACGGTCAATGACTTTTGAGAGACCATAGACGAAAACTTACAGTAGGATATGTTTGAAAAACAGTCGCATATTTTTTTCAAAATAAAGCTCGTCAGACAGGTTGATGGTTCACTTTTTTTTTTTGAGTTTCCTCCGAGGGTTACTCCATCCCATGGGTCGTTTATTTTCTCTTTCATTTACATATTATTCTTCTCTTATTATAATAACTATATTTTTTTGGGAAGAATTATTCTGTTGCCCTTTTTTTTGGAAAAAATATGTTGGATGGCAGTGATAACGGATGCTGCGAGGTTATGCCAGACTCCTACCGGTTAAAACCCAACGACTTCCTAGCGTGACCGTAGATGGGCGAGGTCGAGGGGACGTTATGACACGACATCGGTGCCCCCCCATGGCTATCAAGCGCAGGGAGAGCTATGCCTGTCGGAACCTTGGCGTAACCGAAAGTGGAGGTACACCGGCCATCTCAGGAGGCCTCATGAGGGGCGGTAGTCACCTCTCCCCTAGGATTACCTAGGTCCCGGTCAAGAGGCGGTAGCCACCCGATGGTAGCGGACATATATAGGCCAGCCGCCTGCGCCCGCGCCTCCTCCGGCGGATTGTGTGGGAGAGAGGATCCTCTTTCGGTTACACCTTGCATGAGCAAGGGTCCTTGTTCATTTTCGTATTTTTTTTATATTACTTTATATTAATTTTAACATTATTATACTATTTATTTTTGTTCCATCCGATCGACACCGTTGCCACTGTGACAGAATTCTAAAAAAATTTTTCTTATTAATTTATTTTTAGATTTTCGTGCAATGCATATGGTCCACCAGGTCATTCCACAGATGCTGTAAGGTCGCTGTTGATCATAGTAAGATTAAGGATAACGGATTAGGAAGGCATAGGGAAAATGGGTTCTAGAATCCCTTACGCAGTTGCCGACACACAACAGCACACATGCTGTTATTCCACCATAGTGCTAATGACTGTAAGATTCTTTCAACTTTTTTCATCAGATAAAAAAGTTATTCTTAATTGATATATTTTTACTTTATTATATGTATATATTAAGAATACATATAGCCTGTACTGTTTTCACTACTTATGTAGTCTGAGCCTAAGATTGAATTAATTTCTGAAAGCAAATGCCACATATATATTCGTATTAAAGTTACAAGACTGACATTTACATAATTACACGAGTAACACCAAGAGCTTGTTAGTGTTTTAAATAAATAAAATATAGTTTTTCAATATTAGTAACTGTTAATAATAAATATTAAAATTATTGTTACAAATTGCATTCTTTGACAAGGGAAAAACCTTCCAAGTTAAAAGTTTTTAACTTAGTTTAAGCGGTTCAATAATGTAAAAATATAATAGAATTGAACAACTTATTTGTTGATCATATGTACATATAGATAGGTATTTCAATTAATATTTGATCTATATGACCAACCATTACTGGCATACAATACCTTTATGTTAATTCTAAATTCAAAAATGCATTATCAAGTTCTTATAACATATGTCAAGTATCAATTATCTAATGTCAAGTATATTGTTTCAAACACTAAATTTTGTCATTAAAGAAATTATGAATGGTCTAGTAAACCCTTTCAACCAACAGTATCTTTAGATTATTTTATTAAATTTTTTTTTTAAAGTTTAAAACGTTTTAAATATTAAGATAAAGAAACGCGGACGAAGTCACGAGCAAAAGTTAGTATTTTTAATTATTTGAATACAGAAAAATGTGGATAAATTTGCACGGGGAGTTTCTTAAGACTTAGGAGACCTTTAATTATTGAAGCCTCGTTATTCTCTTACAGACATCCTTCAGAATTCAAGTGCGTCTGAGGACAAAAGTTGGCGTTTTTTAGTCTCTGTCAGAAGTTTTGGAGCATGCAAGTCTTTGTATACGTCGAGGGCTTTAAGAGCTTGTTGCTTTTTGAGGGTGAGCGAGATATGAAGATCCGAGGTGTTTTTTATATAACCCATCGATGTTTATAACCCAACTTCTACTGTATTTTTAAAGCGGATGGTCCACCGCCAACTAAACTAACTGGAAACTAAGCTCAATGAACTAAACAAAGCTAACTAGCAAATATCGTAGTTGTTCGACCACCGAAAAATAAGCTAAAACTACGTTAGTGATGTTAGTTTGTTCTAGAACGTTGAAGTGTTATTTCCATCTGTTATTTTCGGGTTTTTCATTTCATCCACGATCCTCATCCATATATGCAGATTATGCAATAAAGGAAACTGCTTGACAATTGGCATACTCAATACGTGTTTCACTGTACAAACATGTTCAAACAAACAACACTGGCGACAGGCGCCAGACAGCCCAGTAAGGGGGTGAGCGACGCTTAGTTTAGCTCACAACTAAGTTAGTTCGACTTAGTTGGTATAGTTTGCGGTGGACGATCGGGTTAAGGGTAAATTAACTGTTTTCTTTTAACCAACCGATGCCAGTAACTTCTTTCTCATGACCTTAAGATATGAATATACTAAAAAAAGAGTGAGTAACTAATTAACTAATAGACTAATTGTAAGATCTCTATTATTTTGAGAATAAAATACAGACTAAATCGTAGTTAATGTAGCTTTTTATATGTGAAAGAATTTTTAAAACAGTAATTTTTAAGTTAATCGATTAAAATCAAATTTTTATCATTTATGATATTAAGTGTAGATTAAATTAGTAATATATTAAGAATAACTTGTGAGATTAACTCAAAGGCAACTATATCAAGATCACAGAACTTTCGTAGGATAAAGCCCGTCACAAACGTAGCTATAATATATACATATTATAGCAAGCTACCACACACGGAGACGATGCTATAATTTATATTTTGCCTTCATTTCATTGATGGTCGTATATTACGATATATTATTATGGTCTTGCTATACCATAATATGCAATAATATAAATTACGGTATATTTTGGTGACGTCATAGAAATATATATTATAGCTGCGTGTGTGGTCACTCCAATATTTGTATAGAAAATATATCGTAATATGCCTTGATATAATTTATATTAATATATTATTATAGCTACGTGTGTGACGGGCTTAAGGTCTTAACGAATAACTTTCTTATCGAAGATGACAGTAGCTTTATGGTTTTCCATGCGTAACTATAGGTTTTCAGGCCATGTCTTATATTGTGGATGAAAGTAACTGTAATTATTGAATTTAATTTTATCATCAATACTAATAATAAATCTGTAAGGGTCGGTCATGGAGTAAGTTACTTTGTTTTCAGAGATATCGTGTTTATAGGCTCTGTACACGATACTGAAACTAAATTGACGATTTTTAGAATTTTTTTCTGTATGTATGTATGTATGTTCCTCCATAACTCTTAAACGAATTAACTGATTTTCATGAAACTTGGTAGATAAACATTTGGACGTACGGGACACAGGATAGGCTACTTATAATTTTTCAACTCCCTTCAACGTGGACGAAGTCGTGGGCACCAGCTAGTAATATATAAACATCACCTGTATTAATGTAAACCATCCCGGGCTGAATAAACTTAATGGTTCCAGCCCTGTAATGACAGGGACATATTTGAGAACCGCATACCGAGTGTGATTACATAGTATAATGGCTGAATCTCCACTAATGTGTCGGTCGGACCCTTCAAATTGTTTAGGGTTGGAAATATTTTTATACACAATAAAGCCTTTATAGACGTGGCTCGCGTTATATTACGGAAATAATTTCGTGCGATGTGTTGCCTTTTTTTTTTGCATTTTACAACAACATGTAATGGAAAAATCAATAAAATATCATGCTTGATACATGCAGGTTAATAGTTTAAAGTGATTTACGACTATAAATTCACTTTGCCTGTATTTTATTTTTTATTAGAGACTAGCGGCCCGCTTCCGGCTTCGCCCGGTGTGTATTTTTTCTAATAAAATATTTTTTCTAAAATAAACGTAGCTTAAATTACACCTTATTACATCAGCTACCTGCCAATAGAAGTCCCGTCAAAATCGGTAGCCATTTCAGAGATTAGCCGGAACAAACAGACAGACAGACAAATATTGTAAAAAATGTTGTTTTGGTGTATGTACCGTATATATATTCATATGCATGTAGTAAAAAACGGTTATTTCAATATTACAAACAGACACTCCAATTTTATTTATATGTATAGATGGGTTTGCTGTTCGACAGCATCCAGACGTGTAGCGAAAATGAGGCCCATGATGGAGTGAGCTCACCCAGAAGATGCCTACTCACTTGAACTTTGAAAAGGTTTGGGTTATATGAGCTATGAATTACAGACGCCGCGCCGGCAGGGATTCCAACCTTGGCAGTGCTCTTGGGAACAGTGTCTTAAAACGCTTGTTCCCAAAAAGAGAGATTTCTACAAGATGAGGATGTTAACCAGCTGTACGTCTATATTTGATGGAAGAAAGGGGAAGGCGGTATGAGCTCATGCAGCTCCTGAGCACTCTCTAAAGTACATCTTATAAAAGACACATAGACAGGCGATTTTGCCTAAATATTTGTTTTAGACAGATGATTCCTATAGGTGAGTTCAGACTATATATCACAAAATATGTTAAAAAAACATACATACGAGTATACATATAGCATGTTTCATATGTGTGGACAACATTCTTATTCCTAATAATGCGAAATTTTATTATGTTTGGATATTTGTTACGCAATCAAGTAAAAACACCCAGCGAGATGCCGGCGCTGACCAATGCTTGTATGAAAATGAAACATTTCATATAAACGTTTATCTCATTTGCCTAACAGAATCCCTTAATTATAAAACTACCTTAAAAAATTGTGTAATTCTCATTCTCATTCAATTAATTGAATAGTTAAGTTAAATTGGAATCATGTGCTAATGTGACCACAAACACTTCAACATTGATTGAACTCAACACCGGCGCGTGTCGTTGTCGCTAGTGGGACGTCCTCACACCAAATTGCATTTAGATGGACAGACAGAAGCTTGTGGTCTACATGACCTTAGCCCGTGGTCACAGTGTTGAGCGGAAGAGGTAAAATAATACGCAGCGAATTTTATACTTTATGAATTAATTAAAATTATTATTTAAGTATTTGATGGATTTGCTTTTATGACGTTAGCGAATTTTATAAATTATAAATAATAATATTAATAATTCATATTGTTCATTGTGTTCATAGTTTGGAATAAATAATCTTGATTAAATATCATCATATTATAGATGAGTCATTCTTGAAGAAAAGATGTTTTACAAAAAAAAAGAAGCAATAAGTAAATATTTAAAATTTAGAGATCAAATTAATGAGATTAAAATGAAATTTTGAAAACATTATTAATATATTTTTTATTATATTGTATTTCGTAAAAAAAACTCTTTAAATTAGTTTAAATCTTCTTAAATAAATAAACAATAACTCGAAAATACAGTGAGAAAATTCGTTATATCGCTCACTAATCCGCTTCTGCTTATCACAAACGCGCCATTGTCGTTCTCAATTACGCCGCGGTTTCTAATTACGTCCAACGATTGTCACATTGCAACGGCGTAAACACTGCTATTTTGGGCCTTAATGTGTATTTCAAGGCGTTACGGTTTCTTGGCAGCTGAGTAAAAGATTCAACTACCCTAACAAGCGTTTTGCATAATTATTTAACTTTACGTAACCTTATTTAAAGAAAAAATACTCTGTTTTTTGACAAAATGTACGATGCTGTAATGTGGAGTGTGATATCAGCGGAAAAACGTACTGATGCTTCATAGATAAGAATGCTTCAGATTCCTATAAAAAATTTCAATAGGCGTCTATTCCAATGAAATTGTGGACGAGTACTAAGCCATTTATACACAAATATTTAACAAAGTAATATTTTACAAAGAAATATTGTGATTGTTAAAAGACGATGAAACCCCCTTGAATTGGTTGAAGGAAGGTATACCATATACATCACCGAAATTAACAGTAACTTTTGCGAGTAGAGGAAGTATGGACAAAAAGTTCTTTCCCGAAATCTTTTCTAGGTGAAATTCTGTGTGAAGTATAAATTATCGTATTGAACGAAGGTAAAACCTTCCATAGGTACCCGCTTATGTGAGATTTTCACTAACTAAAAAAACCCCTCATTGGTCGCCAGATGCGCCTATTCGGAGTCCACGGTAACTTTATATTACCCGTATTACCCCGCAGTCCCTGTAGCACCATTCTTGCCGAATACTTCGGGGGTATCCCCAAGAGCTTTCTGTAAGCCAATCACTAGAACCCCTTTTAGACGCAGGATCATACGACAGGAAGAGGATACCGTGTCTCTATTCTGACTGAATTATAATCTAACACTATTTTTAAATAATTTATAAGAAAGGTACATCGCATTTATTTTCTGGTGAAGAAGTAGGTAACTAACTAATAAGAAAGCTTTAGTTCTCGACAAGGCCAGTAAAGTGATCTCATATTTCCGGAAGCCTCTCGGTAGAAATTAATTAAAACGACCACCAACAAACGGTTATTGGAGCTTAAGCAAAAATTTATTGGACAACTATTGCCCTCTGTAAGTTACAAACGGTCAGCGCTCTATATATCTTTACCGCCTTTTTAGGGAATTCGTTTTATAATTTAATTCTCTACACTACACAATAATGGTTCAATGAAAAGGTACCCATTTAGTTAAACGTATTTTTCGGTTCCATTATTTTAAGAATTCTAATTGGTTATAATTAGGTTCAGATCTGCAACCTTTGAGGTGTGATTATAATATTTAATTTGCCTATCACATCTATATGATTGACTCGAAACTCGCATTTAATTTTATTTTCACATACATTGCATTGTATGTGTCAATTAGATAATTTTAATATTAATTTTACATTTAATACAGTTAAAAAATCATAAGTTATATAAGTACATATAAGTTAATTCAATATGTAAGTTCTTGGAGGGTTGACAGCGTATCACGACCCGGCTGCGTCGCGCCGTTTCCGAGTTACGGCCAGGAGGATCCGAGGGGGGCGTCAAATTTTTTATCTTGGGTAGACGTCTCCGATGACCCCCAAACACGACCCGGCCGTGACGCGCTGTTTCCGAGTTACGGACGGGGTTTATGGGGGTTAAGCGGGGTCACAATTTTCGCTTTTCGGTGCTCATTGCATGTTTTTTTTTAATTTTGTTCTATTATAAATATAGTAGAACAGTTTGGACATATTCCATTAAAATTATTCGAGTCCAATCTGTCATACTGTGCAGTAGAACTAGTTGAAATTTTTTCTTCCAAACAGTTCTATCGTAGAACTAATAGTAGAACTGTTTGGAACAACCTCCGGTGACATAATCCCGCAACTTCCCCTACGCTGACGCTCGAGGATTTTCCAACATTAAAAAAGGGTTGACAGAGTACCTGCATTAGAGAGTCTACCAGCCAATCATTAAAATAAACAACTTGAACTAAAAACATAAATAAATAAATAAATGTAAAAATATTTCTAAAATATTCCCGCTATGAGTTCATTACTTGGACTACATAGCGGAGGGGTGTTTTGTCGTTGTAACGGTGGACTCAGGTCTTCTAGACGATGAGAGGTAATTGTTATAAATGTAAGACGCTGTTAACTTTAATCGTGATTAAATATGAAGCCTCTCATCAGGTCGCTTGAGATGTGTTAATTTTGTATAAAACACTTTTAGAATGGAGTAACCCTAATTTTCTTTAAAGAAAAATTCGTCGGCTAGCAACGGAGAATTCTAACAAAATTATTTCTAGTATTACGTCGTCGATTATTATTTTTTTCAGTAATCTGGAAAGAAATGGCCTTTACGTTTATTTTTTTACTTATAATAGATTAGCGAATACACAAGGTTTAATAAAAATATTTTCTTCAAATAAAAAGCTTTGAAACATACGGTGACGCAAGGGAATTGTTGGTATGGAAATTTAAAAAAATAGAAACTTTCAAGTACTCGTCAACAACTTCGAGAGTTAAGTTTCCAACTGTTACTGTGGTAGGCACAACATGGATATTAGACATAACTTTGGTCTTGTCCATATTCATCTTAAGGCCCACCCTTTGAGAAACTCGGTTGAGGTCTTCGAGCATCGTGCTGAGGTCTCTCATCGACCTCGCCAAGATCACAATATCGTCGGCAAACCGAAAGTGAGTGATATACTCGCCGTTCACATTGATGCCAAGTCCAGGAGCTTAAATGCATCTTCCAAAGCGGCAGTGACCAGTTTTGGAGAGATTACATCTCCTTATCTCACATCTCACATCTCTTCTCAATGGAATGGAACTGTGTGCTGTGCTCCTGTACTCGAACCGACATGATGGCTTTATTGTATAAACAATTCAATACCTCGATATACTAATGAACAAGCGACCGTTATTATATATGTAATATATAGACAACTATTATATATGTAAATATAATATATTCAGTATGGTCATAGATCAGCCAATCAAGGCTACGTTGTCTGCAATTTTATCGTTGAATAAATCATGTAGCCTTATTTTATTGCCTCAAAGTTACACGTCCCTTTTGGAGTTCTGGCATACGCACAGTGAAGTTCATTACGCGAACAATTATCCCTTTAATAGGGGACATAAAAGTTAATGGGTGCGACTGAGCAGTTGAGATACGTGGCGACCGACTGGTGTGGCCCTGGGCTCTGGCTTTGATAATCAATTTTTATTAGCTTTGACACGTATGGACAAATTAACTAGATTTGGGGTTAGTTTGAGAAAACTAAAACAACAAGATAGTACACTTAATTCAAAGATCTACCTAGATGATTTTTTTTACATTTTTTACATAACGGTCGGTCTGTCCACTTCATATTAGCTCTGGCCAGGGTCGCCGTGGCTGTTAGTTGGGATAAATTTATTTATTAGGATTTATAATAGCTCAATGTTAGGATTTAAGAGTATTTAGGAGATAAAGAAATGGGTTCTGACATCCTTTACTCACTTACCGATATATAACAGCTCACATGCGTGTACTTTACGGTGGTCTACTGTAAGGGCGTGATTACTGCCGCCAGAGGGACTGTTTCACTTTTGTTTGCGAAACGTAGTGTGTCCTGTTACTACTTAGAATAAACATCCTAAAACAAACACTTAGATTGATGGTTTGGAATTGTTTCCGAATATTAATTTATATATTAAACATTAAATTCAGTGAAATATAAATATAATACAATTTGTCAAGTAAAAAAAACCTAACAACAGAAACTCTCTTTGATTGCGGTTATATGAGACACACAGTTAATAAGGTTAGAGTACATTAACGAATTTCTGTTAATATTAATATCCCAACATTGATGACTAAATTTGTTTTGCCATATAATCATAAACATACTAATTAATGAATAAAATGTATTACATTTCTTCGCAAACAATATGCTGGGTGAAACAATGAATTAATCATAAGGTGAGATTTAACGGTTCTTATTATTATTTAACGGTCCTTATTATGTAGTTCAGATAAAGAACTGTCTATGTAACTTATGTAACCGCAAAATCATTTGTTTACTTCATAGACAAAGTACAATCAATAATCGTCGTAATATTGATATAATTTCAATTTGATTAAATATTAGTTTAATATTGATTTAAATTGACTATCATCATTAAAAACTCCCTTGTTCCCGAAGGATGATGTGAAAATATGAAAAATCAACGCCTGATTAACACGTAAGGAAAAAGGGGGTTAACGAAGTCGGGGGCAAGCTAGTATGCTGTTCACAGTAATATTTCCAATAAAAAAAAAAATAGGAAACAATTATTACGTTTGATTTTAATCCGCTGCGACCGTGTGTATCGCGGCATATCACACTCGTTGGATTATTGTTTCTGACAGGTTGATCTCTCGGTATTACACGGATTGGCGTCACGAAGCGTTTTTATTGGTGTAATTGAAGATGAAACATGACACACGGGCGACATTTTGTTCGTATAAATGCGATCTATCGTTGTTTTGTATTTATTGCAGTGCTCAACGGTTCACAGAGTATTAGTTAAATTATAACTTGTCGTTAGTGCAACAAACAAGTTGGGGGCTCTGGTCCCTAGGTACTTGAAAAAAGTCTATGTCACACTGCAGTTTTCAGCAATTTTTGGGCTGTGGTTGCTACTTATAAATAAAGACTTTATTCTATGTTAGACTGCAGTTGGAGGTTTGTTCTTTTATGTAAACGTCGTCAAACAGGTATAAAATAGGTGGCTACTGTCTCCTATGGACAAGTATGGGACAATGTAAATATTAAAATTAATTTTTATGTATAATAAATAAATAAATAAAAAATAAATAATAATAATAATAAGTAGGTAACGCCACAGAAGCTGCCAGTGTGTCGCCAGCCTTAGTAGGATTCCTTAATTCTACTAAGGTTGGCACTTATAAGGTTTTATTCTTATATCGCCACACTTGCACCTCTTGGTGTTATTTTACAGTGGTCATAATTGATGGGGTGGTTACTGCCGCCAAACGGTCGGTCCAATAATAATTTGTTAATGCGAAAAGCAATGTTCCCTGCCATGCCACTACTAAAACACCTATACCAGAGCTAACTGCCAAAGTACTTTCCGAAGTTGACTCGGCCGGGAATCGAACTCGGGTCCCCTGATCTCGAACTCTAAACCAATGTGCTCGTCGAAAATTATATTGGAATGATGTCGCACATCTATACTAATATTATAAAGAGGAAAAGATTTGTTTGTTTTTTGTTTGCATTGAATGGGCTCCGAAACTACTGGACCGATTTGAAAAATTCTTTCACTGTTGGTAAGATATATATGTATTATCAGCGAGTAACTAGTACATACATAATATGAATGTATGAATACTTAAATAAACGGCATTTTTTGCAAATATTTTAATTTGTAATAATATATATAATGTTTATACGCTAGTAATATATAAATCAGTGGTTTACAGGGTCAAAACATCACGTGAGGCAAAGTGAGAGGTTTGTGTAAGTAGGTATATACTTAAAAAAAAAAATGCATCTTTGTGAACCCGGGGGCAGGTCGCTAGTATAATATGTGCCTAGGCTTAAACTTAGGGCTAGGCTTAGTATAATATGTGCTTGTATAAACGAATGGAAATTCGTAGGTAGGTTTTATTGGGAAACATTGTATCTGCTCGTATTCATATAAACCAACGAGCGGAAAACCACAAATAGACCTAATTTTACTCGTTTACTTTGCCAAACAATAAAATATATTAAAATTATTATTAAATCGGTTCATTACATTAAATTTGATTCGTTTATTAACAAGCTTCAATCATTTTATTTTGGCAATAGCAGGGTACACTGCGTTTCGCAGTCATTTGGGCAGCCCATTTTGCGGCAGTAACCACCCCCTATTAGAAGACCACCCTGTGGACAGAAATAACAGATGTTGTTGTCTGTCGAATATATCTTAAATACATAATATATATTTTTATATATATAATACCTAATTTATACATTATTCATTATTTTTAAAAATAACGATTAATAAAATTAAAACACCCTGTAGAAAGTGTGCATTCTTGTTGTCAACAAGGATGCGCTTATATGAGTTAGTTGCATGTAAGAGTTGTTTTAAAGCGTAGCACGATGGAGACTGAAAAAAAAATGTATCTAGCTACAAATATATACTTTTTTTATTTGTGTGTGTTCGACAACCCAGGTGTACGGTAGAAACTTAATTAAATTTTAATTAATTAAATTAATTAATGGGAATAAATTAAGTACATATAAGTATTTTTTGAAAATAATTAGTTTTTAAGTTTTTATGTTAAATTTGTATCTTCATTTAAATGTAATTATGTTAATAAAATTAAGTTTTTATTAAACCTTAACTGTGTACCATCAATTATATATATGTATGTATATTTTCTTAGATAAAAAATGCAATCTTACTACTGAGCCCCAATAGAAATTCCCTATGAGGAACATCGTCCATATTAATATATTGGCTTAGTCAGATCCAAATAACCTTAATATGAAAAAAAAAAAAAACTTAATGCAAGAGCAAAAAATATTAAATAATATTGTTGAAAATTGTGCTCTCTTTTCTCGTCGTCTCGTTTGATGTCTTAACAAACAGACATAAGAACTGTCGTCTCTTTTATAACGCCACTCATAATATTTTTTTTATTACTTTTTTTTTATATAAAAAGCGACAACAGACAAGATGTTGTGAAAATGAGCATCCGCATTGCTCTGAGAGAAAACTAGCTGGGTGTATTATTGTGTAAATTTCTGAATAAAATATAGGGTACATGTTATATAGAAAATAGGGCTATATTTTATTAATATAGTTTCTTGAGATATTTTTTTATGAAATAATGGAAGTGTAGGTATATTTCACAATTGAATATAGTTAATAATTGCAATCAATATTTTTACAATTAATATTTTTATTAAATTTTTACAATAATATATGTAGTGTATCTTTCGTCAATTAAACACTCTTTGTCAAATATTCAATTAAAAATATATATCATAATTTAAAATCATATTATACTAGTGATCCAACCTTGGCTTATAATCTTTATCTATATATATAAAAATCTCGTGTCACTATGTATGTTCGCGATAAACTCTGAAACTACTGAACCGACTTTAATCAAACTTCATAAGTATCTGTTATTTGGTCCAACTTAAAAGATAGGATAGTTTATATTACATTTTGTTTATTATTTTTTTGCAAATTATATAATATTATTAACATAGCGCAATCTGTTGATACTTATTCAATACAGCAATTATTTATCTGTGAAATCCATAAGGTTCACACAGATGGCGGTTTAAAGTAATTTATCGGCTGGATTGCAAAAAAGCACCCCGGGCGAAGTCGGGAGCGGGCCACTAGTATGTATATAAAATTCTCGTGTCACAATGTTTGTAACAAAACTGGCTTGACCGATTTTTATGAATTTTTTTTGTATATTCGGTAGGTCTGAGAATAGGTTTAAACTATTTTTTATACCCCCCAAAATTTTTTTTTCTCAAAACAACGTTTGCGGGGAAGCTAGTATAATATAAATAATTATTACAATTTATAAGTTGTTTCCTGTACGTTAAATATTGGTTGACATTTAAATTAAAGATAAGAATCAATAAGGACAAATTAAACAGGGTATTATGTCAGAAATATTTTTTACGATAATATTTATTTACTGTTATAATTTAAAATAAATAACATATTTCGTTTTTGTAAATAATTTCATCTCATATTTATAAAGAGTTGATTGACAATTACGAACAACCAGTTCACAAACGGAATTTAACGAACTCTTTTATGAGAATTGCAAATAAATATATTGGATGACGACATATGAAACTTGATTTGTTTTTGGACGAAAGAATTGTACATTTTTATGGAATAAAATTAATTTTCAAACAATAAAAACAACTATTGTATGTACTTAATCAGAATAATTATAATGTGATAGGTGGCTACCGTCGCCTATAATACAAGCAACGTCACAAGTACAGAGTTCAGGATAAAGGATAAGACTCTGGCATCCCTTATCCACAACCGCACACATGGTTTTCTTTCACTGCCTTAAGGGGCTGGTTACTGCCGCCAGACTGCGAAACGCAGTGAGCCACTATAAATTTACACAACTATTTAAAGAGGTACCTACAGATACAATTGTCTTCAGACTGTCAATTGTCATCAATCAATACTAATAATAAATCTGTAAGGGTCGGTCATGGAGTAGGTAAGTTACTTTGTTTTCAGAGATATCGTGTTTATAGGCTCTATACATGATACTGAAACTAAATTGACGTTTTTTAGAATTTTTTTCTGTATGTATGTATGTTCCTCCATAACTCTGAAACGAATTAACTGATTTTCATGAAACTTGGTAGATAAACATCTGGACGTACGGGACACAGGATAGGCTACTTTTTTCTTTTTCAACGCGGACAAATTTGTTTTTATTATCTGTAGTTCCACAAAAATCTAACAGATGGCGGTGTACGGCGCACGGGTACAGTAATTACTCATATATTTTCTTTTTCAACGCGGACGAAGTGGCGGGCACCAGCTAGTTTATCTATAAAATGCTTAAACTCCTAAAAGCATCAAATAGAGTTAGACCTTTCAAGTAATACACCACAGATAGTTGAAATAAAGAGGTAAATTTTAGAGGTCATATTGTCCTCTCGAAAAGAGGTCAACACCCAATGCCCTGGAGGCTTGTAGGGCGTATATAAGTTGCTTCTCTGCACGACTCGTAAATTGTATTAGCCGTTGTAAATGACATTTCAATAGCGGAATGTGTGTCATTAAAAACACATTAGGGACGAATCAGTGAGAGTTCAT
Source organism: Synanthedon andrenaeformis (assembly GCA_936446665.2). Classification (NCBI taxonomy): domain Eukaryota; kingdom Metazoa; phylum Arthropoda; class Insecta; order Lepidoptera; family Sesiidae; genus Synanthedon; species Synanthedon andrenaeformis. The sequence goes on from OW387797.2 coordinate 1,193,601, forward strand.
AGGTCATTAACTCGCCCCGTGTATTGTTACTTAGCCGAAGGGTTCAACTTATCATAGACAATGGGATCGAGTATTGCGAAAAATGGCATTATAGTCATAGATTTAACCCGCAAAAAAGTTTAATAGTCACATCGCACGATTTTATTTCGTACGAAATGTGCAAAGAGCCAATTTATAAGTTTAAAAATGTATTAGTAGTCATCTCGCACACATGTTATTTAATAGCGTGCGAAATGACGCCTAGAGAAAAATTTTAGTGGGCGATTGGCACACAATTTATAAATTCAGAAACAAATTTTAAAGTTTGTTGTATTTTAAAACAAGTTATAAAATAATAGGTATTTATTATAATATTACTAGCTAGTACCTGCAGCTTCGTACGCACTGTATTCCTTTTTTGAAAATCTCAGAAAAACCTAACATTTTCCTAGATAAAAAGTATCATAAAGTTTAATCCAATTAATTGATGACAAAAATATGAGAAAAATGATATAAAAATATCCAACACATTACCATAGTAGGATTAAGGATAAAGTATTAGACACTCACCGAAACACAACAGCACAAATGCTGTTATTTCACTGTGGTCTTCTTTAAGGGGGGTGGTTACTGCCGCCAGACGGCCCAAATGACTGCGAAACGCAACGTGCCCTGCCACTCTCATTATTAAAATAAACTTAAAAAAATCCTCTTATCAAAAATCTTCAATATGATATCTGTCAATCTGTTCAATATCTATCTGTCTTTTTTTAAATTATATAATTGATAGCTATTGTTTTTCATATGAAATGGCTTTATTTTATTCGTATTATATGTTATCGAAGTCAAATGTAAGTAAATTTTTCTGTTTGTACTGAGAAATACTGACGGACATTCACTTTAGCTTCAAAATATCATGTAACACACAATATTATATGAATACGATATTTTTCACTGTAAGTACCATTATTTCATTTGACATTTTTATCGAGTCGTTTATTTAATACTTACTACCTGTATTGAAATACAAGATTGGTATCATGTATCCTAAATCATGTATGTAATCATGTATGTTACAGGGGCTTGTAACCATGTATCCAAAATAATAATATCTGTATTTCCTAGCTCATATAACCCAAATATTTTCAAAATTCGATTGAATAGTCATCTTCTGGATGAGCTCGCTCCATCATAGGCCTCATCTTCGCTACACAGCTGGATATTGGTCAAGAGCAAACCCATCTCTAATAAAAAAAATATCTAAATTATTCTAAACTAGCTGGTACCAGCTAAATTGTTTGCGTTGGCTTCATCTTCAAATATATATAAATTAAAAAAAAACAACTAATTTTTATGTAGAGATTTAAACTAAGTTATACATTGAGAAAATTTGAAATTGGCTACATTTTATTATCTAAGATATCGAAGCAGACGAAGTCGCAAGCAAAAGCTACTTTACTTAATTTTTATAACCTACTAGCGTTCCGCTCCCGGCTTCGCCCGCGGTGCATTTTTTTTTACGTAAAAACCTTCCCTGATTATCCCTCCATCCATGAGTGAAGACAGAATTAAAATCGGTCCACCCGTTCTCGAGTTTTGCGCTTAGCAACACATTTAGGGATTCATTTTTATATTATAGACTAGCTGTTGCACGCGGCTTCGACCGCGTAACTTTATAAAATATGTTACTATGTTACTCGCTGATAATATAGCTTCCCAACAGTGATTTTTCAAATCGGTCCAGTAGTTTCGGAGCCTATTCAATGCAAACAATCAAATCTCACCTCTTTTTAATATTATATTATATATGTATAGTATTATACTTATATATAATAAAATAATATAGATATATATAGATATTTTTTTTTTATTAAAAACATAAAACAGTTTCAATAAGTTTTGTTTTTTGATCCTAAACAACTGAAATTTTAAGAATTTGCCTTGATCGAATTGGGCTGAGCCTTGCAAGGGTGAAGAATGAGGGATTAGGAGGGGTTAGGGAAATGGGCTCTGTCATCCCTTACTCACTCACTGAAATACAACAACGCCATGAAACACATGCCGTTTTTTCATGGTGGTCACCGTCACACTTCTGTAAGGAAGTGGTTCTGCAGACAGACGCGCTTCCTGCTAAACTGCGTGATAGCGAAATGCAGTGTTTCCTGCCGCTACTATAATAAAATAATGAGATGTCAACTTGAAACATAAACTTCTATTATTTCCACATGTTTGCGTTGGAATTATAATAAAATTTTGGGACTAATATATTCGGAACTTCAATGGAATATCCGGATTTATGTCAGCGACATTTCAAATTTCCAAATGGTAATTCTAGTCACATACACATAGGTACGAATTTGATAGTTATTATTAAAATTTGTGATTGAGAAAAAAATAAAATAACGGCCAGTAAGTATATAAATTTCTGCCTTTTCATCGCTTGCATTTTCTTTTGTGTTACAACTCAATATAACTTTTTAGCCCAATGATTCTAGCCTAATGATAGTTGACTCAAGATAGTCCACACTATAGGGACGAGCCCCGGCTTCTCACGGGTGTAATTTAGAAAAAAAAAATAGTTAAAAAAGCTAAATTACCGCCTTTGATTATCAGAATTTCTTTATAAGTAATGTTTGTAGCTTTGATGAAAGAAGTAAGTTAACGGTAATACTCGTAGTTGAAATTGCCATCGCGGATAGGTTTTTATAACTTACAGGGTTGGCATGCAGTACTCCCCTTGGTGTTGCTTGTGTCCGTAGGCGACGGTAACCACCTACCATCAAGTGAGCCGCCAGCCTGTCTGCCACCTTTATATAATAAAAGAAAACTTCTTCTTCTTGTAGTGTTTTTTTTTTGTTTTTTTTTTTATTATTATTTTTTATTATTGTTATAATATTGTTATAAATATTGTTTTTTTTCCTACTTACATAAAAATTCATTACGTTAAATTATATGTATACAGTGAAAAATTATTTAACTGTTGATATTTGCGTGGTGCAGGTGGAGTTAGCTACAGACAGACGCGTAAAGCGACTTCTTTGTATACTATTTAAGGATTCAAATAAATATATACTTAGGTCGATATGAATACAGGACTTGGTAAGTACTTACGGTAAAAAATCACAGTTCCGCAATCGTATTTAGTACGCCGACCTTTTTACAGGGGAAATAAATGACAAAACTTTTTTCTCGTTCGGGCATCGCTTTGTCGCCTTATATTAAGACAAATTGGAATTGTTTCGAAAGGGATGCCATAAAAATACGCTACAAGCCATAGAAGGAGATATTACACAGTTAATCTTCTTAAAAGGAACAACAAACAAATATTTTTCGTTATGGTTTTTGCGCAGTTTTCATAAGGAAAGCGCCGTTTGTTTTTTCCTTATAATGTAAGGTGCTGTGTCGTTTGTCCCAGACAATAATATTAGGTAAGTATTAAAAAGTTCTAAAAGCGCTTATGTGTTTTTTGAGTGAATATGAATTTAAAATGAGAATTAGTATTTTTTTTTAAATAAACTTTTTATTAAATGAACTAAATCACTATACAGGAGGGAAACTACCTTAAATCTTTAAGCTAGCTCATTTTACATAAAGGAGACATTCCTTTATTTTTAAAAAGAAACAAAACTGCATTCAAAGATTTTTTAAAACTCGCTTGGCTCGCCCGGGACTCGAACCAACTAAAATTAAAAAAAAAAAAACAAACACTCGCTGTTTTATTATAGTAATCGATAGGATTATTATTCAGGATAAAATTTCTCTAACAAATATTTGGTCTTAAAAATAAAAATGATCGTAAAATCTAACATTAACTTTATTTTGTTATCAATTGTAAGATTGAATTGAATTGACGTTATATTACAATTCGAGACATAAATTAATATTGTACTACTATATGCAACCATTTAAACTGAAATGTAATATAATGATTATACTTACACCTCTAACTATAATATTTTTTCGATAACCAAGCTATATTTTCATTTTATATATAATCAATACTAATAATAAATCTGTAAGTGTAGGTATTGTGTGTATGTATGTTCCTCCATAACTTTTAAACGAATTAACTGATTTTCATGAAACTTGGTACATAAACATTTAGACGTACAGGACACAGGATAGGCTACCTTTTACTTTTTCAACGCGGACGAAGTCGCGGGCGCCAGCTAGTATAATAATATCTCTAGTAGCGTCCTCAGTTCGTATATGTTATACCGAAAACTGACTGAAAAGATATATCTTAAAGTATGCAGTCACAGTGATAAGCCAGCTTTATTCTTAGCCAGCTTTAGCCAGCTGTAATAGCAACATTAAATAATACATATATGTAGTTAAACAGAAAATATATTATTGTATAAAAAAATCTAAAAAAAAACTTGAGGTTGTCTGGCTTCTTTTAGTTCCTAGATTAATGTAACCCCGCAACAATTCAATATTTTCCATTAACTTTTCAGTTTCCTTGCCAACTGTAATAAAAGGTGAAATATACGAGTGAAGCCAATCGTGAAACGAAGCTTATTGTCTTGCACTGTAACATTCCCACTAACGTATAAAGGGCCTGTTCGATGTACTACTATTGCAACGAAATTAATCTTAGCAATTCAGTACTCAGTAAAGTCACACTATCGTTGGTGTAAGACCCATAAAAATCCACCCAAACGATAAGCTTATAGCGATTATAATCGCTTATTATTATCGCAAGATCAAATTTAGCCCATATTTGATTTACTTGACAGCTCGCCGGAATTAATCTCGCTCGAACCGGCGAGTTACCATCATGTTTGATTTTTAACTATTATTTCAGTAGACATCTCGCTAACAATATGGTCATTAGTTTTTGGAATCCATGACCTAATATATGGTAATCAAGCTCACAACTTGCAGACTTAATACAAGTTTATGTACAAGTCTATATTACAAGTCTATATTAAATTATTTACTGTTTATTTTAAATATTTTTTCGTGGAGATGGAAAAGTATTTTATGTGAACACTTGTGCGTTACTTATATGTATATATCCAACGAATTCAAATATACAATATATACCAAAAAATGTTCGATCCTTTAGCTATCGAGCGATGTAATTAAATTTTAGTTGTAGATTATAGATATTATAAACATGTGTGTTGTTGAAAAAAAAAGTAGTAAAGCATCAAACTGTATCCCCCGATTTTGTTATCAATAGTTTTTTGAATTTTTTTCTTCTATAGAAGCACATTTAAAGACATTATTTTCTTTATTTAATTATTTGCTGATATAATGTAGTTTAAAATAAGCATATGAAAACAAGCTTTTTATTTTTAATCTTGTATTTTAATATTTTTTTTATTGAAAAGGAAGTAATGAGTTACCTAATTTAGTTACAAACTAAAAAAACTACTAACTAAATCGGTGAAACAATACAAAAGTTGGAGTGAATTTTATACACCAAGTCATCATTTTTTGCAATCGAAAAAAAAAACAAAGAGGCATATAAGTAAATAGTGTAGGTACTTGTTTTTTTTTTTTTTTTTTTTTTTTTTTTTTTTTTTTTTTTTTTTTTTTTTTTTTTTTTTTTTTTTTTTTTTTTTTTCTAATCTGAGAAACTCTCATCTTTTTTTTCTCAACAGTTTTAAGAATATTTCGCATTCCATTAAAAAAAAAATGTAATTACATACAGGACAACATAAAATATATGTCTATTATACATAGACAAGATAATAAAAGCAATTACAAATTACGAGAAAATGTCCAGAAATCTGATGTTATTCGCGTAACTTATACCATTGGCAAGGTTCTCACTTTGGCGGCACGGAGTAGAAATTAATTAGGAGAGGCTGAGAAACTTGCTCGTAGCGCCGCTTATTGGGCTTTAGGCAAAAATATATGAGACAGCCCAAACGAGCTCTGCCAACATTCTAAATAAACGTGTGTGATATCTTTGGAAATATGACTTCGGAAAATGGGTTATTAACAGTTTTTCTTAAAATTTCAAATTAATCACTGTTATGGTCTATTATTTTTTTTATTACAGAGGGGTTTGCTCTTGGCCAACATCCAGCTGTGTAACGAAGATGAGGCCTATGATGGAGCAAGCTCACCCAGAAGATGACCATAAACTCGAACTTTGAAAATATTTAGGTTATATGAGACTACTAGCTGACCCGGCAAACGTTGTTTTGCCAAAAAAAATAATTTTGGATTATGAAAAATAGATGTTGGTTGATCTCAGACTTACCCGATAAGCACACAAATTTTTATCAAAATCGGTGCAGCTGTTTCGGAGGAGTTTGGCTACAAACACCGCGACACGAGAATTTTATATATTAGATTACCTAAGACGTTTAAGAATGTCTTAGTCCTGCTGTTTCGTGTTAACGAGTTTTTTTTATATATTTTAAACAATTAAAAAAAAATTATCTATAGTATTGTGAAAATATCATTAAATTCTTTTCAGGTGTTTAGAAGTTGGAAGAGATTTCAAAAAGTTTATTAAAGGCGAACAGAGATTTTGTTTTATATAATGTATAGATATAGTTAAAGATTCATTATTATAATGATATATATTAAATAATATCTCTATGAAATATAGTTTAATTTAATTTCTATGCTTTTTTGTTTATAAGCTTTATTCTCTTTTTCGCATGAGATTAAAATTTAAGGTTGTGTGGGATCGGAATTTATTTTATAAAAGAAAAAAATCTTTGCCTATGGTTGGCAGTAGGTACAGGTATGACCTGTGGCGTTACTTTTATTATAGGCGACGGTAGCCATCGAGTGGATCGTCAGCCTGTCTGAGAAGATGTTTATAATACTAGATAATTATAATTAGATATTCACTATCCTGTCATTGTTTTGAGAAAGGTCATAAATATTCTTATTCCCAAAAGTCTACGAAAATTATTCATTACTAAGCATTTATTGTGTTGCTATAGAAATGGACGGACGGACAAAAAAACGGGCAAAATCTTGTATTAGTATGCAAGGGACAACTGCACAATGTATACTGCTTTGTGTTATTTATTCATGTAATAGCTTTTTGTCTTGTACAACTGAAGTTTACAGAGAGTTAGATGTTTCTGTTTCAAATATTGTAGGAAATAGTCCACACAATAAAGAAAATAACAATAGAAAATAGCCGGTTTACCATGTTAGGTAAATTTATAGTTTAATCCTTATTTTACCTTACCTTTACCTTAAACTTTAAGGTAAAGATATACTGTTTTATAATAATAGGACTTGACCTAGCTCTTGACACTAGGTAGAGCCTAGTATAGTGCAATTAAATATTTTATAATAATTTTGTAAGATTTTTAAAGATAATAAAATATATTTTAAAAGAATTCGAAGAAAAACTTTTAGAACTTTTTTTTTTTGTTATCTATCGCAATATTGTCTCAGAGAAAATTTGTAAAAATCAGTCGAAGCAGATATGTCATTTGTGAAAGATATAATCTTAGCAAAAACTTAAACTTAAGTACTTTATTTCGCACATACATATAAATTCATATAAACATAAGTACACTCGGGGAGATTATCCCGTCATCCCCAGACCACTCATTGTTAGGCATCATTATGTTAATTTTATCGGAAATTTTCGCCTGCAACGCTAAGTTTGCTCATATACGACACACTGCTGTTACAATTAAACATATCAAATAATTAAATAAGATTTTTCTTTTGGAGTTTACTCCTTAAGAATCGATTTAATATATAAGCCCGTGGCGTGGTATGAAAAATTATGGGAGTAAAATCAAAATTGTCACACAGAATGCGAGCACGAATGCGTTACGTTATATTTTTTGAGTATTTTAAAATATCAGAATTTTCATAGATATTGCGCCATCTACACAATATTATTAAAAAAAAAAGAAAAATTCGAATTGTGAAAATTTAAATTTTATAATCGTCGTGTGTCGGCGAGCTGACACACACAAATATTTTTTTAGTGTAAAGATGAGCAGACAGGCTTGACTGTCCAGTTGATAGCTTCCGTCGTTTATTAACATCATAGACGATGTAACGCCAAGAGTTCTCAAAGAGTTCTCAATTACTTTTGGCACATAGTCCGCAGAGAACGAGAAAACTTGGAGAAGCTGGTGTTGGTTGGGAAAGTGGATGGCAAGAGGTCTTGTGGCCGGTCTCCCAGCCGATGGACAGACCAAGTGACCAAGTTGCGAAGGCTATGAGAAAGGCTGAGGACCGGGTGGAATGAAAGCAGCTGGTGGTCGATGCCACCAAGACATTTCAGAGCAGGCACGACCTTCAGCAATGAAGAATCCGACTCTATCTAGATGATGTAAGTGCCTCTTAGTAACAGTAGTAAGGCAAAGAATAATGGATTAAACGGGATAGGGAAATGGGTTCTGGCATCTCTTCCTTATTCATCGAAACACAACAGCACAATTGCTGCTATTTCACGGTGGTCAGATAAGATGTAGGCATTTAAACTCATATATTTCATTTTTCAATAAAATAAGGTGCAGATAACTTCCAATACTACGTGAGTAACATCTACAACACTTAATAAGCATAATTTTTCTGTAAAATATCGTCAATAGAAGTATATAATCTTGAATATAGCTATATAATCAACGAGCATGAAAGACTCTTGGTGCTGGCTGTGTGTAGATCTCCTTTGGGATATTAAAGTGCCTGATAGCTCTCTTAAGGTATATTGAACAGCTCATTAATCGGGACATCTTTGAGGAACGCTGACCGCGCTAAAAGGTGGAGTGGGCGAATAGTTGGGCCACGAAATCAGCGATTGTAAGGAAACTTTGAAAAGCATTACAACTGCTGTAAATGGAGGTTAAAATTGAACGGAGGCCGCGATATACAGGGTGTCCGGTAAGTATTAGATAAACTTGGAATAATAAAAGGCTAGTCTTGACGTGCTTATAGTCAGATTTTCATGTAAAATTCCTTTTTTTCATGTAATTTTATATCTTTTTTTTTGAGATAGTCGATGCCCTTTATTACTTATAGTTACATGCTGTTTCCCCAAAACAAGGAATATTTTCAATTAGTTTTCTATTAAATGTTACCAAAGGGTGGTTTTTCTTATATTTCAAATTACTGAAGGATATTAAGTGATTTTCAATAACTTTTATCAATTTCTCAAAAATAAAAAGAAAAGTGAGGCAGAGGCTCTTATTTTAAGTTCTTTTGTAAGCTATTCAAGAATGTTGTTTAAATATTTTAAAAATATACTTACCTAACAATCTACATATTAAGCCCGTCTGGCGGTAGTAACTTTACAGAAGACCATTGTGAAATATCAGCATGTATACTGTTGTATTTCGGCGAGTGAGTATGGGATGCCAAAACCCATTTCCTCGTCCTTAATCCTACTATAATGTCGTCACCGTACTTGCAAATCCGAGTAACTAGCCTACTTTTTGGAATTTAACGGCGAGTTATCATGTTTGATTTTTACCTATTATTTCACTTAACTCGCTCGCCAGCATCTGTACAATCCGGTACAAAAAAGCATAAAGATATAAAGGTATCAAAGGCATAAAGGTATTAAACAAATTTTCTAGGGGGATGTAGCGTTGCTTGTATTTAATGCTACTATGGTACGAGTATCTATCACCAAGTGGACCGCAGCATGTCTTACATTACACAAAATAAAATTAATAAAAATTAATTCCAAAATCTCCCTCTATATTATAAATCTCCCTCTATATTATAAATCTCCCTCTATATTATAAATCTCCCTCTATATTATAAATCTCTCTCTATATTATAAATCTCCCTCTATATTATAAATCTCCCTCTATATTATAAATTTCCCTCTATATTATAAATTTCCCTCTATATTATAAATCTCCCTCTATATTATAAATCTCCCTCTATATTATAAATCTCCCTCTATATTCTAAATCTCCCTCTATATTATAAATCTCCCTCTATATTATAAATTTCCCTCTATATTATAAATCTCCCTCTATATTATAAATTTCCCTCTATATTATAAATCTCCCTCTATATTATAAATCTAGAAACGCTTATTTTATGGCGTCTCTAATGGAGTCATCCTCTTCAATGCGCTGACGTAACGTTATTGGGCATTTAGAGTCTCGATTGATTGCACTAAGCGAATACAATTTCATACAATGGGTATTCTATTTTTTACATAACGGTAATGAAACGAATCCGGTTATGTAGTATGGTGATTCAACCATAAATCGTCATACAACTAAGACCTAATTTATTACAGACAGGTTTTGCTCTAATTACGTGGCCGGTTTTAATAATGATTAGTGATTTAGTTTAGACACAACTGTACAGAGAACCTAGTGGTAATGATCAACTTTTATTGTATATAAAAGTAGCTGTTGCACGCGACTTTGTCCCACTAACTTTATTATAAAACTAGCTGGTGTCCACAACTTCGTCCGCGTTGAAAAATATTAAGCAGCCTATCCTGTGTCCCGTACGTCCAAATGTTTATCTACCAAGTTTCATGAAAATCAGTTAATTCGTTTCAGTTATGGAGGAACATACATACATACAGAAAAAAATTCTATAAATCGTCAATTTAGTTTCAGTATCATGTATAGAGCCTATAAATACGATATCTCTGAAAACAAAGTAACTTACTCCATGACCGACCCTTACAGATTTATTATTAGTATTGATGATTGATTGATATTTTGCTCGCAATGTTACTCCCTGATAATGTAGCTTTCTATAGGTGAAAGAATTTTAAAAATCGGTCCAATAGTTTTTGAGTTTATTTTTGGTAACAATAAACAAAAATACAAATTTTTTCTCTTTAAAATATTAGTATAGATAACAGCACTTATGCTCTTAATTTCTGCCAGAGATACCCTCATATTTTATCCTTTCAGCCAATGATTTGCTTTCAGCAATAGAATTGGCAGTCAAAGTATGGGATGCGACCATTTTGGTGCTACTTGCTATAATCTGAACTAACAACCAGTCTGTTTTCATTATTTTTTATTTAACTTTAATTTGTGTCTTATATACGAGGGCAATTCAGAAACTAACCTCCGGTTGATTGAAAAAAATACACCAAGTTAAGTAAAAATATTTTAATATATACATCTTACAACTACATCTTTGCACTATTTTTCGACATAGTCTCCATAACGATTGAGGCACTTATCGTATCTCTTCACAAGCTTTGAAATTCCTTCTGCATAAAAATCACCCGCTTGTGCCTTGAGCCAGCCTGTGACCGCATCTTTGAGCTCTTCGTCGTCATCAAACCGCTGGGACCCGAGCCATTTCTTCATATGCATGAAGAGGTGATAATCGCTTGGCGCCAGATCTGGGCTGTAAGGTGGATGGTTGAAAACGTCCCACTTGAAGGACTCAAGAAGGGCTGTTGTTCTGCGAGCAGAGTGAGGACGGGCGTTATCGTGCAAAAAAACGATACCGGAAGTCAGCATACCACGGCGTTTGTTCTGTATAGCCCGTCGTAATGTTTTTAGTGTTTCACAGTACACGTCTTGATTAATGGTCGTCCCACGTTCCATGAATTCAACCAACAACACCCCTTTGGCATCCCAAAACACCGTTGCCATCAGTTTTCTGGCAGAAAAATCTTGCCGGGCTTTTTTTGGTTTGGTAGGCGAATCTGAATGTGCCCACATCTTTGATTGTTCTTTTGTCTCAGGGTTCACGTACTTAATCCAGGTTTCGTCACCGGTCACGATTCTGTTTAACAATGGTTCTCCTTCGTCCGCATAACGTGACAGAAAGTCTAATGCAGAGGCCATTCTTTGAGTTTTGTGGTGGTCGGTAAGAATTTTGGGCACCCATCGTGCACAGAACTTACGGTAACCCAATCTTGCTGTCACTATCTCGTACAAAAGAGTCTTAGAAATCTGTGGAAAATCAGTAGACAACTCCGCCATTGTGAAACGTCGATTTTCACGAACTTTTGCATCAACTGTCTGAACGAGTTCGTCAGTCACCAAGGATGGTCTACCACTCCTCTCTTCATCATGAACGTTTTCTCGTCCACTTTTAAATAAACGTACCCATTCACGGACAACTCCTTCACTCATAACTTTTGGTCCGTACACGGCACAAAGCTCACGATGAATAGCTGCTGCAGAGTATCCTTTGGCTGTAAAAAACCGTATAACAGCACGCACTTCACATTTGGCGGGATTTTCTATTGCAGCACACATTTCAAACGGCCACAAAAACTAAACTAGCGCAGGTACGATGTTCACTCGACTACGGCTTGATGCCGACTGACCTGCTGAGCGCGTGAATGCACAGATGGCGCGCTACTCCCCCCACTACCCGCACTGTGACCAATCGGAGGTTAGTTTATGAATTGCCCTCGTACATTATAAAAAAAACAAATAAATGAATTAATTAAATAATAGCCCTTAATTAGTCTAACTATTTCAGTAGGTATATAATTAGTAATACATAATGAAATTATGAATACACGTTGTCAGTGATATAGAAAAGGACGTAAAGTACCTTTTATCCAAAAAGGTAGGAAGAGGGAGAAAGAGCGAGACAGATTTAAAACTAATGATTTTTATATTACTACTTGCTGTTGCACGCGACTTTGCCCGCGTAACTTTATAAGACATAGCCTATGTTACTCGCTGATAATGTAGCTTTCTATAGGTGAAAGAATTTTTGAAATCGGTCTAGTAGTTTTTGAGTTTATCTATTACGAACATGAAAATATTCTCTCTTTATAAAATTAAGTATAGATACTAAGTTTCATTTTTTAAATTTTAAATTTTTTAGTTACTTTCCTATTACTATCAAATCGCAGTGCAAGCGTTAAACTTTTACACTCATCATAGTTTTCGCATTCATTTCTGTAAACATTTTACCCCTTTATAATATTTAGGTCATAAAACAACTGGGACCGCGTCACTCAGTCGTCACGTTATTTCGAAAATGCAACATTAATTTTAGATAAGTCAACGTGACACGGCGAAGGTAAAAATAAAAATTAAAGTCAAGCAGAAACGTCATTAAAATATTCGTCTCATTAGCTATAATTCAGTGCGAGTAGGCATTTCACCGTCGGAATTTCAGCCATATTTTAGCTCCCAAACGGGCCTTCACTTCATTGTGTGGTACAAGTTGTAAGAAGTCAGCGATATTTTTACATACATACTTCAAATATACCTACACTTTACTTTACATTAACTACCTAATAAACTGGGCAGAACGATATCAGTTAACCCTTAAGGAAGACCACAGCGAAATAACATCAATTTTTTAGTTGTGTTTAGATGAGGGAATAAAGGATGTTAGATTAAATATTTATAACGTTGACAATCAGCCCTATTCCGTATCATTCACTTTATGGATAACGCAACCGTTATAGACATATTTACCTTTAAAATCAATGTGATATGTCATTTTAAAGGTTAAAAAAGTCTAACGGTTGTTGAACGATACGAAATAGGGCTGATTGTAGAGATGACAGACACATGATTATATCAACGAGTTTGCAATAAAACTAAATATTTCTTCAATAATAGTACATTACTGCAGAGTCCGGGAAGTGACGGATTGCCGGACGAAGTGGTTTCAAGGCCGAGCTTTAGCGAGGCCTTGACAAAGAACTGAGTCCGGCAATCCTCATTCCGGTCGAGGCTGGTATAGTGCTTTTCTTAATAAATGTGAGGAAATAATCAAACACGTGATACAAAAAAAAGTATAATATGAAAAAATTATTAAAAAATTAATTTAGGTAGGTACTGAAGAAAAGTCTGCTTTCCCACTTTTTTATTTTAATGAGTGCAAAGAAAACAGCGCCATACAGCCCAGTCATCAAATGAGCATGCGCTCGCCGCGGCCTACTAGATTTCATCGGGCTGAGCAGCGGCCAGTAATCAATTAGTGCAAAGAAAACAGTGCCATACAGCCCAGTAATCAAATGACCGTGCGCTCGCCGCGGCCTACTAGATTTCATCGGGCTGAGCAGCGGTCAGTAATGAATTTTCATACAACATTCTTGACCTAGGCCGAGAAAGAAATGCATGAGCCAAGAATTACAAACTTCGCGGCTTGTTTTTAGTACAAGAATGCCTACATTTCCGAGCATGTTTGAGAAAAATAAATTTAATTTATAAAAAGATAAAACATTAATTCTTTACTTCTTTGATTCTATTGATTGTTCCATGGCGTCTATGATGGTTATTGCTATCGCTTACAACTTAGACCACACCGTCACGCCCTACGCCTGTGTTTGAGAAGATAATTTTCTTCTTAATTAACCCGCTGTTGGATGGCGTATTTAATTGGACCATTGGAACGTGTGCGAAGTGTGATGGTTGTTGTAACAGAGGAAGGTTTTCAATGTGATACGTTTTACAGGCGTATGTATAATGAGATTGGCGTTGATAATATATCATATTATACAATCAACGGTTCCTTTGTTAATTGTACTAACAAACGAACGTTAATTGTTACTTAGCACGTAATTACTGTGCCTAAAATTATCTAAGAAATAAGCACACACACATATACTAATTTTATACCAACATTAGTAGAATAATTCTCAATATATGTACACCTATATTAAGTGTATGTGTTTAAAGAAGCAACGAGGCGTGACGTCACACTTCTATTCTCTTGTAACTTAGGTTAAATAAATGAAATTTACATATTAATACTACAAAAACACACTTGAAGAGAAGTATCCAAGAACCAGTGTTTTATTCCACTTTAATTCAATCATATCATGGCATTTTATTAAATAAGTAACACTCTGCTGTCATAGTTGCTGTCCATAGTTGCAGCGACTGTCCAAGTACATAGTTGCTGTTCAATATATTTCACTTAATATATTAATTTTATATCCACTTAATAACCTTAATATCCTTAATAACCTTAATTTTATCATTTAATAAAAAAAGTAAGTCAAAATAAATTTGTAGTTGTGTTTAGATAATAAAATTCTAATAAAAATTACAGAAAAATGCTTCGTAATTTTAAATTTAAAATTAAATTTAAAATGGTTTTATCTATTATTTTTTATTTTTTTAGGTACCGTTACGCACCTATGCCACCTTAGCTTCATATTCAAAGGGACAACGTTTATGAAATTATAATAATTTATGAAACGAATATACATAAAACTTAAATGAAAATCTGAATCTCCTTTCTCATTAGAATAAAACCTGCACATATCCACAGAAAGACAATCCATACGTTTTGCATTAAGTATAAGAGATGATTGTTGAACTCTTTACACAGAGTGAAAGGTAACGATCTCGAGAACAGCAAGTGAAACGAAAATATGGCTAGTGATGTGACACCGGTCGAGGTTATTATCGATATTTCCATCATCCACACATCTGTTACTATGTAAGCAAATGCATAGGAGTATAAACCCGCTGCCATAATCAGGAACAGAGATGATATAGGCCTGAAAAGGTAAAAAATAGTTATTTATTTATTTATCAACAGCACAAACAAAAAACTTACAATAGTTATAGGCAATTTTAAAGCATACATAGATAAACTACAAACTAGGAATTGAAACTACTGATAACAAGACCAAAATCAAAGAAAAATAGACTATTATAACATATCTAAATAACAAGATTAAATCAAATTAAAGCAATAACAAACAGAAAACTGCTCAGCTAAACAGTATGGCCGTCAGTTTACGCTTAACTTTCGCCGATTTACAGTTAAATATATTAATGTATACAGTAATTATACTAATATTATTTAATTTTTTATGTTACGGTCGTCAACGGTCCTAAGATAAAACAACTAACGCCATAGATGCTGCAAGTGTGCTATTAACCATAGTAAGATAATGTATTAGAAGGTATACAAATGAGCTCTAGTATACCTTACTCACTCAAAGAAACACAACAGCAAACGTGCTTATTTCATGATAGTCTTCTGTAAGTGTGCAGACGTGCTGCCAAAATGACAGTGAAACGCCCTGCCACTATTCATTTCCAAAGTTATCCTTGCTCGGAACCGAACCCGAGATTCAGATTACTTTTTTATTAACGTTGGGAAATCCTCTTGGATACCCGGCAGTGTAGGGGACACTGCGGGGTTATGCCGAATTCGTACCGGCTAAAACCCAACGACTTTCTAGCGCGGCCGTTGATCGGCGGGGTTTCGGGGACGTTATGATATGACACGACATCGGTGCCCCGCCACGGCTATCCAGCGCGGGGAGGGTTACGCTCCCTGTCGGAACCTCGGCGTACCCGAAAGTGGAGGTCCGCCGGCCATATTGGAGGAACTCACGACGGGCAGCAGTCTCTTATGCCCGGAACCCCTGAGACAGAGCGTTAAGGCAAGCTCTCTAACTACTAATGCTGGTTGTCAAATGGTATCATATTTATAATTAAAAATCAATGTAAGTATGTTTTCACTTATGTAGAGAGGGATAAACGGGGAAGGTTTGTAGATCATCAATCATCAATACTAATAATAAATCTGTAAGTGTAGGTATTGTATATGATGTATGTATGTATGTTCCTCCATAACTCTTAAACGAATTAACTGATTTTCATGAAACTTGGTAGATTAACATTTGGACGTACGGGACACAGGATAGGCTACTTAATATTTTTCAACGCGGACGAAGTCGTGGGCACCAGCTAGTATAATATAAAGCCAGGAGCGGGTCGCTAGTTGTAACATATTTATTGAAGGATCACATACCAATTTTTAAATTGTTTACAATATATGATTTGCTTATTTCATTACACTTGGCTGGTTCTAATGAACGGCTACCTTTAAAATAATTATGATCAATCTCCACTTCCGTTCCGCCGCCGGAACATACGAGTCTAATATCATTATGAAATGTAATCACCTTTGAACTACAGTAAAAGATTAATTTTAATTTTAAATTAATTTTCGGAACAGGGTACACTCACGGAATTCGTTTGATTCAATTTCAACCTTATAATGATAAAGGGTTCAGATATAAATAGCGAAATCTATGAGAAAGTTTAATTTCATTATAAAGTGCTTTTTAGTTCCGAAATCCTTAATTACGATAAAATTGTTTTGGTTATTAACCTCAAATGAAAATTAAATTTTATGAGTATTTGGTAATTTATTATTGTTGGGGTTAAGAGGTCCGTTAAATAATGTTTTGGTTTTTGTTTATATCGAATTTATTGAAATGTTATATCTAGAACAAACATATTTGAATTTTTTCAATTTTGAATTAAATATACAATATTGATTTTTTTCATTATTGCAATATATGCAGATACAGATTACTCGCGTACCAAAATACAATAATAAGATACATGCTCTTATTTTGCTGTTTTCTTTTGTAATGGCCTCTTTCACCATCTCTGAGTAGTGTCAAGTAGGCTAAACGCCATTTAAAGTTACCGGTAAGAAAGCGTACGAGTTTCACCATCTGCGAGTAGCATTATTCAAGTGTAATTTCAATGAAATTGAAACAAGATACTCATAACATTTACTCGCCACAGCGTTATTTGAAAAGTAACTAATCAACACTTTACTTGTAGTTGGTGAAAGAGGCCCTAGTTTTTTATGACTGTTTAAAAATGAGCCCTGTCGCTATAAAAAAAATTTATTTATTTAAATATTTATTAAAAAGCTAAAAGATAGTATTATTGTATGTTATTTCATTTTATAGTGAAAAATTATAATTTAAAAAAATTAAATTATTTCGAAAATGATTTATTTCTTGCTAGATTCAATTTTATTGCGTATTTATTTTAAAATGCGATTTTTTTTTAAAATCTACATAAATATAAAATTTCACCATTACCTAAGTTGAAATTAGTGAAAAATATGAAGTAAGTAAGTACACTTACTTACCATAAGTTAAATTGTAGAATTGAAGGAACTCCAGCCAAAATCAGTCCTAAAAGTCCGTAGAATGTCGCCCAAACGAACCAACACTTAAGTTTATCCCGATCAGACTTAGAACTTTGATATATTGTACCAGTTTTTAAGCCAACCATAGTGACGATGATCGTTGACAATATCCCTAAAAGAAATCAATACTCGTATCAACAACTCTTGATAAAAATTATTAAATTATAAAAATTATAAACATTTTTACCCATAACACCCGAAGTGAATCCAGAATAACTGCTTATATCAATAACGCTTCTCCTATCGCCGATTAGAATATAGTTAATCATAGTTAAATATATGTTATCACAGGCTGAAGTTTCCAGATAAGCATCCAAATTAGATTTCCTGAAATGAAGTTAGTTTTTATAGTTATTGCTGAAGATATATGTATGTTATATCTTCAGTAATAAAGGTTGTTTAGATAAAATTCAGGGCACTTGTTTATGGCAAATCTTAACACTGTTTTTATAAACTCTGTTGGACCGTATCTACAATGAAGTACCACGAGTGTTGTTATATATTAGCCTGTCTGTTTGTCTGTTGTGAAAGTCTTCATCTGAGTTTGTCTGCGTGGGTAAGAAATATCAGAGCCAATATCACTATGCTCCACTATTTCTAGCAAGCTAGCTCAGCGCAGGCAGATTTGATTCCTGGTTATCTACAAATTATCGTAGAAAAAAAATTGTGAACAAACCTGTGTTTCTATATAAGAAAGTCATACTTGCAGTTTTTATTTTATTTTAAGGTTGTCAGACAAACTGATGGTTCACTTGATCGTAGGTGGCTATACCGTCGCCTATTATATAAGCAACGCCATGGATGCGGCAAGTGCGATGTCGAGACCATAGTAAGATTAAGCATTAGGGATAAGAAAGGAATGGGCTCTGGAATCCCTTACTCACTCACCGAAACAAAACAGCACACATGCTGTTATTACACTTCAGCAAAAGTTTTCTGTAAAAAGTCCGTAACTGTACCCAGCAGTGGAATATAACATATCAAGTGGCGTAGCTAGCTTTAGATGAGCCCTGCATTGAATTTTGTCAAAGAAATTTCTACCTAACTGTGGTGAAGCTCAAATGGAGGATTCTTTAACAGAAAAAAATCATGATTTTAGACGCAATGCATTTAGACTGAGACTCGTAGGCTAAACTCTAAATTTTAAGTTTAATATACGACCTAAAAATTTGGTTTAAGTGAGATTATGAATATTTGCTTTCACACGTCGAAGTCCCTGTAGCCCGGGCCCCCATATAATTGAAACGTCTGGTATAACGGTAGCTACGCCACTGAACATATTGTAACCTCTACCTACTTGAACATTAAGTAATTTATGAAAGTATATAAAGTACCTTTGACAGTTGATAGACATCAGCATGTGCGTTAAAATTACAGCAATCGAAAGAAGCGCCACAGATGTTAACCAATACAATGATAAAATGAATCCGCAAGATTTATGAAGAAATTTCTAAAAAACAAAAATACAAATATATAATATATTTTTTAAAACACGCATGGGCTTGTTACGACTAAATGTTAAAAAAGATTTAGATGTATTTCCGTTTTGATGACGACTTTCGGAAAGAGAAAGTCATTGTGAAATTAAATAATACTAGCTTTTTTACGTTAAGGTCGACAGACAGGCTGACGGTCCACTTGATAGTAGGTGGCTACCGTCGCCTATTAATGAAAATTTTCCACTGACATGAAAAACACCTGGTTTTTCATGTCAACTACTCTATAACATCCCTTCTTAATTTTAAATTCTAAGCTGACTGTACTTTACTACTACTAAACATCTATTACTCACTACCTACCTTCGACACACATTTCTGTTGGACAAACAAACAGAGTTACTTTCACATTTTTCATATTAGTATGGATAGTAAGTATTGAAATTAAGTTATTTAATCTAAAATGTATGGTCATTACATCAAGATAAATCTGTCACATTTTACCTAAATATATGTTATATGTAAAATATCTGTTACAATAGTAGATACAAAGATTGACCCTTCAGATCAGATTTGTTGTTAATGATATTCAAGTCATTGAAATATCATTAACAACAAATATTTTGTATTATTTATTAGTTAATACATTATATTTCGAAGATCTTGACTATGAAACAGACATTTTTACATGCCCGGAAAATGACGACGATGATGATGAAGAAAAAAAGAAGAAGAATAATAAGAACTCAGTTGTAATATATACATATATATAATTCTACTGTATAAAGATAAAATTACGATAAAAAGTACCTTAGATTTGATTTCGGATATACGAAAAATTTCTGTGTAACACGTTGCCACTAAAAAGTATGCTAAACCCAATCTCTGTACGGCACACCAAAAGTAAGCTTCAGTTCCCAGACTGTTAATTGTTGAATCTATTACTGTTCCAATTATCAGCAAATAGAATCCTCGCTGAAAATAATAGAATTAATATAATTAGAACTTATTACAATTATGATTATTAGTTTTGGTACGTACGGTTTTAGACGTGGATACTGAAATGTCTCGTCCACAAAATTAAGTCACTCAGCGAGTTATGTAGAGGGCATTGATTGGCATTTTTCCGAGCGACGTGATGAAAAATACGGAAATTTGGAAGAAAACCAAGGTGATCGACATACTTAGTTCAAAGAAACTCACTCAGTTGAAGTGGTATTTGTGGCACCAATGAAGATAATCTGTTCTGCTCGCTAGACCAATGAAGACAGATAATGGTTAGCAATGGATAGATGCGGAGGGCTGAAGACTAACTGCCCACACCTGCAGATTTGACGGAAACCGACGGCCGGACGTAGGTGTTCACGTTAAACCCGATGCCGCATCATGGAAGTTTTGTTGCAGTTTACAATATACTTACGCCATGCTTCTAATTTCAAAGCGGCGGTCGAGCAGCGTCAACATTTTGAGTGTTGGTCTGCTTCGATGGTGCGCAATGGTGGTAAAAAATCGGTGTAGGCATTAATTAAGGCGAAGGACCGGTTCGGTAGTTGTCTCGCACGATTTTTACTTCGTGCGAAGAGCCAATTTTAAATAATCAGTTCACTGCCAATTCACTGTTCACTATTACTAGCCAATCACAAAAAATAAATAACAAATATTGGCAAAAATAAATAACAAACAAAAATTGATATACTGGGACCTTATATATGGTACCTTAAAAATGTTCCCGATGACTGTGGCTCGGGAATTTTCATTTAATTCCTGGTCTATATTCTTCGGTATGTTCACTCCTACGCTCCATGCGTAGATGAAAAAAAGACAATCGGACAATGAAAGACCTACCCATTTCTTATTCAAGAATGGATAACCACCTGCACCCGTTGTTATAAAAATTATTACAATAAGCAATAATCTGGAAAAAAAGGAGTTTTTTATAAAACCAATCCTATGTGAGACAAAACACAGTGACCTCTAAATATTCGGCCCCTCAGTAATATCAATCACTATAGTTTATAGTTTAAATAATGGTATGGCACACTGCGTTTCGCAGTCTGGCGGTAGTAACCCCCCTACAGAAGATCACCGTGAAATAACAGCATGTGTGCTGTTGTGTTTCGGTGAGTGATTAAGGGATGTCAGAGCCCATTTCCCTATCCACTCATAATTCCTTAACCATTAAGGTTTGTCGGTTACTATTGTCGGCAGAGCATTTGCAGCATCTGTGATGTTTCGTGTTTTAGGCAACGGTAGCCACCTATCATTAAGTGGACCGTCAGTCTGTGTGTCGGCCTTGTCATAAAAAAAATCATTAAAATCATTAGCCAATCAATCAGTATCATTTCCCACCACACCTCCAAATAAATATGCGTGGACACTAAACCCAAAAAATTAACATTTCAATGGACTATTGAGGTTCATAAAGCAGAAACTGTCAAAAAATATTTTTAAAAAAATTTAAGAACCTCAATAAATATACATACCCTCTTAAAAACTGCAAACTCCGTATTCCGTCAGAATTCTCGCGTAAATTCAAATGTAATTCCTCTTCTAGCTTGCATTTAATATTTTTAAGTTTGAATATAAATTTTACGGACGCGTAAAATATGAATGAAGTTAGAAGTAATAAACCGAAGAGTATTAGAGCTGGAATATTATAATGGCAATTTATTAAGACATTTTATGTTAAATAATGGCTAAGTAAGGAATCAGTTGGATTCCTGCCGAAAGGTAAAAAACCTAAACAAATAAGTTAAATTTCTGCTTGGCGAAAAAATATCGTAAAAGGAAGGTTTTTCCTTAATCTAATATTGTATAAACCTTAAGCCAAATTCCTTAAGGCGCTTAGTGCCGTCAAATTGGTACCTTAATCCTACTCCGCGTTTATGGCTAGACCAAAAAGTTTGAAATATATAAATCATCAAACTTTAGACAACTTCTGTATTTAAATATTCTCTGAAAATATTTTTTAATCTGCATATACATTATTCTTTACTAATAAGACTCTTGGGATGTTACTCATTCACCGCCATTCAAGACTACCGCCCGTCGTAAGGCCCCCCGAGATGGCCGGCGTACCTCCAGTTTCGGGTACGCCGAGGTTCCGACAGAGAGCGTAGCCCTCCCCGCGCTAGATAGCCATGGCGGGGCACCGAAGTCGTGTCATAATGTCCCCGCGACCCCGCCCATCAACGGCCGCGCTAGAAAGTCGTTGGGTTTTATCCGGTACGAAACTGGCATAACCCCGCAGAGTCCCCTACACTGCCGGGTATCCAAGAGGATTTCCCAACGTTAAAAAAAGGCTGGATGCAGCTTGTCTGTGAGTTGTAAAACGCTTGCGGCATTTTTAATTAAGTATATTCGATGTCTGGATACTACTGTATGAGATAATATACCGTATGAGATGAAGCTTGCTCTTCAAAATACAGGTATGGTCCAATGAAAATTCAACAGTATACTTACGAAGGTACGTGTTTATTGGTTCAACTTCTGCTGCTATAGTACAACGGCCAACGTCTAAACGGTAGACTCCATATTCGCCAAGCAAAGCAGTTGTTTCACAGTAAACATTCCTGGACAATCAAAATAAACTTAATTCAGTGAGGTATACTGTACTTATGTGTGTTGTTGTGTTTCGGTAAGTGATTAAGGGATGCCACAGCCTATCCCTTCGGCAGTGTGCCCTGCCACTACTTAAATAAATAAACATAAACATAAACGAGTTTTAGCAGAAACAACACTAAGAAACTAGAATAGAAATGAGAAAATGTTAAAAACAAAATAAACAAACAATCCACAAAGATGGCAAGGGATTTTCTCATAGTACATGAGAGGGCCTAGTGCGAGTTTTACTCGATCATACGCATCGAACACTTAACGTCAATACGTATGGGAATAAACTCGCACTAGGCCCTCACTTAACGTCAATATGCATGGGAATGAACTCGCACTAGGCCCTCTGAGGGCCTAGTGCGAGTTTTACTCGCAAAGTCGACAATCGAGGTTTACTCGTATGTGCGGGATAATCTCAGGAACCACTACACCTATTTAAAAGGTACATTATAAAAATTGGACGTAGGGTAGGACGTAATATATTTAAATAATATACTTACTATATATTATTTAAATGAAGGCTATATTGTTGGGGACTACCTGGTGCGACTTAGTCCGTTTAGAAAAATAAAAGATATATTATAAGGCCTGACATAATACTTTTGCTAAGCGTTGGATTTTTATTTTTATATAGCTGATGCTAGCACCTTGCTCGTGTGGAATATTTATTCTATGTCCAACCCGAAATTCTTTTCTAAGTATTGGTGAAAGATTTTTAAAATCGGAAGAGTAGTTTCGAAAATTACCTCCTACGTACAAACAAACATAGAAAATTTACCTTTTTATAATATTAGTATAGATGAGAATAGAATGCTGTAACGAGGCCAGATTTATTCTGATGAAAGAGAAATTGAATTGATTTAGTAAACTTTACTTTTACTAAATCTCACAAAAGAGCGGATTGGAACTGAAAAATTCCACCGCAATCATCTGGCACTTTATTCCCGTTATTATGTTACCCTACAAATTGTACCCATTCATCAGGGGAGAGCTTTTTATGCGGACACAGAAAATTGTATATCTCGATGCTTTTAGGGAATAACTTATCGTCACATTACGGATTTAGCAATAATAGCTCACTGGGAGGAATGCTATGCCGTCAAAGCTGTAGATGCAGTTTCGAATCCTGTTACTTGATGTGTGTGTGTGTGTGTGTGTGTGTGTGTGTGTGCGCGCGCGTGCGTGCGTGCGTGCGTGCGTGCGTGTGTGCGTGTGCGCGTGTGTGTGTGTGCGTGTGCGTGTGCGTGTGTGGGCGTGTGTGCGTGTGCGTGCGCGTGTGTATGTCAACAGAAATTCGTTGAAAGGGTTAGTTTATAATTTTAACTATAGCTTGTTTATTCAAATTATTAATTAAAAAATATTGATCACTTGCTTCAATAGTTCGCAATTCGCTTTATTCGCTCGATGGAGCTTAGTCGGCAATGCGACATATGAAGTTGAAATTGAAGTTGTTGCACTGGACTTATAATAATTCTCAGACTATGGTTTTGTACATTATGTAAGGGTTTACCTTACATAATTTACTTTCTGGACATGTCCTATGAACTATAGTAATTAACAAGAGAGGCTTTAATTTATTTGTCATGCGATTATGATAACTGTATGAATAATGATAACTATCATAATCAGTGAAAATATGCAAAGAAATTTGTCGAAATTACAGATATTAAACTAAGTCGAATAATAAATGACTTACGAAATGTAAACTACACAAATTATATCAACTCGCCTTCGGCACGAGTAGGCAAAAATATGTCTTAGAAAATGATTTTTTTAAATAAATACTTACTTGATTGATTCCCTGGTAACGTATATATTTTTAGAATATTTAACAACTTTTAAAATGTTAACAGATGTGTCAATAGTCAAATTCTCTTGTACGCCTTGTTGCAAATTTCTCAGTAATTTAAATGGACACTGAAAAAAAAAAACATTAAATTATTGTTAATTAAATTAAATTATTTTTAATTGATTAAATTGTTGTTAACATTAATTATTTGTTGTTAATAATAATAATAATTATTATTATTATTCTCATCTTGCTAACGGCGAGTATTTGCACAGACATAACCAAGTAGCCAGAATTATTCACCAACAACTTGCTCTTCAATATCACTTTGTTGAGTCTTCTGTACCATATTATAAATATGAACCTGCGCCGGTTCTCGAAAATGGTCATGCGACTCTCTACTGGGATCAGGACAGGACTATTGTCGCCAATAAACCTGACATCGTGGTTATTGACCGATCCAAGCGCCGGACGATACTTGTTGACATCGCTGTCCCACATGACGAAAATCTCGTTAAAGCCGAAAAAGATAAGCTCACTAAATACATAGACTTGGCTCACGAGGTGACCGCCATGTAGGATGTCGATTCGACCATCATCGTCCCGATAATCGTATCAGCAAACGGTCTTATAGCGAATAGCCTCGATCAACACCTCGAGAGGCTCTCACTAGATGGCTGGGTCAAGGGACAGATACAGAAGGCGGTACTTCTTGACACGACACGAATTTTCAGGAGGTTCCTCACTCTGCAGCCCTAACCACTGGTAGCTTGGGCCTTGCCCCGCTACCTGCGGAATTCTAGTTTTAGGTTTTTTATGATATTTATTGTTTTTTATTATTTATTGTAAAAAATTTAGAATTAAGAAACAAAATAAATAAAGAGAATAATAATAATAATAATAATGGGTTACGATGTAGACCCGCTCGCTTCAATAAACTGGCTACGTTTCGGTGACCTCTTTGGGGAAACCGAAGGTTTTGTCTGTGCAATAGCAGATGAAGTTATCAAGACGATTATTATTATTATTATTATTAGGTTTTTTATGATATTTATTGTTTTTTAATATTTATTGTAAAAAATTTAGTATTAAGAAACAAAATAAATTAAGAGGATAATAATGGGTTAAAGAATGCAATATAAAGGGATGAAGAAAAGTAGAATCTTTTAGTAGCTTTTGAGGGACTTACTTATCTACTTGGATTCTTAGATTGGATTACTTTATTTATACTGACATAATATTAACTCCATTCATCGGCTTTCCCAAGCAAATAAGTTGAATAGATAGTAATAAAACATTCTCAGAAGAGATTTGTGTGAAAAGAGTGACTGTATTTACGTTAATCAAACTGCCATTGTTTAGTGAAGTTGTTAAAACGCGAAAAGGGAAAAAGAAATAAAGAAATACGTGAGAAACAGAACAAATTGTGCAAAAGCAGATCAAAGGAGCTTGGTCCCATCGGATTATGAACAGTAAGCGGGGGCTGCAGTAGGTCAACTTTGCAATATGCCAATTAACAATCAAACAGCCCGTTGACGAGCCCGTTGGAGGAGTAGTAAGGGTATTTGCGTAAAGGCCACCATTCACGGGCACTCCATTTGTCAGCGCTCCACTCCATCCTCTCCAAATCTTATCGTGAATGTAAAAAACCACGTCAATTGTGTGGCATCGCTCCGCGTGTTGGATTTCCCAAAATTCCAAAATCCAGTGCGGCGCCGCTCCAATGACCGCAGTCTAACTCACCGTGAATGCGGAACTCGCGCGTCATGTGGCGCCGTTCCACGCCGCCCCACTCGTGTTTAAACCGAAATCCAATTGAGCTCATTTCGTCGTTGTCTACCGATGCGGAGCGCTGCCAAATGGAGTGCCCGTGAATGGCGGCCTTAAGAATTTAGATGTCGTGATGGAGTGGAGCACTGCCAAATGGAGTGCTCGTGAATGGTGGCCTTAACATCTCAGGGGGCACGGGTTCGATTCGCGATGGGGTAAACTTTGGAAATGAACTATGTGACTTAACTGTATAATTTGTTTAAATTTGAACCCTCTATCCTTCGCCTAGGGCGTGTAGGGGGATGCCCGGCATGGGACCGGCAACGGGGCTACCTAACGCCCTTTGTAGGAGGAGACTTTTCGCTGCCGGCCGTGGTTCTGTCCATGGTCAGCAGCGAAGAGGCCTTGATCTCCTTCAGCGAGGCTGTACGGCCGACTCCAAGCGCCCCCGTGATCGGCCGGAGGGTGAGCGGATATGGGGATCCGTTCACCTACTAACCCGGCTCCGGTGAAAGACGTGTCCGTGTTCCGGCACGTCTTCCCACACACCAAGCCATCCGGGGAGGAGGGACTCTACCATCCCCCCTCCTTCCGATGATATCAAGGAGGCGCCCGATCGGGCGAACGCTGACGGGAGAGCAGGACGAAATGCTCGCGCTGACACCTCTCTCCCGTCCCACGCGCGCGTGGTAAAGGAACACCGCGGGGTTTTAGTGGGTGTAAATCCCACATATCCTGCCAGCGCCCCATTGCTGGCAGTCGAATCAGGGTTGCTGATTTCCCCGCGTCAAAAAAAAAAGGGCGTGTAGGAGGATACTTTTGCTAACTACAGTATTTAGAACCGAAGAGGGGTTCATAGAATTAAAAAAAAAAATGTGTATTCCCGATTAACACATTGTTGTACTGTGGCGTGTCTGGAGCTTGACAAAAATAAAATCTTTTCCGGAATAAAAAGTAAATTTTTTTATTGGGTAACCAAATTAAAAATGAATTGATGCAACACTTTTTGCCACTACCATAATTATATCCGATTTTTTTAATTAAAAGTTATACATATTATACGAGTATATTTATTATATTCTTATTATCTGTATTACAATATGTGTCTATCTATTATAATATTATAAAGAGAGAAAAGATATTATTCATTGTAATGAATAAACTCAAAAACTATTAGACCGATATTAAAAATTCTTTCACCTATAGAAAGCTACGTTATCAGCGAGTAACATAGGCTATATTTTATAAAGTTACGCGGGCGAAGTCGCGTGCAGCAGCTAGTTATAGAGTAAATAACAGAAAATTAAAAAAATTACAAAAAAACTTACATCATTGCAATTTTTTGATGGAGAATATAGTCCCACATTATGCAGGGATGTGTTGACGATTAAGCAAGCTGTATTCATAGGTAACAATTTTAAGTTTATTCCATTGTATTCATCCAAGTGTGGCAGCCCTAGCCATTCACGCATTTTGAAGAAAAAAAAAACACATACACACTATACTATAAGTACAACAAAAAGTATCACTTGTTCAAGTGTCAAGAATAAACTGTTAATATTTTACAAACAATAATTTAATGTATCAATGTACTCTGTTATCATATTTTTATTTTTATTTTTTCATATTGCCCTTTATTCCGATTAAGATAGGGTCAAGTTTAGCTTGTAATGTCCATTGCTTGGATTGCAAATAAAACTTTGAACGCTTTTATAAATAATGTTATCTTAACTTCTGTTATATAATTGATTACATCGATGATTGACTAGCTAACTATACTTAACTTTTGTTATATTTTTTTTATAACGGGGTCTTAAATATAAATTAATATTATTTACTAGCTGGCGCCCGCGACTTCATCCGCGTTGAAAAAGAAAAAAGTAGCCTATCCTATGTCCTGTACGTCTAAATGTTTATCTACCAAGTTTCATGAAAATCAGTTAATTCGTTTAAGAGTTATGGAAGAACATACATACATACAATACCTACACTTAGATATTTATTATTAGTATTGATGACTAATAATAAATATTTACTTTAGTTAAAATAAAATTTTTTTTTTTTTTTATATTTATTTTATTTTTAAATAGTAATATTAAAGTATTTTTCTCGATTAATTACTAAATAATAATAATCCTATTTATAAAACAATATATGAAAATATTCAAAAATTTACAAAAAACCACAGAGTTTGAACAGCTAGTTTTCACCATTTTTCGTTCACTATTTATCTCAAAATTAGACGATATTTAAATTTATATACAATTAAAAATTTAATTATTTTATTCATTTTAATTTTATCTCAAAATTGTTATATACTTAGATTGAATTGTCCCAACTAAGAAGGTCAAAGTAACCCACATTAGTGTTGAAGATTGGGTTCCGTAGAGATTGCGAGACGTTGCCAGTTTTCAAACATTGAGCCTCCACACTGCGCGGTGAGATGACAATGTATCCATTAGCACAACTTAAGTTTTGTATGGATTTTTTGTATGAAAAAAAATTTTTTTTTTCAAAATTTTTAGATAGGTTTTATATTATAATAATAATTAAACCTATTAAACGACAGTTATTTTATCGATTAAAAAATTCTCGAAACGATTTCGACTGAAATTTTTTTGATTTTAATATGGGTTTATTCCTGTCTCTATATCACAGTTGATTGGGTTGGGAATAAAAAAAAGTATTTTTTAGTAATAATATTTTTAAGTACCTACAAATATAATATTTCTCTGCATTCACCGAATTCATATCGTTTTATTATATATATAAAAATTTCGTGTCACGTTGTTTGTCCGCGATAAACTCCCAAACTACTGAACCGATTTTGATAAAATCTCGTAACTATATGTAATTTGGTCCAACTTAAAAGATAGGATAGTTTATATCTCATTTTTTTTATTTTTTTGCAAATTATATAATACCTATTATTAACATAGTGCCATCTGTTGATACCTATTCAATCCAGCAATTATTTGTTAAAATTATCTGTGAGTTCCATGACATTGCACCCGTGCGAAGCCGGGAGCGGGCGCCATTAGTACTTATATGAAATATTTTAATATAATATATTAAAGTTCCTTGTCATCGGTTTTTGTTAAGACTAATCTCCGAAATCGATTAACTCATGATTTTTTTATATTATTAAAATCGCTAAATATTAGATATTAAGCGATTTAATGATGCGATTTAAATACGAAAGTGACTTGGTTTGTTTGTTTGTTACGCTTTCACGCCTTAACCACACAACCGGTAATTATGACATTTTGCATACACAATGTCAGGGATACAGCAAAGGATGTAGGGTACCTTCATGCCTGATAAAAAAATATGAACAATAAAATTTGAATAAATGCTTTGACACCAAAGAAATATCTTAAGAAGTATCTAAAGTATCTTTATAAATAAAGTAGTTTATAAGGAGCAAAAGATATAATAAAACGTGTCGTCTTAAACAACGGAGTTATACACATTTAAAGTGGAAGGTTTATTTCCTTAGTGAAGAGTCGAAAGGCATGCAAAGTTCTCAACTTAGGCTTAAACTTAGTTGAAAGTCATTCGCAGGGGCTTTTGCCTGTTTTTGCTTCATTTCACGTTGCCAGACATATCGTTAGCGAAAATATTTGTGTAATAACATTACAACTTAGAAGATATTGTAGGGTTAAAATGACATTGACATTTAGCAAAGCAGTAAGTGTATAGAGCACAAAAAGAAGAAACTATCGTTTACTCTGTTTACTTTTGACAGATCGAGTTAGTGATCGATTTCTTATTACAATCGGCTTTATTTATGAAGAAGTTTTAGTCGATTTAACACATTGATATTTTATTTTGGCCTACCGTTTTATATTGTTTAATGACGATAGTAACTAATGTTATTGACGATTCAAGTCATGATTCCAGTTCATGTATAAACGATTCATCATTTAGCCAATTAAACGTGTTGCAAAATAGACTAAAAAAATTACTTCGCTTGATTTTTGTGTAAAAACTACTGGAATTTTAGAATTTGTAAGAGTCGTGGTATCTACCACGACTCTTACATCTGGCAGCACTACTTAGTTTGCCTATACAAAAAACAGTACAGTGATATTTATTAATCTGTGGTCATGGTAGTTTAAAATATTATAAAGGGTGTCAAATTTCAATGGCATTCAAAAATGTTTCGACCAATCGACCAAGTACTTATAATTGTGGAACGCTGTTATGAACTGAATCTATTTCTGTTAGGAAATAGCCGATATACTCGTATTCCACAGAGAGTGTTCCATCTTTCTCTGTGTGCTTCGAAACTCTAACCGTATCGACTCTATTACGTTGCGACTGGCGTACGATTGCGTTTCGGACGATAAGCTACTGAACAGTCTAGTTAACATTAAGCAGCGTTTTCATCAGCTTGAAACAGGGGATTTGCTTTCTAACGCTGGTAATTAGACCTAATTTAATTGCTAACTAGACACCCTCCTCCGGTTTTGCATGTATGCATCGTTCTTTTAATCAAATCCTTTATTTGATTAGGAACAGCGAACTTGAAGATATATTATTTCGATGATTAGGAAGAAGTTAGCGGAGAAACAGGCAGAGGTGGACAGCGACTTCTTGTAATACGAGTATGTATAGATGATAATTATTTATACTTTTGGAAACACTTAGGTAGGTACCGAAACCGAACATTATTTTACAGTGGTCTGTAATGCTGACTGTCCAGTTCATGACTACGAAGTGCAGTGTGTACTTGCTACCTATTGTTTATATTATAAAAGTTGATTACTTACAATTATTATTCTAATATACATTTTCATTTGTATATATTTAAATTTTAATTATCGAAATCATGATTGTAAAAATGGCACATATATCATAATTCGTTCATAATTTCGTCCTGAATCAGGTTCAAGGACAAACAACAGAGTTTCAACTTCTTAAAACTTTATTTTAATTTTCACTGAACCATAACTCAGTCACGATTGAGGAGTGCCGCAATCATTCTGCCAGAATTACGTAATAAATATTTTACATGACATCGGGGAGTCGTTTTCCCTTCACTTTTTATTCACTTTGCTTCAACTCGAGTTCTGTAATATATACGAATTGTAATCCTGCTTGTCTTAAAACGCGTTCCTGTGCTCAATATCGTTGAAGTCTGAGTAATTAAATAGAATTTAGAAATAAATAAAGATTAATAATTAAAATAATTAAATAGAATTTGTAAATCAGACTGATATACGACAACAAACTAAGCTATGTGTAACACCTACTGTAAACTTTAAACAAAATTAATAAATATTAATGACCTGTTTATCACACACTAGAGAAATATGTCGTAATATATATATATTCTATAATAAATAAAACTATACAAGATTATATCCAAATCTCAAATAATAAAAAAAATATTAATGTGTATGGCCAAATAGGTTGTTAGATAGGTCCCCACCTATCTAACAACCTATTGGGTTGAAAAATCCCTGACAGAGGATAGGCTTTAAAAAATTTGACTTGAGATTCGCAAAATTCTATATAATAATTTCCAAAAAAGCTATGCGACACCATCTCGAAGATTATTCTTTGTGATTATT
This sequence comes from Synanthedon andrenaeformis, assembly GCA_936446665.2. Lineage (NCBI taxonomy): Eukaryota > Metazoa > Arthropoda > Insecta > Lepidoptera > Sesiidae > Synanthedon > Synanthedon andrenaeformis. The sequence continues at coordinate 1,225,613 of OW387797.2, forward strand.
CTTCAAAATGTCAATAGGTAATTTTGCCACTACCAAAAAAAAAAAATCAGTACTAGATTCATTCCAAATTCGTTGTATATTAACCTAAGAAATCTATTAACTTTAATTTATAAATCTATCTATAAAATCTAATAAATATAATTATTAACCTTGTTGACATTTTCTTTTTGCCGTATTATTATTTGTACATAACACCTCTGAGGATATACGTAGATAAAGTTATTTGTCAAATTGGATATGCTCTATACATGATACTGAAACTAAATTGACGATTTTTAGAATTTTTTTCTGTATGTACCTATGTATGTTCCTCCATAATTCTGAAACGAATTAACTGATTTTCATGAAACTCGGTAGATAAACATTTGGACGTACAGGACACAGGATAGGCTACTTAATATTTTTCAAAGCGGACGAAGTCGTGGGCACCAGCTAGTACAAGAATATAAGCTCCCACGCACAGAGAAGCAAAATATGGTTGTGAAATTTAATATGTGCGATTGCGTGAAATTCAAACAGTCACTGGTCCGATTCATCACGTGCAAGCGTTGGCAGCTTTTTATGTGGACACACAGACACACAGTTGCAAAAGCCAGATCGAGTGATTAACACAATCACTATCATTATCGTCATCATCATCATTAGTTCACAAATGTTCACTGTTGGTTATTGTTCTTGTCACCAAACTCGTTATTCCATCCTACATATCTATTTATTGCTAGCCGATATCTGAATTCGTCGGTCCAGCGTGAGCAGATTTGTCGTAGTGTCCACATGAAGACATCTATAATATATGATAATAGACATATGTAATAGATGATAATAATCATCTATTATTTATTTTTATTTTTTGTAATTTGATTTTACCAATGATACAAGAAGCAGGCCTCTAGGCATACTCATATAGATGCAAGAAGATACGTTTTACAATTTCGTGATAGGTAGACGATTTTCTCCTACTTGTTCTCTGATTTTCATGATAAAAATGTTGTGATAATGGTATGATCTTTTCCTGGTAACGGTCATGATATTATAAATGTTGGGGTTTAAAGATTTTTTATGCTAAATCAAGTGTTACACCTTTTTCTAACGTTGAGAAATCTTCTTGGATACCCGGCAGTGTAGAGGACACTGTGGGATTATGCCGGATTCGTACTGGCTAAAACCCAACGACTTTCTTGCGCGGCCGTTGATGGGCGGGGTCATGGGGACTTTATGACACAACATCGGTGCCCCTAGCTGTAGAAACGATTATACATTAATAAATTATTTCTACCAGATTTTTTAAATAAAATTAACTGTGCCGGTCAGGTAGTTTTTGATTTTATTTATTACAAACATACAAATCTTTTTTTTTTATAATATTAGTTTAGATGAGATTAGCTATTGCACGTGACTTCGTCTGCGTGACTTTATTAAATATAGCCTATGTTACTCCCAGATAATGTAGCTTTCTACACATAAAAGAATTTTTAAAATCTTCTCTATACTATCATTAGTATATTAGTTTAAAAATACTATATTTTCAACCGAAACAAACACATTAAGTTTGTAGAGTTTTAAGTTGTAAGTTGTATTAATTTGTTTTAATAATAAATACGTTACAATAGAACTGTCAAAATTTGTTTATTTGATTTTGTAATTACAGCTCGCCAAACGAACAAGATGTGTGTGTTAACATTGTCCTCTTCACTCGACCTCTGTGGTTGACTTTGATTTATTATGGGACTTTGTGACCATAGACGTGTTATGAATCTCATATGACGTCGCGAGTCTCCTCATACTATTGTCCTGAATTAGAAGTTTTTATTTATGATCCTCAGCGTATTGGACTGATAAATTGACTGTGCCGGACATCATTATTAATGTTATTTTCATTTTATTATTTTCTTCTTTTAACAATCTTAACTTGCAACATTCCAATAGGTTTTAAACCGAGCAAACTTTACAATAAATTAAAAATCCTTTCGATTTATTTTCAGGGAAAAAAAGTTGTTAAAAATAAATTCACTTGTTACGATGATGGCGTAAAACATTATCGTAAAACAAATGCTTAAGAAACTAAGTTAATTCGTTAATAAGTAATACGAATATTTTGTGATCAATCATAATGATTAACTTTCGGAGTTGTGGTGAAGTTTTGACGAAACCGACTCCAAATTAACTTCAAAGAAAACATTATTTGATTACAATTAATAATTAAATTTTTTTAATGGCAGATTAATGTATAAGAGAATATTACTGTTAAAAGTTTATTAAAAATTCTTTAGGAGTTAGGAGAAAAAGTAAAGTGAAAGTATTGGATTTTTGTGCGATTATTTAAAGAAATATGTCGTTCTTGTGTAACACTGAATGAATGGTATTCTTACATTATGTAGAGTCCTTTATTTATTTTTACTCCTATATTCTTATTACGTATTTTAAATATATTAGTCGACCACAGATATATTGACTATAAAGCGATATATTGACATAGTAAATTTAATAAAAGAACTCTGTTGACAAAGACGTTAATTCACAAATTTCATAACATAACCTTGAATTGACATTTTAAATTAAAAGTCCCATTTGGCAACACTATCATACCGAGCACAGTCCAGTGCACCCTTGTCACAGTAACTAGTTAATATTTAAAGCGGCCGTCTAAGGCTAACAAACGTAACATTTTAAAAATTGACAGTAAGTGAACTGGTTTCATTTAATTATTTATTTCATTCTTAAACCTTTAAAATCCACCCGGCAGTGTAGGGGACACTGTGGGGTTATGCCGGATTCGTACCGGCTAAAACCCAACGACTTTCTAGCGCGGCCGTTGATCGGCGGGGTCGCGGGGACGTTATGATATGACACGACATCGGTGCCCCGCTACGGCTATCGAGCGCGGGGAGGGTTACGCTCCCTGTCAGAATCTCGGCGTACCCGAAAACGTACTCGCCAACTTTCTTGTTTTGAATACTGCCTGTGGAAATTTATATTAAAAATCTTAATAACCCACTGATTTCTCTAGATATAGGTTTGAGATGTAATTACCTAGATACTTTTGGACGACACGTTTGATCTAGTGGCTAGTAACCCTAGCTGTTAACCAAACTGTCGCGGGTTCGAATCCCGCTAGGGGCAAATGTTTATGTTTTAACATGAACTTTGTACCTGAGTCATGGATGTTTTATATTTATAACATGTATGTATTTAAAAAAAAGTAGTCTATGTAGTATATCAACTGTCTGGTATCCATAATCCATTAGTTGCTTACTTTGGAACTAGATGGTGCTGTGTGGAATGCGTATGTATTTATTATTTATTTATTTATTTATACTTATGTAAGGTTTCAGTACATCTGATGGGTGATGAAATATTTATTCAATCTTTATTGCTTCTTGTTCGGCGTTGAACTATACCCCTGAAAATGTGTATGAAAAATTGAGTTAGTTGAGCAGTTAACTCGGAAAGCGTAACAAACAACACTCACTTACAAATTCATAATTAGTGTATCTTGTCACATAATTGAATCTACAGTTACTGCTGTTGTTTCGTACTGTGATTATTAGCTAGCACGAATGTAAATCTTACTTACTGGACCCTTGTCCATTCTGTGATTACAACGGGCCGTTTTAGTGTTGTCGTTTTGATGGAGGTGCGGTGTGTAAATTAACTCGGTACAGTAGTTCTTTGAATGTACCATGAAGGGCAAAGCTTTAACAAGTTTTGTTAATATTAATTTTTTCAATAACTTTTCAACTACCTACCCAGGTAAGTGTTTTTTCACACAGAGGGGAGAGGAGAGAACAGATTTAAATCTAAGAGGTGTTATCTAAGAAAAAAAAGAGGTTTCAAGAACCGGCTGACCTTGATTAGACTCCTGTACAGGGCCCGAATCAGATATTATTTTTAGTAAACGTTGTCCTATTACTAGTAGTAAAATACAGTAAATAAACAATTTGAGTAATCTAACTAGATCTCCACAGCAATTAACAGAATAATTCAAATATTACGTTCATCTACCAACAGGGGTGCGTAATGTTTATTTACATTTTTCTCAATTATAAAGTTAATTTAATTCAGCTCTGGACTTCGTTGGAAATTATCTACTGCAGTCGACACAATTATTTTTACTCTAAAATTATCAAAACCAGATATAATTTATACTTTATTCTTTTCCAATTATTCCAATGTTTCAGTTGTACCTGTTATTGTTATATTTGAATTTCAACTCTTCATATATATTATGGGATCCGTATATATTGATCAATAAACCATTTTGTTAATATGTGCACATCTTCTCTATTTCTCTTTATTTATTACATTATAATTTTAATAACAAAACGTATAAAAAATATAAATAAACTCATAAAATCATTCTAACATTGCTCTCTACTCAAATATCCAAACAAAACTTACTCTAAATTTTTCATGTCAATAAATAACCTTTTTCTTTTTCGATGTTTGAAAATCAAACCTATTGAAATACAGCCAGTATTTAAGTTCAAAATTCATTAACAGTACCTTCCATATATTAATTCTCTCAAGTTAAATAAGTTAAATTTTTTGTCATGCCCAATGGTTGAGTGATTGAGCGCTCTTGTCTTAGTGTTCTGTCTCAAGGGTTCCGGGTTCTTATCCATCTTTGGAAATAATTCTTTTAGAAATAATAATGTAATAGGTACCTTGTATGTAATGTAATTGTATTGTAATGTAAAAAATGAATAATATAATCTGTAAAAATCAAATAAAAAGAAGTGAACCGTCAGTGTCTGACGACTTTTACATAAAAACAAAGAAAAACCTGAGTATTGCTCTTTTGTAACTACTTTAACTGGGGTCAATCGATCCACTAATCCCTGATACCAGCTCCATTGTTGATATAGAAACAGTCGATAGTGTAACAGAGGAAATTTTAAATTCTGTAACTTTTAAGTTAACTTTAAAGGCTATATATTACCGAGAAAATGTCGAGATGGGCACACGTAAACGGCGATAGCGTAGACGTGTAAAAATGTTTTGCAAAAGGCAAGAATTAAATTACACGAAGCCTAAGGCCTTTTTAAGATTACAATTAAGAATTTCCTCTCTTTGCCTCAGTCTTTCTGTTTTACGTTCTAAATTATTGTGGGAATAATTTTAGAAGCTCGCAATAAAATAGTAAAATCTTCTTAGTAACATACAATATTGTCGACATTTTTTTTTATATAAAAATTATATAATTTTATATATTATATAATCCAGTCCGTAAGTGACTTACATAATATATTAATTTACATATAATAGACTTATATTTTTATCATTAATTTGATAACCTTTTTTAGATTTAACATTTAGAACAAATATTTTTATTTCTTTACTAGCTGGTGCCCACGACTTCGTCCGTGTTGAAAAATATTAAGTAGCCTATCCTGTGTCCCGTACGTCCAAATGTTTATCTACTAAGTTTCATGAAAATCAGTTAATTCGTTTCAGAGTTATGGTGGAACATACATACATATAGAAAAAAATTCTAAAAATCGTCAATTTAATTTCAGTATCATGTATAGAGCCTATAAACATGATATCTCTGAAAACAAAGTAACTTACTCCATGACCGACCCTTACAGATTTATTATTAGTATTGATATTATTAAAGTATATGTCTTTTAAGTGTAATAAAGATTTTTTGTTATGTTAAATTTGACCTGATTTACTTGATGACAGGTGGCTACGGTCGTCTGACAAAGAACGCAATTAGAGACTATATTTTTAATTTTTTATCTATAATTAATAATGTATTTTAATAAAATCTGATATCAATTTAAAAATATTATTTTAAAAGTCTCTACAGTGATAATTTGTCAGTATTGTACAAGACTGTAATGTTTCCGTATTTAAAAAAAAGCCTCGAAGACTTCCAGAGATCGAAGATCGTATTGCTATGCTTCTGACGTTGTAGACCTCTTGATTCATCGCCAAGTCGACATCCATGAGCCCTTACTCATGTCTTATACATATATTGAGTAATCAATTTAGATCTCTACGGACAGTTCAAGACATACCAAGTACGTAATTTCCTATCGAATGTGTAATTAAACGACGCAAACGGTCACTTTGGTGATAATTGATGACATCACATTGTACAATGTAATATTGTTTTCAAATGAAGTTTATCAAGTGATACTATTGTCACTATTGTGGAGTTGTGAAGCCATTTATCGATAAGTTAATATAATTAAACAAAAGTTAGTTTAAGTCCACTCGAATGAAAGTTTACTGACAAATTATCATAGATAACTGCAGTTAGTTTTATCATAAATTAAGTATCTTATTCCTAAATGAATTCTAGCTTTTGTATATGAGGCATTTGTATAGAAAAATGTATATTTTTTTGTTACAAAACATTGTGTTGTTTTGTGTTTAATTCGGCCCATTATTTTGTGATAATTAAAATCAATTTTGTTTGATTAATTGAATGTTTTTAATGTGTAAAATGCCAAGTTTTGTAGGCTTTTAAAGTAGCAGTTATCGTAATTCGTTTGTTGTAATGAATTACAACAATAAATGAACACAATATTCTGAATTAATTTGTTTACAGATATCGTGTAGGTTTTAATTACATGTTTCTTTTTTCCTGTTAAATAGTACTTTTTCATTTTTGAATTCATATATATAATTTTTGTTCTATCTAATAGTAGGTACTTTTTGAAAATGTTACTTACTAGTTGTTTCCTGGGGCTTTGTCCGTGGGCATCTAAATTTAAGTAAAGTACTACCTTTAATAGTCAGACGTTATATTTCTTATGGTTTTTGTTTTATTTTTGAACGCTGACGAAGTCGCGGGTACTAGCTAGTCTGAAATAAGTTATTATTTTTGATGTTTCGATCATGTGGTCCAATAACGACGGTCGTTGGTTTAAGTAATGTGGGGAAGTTTTAGGTATTGATATAGTAAGCTAGAACTACGACATTTGTCGTAGTTCATAGTAAATTTACTTCTTTAGTAAACACGATACTTCTAGACTGTCTTAGGTACCTGAATAAATGAAACCTGAATCCCTTTAACTGCGAAATAATGCGGCAAAATATTAGTATTCCTCTTGTGTCCACTCCACTGCTCTCACTAGACCAAGTCTCGCAATTTTTATACATCGCTTTTTGTACTTGCTTCGAATTTTAAACTTTTCACTAGCTTTAAGCTTCGCGTGATCTTCTGCCATAGAAAAAGTCTGTGAGAAAATAATATGTCCATCGTGGCATACACTATGTTTCGAATGAAATGTAAAAAAAAATGTAGGTAAGTAATGTTCAGTAGGCAGACTGATGTTTTACATGATGTAGGTGGCTACCATCCTAATCTTTAAGTTAAGTAAGAGTTAAGTTAGAATTACAAATACTTCTAAAATTTCAAGTGAAAACTCAATAACAAAATTTTCTTGCTTCAGATTTATTATTAGATATATAAGAAATATATATAAAAAAAACATATCCTACCGTGACTAGTATTAATGCCGCTTGACTAAGTTGTAAGGGTCGCACCCTACAAGTTAGTCAACCGTTTATTTGGATCCAAAACTATACCTAATGCTAAAAATATTAGTTTTAGCAAATCATCATTTATATCAATCAAATTGGATTTGAAAATAAATATTCTTTAAAAAAATTTATTTATTTTATTTATTTATCTTAATATTTAAATATTTATATATTTTTTATATTTAAGTTTTTATTTCTAGAATTGATCACATTAATGTCAAGGTGGATTAAATATAAAATTACAATTAAATTTAAATATAAATCCTAAATAAAACTAAACTAAATTAAAATCTAAAACTAAATAAGCCTAAAAAATATCGAAAAAATATGTATTAATATCTTAAGTTTAATATTTATTAAACTTATAGGTCTATGGAGGTTATAACTCTATAGGTATTTGTAAAATAAAGTCGTAATGTTTTAAGTACTTTTATATTAAACTGAATACTAGAGGAGATATAAGCATATAAGTTACTTTTAAATATTAAAAAAAATATCAAAATATACTAAATATGGAATAAAACAAATATGTCTTTTTGCAACATACAATGTGAAGGATTGTGATTGTATTTTTGCAATAAAACATTTTTGGAATTTTTTGTTTTGTGCTACTTTTTAAGCAGCGACTTGCTGTTATTTCTCATTGGCCCTTTATAATAAATAGGCTGTGAAACGCAGTGTTTCTCGTCACTACTTAAAATCATTTCTATACCAAATCTAAACTACCTAGAAACTATTTAATTTACAATACATATCGACGGTCCCTACGTACATAAAGACATGTCAAAAACCGGGGTTTACAGGAGAGCGTAATTTATGTTCAAACCGCTCTAGAAATAATTATATGTATAAGTAATTATAAATTTTGTTTTTTTCTAGAATATTTTATTAGCTTTAGGAACTTTATAATGGTAATCTAAAGACAATTATGCAATAAAAAAAAATTGTAATTTTTGACATGTCTTTATGTACGTAGGGACCGTCGATATATATGTTACCTAAAAGGTAAATATGTTTTCTAAATAGGCCTTGTGTTCTGTATACTAGTATTTATGCAAATGTACACTTGTAGGTACGAGTCAGGTGTCGCCATGTTCTCGTGTAAAACGTCTGTCCCAACCCAACTCATTAGCATAAGTTTACTAGGTACAGTTGGTGAACAAGTTGAATACCTACAGCCTCAATTATTTCTTTTATTAGGAGCTTACGTGACATTTTGATTTATCTATATGTATATGTATATCTATATGTGTATGTGTATGTGTATGTATATGTATATGTGTATGTATATGTATATGTATATGTATATGTATATGTATATGTATATGTATATGTATATGTATATGTATATGTATATGTATATGTATATGTATATGTATATGTATATGTATATGTATATGTATATGTATATGTATATGTATATGTATATGTATATGTATATGTATATGTATATGTATATGTATATGTATATGTATATGTATATGTATATGTATATCTATATCTATATCTATATCTATATCTATATCTATATCTATATCTATATCTATATCTATATATCTATATCTATATCTATATCTATATCTATATCTATATCTATATCTATATCTATATCTATATCTATATCTATATCTATATCTATATCTATATCTATATCTATATCTATATCTATATCTATATCTATATCTATATCTATATCTATATCTATATCTATATCTATATCTATATCTATATCTATATCTATATCTACATCTAGCGGTTGACCCTGTGATGTTAGTCGCTATTAGATTTTATGTCATATTGTGATGTTTAGAATTTATGGTAATTTTATGTCATGGATTCCCTACCAGTTATATAATACTAAATTAGATTTTTTTCTATGTAAAAAAAATTAATTTTTCAATGCCTGAAAAAAATCGTATGAGCACTAAAGACTGAATTAATGTTTTAACACCTATTATAAGAAAAAGAGGCACGTACAGTCGCGGAAAAAAAGGATGTCCCTAAATCTAATCTATTTTACATTAATTCTGGTTCAATGCTATTTTTCATTATTTTATTAATTCTGGTTAGATATTACACTTTTATAAAATAGAGTAACATATTCAAAACATACAATTTCTTCCTTGTTTGTACACGTAGATAGGTGTTCTTAGCCGAAATTGCTTGACATACGACCTGCGCTCTCTCCTTTATTTGCATAGATCTCATTTAGCTTCGGTTGATGTATTTTGTCTAAAGCTTTCTTGAAAAGAAACTTCAATTCTTCAGTCTAAAACAAGTATAGTTTAGCTTAACGAAATAAGTTTTTCTATCTATTAACTTAGATCAAACATTCTTGTATTAAAAGATTTTTGGGCCCTTTTCTTTATTATTGTAAACTCGCTGAACCAACAGACGTCATTCTGTCAAAAACTTTTGGAATAGCTTTTGATGGGATAAAGAAAATAGGACTTTCACGTTTCTCGGGACAATTTTTCCATTATTTTTCTTCATAGAAAAAGAAAAACCTTCTTTGTATATTTGAAAAAAAAAAAAAAAAAAAACCGAATTAGTCCAGTCCAGCCTTTCACGAGTTTCGCACATTTAGCGATTCATTTTATTTTTATAGATACTTGCTCGTGCTCGCGACTTCGTCCATGTAACTTTATAAAATATATACTCACTGATAATGCAACTTTCTATAGGCGAAAGAATTTTCAAAATCATCCAGAAGTTTTTTGAGTTTATTCATTACAAACCTACAAACCTCTTTATAATATCGTATTAGTATAGACTAGTATAGATTAAGTTGCCAGTGGAAACATAATATGACGCTGAAACGTGGTCTCTAACGACCTATGGAGAAGTCTTTGCTCCGAGTTACAATGCGAGATTGAATCATGAATGTGGTGAACTTTAGACGAATGAAAGCTACCTACATAGCCCGGTGGATAAGTAAGTTGAAGTTTTGCGCGCAGGATACAAGTTAACAGAGAGCTGACAGTTGCTGGGGGCGGAAGTTCTGGAGACCATGGACCGGTAAGGTGGACAGACGATCTGATCTGACGTCGATCTCCGGTAGATTCAGGCTACTTCTAAGGCCCTATTGGCAAATTATGAGGGAGGCATATGTCCAGCAGTGGACGTTATACGGCAGAGATGATGAGGTGATTACGGAATAAGACTAAAATTTTCAATAGACTTTTCAATACCAATTTTTATTTTCGAAAGTACTTTGTGTTCGCCCACGCATTTTTAAATTCTCAAAAATTAATTTTACTTTTTTGAAAAATGAAATTCATTTAAAAAAAAATGTGAATAAATTCACCAATCCCGATTCCGCAAACAAATTATATTGAATTATTTATTGAACACGAGTGCGTAAAGCTTGCTTGGTTTGGGGATAAATTTTATTTTTCCATTGTGTTTCAACGTTTATGATTTACTTGATCGTAGAATTTTTATACCGCGAACGGAGGCCGGGAGTAGTATTCGTGTGGGAAAATTAAATTTGCATTTGGCTGTAAAGGTTGACTGAAATTTGAAAAACGTATATCAAAGAACATATATATAATCAAAAATATTATAAATAGTAAAAAGAATAATTTGTAGCTTTCCGAGTCTATGTGTATGGCCGCTAACTTCTCTTAAACCACGCAACGGAATGCGGTTTTCACCATCACTTCAAGGACTTCAAACGTCTGACCAGACCTTTATAAATTATAGCTAATAGCGATGATCACGTTCACTTTAAAAAAAAACCGAATCAAAATAGAATCCGTTTGGGAGCTACGATTCCATAGACAAACACACACACACGTCAAGACACCTGGTTTTTGCGTCGAGCGTCTGGGGTTAAAAATGAACATAACAGAAACATTTTATTCTTTATTTCTGCCAGTTATGACATTAGGTATATAAAACTAATTATCACATAAAAAATATTAAGTATAGGTAGTTATATTTATGAAGATTTTCAAATACAGTTCAACCTATACGAATTTTCGCATCCAATTCACATGCCTATAAATCACGAAGAGCTCTTGCGTCATTCGTCTAAAGGAATTACCAGTAAAAAATCTATCATCTCCATTTCTCGTGTGCATTTCTTTTCTATATTTTTTTTTAGCTGACGAAACTAACGAGTTTGTACGATTCAATATTCCCTTTTTCTAAACGTCTTATTCAAATACAATTTCTTCAATACAACGGGCTCATTTCGAGAAATCTCCAATAAAAGTCTCGTTCCAAATTAAATTTAAAAAAAGTCACTATTGATAGATTACGCCTCTTAGTAGAAAACACAGGCCAAGGTTCTGGCAACGCTGCGTAGCTTTTCCTGCGCTGGATAGCCGCGGCTTGGCACCGATGTCGTGTCATAACGTCCCCGCGACCTCGCCCTCCTACGGCCGCGCTAGGAAATCGTTGGGTTTGAGCCGGTAGGAGTCCGGCATAATCCCGCAGTATCCCCTACACTGCCGGGTTTCCAAAAAGATTTCCCAACTGGACACACTGTTTAGCAGTCATATAACGGGTAGCCTATATATTAAGTGGTTAATTTCTCCTTTCCTATTTGGCAGATCCAGGGGCAAAAAGACAGTAAAGAAATTAGGTTCATATTCATTTTAACAGTTAAAAAAATCTTGTATGCCATTTGCTCGCAAAGTTATAGCGCTTTATCCTAGTAGTGGCAGGTCAAAAAGGATACACACTGTCGAAATGGTCGATGGATGCGCCTTTGGACCGTCAAAGATTCAAAGATGAATTAGTCTATTGCTCATTAGTATTGCTTAAACTTGCTTTTTTTAGGAGGGGCGATAACATTTACGCACTATCCCTCGTCGACGGGGACAGTCGTAAAGGAGGTTTGTGGGACTCACCCGGTAAAGTGACTTATCCCGGGAATACCCACTAAAACCGCCCCGGATTTCACTCGACTAAAGAAAAGTATTTCTTGTGTTATGTGCTATGTGTTATGTGTAACAAATCGTTCGTAAGTACAGTTTTAGGTAAGAAGTAAAGGATGACACTGCACGTTTCTCTATCCTAACATTCTAGACTTTTTTCCTTTATTTTTATACTTTTGCCACGCCATTACTGGCAGTCTTGAATTGCACATGTTCATTGGCTACATCCTATCTGTATGCTATTTTTTTATCTTATAAAAAAAATAGTCAAATAATTTGTTTTCGAGAATTAATCTGAAGAATACAAATAGTCCAAGATCCCAGGGCCCCCAGACGTTACTTATTTTCTCATAAATAATAGACACGGGATAAAGTAGTGTTCGTACACACTGTGAGTGTGTGCATACCTGCTAGCTTGGGTCGACGGCCAATTCATGCGTACCAGGCGCTAAACATTCATGAATATAGTCCTCACTTTTCTTAAAGTCTCAGGGCTGATTTTTACATATATTTTAGATAATATTGCTAGTAACTAATAATAATTATTGCCAGACACTTTCTGTCGGCGCTTACCCATAACAGACCCTTTGATGCTCCAAAAAAAATAATGAATTTTTACTTATAGTCTCAATTTTGATTTTTTTATAGGACCTTTAAGAAACTGTTTATAAACTTTTGGTCAGCAGCCAGACCAACTGGAAGGGCCAAACATCCCCCCAGACACACATAAAGTGTCGTTATATGTTAAGCGCGAGGTTAGTGTGAGAGAGATATCTATGTTTATCGATCTCTTTCTATTCCTATACTTACTGTCTACTCTAGCTTACTCTATTGCACAGATTATTATGTTATTATACAGAGATAGATACGCAACTCAAATTGAAGTTTTGTTTTTATGTAATTGGTCTACGCTATCCTAGAGATGGCGCTATTTTATAATCTCCATTTCTGACTAGATGGCGCCTAACTTTACATTTTAAATTGTTAGTTACTATCACTTATTGGTCATTAAACAATATTTTTACCAATAAATACATACAATTTTTAAATTAGCTACAAGCTTTAATTTAAAAATTGTATTTATTGGCAAAATAATTGCAAAATGACCAAAAAATGATAGTAACATGAAAATAAACTACAATAATTTCACTCATATAAATACCAAAAGGTGAAAAGGGTTGAAAGAGAAAATAAAACAATACGTAGAAAATTAATTTATATATTTTTTTTCCTGTGTGTTCTATTAACATTAACATTATTGCACCAACTGAAAATAACAATATTCGTAGTCAAATCTATGATCATTTTTATAAGACTTTCTTTATGCTTACATACTGCATGTCAGAAAAGTAAAATCACAATAAAGCCGTACACAATAAACACACCAAGCCGTAGTTGTTAATTTCATACACAATCACAAGTCACTATCTCAAACAAAGCACTGAAAGGAGGAGGAGGGAACTCAACTCGACTCAACGTAAATGGAATGCGCAAGACCAGAAAATCACTTGATTAAAATTCTATTCTATTCAATTCTATTCAATGATAAAAAATAAAACATAGGTTAAAGAAACTTAGATTTATTGTATTATTTAGTTTGACTAACTCAGGTATAATAACGACACTTTATGTGTGTCTGGGGGGATGTTTGGCCCTTCCAGTTGGTCTGGCTGCAGACCAAAAGTTTATAAACAGTTTCCTAAATGTCCTATAAAAAATCAAAGTTGAGACTATAAGTAAAAATTCATTATTTTTTTTGGAGCATCAAAGGGTCTGTTATGGGTAAGCGCCGACAGAAAGTGTCTGGCAATAATTATTATTAGTTACTAGCAATATTATCTAAAATATATGTAAAAATCAGCCCTGAGACTTTAAGAAAAGTGAGGACTATATTCATGAATGTTTAGCGCCTGGTACGCATGAATTGGCCGTCGCCCCAAGCTAGCAGGTATGCACACACTCACAGTGTGTACGAACACTACTTTATCCCGTGTCTATTATTTATGAGAAAATAAGTAACGTCTGGGGGCCCTGGGATCTTGCTCTAAAAGAAAATATTTCTGTAATTTCTTTCCAATTTTCTACAAGACTGATACAACAGTCGTCATCACAAAGACTAAAATGAATACTTTGTGATTCCATTGATAAATTAGGTAAAAATGAAGTTATTTCGACGTCTCGTTCACGGAGCCTGTTTGTACTTGAAGACTTATAAGGCGGCATAAATTACCATTTTATTTGCAACGTTGTGTCTCAAACTCTCTTATTAATAGAAATTTTATACAATGAATTAACTTGCTCTCTTAGTGCCAGCATCGCCTTTAACACCTTGTATACAATGAATTGGACTTAATTCTGTTGTGTGTAGTCATAATCATTAATTAGGCATTAAGTACAGAACTTAGCACTTTGTTAAAAAAAGTATCTTTTGTCCGTAACTAAGTATGTTCATTGAAAACAGTAAAAATAATAGTTTAAATACATTATAATTCTAAACTTATTTTCTGAATAAATTGGACAAACGTCATAGGGTAGGTGACCCTAAAATCGTAATAAAGAAGTATAATTAAAAAACACCTGTCATAATAAAAGAAATTGTCAATGTTGATATAATCAATATTATAGTATATATATTATATTATATTATTAGGGGTTAAAGTATGAAATTGCCGATTTGTACTGAAAAATAAAAATTCGTTATTTTTTTAATTTAACATATTTATTTAATCAAAATAATTACCATTATTATCTATACATTGCTGCCATCTAATAGGAAGCTCATTTATGCCTTTGCGATAGAACTCTGGTGATCTAGATTCGACAAACTGTGTGAAAGCATTTTGCACTGCCTCCTGAGAAGAAAACTTTTTATCACGCAGAAAATTGTCCAAATCACGAAAAAAATGGTAGTCCGTTGGAGCAAGGTCTGGCGAATACGGAGGGTGACGAATGGTTTCTAATTGCAGTTCCTGTAGAGTCTGCAGATCAGTCAAATCATGAGGCACCCATTTTTCATATTTTTTTATTTTATTGATTTGACGCAAATGAGTCAATATTGTTGGTAAGGTAACGTTAAACCATGCCGCTAATTCCTGGGTAGTTTGGCTCGGATCGGCTTCCACCATCTCTTTCAAATCATTGTTATTCACCTGTGTGGGCGGTCTTCCACGTGGTTCGTTCTTCAAATCGAAGTTTCAATCACGAAAGCGTTTAAACCAAAATCGCACAGTGCGTTCATTAGCAGTCCCCTCTCCAAACGCAACATTAATATTGCGAGCTGTTTCTGCCGCGTTAGTTCCGCGTCGGAACTCGTATTCAAAAATCACACGAATTTTCGAAGTATCCATCTTTATTGTCTAAGCTGAATAAAAAAAACAACTGAAAGTTGATAATCGAATGTTGCACATTTTTTAAAAGAAGAACTACATAGGTACCGTATGAAAAAAGTTTCGCTCAAAAATCTCAAACCATGAAGGTTCTATGTCAATTCGAAGTACCTATTACAATAAAACGGCAATTTCATACTTTAACCCCTATTATTTTTCTGAAGTTGGTTTGAAGTATTTACTTAACAAACAGCTACAAATAACAGACATAAATAAGTCTTTTTAAAAGTAAACTTTTTTATTATTATATTAACTTAGTATTTTTAATTACAGGGAAGGAGTAGGGAAATGGGCTATGTTTATTTTGGGAGAGAAAACTGGAGCCATTTTTATTTTTTAAACCATAAATATTATAGTTATTCAATAGTAGGTACTTATTTTTAATATATTTAAACAAAAAAAACTTCTAATCAAGCGAGAAACGACTAGAGCAAAACATTAATTCACATTGCTTAATGAAAACAGCGAAAGTTAAAGTAATTTGCATTAAAAAGGAGGAGTTTCAGAGTGTTTCCAAAGTTGGTAAATTAAAATGAAGATTTAACGTGTTTTTGGGGAAAAGACAAAGTTTTTTTGTTTCATTAATAAATTCTTCTTCAGAGCACCTCATGATATCTCTTGATTGATAAAGACGCAAACTTTTCTGCTATAGATACTTAAACCGAAAGCTGTTTCCTATTTACCAGGTTCATGGATAACAACACAATAGACCTGGAAAAACTGCAAAACGGAAAAAGAAGGTGCTGCAATTGCGCTGTCGACTACAGTAAGTATTATCCCTTACCTACTCACCGGGACACAAAGGCACACATGCTATTATTTCACGGTGGTCTTCTGTAAGAAGGTGGTTACAGCCGCCAGACGGGCTCCCCTAATACTGTTCGCTACTAGTAATCTAGTTAAATATTAGAATATTCTAGTAATCTAGTTGAACCCGGCCACGATTCGCTGTGGCTCAGTCAGCAAAGTTTCATGGTTGCCATAACAACGGTCAACGTATGAAAATTGTTTTTTTTTTTTTTTTAATTTTATCACTTGGAATTTTTAGAAAAATTAGTATATAAGATCATTCCTCTGTTTAAATGCAATGTTGTGTAAAAATTTCAAGTCAATCCGTCGGCTAGTTTTCGAATTTTTCAGTAATACATAAACCAGCACAACATCCTTATATAATTATACTAGCTGGTGCCCATGACTTCGTCCGCGTTGAAAAAAAAAAGTAGCCTAATCTGTGTCCTGTACGTCCAAATGTTTATCTACCAAGTTTCATGAAAATCAGTTAATTCGTTTCAGAGTTATGGAGGAACATACATACATACATAAAAATTCTAAAAATCGTTAATTTAGTTTCAGTATCATGAGCCTATAAACACGATATCTCTGAAAACAAAGTAACTTACTCCATGATCGACCCTTACAGATTTATTATTAGTATTGATATAATGTAATATATTAGAAGATATGTTAATTATGACATCAAATTTTCACTATAAAGCGTATCTATATATTACCTACATCTAATAGAGAACCGCTATGAGCTGGTGTAGGGTATGAAATGAAATAGAAACTCAGCAGACGCAACGAGTACATAACATTTGTTGTCTGAAAGCTCACAGAGACAAGTGCATTTGTTTTCAGGCTCCGTAACAAGATGAAGACAAACAGATAAACGTAGCAAGTGTTCTGTTGCTAGATACTGTTGTTATAATTGTGCTGACATTTTATAGTTATTGTTTGAACATTTTTTTTTTAATATTTATTCTTTGTACTTCACAGTAAAGGCACCAATTCGTCTTACTCAGGTTTTTACCAATACCAAACATTTTTATAAACAAAAAAACATACGAGTATAATCCATCCATACTTCCATATTAATATTATAAATGTAAAAGTGACTCTCTGTCTGTCTGTCTGTCTGTTACTGTTTCACGCCTTAACTACTGAACCGATCATCATGAAGTATTGCATACACGTCGTCAGAGATACAGGAAAGGGTATCTTTCACATAGGGTACCTTTCATCCAGAAAAAAAGTACTGTTTCCAAGGAAAAAAAACTAACGCCTAGCCAAAGTGTTATAGTAAGAAAAGGTCAGACGTTATGTTGCTCTTATATTTTTTTATTTTTCAACGCGGACGAAGACGCAGGCGCCAGCTAGTACCTTAATATATACTAGTAAGCTAGTATATCTCAATAACCCAGTTAAAACCCAATAATATGTTAAAAGAAATACATCTAAATTAACAAAATAACAAATTTAGTCTACATTTAAGTATATCAACTCTTAGTTTAAATTCGATTATATAAAACTGCTATTCAAATAACAATTTCGTCAGATTTGATTAATTTTGAAAATGAAACCTGTAATCCTGTATACTGCCAATGAATTTTCCAATAAATTCTCCATAGAGGTATGGAGAAGTTAATGATGCGTTTTTATCCATTTATTAATTAATTATTCTGAACTCATTATATCATCCCATTAAAATTAATGTTTGAATTATTGATACTCGCTTTACTGCAACCACAATATTTAATATGGTTAAAAATATTTTGTGCTACCTATTTTTGATAGCATTGTTTACTGTAAAATGAGATTATATAAGACTAGCTGTTGCACGCGATTTAGTCCACATAACTTTATTAAATAGAGCCTATGTTACTTTCTGATAATGTAGCTTTCTATAAGTGAAAGAATTTTTAAAATCGACCTAGTAGTTTTTGAGTTTATTCATTAAAAACAAAAATAAATTTTTTCTCTCTATTATATTAGTATAGACTAGAGAACCGTTAACAGCTTTGCACAGACAGATAGACAGACAGACAAAAGGTGACAGACAGACAGACAGAACTTAACTTTCACATTTATAATATTAAATAGTAAATAATAGTAAATCTATGGATATCTGGTCTTGTTTTCAGATCCGTCTAAACTCACAGATCTAAACTCCATCTCCATTCAAATGGAGTTTAGATCTAAAGTACAGATCTAAACTCCATTTGAATCATTCATCAGATAAAAACCGGTTGATGGATCCTACCGAAGGAGGGATTATGTCTGTAATAAAATTTCCTGATAATTTCTCACTACTTACTAGTATTTTTGCTGCGAAAAAAAGTTTATCGTGAAAATCGCCTGTATTTTAAACGTTTCCATTAAATCCGGTAATTTATTTTAAACCGCAAACCATAAAGGAGGTGGATAAATTCAAATTATTTCTCTTTTATTATTTATTTTATTTTATAAATATACGTTAATTGCCAAATACTTCGGAAAACGTAATATTAAAATGGTTATTACACTAAGTTCTCAACTATTAGAGAATGTTTTAACTGTAAGTAAACAAGTCTTTGTTCGCATAGACTCACGTCCAAAGAATTTTAATTGTTATTCTTAGGAGTTACAGTATAAACTATATGTATACTACTATGTCAAGAAAGTACCGGGAATCGGTCAATAAAACAAAATATGTATTATTTATCCAAATTTATTGTATCGCCTTCAAAATATGCTAATTCCGAAACTATACACTTCGCCAATAAATAACTTAATCATCAAAACATTTTTTAAACGATTTTTTTTTAAATCGACCACTGAAAACGGGTGCCTCGAAGTGGTAATTTGAGCTTTTGAAAAAGAAAAAGGTCGCTTGAAGCCATAGCAGGGAATACGGTGGTTGTTCCAAAAGATTTGTTGAGTTTTTGGCCAGAAATCTTTTTTTTTTTTAAGTAGAGATGGGTTTGCCCTTGGCCAACTTCCAGGCGTGTAGCGAAGATGAGGCCTATGATGGAGCGAGCTCACCCAGAAGGTGCCTATTCACTCGAACTTTGAATAGATTCAGGTTATATGTGCTCGGAAATACAGACGCCGGCAGGGAGTTCCAAACCTTGGCAGTGCGCATTATAAAGCATGTTTTAAAGCGCTTGGTCCGAAATAGAGGGTTATCGACAAGATGAGGATGGTAACCAGCCGTATGTCTGTATGTCCGATGGAAAAAAGGGGAAGGCCTTATGAGTTCATGCAGCTCCTGAGCACACTCTCCGAAGTACATCTTATAAAAGACACATAGACTGGCAATTTTGCGTCTATGTGCCAGGCTCTGCATCTTAGTTTTTAAAAACGTACTGTCGCCAATGAGTCTCCAAGCTCTGCGTTCCACCGAGTCGAGTGCGGCAAGTTGGTATTTGGCTGAACCATCCCTATAGTTTTCTGTCCACAAATCTGGTCTTTTTTGACGAATTTGCTCTCTCAAACGTCGAATAACGCCCAGATAATATTCCTTATTTACTGCCTCACCTTCTCGCAAGAATTCCGAGTGCACGACACCCCGATAATAAATAAAAAAACAGTCATCATCACCTTCACTTGATTAAAGACTTTGATGGCCGACCAGTCTCTTGAATTCACTGTACCACTCATACACACGTGTTTTTGATAAAGTGGATTCACCGTAAGGCTTGTGTAACATTTTCAGCGCTTCGGCACACGAAATTCCATTCGCAATGCAAAAATTAAGACAGATCCTTTGTTCGATCCATTGTAAAAATCGCAAAACACACTTGACATGAACTGAAAATAGCGCTCTGTAAATGAACTAAATGACCTATGGCGTTCAAACTCCTCGTGAATATAGACGACAGTTGTGCCGAAATAGTGACAAAAATAATTTCATCTATCCTTTTTTTCCAAACAAGTACCGGAAATTGATTATTTAATTCCTGGTACTTGTTTGAAAGAATGTATTATAACTTTAATATCATTTGAATTGATTAACCATGTTAGCTAAATTAGCAATACCATTAAAGAGTTTCAAGACAAAATTTACTTTTCAGTGGATGAACTTTTTAATGCTCAAATGGATGAAAAATTTACAATTTTAACTTTGTCTGCATTTTTGCCACTTTTTAAGATTCTATGCCTGCGTGTAATTGTTAATTTTAAATGTTGTAGATGCCTATTATTGTGGCCTTTAGTGGAAGGGCATCAATGTGTTGCGCACACAAAAATTCGATAGCCTGTCTAGTACATAGAGAATTAATGGACTTGACCTGCATGAAATTGACTACTCACTAGAAAGAGAGAAAGCGATCTTTCGGCCAAATAGCTATCTCTTTTCCCTCTTTCCTGTAGGTCTATAGTAAGATCGAGGGCCGATCAAAATTCTAGAAAAAAACTACTGGCCACATGATCGCTTCGTCTCTCTCACACTTTTCTGTCAGTATTTACTTTACAGGTGGACAGGGAACGCTCATTCTATCTCTCTGTGTCTATGATCTAGTAAAATGTAATTCTCTGCCATATAAACACCATGAAATCACACCACGTTGTTAGTCTTCGTGAATAATTGATTCCATAGTCTATTCCTCTATGTTAAGACCCTTCCAGTCCCTTAATCAGATACTTCAAATATCACGTGATCCTGTATAAGTCGATGGGTATCAAAGATTAAATTAGGTAGCAAATTTATCTGATAAAAAGTTATCAACGTTATTCAAATTTGGTACGTCTTAATTAAATCATCTCTTTAAAGGGTCTCGTTGATATTTTCCGTTGAATGAAAAAGAGTCCTATTTTATTCGTTAATTACGTAGTTCATTACCGAGGACAGACTACATCAATCTTAACTGTTTCTATATAAATTTCATTAAGTGTTGTGCCTATTTTTTCAAACCTTTTTCATTAGCTTTCTCTTTTTGAACTAAATTAATTTACTCTGTAATTCGGAATGCTTTTAAGTTTTAAATTAAACGTTCGAAGTGATTGGCTTCTGTTTATAAAAAAAACTCCGTTAGTCATGAAAAGTGCTACAAATGGGAGTCTTTAATTTTTATTAATTTTTAATATCCTTATACATATATAAAAATTACGTGTCACATGTTTGTTCGCGATGAATTCCTAAACTACTGAACCGATTTTGATAAAACTTCGTGTAATTTTGGTCTAACTTAAAAGATAGGATAGTTTTTATTTTAAACCTGGGCGGGGAGCGGGTTACTAGTTTAATATATTTTCTTTAGAAAAGTAGTTAAAGTATAGGTAATAATACTTTATGTATCAACCAACTAGCCACTAGCGGCATTTACATGCCTGAGTATTTTTGATAATATATCTGGAAGGTTAGCATTTAATATTGAAACACAAACCTTAACAGGCCGCATAATCATTTACTGTACGCATTACAATCTCGATATCCTTGGATGGACTTAATTCCCACCAGTCAATTATCACGACCGGAAGTAATCCAACGGGGGTGCGGGGAAAAGCGTGCAGAGGAGGTGTAGGTCAGAGCCCGAGGGATTTCAGGGTACTCATGTATGCGGAAAGAAGTAACGAATGAAAAACGACCCCCAGTTAGACACAATGTAAGATTTTTTTTATTGTGATTCTAGTAAGAAAATATAGTGAAATTTGTATAGGTATAATATAATTTTTGATACCTTCTCTCATACCTACAAATACTTGTAAGGCAATCTATTTTGTTGTATTACATTAATAATAATTATTGATTAATTTAGTCTTATCCAAAAAGTCAATGACAACACAGCTTAAGATTGGACTGTGGTACGTTTTTTGTTCTGTGACATAGGATTTGAATTAATCTCAGTCAGTCATCACGTGATCATGACATTCATATCGATTAACTGTAATTCCGTATAGTTTTGTTCTTTAACACTGAGTTTGAACTTTATTTTCTAAACGATAGTGCAGTAGTCACCACGCGGTCACCGCACGACAAGACAGACTGAGCAATTGTATCAATATCAACCAACCCGGCCCGCGTCCCGGCCTAAGTAAAGAACAAAATAATAGTGAAACTTCATTAAATACTCTGTGGAAACCATACATAAGCACAGAATAGAATCTAATCTAACTAATAAATCAGAGCAACAATCGCGCGTCATCGGCTACGCTACGATTTTGTATCACGATGCCTACTTATGCGTTTTGTCGACTTTTCAATCACCACGAAAGAAGATTTATTTTTTTCTTTAACATATTATTTTGAATGAAGTTTAATTTTAGGTTTAAGTTAATTGAAAGTAAAATAAGACTTAATTTTACATAACAGCCGGAAGGATGCTATAGGGGACAAACTAATCACATAATAATGTCTGAGCTGTCGCAAAATGATTTATGTCAACTGTAACCGAAATATATTTTAATAATTAATATAAGGTAGGTATAGTATGTTACGTATTAAATGCAAAAATAGTTTATAAGTAAATCTACTGGTGATATAATATTTATTTTTATACGATAGGTCGTTATTTTTATACGAATGTCACTTGATGATAGGCGGGCTACTCTCGCCAACGCCACAAATCTCAGATAAATTGAGAAATAAAGATATAAAGCCCTGTGGAAGGCAGAGTGAAGTCTTTTTTTTTTATTCAATAAGGTACACAAAACAGGATACTGACATTAAATATATTACATTGAATAGATATATGTAATTACATTGAAGTGAACTAGACAGGCCCAAAACATGTGTACACAGCATGTCCAAACAAAACAGTGTTACAGAATAAAACAGAGGAAGAAATTAACAGACGCACTTTCATCCAAAAGCAAGCTTAGCCACATTCTAAAGGAAGTCAATTTGAGATGAAAGCATGCCCACACAAAACAACAACAAAACAAGTATTATAATATATTAATAAATAAGTGCAATAAAATATTATCTATTAAGAGTTAATATGTTTTTTTTTTGATTTATTTATTTATATACACATAATTATTAATTTTATTTAATGACGCTCGCAGTTACAATGGCCGTGATATGTTTTTTGAATTTTGTTAAGCTATTTTCGAATATGTCAACTGTACCGCTGTGTTTAAGCAGGAGATCGTTATATTGGCGACACATATGAATGCAATCAAACTACGACTTGCCTTATTAAAACATTCACTAGTGAAAATGCCGTATTGCGTAGTGGGGCGGTTAATAAAGAAAACGATATATATACATAAAACAATCTCGGACAGATTATTACCTATCACACATAATAACTTAAGAAAACATTTGTAGCTTAGTCTCAGATTAAATAAGAGTTACCACCTTAGTGATGTATTCTCAATAATGAGGCAGAATATTGGTTTAGGTAATAAGCGGTTTACCCCAAAGGGTGCGGCTTAAGCAACGGAATTCTAAAACTCTCCGACCCTCAATAACCAATCAGTAAAACGATTGCTTATTTGATTTCAGTTACAAAAATATCTTTATATAATTTTTTATAAAACTTATACGTCCTACAAATCTTCCCAATTATAAACATTGCCAGTACTTTGTTTTAATTAAACCCGCGACCTCGCAAAAACTGGGTATGTGTACCGTCTGTGTGTCTGTCTATACTCTTTGTTCTAAAACAGATGGACCGATTTTGATCCGTTTTTTTTTCCGTTTGAAATATCACGTGATCGAGATGGTTCTTATAGGATTAATTTATGAAGATCTGTCCAGACGTTTTAAGATCATCAGCCCATTCCTAGTTGACGAAGGGAATTCAGTAACTTCTACAGGTTCGATTGGTGTGAAATTTGGTATACTATTACTTTGATAGTATTTCCATGAGATACCTTTTTTGAGCTGTATTATCAAGTAGTATATGGGGGCAAACTCCTCGGCAACTTACATCATTTAAAATATTCAGACCAGGGCTAACTTTATTATTATTATTATTATTATTTTTTACTAGAAATGGGTTTGCTCTTGGCCAACGTCCAGC
Organism: Synanthedon andrenaeformis; assembly: GCA_936446665.2. Taxonomy (NCBI): domain Eukaryota; kingdom Metazoa; phylum Arthropoda; class Insecta; order Lepidoptera; family Sesiidae; genus Synanthedon; species Synanthedon andrenaeformis. The sequence continues at coordinate 1,250,108 of OW387797.2, forward strand.
TGTGTAGCGAAGATGAGGCCTACGATGGAGCAAGCTCATACAGAAGATGCTCGAACTTTTAAAGATTTGGGTTATGTGAGCTCGGCAGGATTTTTTTTTCCAAATTTGTATTTTCAATAATTCAAATCAAAGTATTTTCAAAGTTAGACAGTCGAAAATCGTACCCGGGACTCCTGAGTAAGCCAAGAGCCTTAACCACGCGACCAATAGGCTCATCAATACTAGAGTCAATATTTAGAGGTGGAAACATTCAATAAATACTTATGAGTAGTTTAGAAATTCTGAAGGATCCTGATTTAACAGTTGTTCCGTAACATTATAGCAATGCGTGTGTAATCTAATACGTTTCCGCCATCCACCATTAAGTGCCATCTTAGTGTAAGAGTCCCTCATCTTAAGGACGCCAAGCAATTAACTTAATTACCGTAGTAAATGCGATGAGCGCGTCTATCAGAATGCGAAATATTATATTAAGCATAACTTAACGTCACTTAGAGGGTAAATATTTTTGCGAAGCCATTTTGGGTAATGGCCGAAATAATTGAAATTTATTTTTGGTAAGAGACATTATAATTTTTAGCTTGAAGCGGGTTATTTTATTGGATTATGTTTATATTTTAGAATAACAAACCGGACTTTGTGCCAGTAAAATGATACTGTGATGGAAATTATAATAAAATTTAAATATTTAGAAGCTCCTCGTTGTTGCTAATGCTTGGTTGGCAGGGAACGCTGCATTAGCACTCGCATTTGGGCAGCCCGTCTAGTCTGGCGACAATAATCAGTCATAACTACTAAGTCAAAACTAATTACTATGTAGTCAGTTAGGACAAACGGTTTTACAAGTATGGATGAAGTTCGAATGATATTTTAATTTTCAAAAGACAGAACAATTTGCGATTGGAAATTAATTCAAGCAAATTAATTTAATTTTGAAACGTTACAAGGTCATCTGGGCAAGCTGCCATTATGTTACGGCGACACGCTGTAAAAACTGCTGAAACCAAGATGTCTCCAAGTTGGCTCGTTACCGGCGAAGTTTAATTTGGGCGCCGCTTGAACTTACTTCGTGTAACTGATTTAATTTCGAATCCCTTGGGCAGGTGCGCAAAGGGTGCTTTTACATTGACCAACTAAACAATGGATATGTTTAAACATATTTAAATTAATTATTTCAAAATAACATTGAATATGAAATGAAAAAAAAAAGTACAAAATCAGTTCTCCTCATCCTCCTCCTCCTCCTCCTCCTTCTTCTTCTTCTCCTCCTTCTCCTTTTTCTTACTCTTCTTCTTCTTCTTCTTCTTCTTCTTCTTCTCCTCCTTCTCCTTTTTCTTACTCTTCTTCTTCTTCTTCTTCTTCTTCTTCTTCTTCTTCTTCTTCTGTTATAAAAGGCGATGTGTGTATGTATGTTCCTGTACGTCTCCTATAGGCTCCAAAACCGCTGATCCGATTTTGATGAAACTTCCAAACAATCTTCAGATTAGTGCAGCCGGTGTTCCTGTGAAGTTTGGTAGCGATAGGATGCGGACGAAGTCGCGGGCAAAAACACTAGTTAGATATACATTAAAAATATATTACATTTTATTTATAATATTTATGTGTAGAACAGTGTTTTATAGATAAAAACCTTCCTCGTTTATCGATCTTTTAAAATCCAAATCTTAGTGACAACCGCATCTTAATCTGTTTAGTGGTTAAGAATAAGTTAACGGTTAAACAGACAGAAATAATAATATAATAAATCATATATACTATATAAATAATTTGTCCTTGCCGACTATCAACGTACAGACAAAACTACTTAAGTGTAGATAACTGAAATTATTATTCTAAAATAAATTTCTTTATTCTTATTCTTATAAACATGCTCTAAGATTTTTTTTCATATTTCAACTTCGTGCGAAGCCAGGGGCGGATCGCTAGTTTTATATCTTGTAATTATGTAGGTATCAATATTCAGTTAGATTTCCATTTTTAAAATAGCTCTATGTTTTCGTGACTATTTCTCGACGACTACAAAAGTTTTCCAGTATTTGAATTTTAGATCTGAACGAAGGCTGTTTATTTTAGCGAGGAATTAATAATTGTGTTATAATAATCTGTTTGAAAATGCTTCTAAATCAGCAACTCTCGGCGCGTAGGGTAAATTAACATTTCGTTTGCACAACTTAAAGGTTGTGTTAAAAATATAATTGAATTTTACTGAAATTTAAGAAACATTATTATCTTTGTGTATTTTTACAGCTTATACATATATAAGCCCGTGGTATGAATATTTATGGGAGTGAAATCAAAATTGTTACACGAATGCGTTATGTTATGCGTTATAGTTACGTTCTATTTTTTTTTGAATATTTTAGAATATCTAAAGTTTCAGAGATATTGCGCCATCTACAAAATATTTAATTTTGTAGATAAAGATTTAAATGTTGTTCTTTCGGCGTGTTCGAATTGTGAAAATTGAAATTTTATAATCGTTCATAAGGATGTGTCGGAGCTGACATACAAATTTTTTTGTCTAAATTTTGATTTCGATGGCTTTAGGTTGATTTCATAATTATTGTTAAAATTTATTTATAACGTTCAACATCAAAATATTCCCGGGATTCCAAGATTGACGATTGACTAAGTATAATCCCGGAATTCCGGGATTGCAAATAAAGGCCGGAATAGAATTCCCTAACCATCCCACTGTATTTTTTACGTGTTCTTATTCTAAATCTATTAGTATAAGAGCTAGCAACATTTTTGAGAAACGGAATTTCTATCTGGCAAATTAACACTATATTCTTTGATTATATTATATTTTATTTTATTGAAATACCAACAGCACATCAAAATCAGCTAAGATATAACACTTATAAGATATAAAAACAAGTTTACATTTGTGTACCAATTACTGGTATTACTGGTCCTGTTAAAAATTTAGAAAAAATAATTAATCAATAATAAATACTACCAATAAATCAATAACAATAATAATCAATAAATCAATAATAATAATAATTAAAAAAAATTGAGTACAATAACATATAAAGATAAGAAGCAGAGCATTCATTTAAATTTCAATTAATTGTATAAGTCAAAGTAACATCTAACAATACAAATTCAGTCATATCAACAACAATCCAATCAGCAATATGAATTCGTCAGACCATACAATCACACCGACATTATTATTATTATTTGAACAAAACATCGTCAAAATGAAAGCAATTAATCAATATTTTTAAACCTTGAGAGTTTCCTTTTAATATAGAATTATAGAACTATATTATATCAAAATTACAGTCATACTAAAAATGTTTGAAAATTATCATTTTTTAATGATTAAAATTGTATCTGGGGCAATGTTAGCAACGACAAAAATGTCTGGCAACTATAAATTTATATTGCTAAAGAGGCATATAAAATTATTAAAAAAATTTTTTCTAAAATAATTTCAAAATGCACAATTTTCCCTGTACAGATGGGATGCGCACTGGTAAACGCAACAGCTTCCAGGTTCCAGACGTACTGCATTCCTACCGACCGTCAGTATGAATGAGAAATATAGAAAAACTAATCGACCTAAAATGAACTTTTTCGTGACGTTGCGAGCTCTCGTACTATATCTTTATAACGCTTCGTTTCGTTAGCTCTTAGATGAAATATTCTAAAAAAATTGATACAAAATGAATATTAGGTGTGGTGATCATTATCATAAAGATCTAAGTAGACCTGGTGAGTTAGGCAACACATTATGCAAAGAGCGTTGCATTAGCCCCCGAGTTCGTATTATTCATAAAAATATATATCACAACATACCTATTTACTCTCTATATAAAACTGAATGAGTGTGAAAAAAAAAGAAATGAATGCGGATAAATGTAAAAATTCACGTAAGTTCATTCACCGGAAACAAAAGTCTTGCGGTAGATTGTCAGTTCACCTCGCGTAAAGGGATCTGAATAACATAGATGTTTTTCTGGTACGACACAGTAATGTTAGGAAACAGTATGTTAACTGATTTTGTAACTATTTAAACATATTAAATACTAGATTTTGCCTGTGATTTCGTCTGCTCCCCTTTTTCTTAGGTGTTTAAACATTTTTAGAATCTTTATTGCACATATATTTTTGTCTGACGTTGATTTTTTAATTTGAGATGATCTCCGGGGAATATAATTTTTTTTCTCCATGAGAGGTACCCTATGTCTTTTTTGTATCCCTGACAACGTGTATCTAAAACTTCGTGAAAATTTGTTGACTAGTTATGGCATGAAATCGTAACAAACAATTATAATTATAATATTATCTAGGATGACATCAAAGATGTACATCTTCAGTTTTTTAAACACGTATACGTATGTATGTAACTTTTGTTAGTAAGATACAGATTTAACTAAAACTCTTACTCATTAATCTAATTACCAATTTTACTAATAACGTTTCTTGACAAGTAAAAGTAATTATTAAAATCAGAAACTGCTGTCAAAAATAAAGTAATAGATCTATAATATATAAATCAAAAACTCACGTTAACTTATATTTCTTACTAGTGACTCGTTCCCGGCTTCGCCCGGGTGCAACAATTTACATAAACAAAAAGTAGCCTATGTTACTCCTGACGACCCCCTCTTCATGTCTGCAAAGTTTCATCGAAATCGCTTCAGCCGTTTCTGAGATTACCCCGGACAGACAGACAGACAGACAAAAATTCTAAAAAAAGTTATTTACATTTTAACAGCATGCGAATGACTCTCTAAGCTTAGTTTGAGGCAGTTTTTCGCAAATCACAGACAGACACTCTGATTTTATTTATATAGACTAGCGGTCCGCTCCCGGCTTCGCCCGAGGTGCATTTTTTTTTACGTAAAAACCTTTCCTGATTATCCCTCTGTCCATGAGTGAAGACAGAATTAAAATCGGTCCACCCGTTCTCGAGTTTTGCGCTTAGCAATACATTTAGCGGCCCGCTCCCGGCTTCATCCTGGGTGTATTTTTTCTAAAATAAACGTAGCCTAAGTTACTCCTTATTACATCAGCTCCCTGCCAATAAAAGTTCCGTCAAAATCGGTCTAGCTATTTCAGAGATTAGCCGGAACAAACAGACAGACAGACAAAAATTGTAAAAAATGTTATTTTGGTGTATGTACCGCAATTTACATAAACAAAAAGTAGCCTATGTTACTCCTGACGACCCCCTCTTCATGTCTGCAAAGTGTCATCGAAATCGCTTCAGCCGTTTCTGAGATTACCCCGGACAGACAGACAGACAGACAGACAGACAGACAGACAAAAATTCTAAAAAAGTTATTTACGTTTTAACAGCATGCGAATGACTCTCTAAGCTTAGTTTGAGGCAGTTTTTCGCAAATCACAAACAGACACTCTGATTTTATTTATATAGATTACATGAGTGTCAAAATTACTTTCTTCTTTCTGTAATTCGAGACAAATGTCAGACAGCTTGACTCTGTAACACAAGCAACGCCTTAATAGAACTAAGGATAAGGGACTAAGAAAGTATAGGGAATCTGGCATTATTTACTCACTCTGAAACACAACAGCATAAATGCTGTTATTATTATAACTAAGAGTATATGATAACGACATTCTCTTTAGTAATGATTGCTATGATTATTTAACAGCAGTCAATGAAAGAACGAGTTTAACTACTGTGATATGTACATTGTTCATACTGTGGTCATGTTGTTACAAGCAAGTAGGCGAACACAGCTAAATTGCACGGAAATCCAATAGAGATAACTTCACACAACGAAGCGAAGAAAAAAATGTTTCTCTTTTCATAAAACTTAGTGTATACTTACTCACAAATGGGTATTTTCGTTGGGCAAAATCAACTAGTATACAGTTAAAACATGAAGTAACTTTAAGTTAGTTTAATGAGCGAGGAAATACATGTATTTGAACATCGAACTTTGAAAGTATCGATAAAAATCGTCCAATTTTCAGCAATTATGCTGAACTTCTTAAGTAATATACAACAAAAGTTTTTCAGCTCTTATGTGTAGGGCTATATGTTTTCACAAGGTAACTTCGACATTAAAGCATTGTTGTAAAACAAGTTTAAGGAGTTTATATAATTAGAAAAGCTTTGTCTAATTAAAGTCTATTAGCATGAAATTACCGAACTGACGAGCATATTATGCCCAATATATATTATTACTAGTAGCCCGCTCCCGGCTTCGCCCGGGGTGCTTTTTTGCAATTCAGCCGATAAATTACTTTAAACCGCCATCTGTGAGAACTTTATGGAACTCACAGATAAATAATTGCTGTATTGAATAAGTATCAACAGATGGCGCTATGTTAATAATATTATATAATTTGCAAAAATAATAATAAACAAAATGAGATATAAACTATCCTATCTTTTAAGTTGGACCAAATAACAGATACTTATGAAGTTTGATCAAAGTCGGTTCAGTAGTTTCAGAGTTTATCGCGAACATACATCGTGACACGAGATTTTTATATATATAGATTTGAATGATCCCCTATAATTTTAGTTGAAAAATCTCTCCTCAAATGTAATAAATATATCTACTTCATTGATCACTATTGTCACTATACGTACCTTTTTAAATTGACCATTAAATATTTTTTATATAATAAAGGCAGACGGGCTGACAGTCCACGCGATGGGAGGTGGTTATACCGTCGAACACTAGGATGCAGTTGTTCTGTTCCTTCAGGAATAATAGAATAATTCCTACAGTATAATTCTTATTTATTTATAGTTTGTACAATGCAACACCTGTGCCTTTGCTTGTGTTATGGGCGACCAGCTAGGTAGCTACAACAAAGTGAAACGTCACCCTATAAAAAAAACTCGACAATATCGCTATTATAAGCACATGTAGTACAAATCGACGGTCCCTATGTACATAAGGACATGTCTAAAACCGGGGTTTACAGGAGAGCGTAATTTATGTTCAAACTGCTCTAGAAATAATTATATGTATAGGTAATTATAAATTTTGTTTTTTCTAGAATATTTTATTAGATTTAGGAACTTTATAATGGTAATCTAAAGACAATTATGCAATAAACCATTTTTGACATGTCTTTATGTACGTAGGGACCGTCGAAATGTAGAAATTCCCGTAACCGATGATTTACAGTTTGACCAAAGATAAACAGTGAGGTGGTTGTGTATAGAATAAATTAGCTTCATTGATTCGTGAAAGGAAATAAGAACGAATTGTTTAGGTAACAGTCGTCAACATTACGAAAGTTCCGCTAATACATCACACTGTGCCAACAGCATGTGCGCCGCTAATTTCTATTTAGGTCATCGATTAACACTTTGTTATTGTTTTGTTTACTTACTTAGTATTAACATTTACTTTGTTTTTCAAGACAATAAAGTGTTTCTGATTTATCTATCATAATTTTATGAATGAAAAGCTGCGAAGATTTTCTCATTTCTTTAATAATAGTTGTAGCAAACATACAGATGACATCTATTTGTTAGTAGGTACGTGATACAATTTATTTTAACGTGGGAAATTCAGATCTCCTGATCTCCACTGACCATGGGGATTTTTATCCCATATTTTGTGAGATTTCTACTCACTAAAAAACCTACGGTGTTTCCTTTTCAAGCCATCATGAACTATCTGAGATCGCTTTCACATTTCACACCCTCTTTTTTTAGGAGGATTTTTTTAACCTCTTGTATACCCGGCAGTGTAGGGGCGATGCCGGATTTGTACCGGATAAAACCCAACGACTTTCTTAGCGCAGCCTTAGCACCTAAAACCCAAGGTGACTTTAACCTATACTGACTTGCTATATTTTTTTTGATAAATGCCAAAAAGTGACCTTTCATAACTCACAATTTGCTGAAATACGCTATTATTTTTGTAGCATTTCCCTTCATAAGACGAGGTGTCTTATATATTTATATTATTCTATATTAGCCCATTTCGCTATCTATTCCTTAATCCGCACTTGTGCCTGTGGCGGCAGCGTGTGTCATAGACAGCCTGTCTGACAAGCTATAAATAAAAAAGATGAAAATTAATCACCCTTTAAGGTATACATAAGTGCAAAAAGTCCCTTATTGATTGTGATTTCCATTTTATTGTACAAATCCACTAATACAACATATTATATCTAAAATATGAGTACATATAACATTAACATTAAACTATGTAAAGGAATAAATTTGGTTCGTTAAAACGGATATGTGGACAGACCTCTCCATTAGAAGAAAAAGGTCACATGGCATTCAGTTAGTTTACCCAATTCTAATGTAAGCCTTATTTTTTATTTAATAAGGTACAAATGAGTCGTGTGATTTGTACACGGACCTTAATCACCTGAGTGCTGATTAAGGTACTGTATTGATATTCACTGGCATCCGTACCCTTAGTACAACTAGGAACAAAATTGTACGTATGTCACACACGGATGACTAAAAATAAGTTTGTATATCCAAATAACTGAAATATTACGTTTAAATTAAAATTAAATTTTAAATTTTCATCATTAAATCATTGTTAAATTTTCATTGTTTAAATTTTTCATCATTTTTGCTAATGACAATCGACCCCAGAGGAGACTAGTCACCAAATCATCCTTGCTATACAAACAGGCCAAATAAACTTGGGACAAAAAGTCCCAAGGAGGTCATCGTCAAATCCAGTTCGGATGGGCAGCGTTCGGGTAGCTCCGAAACTACTTTTCGTCCAAAATTCCTTAGTGTCACAAAACAAAAGTTTTCCACCAATGTGTGTTGCCAGTGATGACATAATATGGTGGTGAAACGTGATATTTAAGTATGGGCCTCGTAAGAAAGCTCAACTTCGCTCGACGAGCTATGAGTTAGTTGAAGTGGCAGTACTATATAGTCTTATACTATATACCTAGTACGGAGAGCCTACGGCCACTAGGTCCGGGAGGTTCTCGAGTGGAGGCCATGGATCAGTAAGCACAGTGCAGACGACCTGATAAGGACTAAAGGTCGACGGTGCTTCTGACCTGTCCTATTGGAAAGTTATGGAAGAGACCTATTTTCAGCAGTGAACGTCCTACGGCTGAGATGATGATACAAACAGGTAATGCAATGCACTTAGCATTCTCGGAACCCCACCTAAGGACTTAAGTTATAATAAATAGATATGACATATAATTTGTAAATCAGTTTGATTCATCTATATAAGATCTGATCTTGATATGGCGAAATAAACAGACGACAGCGACCTTGGGGCTTAAGTAACTCCTAAAATATCTGGTGCAGAAAGCAACGGAAAACCACTGCCTCCTAAGAAAGTTATGATGCTAAATTTACATGAATTAAATGAATTAAATATAAATACCCCATTACGTACATGAATTAAATGTATTGCCCCATTTCTTTTCTTTAAAACACACACAGGTCTCGTGTGTACGTCACAGAGTCACGGCCAGTGTGGCTCAAAATTGTGTTTTCATACATTGATGTCCTATACCAATATTTGAGTAGCGTATACAAACTGAGACCTTTCCCTAACATCGTATGTTTGCCGTATTTACATGTTAACTAGGCCTGACAAGGGTACAAAGAGAATATGAATAATACGTGGACTGTCTCCAATAATTTTAATGTGCACTCCACTTTCACGATGAACAACCTTTTATAAACAGACATATAAACAAGTTTTATGTAGAACAGAAACAATGGTGTCTGGTTTTTTTTTTTCATTTAATCTTTTTTTCAATGGATGTAGTTAGTTATATTGTTTGTTCCAGATTAATGTATTTTTCTGTATTGTGTTGGTTTATTTCGTTTCATGAAAATTGGTCATTAGAAACTTAGAAAAGTTTAAAAGTTTTTTTTTTGGGATAACTCGAGGCGAGTCCTTTATGCTCTACAATTTTTTTTAGGTTTAGATCACATGCATTTTTCACTTGTTGTTAACATCTTTATAGTTTTATACTAATATTAGAGGTGATGTTTGTATATTTGTATGTAAGAAGTAATCTTCGAAACTAATCATCTAATTAAAAAAAAACCTTTAACCAATAGTTAATTAGTATAGAATTTTTGTATTGACCCAGACTAAATACTCTAAACCAAACGCCTTGCAACAATAAAGATACGTTTCGTCAGGCGCTACATTTTTTACTCTTACTAAACTTACTTGGTCTCAGTTAGTTGTCAAGATAATTGAATAAGATCATGTCTTTACTACCGTGATCTTATTCAATTATTGATTCTAGCACCTATTGATTATAAAAAAAAAATAGGTGTATATGAGAACGTATACTAGATGAAGTTATACGTCTAACATAATACATCCATCCACAATGTATTCTGAAGCGTTCTTCTCGTATGCCACTAACCAAAACTCATTTGTTTTCGATACCGACGCGATATCCAGACATTCCCTTCACTTCATTTGGTCGGAAGAAAAATTGTTTTCCCCTGATATGGGAGCTGTCATAGAATAATACTGCGGAACACCAATCTCGATCAACTCTTCAATGTTTATTTTTAAGTTATAACAATAAGAATATTACTGTATTTTAACACAGGAGAAATATTGCAACAAACATCCACAGACTACGTAATTTACAAAAGTGCAACAGACATTTTAAATGGATAAAAATCGGGAATGCAACAAAAGCGCTTTGTTCTGCTTTGAAGGCCTACTGAAGCAAACTGAGAAAAGCGCACTTATTGCTTTTTTAAACAATATTTCGTGAAAAAAAAAACTGTTTTGAGAAAAAGTAGCCATAGTCACTTATTTGTTGAACTTTTTTTTCGTGATCAAAAATAAGTTGATTTGGAATATTCCATGAAAATTTTTACGATTTTGTAAAAAAAATCGATTTATTGTTTGTTACAAAATAATATTAGAATTATACGAACATGAACAAAATTCATAAAATTAAGATATTATAATCTACATTCATAAATAAGTAATACTATTCAGTATTTTGTACTATGTTACGCTGTGGCAGCAAGTTAAAAAATTAATTCAAAATAGATCTAATTTTTATTATGTAGCAACTTGTTTTTACAACAATAATGTTTGTTTCAACGAGTTGGTCTGTTTGTTTTTTAATCTATGTCTCAAGGATATTATCGAATCGATGCGTAAAATAAATATAGGACGAGGCGTGAGTGGCCTTGAACAGGATCGTGCAAGGGTTCAAACCTCGTGATTGACATACAAGTACCAACTTGACGCTCTCTTATTCAAATTAGATTGAGCAAGTCAAATATTTGCATAAAAATGACAGTTCCCATGTTTGGTCAGTCGGACGAGTCGATTACAGTCGGGTCGTGAAATTCAATAATATAATATTTCTATGAAAAAAAAAAAAAGAAATGAGTAAATCAATACTAATAATAAATCTGTAAGGGTCGGTCATGGAGTAAGTTACTTTGTTTTCAGAGATATCGTGTTTATAGGCTCTATACATGATACTGAAACTAAATTGACGATTTTTTGAATTTTTTTCTGTATGTATGTATATATGTATGTATGTATGTATGTATGTATGTATGTATGTATGTATGTATGTATGTATGTTCCTCCATAACTCTGAAACGAATAAACTGATTTTCATGAAACTTGGTAGATAAACATTTGGACGTACGGGACAGGACAGGCTACTTTTTTTGGTTCAACGCGGACGAAGTCGCGGGCACCAGCTAGTGAGAGGAATAAAATTTGTTTATAAAAAATGTAGTTGTGGCACACAGAAGGAAATGCTGCGTCGTTTCTCGGTCATGTAATAAAATGGCGACACATGTCTGTATCCTAAAGCGCGGTTGGGATATTAAGTCAGCAGAATTGCATATTTGCAGAAAAGAGTCTCTATGTAAACAAAGAAACAAGCGTTATCTTGATATTAGTAAAAAAAGAATTCAAAAGAATTCGCTGGGTATTATAAATATTTTTTGATGTTGACAGACAGACAGGAATATTTGATGAGTAGGTGTACTTCAAGTTCAAAGCATAACAAACAAATAATCCGACTTTTCCATTTATATGTAAGTCTAATATGTAATTTTACATAGGCAAAATAAAAATTCAATATCAATTTATATCTAAAATTAAGTTATATACTCGTATATTAACAAATTGTATATAATATTAAGCTTCAGTCCCCTAGGAAAGGTCCAAAGTATGCTGGCTGCATTACCTCGTTGTATTGCAAGGCTAATTTGTTGACCAAGGGTTTGACAAAAAAAATCGTGTGTTTGTCGCCGATGAACTCCTAAAGTACTGAACCGATTTTAATAAAATTTTGCACACTGTCAACACTGTGTGCAGTTGCGTGGACGAAGTCGTATGCATCAGCTAGTATAATATAATTTTATCTTAGTTTTAGATATAAATAAATGTTGAATTTTTATTTTTTTGCATATCTAATATTAGTTCGATCCAAAATAACACACTATTATACGATAATGTTTAAAATATCTAATATTCAGCTTACTACTGCTTACTGCTTACTTGAAGCTTAGTGCAAGCTGTTTTGTACGAATTGAATTCCCATAGTGTTATAGAATTAAAACTCTGTTATTTACTGCAAGAAATTCTCCTCTTTATTAAATAATCATAAAAGTTATATGTGTAACAAATTTATAAAACCGATATCATGAACACCAGAGGTAAAGCGACATCTAGATACAATTTTAAATTAAGTAAAAGGAAATGAATTAAACAAACAGAACATTCTCCCGCCAAAAGAACTGAAGTGTACTCTAAAAGACCAAGATTCAAATTAAATTAATCACTGAGAAACGGACACAATTTTGAAACTGATCTCTTCGTGCTTTTCCCTTTACATTTAATTGTGTAAACTCTGGTAACTCCATCTTGTCCTGGATGTTTCTCAAGTATTTTAGCTAAGGACCATTTGCTAGGAGGTAAGTTATCATCCTTGACCAACACCACTTCTCCTATCTCGAACTCTTTTGATTGTAACCGCCATTTTGATCTAGACTGCAAGCGAGTTAAATATTCGTTTTGCCATCGTTTCCAAAATTGTTGTACCATTTGTTTGGTTAACTGCCATCTTGTTAAACGTTTCAAATTGTCTTCAGAGTAGCTTCGATCTGGTATAGTAATAAGCTGTTCTCCGATCAGAAAGTGGCCCGGTGTCAATGGTTCCAATACATCTGGATCAGAGTTATGTAGTGGTTCGAGAGGTCGAGAGTTAAGGCAAGCCTCAATTTGGGTAAGTACTGTTGAAAGCTCTTCAAAGGTCATGTTAGTTTTGAATGTTCGTCTTAGGTGATGCTTGACTGACTTCACTCCGGCTTCCCAAAGTCCGCCAAAGTTGGGTGAGTAAGGGGGTATAAAGTGCCACTGAGTTCCATCATTTGCTAAGGATTCAACAACATCCTTGGGAAAGGTTCTACCCGCTTCCTTTAACATTCTTGCTAATTCTTTGTTTGCACTTTTAAAATTCGTACCTTGGTCACTCCAAATTTCTTGGCATCTACCTCTTCGAGAAACAAATCTTTTGAATGCAGATATGAAAGCTTCTGCTGTTAAATCGCTCACCAATTCCAAATGAAATGATTTTGTACTCATGCATACAAAGAGTGCAATATAGGCTTTGATCGTTCGGGCACCTCTTGTTCTTGACGTGAGAATGTTTATAGGACCCGCATAGTCGACTCCGCTCTTCAAAAATGGTCGAGTTGGTGTCACTCTAGCTTTCGGCAGCTGTCCCATCATCTGAGTTTTTTGTTTTGCTGAGTTTCTGATGCAAACGACGCAGGTTCGCACAAATCTCTTCACAGTGTTCATGGCATCTATTAACCAGTACTTGGATCGTAGGTAAGTAAGCATCATCTGTGGCCCACCGTGCAATGTACTGGCGTGGGCTTCTGAAAGTACAAGTGGTAACAGTTCATTGTCTCTTGAGATTATTATGGGGTGTTTCTGTATAAAATGAATATCCGCATGTTTCAGCCGACCACCAACTCTCATCACTCCCAGCTCATCCAGGAAAGGACACAGAGGAAGTAAACGGCTTCTCTTCTTTAAAGGGACCTGTTTCTTCAAACATGTTATTTCGTCGTAAAACTCAACCTCTTGCGACATTTTAATGCAGGTTGACAACGCAAATAATTGTTCTTCACAAGTAAGGTAAGTAGGTAAGTATTCATTGTTTCTTTTCTTTTTCAGAATTAGAAGCCACCGTCTGCAATAAGCCACTATTCGGGTAAGCTTGGAAAGAGAAGAGTAGCGGCGCATCAAGGTAAGTCTTTCTTCATTAAGTTGCTCTTTTTTAAGTTCCCTTGTTGTTACTGTGCACTGTATATCCTTTTCCTTCCTTTTTTCCAAACATGTATCCAGATTGTTTCCTTTAGTATAATCTATATACTTTGATTTCAGAAATTGCGGTCCATTCCACCAGATCTCAACTGATTCAAGTTTAGCTGGGGTAACCCCTCTAGAAGCTGGATCAGCAGGATTTTGTTTGGTATTAACATAAAACCATTGTTTTGAATTTATGTTGTCTGTGATTTGAGTAACTCGGTTTCTTATAAATGGAGTCCATTTCGTAGGTTCACCGTGTATCCAGGCTAAAGTTACTTGTGAATCGGACCAAGCATATACATCGTCTGTTTTTACTTCTAGAGCAGAAGAGACTTGCTTTAACAGAAGGGCCAGAAGACAGGCTGCACACAACTCCAATCGAGGTAAGGTGGTCTGTGGCTTAATAGGCGACACTCTTGTTTTGGAAGTGAGAAGCGAAACTTTGACTACATCGTTTTCGTCGATTATTCTGGCATAAACGACTGCAGCGTAAGCGGCGGCTGATGCATCAGCAAATCCATGCAATTCTAATACTGTATTCTTTTTTATGTGAATCCATCTTTTTAAGCTTATTTTTCTAATGCTCATTAGTTCTCGTTTAAACTGTAGCCATTCTTTCTTCAATTCTTCTGTTAGTTTGTCGTCCCAGCTTAATTTACATTTCCACAACTTTTGTAAAAATATCTTTGCCAGAACAGTGATTGGTGCAATCCAACCCATTGGGTCAAATAGTGTGGCTACCTCAGATAAAACAGTTCTCTTAGTCGGATTATCTTCATTGGATTCTTTCATAATGTTATTGATAGAAAGCATATCTTCCTTCACGTCCCATGTCAAGCCCAGTATTTTAATTGAATCTGTGTTTTGCACTTCTACAATAGCTTCGTCAGATTTTCTCGCATTTAACTTTTCCATAAATCTGCAACTGTTCGAACACCATTTTTGCAGTCTGAAACCCCCAGCCTCTAAAATCTTTTTGATTTCTTTCTGTGCCCTTAAAGCTTCTTCCTCGTCGTGTCTTCCAGAAAGTAAATCATCCATGTAAAAGTCGTTCAAGATAGTCTCTTTTGCATTTGGACAGTTTGATCCCTCTTCAAATGCTGTTCGTTGTAAGGTTTTAACCGCTAAATAAGGTGCACATGACATTCCGAAAGTTACTGTTAACAGTCTATAATCTTGAATGGAACTGTTTGAATCTGCTTTCCAAACAATTCTTTGCAAATCAGCGTGTTGTTTACAAATTCTGATTTGTCTGTACATCTTTTCAATGTCAGCTACAAATGCAATTTTGTGTTTTCTCCAGCGAAGCAAGATGTCTTTTAGTTCTAATTGCAATCTTGGACCCACAAGAAGAGAATCATTTAACGCAACTCCGTTGGAACCTGCACATGATGCATTAAACACTATGCGTACTTTTGTTGTTTCTCTTTCTCTTTTAACAACAGCTTGATGAGGTAAGTATACGCTATCTTTTTTATTTGTTTCCTCTGGTTCTATTTTTTCTATGTGGTTTAATGTAAGATATTCTTCTAAAACTTTATTGTAATCCTCTTTTAAATTTGTGTTTTTATTAAGTCTTCTTTCTGTTGATTTGTAACGTTCTATCGCTATTTCTCTACTATGTGTCGGCAGGACCGGTGAATCATTTCTCAAAGGTAAGTGTACAACAAAACGTCCATGCTCGTCTCTTGTTGTAGTTTTCTCATATATTTCTTCCGCTTGACTTTCTTCAGAAGTTAGTGTATTTCGTTTGTCTTCTATGTTTTCTAACTCCCAAAATCGTTTGAGCATGTTGTTTAAGTCGAGATTCAAATGCATGGTAACAATGTCTAATCTTTTTGTATCTTCTTCCCCGACCGTAACTTTTCCTGATAGGATCCATCCCAGGTGTGTTTGTATAGCTAATGGTGATCCTGGAATGCCCCTTATCAACCCAGGTTGTAAAATCTCATTGTAAACATCAACACCTAGTAAGAGGTCAATGTGGCCTGGTTGATAGTATGTCGGATCGGCAAGTGTTAAATTTCTCAAGTGTTCCCAATGTTGAATCGGTATCTTCTTCATAGGCAAAATGTTCGTAATTCTTTTAACTATGTAGGCTGTGATCTTTATTTTCTTTGTTTCCGGTTTCCTTAAATCTATTCTTGGCAAAACTTCTATTACTGCAGCAGCTTTTATAGGGGTTTTCATCTGGTTGACACCAACTACTTGACCATAAACATGGTTCTTCTTTAATTTCATGAGCTGTGCTGCTGATTCAGTTATAAAGGACTCCTCAGAACAAGGATCTAGAAGTGCTCGCAATGATAGGGTTTGTCCTAATGTATTGGTTACTTCGACCATAGCTGTTGACAATAATGCAGTGGTTGCACTCAAAGTAAGGTGTGAAATGATTGTGTTTTCTTGAGGCTGATTTTTTATATTGGGTGTATGTGAACTATTGTAACTCATTGAACTTCCATGCAGCAATGTATGATGTTTCTTCCCGCAGCGTCGACACAGGGATGTGCTTTTACATAATTTGACTGAATGTCCCGGTATTAGACAATTGTAGCAAAGCCGTTGGTTCTGTATATATTCTATTCTTTTGTTTGCTTCCAACTTAGAAAATTCTTTACAGTGATAAATAGCATGATTATCTTGACAGTATGTACATTTATATCCTGATGAAATATGAAAACTCTTAACTGGCCGTTGTATTTGTAATGAATTAATTTTAGTAGCATTTGTTGATGATGTGTTCAACATTTCTAGTACTCTGAAACGCTTCTCTAAGAAATCTATTAGGTTATCAAGTTTAGGCAATTCCGTGACTTTCAACATACTCACTTCTTCTTCCCATTGTTTATGTGTCTCTGGGTCTAGTTTATTTATAACAAGAAAGATTACGAGTATTCCCCATGTTTTAGTGTCTACACCTTGTGTTTCAAGCTGGTTTAAACATTCTACCGTTGTGTCTAATAATTCTCTAATTGCTTTAGCTGATTGTAGATTTGAAATCTTCTTTTGATTTACCAGACGGCTCAGGATGGCGTTTACTATGATTCTTTTGTTGTTGTATCTTTTTTGCAGGGCACTCCATGCTAACTCGTAATTGGCCTCTGTTATAGCCAGGTGTTTCAGTAGTTGTTCAGCTTCACTTGTTAAGGAACCTTTTAAGTAATGCATTTTTTGTACATCATTCAAACTGTTATTTTTGTGAATTAAAGAATCAAATATATCATAAAAGGAGGTCCACTCTTGATAATTTCCAGAGAATTGTGGAATATTTATTTTTGGTAATTTTATTTCTTGGGAAGTAGACGGATTGCCAACATGTTCACTTTGAGTAGTTGTGTTTGAAAACTTTGTCTGTAAGACATCAGTCATATTTGATTTGTATGTTAAGTAGATTTCTTCGCATTTTTCGTATTCTTCATTTTTAAAGTATTCCAGTGTTGATTTATGTTCCTTTGTGCATATTTTCATAATTTCTAAATGAGCCTTTCTAAAAGTATTCCAATATTCTGCTAACATTTCCATTCTAATTGAAACATATCCACGAGTAAATCTTTCTTTAGGCGTTTTCTTGTAGTTTGATAGTGCCTTTTCTATTAATTTTGATGTGTCGTATTGTTGTTCAACTAAACCAAATATTTCCATTTTATTTTATTTTTATTTATTTATTCTTTATATATAGGAAATTGCTAAAATTTTGTTACTAAGAAACACTGAATTGCACTTTTGTCTTTCAAAAAAACTTGTCTTAATTTTATAAGTTTTTATCACAATAAATTTACCAAGTGGGTAGAATAAGAAATTGAAGCGGGCATAGAAGTAGAATTACTATCACTTCAAAATCTTCAATGTCTATGTTAAGTAATTAATTTCACTAATTTTTAAATGTTCTGTTCTATTTTTTTCTTTTTTATTTAACACTATTATTACCGAAACCTTACAAGTCCAAATTATTTTATGAAAATTTTCAAAGTTTATTAATTCTTATTTAAAATGTGTATCACTTATTCACTGATTTTATTTATTTTTAGCGCGCCACTTAAACCACATTTCACCACTATACTGTCCATAATCTTTTGCCAAAATCCGTGCTGAAGGACCACTTTTTCTATGTACCGGGTGTTATAGAATTAAGACTCTGTTATTTACTGCAAGAAATTCTCCTCTTTATTAAATAATCATAAAAGTTATATGTGTAACAAATTTATAAAACCGATATCATGAACACCAGAGGTAAAGCGACATCTAGATACAATTTTAAATTAAGTAAAAGGAAATGAATTAAACAAACAGAACAGCCTTGCTGTACGAAATCACCGAGACACATCCTTATTTACTAACAACTGGCGACTGGCCAACCTTCTTCCCAGACTAAAGTGTACTAGTTAGCAAAATGGAGGCCTTTAGGAGCCATAAAACGCCCAGTCAGCTTTTATTTGTTCGGCTTATTCCTTAAATAATTTCAATGATCAAACCAGTTTCAAACGAATCATTTGAGAGATTAAAACTTAAATTGGCTTCCATCCAACCGCAAAACATTTCTAATTCCTGATTGGACAAAACAGAAATACCTTCCTTTAATAGCTGACTATAACCATTCTCATTCCTTCCGACGTATTCGGTCATAGAATAAAATTATATTTAAAACGATGGTCATTAATATTTTATTAATAATAGTTCCAAAATATTATAAAACCTGATGATATTATAATAATTTACAAAGGATGTAACTTGTGTGTATACATAAAAATCTTACACATTTATCCCTCTTTCAATATACTCTAAAATTAAAACCGTCTACCCGTTTTTGAGTTTTTGAAGCTTACACAAACCAACTTAACATTTTATAATTATACGTAAATAAAGAAAAATCGCAAAATATATTAAAATATTAAACAAGCATGCCGCCTCCGGCTTAGCGCGGATTTTTTTCTGAAAATTATATTTTCAAAATTTTATTTATTTGAATTTATTTAATTTTATTAATTTTATTTGAAAACTTTCTTCGTTTAACGCTCTTTCCATTAGTGAAAACCGCATTAAAATCCGTTGGGTAGTTTAAAAGATCTAAGTGTACATACATACTGAGGGACAGACATTATGTAAAGAAAAGTGGTTCTTGTTTAAGGCCTAAAAGTTGTCTCTTCTATAAAAAAAAATTTTTTTAGTCTACACACCTCAACTTCTTTGGCACGTTGTAAAATGAATGGCTGTTATTTTATAGCTTTTGAAGCGCTTCTTCTCCGGAGAAGGACACGTTCTGTACTAGTAGTACTCAATCAATCAGTAGACATACTTTGCAGGAATTCTAAAATAAGGCATTTGAGAAACAGAATTGGGAAACTTTCACGTTTGAATAGTGTCATATCTGTTTTAATGCATAAAACATACAGACAGTTTAAAATAAAATAACGTGCATAAATTTGTCTCGGACATAACTTTGAATACGAGGCTTTATTTTATAGGTAACTAGCGACGCGCTCCCGGCTTCGCAGGAGTGCACTTTTTTTTGTAAAAGATACATAGAAATTTTCCGCGTTTAACCCTTTTTCTATTAGTGAAAACGGCATTAAAATCCGTTGCGTGATTTAAGATCTAAGCGTACTTGTAAGCGGAAAGCGACTTTGTTTTATACTATGTAAAGAAGATAGGGACTCTTAAGGTCACACTAGTCAGTTTTTCCTCCATACAAACGTAGAAAGATTATTACTCCGCTGTTTTATGTTTAATTTACAAAAGTAAGCATGATATCGATTTATCTTGTCGTTAACTATGTTCGTTGCTATACAAACTAGTAAAAAAAGTATTAATTTAAAAGATAGGATCCTTGAAAAATCTATATTTTAACACATATTTTAACGCAACTTTGAGGTTAATAAGTCATTCTAGTGTACAAAATCTCCAAAATACTTTCCACACAAACATTGGTCAGTTATTCAGGAGTTCAAATAACTTTACACTAAATAGATACATGCAGTAGTTTTGTCAAAAAAAGTATTTTCCCAAGGGTCTGTTTATGTTTTTTTTTCTGTACTTGTTTTTGGTATGAATCATTGTGCATTTCACTCGAATGTTCTTCCCGCGCATTGTGCTGTGTGAGACAGGATACATTTTAGCCACACCCACCGTTAGTTCGAGCCGCTCCGACTAGTTTAACCTTAAAAAAAAGATATAACGAAAGATTAAGTGTTAGTGCATGGTTTATATTAGTATTTGGACGATGTGTCCACATACTTATAGAGCATAGAGAGCATTATATAGTATAGAACATAGAGCAATTATTATATTTTGCACAACAATGTTAAATAAGGACGTGTTATATAATAAAGTAATATAACATGTTAGTTAATTTAGACGCACCATTACGTGTTGAGATAAAATATCTTAATGTGACTTTTGTATAAATAAAATTGTCAGTAACAACATTGTTTACCTACTGTAAGTTTTTTTACTGTGGTGCGGAGTCTAGGGATTTTATTACGTCGCGTGTTACGTTACGTGTCGCCCTTGTGTTGGTATTTTTAACTGTTCCAGTTTTCTCACGAGCACTGATACATTGTTTTAAAGATCTCCACGAATTTCGTGAACAAGATAGACGTTTATTACTTAACCGCCTAATCTGTCAAGTTTTTCATGGACATGAAAAGTTTTTTTTATCTTTTCTTTTTCTTTTACTTTTAGCTTCTTCTATCTATACTACTTATATGTTATTCTATCTATGTTACTTCGGTGGCATTTTCATAACATAGCAACCTTAATCTGATGCTACAGCACCAAGCGGGACACCAAAATTCTTAGAAAATTACAGCAGATATAGCGTGTTTTGGCTCAATAGAAAGTCTGGGGTTAATTATAGGTATATAGGTATTATTAGGGAATTTCAAAAGCCATCCTTTTCTCTCTTCTTGCAGCCGCTAAAACTATATCGTTATTTCCCGTTTTTTAAGCTTTGTTAGCATTACTATATTATTAGAAATTATCATATTGAAATAATGTTCCAATTGAATTTTGTATTTCAAAATTAATAATTAACATCCGAGTATGTAAAGGTTACACAAGTTATATTCGACGTATGTACAAATTTAATTGAAAGGGTCGCATTCGTTCAATTATACAGAAAGATCGCTGCCCATAAGTCCCTTTGATAGTGTTTTGTAATAGATTCAAATAATAGATTAATTAATGTCCCAGTTTCATAGTATACATATTTCAAGTAATCTCTTATTTTATACCCTCTAACCCTTATTAGTTACGAATTAAAACGTAGAATATTTATAAAAGTGAAATTAACCCATCGAATAATCCACGTTATTTAAGTGAAAACTTTTTTAGACGCTTTGGCCAGCTATTATACCAGCTCTGGAAATAGTAAAAAATATTCCTGGTCACTAGCTAGGTTATAAGGTAATAGAGATTATAATTATCTTCTATATATATAAAAATCTCGTGTCACGATGTATGTTCGCGATAAACTCTGAAACTACTGAACCGACTTTGATCAAACTTCATAAGTATCTGTTATTTGGTCCAACTTAAAAGATAGGATAGTTTATATCTCATTTTGTTTATTATCTTTTTGCAAATTATGTAATATTATTAACATTATCTGTTGATACTTATTCAATACAGCAATTATTTATCTGTGAGTTCCATAAGGTTCTCACAGATGGCGGTTTAAAGTAATTTATCGGCTGGATTGCAAAAAAGCACCCCGGGCGAAGCCGGGAGCGGGCCACTAGTTATTATATAATTTCTTGTACCCTAACTACGTGTATACAAAATTTCATGATGATCAGCTGAGTAGTTAAGGCGTGAAAGAGTAACAAACTAATAAACAAGCAAATTCACTTACGCATTTATAATATCTGTTGGAATAATGCAGTTTATATCAAAATAGAAGATAGTCCGTTGAAAAGAAAGGTTTAAAGATAAATTAACAACATTTTTATAATTCTTAACGGCCATAAAACTACAGGGTTTTTATATTAGAATGTCTTAATTCATCCAAATAACCCCAATTAAGGAAGGAGTGGCATAATAAAAGATAAAATGAGTTCCATTACTGAGGCACTCAGTCAACTGACGCATTTTAATTCCTCACTGTGGACAGCCCTTTTTTAGAGCACTACAAACAACAGTGCAGTATGTTACTTAAGAATTTATACAATATTCTTTATTTAATACTAGTTGATGCACGCGATTTCGTCTGCGTAACTTTATAAAATATGGTATATATTATTTGCGGATAATGAAGCTTTCTATAGGTGAAAGAATTTTCAAAATCGCTCTAGTAGATTTTGAGTTTATTCATTATAAACAAAAATACAATTTTTTTCTCTTTATAATCCTTATATAAAAATTACGTGTCACATGTTTGTCCGCGATGAACTCCTAAACTACTGAACCGATTTTGATAAAACTTCGTAACTATGTGTAATTTGGTCCAACTTAAAAGATAGGATAGTTTATATCTTTTGTTTATTTTTTATTGCAAATTATATAATATTATTAACATAGCGCCATCTGTTGATATTTATTCAATACAGCAATTATTTATCTGTGAGTTCCATAAGGTTCTCACAGATGGCGGTTTAAAGTAATTTATAGGCTGGATTGCAAAAAAGCACCCTGGGCGAAGCCGGGAGCGGGCCACTAGTATTAGTATAGATATAAAAATGTTTTATATATACTTAAAAATGTTAAGTTGGTTTGTACATAATGGAAAGAGGGATAAACGGGGTAGATTTTTATAAATAAAAACTGCACCCCGGGCGAAGCCGGAAACGGGTCGCTTTTTTGTTCTGGTCGCTGAAGAACGGTCTGGTGAAATAACAGCATGTATATATTCTGTTTCACCATTATTCATAATCAGCCTGTATTTATCCACTGTTGGATATAGGTCTCTTCCCCTTTTTTTTAAACTTTTTTTTACAATTTATATTATTAAACTAGCTGGCGCCCGCGACTTCGTCCGCGTTGAAAAAGAAAAAAGTAGCCTATCCTGTGTCCTGTACGTCTAAATGTTTATCTACCAAGTTTCATCAAAATCAGTTAATTCGTTTCAGAGTTATGGAGGAACATACATACATACAGAAAAAAATTCTAAAA